>CM064060.1:12648979-13869755 GCA_032594955.1 Panicum miliaceum | reverse complement strand
ACTAATTTTACTGACATTTAACCGACTCCGCACCTTTTTTGACAATAAATAATTTCTACAGGAACGAGCTAGAGAGCCTTGCAAGCATCGGCGAGGTATACCAGACCGTGGATGAAGATCATTACAAGCTGACTTGAGACACACTGGATTCCAGAGCCATCTATTCATATTATCGCCTCTTTTGTCCTGGACGAGTGGACGGAGCCGGCATCGAGACCAATTCTCCTCATTTGTGTTTCGCAGACACTATGATGCAAGTGGCAACCAACATAATTATATATGTAAACCGTTTAAGGACTTTCGATTATCTTTTTCTAGCAAGAAATAATAAATACGTGACAACGCAGTCACGTTGCATCATGGAATCAACTAGGGCTGATTTTACTTTTCGACCACCGGGGGGCACCCGCGCGCACCTTCCCGGGACGATTGCATTTTGGGCGCAACCGGCACAACTGCACATCGGTCCCACATCGGACCGCCGAAACTGTGGGAAGCATGCACAGACCCTCAAACGGACCGGTCTGATGGATGCCGAACCGGCGTGTCAGAAAACCATATGTTGGTCATCGATCGCTTATACCTGGATGAAAGGGGGAGGGGAGGGCGGGGGTGGGGGGACGTACCGCGGACGTGTCTGTGGGTGCCGGGAGGGGGGGGGGGGGGGGGGGTAAGGTCTGGGTTAGTGGGGACAACCTACACCATAAGTAGAAACCGGCCCACACTTCACTGCTTTGCTGACGAACAAAAGCCACCGACCACATATATCTTCCTTTCCCTTGGGCAATCGGAGAGCACGTCATCGCGCTTCCACTAGGTAAGCAATCCTTCACTTTTGCCATGGCCAACGAGCAGGTACAGATTTTTCTACCCGACTTCACGAATCCTGCTTTTTCCCAACATCATGGCAAGCACCCCTGGTGGGGTTGTTCTTATTTTCCTGTCCGCTTACATTCTCGGTTCTCGCGGCAGGGAGATGGAGGGGCCGAAGGTTCCTACTACCTTCACCATGGAAGCGCGCCTGCCGCCCGGAGGCAGTACACGCTAGAAGACCAGGGAATACTATAAGTTTTTACCTTATTATAGTCGAGGGTCCCATTCTTGCATTCTGAAATCGAGCTTAGAAATTCACCGGCTGCATCACCGAGTAGATGCAGCACAGATCTGCCCGCACACTTTTTAGCATGCTACCTCAATCCCCATCCGTTCGCTGTCATCACACGACCCTTTCGATTCAAAACCGAAATACGGGTGTCAGCGCCACCAAGACAACTTTTTTTTCTTATACTATTTCTAGTGTGCTCTGCGTCAGCACCCATAGCATTCTCCAAAAGCAGATCTGACCCTTTGAACCCGAATAGATTCGGTTTCTTCCTCAGCTAAACTGTGATATATGTTGTGAATGACGACGATCAAACGAGGAAGAACGCAAGATCAAACCACAGCGAGACACAAGATTTAACATGGAAAACCCTCCCAATGCGGAAGGTAAAAATCACGGGCGCCAGCCAGCAAACACTTCTCACTAATTTCAAGAGTCGGGTTACAACGCCGTATGGCGGCTTAATCAAAGTGGAAACCTAACACAGGGTATATATACCATACCGCGGGGGGCCAGCCCCCCGCACTCCCCCGAACCTCAGGGGCGCGGCCCATGTGGGCCACTTCTGCCTCCGCTTCGCTTCGTCAGAAGTCGGCCAATAATGATGTGGACTGAATTTGGAACATATTCAACAATATACACCCATATCGATGATCCATGTGCCTTCAACAACCTTGCCCAAATAATGATTAAACACGGCCCTTTTTCCTGGTTGGGTGCTGATATTTTCAATCTTACAGGATGGAGCTGAAGCAGAAAGTTTGGGAAACATCGACGTTCTGGGGGCATATCAGTGTGCGCTCACAGACACCCAGGTTCGTTCTGGTTCCTGTATGGTTCTACCATACAAGCGCACTGACCGGAGGTAGCTCTGGTTGTTTACCCTGTCTAAAGGGATTTTATTCATTTTTTACAGCAGGAAGGGACCACCTTCCACAATGAATCGGATGGTGATGGACCTGTAGGGAACCGCTCGCGGATAAACAGACTGCCCGACCACCAACAACACGAGGTAAGATGTTGGGTTGTCGATGGGATGTTTCGAGGATATCTCACAAGAAGATGTGCGTTTTCCAGATACAATTCCTTGAAATCGCTACTGAGGATGCCTTTTTTCTGGTCGAATGTAGGTGCATGCCACACAAGGAAATCCTAATGCCATAGTATCTGAGTACAAAACCATAAAGACAGCGTACACAAGGCTTGTGTCACTTGTCAAGCAGGAGCATAGCCCAGACGTATTGGCGTCAAAACTGAGGAAAATTGGGATCAGGATACACGGTACGCAAAAAATCCAAGCTCTCGCATCACCAGAAAAAACAGATAGTGCCACACAAACTAGTTTCATGATGTCCCTTTTTTTTCGGAGCATCAGAACCCGGAAGGACTTTGGCACCCGGCGATTGCTCAGGCGCAAATAACGTCCCGGCATTCAGGTATCAAATTGTGTGTAACTTCTACCATAGTTTTGCTTACGAAGAAATAAAATGCCTAACATGATGAATCTGCTTTCCAGCCCCCGTCAAAGCTTCAGCGCGCCACCGAGCCCAGTTAACCCCCCGACCAGCAAACTTCCTTCTAACTGTGCGCTAGGGCTGTGTGCAGAGCATGGTAAAGAGCGGCCACCCACAATTGCATTATCCGAATTTCAGATAAAACCAAACTCTATTGGATTGATCTGCGACAAATACGTGGCTGCTTCAGAGCTCGAAGGGGTCAACGGACTTTGCATCTGGGGGGAAGCGGAAGGTTTGCAGCAACAGAGATTGTGCAACGAGAAGATTAGCACAACCAGTTAAGATCAACGCGAAACGAGTGTGCCACTTCATAAAGGCGGCACCTGACAGTCTATTACAATGGTGATAACTACAAACGCGATCCTATATCATTTTACTCGAAACCACATCTAGCATTTACCATTCCATCTTCATGACAATCAAAACTATACTCCTTTTTTGTTTATGCTTCTGCGCATCATATGGGTGCACCTGGAAGGCCCACCAGAGCGCACTCTGACGGGCTACGACATCAGGCGATTCTTGTTCCCATCAATGCTGACTCTTAAAATGGCGGATGCGTTCGTCAGGATGCTGAGATCATTGGAGAACGAGACAATGGCTAAACGCAGCAAATCTCCTGGCAGGCATTATGCTTCACCAGAATGGGGGTACGCGCCCTAAACATCTCCAAATATTAACGGCCTGTGCACTAGTTAGTGAAGTAACATTCGCGTTAACTTTTCGACCCACAGATAAACGTGGCCAACGGTACACCTGCATGGCAAACTCCTACGAGCTGTTCTTGTCCCCAACACCACCATACGATGTCAAACGATGCTCACTAGTAATTTTTTCCAACGTCATTTCATTTTTAATCCACTTGTCGTTTTGTACACACATGTTGCACCCATTTCGTCACTGATGCCAGTATCTTATATCATTGTCTACAGGTTATGACCCTCATTTGTATTGGAGAAGTGTGGTCTTGTTACGCATTTGACTTGTCAAATAATACCATTTCCATCATGGATCCAAATGCACGTCACCCAACCAATGAGAGCAGGGTCCAGTCACATTCAGATGTGTGTAAGAAGCTGACGCCACACGTGGTATACTGCATGCGCGAGGTAACTGGCAACAACAACATCGGTGATGGCGGCTGGACGCCAACGATCATGCTTGGAAAGGGGAATAGCACATCAGTGTCAGTGAACAAATCCGCCCAACAAACCTGGTTTTCTATCTTTTCGGTGACATAGACTGGGTGACGTCGTAGCCAAGCCGGTTGCAATTCCAACTGATGAAGTTCTTTTTTCTATCACTATTGTGTTGCAGTCAGAACTCCGGAGTCCAGGGCATTGTTGGCGGTCGATTTCGATGATTTTTACCACCAACATTTCTCCGGTTTTCATGATTTACAAGTCAAAATTGAGTTAAAACTAACCACACTAACAAGTTCCACAAGTTTTGTTGCATTTATCATTTCAGAAACTTAGTGTGCGAAATTGGACCGAAATGGGAGAAATCCCAGGTCGGCCGGCCTACCCTAGGCCGGCCGGCCTGGCTCTGGCCCCTCTAGCCACGTCACTGATCCAGGAGTCAAGAAACACACCAAGGAGGATCAGGGATCGTGCATTTTAAGTCGGTTTGATCCGAGGACCCGAAAGGCTTCACACACGGATCAAAGGGCCCACATGCATGTCCAAAACCGTTGCTTAACTGAAAAGCAACAATTACCGACCTCAGAAAGCGATAAGGACGTCCACGCGAAAGACGGTGCCAAGTGGCACCATCCCCAGTCCGGCCGGCCTAGGGGAGGCCGGCCGGCCCCACATGTCATCCTCTGGTGTCCAGCCTTCGTGTGGAAGTTAAGCAACCGCCAAGGTCGCGTGGTCTTGACGCCTTTCACCGGTGTCCGACCTCTAGCTGCTATAAATAGAGCTCCATTTCTCATTTGTAAGACACACCATCCAAGAGAGAAGTGAGATTCTTAGTAGCTTCAGTTCGAGTGTAGAATAGGGAGAGTGTGAGGTGAGAGCTTGTGCAAGTGCCGAGCTAGGAAAGGAGCCGGGGTTTTCTCGTGGTTCTTCTCCACTTTGTATCCACCTCAGGGGAATATTATCAAAGTAAGTTCCTCGTTTATCTTTAGTGTCTCGCTAGTTATTCTCTTTACTTTCAGTACCTAGTTAGTTTACTTCTTTGATCTGCGGGATCCCTTGTCTGCGTGGGTCAGCAAGCCTGGCCATTTGGGGTTTCTTCTTGCCTTAACGTGAGGCGGAAGTCAGTAACTGGATAGTTGAAGCGTGGTGCTTAGGCTTGATAGTTATCTTGGGTTGTGTTCCACCCCACGGAACTAATGTGGTAGGCGGCAGGTGGTGACAGCCCTGTCCGTCCCTTGTAGTTCACCACGTTCGGGTGTTTTTATAGCAGTAGATCGTTGGCCGAGTTGGACCTCCCATTTCTCCCTCAGTCTGTGGTCCTTCTGCCCTAACCGCCAAAGCAGATCAAGTTAGTATAGCTTCTAGTTATCTAGGTAACGAGTTGGCTAACTGAAGTTAAGCCCTCTACCCTCTTACCTCCTCTCTCTAGGTGGGTCCGATTGAATAGTTCTAGGATTGGTTGCGTCTGCCATTCCTTGGATTCGATATCCTAGGTAAACTCCCTGGTGAAAGCTACATTGGTATCCGTGCGCTTACGGATTAGTTCGTAAAAGCTAAGGAGTGCCAACAGACATCAACTGCATGAGATGGTTCAACAGAAGCGCAGTCTATGTGCCGCCAGTTGAAGTAAGCACCCCTCCCCCCCCCCCCCCCCCCCACACACACAGGAAACCAATTCATCATGCGCCGATCTCATCCAATAAATTCAACGGCTTGCAAATATTTTCTGCTTTTTAAGGAGATGTTGCACAAACTAGAAGGGATTTAGTGTACCAACTACTCTCCATGGAGTCTAACATAGCTACAACAAACATCATATACAAGTCGAAGAAGGAAGAAGGCATCTACAACAACAAGAAGCCGAGGAAGAATAAAAAGGAAGGAGCAGCCAACAGTAACACATCGTCGTCGTCAAGCAACGCATCGCCTCCAACTTTTGTCATTCCAACAAGGCGATGAATCACTTGGAGTAGCCTGGGCAAGATTCTTGCATTTTGCTACCTCTGGTCCACCACACAACGTTCCAGAGGAAGTGCTTATGCAACACTTCGTTCAAGGGTTGAAGCAGGAGAGTGCACAGTTTCTGGATAGCGCCTCCGAGGGATCGATCATGTACAAGACGGTGTCTGAGGCAAAGAAAATTCTAGAAAGAGTCTTTAACAGTACTCAGTACACGGGAGTCTTTGACGAGTTACCCGAACCAAGTGATCAGCCTAGAGAGAAGCAGCAGATACACCACGTTTCAGCTGCATCCTATCCACCTCCACCATACATAGAGGAACTCACCGAACCACCCAAGACCTTCGATTCAGAGCCACCCATCGAAGATATGCCTATGTTCGTCCCTGATCTTGTCACAGAAGAAGAGTATACAGAGTTAGGCAATTCAACAAAGTTGCCCAAAGAACATAGGTGTAAGTGCTCAGGATTTGAGGCGTTCATTTCGGAAGCCACCCCGCAGATTGAGGGCCTTACTGCGGTCATGAGCAAGGAATGGACAGAGGAAGCCGAATCAAGTAGCAGCATTATACGACTCTACGAAGATTTCAGAGTGCTCCTCTGCGCTATTGGGGACACTGTCCAATGAGAAGTTCCTTACGACCCGAATGTCGGGGTGAATGTGATGTCCAAAGCCATGGCATGTCACATAGCATCAGAAGGACCCCTGGCTTTCTCGCGTAAGCACCTGAAGTGGATCGACGGCCAGATCATGGAATGTCTAGGCATCCACCGAGTTATTCCCGTTCGCATGGGGATCAACAAGGTGTACCTGGACTTCCATATCTTTGATATTTTGGAAGGTGAAGAGTTCGTCTTGATTGGACAGCCAATAGAGCCACTTGTCAACCCGAACAGAGACCGAGCACGACTCGAGTTAAGGTTGGCAAAGATATCATCCCGATCAGCCTAGTACGTTCCTGCAACACATTTGCTAAGGTTAGGCTGGAGAAAGACCCGGTGGAGGAATCAATGAAGATCATTCAAGAAGGGATCACTGAGCCCATTATTGAAGATGATGTCATACACTTTACCCAGGAAACAGAACCGGACGGCCAGAGTAAGCTCAGTGTAGAGGAGAAACCGCAACCTTCACTACCTGAGTTGAAGCCGCTGCCTTCTGGGTTAAAGTACGCATTCCTCCACAACAATCGAGCCACGCCAGTTGTCATCAGTGATAAGCTGACAGAGAGTGAAACTCAACGGCTCTTAACAGTCCTGGAGAAGTACAGATCTGTCATTGGGTACTCTCTACAAGACCTGAAGGGGATTAGCCCCAATCTATGCACCCATTGCATCCCTATGGAACCGGACCATAAGCCGTCCAGAGAACATCAGCGATGACTAAATGATGCGATGAGGGAGGTAGTCAAGAAAGAGGTTCTGAAGCTACTGCACGCGGGCATCATCTACCCCGTGCAAGACAGTGAGTGGGTCAGTCCAGTTCAAATAGTCCAAAAGAAGGGGGGCATGACAGTAGTCCAAAATGAGAGAAATAAGCTCATACCTCAGAGGACAGTTACTAGATGGAGGATGTGCATCTATTACCGGATGCTGAACAAGGCTACCCAGAAGGATCACTTCCCCCTTCCCTTCATCGACGAAATGCTTGAACGGCTGGCCAAGCACTCATTCTTCTGCTACCTCGACGGATATTCTGGTTATCATCAGATTCCTATTCACCCTGATGACCAAAGTAAGACTACCTTCACCTGCCCCTACGGCACGTTCGCTTACAGGCGAATGTCATTTGGTCTCTGCAACGCACCTGCTTCATTCCAACGGTGTATGATGGCGATATTCTCTAATCTGATTGAGAACATCATGCAAGTCTTCATGGATGATTTCTTAGTCTATAACAAGAGCTTTGAAGATTGCCTTGAGAATTTGGATAAAGTTCTCAAGAGGTGCCAAGAAACACACTTAGTTCTCAACTGGGAGAAGTGCCATTTTATGGTCAGAGAAGGAATTGTCCTTGGACATAAAGTGTCAGAAAAAAGGGATAGAGGTGGATCGAGCCAAGATCGAAGTCATCGAGCAGTTACCACCCCCGACAAATGTCAAGGGAGTTCGGAGTTTTCTAGGTCATGTTGGCTTCTATTGGAGGTTCATCAAGGATTTCTCCCATATTGCCAGGCCTCTAACAAGTCTCCTTGCCAAGGAGATCCCATTCAACTTCGACGAAGACTGCCTTCTATACCCTCAAAAAGGCACTGGTGTCCACACCCATCATACAACCGCTGAATTGGAGTCTTCCATTCGAGATCATGTGCGATGCAAGTGACTACGCCGTCAGCGCAGTGCTCGGTCAATGCAAGGATAAACAACATTATGCCATACCTTATGCGAGCAAGATATTGACCGGACCTCAGTTAAACTACACAACAATGGAGAAGCAACTTTTGGCGGTGGTGTTCGCCATTGATAAGTTCAGATCCTACTTTGTCGGTGCTAAGGTGATAGTATATACAGATCATGCTGCACTGAAGTACCTCCTTACCAAGAAGGATGCAAAACCATGACTCATCCGTTGGATTCTGCTCCTACAAGAATTTGATCTGGAAATCAGAGATAAGAAAGGAGTAGACAATTGTGTGGTAGACCATCTCTCAAAAATGCAATTCAAGGGTTCAGATCTACTAATCGACGATTACTTGAGAGATGACACTCTCCTGAAGGTCTCTACATCCAGCCCATGGTAACTTAGTGAATTTCATGGTGGCCGGATATATACCTCCAGGAGAAGATAGAAAAAGATTGGTCTGCCTCAGCAAGTATCACCTATGGGATGACCCCTATCTCTTCAAGGTCTGTGATGATGGTTTACTCCGCCGCTGCATCCCGCTATGTGAGACCCACAAGATTCTCGAGTGTTGCCACTCCTCACCTTACAGAGGGAATTATGGAGCATTCAGAACCCATGCTAAGGTTTGGCAGAGTGGATGCTTCTGGCCAACCATGTGTGGAGACGCAAAAGTGTAACACCTCGGGTGTTTAAATTACGAAATAAGCCTCATTAGCTTAACACGATGCATAGATAACTAAGAAAAGTTTAAAAGAAACGAATTATAAATTGGTTTTGCTTTGAATTAAAAATAGATGTGTATATATGCATAAATACATGTACTTTAATCAAACAAATTAAATAACTCTCACCTCAACGCACTTGGCGGCAAAATTTAATAGACACACCATCGATGACAGGATAAACAAAAGTCTAGTTGAAGCCCAGGAGAGAATACAAATTTTTGCCCTGGAAATGACGTGCCCTCCGAATTATACTTTTTGAGTTTTTAAAATAACTTCTAAACTAGAACTCAAATGAACTTTGGCCTGAAACAAAACTTGTGTAACTTTTCATTTTGAACAACTTTCATGTTCAGAAATTTTTGAGTTGCAACACAAAAATATGAGTAACACTTGACTTTGCAAACCAGCCCCTGCCTTTTTTTCTATTTTCACTTCAGAACCTTCCTCCTCCGCTTCGCCCGACCATATGCTTCGCCCGACCATACGCTTCGCCCGACTCTACGCTTCGCCCGACCCTCCGCCCGCCGCGCAGTCGCCGCTGGCCACTTGGCCGACGATGCTTGACCGGCGCTAGGCGCCAAGCCAATGCCTGGCCGTGCCCCGCTCGCACGCGCTCCTCCCCAGTCTGCGCACGCCACGCGCACGCCGGCGACGCGCGCCTCTGCTCGCCGCCCGCCGTGCCCAATGGCCAGACCGCGTCGTGCCCATGTCCCCGCCGCATCCCGCCAGTCGCCGCGCTCGCTGCCCGGCAAGCCAGCTACTGCAGCTCCTCGCCCAACCCGTGCGCCGCGTGATCTCCCCCTCCCCCATGCCAAATCTCAGCGCCCAATCCCCTGCCCGCGCCCGCCGCACGTCGCGCCAGCTCTGCTCGCCGCCCACCATGACCAGTAACGCGCCCCCGTCGTGCCGCCCCTCCCCAGCGTTGCCCGGTCCTCTCCCTCTCTCCTGCAGCCTATAAAAGGCGACACAAGGCCACTCGCGCGCGCCTCAACCCACTAGAACGCCTCCACCGCTGCCATTGTAGCTGCCGTGCACCACCCGCCCGTGGAGTCCCATCCTCCAGCCTCCCACTGCCCTAACCCATCACCCAGCGAGCTTGCCCTCCCTCCACTGAAGCTCACTGGCCTCTTCCCCGACCATCTCGACCGCCAGAGCACCGCCGCCGCTCCCCTGCTGCTCCGTGGACAGCCCACTCCAAAGCTCCTCCGTCCAAGCCAAGCCTCGAAACGGGTTCCCCTCGACGCCGCGAAGCTCATCGACCAGCCCACGCCCTCCCCTCCTCGCCGGAGCACCGTCTCCGACGCTCCACACCGCCGCCGCCCCTCTGCTCCGCGCCGACGAGCCACCTCTGGCCACCCCCAACCCCGACCAAGGCCACCCCAAGGTAGCTCTCACCTCCCTGGATCTCCCTGACCCTTTTCCCCTCGCCGCCGATGAGCCTCCTCGCTGGAATCTGGCCGGCCGCCCTGCCAGCGCCGCCCAGAGACCCAATTGCAACGATTGAAATCTTTAAAAGAGTCTGCACGCAAGTTTTCAGGGGCATAACTGTAAACCTATGTTTAAACTTTGAATTCAAAAACAGTAAAATTTTAAAATTCATATAAAATCATAGAGTAATTAGAAAAGTAAAAACTCAACTGTTCTGGAATCGTTAGAAGAAAATCTACAACTTTTGTTACATATTTTTCTTCAGTTGCTTGCTAAATCTTGCTCTAAATTAAACGGAAAGTTTAATAGACTTTAATTGTACCCACTGTTGTAGACCAGTTCTGAATCTGATTTTTGGACAGAAGATTGGATGTTTGATGTGTAAGCCAGTGTAAAAATATTAGGACCAGAACCCATCTCTAGCTAAACTTTTTGTTAAACTTCTTTCATGCCATGAAATAATAGAACTAATTTGTACCTGCTATTATGTTGTGATTCATGTTGTGAAATTTTTCCAGAGCTGTTATAGTGATGATTAAATACCACAGAAAAAGTTTAGAACCTTTTTCCTTTCTGTAATCTATTTATATAATTTTGTGGTAGGAAAAATGCACTAATTCAAATAGTTCATTTCTATGCTTGGAAAATGTTCAACTTTTTACTGTGGGACACTTTAGAGTAGCTCTTGCTGTATAAAAAGTTTCATACACAGAAATCCTGTAAACCATCCTGTAGAAATTAATCTTTATTAAAATAGGTGTATATTGACCTATTTATTATGCTTTGTATCTTGCACAATAAAATCTGAAAATTTACATTAACACATATATGGATAGATTAAAACCTATATTTGGCATCAATACTTGCGTGGTTTGTCCTATATAAAAATAACTAGGTTCTATTAGTGGCTGTGTATTATATTTTTCAAAATTAATCTACTGCACAGAAATTTTTGAAATTTTTACAGTGCTGTTGTCTCTGCATAATGTACTCTAAATAAAAATTTCATCACTAGAAGTTACCTAGATCGGTGTTTGTGCTTAATCCATGCTTATACTGCGAAAATTAAATTCCAATACAACACCACCCCTTCTGATAAAGATTGCCCAAGAAATCTTAACTAAGTAACTTCACAACCAAATCTATATTTTTGTGGACTGCAACGTTATCGTGAAGGAAAAAGACTCGTCATATACCATCACTACAACTTACACTTGTGCATTCATATAGAATCGACTACTCTCACCGACGGAACGTACGAGCTGGTGCCCGCGTCCGAGAGTGAGCAGTGTGAAGCTCAAGTAAATCTAACTGAAGCTTTCGAAGACCTGAACCCGAGTTCAGACGAGCCCCAAACTAACTTTACCCAAGAAGGCAAGCCCCGGAGCATGAACCCTATTTTCTAAATTATGCAACTTATTACTCTACTTTACTTGTGCATTAAGTTCATAGGAGTTGAATGAAAACTTAGTTGCATGATCCTAGGTACCCATGCTCTGAGCACTAGATGTAAGGCTCGATAGAATGCTATGCTAATAGGACTCCGGTAAAAGTCGAGTGATTTCCTGTCACTCGCGAGAATTTAGGAGTTGAATGTTTACTACATGCTGCAATCATAAGGTCGACGGACGGGGCTATGGTACGATGTTTATGTTGATGATTGAGGCCCCGTCTGTTTAGTGAAAAATGCTAAGGCCGCAGTGTGTGGTAGTGGTGGTTAAGCGTTTGAACGTACTAACCACATGCCGAGAATATGATAATCGGTAAGCTTAAGTACTAGATTGAACCGAGGCCAGAATATACTCCCCACCGTCTTGAATTTGTTCACATCTAGCTATGGCGGGTGCATGTGCTGCCATGGTCGGGTCCATGGGGACGTATAGTCGAGGGCGGTGGGCCTGTTCCGTGAAGCGGGAACTGAAGGGAAAAGTTGCACGTGTGACTCTACGAGTAACCACGTCACGTGTGTTTAGGTTTCCCTTGCAAGGTTAAGAAATTCGATTCGAATCGTCCGTTTCTCGCGGTTATTGAGACTGCTTGACCCTTTTACCACATAGAGTAAGAAGAGGAACAATGATGATGATTAATCTTCTTGGATGAAAAATTAATTCTTTCACCATGTATGATATTGGATAGTTGCTTACCTAGAATGGTTAAAGAAAACTAGAATCTGGAGCTAAAATTTGAAAGTAAGGACCTACTTGTATATGCTTTTCGGCAAAACAAACCCCTCAAACCAAAAAGCCTTGCATGTCTAGGAGTTGGCTAAGTATATTTCACTAGTCGAGTAAGCCTTGCTGAGTATTAGTATACTCAGCCTTGCTTGTGGCTCGTTTTTAGGTGATATTTTCGAGGATATGATCGCTAGTTTGACTTGGCCATGTACCTTTCCTCCAGGTTGGTCGGTGGAATGGGATATGCCCCAGGCCAACGATGATAATGCCAAGTGATGTCTCGTACGGGCTTCATCGAGACATCGTGTATCGTCGAGTAGTTTATCGTTATTTTTCCGCTGCATTGAACTCTGAAGAACTCAATTACTTTGAACTCTGAAGTACCTTGTTTTACGAATTCGAACTCAGTTGTAATAATAATTTATGATGAACTCTGTGGTGTAAAATTTGTGGAATGTTGTATCCTCTGGGCTCACCTTCGTGTGAGTATATGTATGTGTGGTTTCGATCGGCAAAAACCATGGTTGTATCGGGAGGTTACCCGATAGACCAATGGATTATTCCGTTTGAAGTGCGAGTTAGCCTTGATTGCCCTCGTGGTGATGGTTAGCGCGCTTGAGCCGGATTAATTCAGGTGGTTCAAATGGGTTGAAGCACTTCCCTGCGTTGCGCCCAACTCGAAGAACTCGAAGAAAATGTTCCAGGAAATTATATTTCCTCGCTTCAGAGTTCCAATAGGTGGAAGAAAAGGCATTAGCCACCTAGAATCCAATGTATGAGGAACAACTTCAAAATATATTCAATATTCTTTGAGGATCATGACCCTAGGCTTGCTTAGTCCCCGAGTTCTATTTTAATTATTTTCCTCGGGACGAGTAAAAGTCTAGGTGTGGGGTTGTGTTGGCGGTCGATTTCGATGATTTTTACCGCCAATATTTCTCCGGTTTTCATGATTTACAAGTCAAAACTGAGTTACTAACCACACTAACAAGTTCCACAAGTTTTGTTGCATTTATCATTTTAGAAATTTAGTGTGCGAAATTGGACCGAAATGGGAGAAATTCCAGGCCGGCGGGCCTGGCTCTGCCCTCTCTGGCCACGTCACTGATCCAGGAGTCAAGAAACACACCTAGGAGAATTAGGGATCCTGCATTTTAAGTCGGTTTGATCCGAGGACTCGAAAGGCTTCACACATGGATCAAAGGGCCCACATGCATGTCCAAAACTGTTGCTTAACTAAAAAGCAACAGTTACCGACCTCAGTAAATGATCAGGGACGTCCACGCGAAAGACGGTGCCAAGTGGCACCATCCCCAGGCCGGGCGGCCTAGGGGAGGCCGGCCGGCCCCACATGTCATCCTCTGGTGTCCAGCCTTCGTGTGGAAGTTAAGCAACCGTCAAGGTCGCGTGGTCTTGACGCCTTTCACCGGTTACCGACCTCTAGCTGCTATAAATAGAGCTCCATTTCTCATTTGTAAGACACACCATCCAAGAGAGAAGTGAGATTCTTAGTAGCTTCAGTTCGAGTGTAGAATAGGGAGAGTGTGAGATGAGAGCTTGTGCAAGTGCCGAGCTAGGAAAGGAGCCGGGGTATTCTCGTGGTCCTTCTCCACTTTGTATCCATCTCAGGGGAATTTTATCAAAGTAAGTTTCTCGTTTATCTTCAGTGTCTTGCTAGTTATTCTCTTTACTTTCAGTACCTAGTTAGTTTACTTCTTTGATCTGCGGGATCCCTTGTCTGCGTGGGTCAGCAAGCCTGGCCATTTGGGGTTTCTTCTTGCCTTAACGTGAGGCGGAAGTCAGTAACTGGATAGTTGAAGCGTGGTGCTTAGGCTTGATAGTTATCTTGGGTTGTGTTCCACCCCACGGAACTAATGTGGTAGGCGGCAGGTGGTGACAGCCCTGTCCGTCCCTTGTAGTTCACCACGTTCGGGTGTTTTCATAGCAGTAGATCGTTGGCCGAGTTGGACCCCCCCATGTCTCCCTCAGTCTGTGGTCCTTCCACCCCAGCCGTTGAAGCCGATCAAGTTAGTATAGCTTCTAGTTATTTGGGTAACGAGTTGGCTAACTGAAGTTAAGCCCTCTACCCTCTTACCTCCTCTCTCTAGGTGGGTCCGGTTGGATAGTTCTAGGATTGGTTGCGTCTATCATTTCTTGGATTCGATATCCCAGGTAAACTTTCTGGTGAAAACTACATCGGTATCCGTGCGCTTACGGATTAGTTCGTAAAGGCTAAGGAGTGTCAATCGCCATCAACCGCAAACATATTCCTTGTGAAAATAGACGCAGCATGGGCCTCTATTGGCACGCCAAAACGCATCGTTTGTGAAACCTGAATTGTAATCCATTATTAGGTATCTGAAATAAGTTGAGCTCAACTGGAACTGTATGTAAACAGATCAACTGGAACTGTATGTAATCCATTATCAGCATGTGCCACCGGCACCAGCGGTGCCTGGCAGAGGGGACTTCTGAAGCTATAGCGTTCCTCATCGCCTGGCATTGGTCTGCATTCACAACCAAAACATAAACGTACATGTACCGAAACACAAAACACTAACAATTGCAACCCATTTTACCTGTCAGGATAGTTGCCGGAGGGGACCCCATTGTCTCCACAAAGGAACTAAAAGCCCAACGGAATGCTGTGGTGTGTCTCCTCCGTTAAAAGGACGCCAGCAAAAACCACCGTCTGAAAGTGGTGGTTAACGCCAACGAATAGCCCAAACGGAAGGTTATATAGATTAGTCCTGTAGGTCGTGTCAAATGTAACGACGTCTCCGAAGCACCTATAGCTCCTTTGACTGCTACCATTAGACCAGAAAAGAGAACGTACTCTGCCAGCCTCATCCTTATCTACCTTCACAACAAGTCCAGGATCAGAAGACCTGATAGATTCAAAGACTGAAATTGTCTTCTCAACATCATTGCTTATTGTTTCCTGTGCTAGCCTCCCACATACACTACGCATTGACTGCCGGCTAAATGGAATGTATCCACCAGGACCGTGCATCGAGCCAATTATAGAGCACACCCTGCTGATTTGAACATTGTTGTTCCTAAGATGCATCACAAGATCTCTAGACATCTGATCTATAACGGCTGTGCGAATTCCATTTCCTCCTCTCACCCTTAGAGTTCGCAAGATTATGGGAATGTTCCTTAATAAACCGGCTCACAGCCCAACAATCATCAGGCTGTCGTAGTAGGCGTATCATAGCCTTGCAACCACATCTGACGGTGCGGCCGTCCTTTGGGCTGCCGGAACCCTGTGGTCGGAAAGTTTAGTTCACCATTAGGAAAACCTCCGTCTTTCTGCGAAAATGAAAATTAGAACACATACCTCACATGCGCAGACAATATCTTGCATTGCATTGTACGCCTGCCGCCCTTACTCTCCCTTGATCTCCCAGATCTTATACCAAAACCGACTGCCCACGAATACATGTTATAGAACTCAAAAGCTTCTTGGGTGGATTCAAACACCTTACCAAGTTCTGGTTCGAATATGCATCTATCGCCTCTATCATCCGCACCACGGAGCGCACGTTCCACCGCACCATAATTCCATGACGCAGGGAGATTCACGCCCCTGAATAGTGAAGGCCGATGTTAGTGCGGTGCAAGTAAATTCCTGATTTCTGAACTCGAAATGGAATACTTAGTGCAAACCTGACAGCCATATCGACCTCACCCACTGGCGAACTGCATTAGGCTAGTGGCATTGCTTGACTCAAACTTGCCATATACTTCTATTTATAAATCTGCGAGGGAGGCCCGCCGCATGCAATAGGTCGGCCACATATCACCTATATCGCTTACTGGCTGTAGCTGACCTGTCCTTTTTTTATCCTAGACATGTCACAACTAGGCCAGAGATGCGTCGCATGTGCTCTCTTTTCTTTAGTGGAGCTCCTGTTACATTCACAGACTTCTAATTGCTAAAGCGCCTATCTACTGCTGCAACCGCCATCATATCTCCTCGTGGCAGCTACCCACCTATGCAGCAATCGCACGCTCATATACATATAGATATATATATATATATTATATATATATATATGTATGTATGTATATATATACACACACACCATCACTCATAAATCTTCTCGCTGCACATCCTTGCAGCGCCGAGAATTCTCCAAGCATTCGGCGGCGTTTCGTCATCATCGTGCGACTGCGATACGCCGCAGGTATAACTCCACGCTGCTATTCTTTTTACTACCACTGCGTATTTATTATTGCCGTGACTATTCTTTACATAATCCTGCGAGACTTGCTGTTGGCTTGACTCCACCGGATAGCCCAAATGCTACCAGAGTTGATATTCTTTGATGGAGTAGATTTTCTTATATACTTTATTATCCATCTCTTTTTACCACTACACTTTATTACTGCTTTTCGTTGCACACACAACATCTTTATCATTCATTTTCTCTTTCCTCTATATTTTTTTAGATGCCCGAGATTTGCAACATGTCTATTACTGCGCTAGCTAAACAACATCTGTAATAGCCCAACACCAGTGACGAAGCCAACCCTACAGTAAGCAAGCAACGCCTGGCCCCGGCGGAACTCGACCGCAGTAGACGTGGATGGAGTTCCACTGGCCCCTCATTCACAGGGTTATGTTACAGCCCCCTTGTTCCTTTGCCCAAGACCGACAGAGCTGTTACTTTGGGCACAAAAATGGTAGAGGAAGGTCTCGGTTGGGAGACTCATGATGTACAGTATGTGCCATTCCCACGTGGATACTGGTCATGGGGTACTAATATTTTGAAGAATCACTACCTCCATTTATGGGACAGGAAGATGGTGCTGATTTTATTTATGGGGCCATCTATTGCTCGCTTGGAGATTATTTCATTTCAACATCTTTACTTAGGGTTGTTAGAGATGTGGAACTCTCAAACCAACACTTTCTTATTCCCATACGGAGAGCACACAGTAACCCTTTCAGACTTACATCATATGTTGGCTTACCTGTAGATGGAGAATATTATGAAGAGTACATTCCACCTACCCACGAACTTGACCCCTCCTTGCTATCATATCCTGACTCTTTATCTATCATTCTTGGGGTATGGGATAAGCTTGCCATTGATGGGGAAGTAACATTTCACGCTTGGTGCGACACACCAAGGTCTTATAACATTGTCCAGTACTAACGAGGAACGCGTCTTTGTTGCTGCCTTCCTCGCCCTTTGGCTTTGTTGCTTTGTTGTCGTGGGCAGCGGGCCGGACATCCGACAGGGTGTACTAGTCATGGAAGTGTGGTTGTCTTTGGGGCGGCATTTTTCACTAGCTCCCCCAGCCTTATGCTCTTTGTACTATTCCTTGCGTCTGATCAGCAATCATTCCATTGGCCCGTCTTATTCGAAACGAGCTTGGCCGGTCCATTTCATTATTGGATGGGTAGGTTTATATCTAAAGAAGACTTTTGGGAACAAGGAAAGAACTGTAGCCTTTCCTATCTACAAGCATGGGTATGCCCGTTATAAGCCTTCCATGATAAACACCATGTGCCGAACTCCAGAACCATTTGACTCTGAGTATGCACATGACTTCCTCCGTAAGCGTTCCAATTTGTGGTGGCGCCCGTTTGACTTTGCATATATGAGGGTTGCAAAGCAATTGAAGCAAGCATTTTGGACTTCTACCCATCGTGGGATGCTCGTTTGGAGGCGTGCTGGCCCGAAATCTAATATATGTATAGCCGAACCATACCATCCGGAACGTGCAGCCTGCTAATTTGGGTTTGATCAAGTGATATCCTTCACTCCACCGTCCAGCTTTATACAACAAATGGCATTGGAATTGCATACGCCTATTGGGAGCATCTACTACGTCCAAAATAGGAAGAGGCGTATATTATTCCTCCCGACTCACAGCGGGGTAGGTCTTAAGTCAATGGGCTGTTTGGTGGGAGAACTTCATAGAACCATTTTCTTCAGTGCACGTGGTCAAGTGCATTATAAGGACCAGAAGAAAAGATACGCACTGGTTTTAGGTTTTAGCAGCTTCTCTGCCTGAACCGGTCTGACTGGTCGGAATAACCGGTCTGCCCGGGGTCAGTGGCGGAGCCAGGATCCTAATCTACCTATGGCGAGCGTGGAGAGGGGGCGGTGGAGCAGCCGAGGGAGCGTTGGGCGGCGATGCGTACCAATTGTGAGTCACCAGCGGCAGGTGTGGCGTCCACCGCACCTTGCCAGACTGGTGGCTCCGCCACTGCCCGGGGTAGCTGCTAGTGCTGATCGTTTTAACGATCTTGCTACGTGTTCTAGGGCATCCGAGTATGTGCCAGATTTTGCGTCAACAGACTCACCAGCACAGGTTCTCCCTCCGATCCCACCACCGGCTTTCCCCTCTCGCCCCGCGAACGTAGGTAGAAGTTAGATTCCCCTCTCGTCGATATATGCCCGGTTCCTCATAGGGATGAAGGGTGGTCTGCCGGTACCAACGTGTGAGGAGGAGGTGAAAGAGGAGAGAAACACCTAAACTAAAAGATTTCACATTTTCAGTGTTAAATTTTGAAAGGCATACAAATCAGGTGTCAAATTCATATAGGCACATTAATTGAGTGTCGAAATATCAAAATTTCTCCTCCAAGTGGATCACATCAGACAAGTCTCAAAACATGGTCCAAAACAATTGGTTAGAATTAAAAAAAGACACTCAAGTTAATAGTAGGTTTTCCGGCTCTTTTAAGAAAATACTTCCTCCTTCTATGAAAAGTGCTATTCTCTAGAAATTGAACTTAGTGGTTAGATTTAATTGCATGCTAAAATTAATTTCTGTTCATGATTTTAGAAAGTGTGGCCAGTTGAATGAGTCAATAAACGAGAGTACGAAGGTTATTTCACACCATCATTAATTTGCTTGAATGAAAAGAAATATTAGAATTGTATTTTTTTATGGGATGAAGGGAGCAGTAGTTTTTTCCCTTTTTGAAAAAAGAATTTGGACTCATGGATAGGGATGAAAACAGTCGGAAACGATCGATAAAATGTTGTATCACTTTCACTTTCATATTTTTTTCATCGAAAGCGAAAACGATATGATATTATTGGAAACGGAAACGGCATTGGTATTACGGTAATTTCGGAAATAAAAATATATGATCGAGAACACATCGATAACGATCGAAAACCATCAAAACAATATTTTAAAAATGATAAATATATTAAACCATAGAGCACAACGCTAACCATATGACTTGACGTATTTTATTTACAAGTACTAATGGTTAAGGTATTAGTTCAAGTATCCATCCATCCATGACATGTATCTTATTTTATAGTACTAAAAATTTAAATATTAGTCCCACCATTCATAAAACTATCCATAGTCTCATAAATTTAGATAGCTAGATTGTAATTTATAGTTATGGTAAATAAGTTATGACTCTCTAAAAATATATATGACATTCTAAAAATATAGATAGCAGAGTGTGCTAGTATTGTACATAAATACGATATTTCTATCAGTAAAATACAATAGAATACCTCGAAAATACGATATTTCTCGAAAATGATCGGAAGACGCTCAAATCACTTTCGTTTTCACTTTCATATTTTTCTACCATTTTCGTTTTTGCTTTTTCGATATTTATTTTCATTTTCATTTAGCCTTAGAAGTCGATAAAATTTCAAAAACGATCCTCAAAAATCGAATTCATCCATACTCGTGGAGGTCAACAACAGTTGAGACTCCGTGACCCGCCGTTCCGCGGCCCTCGCCGGCTCGCCCCCTCGCTCGCTGCAATGAGGAAATGCTCCGGCGTGCTCCTCATCCTCACGCTCGCCGTCGTGCTGCTCCTCCTTTCGCCCTCGCCCTCCTCAGTCCCACCTCCCACCACCGCCGCCACCGGCCCGGTCGCCCACCTCCTCCCCTCCCTCCCCGGCCTCTCCGACCTCTACCCTCCCCCCGCCAACTCCACCGCACAACTCTCCTGGGGCCTCCTCCGCCCGCTCCTCTGCCGCTCAGACGCGCTCCCGGGCACCGCCGCGGGCGTCCTTGAGGCCGCCGATGCCTGGCGGAACCTCACCCTGGCTGTGGCCGCCGCCGCCGCGGCAGGCGAGGAGGAGCGCACCGGAGGGCCCAGCTGCCCGGCGTCAGTGGAAGGGGATCTGGGCGCGGAGCGTGCCAGGATCCCGTGCGGGCTCGCGGAGGGCGCCGCGGTGACGGTGATCGGGGTGCCCAGGGAGGGGGCGGCCCGGTTCCAGGTGGAGATGGTGGGTGCGGGCGGCCAGGTGCTTATGCACGTCAATGTGAGCCTGGGAGCCGCGGGGATGGTGGTGGAGCAGAATTCCTGGACGCCCGAGGAAGGGTGGGGCGAGTGGGAGCGATGCCCGCCAGTTGGTGATGTCGGCCGCAGCAATAGCAGCTTGCAGCGAAGGTTAACTGTCTTAATTTTGCCTTGATCTGCATGTCTGGTGGATGCAATGATTTCAAAATCTAGTTCACTAGTTACTTGTAGCTATGATTTAATCTTGGAAACTTGCTTATGCCTGTGCTGCTCTCCACTTACTGTTAGGAATGTATGGTACTGATGTCCTCAATCTCCTCTCATTGACTGTCACACACTTGATGTGAAAGAATATGCAAAGGATTAGTAGTTGCGCCAGAGGGAAAGTAGTGCCACGATAGTCCAACAAGCAGTCGTTTCCCCTCGTCCTGGTTGAGGCTTTGATTCCTATCACTGTGTTATGGTTAGTACTTAGTTCAGGACTTAGTGGGTTTGCTTCAGGGTTTAAGAGTCTACATAGCTTAAATGTGTTGTGGACGTAAACACACAAATCCTGGGGGGCAGCTTAAAACTGATTTATACTTAAGAGCTATTTATCAACAGATCCAAACAATAAGAAACTAACAGGAATCTAGTTTATAAATCACAGTAAACTGCTATAATCAAGGAAAGATTTATAAACATGCAAATTACAGCCGATAAGATTGTTCCTTGCCTGTAATCACACTGTCATAAAAAGATGCAGAGAGTATATCATCATGGGTGGGAATTTCATTTGAGGTGCCAGCGAAGACATTGCCATATGATCTTGTTCTTGAATTATTAATGATTCTGGTGTCATGGTTCAGATAGTTGTATTGCATTTTTTAATGAATGAAATATATGGTTTACTTAAAATCCATTTGCTAGTGATTAAAATTTGAGTAAACAAGGTGATAATGTGGACCTTTTCAGTGATATCGTCCTGCATGGCACATGCCCTCAAAAAACCCTTGATGGGTAATGACATAATATTTGTGAGTAATTTAAGTACACCACTGTATCGGTTACCAAGATCGAGGTGTTATTAGATTCTTCATGTACCAGGTCCATTACAAGCATGCGGTACTCTAGTGACATTTGACTAACCTGGTGACGTGCCATAGTAGAGGCTAGCGGTCTACTTAGGGAATCCTACAAAACAAGAAGTCATTAACTACAAATTTGAACATATGGATGCGTATATCAATTTTTTGGAGTATTTATAAGAAGAGTCAGCATTCGTGCCAATTTATTCTTTTGTACTTTTTATTGGACTTTTATGGTGTTCTTTAGTATATTTACACGATGAGTTCCTTAAATTTGCAATTCAAACTTTGATCTGTTAATTAAGTAGTTCTAGTAATGCCGACTCCTGACTGGAAAGTCCAGTTATAATAGGTTGCCCCCATTTGGTCACTCGATCGTATGCTTTCATCAGCATCCTTTATCATACATCTTAGTATCTTGCTGTTGAAAAAAAAAATTTCATCTTTAGGATTTTAGTTACTAAACTTTCATCTTGTTATATATAGTCTCTGCTGGTACTGATAAAAGAGAAAATATTTTTGCTATATGATTGACCAGTCTAGTCGATGGGCTTGTTCGTTGCAATGAGAAAGTGGGTGCCAGCACCATCCAGGAGAATAACAATACCATGATAAATGTTACTGGGAACCAACCTGAAGATGGGCGGAAGCCAAAAGAGCGCAGTCAGTTAAGTGGCAGCTTCTCAATTGTTGAAGGAGAGCCTTTTACAGTAACAGTGTGGGCTGGTGTAGAGGGGTTCCATATGACAGTAAATGGCCAGCATGAAACATCATTTTCCTATAGAGAGGTGAGATTTTTCAAAGCAATAAGACTCCATACTTTGATTTTGTGAGTACTGCATAATTGTGAAAGCCTTTAGGTTTTTGATAGAGGTCGGAGCCATGGTTGATAGCAGAAGTCAAGGTTTCTGGTGATTTGGAGCTCTTGTCATTCTTGGCTAATGGATTGCCAGTTTCAGAAGAAATCGACATGGCTAGTGTTGCGCTTCTGAAGGCCCCACCTCTGCCAAAGAAGCGAACTTTTCTACTGGTTGGTGTTTTCTCTACTGGAAACAACTTCAAGCGGCGGATGGCTCTGAGGCGAACATGGATGCAATATGAGGCTGTCCGCTCAGGCGATGTAGTAGTCCGATTTTTCTCTGGTCTTGTAAGTTCGCTTTATGCGCCTTGAGTACTGTTACAATATTTCTAGTTCTTTCTTTTGAACCAGTGTCTCTGTTTAGTTGAGACACCTTAACGGACAAAGAATCACTTGCTTATTCTCACGTCTTCACAGCCTAATTATTTCCCTATTTTCCCACTAGCTTCAGCATATAAGAACTTAAATTTTCAACTCCACTGAACAAGGCACTGTTGTTCAGAATAAAAGTAGTAGAGAACACCATGTCACACTGATATTATAGCAGTTCTTTCTTCCTTACTTGAATGTGTAAGACTGAGGAACAAGATTAAACTTTTACAAAAAATTAGCTATAAAGGATAAACTGAAAGGACGTATATTATAGGCTCCACTTTGCATCCGTCAAAGTATCGTTTCACCTCTAATCTAGCTCCTAAGTATGCAAGGACATCTGCTTGCATACCGAATATTCTTGATAACGTGAATCATGTTCATTTATATTCTTTAATAGTGAACCTTCTCTCCTTGCATAAAACTGAGCCTGTCATCTAAGCTTCTTTTAATATTCAGTTATTTTCAATGGTAATCAATTCTACTTCCATTCTTACATC
The DNA here is from genome assembly GCA_032594955.1 of Panicum miliaceum. Lineage (NCBI taxonomy): Eukaryota > Viridiplantae > Streptophyta > Magnoliopsida > Poales > Poaceae > Panicum > Panicum miliaceum. The sequence goes on along the minus strand of CM064060.1, from coordinate 13,846,318 downwards.
ATCTTTCTTTATGCGCAAAATGCAGCACAAGAGTGAGCAAGTCAATATGGAATTATGGAGAGAAGCTCAATTGTATGGCGACATCCAATTGATGCCCTTTGTTGACTACTATAGTTTGATCACTTTCAAGACCATATCAATTTGCATGTTTGGGGTATGCTCTCTTTTTCAGGCTTTCACCTTGTTATTTTGAGTCTTTTTTTTTCTCTCTTAATGAAATGCCACGCAGCTCTCCTACGCGTTCGGGGAAAAAAAACTTATTTTGTTTGGACTATTGACCATGTCACCATCTTGAAAGAATGCATTGAATTCTAATATTTTATTTGCATGATTTCAAATAACAATTGACCTTTATTTGTGGCATTTTTTCGTATCCTTTTATTTTGGTAGTCTGACTTGAGGATGATTCAGATGGTGAAATTTCCATTCAGATGATGAGACTTAGCGTTATCTGAACTGTAGTTTTACTATTTCAGTTTATCACAGCTTGGTGCAATCAGACAAAGCAGGCTGTTAAAACCAGGGTTGGATTGTTTTCTTTTTCCCAGTATTTATGTGTTTCATACATTTCTTGGCTCATTCATATCATATGGTTCCCTTAAAAAACTTCCAAGAAAGCGCACTGGCTGCTTAAAAGTTGGAATTTTTCTGGCCCCTTGAATCCCTCTTTCTTCTTTTATTGCTGGCAGATAGGGTCCTCTACAAACTGTTAATATTCTGATGCCAAAGAGATTTCCATGAAGTGTAAAAGATATCAATACCTTTTCAGTATGTGTTGTTTTTACTAGCTATTATACCTGCAGCCTAATCATGTAGTTTGTGTACTAATCAAATGGAATACTTGAGGTGTAGCTTGTAAGCTTCACCATTTGTTGCGGAGTTACACATTTTGACAAAAAATGAAATGAGAAAGTTGAGGGACAAGGCATCGTTGCCTTGCTACTTGATTGAGGGAAAGAATTGGAATTTAGTTTGTCATGATTTTTAATTTGCCTGTTGTGTTATGGTGACATGGTGTTGTATTGATTTAGTAACTTTTCAAATTGCACGTATAAGCAGAGTTAAAATAAATGCATGCACATCCTATTAGCATACACTTATATAAGTATATTTTTTGTTGCAATTTTGCAGACCAAAATTGTTCCTGCAAAGTACATCATGAAAACAGATGATGATGCTTTTGTTAGGATCGATGAAGTGATCTCAAGCCTGAAGAAGAGCAACTCCCATGGTCTTCTGTATGGTCTTGTTTCTTTCCAATCGTCACCACACAGAGATAAAGATAGCAAATGGTTCATCAGTCGGAAGGTATTTCCTGCAGCATTTATTATGCAAGAAGATTTCATTTGATTGGTTGCTTTTTCACACTCGCGAGAAATGCAGGAATGGCCTTTCGACATGTATCCACCATGGGCACACGGTCCAGGTTACATAATCTCACGTGACATTGCTAAGTTTGTAGTCCGAGGTCATCAGGAACTGACTCTTCAGGTAGGAAATGATCAACAGATTTCCTATTGTGTTCTTTTGGTGCACATCGATGCAGGTCTTGATTGATCTTGTTGCTGTCTTAGCTATTCAAACTCGAAGATGTGGCAATGGGGATTTGGATCCAACAGTACAAGAGCAGCGGTCAGCAAGTGAACATCGTGACTGATGATCGATTCTACAGTGAAGGATGCGAGTCGGACTATGTCCTTGCCCACTACCAGACCCCAAGGCTTATGATGTGCCTGTGGGAGAAGCTTAAGACGGATTATCAAGCTGTATGCTGTGAATAGCATCTGCATCAACATTTGCAAGTAGGAAGAGCGATAGATTAGCCTTCTTGTACAACACATCACCGAGATTTTTTGACGCTTCAGTGGAAAATTGTTGGAACCAGGCGCGTAACACTTGTAAGTTGTAACATTAGGTAACTCCTATGTTATACGTCCTTGTTCTCAGTTTTTCAGGTGGGAAGGTAACACTGAGGATTCTTCGGTTTTTCGTATTACAGATGTTGTTAAAAGGGACTTGTAAAGCATATACTTGAGAGAGTTTTCCATCTGCTGCTGATCTTGCCATGCTAAAGACAAGAACTTGATATCTATTCTGCAATGTGTACAAGTACCGTTATCTTTTGCACTGTCGTGTTAGTACGGATGGTCATAAGAGTTCAATAATAATAGACATTATTCTTGCTGAAGTTTTCAGCACCGCGAAGCTGTGACTCTGGATCCAAGCTCATGGAAAATGCTGACGAGATACGATAGGAAGCCATTGTTTTGTGATGGCTGTCGAGGAGACATGTGAGGCAATGCAGAGGGTAGCAACTACTTCACTCTCGTCTATCTCAGTTGCTGAAAGCTCCATCTTCGAGCATACGGACGTTCATGCGATGTTCATCTCAGATGCTCAGATGCTGAAAGCTCCGTCTGCGCGGATACGGACGTTCATGCGATGCCCAAGATAAACTTAAAAGGTAGTTGGTGGCCTGACTCCATATTTTTCACAAAAAAGAATCTCAAGGAGAAACAGAGGTGATAGCCAAGTCAGGCTTAGCGGCTAACATGACGTCTACTTAATGCGAGTCGTGGGAAAGGTATGCTAATCTCACCCAATCCCATCTCCATAATTTCATATCAAACAATAACCAGCAAAAGAAAAAAAAGGAGAAATGTCATTTTTTATGCTGAGAAATATCTTTCTTTCTTGCTTAAAAATATTTTTTCCGTTGGAGTTCTTTGTTTTTTGAAATAAAAAAGGAGGAATGTTTTTCAAAAATAAAAAGGAGGAATCCTACGGCCAGAAGCGACAGATGCCCCCCCCCCCCCCCCCAACTCTGATGGGGTCCCACCGGCGGCCGCTATATGCGCTTTCCATTTCGCTTCCTCCCCGTCCTCCTCTCCTGGCCGCCGACGACTCCCCTTCCTCTTCTTCTCCCTTTCCAGAGCACGAGGATTCTTCCAGCAGACCACAGCGAAGCCCTAACCGGAGAGGGAGGGAGAGATGTCGCTGGCGATCCTCGCGAGGCGGCGCGCGGCGGAGGCCGTGCTGCGGCGGCCGCAGGCGGCGGCCGTGTCCGCGTGGAGGGCGTACGCGGCGGCGGGCGAGGAGAGCGACGTCGTCGTGGTGGGCGGCGGGCCCGGCGGGTACGTCGCGGCGATCAAGGCGGCGCAGCTCGGGCTCAAGACCACCTGCATCGAGAAGAGGGGCACCCTCGGTGGGACCTGCCTCAACGTCGGGTGCATCCCGTCCAAGGTTCTGCGCACGGCCTGCCTCTCTCGTACCCCCTTTTACTTCCCCAATTGCAGTGTCCTCTAGATTTATTGTTATTGCTTACCGATGCATTGCCCTGCGGTATGATTTGTGGCCTTAGATCTGTTGCTGTGGGGGGTCTAGGGTAAACCAGGTCGCTTGCGACGGCTGTGCGGCTCTTGCTTTTGTAATTTCGTAGATGATGCACGTTTTGATGTGGGTGCGTTGGTGTTGAAGTGCCTACACCTTGGTTCTGCAAGGGACGCAGTTTCTGATTTGGTGACTAATTTTGCAATATGCGGTTAGGGTTTGAGTTCCATTGCAATAGTACATGCCTGTTTTGTGGATTTCAAATCCACGTAGAGTGAGCGTGTTCTGACATAGGGTGAGCGTGTTCTGCTTTGTTTCTGCTGTCCATTTGGAATTCTGTCTCTTGAAAATCTAGCTGGTTTGGCATCTCCTTGGATAATAACAAATTTTAAAAAGTAGGACGGTATTTGTCCAGGTATCATCTTAATACTCTTTAGTATTGCAATAATACATGCATGTTTGGTAGACAGATCAGTGTTCCAAATAGGATCCACAACCATTTATTGTCATGCTCATGATTAGATGTTTTCTATCTTCTGCTTTATTTCTGCTGTCTCTTAGTTGTTCTGTCATTTTGAAATCTGACTGGTCAGGATCTGCTTCTATAAGACATCCAAAAGAATAGCAATGTAACACTATACCGTTCCGAGTATCATCTTAATACTCTCCTTAGTGTCCTCTGACCTCCTTGTTGGTGGCTCTTGTGAGTTTCATCTCTAGCTTACTTCAACTGGTGTTGGACTAATGAAATTTGGTCTTGTTGACAAAGATGATGGTGTATTAATTGCAATGTTCCAATCTTTACACCTTACTTTAATAATGTGAAAGAGAATAAATGATTGCAGCATGCTACTTATAATAGGGTAATATTGGTCATTTCTTGTTATTTTTTCATCAGTTAATGCTTGTTCTTGGTCCATGTACGTGGTTGCACTCCTGGGCCCCACGAGCCTCATCGACTGATTCGGTGATGCTCCTATGGACATGACCGAATTAATTGGTCATTCCAGAGCCGTTCTCTTTCTTCTAGGGCCACCGATTGATTCGGTCACTGTCATTTCATAGAGCACCGAATTGATCGGTCATTCCAGTACCAAACCGAGGTAGAGCCAATAAGGACCGACTGATTCGGTCAACCCCCCTTCTTCATGACCGATTTAATCTGTCAGTTGAAATAAGTTGCCCTGAGTTCCCTGACAGCATTAGTCGGTCAGTTGACAGTATTAATCGGTCAGTTGAAATAAGCTGCCCTGAGTTGATTTCTTCACGTGTCTTTTTTTCTTTGATCATTTGGATGGCTTCCATTGAATTCTTGGAATCTATAAACATCTACAAAGGTATGTCTTGACAAAACATTAGTCCCAATGATTATGTTGTTATTCAATCATCAAAATCACAAACAATAACACACACTTACTATTAGATCAACATAAACAACTGATACGATTTTATAAATCTAGATTTGTTCAACGGTGTTTATTTTGATTTTATGTCCTGAGTTTGCTTCTGCTAGTCTGCTGTAATTGACTTTTTTGATAGTAACTAGGTTTGTTTTTGGTCCATATAATATCACTGTTAGTTGAACTGGGAGTCATCTATCATGATATTTTGTGCTTTAGTCATAGTATTCCTAGTTAATAATTTTAGTTAGCTGTCCTTTTCTTATGACTTATTTCTCAGCTACCCTTTGGGACTCTTTGATAGTACGCTACGTGACCCTAATGAGTGGCACTATTTCTTATAGTTATAAGCTGTTCACACTTTCAGTTTGATGCATTGGATCCTTGTTTACCATTTATGTGTGATTGGTGCTGTATTACAGTATTTTATTACTTGTTTTGTGGGGGTTGTCATTCACAACCAAATTAAATGAGTGTAATGCTTGCACCTTGTTGATGATGTAGTGCAGCATATAAATGATTAAAAGGGCTCTGTGTTGGTCCTCTTTTAGCCAGATTACTGTCTTGTGCTAAGAGATGATGTATTTTCTCTTTGTGTGGGAGATAAGCACATCGCTCGTAAATCTGTTGCTACACAGTATGATTCAGGCTCTATTGTTCAATCAATATCGTTGTTCAACTGCACATTTTTTGTCTGTATGGATACATAGCTAAGTATCACTACATGGGATCTAAACCTCTTCCTTACTAGCCTATAATTTAGTTTTTCAAAAAGCCTATAACTTCGTACTAGTCCAACTCAAGATTTACACTGTAATGCTCACTTGGATCATCAACTATGGAGCGTATCTCTATACACTTTTATCTTGGATACAATTGTTGTTTTTCTCTGTATCATTGCCCTAGGGAGTTATCTACTTAGGTGATTTGTTTTTATTGTCGTGCTTCATTAGGAACACTTCTAAGTCTGTCCATGCATCCAATTTTGTATTTCAGGCTCTTCTGCACTCATCACATATGTACCATGAAGCAAAGACTTCTTTTGCACACCATGGAGTCAAGATCTCAAATCTGGAAGTGGACCTTCCAGCCATGATGGCTCAGAAAGACAAGGCTGTGGCAGGACTAACAAAAGGGATTGAAGGGCTCTTTAAAAAGAACAAGGTGACCTATGTTAAAGGCTTTGGGAAATTGGCTTCCCCCTCAGAAGTGTCAGTTGATTTGATTGATGGCGGTAGCACTGTTGTCAAGGGGAAAAACATAATCATTGCAACTGGGTCTGATGTAAAATCACTTCCTGGAATCACCATTGATGAGAAGAAAGTTGTTTCATCTACTGGTGCTTTGTGCTTGTCTGAGATCCCAAAGAAACTGGTGGTAATCGGCGCAGGTTATATTGGCCTTGAGATGGGTTCAGTCTGGAACCGCCTTGGTTCAGAGGTCACTGTTGTTGAATTTGTGGCAGATATAGTACCATCAATGGATGGCGAGGTCAGGAAGCAGTTCCAACGCATGTTGGAGAAGCAGAAGTTCAAGTTCATGCTCAAGACAAAGGTAGTCGGGTGTGATACCAGTGGAGATGGCGTGAAGCTGACGCTGGAGCCTGCAGCTGGTGGTGATCAGACCATCCTTGAAGCAGATGTTGTCCTTGTCTCTGCTGGTAGAACCCCATTTACTGCTGGGATTGGACTGGAAACTATTGGTGTTGAGACAGACAAGGCTGGCAGGATCCTAGTTGATAAGCGCTTCATGACCAATGTGAAGGGAGTCTATGCAATTGGGGATGCCATCCCTGGGCCCATGCTTGCCCATAAAGCTGAAGAGGATGGTGTCGCATGTGTTGAGTTCATTGCTGGAAAGGAAGGCCATGTTGACTATGACACAGTTCCAGGTGTAGTCTATACACATCCAGAAGTTGCCTCTGTTGGCAAAACTGAGGAGCAGGTGAAGGCTCTAGGAATCTCCTACCGCGTTGGCAAATTCCCACTGTTGGCTAACAGCCGTGCAAAGGCCATTGACGATGCTGAGGGATTAGTCAAGGTTGTGGCTGAGAAGGAAACCGACAAGATTCTCGGTGTGCACATAATGGCGCCCAATGCTGGTGAAATCATTCACGAAGCTGTGCTTGCCTTGCAGTATGGAGCATCGAGCGAGGACGTTGCCCGCACTTGCCATGCGCATCCCACTGTGAGCGAGGCCCTCAAGGAGGCTTGCTTACAAACCTTCTCCAAGGCTATCCACATATGATTTCCTGGTTTTTGTTTTTTTCCTTATCATCCAAATATTGGATCAGGAAGTTAATTTTGGATCTTTGGGACCAAAAGGCCTCTGATTGTCACATTTCATTATGTTGGCAATACTGTGAATTGACCCATGCCATCTTATAGCAGTCTGTTTCATTTTACTTATCTGCTATATACATCCCAATAATAATATCCTGATACTTCTGTGTATCTCTTAAACGATTCTTGATTTGTTTCTTATATTACCTGTGACTAACTCCGCCTGTGTTGGTTCTCAACATAGCTGGTTCCAAGCCCGGATAAAGGAGGAGGGTTGTGTTAGGTTTGGCGAACCAGCGTAAAAAAACAGCCACTCTAATGGATATGGAAACCATAAGAAACTTGTTGGGGCGTAACCCTCTTAGCGACGCGCTACATCGGAACCCGGGTGTGGTGTTAAATGGGCAAAGCTCGGGTCGTTATCCCCCCAAGGGCGCGTCGTATCGTGATCTGGGTACGATGAAAAGTGAGCAAGGGTTGGGTCGTCACAGCCTGAGTGGCGTGTCCAAGTGTAGTGGAAAATAAGCAAGAGTCTTCGCACTTCCCTCGACGGGTGCGAAGGGTAAGGAAGTTAGCCGAGCCAACTAGGATTCGTATAGGTAGCTGGAACGTAGGATCTCTAATAGGTAAGTTGCGGTAGCTAGTTGATGCAGCAATTAGGAGGCGTGTAAATATTCTATGCTTTTAGGAGACTAAATGGAAGGGTCAAAATGCGAAGGAGGTTGAGGATACTAGCTTCAAGCTTTGGTATACGGGGGCAACACCGGGTAGGAATGGTGTAGGTATCTTGATCGATAGGAGCCTTAAGGATGGAGTTGTAGAGGTTAGGAGGCGAGGCGACCGGATTATCCTGGTCCGGATGGTAGTTGGAGACTTAGCCCTGAATGTGATCAGTGCCTATGCCCCTCAGGTAGGTCTCAGTGAGAGCACCAAGAGGCAGTTCTGGGAAGATCTAGATAGCATGGCTAGTACCGTTCCTAGCAGCGAGAAACTCTTCATAGGAGGAGATCTCAACGGCCATGTGGGTTCGACTAATGTAGGGTTCGAGCGAGTGCACGGGGGCTTTGGGTATGGTCGCAAGAGTCAAGAGGGGAGGATATTTTGAACTTCGCGTTGGCCTACGACTTGTTGATAGCGAATACCCTTTTTAGGAAGAGAGAATCTCATCTTGTGACCTTTCATAGTGGACAACACTCGAGCCAGATCGACTTTATCCTTGCTAGGAGGGAGGATAGACGGGATTGCTTAGATTGTAAGGTAAAACCCGGAGAGTGTGTTGTCCCTCAACACAAGCTTGTGGTGGCGGACTTTCGTTTTCGGGTACGTGTCCATCGAGATAAACGCACCAAGATTGCGAGAACGAAGTGGTGGAAGCTTAGAGGGGAAGCGGCGCATGTTCAAGGAGAGAATGCTAGGTGAGGAGCCCTGGGAGAAAGGAGAAGATGTAGAAGACATGTGGCTAAAGATGGCAACATGTGTTCGGAAGGTGGCCTCAGAGGTGTTTGGCGTGAGTATGGGAGGCAAATAAGAAGGGAAAGACACCTGGTGGTGGAATGACGAGGTGCAAAGGGCTATTAAGGAGAAGAAGGAGTGTTTCAAGCGCCTCCACCTTGATAAGAGTCCATGATGTGCGATTTCAGCGCGACTAGACATGAGGATGGAGATGTTAGCCTCGATGGGTAAGTGGTCAGAAGGATACTTTTCGGTATTTAGGATCGATGCTTCAAAAGGATGGCGACAAGATGTTAGATATAGAATCTCAGCTGCCTGGTTGAAGTGGCGTCAAGCTTCTGGCGTCCTATGTGACAGAAGGGTGCCACAAAAGTTAAAAGGTAAGTTCTATAGGACAGTGATTCGTCTGGCGATGTTATACGGTGCTGAATGTTGGCCTACAAAAAGATGACATGTCCAACAACTGAGTGTAGTAGAGATACAGATGTTGCGGTGGTTTTGCGGGCACACACGAAGGGATAGAGTACGGAACGAAGTTATTCGGGATAGAGTCGGGGTGGCACCAATTGAGGAGAAACTTACCCAACATCGATTGAGATGGTTTGGACATGTCCAACGGAGATCTCCTGAGGCGCCGACGCGTAGTGGGGTTCTAAAGCAGGCCGAAAATGTAAAGAGAGGTAGAGGTAGACCTAAACTGACTTGGGACGAGTCGATTAAGAGAGACCTTAAGGAGTGGAATATCTCCAAAGAGGTAGTTTTGGATAGGAGCGTTTGGAGACTCGCCATCCACGTACCTGAAGATCCGTGATCTTTGTTTTTTTATGGGTTTCATCTCTAGCCTACCTCAACTTGCTTGGGATAAAAAAGGCTATGTTATTGTTGTTGTTGTTGTATGTATTACCTGCGACTCAGTGCAGATTAGTATAACTGTACCCTTGCTTCATCTGTTGACATGCCTCTTTTTTCTATTTCTTTTTTTCTCCGTCCTCGAGTGAAATGAAATAATTCCGTATTCTTACGTGAATCTTTCAATGATGAATCAATTTAGCTGGGGAACTCCACTATGTATATATTCTGTATTTCTGTTAATCGAACGAACTGACATGGTCGCTGCCGATTGTAGGGGGTTATAACTGCATAAACGTGAGATGATTGCAGAAAAAGTTTAGTTGCTTGTTAATAGTCCCTTTGCAGCTTTGCGCGCCTCTTCCAGCTTTGCAGCAGCGGGTGTAGTTGAGACACTAATGCTACGCATATAACATTAACCATATTCTTATTGGACTCAAAACTGTCACTTCGAACGTGCATTTTCCTTGCGGCCGGTTGTTACATTTGGTTTGTGATGGCATCTGACCCAAGAAGCATAATCATAACGGCAAAATAGAAATGATCAATAAGAGCCGAACTTAAGCTTCATACTAGCCATACTCTTTATTCCTCTGTCAGGTACATTATTTTCCCCACATCCGCAGTGACAATGTGCAACCTTCATCTATTGTGATCATCATGCTTCAATGGAAATGAAACTGATCACATTCTTGAGTTATTGCATTGGAGGAACGATCGTCAAGGCTGAGGGATCTTGCTGTTACACTCCTTTGCAAATGCTGCGAAGCGTTCTAGACCTTTAAGAAGTAAGCCTTCCATGAACGGTTTTAGTGCCTGGTGAATGACGATTAGATTGATCAATTTAAGGATTTGCGACAGCTGTTGGAATACGGCAACAAGCATACGATGTGTTGATATGCCACTTACTGATCCAACCGGAGCCAAAATTTCAGGAATCTCATACGCCACAGTTAGCTGCAATCAATAATCAAAGAAAAATATTGTATTTTCTTCTTAAGTTCACAATACTTTTTTGCGAAACAATTCACAGGACTGAATGCTCACTTGTACTCTACAAGACGATGGGGTTTTAGGGAAGAAGCGAACAGCGCCTCTGCAATAAGCAGATTTGGTTATGTTTGCATTGGAGTTTACACCATGGATGATTTGCAAATTATTGTAGTGCGTAGTAACCAAACCAAGCGGGAAATATATTGTAGAGAAAATAAGCATTAAGAGGACTAATATATGTATGCAACAGCTGGATTTTTTTTAAGAGTTACCTGTTAGGAAGGCCTTCAAGTGAACGCCAATGGATCTTTTGGTTTTTAGTAGGCTGACACACAGAAGTGATGTCATTGATACTGAACATTAACAGCCAAACTTATAGCAGCGTTGTCATATCTGATACTCACCGTCATATTTCGAGCAAGCCAAGAGAATTCTACATTCCGACCAAATACCTCGTACTTCAGACTCCAGCGTGAAAGATCTGGTTTATCTTCAAGGACCTGTAAATAATCATTTGCATAACCATGTGAGCCGAAACTGAAAGAAAAGCAGCAAAATGCATGCAAAGCCAAGCTAGTGAAAAGGATCTGTACACGAGAACTATATTAACATATATCAGTATTGTTTCAAATACAATGAACAACACTAACCTTGACAGATGAGATGAATGGCATCCATTGAGGAATGCTCTCACGTTCTGAGTAACACTGATAGGCAACGGAACATGGAACATCAACTTCAAGTTCAGTGCTGTTGCCAAGGCAATATTCAGTCAAAATTCATAATGTACAAAAGGTTTATGAACGGATTTATGTCAAAACTACTGCTGTCAAGCAGGTATGTTGCGCAAGGTTGTTATTGCAGTGAACTTTCTAGTAGACATTTATACCAGTTTTCAAGTGCCCTGGAAACCATGCCATGATTTTACTCTTCCGAAGGAGGAAAAAATGTCTATATGGATTTTGTTCATACCAAAATTCAAGATCATCCAATCAAGTGATCAGCAGGAACATATTAGGCATCTTATTTTTGGTTTCAAACCAAGTATGAGACAAGTTAGAATGACCATATTAGATGTAATCTATCTCTATATGTTTAAAAATGGTGGTTAGACTTAACATGGCCACATCTAGAAGCCTTTCCATTGAAAGTGCACACATCAACATTTCTTGCATCAAGTCATAATAGCCAAAGAGAAAATTTTTGGCCCAACAAATAGTTTCTTTCTCAACAAGAGAGAGCTTTCTGAGTTAGACATACAGTTTGGATATGCAATAAGTGATAAATAGCATCCACAACCTGGGGCCAGCAAAATCTAGCCATATCCAATGCAAGCCAGCTTGTACTGGGGGCCTTATCCATCTTTGCTGCTTCCATGACCACCGTGCATGGCTGCTAATTACCAATCTATTGAATACCGAGTTACATTTCCTAAAGTCCAGCTCCTCGTCAAGTAAACATTGAATTCGTGATACAAAGCCAGCAAGCAGAGTGAGCTCAACAGGAGAAGTAGAAAGGGGAAATTTCTCCGATTCAACCAGTAAGCTGTAATTATAGTATGTAGCCCGGTGAATCAAGACTTGAGACCCCACAAGAAAAAGAAAATCATAACTTACGTCCTTGGGAACCAGAATGTTGCATGAATTCAACCCACAAGCCCAGGAACAGATTGAAGATTGGTGAAGCGTCCCAAGAATTTACATAGAGATGCGAGGATTCAGGAGGGGAGACACGTACGTGCACTCCTGCCACTCCATGGCGACAGGAGAGAACAAGGCAGGCCTCGCCACAGCCCTTGCTCTCGCTCTCGCCCTGCTGCTGCTGCTGCTGATGCCGCCCGCCTTCCCGTCCCATCTCCTCATCCACCACCGGCTGCTGCCGATGCACAGCGTCTTGCTCTGTGATGGCCGCAGGGCCAGCGACGGCGAGGACGGGGCCACGGCCTCCAGGCTCGCCTTCCCCGCGGCCGGGTGGTAGTACAAGGCGGCCATGGCTACTCCTCTCTCTCTCTCGTCCGCCTGTGCCGTGTGCGTGGTTGAATGGCTGTCTCGTGGCGACCACAAGAATATTCAATGGGCTCCTAGCACAGCACTTGGCGTCCTGGGGTAGCTCAGGCAGAGCTTTCAGGTTTCAGTAAACTGACGCCGAGCAGCTTTGGCGTTCTAGCGAAAGCACGGGCCCACGGGCAGGCCGGCCGATGCACGCTGATGATTGCTCAACAGGTTGAATAAAACAAAATAATCAGCAGGTTGGAATCATATCTATCATACATCCCTGTTTCAGAAATCAAGGCCTTGTTTAGTTGGTAAAATTTTTTTTGCAAAATTTACTGTAGCAATTATAAACTAAAGATTAGGAGGACTAAATATTATCTAATTGTAAAAATAATTATATGGATGGATGAGAAATCGTGAGACGAATCTATTAAGCCTAATTAATACATTATTAGAGATTGTTTACTGTAGCACGATAATGTCTAATCAGGTTTAATAGATTCGTCTCGTAATTTCACCCGGGGTTATGGAATGAATTTTATCAATTATCCATATTTAATACTCCTAATTAGTATCAAACATTTGATGTTTCTAAGCTTATTGGTGCAGTTTCGTCAGAGATTCCCAGTTTCAGAGATGCCGACAAACCCAGCTTCCTCAGGTCATGAGTGGAGAGACTGCCATATGCATATGCATCTTTTTCATTCACAATCAACGAATTGAAAATCAAAAAGAAAGAAGCATGAAAATCAATAGACTGAATGGACTGGAAGGCATTGACAGATTGGTGTCTACCATTATCTCAAAAGAATGTCTACAACCAACAGAGGCAGCGGAGAAAGATCTCCAAAGACGGTACATTCCAAGCCTATGCATCATCCTCACGCATATCAGTTTTCCGTTTAGCCATCATGGACAGCCGAGCATCCCGCTCGCGCTCAAACTCCCGGTAATCGGCTCGCTGCAAGAATGATTGCCTGTCGAGGTACTGGTTCGAGCTCTTCTTGTAGGCGTCGAGCTCCTCCTCCACGCCCCGGTTCTCTTCCTTGTACTCTCCCCAGTCTTTCTTCGTCTTGTCCAGGACGCTCAGCTTCTGCTTCTTCCGTATCTGCTCGAGGATGTTGTCGACGGCGGAGGGGGCAGCGCCGGCTGCCTTGGCCTTCTCAATTGCCTCCTTGGAATTAGCATCCACCAACTTCTTGATTTCAATGTCCTTGCCAGCAAAGTCCCTTACCTCAGTGATCTGTTGGATCATTCAAAAGCAGAAGATTACCACAGGAACTAATTGTGCAAACTGTCAGAAGTTTTTCATCTACGTCCCTAATTGAGAAGCCAATGCAAATCCACGATTATGGGTATTCTTAGGTTTTTAATACAGTTTTGGACTAAAAGAAGATTCAAATAAATGGACAAGAAACAGCATACATTATGTGAACAAGAAAGATATAGCTACAGCCTAAACATAAGCCATGTGTCATTATATTTTTCTTTATCAAGCAATTCTATTTTTAAACCCATTAATTAAATAGAAAGGATGAGTGATGTTGATGGTTCAAATTTACCTCCACTTTCCCTCTTCCAGATGTCACAGCAGCAGCATTTTTTGCAGCTGCAAGGGCAGCTGCTGCAAGTTTTTTGGCATCCTCACTCGTTTCATGTTGTGCCTGTTGCTGCCCATTTTGGGGGCTTTGATTGGCAGTAGAAGTATTACTAGGCGAAAGGCCTAGAACAGTCATCCAATTCTACAGGAAAAAGAAAATTCCGAAAGGTAAATATAAGTACAGAAAATTCAAACATCAGATAAGTCAATGTGCTTAGATTGATGCAACAAACATTACTCACATTTGTTGGCTTATTTTTCTTTTCTTTTGCTGTATTACTGAGCTCGGTCATCATAGGTGGGGGCATCTTATTAGGTAACCCACTGTTCATTTTCTTCCAAATATCCTCCATGCGTGATTTTGTGCCTGTAAGAGAAAAGAAATGCTTGAGGCTATGTGTTTAATTTTAAAGAAGCAACCGTTAAAATAGTAGTGACAGCATGTGCACGCGTGATTTTGTGCCTGCAAGAGAAAAGAAATGCTTGAGGCTATGTGTTTAGTTTTAAAGAAGCAATCGTTAAAATAATAGTGACAGCATGTGCATAAGGATAAAATATGAAAGGCATGTTACATTGTGCTGTCAAAGACAAAAACTATATAGCATGTCAATCACAAATTCATTGATATATCACATAATGCCAGCTTCTGAGTTAACCGTGTCCCATACCATCTCATGTATGTTAATTCAGATATAATGTAGTTTCAAAGTTCTTCCACTTATGCTTGAGAAAGTGTTAGCAAAACAAAGATCCAGTATTGATGGTTTCAAGGGAAAAGAAGGGAAACTAATATGCATTAACCAAGAGTCAGGTGGTTATTAATTTATAATATCTAGTGAAAAGAACGACTCACCAATAGGCCATTCTCCCGAATTACTATCAAACATGAATAAAAATTACAATTGCAGTATGACTATGGTCCACAGCCCATATACACATAGCAATTTGAGTCTTCTGACACAAATATCTAAATGGATAGTTTCTGATTCATGTGTGCAAAAATACATTACTCTGAAAAACAGTGAAGCAACTCAAGCATGGGGAAACAAGCAGTATACATACCAACATCATGAGACTCTTGATTTGAGCTACTGGCATTTGCAGAAATGGTAAGAGTTTCATCTGGAACCACACCTTTTGCCCCTGAACCAAAACACATAACAGAAAAATTTACGTTCACAGAGCCTCTGAGCAAAAACAATGAGGGATAACTTATCCCACTGCTAACAGAAAAATGTTTGGGGGTCTGACTAAGTTACCATGCACTAGCTGCATTATAGATGTTGTCCATTTCAATAGAACTGTATTGTTTTGTTGAATCTTTTCGCAAACTTACACTTCAATCATGCATTCACACTCCTAAGTTTTGACTAAAAGATTAAAAAGGCCAAAGAAAAAATAAACTATATGAAAACACACACAAAGCGCTACTCCAACACCCTCATCTCATTTTTATGAGTAACAGAAGTGCATTATACAGCGGTCACGACATTCAAGTTGCTTGGAAGTTGAAACTGATTCCATGAAAAGTTATCTAATCAAATCTTTTGAACAGTTTTCTTGCCTATGTAGGGAGTTCTTTCTGTGAGTGAGATGTGTGGTTTCTTATTCTCATGTCTACAATACTGCTTGGTCCTCCATTTGTGAAAAAAAGGTACAATGAAGGTAAGAGGACTAGTGCAAACTGTCAGTGCATATATTATCCATTTACAGGGGCAGACATCAGAAACAGTGATCTCTTCTAAATAAAAATATCAACTTTGCGGAAGCCAGTAACAAACAGGTCTCACAGGCCAGAACAAAAAATGGAACTGCCTGTTCCAACAAAACCACACTTGCAAGATACTTCAAAGATCATACCAAAAGGATCGGGAACACTTTTGAGTTGAGCATTTCAAGCTGCTATCTCATCCTACTTATGAGCCATTCATCAAAATTAGTCCTGACATCTGAAAAAGTAAAACTGCAGATGTAGCCTATCCACAGTCCTCTGTTTGCGCTTCAGTTCGAGAGTGGAAATCAATATTACTTCAGAATTTTCACATGCATGGTAGGACAAACTGTTGCTTTCAAAAACGGGTAAGAATCTAATGGCAAGGCTTATCCTGTGAACAGACTGCATTCCCACATCAGGATTTTTTTCAGAAGATAAAATTGCAGACGTATGCTATGAACAGTCCTCTGTTTGCACAAAAATCAGGATTACTTCAGAATTTTCACATGCATGGTAGGACAAACTGTTGCTTCCAATAACGGTAAGAATCTTATGGCAAGGCTTATCCTATGAACAGTTTGCATTCCCACATCAGGTTTTTTTTTTCAGAAGATAAAATTGCAGACATATTCTATGACCAGTCCTCTGTTTGTAACAAAACCAGGATTACTTCAGAATTCCCGCATGCATGGTAGGACAAACTATTGCTTCACTTAACTCTTCGGAAACTAATGGGAAGGCTGCGCATATACTAACTAATCCTAATGCGCCCACAACACCAAGAAAAATAACGAATGGACAGTAATCTTTTCGAGAACCGTACACGACTCCAAACTGCGAGCAGATTCGTCTCACGAACTAGAAAGAGGAGGATCTCGGAACCAACGCCGGAATTGGAGGCGCAAGCCCGATAAAGAGCGCAGCATCTAACAGTAATCCCCCCTTCTTTTCTTGTCAGGAAATCCAATCCCATATTAACTGAGCCAAGCATTCGTGCGCGCAGGATTTGTCTGGGGGCTTAGTACCTGAGCTGCCCACGTCTCCGGCGGAGCTAGTCGACGCCATCGCGGAATCAATCCCTCGCCTCCCCGGCGGTTGTTGGCTTCGGCTTCCCCGGCTCGGGCGGCGGAAGCGGAGGCGTCGCCGCAACGAGAGAGAGGGAGATGGAGAGAGAGAGGAGACAGAGAAAGCGAATTGGAGAAGAAAAGTACAAGGCCCAGCCCAATAGCGAACGAACACACCGTTAGTAAAAGGTAAAAGCCCATGCGGCCCAACTCGGGCTCCACGTGGGCCCATATATCTGCCGTCCGATCCAAACCCTCCCGAATCCAACGCCGCAGGAAATCTCGCTCCAGCTATAAAGTCGTCATCTCTCTTTCCCCACCAAAACCCTAGCCGACCACACCACTCCACCCCGCCGCCGCAGGCGAGAAGCAGCGCCTCCTCCCCCACCTCAGGTAAGGGCGGCCGCCGCCGGGAAGGGCGCGCCTGCCAAGATGCAGATCTTCGTGAAGACCCTGACGGGGAAGACCATCACGCTGGAGGTGGAGTCCTCGGACACCATCGACAACGTGAAGGCCAAGATCCAGGACAAGGAGGGCATCCCGCCGGACCAGCAGCGCCTCATCTTCGCCGGCAAGCAGCTCGAGGACGGCCGCACCCTCGCCGACTACAACATCCAGAAGGAGTCGACGCTGCACCTGGTGCTCCGCCTCCGCGGGGGCGCCAAGAAGCGCAAGAAGAAGACGTACACCAAGCCCAAGAAGATCAAGCACAAGCACAAGAAGGTGAAGCTCGCCGTGCTCCAGTTCTACAAGGTGGACGACGCCACCGGCAAGGTCACCCGCCTCCGCAAGGAATGCCCCAACGCGGAGTGCGGCGCGGGGACCTTCATGGCCAACCACTTCGACCGCCACTACTGCGGTAAGTGCGGACTCACCTACGTCTACAACCAGCAGGCGTAGGGTGCTCCGCTGTTGTGATGGGGGGAAGAAAAATGGAAAGTCTTGCTAGATGATAAATCTTTTTTTGTCGCTTGTTAAAGTAGTTTGTTGGAACAGAACACCTGCATCTCTTGTAGGGATGCGCCGTACTTTTGGTTTTGATGATATGATGTCGTATGGATCCTATCAAGCACTGTTGAATTCAAATTATGTTTTTGTTAATCTTATACTATGTGTGCACAATGTTAACCTGATGTTGGTCTTAGAGTCGCATCTTTCTGATACCATGTCACTCTGGTTGCCAATCGTTTTGTGAGATGATGGTATGATCACTTGCCGATTGCCAAAAGCTGTCAGTCTTGTATAGTTATGTTTGCACACGAAATGTTGCAAGGTCACAAGGATAATCGACATGATTTGTTGCAAAATGGTGTGCTTCTACTGCTTATGGTCAGGTAGTTGGAAATTAGTTCAGCTGTTTCAGTTGATGATGCTGGATGGATTTAAAAGCTTTTGTCAAAGTTCTCATTTACCAAAAGTTTGTTCGTACGTAAGGGCATTTTGTTTACTTCCAATTTGAATTTGGCTGCAACGATTATTGGTGGTCGAATAGGGAGCGTGGTACTGAAACGAAAACGCCAGCCAGACCAACCCGTGGACGGGGAGTGCTCCCAGCGCGACTGCATGGGCTGCTTTTTGTTCCCCCGAAGGATAAGATCGGGCCATATATATACAACCGCTCTCGACGATTGCGTTTATATTCTGCTGCGATTAATTGCAGCGAACCACTAAGGCCCTGTTTCGGAGGGCTCTCCTCCCATCCGGAGCAGCAGGAGCCTGCTGCTTCACATTCTGGCTGTTTGGTGCCAGCCGGTGCTGGAGCCGCACCCGCACCAAACATACCCTTCTCACAGCAGGAGCCTGCTCCTCCACGTTCTGGCCGTTTGGTGCCAGCCGGTACCAAACGGGCCCTAAATAAAATGCTTACAGGCCGGCCCAACGAAGCCCTGATCTACGAATCTTGAAAGGGTCACAACTCACAACTACTACCTACTTACAGGAGATCTGAGTGAGAAGAGGACATGGAAACATCCGTCTCCGATACCGTCCAGCCATGTAGGCAGCTAGTCTTCATCGGTGGGGTATGTCAAATAACCTTCCCATGGATGTGTATGATGCCCGGTCCGATTGGAAATCATGCTGCCCGGTCGTGTGTCGATCATATATAAAATGTAACCTAATTCCCACGACAAAATCTAACCACAGCCACAAGAGCGCCCCGCCGGCAGTTGCCGCATCATCACATCGTGTTCCGGTTGTACTCTACCTACTCCGAAGGCGCGCGCGGCGTAGGAGCGACGTCGATCCACCATCTTCCCTGACCTGCAGGTTCGATTTTCTTTCTCCGATCGATTCATCTTCATCAATTTTTTGCTACATACACCGCGGTCGATATGATAGGAGGGACGTTCTTGTCAGATCAATAATACCGTAGCATCAAAGCTATGAGTGACCTAATAGGCCAAAAATCAGGCACAGGCGGCAATGCTGGTGCTGAATCAATTCACAAGACCACCACCGTGACATCCCGGCCCAACGCTTAATAGGACTAATAGGATACTCATACCAATAAGTTACAACTTCTTTTTCGGAAGCTCATCTCAAAAGAACTTCTTTAAGGTTAAGCGTGTTTGATCTGGGTGACCGACCGGTTCCCGGGTGCGCACGAGTGAGGACAAAGTGTGCAGGAAAGTCTTGTGTTGGTCTGTGAGGACAGTCTATGTCCTGGGAAGCGGCCAAATGTAAGCGGGGCCGACCTCGGGGAGGTGGGACGTTACAGAATGGTATCAGAGCCTACTCTTGCGGTTTCACGGGCGCGTGCGGGTTAGGGGCACAAGCATGTGGGCAGGCACGTGGCGGGTCAGTGCACGGGTATCTGGGATGCGTCGTTGGCACTGGACGTACGGACGTGGCACATTGGCCGTTAGCACTGGACGCACGGATGTGGCACATGGACCGTTGGCACTGTGAACGTACGGACATGGCCAATAAAGGGCGTTCCTAGATTGGGGTTGATCGACGAGGACGTCGATCTCTTAAGGGGGTGAGGATGTGACATCCCGGTCCAAGGCTTAATAGGATTAATAGGATACTCATACCAACAAGTTGCAACTTCTTTTCCGGAAGCTCCTCTCGAAAAAACTCTTATATGATAGAAGCGGCAAGATGTAAGCGGGCCCGGCCTCAAGGAGGCGGGACGTTACAACCACCAAGTGTCAAATTCCAAGACCTTCCACTGGTAGTTAAAAATTTCCTTTTCCAGTTTTTCATACGCGTAAAAATTTGGCATGCACGAGAGATCTCTAAACTTTTGATTGATCTATCCTTGTATTTGGCACCTCTGCCGCAGGACGTTTTATGCACAATCGTGTCGAAACTACCACCAAAAGAGTTTGCAAGGACCAGTGTTTTGTCGAGCAAATGGAGATGCATGTGGTCGGTGTGCCCCAGGACATTCGATGCTGCTGCAGTGTGCAAGTGCAATACAAATGATTTGCACCAGCACACTATGATGTTTATACATGAGGCTAATGCAATTTTGCAGAAACACCATGGCAAGGTGGTTGAAACATTGGAAGTCAGAGTCGGGTTTTCTGACAGTAGTCTATTAGTTCATCATATCAACAATTGGGTTGATTTTGCGGTCGTATCACGAACGAAGAACCTAACTTTGGATCTGAAGCCCAAAAGGTTATGGAGAAACATCAACAATGACCATTATGTGCTTCCTTTGGAACAGTTGGACAGTGGAAGCATATCACGTCTGGAGCATATGCAGCTTAGCTATGTATCTTTAAAACCACCTTCACACTTCAAAGGTTTCCCAAACCTAAGAAAGCTTCATATACAATTGCTGCTTGTCAGTAGAAAAGATCTTGAGCATATGTTGTCCCATTGTTCTAATCTCGCGTGGCTACACATAGACAGATGCAATCTCTATGATCATCTAATTGTGGGTAGTCCATTATCCAATCTACTATACTTACACATTGAGCACTGCGAATTGACCAGTATAAAATTCCATGCTGTGAATCTAGCTACATTTGAATATGAAGGACGCTTTATACCTATCGACCTCACCCCCTCTTTGAAGTTGCACAGTGTAAATATTGAGTTTGGGGAGGCAGTTTTTCAGCATGCTGTCATGTCACTTCTCAATGGGCTTCCTATTGTCGTGCAGAATCTGACGCTCCGCGTTTGGCGGACACATTTAGAGGTCATTCCCTTCAAGATTCTTGATATTAATGTTTCCCTTAAATGACCTGGTCACTGACATTTATTTTCTTATTTCTCTTTCAGAAACAATGGTTGTGGGATAACCCGCTCAAGTTATGTTATCTTAGACACTTGCAGTTGTTAATAATAATAATTCCCCAAGATGACGACAGGGTTTTATATTTAGTTTCATTTCTGAGAGCCACACTCTTTATTGAGAACTTGGAGGTCCATGTAAGTGACAGTTACCTAACTCTTGTGTGTTTATTAGTTACTATATCTCTGTTTGCTTTTAATCAGATCCTGTTTCATATATCTTGAATTGTTATAAACTGTACTCATTTCTAATGCAAGCCTTTATTGTACATTAACACCTTATTTTCATACCACCACCTTTTGGAAACTATTAAGAATCCCTATCAGGAGAGTGTGGTAGAATAATTATCCATACACTATTACCTACTAATAAAATTCTGGCATCCAATTGTCGGCTATATTTGCAGTACACTTTCATCCCCAACTTTAGGATATTAAGAAAAGTTTCCTGCTGTAAACAATATTCTGCAGCGAAAACCATGATACGATGATAACCAACATCAAACTTTGCAATAAATTGTTGGTCCATCGAGTAGTTTAATCCCAGTTGCTAATTGCTGAAGTTTTTCAATTACATTTTTTCGTCTAAGCAAAATATTATCCCTTCTCAATTGAATTCACAAGGAGAATTTGTTAGCATGCAATTGAGGGAACGCATGTGTGCCCGTGAATTTTACCATATGGCCTATTCCATGGGCACCCAATGCAAATGCCTTTTTTTTGATACACCCAAATGCTTATATATTGGTATAATGATTGTACATAAACCAGCAAGACATGGGTATCACTCCACTGATTATCACACTGTTTGTTTCTTGCTCTGCTTGCAGTTTTCTAGCTACCCTTTATGGTTGGCAGATGTGGGTCCTCGTAGGCAAGAAATTGGACAATGTAAATATAACTATTTGAAGAACATTTGCGTTACAGGATTCAAAGGGGCACGAGGACAAATCGAATTAATTTTACATGTTGCGGAGAATGCGCCAGCACTGGAGGCTATAAGTGTAAATACAAAACGATTGGCATCCAAGGAATTTTGGCCATATGGGGGGGGGGGGGGGGGGGGATGGACCACCCTTCGAGGATGCTAAGAGGATTGCTACAACTACCCTGAGTGCAACACTGCCGCAAGGTGTCAAACTTTGTGTTATTTGATCAGTATGTAAAGTATAGGGTACAAGAGATGTTCCTCAGTCAAAAACTTATTACTGCTGAAGTTTTTGCCTAAAGTATGAAGTCCGTAGGGAAATTGCTATGGTGACGTAGCGTAGTGTTCGTTAACTTCGCCACACTTTCTACACCTTTCCATATGAAACAAAGCAAGTACACTGTGCATGTGTTAGCGAATCGGTAGTGGAGAAGAGGAATTGGGGAATAGGATAGCAATTGAGAGAGAGGGGATTGGGGAAGAACAGAGGAATGATTAGGTTTAGAGGTTCAGGTTTACAATTGATTCATCCTCTCGCTTCCCTCATGCACACGGTTTATACTCATCCTGTCGCGGCAGGCAACACACGCACGCTACTCCGCTATCCACTCTGGGCCAGACAACCTGACGTTGGCCTTCTTGGGCCGGCTGGATACACGAGGCCCATCAACGGTACTGACATCCCCTCCCCCTTGGCTCGCTGATTGTCCCCAAATAGCTGCATGCGGAAACTGTTGCTGCAAAGCCACCTTATCCTCCCAAGTAGCTAGAGATTCAGGAATGTTAGTCCACTTCACGAGCACTTGAGAGACACAATGCAAACCTTGGGACACTGAACGACGCTGCAGGATCTTCTCAGGAATACTCCAATGGAAAGTATCATCAGGTAGAGATTCAGTAATCTGTTGATGAGCACCAACCATCTTCTTCAATTGCGACACATGAAAAACAGGATGCACCATCGAAGAAGCTGGCAACTGCAACTTGTATGCAACAGATCCCACCTTAGCAAGCACCTTATATGGCCCAAAGAATTTGAAAGCCAGTTTTTGATTAGCTCTTGGTGCCAAATGCACATAAGGTTGAAGCTTGAGGAAAATCCAGTCTCCCACCCGAAACTCTCTTTCGGATCTCTTTTGTTTTTTCATCCTTGTTTTAGCACGCTGCAGATGCTGCTGAATCAGCCCGGACATGACTTGCCTCTCTTGCAACCAACTAGACAGATCACTGACAGAAATTGCATCACTCATAGAGATTCCAAAGTTTCTAGGCTCATACCCATACAACACATGGAATGGTGATTTACCTATAGCTGAATGAGGGCAAGTATTGTACCAATATTCTGCCAAAGCTAACCATTGATACCAGGAAGTAGGGAAAGCATGAATAAAGCATCTCAAAAAGGTCTCCATACATTGGTTGACCCTTTCTGTCTGACCATCAGACTGAGGGTGGTAAGGTGAGCTCATAGACAGGTTAATATCAGCCAATTTAAACATTTCTTTCCACAACTTGCTTGTAAAATTTTTATCTCTGTTAGATATAATAGATGATGGCATCCCTAGCAGGTGGCAACCCAGATGGAGGATCAAAGACTGTGGCAAATTCATCCAGCAACTCAGCTAAAGCAGGTGGTAACTGCCTCTGAACATCTAATCTGTCAGGATCCATAATGGCACACACTTCTATGACAGTGTCTTCCAGCAAGGCAAGTTGAATCCCTTGGAGCAGAGAAGTAGACCCCAAATATGGAATCAGCATCCACTTGTGCTTCCAATTAATTTGCATGGGACTAAAAGATTCCATCCAATCCATTCCAACAATTAAGTCATACTGCTTCAGAGGAAGGATTCTCAAATTTGACTTAAATGTATACCCCTGAATATACCATTCTGCATGAGGTATATGGGAATTACACTGCAACTGTTCCCCATTGGCCACCTGCACCCTGACAGTTTGAGATAGAGGAGATATGCCTGCCAAAGTAGAAGCCAGTTCACCGCTGATGAATGTGTGTGAAATCTCTGAATCAAGCAGAATAAGAACTTCCTTGCCCTAAATATACCCTCTAAATTTCATTGTACTGGCAGACTCTGCACCCGCAGCTGCTGCAGTAGACAATGACATGAACACTAGGTTTGACTAAGAATGCACATCTACATATTACTCCTCCTCAATATTCAGATGATCCAACACCTCTTGCAGAACATGAAACTGCATAGACTCTGGACATTTATGATCACAGTGCCAGCGTTCAGCACATTTGACACATAGCCCTTTAGCACGCCTGTAAGCTCGAAGTGCAGACAGCTTATCATCAGAAGAGCGACCTCTGCTAGTATCGACAGCACGCCTCTCTTCACCAGCAGGAATACCAAGTGACTTGTTGAGACGAGGAGGCACTCAGTACTAGAAATCAAGGCTTCCACGATGAATGATTTTTGTCACTGTAAACGCGAAATACGTCATAGAAGGTTTCCCGTGATGAATTTGTGACGAATTTGCGTTCGTCTTAGAAGCCGCGTCCTGTTAGATCTACCGTGACGAACCTCCAAAAAACGTCACGGAACTGTTTTTTCTGTGACGAAGAAACGTTCATCACGAAAGCATATTTTGCTTCTGTGTCGAGTTGCGAAACGTCACCAAAAGCCGATTCCACGTGTTCCAGCCCACGCTGGCAGCTGACATGGCGCCGTCCACGTTGTCGGTTGACGTGTCATCCATGCAAGCAGCTGACATGGCAATGTCCATGTTGGCTGTTGACGTGTCATCCACGCTGTCAAGTGACGTATCAGGCGTCACGTGCCGCAAAGGGGGACCAACACGTGACGACCTTGCACGACGCCACATGTCACTATTTGGTCAGCCCACGTGTCACTATATGGTCTGCCCAGGTGTTACTATCTGGGATCCCACGTGTCCTCACCTCAGGTCGACAGGTGTTACTATTCGGGCAGCCCACGTATCACTATTTGGTCCGCCCACGTGTCTCTCTGCGGGCGGCCACGTGTCCTCGCCTCAGGTCAACACATGTCACTATTTTGCAAGCCCACGTGTCCTCGTCTAAGGTGGACACGTGCCGCCTTGCGACAGTGGCACGTGCCATTCGAGGACGTTGCCACGTTTCATTACCAGACGGAGCCACGTGTCCTCTTCTCGTTTGTGCATGTGTCGCCCTGCAGCTTGGCCACGTGGCCTCAACCGATTCAACCATGTGCCTCTTTCCTATGTGTGCACGTGTTGTTGTGCTGCTCGTCCACGTGGCCTTCTCCTATTCGCCAACGTGTCAGTTTTAAGGATGGCCACGTGTCTTTTCCTTGTTCTGCCAAGTTTCGGCTTCCTATTTGCCCACATGTCCTTCCGCGCTTGTGCCAATTGTCCTTCTGCTGTTTGTCCCCGTGTCCTTTCCTGGCTGGCCCACGTTTTGTTTCCAGGTTCTTCCACGTGTCGGTGCCCTAGCTGTCCACATGGCCGTTCCTGGCTGATCCACGTGCCATTTTCCTATTCTGCCACATGTCGGTGCCCTATTTATCCACGTGTCATTTTCCTGTTGCGGCACGTGGCGTTCCCATATGGATCCATTTCGTCACAACACCATTTTTGTCACAGAACTATTTCGTCACATAACCATTTTTGTCATAGCACCATTTTCATCATACACCATTTCGTCACAAAACAACATTATACATCAGAATTGTTCCACGAATAATTTCATTACATGACCACAATTAGTGGGGCACTGTTCATAATCACATTACGACATAAATGGGAATGTCCAGGGTCACTACAGTTCCTCGCACATAGGATTAGAGCTGAAGAGAGGTACCAAGGTTGCTTTGGGCCTGAATGAACTACGAAAGGAGGCGATGGCTATCTTCCTGTTGCTTCTTCAGCTCCTCATACTGCCTTTGGGTTCTCTCCATCGCGGTGGTCTTCGGTGGAGCAGAGGGGTCGAGTGCCGGCGCAAAGGGGAAAGGCGAGAGGTGGCAGAGGATATGGGGCGCGCGAGCGAGATTGTCACAAATACCCTTTAGAGTTTAGTTACTGCCGGAGATGTGTGGCATTTGCTTGAGGGGTACAAGGGACATTTCGAGCGAAAAGTTTTCGGCTTCAGCAGCAGAGTTGGCGCGGTGAAAAGTTTTCGGCTTCGACTTCCCCTCCGACGCATGGACAAAACATGTCAGTCTTCTTAGAATGCGTTATGAATGCCGCGCCCATTTCTTGTGAACAAGACTCTTTCTCTTTTTAATCTCCGATTTGAAATTTGGATTTGTCTTTCTCCCTCGTACAACATTGAAATGACTTGACTCTTTTTGTAAATTCAATCTAAAATGAAGCTCGATCCAATCGTTGCTCTGTGTCACTCTCTTTCTATGAAAATCCACTCTTTTTTTGAAAATGTCATGGTTCTATTCACTCTAGCTTTTGCTATGAATGTGGAAACATACACATCAAAGTCAGTAGTGTTCATCACACATAGATCCATATGGAAGCACTTGCGCTCATCACCTAACAAAAGATTACTCACGCCTACATTCTACCTCAACACATAACCAACTCCTATGGTAGCAAGGGTGTTGGGGATTGCACCCTCCGAAGGATGCGGCTCGTAAGGGTAACACGATGATTGCAAAAAAGACAGCCACCGTCGGGCTGGGGGAACCTTCCGGAACCCGACCGCAGGGGAGCGCGTTAGTGACTTATCAGCACCTGAAAATGGCGAAGCCTCAAAGTAACCCTCGAAGGTTCCGCGAAGGGTCCAAAGGTCCCACGGAGAGTCTGAAGGTTTGATGAAGACCCGAAGGTCCCATGAAGAGTCCGAAGGTCCCATGAAGACCGAAGGTTCCATGAAGGCCGAAGGTTCCATGAAGGCCGAAGGTCTGGAGGATCCGAAGGTGGCGGACCGACCTTTGGAGAGCATGAGAAGAGCGTGATCCCATGCCTGGATTCACGCCGGACACGCCTTACCTGTAAAAAGTCCAATGGCCCCGAATATTCCTAGAATATTCAGGGTAAGCAGGGGCATTCATGTAAACATGTAACGGAGGAGGGGGTATAAATACCCCCAACTTTTACTGTAATCGGGATGAATTTTTGATAATTGAAAGTGCCTATTGTGATCCCATTTCGTGTTTATTCCTTTGCACTTTCATCATTTTCATTTCTATTCGGAGGTCAAGTCTATCGGACCCCAACAGAGGCGCCCAACGTGTTCTTAGCTCAAAGAAACCACCCTCGATGGCACCACCGAAGAAGAAGCCCACAGCCGCAGGGACAAGCGCTGACCTAGAGCTTGCAGCCCCAAATGCTCCTAGCGAAGGAGCCGCACCCTTGGCTCAGAACCAACTACCCGAAGATCAGACAAATCATCCCCTCATAGAATCTATCCTAGAGCCCATTCCACAACCCACTACTGAGCCCTCGCAACCACAAGCCGAGCTTACCCTCGCGCAGGTCCTAGCTCAAATGAAAGCAGTGGAGCAGGCAAAAGGCAAAATCTCTGCTCAGGTAATGGCGAAGCAGAAAGAGGCCCAAGAGGCAAAGAAGTTGGCAGCTGCAAAGCACAAACTGGCAGCCATGCACGCAGAGCTCGATGAGCTGCAAAGAGTTTAGCGAGAGTTCGAGCAGGAGCAAGCGATCCCCTCAAACCAAACTTGCAATCACATAGACTACCAATCACATTCAAGCTCACTTTCGCAGAACACACGAACCATCACCACCCCCACAACCCTTCGACCCAGCATCACCACTATCTGTGGCACTACAGCAACTCCCTTGGCCCTGAAGCTACGAACCTGTCCAACTCCCAAAGTACAACAGCTCTGTAGACCCAACCTAGTTCCTAATGACCTATGAAGCTGCAATAGCATCTGCAGGAGGAGATGGCTTCATAATGGCAAAGTCGTTCGTTATGGCTTGCGAAGGTCCGGTGTTAACTTGGTACTCATCCCTAGTACCTGGATCAATCAGAAACTAGGGGGATATAAAACTCAAACTCAGGCAGGACTTTCAGGGTTTAAGAATAAACGACTCTAACAACACGGAAAACTTCCAGTGTTACCAGAAAGACAAAGAGCCAATCTATGAGTATTTTCGAAGGTTCATCCAGAAAAAAGCACAAACTCCAAACTTCTTCGAAGAGAAGACCATCAAAAAGTGCATGGAAGGTCTGCTACCATGCCATCCCACTTGTCCCGAGAGCCCCCAGCTACCCTCAACGCCATCTACGCCGAGTTGGAGAAGTATGCAAGATCCGAAGCCGACTACAAAAGAAAGGTTGAGCTACGAAAAGTCATGAGACAAACCGAGTCTAGAAAACAAGGCTGGCACAACCAAAATTACCAAAACCCAAGACACCAAGCACCCCAGCTTGTCTTGCCTGTCGAAACTACACAGGAAGATGAACCCCAATACCCAGAACCTTCATGACCCCACCTCAGAGCAACCAAAACCAAAACTTCGATCAACCTTCTCACAGAGGAGGAAGGAACAACAGAAGAGGCAGAGGCCGAGGCCTAGGCCGCGGTCGAGGTTACTAAAACCAAAACCCAAATGAGCCAAAAAAATTTCTGCCCATTTCATGGCCCTGACTCAGACCATACTACCAACTTCTGCCCAATGAAAAAGAAAACCCTGGAAAGGATGGAAGCAGAGAAAAATGCCCAAAAGCTTGTAAACCACACCTCCTGAGCAGCTCAACCAGCAAATCAAAACTTTGCTCCAAATCATACCTTCGCCCTCCACCCAATCTTCGCTCACTCAGCAACCTTCGCACCCGCGCAAACCTTCGCTCCGGGTCCAACTTTCACACCAAACCCAAGCTTCCAATGTCAGACCCAGGGCAACGGGACTGCACGCGTGGCGTAGAACATTCTAGAGTAAGGGGTGGGGCATGTCCCATACCTTATCCATACTATAAAGTACTCATACATGGGTACAACTAGTCGGTATAGAAGGAAACTACCCGAGTACTCGGTTAGGACTTCTAAGCTCATACCAGACTAGGATTTCCATGTAACCCTGTCCCCCAAGGATATATAAGGGCGGGTAGGGATCCCTCCAAAGCACAACGTGCATACGCATAACCTCCAAGGCAATACAAACCATACCGGACGTAGGGTATTACGCATACTGCGGTCTGAACCTGTCTAAAACCTTGTGTTCCTTGCACCATCGAGTTCCTGATCTCGGCGACACCCTGACCACAAGTCTACTACCTTAGGGTATCCCTAGGTAGGATTGTCGGTAAAACACCGACAGCTGGCGCGCCAGGTAGGGGTGCTCATCAAAGATCCACCGGCGAATTTGATGGCAACTTTCAGCTTCACCAGCGCCGTGCCCCCATCATGCACAACTTTCATCTTCGGCTCCTGGGTCTGTGTCTCTGATGGCACAGGCGACTTCCGTTGGCACCTCGTCGACAACAAGCCGGAGGCATCCGCAGCAACACCAAGCAGCATTCTCGATGAGTTCGTTGACAACTTCGACGAGATGCTGGTCCCTGACCTCGCTAGGGAGATCGAGAAGCTGTTCATTTTTGACGCGACTCCGACTCGTGCTGCATCAAGCTTCCTTGGATCGGACTCGACTCCATCTGAGGAGTAGCGTGACCGATTCCACTTCGGTTTACGCAATACAACCATTATTTACTAGGAGGCCAAGAAGTCCGAATTCTACTCCGCATTGGAGAAGGATCTGGACGAACTACTCGATCTCGGGTACAAGGACGGCACCGCATGCCGGGAGGCCCCTATCTTCGACGACTACAACTCGGACTCCGATACCGAGGCCGAACCCTACTTGGGTGGCCAGGGCTTGGTTATAACCTCCACACCGAAGGGTCGCTTTGTGTACTAGAAGGGCATGAAACCCTCCGAACTACTCGGAGACGATGAAGGATTGGTCGCTCACCTTGACTCCCTGCCTTTCCAAGAGGGCAGACCACTCGGTGAGACCACCCCAACGGAACTGTACTTGTAGACTATAGCTCCGACGATCCATCCACACAAGATGTACTAGCAAGGCTCAAATGACGACTACTCCGACTTCACGCGAACGCCCGGTGCCCCGCCGACAACTACTTCAATTTCGCGAGGGCACTCGGCGACCCGCCGACGACTACTTTGACTTCACTTCGACTTCGCAAGGACGCTCCCTCGCCGACGAGTACTTCGACTACTTCGACTACTCGTCTCGACTACAAAACTAGTCGAAGCGGGTCTTACGACATCAGGAACTAGTCGGAATCGACTCCAACTAGTCGGCTTCATCAACAAATCGCCACGACTCCATCGACGAGCGCTACGGATTCATCGGCATTCTCCCAAAAACCAAGCTAAGTGACTTATATATTTTTGTTGACTTGTTCTCCACAAGAACGACTACTTTTTTTGGGTACGCCTCTCGACGAGAATTACCCTCGGGGGCTACGCCGTGATCAACTACTCTTGGGATGTTATACCGACAGTCACAGCTTTGGTGCACCGAGTACTTGAGGCTCTGCCACAGACTTAATACACCGAGTGCTGGCGGCTTTGCCACAGTCTTAGCACACCAACTGCGGAGGCTACACCACAAAGTTGTGCTCTGAGTGCTGGAGGCTTCAAGTGGCTACACCCTATGGAAGTATAGATCTTCGCGCTACAACACGCGCTCTCGCTGACTACTTATCTGTGTACATCTCTCGATGGGCATGAAACCCTCCAGAGCTACACATCGCCGACTACTTTTTGCGCAACGCGCAT
This sequence comes from Panicum miliaceum, assembly GCA_032594955.1. Lineage (NCBI taxonomy): Eukaryota > Viridiplantae > Streptophyta > Magnoliopsida > Poales > Poaceae > Panicum > Panicum miliaceum. The sequence goes on along the minus strand of CM064060.1, from coordinate 13,815,717 downwards.
CCTTTATGTCGCATGACGACTACTTTTTTCTGCTCGTTGTCTTCTCTTAATGGTCGCTAATCTACTCGAGTAGAAAATGCCATAACTCATGAAACCTCGAGTCTTCAGTCATGACCTAAGCGACTCTATGCACGAGACAAAGATCTGATGGATGCTATGAGCGAAGGCTAAACTGAGACCGGGTGAATGTAAAGGGTGGACTACTCGAGAGATTTAAATGGCCTAAACAAGAGCTTGACACGACAGCTTCATTTTATATCGAATAAATTTTAGTATTTTCATATTATTACTGAGTAAAACTTGGTATCTTCACATTATGCTACATAATGTATGCATTGTCTTTTTTCAGATCAAGCTTCGGCAACAACTCGCCAGACCGCTTAGCCCGCTTCCCGGCTCGGGGGCTAGGCGGATTACTACTCGACGTGGCTCCTTTGGCTCCCAAGCTGGGGGGCTGGGTGCCAGCAACTACTCGACATTGCTCCTGCAGCTCACCTTGCCCATAAGCTCGGGGGCTGGACACCGCAAAACTACTCGGAAGACGACGTATATGGAGACTAAAGGCCTAAAGGTAACCCTAGGTTGCCGTGCGGTTAGATAACCAGCAGCGGCCTAAGGGTCTTTTGGAAGAGTTTTCTCCTAAAAAAGTGTGATTTGTTTCGAGCAGTTATTTTGGGAAGAGTTTTGGGAAGTTTATTTGATTAACCATTTTTTTCAGGGACCTTATCCCGAAATAAGGGGTTTTTTGAATTTTGAACCAATTCATTTCCAAAATAAACCATCAAGGCAGATTACGCATTCTCTACACATATTTTGTACATAACATTGTTCAGTATGCCACGTTCTTTTGGATCCTTTTTTCCAAACCTTGGGATTTGGATTCAAGGCTCGGGGGCTGCGGGACACGTGTCATCGATGGCTTATATTTCAAAAATGTTGGGACCCTCAGCCTCATTCTTCGATTCAACCTAAGGCTCAGGGACTACTCCATATGGAGTGCGATTTGCATCGCACCCCATAGAAAGAAAAGACTTGAAAGTACTCGGGGCTAGAGCACCTCACAGCCTCGAGCAGCCAAGGAAAGTACTCGGAAGACATCTTCAAGACGGAGTTTTAGCAGAAACCGAAGGATGACTTCAAGAAGTACTCGAAGCCTGCAGTACTCGGCTATGAAGAGCTCGGGGGCTTGTCAGACCCGGGGCAACGGGACTGCACGCGTGGCGTAGAACATTCTAGAGTAAGGGGTGGGGCATGTCCCATACCTTATCCATACTGTAAAGCACTCATACACGGGTACAACTAGTTGGTACAGAAGGAAACTACCCGAGAGTACTTGGTTAGGACTCCTAAGCTCGTACCAGACTAGGATTTTCATGTAACCCTGTCCCACCAGGATATATAAGGGCGGGCAGGGACCCCTGTAAAGCACAACGTGCATACGCATAACCTCCAAGGCAATACAAATCATACAGGACGTAGGGTATTACACATACTGCGGCCCGAACCTGTCTAAACCCTTGTGTTCCTTGCACCATCGAGTTCCTGATCTCGGTGACACCCTGATCACAAGTCTACTACCTTAGGGTATCCCTAGGTAGGCTTGCCGGTAAAACACCGATATCCAATACCAACCCCAAGCCTTAACTTGGCAAAACACCCACCAACCTTTGGCATCGACACCTTCGCTGCCAACAAACCACCTGCCATTACCCGCTCCACCAAAGGAGGAATTACCTCCACCTCCGCCACTACTCGTTCCCAACGAGGAAAAACCAAACAACTAGTCAGCACTGCCTTTCTTCGGCATGATAATGCCCATTGTCGGCGGCTCGTCTCTCGAATTCGAGAACAAGAGGCAGAGACGTGTTTTCTTCAGGTAAGTACACATCATTATGCCAGATGGCTCGATTGTCAGAACTCTTTGGTCACACATGCCAATAACTTTCACTGAAAAAGATATCAAGCTCATTTGTTATCCACACACCGATGCCATGGTCATCAAGGCAAATATTCAGGGGGTGGACAATTTATAAAATACTAGTCGACACTGGCAGCTCAGAGCAGATATCATCTTTTCTAGCACCTTCAACAGAATGAACATTGGCAGAAACCTTCTATAGCCAGCAGAAATACCATTGATTGGTTTTGGAGGCAAAAGGGTCAATGCTTTGGGAAAAATATCTCTCCCAGTCTCCTTCGGGGATTTAAACAACCCAAGAACCGAGCATGTAACATTCGACATAGTAGACATGGTTTACCCCTATCTCACCATATTTGGCCGAGGGTTCATAAACAAGTTCAAGGCCATTGTGCACCAAACTTACCTGTGCATGAAAATTCCAGCATCCAAAGGAATCATCACGGTCCATGGGGACCAACAGCTGGCTAGAGATATAGAGCGTGGCGCAACCCTAGGTCTCAAAAATATGCACCATGTCAAAGCTTTCATCCAGCCACCACCATACAAAGAGCCTACAAGTGACAAAGAAAAAGTAAACTTCCAAGAGGATTGCCAAGTCAAAAAAGTCCCGCTTGACAAGAATTTGCCTGATAGATTGGTAACAATCACTGCAAACCTTGGGGAGACAGAAGAAATAGAACTCCTTGAATTCTTGTTCAAGAACCAAGATGTGTTCTCTTGGTCCGCTAGTGACCTTCGCGGAGTCAACAGGGATATAATTGAACACAGACTTGATATAGATCCTTCGATCAGACCAAAAAAGCAAAAGCTCCGCAAAATGTCTGACGATAAGATTGAGGCTGTAAAAGTCAAAGTCCAAAGACTGCTAGATGCAAATGTAATCAGAGAAGTGAAATACTCAACATGGCTAGCAAATGCAGTACCAGTCCAGAAAAAGAATGGGAAATAGCGCATGTGCATCGATTTCACTGACCTCAACAAGGCCTGTCCAAGAGACGATTTCCCACTACCGCAAATCGACAAGGTAGTTGATGATGCGGCAAATAGCCAAATGATGTCGTTATTAGATTGCTTTTCCGGGTATCATCAGATCTGGATGAGAAAGGAGGATGAAGAGAAAACAAGTTTCATCACACCCTTGGGCACCTACTGTTTTGTCAGAATGCCCGAAGGTCTAAAAAATGCTGGACAATCATTCTCAAGAATGTCAACAAAGGTTCTAGGCCCCCAACTCAGAAGAAATGTACTGGTCTATGTCGATGACATTGTCGTAATCAATGCAGAAAGAGCAAACCATGTCTGAGACTTGGCAGAAACCTTCGCCAACCTCCCCTCAGCAAACTTGAGTTTGAATCCAGAAAAATGCATCTTCGCAGTCCACAAAGGAAAGGTACTAGGATGTCTCGTATCAACAAAAGGCATCGAAGCTAACCCCAGACAAGATAAAGGCTCTAACCAACATGGAAGAGCCAAGGTCCATCAGAGACGTCTAGAAATTAACTGGCAGAATCGCAGCACTAAACAGATTCATCCCTCGATCCGCTGATCGAAGCCTAGCCTTCTTCAAAGTACTTCGCAATGCAAGAAAGTTTGAATGGGGTGAAGAACAAAGCAAGGCTTTTCATTCACTCAAGGCATACTTAACCAACCTGGCCAAGTTAATAGCCCCAAACCCGATGGATACACTCTTATTGTATACCTCAGCCTCACAGTTGGCTGTCAATGCAGCTCTGGTAGTCGAGAGAGAGATCGAAGGATCAGCAAGACAAGTTCCAGTATACTTTGTCTCAGAGGCACTATCGAAATCCAAACTTTTCTACTCTGAGCTAGAAAAGATTGCATACTCGGTCATCATGTCCTCCAGAAAGCTTCACCACTACTTTGAAGCACACAGAATCATAGTAGTCATAAGTCAACCACTACATGACCAACAACCAAGAAGCCTCAAGCAGAATAACCAAGTGGGCCTCAGAACTCTCTGAGTTCTATGTAGACTTTGAGAGAAGAACAACAATAAAGTCGCAAGTCCTAGCTGACTTCATAGCCGATTGGACATCACCTACCCTAGCAGAAGAAGTATCAATTGAACCATGGGTCATATACTGTGACTGAGCATGGTGCAAAGCAGGTGTGGGGATCTTAGCAATAATCGAGTCACCTTCGTGAGCGAAGATGAGATATGCAGCTCGCCTAAGCTTCTCTCTTAGGCCTACGCAAGATGAAGGCATTAGGGCACCAGTACTTCATAGTGAAAATAGACTCGAAGGTCATCTCTGATCACATTGGGAAAGAGTCAGACACACAAGGGCCTGAAATGATAAAATATCTGGACGCCGTGAGAGCAATGGAAAAATATTTTTCTGGTTTCTCAGTCGAGCATATCCCAAGATCAAAAAATAACGAAGCTGACAAGCTAGCAAAAGCAGCAACCAACAAAGAGCCTTTACCACTGGATGTCTTCTTCAAGGAAATCACCGCACCTTCGACACGCCAAAAGAAAGAAAAACAAATAAACGCTATCTTTAGTGAAGACTGGAGGTCGCCAATCATGGCTTACCTTCGCGGCTATTTTGAGTGAACTGATGAAACAGAAGAGAAAAGAATGTTCCAACGGACAAGAGGTTACCTAATATCCGAAGGAGGAGACCTATGCAAAGTAGGAGTAACAACTCTACTGCTCAAATGCATATCAATCACACAGGGGCAGGAACTATTGAGCAAGATCCACTCAGGCCTCTGCGGCTCACACATTGGCTTAAGGCCACTGGTAGCAAAGGCCTTCAGGTAGGGTTTCTTCTGGCCCTTGGCACTAAAGGACGCAGAGCATCTTGTCAAAACATGCAAAGCATGCCAGATGATGGGACCCAAATCAAGCAGACCCTCACAACCTTCGCAGCTAATACCTCCCGCCTGGCCACTTCAAAGATGGGGCATGGACCTCGTCGGCCCTTTGCCCTTTGCCCACAGCACAGGGAAACTACAAGTACGCTGTAGTGGCAGTAGAATACTTCACAAAATGGATCGAAGCTAAGCCACTGACAAACATTACATCAGCAGCCGTGAGGAAGTTCTTTTGGCAAAACATAATTTGCAGATTTGGAGTACCTAAAGAGATAACTGTTGATAACGGGAAGCAATTCGACTCTGATCTATTCAAGGAATTCTACCACAGTATAGGCACGAAGGTTATGTTTGCATCAGTATGTCACCCGCAATCCAATGGAGCAGTCGAAAGTGCAAACGGAATTATCTTCACGAGCATTAAAAAATGCCTTTTCGATCAAAAGAAAGGCAAGTGGGTTGACGAGCTCCCGAAGGTTTTTTGGTCCCACAACACCTCTGAGTCCAGAGCAACCAAATTCAACCCATTCAGACTCCTTTACGGAGCCGAAGCTATGAGTCCAGAGGAACTCAAAAACAAGAGCTTACGAGTCCAAGCAAAAGAAGAAGACACACACCCAACAAGAAACCAAAAAATGGAGAGACAAGAAAATCATCAAAAGAGAAATTTCAGTAGGTGACTGGGTCTTGAAGAGAAAGTCAAACGCCGAAACTATTGGAAAATTGCAGTCCAAGTGGGACGGGCCATTCCTTGTTGTGCGAAGCAACAAACCAGAATCTTTCTACCTGGCAGATAGCGAAGGTCAAGAGCTGCAGCATTCATGGAATGCTGACAACCTAAAAAAATACTACATGTAGAAAATAATGTAACAGAGCCAGAATGCAAAAATATAAGCAGGACCGGTTCCCATAGTCATAGCTCTCTCTCTCTCTCTCTCTCTCTCTCTCTCTCTTCTATGTAAAGCTCCAAGGACCGTACTCTTTGCCTCACAAAGGGGACTCCACATCGGAGGTGAGGTTTTTAATGAGGCGGATCCTTTGTAATAACTCTCCAAATGAATAAAGAGTTAATTTCCCCAAACACTTGCCCTATGTCAAAGCAACCACGAGTTGCGAAAATCGACCATCACCCCTAAGGGGCTACCTTTATTTAAGTCAGCAAAATTTACATTCCGAGCAAACTTTGCATACTTATCTATAAAACGTGCAACCAGCACTTGAACGCCAAGGGGCTATCAATCCTAAGGGGCTCCGAAGCCAAAGAACCTTCAACAAATTTAAAAATATATATATAATGTGCAACAAGCACTCGAATGCCAAGGGGCTATCAACCCTAATGGACTTCAAAGCTAAACGAACCTTCGGCAAGTATACAAAAGTGCAACAAGCACCTAAATGCAAAGGGGCTATCGACCCTAAGGGGCTTCAAAGCCACGAAACCTTCGATCGATGAAGGAAAAATAAAGGACCAACACGTAACCTCTGACTCGCCCCATCCTCCGACGATCGGGAGACGTTTTCTCGGAGGGTGTTCAATATCTGGGCATTGAGGGTTCGGACCGTCGGAGTCGGACCTCGCCCGTGAGGGGCTACTGTTGGGGATTGCACCCTCCAAAGGATGCGGCTTGTAAGGGTAACACGATGATTGCAAAAAAGACAGCCACCGTGGGGCTGGGGGAACCTTCGGGAACCCGACCGCAGGGGAGCGCGTTAGTGACTTATCAGCACCTAAAAATGGTGAAGCTCGAAGTAACCCTCGAAGGTTCCGCGAAGGGTTCGAATGTCCCATGGAGAGTTCGAAGGTGTGATGAAGAACCGAAGGTCCCATGAAGAGTCCGAAGGTCCCATGAAGACCGAAGGTTCCATGAAGGCCGAAGATTCCATGAAGGCCGAAGGTGTGGCGGATCCGAAGGTGGCGGACCAACCTTAGGAGAGCGCAAGAAGAGCGTGATCCCATGCCTGGATTCATGCCGGACATGCCTTAACTGTAAAAATTCCAATGGCCCTGAATATTCCAAGAATATTCGGGGTAAGCAGGGGCATTCATGTAAACATGTAACAGAGGAGGGGGGTATAAATACCCCCAACTTTTACTATAATCGGGTTGAATTTTTGATAATTGAAAGTGCCTATTGTGATCCCATTTCATGTTTATTCCTTCGCACTTTCATCATTTCCATTTCTATTCGCAGGTCAAGTCTATCGGTCCCCAACAAAGGGCTACAACCAGTAGATAGAAAATCATAGCTTGGGTCAATTTCTCTAGCTTTTCTTCCAATCCGTTGCTCTTCAGCATGCCACCACCTACTACAGGGCTCCCAGCAGCATGAATGTGCTCCATGGATTGGACTTCTTGAATCTCGTCTTCATCAACAAAACGTAGGTGGACCATCTTTTCTCTAATCAAATCATTCAAGTAACCCCTCTACCATGTGAAGTAGCCACACTACTAAATAAACAAGAAACCTTGCTTAAACCCTATCATAGATCTGAAAGCACAAAAACCAAATCAAAGCTAAATCCACTAATCGGGCATTTAGAATACACCCGACCGATGTTCTCATTCTCTTTCCTCGATCGGGCCTCACGCATCCTTGCCTCTTACAGGTCTGGCACATCATCATAGGCAATCCAGTCTCCTCCCCAACAAGCGAGGGAATTTGCCTTCTTCCAGATGAGGACTCTGCAACATGCGACATCCTTCAACGCCGGTGGCAATAGAAGGCGGTAAGACGGGCCAAATTCCGGCGGCAATGGCGGGCCGAGTAGAGAAGCAGCAGTGAGCCGCGTCTGCCTAAAGGATAAGGCAGGGACAGAAGGGTCCTTTGGTGTGGGATGTGCGGAGAAACGTCAACAACCTAGGCTTAAACGCATTGTGAGAGCGAGATACTGAATGGATGGAAATTACTTAAATATCCCAAAGCGTCTCCCCCTTTCCCTGCCTACTCCCTTCCTCTTTCGACTCCGACAAACAAGAAGAGCGGAATGATCCCCATCGAGCTAACCTGCGACATCGACTCCGACTCCGGCATAGGTTTCCCCAAGGTGGCAGATCTGTTGGTGCCGGCCAAACGCCCCCGTGATCGCCCCCCGAAGCCTAGGTCCCACCCCTCGGCCTCGCCGCCGGTCAAGCGCCCCCGTGGTCGCCCGCCAAAGACAGACAGGCCCTCATCGGCCTCGTTGCCGGTCACGTGTCCAAATGGTCGCCCGCCGAAGGCAGACTCGCCCTCGTCGGCCTCCCCGCTGGCCAAGCGGCCCCGTGGTGAGCCGCCGACGGCAAAGTCACCCTCCTCCCACGCGCCGCCGGCCTAGGGTTGACGCGGACGCCCGCCGAAGACAAATGCGGCCTGCATCGCCTTGCCGCCGCATAAGCGGGCCCGCGGCCGGCCACCGAAGAAGGCACCGTCCGAGGCCAAGATGTCTGCATGCATCGACGACTTCTCCGCCGGCCGCGACGACTCCGACGAATCCTTTGACGAATTGGAGTTCATGAGGAAGCGCATGCACGAGATAGGTGATGAACTATACGAGAAGAGCAAGATGCTTGCAAAAGCGCAAGCCAAGATTGCTGCACTTGAAGATGAACTCGGGATCTTGAAATCGAAAGCAAAAAAAAGGCAGAGGGCACTTGTGGAAATGCAAAGGAGTGATGTGGGTAGTCACTAACAAATAATTGTGATGTTATTTTGGTGATGTGGAATTGGTAGATGCTAGTGTGATGTATGAATTTGGGAAGTTCCTATCTATGAATTTGGGATGTTGTTCCTTATCTTTGGTCAACCAATTGTGATTGTACTCCATGTTTTGCAAATATGTAATGTTTTTACTCCATCACGAATACTCTGGTGGAAAATTTAGTTAATTTGTCATTTTTATTCCGTCACAAATACTGTGGTGCAAAATTGAGTAAGTAAATTTGTCAGCAAAATATAGGCCCAACAAATGAATTAAACTGGAGACCTCAGGCTTGTGGTGGGCTTTCCCAACCACCAGACCGACTGCACGGTTGTGAACGTGATGGCTCTTTCATGTTATAGTAGAATAAGGAAATAGACATGTGCCACCCAGGCGGTGCAGAGGCGGGCATCATCTGCTGCTCCACGTGGTAACGCGCGATTGACTGAGAGGCATAAGAGCTCGTAAATAGTCCATCTTTCTCTTTTTAATCTGGAATTAAAACTTGTAACTAGTCTTTCTCCCTCATAAGAACTCCAAATTTGATGATTCTTTTTTCTAGTTTTATATAAAATCACACTCTACCACTTCGTGGTATATTATGTCAAAAGTATTGTGAGCTATGCAAACTTGAAAGTTTCAGTTAAGTTCTAGGGAACTATGTGGAAGATGTATTCATTTGTGAACAATGTGTGGCCCGGCTTTGTTAAAACCATTTAATTTTTTTCCTCAGGCTTGTGGTCCTAAAATGTGTTGATGTGTTAGTTTGTAGAATTTTCTGACAAACTTTTGATATTATTATTATTTTTTACTACCTTAGACTTAGGAGTTTGAATTATCCATACGAAACAGTTGAATTTTGCTTGCATATCTCGTACTTAGGCTATAATAGTATATATGTCCCTGAATACATTTTTTCTGTATTTTTTTGAATCTGATTGGAGGCAGACGTAGTTCAATTTTAGCATACTTTTCAAATTTCTTGTAACGGTAACTATGAAGAATGTCTGTGTTAGATGTGCTGAAAACTTATCGTGGGCCATTTTCTAGTCAAGCCTGATTCATCATAGCCGTTCATCTTGCCATCGACGATGCAGATGCCACAGCCACCGTCGGTTGCCGTCCCGGCTCCTGTTCTTCCTCGCACGGTCTTTGAGGAGTGCCGGTTGGCATCAATGACCGGCGCCGGCGGCCATAACTTCCACCATCGGCTTCCTTAGGAAGGAAGGCTTCCCTTCCTTCCTAGGGAAGCCAAGGAAGTCCATTATTTAATCACCATTTCCCCCACCATCAACGTCCTCGCCAGTCGCCAGTTCCACTTCCACTAGGCCTCAGCCGAGGCATTTCACCAGTCGTCAGTCGATCGCGTGCCCGTCCGACGCCATGAAGCGAACCGGCTACTCCTCAGCCGAGGCCTCCGCCGCCAGGTCGCGCCACCTCTCCCCCTCTGCTCACGCCTCTGGCTCCCAGCCACACATGGAGTGACCCTACGGCGCCTCGACGTCGTCGTAGCGTGGTGGTTTCTCGTTGCGCTCCGATGCCGGCGAACTCAACCCACCGTTGCCCACGGATGTAGACCGCGGAGGCGCTGGGGGCTCCCCAGGGCGTTCCTAGCTTTCTCCGGCGGTGGTGGCGCCTTCCTCCTCCACCCCCACACCCTCATCGTCGTCGCAGCCCTCATCGTTGACGGCCACCCTTTCTGCGCCCGAGTACGACTCCGACACCAAGACGGAGACGGACTCATTCACCCTTCCCGCGGCCTTCTTCTACGACTCTGACACCCTTCCTCTGGCCTTCTACAACTCCAACACCCAGACGGAGATGGACTCGTTCACCTTTCCTGCAGCCTTCTACGACTCCGACGACGCCGACTCCGACACCCAGACGGAGAAGGACGAGTCTGACGACCAGAACTGTGGCTACATCAAACCAGTCCCCCGCGGCTCCGCTCTACGCGTCTACCACCACCGCTGACGATAGCTACAGGTGTCCTATCTGCCCCAGCTTGAGGCAACGATGGACCAGACCGAATGAGGTCGGGGACCACGTCATGGGGAAGGCCAACTCCTCGGCCCTGAGGGCTGAGAACAAGAAGAAGTATAGCCACCACCGCGTCCTGGCCCGGAACGAGGGGTGGATGTGAGCGAGCCGCGCGCTGCATGCGCTGGTCACCGGGAACGTGGAACGCGGTGACTGCCTGCGCACCGAGCCTCGTCGCCTCCGCGTGTGTCGTCGTCGTCGATTACCGCTCCACGTGTGCTAAGTTCACATGGGAGCTACTCTAATTTCAGTAGTTTCATGTTGTAGCTTAATTATTAGTGTTTTTCATCTTAGTCGTCCTAGCTTAGCTTGCAGTTTAGGAACTCGATCGATCAGGTTTTGGAACTCCATGTGTGCTGTTTATGTATATATATGTTTTAATGAATGTACTCCTCTTAATTAATTGGAGTTCAATTGTTACTACAAACGAAAATAGTTATGCATGATTGGGATTGTTAACTCGACATAGATCCAAATTAAAGCATACAATGCAAGCAAACTAATCCTAGAATCCAAACATCTCGAGGTTGCAGCAAGGTGGCCCGCGATCTTAATTGCCATGTCGAGCGGCAGCTCCTCCAGAGTCGATGATGGAAGCCACTTCACCACCAGAGGAGGGCTAAACGAAAGGGGTAACTTTCGATGGAGGAAGCCTTTTCGCCTGGCCCCACATGTAAGTGACCGAGTTCCCGTGCAGTTACCTTTTATCGCCTATATGTGCCCACTTCGCCCTCGTCGGCCGCCGCATCACCTTCTTCTCCCATCGCCGTGCCACAAAATAATGGAACCAGGCGAATCGTCAGGCGTACCTTGGCCTCATCGTCACGGAGAAGAATCCGACGCAGAACTAGACACGATGGGAGATCCTAGTGCGGCGATGTTCTTGTTGATGATGCTGTTGCCAGAGGATCTGATCACACGGATCATCCTTCACTGCATTGAGGATGGGAGCATCTATACGTACTTGATGCTTCATCAGGTCCGCGTCCGCTTCCGCCACATCTGTTACTCCACCGAAGTGCTCCGGCGCTTGAAGTTCCGTGAGCTTCATGACCACTGCCGGAATTTAAGGCGCGACGTCAGATTGCTCGAGCAGCGCTTGCGCCTCGCCGATAATTCGGAGGTCGTATGCTACAAGGGGATGGAGAGGTTGATGACACGGCAACATCCCGCCGTTGGGCTGGCGCTTGTCAATCAAGCCGCTGACGCTGGGGACTCCTGCGCTGCTTACATCTTGGCGATGCTGCGATACCGTAGGAACCCGGCGGACCATGAAGCGCTGGCGCTGCTCCATGGAATCAGTGGCAGCCCGTCGCTCCCTGACGGCCTTGGGAGAACCACGGCCTGCCGCGGCTGTGCGGCTTGGTCTGACAAGACCTCCACAACATTGCGTTCCGATACCGGCTTCTTGACCGCAACGCGGCGCTGCTCGTCAAGGATCCCCACATCTGCACATGGGCGGAATGCAGGCGCTGGGGGATAGGAGATTCATCATCCGGTACTGCAGTGCAGAGTTCCACATCCATCATGAGTCCGACATCTGGACGCGGCTCATGAACGGCCCGGTAATGTACGTCGTCAGCAGGATGTGATCGAGTCGCGCCCCAGGCCGCGGCCGGAGCGAAGAAAGAAGCAAGTGATGCCTCACCATGTCATCGTCGTGGATTGCACGTGTGCTAAGTTCACACGGGAGTTAATTTCTGATATTTTATGTTTGTATCTTAGTTTGCATGGTGAACATGATGGAGTTGTGAATAGATTTTGTGCACATGTTTTACATGTGTGTCATCTCTAATATAGTCAGATGTGCCATCGCTAAGCAAATTAAAGAAGAACAAAGCAAGGAAGGAAAGAAGCAAGTGTTAGTTATTTTGAACTAATGATTTGTTTTCATAGTGTTCATTTTGAATTCGAACAATGTATCCCAATTATTTAAAATTATGGAGTGAATTTTTGCCGGGGTTGATGGATTAAATAACCAGAGCACGGTACACGACCCCCTCAACTTCCGCGAGGAGAGGAAAAGGTACGAACCGTTTAGCGCGGTGCATGCCACTTCCACGAGGAGAGGAAAAGGTGATCATCGTGCGTCATGCGCATCTCAGAGGATTCTGAGGCGTTGGATCCTAACGCAATGGCCACGATCCCCAGTCAACGGATATTCGTTTGGTTGACCCATATGTCCTTAGTTAACCAAAGGCCAGCATGTCCTCTCTAACCCATGGACCCCACATGTCGGCGATTTAGGCGGCGATGGAGAAAAAACCCAGCATTGGGGGAAGTACTATAACTGGCGCCAATGGGAGAAAAACCCTGATTTTGATGGGACGGATTGGGGGAAATGCGTCGCGTGTCCTCAAGGATGAAGGAAAAGGGGTGGTTCGGCTTCTCAAGGAATAAAGTTGGGACACGGTAGTTGTTGCCACCCAACAGCCACTAACATTTCAGGCCATCAAGCCTTGGCCCACAAGCAAGTGACGCGACGCGCCGACCACGCGTCGGTTCGGCTTGTCAAGGAAGAAACTGGGGACATGGCAGTTGTTTCCACCCTACAGCCACTGACATATGGGGCCCACAAGCAAGCGACACGACGCGCTAACCAGGAGCCGCGTGATTGGTTGAGACGCATAAGACCTTGTAAATAGTCCATCTTTCTCTTTTTAATCTGGAACTAAAATTTGTAACTAGTACTTCTCCTTCATAAGTACTCTGAAATTGAGGATTCTTTTTCCTAGTTTCATCTAAAATCACACTCTACCATTTAGTGGTGTCTGTATTCTAGTTAGTTTCTATTTCTTAGATCTTTTACCTAGCACATAGTTTTATACACCAAAGTAGGAAAAAAACAAAATGATATTGCATGAGAATTGCAAATATATCTTCACATTCTCTAATTGTAAGGTTAATATGAGTTTGTGTCAAAATTTGAGGCGTATATGATGTGAAAAGTATTGTGAGCTATGCAAACTTGAAAGTTTCAGTTATGTTCTAGGAACTATGTCATAGATGTATTCATTTGTGAACAATGTATGGCCCGGCTTTGTTAAAACTATTAGAATTTTTTTCCTCAGGCCTATGGTCCTAAAATGTGTTGTTGTGTTAGTTTGTAGAATATTTTGACAAACTTTTGATATTATTAATTTTTTTTGTACTACCTTAGACTTAGGAGTTTGAATTATGCATATGAAACAGTTGAATTTTGTTTCCATATCCTGGACTTAGGCTATAATAGTTTATGTCCCTGAATATATTTTTTCTATATTTTTTTTGAATCTTACTGGTGGTAGATGTAGTTCAAATTGAGCATCTCGGAGGATTCTGAACTGTTGGATTGTAACGCAATGGCCACGATTCCCAGTCAATGAATGGTCGTTTGGTTGACGTACATGGTCGTCCCCACTAGCCAGTCACTTATTGGTCGTCCAAACTAAATCAAACCCCCCCCCCCTCTCATTCCTACTCGACGGCTGTGCCGGCGGTGGCGGCTGGTGGATCCCAATTGACGATGCCGGGGAGGTGTCCTGGTGTCCCCGACGCCTTGGGCGGAGGCATCCCCGTGCTTCCCCTTTCCTTGCCGCCGCTAGTCCGCACGTTTGCTGTGCAGGCGTGCGTCGTGGAGTCCTCCTCGATCCGGCAGTACCTCCGGCCTAATGGAAGTAAGTACCCATTTCCGGAACCATCAATTTGTCCAACATGATTATAGTTTGGTCTGGTAGTGTTGAATTTTGTCTTGCACACATGTCGAATGGTTGTTTAGTAGCTACCTGCCTTGTTTAGGAACTTTCAATATCGATGGACAAAACATGGATATCTAGTGTGAGAAAATTCACACCTTCTTACATCCATGGAGTCGAGCAATTTATGGAATTTATTAAGTAATGATTCACTGAACAGAGCAATATACGTTGCCCATGCTCCCGATGTCTAAATCTGTATGAATTGGGTTAGCATGAGGTCCATGACCACCTTCTTCTGTTTGGGATGTCAGCTACATATACAAGGTGGTCTCATCATGGGAAATCTGCAAATGTTGCGCCTGTTGATGAGTTTTCAGAGTAGGTGCATCGACATGAATATGACTATGGGCTTGACTTTCAAGAGGATGAATTTGACCATTGTGATGGGATTGATGTGGTTAAGGAAGCCAATAATGATAATGAAGAAATGCCAGACTTGGAGATGATATCAGAATTGTACACAGATGCGGAGGAGGATGGACAACAACCAAAATTTACGAGAGTGCTCCAAGATTTGAAGCGGACTCTTTGTCCAGGATCTAGGCACTCAAGATTCTGCTTTGTTGTGAGGCTGCTTCGTATCATGTCGCGCTATCGAATCAGTAATACAACATTCAACGGAATATTGAAGCTGATGTTCTTATCATTACCTCAGTCCGAATTACCGTCTACATATGATGTGGCAAGGAAGTATCTTCGTGAAATGGGCCTTGGATACGACTCGATCCATGTGTGCTATAATAAATGTGTGCTGTTCAGGAATGATTATGCCAAAGTGGATGTCTGCCCAAAATGCAAGGAATCTAGATGGGAGGACAAGGATGGCTGCAGGTGTGTTCCTCGTAAGGTTTTGAGGTATTTCCTCGTAAGTGGCACAGGATGAAGCGGGCACCGGTGGATGGCCAAATGAGCCATCCAGCTGATGGGATGGCATGGAGTCACCTCGACGTCAAGTATCCAAAGTTTGCAGATGATGCAAGGAACCTGAGACTTGCCATCGCTACTGACGGTTTCAATCCATTTGGCAACTTTAGCACAACATATAGCATGTGGCCAGTGCTTGTTATGCCCTTAAATCTTCCACCATGGCAATGTGCCAATCCTTCAAACTGCTTCATGTCTTTACTGATCCTAGGTCTAAAATCGCTAGGAAAGGATTTTGATTTATTCTTGGAGCCTCTTATAGAAGAACTTCTTCAGCTCTGGAGTGGTGTCAGAACATATGATGCTGCCAGTCATTCAAAGTTCAATCCAGCATTAAGCACCCTGTCAGGTCGAACTACAAAAGGTTATTTTGCATGTATTCATTGTGATAAAAACCCACTGTAACGGCCAATAAGGAATAAGTTATGCTACATTGGTCACCGTCGTTACCTTGACATGGCACATCCTCGGCGGAGAAACAAAGTTTTATTCAATGGGACGATAGAGAAGCATGAGGCACCAGGAAAGTTCACTACAGAAGAGGTCGCTGTGCTGCTAGAAAGGGTCAGCAATGTCAGCCCAGGTTTACGTAATAATGCACAAAAAAAGGAAAGAGTGGAGAGGATGAAGAGCGAGTAATTTATAACCGCAAAGCTGGGTGGTGGAAGCTGCCATATTGGAAATTCCTCCTGCTGCCCCACAATCTTGATGTGATGCACATAGAGAAGAATATATGTGACAACCTCCTTGGCACATTGCTGAAATTGGAGGAAAAGACAAAGGACACATTGAATGCTAGGCTAGATTTGGCTGATATGAGCATAAGATCTCATTTGCACCCTTACTAGGATGGTAACGTGGTAAAAACTCCACATGCTTCCTATGTGTTGAAACCTGCACAACGAAGTGCATTTTGTAACTTCCTCAAAGGTGTCAAGTTTCCAGAAGGATACGCAACTAACCTAGGAAGATACATTGCTCCTGATGGTTCAAAGCTCCAAGGCCGGATGAAAACTCATTCTTGCCATGTCCTTCTACAAAGAATCATACCTGCTGGCTTAAGAGGCCTCGTGCATCCTGATGTATATGAAATACCTAGTCGATGTGTTGTCGCCGACAGGTGGGCCATGGTTTGTGGGCCACATATGTCAGTGGTTGTTCGGTGGAAACAACTGCCGTGTCCCCAATTTCTTCCTTGAAGACATGTGGCGCATTTCACCCAATCCGTCCCATCAAAATCGGGGTTTTCTCCCATTGGCAATGCCTGAAGCAATAGCAAGTTACAGTACTAATTAAAGTAGCATAAGATGTTCATTAATCATACATATATATTTACATTGGCCACAAGATCCTTAGACCTCATTAAGCAAAAGCAGCAGAAAATTAAAGCAATACATACACTACACTTCTTCAATCTAAAATTATCCACAAGAACCACTTCATTTCACCATGCATTCGGCAATCCTCGCTGCTATATTGTCTCCATGACCATTCTAAAGCCACTCCACAATCCTCGCCTATGCATGAAAGATCGGGGCGGTGCCGGCGCCACGCGAATGACCTGTGGCACCACCTTCTCCAGACCTCATGCACGACACTCCGGCGAATCCTAAACACTCCCTGAGCATGTCATCGCGGACCCCTGCCGACCACGGCCATGTGTTCTCCACGACCATGGCCGCTTGTCTCATGTACTTCCTAGCAGTAGCGTCGACGCCGACGCCGCCATTGGCCATGTACAGAAGGACGGTGGCAACATAGGCCGCCACATCGTGGCCGCCCGCGGTGGCGCGCTCGATATTTTCATCGGGGACTGCCAGGGGCGTGATCACAGGTCCACGGAAGATGACATTCACCCTATGAATGAAGCTGGCCTCCAGATTGCCGAGTTGAGCCACGCGAGCAACAAAGGTGTGGTAGGCATCGGGGGTGTGCCACGCCATGTCGGTCAACCCCGCTACGTTGATGCGCCGGCCGACTTTAGGGTTGCGGCACACGAGGTGCATGCGGCGGCAGGTCGCTCAAAGCGCGCGGAGGTCGTCCATTGGCCGCTCCCAGGTCGTAGCGAGGTGGCCTGCGATCTGAATGGCCACATCAGTAGGGAGATCCGCCATCAGCGACAACCAGGGCTGCCTTGCCGCCCTGAGTGCCGGAGGCGTCGACGATGTCGCGGAAGTAGGAGTGCGAGACAAGGTCACGCCCGAGGGCGTGGATGGAGCTGCGGCACGTGGACAACGGCGAGCCGGAGAGCGGGATAGGCATAGCGGCGTGTGGATGATGGCGAGCCGGAGCGGTGGATAGGTAGAGCGGCGCGTGGACGACGCCGAGCCGGAGTGCTAGATAGGTGGAGCGCACGGCGCATGGACGGCGGCGAGCCCTAGCGCTGGAGGGGGCCGAGCTGAGCTACTGTTCGAGTTCTTGGTTGAGATCTTGAATGCGTTGCCACTTCTTAGGAAGTTCAGGCGATGCCGTGTCTCGGGGGGATGGCAACCTCGTCGGGAAGGTGCATGGTACAGGAACTGTCGCAGCCTTTCCAGCGATAGGAGAGGAAGAAGATCAGGGAAGATATAGCAGGCCTTTTCCTCTTCCTTGGCCGGATCCAGCGGCATAGTCAATGCATAGTGTCACTTGCTTTGTGGGCCATTGCTTTTTGGCCCGATATGTTAGTGGCTGTTGGGTGGAACCGCCCCTTTGCCTCGGGTTTTTTCTCCATTGCCTCTCCTGTCGCCAGAAGGTTCAGGCGGCGCCGCGTCCCGGGAGGTGCACTGGGGTCCGACAGGTGGGACCCGCATGTCAATCTCACAGAAGACACCCGAGGAGAAGGCGCCTCCTGGTCAGCGCGTCGGCCCACGTGAGGGAAAGGCGCGCCTCCTGGTCGGCGCGTCTCATCACATTTTTGTGGGCTATGGCTTGTTGGCCCGATATGTCAGTGGCTGCTGGCTGAAAACAACTGCCGAGTCCTCACTTTCTTCCTTGAGAAGCCTAACCGCATTGGTGCCTTTTTACCTTTTCCCCCCAAATTGTCCCATCAAAGGTGGGGTTTTCTTCCATCATCGCCCGCATCCCTTCTTCAACCTCCCATCACCGCCCCACATCCTTCTCGCCCAACTTCATTGCGATAATGGCGAGCCGCAAACAGGCGTGTGATGCACAAGATGAAACTGATCGAGCAAGAATGGTACACCGATAGCAAAAACGACAACGACGAAGACTGAGTTGGCTAGTCTTTTAGCTTTGATTTTTTGCTTTTATTTTGTGTAATGAATAACCAGATCTGTATGGAAATACTGTGGTATGTTAAGAACAATGCAAGTAGCTAGATGTTTATGTATATGCTACCTTGCTAATTATGCTAACTTATATATGCTCTCGTATCATTTGCTGATTGAATTGGTTTATGGTGTGATCAGTTTGGTCCCTTATCGAAGACTATTTATATAGTTGTGGAAAATTGAGAAAGTTTGTTGTATTTTTTTGAGGGTAACATAACATGTTCATTAATCATATTGCCCACAAGGTCCCTGGACACCAGGAAGCAAAAGCAACAGAAAAGCAATAGATATATATACTACACTATTTCACTACAAATTCACTCTAAAATTCATCAAGCAAAAGCAATAGAAAAGCAAAAGTTACATAACTTATTCACTCTAAAACTACCTCCAAGAACAACTTCATTTGTCCATGAATCCAGCAGTAGTCGCTGCAAAACAGTGTGTATGACCTTCCCCATTGTGGATCAGCGCCGCAATTCTCGACTACACACGGAGGAGCAGCGCGTATCGGTGCTGGCGCCACGCGCTTCAGGGGCCAGCGCCGCCTCCCTCTCCATATAACATTCGCGGCGACCCGGCGATAGATGAAATAGTCACTTAACATTAACATTGTGCCGCCGCCTCCCGCAGGTGCCACCAGTACTGATTCTTCCATGGCCACGACCTGTCTCATGTACTGCTTAGTAGTATCGTCGATGCTGGCGCCGCCATTGGCCAAGTACAGGAGGATGGCGGCCACATAGGCCGCCACAATGTGGCAGCCCATGGCGGCACACTCGAGATTCTCGTTGAGGATTGCAGGGGTGTGATCAAAGGTCCACGGAAGACGTCATGCATCCCGATGATGAAGCACGCCTCCGGATTGCAGACTTGGGCCAGGCGACGAAGCAACATCAAATAGCTAATGGGGTCGTCGTCAACAGACAACTGCTCTACGGAGATGCGCCGGCCGACTTCGGGGTTGCTGCACACGCGGCGCATGAAGCGGCAGGTCACCCGAAGCGCGCAGAGTTGGTCCATTGGCCGCACCGAGGTCGCAGCGAGGTGGCCCTCTATCTTAACGGCCACATCGGGAGGGAGATCCATCAGCGACGATGGACGCCGCCTTGCCGCCATGAGTGTCGGCGCGCGTCAACAACGTCGCCGTTGCATCATGTCGCGGAGCTCGAGTACGATAGTCGGGAGGTTTCTCCCGAACTCCCTGTACGTTTGCTTCATGGCCAGTCCATTGCGGAAGCAGCGGATGATCTCTTCATCAGCGATGTTGGTGATGGTTGCGCGAGTGTCGAAGAAGCGGAGCCCTGGAAGTTGTCGACGAAGACCTGCTTCAGGGCCTCCCAGGAGTCGATGGAGTTTGCCTGGAGAGTTTCCAGCCATGTGAGTGGCGCGGTTTCCAGGGCCATCGGGAAGTAGAGAGCTTTGGTCGAGTTAGAGCCCCCACTCACTTCAATGGCCATGGAGTAACATCGCAGCCACTACCACGGATCCTGTTTCCCATCGTATTTTGGGATGTTTGTGGGCTTGAAATCCCTCCAAATCTCGCGGCTGGTGATGTTTTCAGTGAAAGCTGGAAAGCGATCACTGTCATCATGAGCAGCATTCTCAAACCGCTCACGTTGCCGATTGGTGATGACGGTGTGCGCGTCGCGGTTGCTATTGATGTGCTGCCTTAAGTCGCCGGGAGGTGGAGGTGGCTGGTTACCCTGGTAGCCTTGGCCTCCCGCGGGTTGCCCCCCTCCGCTGGGCCTAGGACCTTGCTGTTGTACCTCCTGCTTGAGTTTTCGATTGTTGTGGGGGCTGGGATGACCACCAGTAGTACGACTACCCTGGGGTACGGAGCTGCCATAGAGCTCTGATCTGGAATGTGTGTGCTGGATGGATTTCAGCGGGTCCAACTTATCGAGTGGAACTGCGGCTTGTTTGACAAGTCGCATGATCCGCTGGGTTGCGTCTGTTTGTGGGATTTGCTACAGGAGTAGAGACAATTCGTTGATGTTACCCATGGGGGTGACAAATTCTTCGTCAGCTGCTGCCTCAAAATCCCCTTGCAGGTTTCTTCGCCACTGCGGGTTGCGGGCACGCTCTTGAGCATTGCGCCTACGCTTGTTCCGCCTGGAGTTTCTCAAGAGGCGACATCACTTCTGCTCTTCATCTTCATCTTGAGGAGCGTCGGCAGTGTTCTCATCGCCTGAGACGTCGTTCTCGAGTTCATTGTCGAACTCGATCCCCGACTCATCGTCGTCGATGTCGTGGACTGAAGCCATGTAGATCTCGCGTTCAGGCGAGTAATCGCCTGAAGGTAGTGACGAGTACGGTTGAAACCGTGGAGCCGGATCTTTCCTCCTGGATGGTGGAAAGTGGTCTGCCTTGCTGAAAAGGCAGTTCCTAGATGGTGGCTACCAGGCGGGTATCATCATCGAGTAGTTCGGAGGGCTCCAAGCCTTTCCAGTACACGAATCCGCCCTGTGTAGTAGTCGAAATGCTCAAACCCAGATGACTGACCGCAGAGGAGTCGGGCTCGTCATCTGAATTCGAGTAGGCGTCGAAAACGGGAGCCTCCCGACTAGCGGTGGCATCCTCATCTCCGAGCGTGAGTAGGAGATCTAAATCCGCTTTCAAGTCGGAGAGGGACTTAAATCATAGGGCATCTGCGTATGTGGAGGCCGCGTTGCGTAGTCCGAAGCAGAATCGGGTACGCTCTTCCCCGGGTCGGATTGGATCCGAGCCGGAGAGTCGTGTCGGGACACAAGTCGAAAACGCGTCAAGGACGGAATTCTCCTCGATCTCCGAGGTGAGATACGGCTGCATCTCGTCAAGGCTGTCGATGAACTTTGAGTCCGCTCGAAAAGCTCGATGCATCGGGCTCCATGCTGCTTGCCAGGTGGCTGTCAAAGCCACCTAAGCCGTTGGCGATGCAGATCCAACAGCCGAAGACAAAAGTTGTGCCCTTGTCAAGCACGGCGCTGGTGAAGTTGAATGATGCCACCATCAAGTTCTGCAGTGGATGCTCGATGAACACCCAACCCCTACCTGGCACGCCAGCTGTCGGTGTTTTACCGCCAAGCCCACCGAGGGATACCCCCGAGGTGGTAGGTTGTAGGTAGGGTGTCGCCGAGATCAGGAACTCGAAGGTGCAAGGAACACAAAGTTTAGACTGGTTCGGGCCGCCGAGAGTGGAATACCCTACATCCTGTGTGGTTTGTATTGCCTTAGAGGTTATGCATATACACGTTATATTTTGGAGGGGTCCCTGCCCGTCCTTATATAGTCTAGGGGGACAGGGTTACATGGAAGCCCTAGTCGGGGACGGTTTGAGGAGTCCTACCCGAGTACGTTGTCGAGTAGTTTCCTTACGTCCGACTAGTCCTAGCTCTATACGACTAGTTACAATGAGGATAAGGTACGGCCCATGCGCCATCCACTACTACAACAATATGTACACCAATTGTGCAGTCTCGCTGCCCCGGGTCTGACAATACCGCTCAAAACAAATCTATTTTCTGAAATAGTCGTTTCAGCTTCCAACGGTAAAAAAAGGTACCTCTGGCTATTTAACCCCTCGGTAACCCTTAGGTTTTCACCCACTGCACCTCATTCACTTCTGCTTCCTCTGCAGTCGGAAAACCTAGATCTGTTCCGCCAAGAACCCTAAATCCGCCATCGCCGCGCCCAATCCATCACTCCCACAGCTAGATTAGTAGCTGAGAGTAGTTGAATCATTACTCCCCATCTTCCTCCTCGCCCTTGCAAGCTCCCCAAAGCATGCGCACGAAGGTTCCTGTGACATTCCGCCCCAAGATGCCGAGAAAAAGCTCCACCGGGTGTGGGAGAAAGAGGAGCAGTGAGGGCCGCGATGACCCGTCGCTGCCACCGAAGGTCACCAAGATGGCGGCGGACGGCAAATGGAGGGGGTCGACTTGCCGGGAGAAGGATCTTCTCCGGCTTGTCGCGGACAAGTTGCTGCAAGAGAAGGATGTAGTCCAATGGTGCCCCGTCGGAGTCGACAAGACTCCTTGGGAGCTCACAAGTGAGATAGTTCTGTTCGCCCCTTTCGTCGAACATGGTTTGGCTTTGCCCGCATCCGACTTCTTCCGCAGTGTCCTTGATTTTTACAAGATCAAGCTCTACCACCACACCCCCAACTTTGTGCTGCATATGCCAATTTTTGTTCATCTATGCGAGACTTTCCTTGGAATCCGCCCGTATTCCATCTTTTCCGCCACCTCTTCCGCTTCAAACCCCGGCCACAGATGCCGATAATCTGAGACTAGTCAAGGGAGCTGGACTCCAGCTTTGCAACAAGGAAGTGTATCCGGAGTACACAACCCCGACTATTCTGTCTGGGTAGCACTCACAATGGTTGTACATCGGGAACCACAAGCCAGGGTTGCCCAAGCGGGACAATGCTCCTCCACAGCGTCAAGACTGCTGGTTAGAGGAGTTGTCGGAGGATGACAGCCGCGACATCCCAGAGTTGATGAAGCAGATCCAAGCCCTGAAAGACTAGGGTGTCACTGGAGAATCAATGGCATACTCGTACCTCGAACGGCGCATCCAGCCCCTCTAACAGTGAGTCCACCTTGGTTTCGAGTACCCGTCACGGATGGCGAAGGAGGTGCCGTCCAATGAGGAGATCATGCGCCGAGTGACCCGCCTGTTCACGGGGGTGCACTCGGAACCGTGCATCCTGAGGCTTTTAGCTCGAAAAATTCACCGGACCCGGTAAGAGTTTACTCGAGTACTTTTTGTTGGTGAAAACTTCTATTTTCACTTGTACTAACATGTTCGCTAGAGTGTAGGCCGACCTGGTCCGACCCGCCTTTACCGATGGTCGAAGAATCGGCGGAAGACCAGCCCGCAGATCGATCTGCGGTGAGAGCAACAGCAAGCCCGCCACGCCCGTAGCGAGTGGCGACACGCAAGCGGAAGGCTGCTGCTGTAGTCGACAAGTCATCAGACACAGTTATTCTTATCACTGTAGACCTTTGGATTTTCTTTGCTTTTGCGAGTACTCCATTTGGTATTACTCGCAGTGTCACTAGTGAGCCTCGAGCCCCGAGGCAGAGGGAATCTGAGGAGGATAGTTGGAGGAGTTTGGCATCAGACCAATCACCGCCCGCGACTACCGAGACGGCACCCACTAGTCCAAGGACTATAGCCGCGCCAAGAGGGCTGGCAGTACCCAAGGTGCTCCACCTTAAGAAGGCTTCCAGGTTTGTCTCCAAATTTATCATGTTGTAGATCCTATGTTAGTTTTGGCTACTAACACAGTTTTGCAGGAAGAAAGATATCCC
Organism: Panicum miliaceum; assembly: GCA_032594955.1. NCBI lineage: Eukaryota > Viridiplantae > Streptophyta > Magnoliopsida > Poales > Poaceae > Panicum > Panicum miliaceum. Next base: position 13,792,010 of record CM064060.1, on the reverse strand, counting down.
GGGGCTAGTAGACTCTGGTCTCGCTGCCGCGTGCCTGACCGTCTCCCATGGCAGCCAGGACGACTAGACGAGTGGACCCTCGCGGGCGGCCTCGACGTGGCAGTGCGGCCCCTCGCGGGCGCGGCCTCACGGAACAGCCTCGCGAGATGGCTGGGGCCGGGAGCCCGGGAGCGTGGGCGGCGAGCACGGGGGCGCGCTCGCATCAGGGTTAGGGACACGGAGGCGCTCTCCTCGACTTCGAGGAACTCTGGCGAGAGATTGACGCGACCGTTGCGACGCGTGCAAGGGAAGATGGAGACGGCGCTGTGCGAGGGAAGGCCGCCAGCGTCTTGCGAGATGCGACCAACTGGATAAGCCGCTGGCGATGCTGCAGCTGCTCGGGCCGCAGCCGAGCGGCTGGGTAGTACAGCTCCAGCCCAAACAGCTTGCAATTTTGTCGTAACTAGTGCATGTATCTGCTTGTATGCTGCTATTGGGGGTAAATTTCATGCTTTCAGGTGAGTTTTATGCTATGTGATGAGAATTGACAAGGGGATAAGTAAGATTTGTGTGACGGTATATGCAACATGCTGTAGTGTGTTAGTTGTCTCTCAGCTGATAGCATTACTGGCTTGGTTACTTGTTTACTTCTATTGGTAATTCATCTTGATATCTAGGATTGTGTTCCACTAGAACTATCGTTGTTACATCTTCATAATTGTTGTAGTACAGTGATTCTTACTCTAATCTTGCTAACTAAAACCGAGAATATTGTTCTTCTACAGCGACACTAGCCAGCAATCCCAGATTATCCATTTTGCAATTCAGTAACCGTGCACCGAGAGCAATTGAATTTGACAAAAATACTTGTACTAATGTTTCTAGTATTAGTCTACTTGATTAAAGACAAATGGCATGCTTGATGCCTTAGTGAATATGAGTAGTATAGAATTTCTTCTATATCTTGCTGAAATGCTCATGTTCATTTATGTCACATTCAATTATGGCATATATGGTTCTATATTCACATGTAATCTGGAATCAAACTAATCGGATCATGGCACCAAATCGCAAGATTGAAAAGTAACTTCTATAGGACACTGGAATTGAGTTATAAATGAGCTATTCATCAGCACACTTCAACTGACAAATAAAACCTGCCTCCACAACCTGTTATTAGTCATTAATACTCTATACTCCTTAAATGGGATGACCGGATGAGTCAGTGATCACATAAGTATCTTTTGTGGTGTGATTTGTACTTCTAAATTTATATGGATAACTATTTATTTGTGATGAAAAGATTAGTGGTAGAGTTTAAGACTTGTAACCTTTGGTTTCATATATCCTTCGCATCTTACAGGCAGGCAACTTGCAATGTAACCTACCACTTTCAACTTGCTTAAATTTTAGAAAATTTCATCTGCCTTGTCTACATTTCTTGAAATGAGACAGGAGCCACTTGAAAGGAATTCTTAGGATCATTAGTGTGTCCACATTTTCAATATACATGTGAAAAGTTAATTGCAGGTAATTCTTTACTTTTCTTGAACTGGCAGGAGACTTGAAGGTAACTCTTGTTTCATTCAAATGATACTGATCCTTATGTGTTTTCTAACTATTTCTTTTTTAATCTAAAAATACTGTCTCGAGGCCTTCCAGACCTTCAGCTGGTGGGTAACCATTGTCATCTGTTATATGTACATTTAAGAAGGTCTGGGGAATTTGCTCAGTACCTCAGTTTTCTCTCGCGCAGACAAGAAAGCTGAAAAGAAAATTCCGGGAAATTTGCTTGCAGCACTTGATTGTTCCTTGTAAGTACAAATTATTATTCTTCTTTTTTTGTATTTTCTTTTCTCAAATACAAGGCTCCTTGCCTATATTTCAACCAAAAAGAAAGGGGGGTGGGGGGCTTAGTCCGTGAATTCAGCTTGCATGTTTAGACACTATTTACAACATTATCACAGTTCTGGGAACAACTTTACTCTTTGCGCATAGTTGATTTTTAAGGATACAAATATCAGTACAAGTCTGGATTTGCTCTCTGAGAACTAGTGTAAACTAAAGCAATAACTCTAGTTTTTAACAAAGGTGAAGAACTAGAAAACATTTTCAGAGTGTATACAATTGTAGATTCCATAATTACCTATGTACGCAATGAACTTGGGTACTTTGCACAACCTTCCTATTGAAGCAACAGTATTGCTAAACTTCTAAAACAAAACATTTAGAACATATGTAAGCTTATCTGATAAGCGCTCCTTGCAGGATCAAATGCAACTGCAGCAGTGAACAAACGATCATCAAAGAACCTTCCAGAGCCACAAGTGAGCAATTGTCTGCAAGAACTAATAATTGATCAACTGTTCAACACCTATGCCAACATCCAAACATCCAGTTCAAGCGCATTCAGCAAGGACAACGGAACAGGGTTGATCTGACAAAGGGCCCCTAACATGACATTACTCCTCACGGAACCAACCAAGGCTTGACTCCTAACTTTCAGGCCGGTTCTCCAATGCTCAGTGCAAAGCAGGAGCGTTCAGTCAAGAAGCAGAGGGGCAGTGGCATCATCAATGTTACGGCTGGATCCGCTGCTGGGGGCTACATCCTTCCAAATCGCATCTTTCAGTCGAACATGGTCTATGATCTCGAACAGTGTTTGATGCCTATTCAGGACATTAGTCTCTGATGTTGTCTATGAATACTAATTTTCTGTACTATGTGTATCTCAAATGATTTTCATATGTGTATACTTATATAGATTTTGATGAGTCAACATAATTGTGTTTGTTAATTAAATATGTTTTAGGTGTCAAGTGGGGGTAGTCATTGATATTTCGAGAATGAATGTTGAGATGTCACACTTTTCATAACTAAGAGGTGTTATGTATACAAGCTTCTGTGTGAGAAAATTCACAAGCCGACACGGAAAAGATGGTTTACCATGAATGTTGAACCTTTCTGTGTGTGAATACAATGATATGAGGAATTTGCTGAAACAGGACACGTACCTGAACACATTAGCACAAACTAGTCATTGCACTAAGAGCACATACCCTGAATATATCAGCACAGGCTACTGTTTGCACCAGACCCTGAGCACTTGCAAGAAACTAGACCAGAAGCCAGCCGCCATCCGGCTGGTCGTCACAGCTCAGCAGCTCCTCCGCTCCCTCTGAAACAAACATGTTACTCATGATCTTCTTCTCGTCGTCGCATAGTTCCTCAGGGAACTGTACCCTGAATTCATGCATGGGTCTGCCTGAGGCCACCCAGCCTGCAATAACATCTTCTGCTTGAGATGACGTCCTGACAGTCACAAGATCGTAGACGCAGCCGCTGACCTCTTGCACTTGCACCTCCGCAACTTGACGCAACCATTCAGCCCCTGATTTGGTCAACTTGATTGCCTTCCCAGTTCCTGATATTGCCTTGCCAAGGTACTCCCTCCGTCCCATGAAAAGTGCAATCCTGCGTTTGAAAATTTTTTCAAAAAAATGCAATTCTGAAGATTGAATCTCAACTACCTATCTAATTAAGTGGTCAGATTTGATTTGCATGCCAAAACTAACCGTATATGGCAAACAAATGAGGACATGAGAAGGTACTCCCTCCGTCCCATGAAAAATGCAATCCTGCGTTCGAAAAAAATTCCACAAAGAGTGCAATTCTGAAGATTGAATCTTAACTACCTGTCTAATTAAGTGATCAGATTTGATTTGCATGCTAAAACTAACCGCATATGGCAAACAAACGAGGGCATGAGAGTCTTTTCACGCCACCACTGATCTGTCTGAAAAAAAGCTAGAATTGCACTCTTCATGGGACAGCACTCTTCATGGGACGGAGGGAGTAAGTCGCACCGGCTCTTGTCTTCTTCGTACCATTTGGAATGTAAGTGGCAGCATACGACTCCATAGCTGTTCCAGCTGTGATGAGACATTCAGGATGCTCTATGACGTAATTGGCCACTTGTTTTAAGCTTTTCCTCAGCTTCCTGACCATCTTCTTACTCAAATTGGCGATGCTAGAATGAGCTCTGTGAGGGGGTGGCAGAATCCGCGGGTCTGGGAGACCATCGAGTTGAAAAAGCTAGAATGATCTGCGGGTCTGGGAGACCATCGAGCTCTGTCAGGATGCTAGCATGAGAGTCTTTTCACGCCACCACTGATCTGTCTGAAAAAAAGCTAGAATTGCACTCTTCATGGGACAGCACTCTTCATGGGACGGAGGGAGTAAGTCGCACCGGCTCTTGTCTTCTTCGTACCATTTGGAATGTAAGTGGCAGCATACGACTCCATAGCTGTTCCAGCTGTGATGAGACATTCAGGATGCTCTATGACGTAATTGGCCACTTGTTTTAAGCTTTTCCTCAGCTTCCTGACCATCTTCTTACTCAAATTGGCGATGCTAGAATGAGCTCTGTGAGGGGGTGGCAGAATCCGCGGGTCTGGGAGACCATCGAGTTGAAAAAGCTAGAATGATCTGCGGGTCTGGGAGACCATCGAGCTCTGTCAGGATGCTAGAATGATCTTCTTACTCGATGCTAGAATGAGCTGACAGAATCGGCGGGTCTGGGAGACCATCGAGTTGAAAAGGTGAAGAATACCACGGCAAGGCATCACACAGCGATTCTGTCCAAGTGCCGCTTCTGGGTTGTGTGAGGTGGTGGGTTCGGCGCAGCTGCCGGAGGGAGGAGGGAAGGAGACGAAGCAGGCCGTTGCAGGCTCTGTGAATGGATCCACGAGCATGAGGCCCTGCTTAAGATCGACGAAAACCATCCGCTCTCCGTGAGAAATCACCAAATCCGGCAGCATCCTTGAAGCCTGCTCTGCCTCTGCCTGATCGTTGTCCAACAAACATGCTGAGAATGACAGTTCCTTGAAGCTCCAACTCCTCTGGCTGCTGTGGAGCATGAGAAGACGAGGTAGTTGCTGCTGCTCCGTGGCGTGGACGTGAACCTGCGCAACGACGAAGTCGCGGCAGCCGCCTCCGCTTACCCCGCCACGCCCTGGGTCCGCGATCAGACCCATCCGCTCGCTCGAGGGGCGGCTGAGCTGCAGTAGCGAGGCGGGGACATCGGGCAGGAGAAGGACCGAACCCTCCCGTGCGTCGAACACCAGGTAGGTGGTCGCGGTGGCGCGTCCCCTCTTGACGGCGAAGAGGATGAATCCCGTCCGTGTCGTCGCAGCAATGGATGAACCCGGACGACCGGATCCGAGAAGGGTCGGGGTCGGGGAGGCAGGCGCGGTTGACGGCGAGGGGGGATGCGGTTGGAGGCGGCGCGAGGTCGAGCAGCGCGCTCTCGCCGCCGGTGAGCACGTCTGCCCCCACGAACTCCACCTTCCTCCGCAAGACAACCCACTTGGACTTGGGCGCATCGTCGTCCGAGCGGCGCCGGCCCGACGAGCCCGACGCCTCCTCGCCACCGGAGCTCGTCGTCGCCGGCATGGCTCGGACTTGGGGATCGAGTTGGGTGGATTGGGACTGGCGGCGGTGTTGGGTGGGTTGGGAGCGGTGGTTTTGGGGTTTAAGGGGAGGAGGGTGGTGGTGGCGTGGTCTCTGATCACCCAAGTTGAAATGGAGAAGCAGCAGTAGAGCGTTGCGTCCCTCGCCATTGGCATTGCTACGGGCCACGCTGGAGCCAGCTGGCGCACAGCGGCCACTGCCATAACGGCCGTCCGATGTAATCCCGCCATCGCCCGATTCCCACGATTGCACGCGCCGCGCCGCACTTCCACGCCCCTGCTGGGAGGGCCCCACGGCCATCGCCCGAAGGATCCTTGCGAGCAAGCAAACCAAGCCCAAGTACTGGCACAACAACCTTCTGATCCGACTCTGATATGATCCCGCCTCTTTCTTTTTCCGGCCCGGCTTCCCTTGCATAAAGCATCCGAACTCTGAAAAATCTAAGACAGTAAGCACCCACGAAGAGAGAAATGCACCATGAAAAGGGAATGCAGAGAAATTAAGTGCTAAAAGAATTGGTAAAGCCAGCCTCTGTTATTAGCCAAAGCCAAGTACATCATGATAAACCTGACATATCGACCACTAAACTGATAAATCTTGGAACAGAATAACGAGTAATTGACAGTAGGAAACGATCGTCGATGAAACTGAGCAGAGCAGAGGTCGGCATTGTTATCATTCCCGCAGAAATGGCCGGCACCGGCCACCGGCGTACCTGTACCACTTGTACTTCAACCGTTCAACGTCAGCCTTCTGTGCTCCTAAACGTCCGACGCCAGTACGCCACTGCCTCCTCTGGGAACTCCGTGCAGGATACGTGCGCGTGGCCGTCGGCTGCGGGGCAGCGGGCGTAGTAGCCCTCCCCGTAGTCCATGTGCGCGAGCTCGACGTGGCAGAGGTGGTTGCCGGCGACCGCGGTGGCGCCTGGGTCGGGGATGAGCAGGTGTTCCTCCAGGCGAAGATGATGGAAGGCGGCGCGGAGGCGGAGCCCTGAGGGTGTGCACGGCGACGCGCGACGGGTCGTCCCGGCGGCCGTGGCGCTCCACGTAGGCCACCGAGAGTGTGCGCTTGTCGAGGTCGGCGTCGATGTAGAGCGGGCGCTGGCACACCACGCGCAGGCGGGGGCACCGGGCGCGCGCGCGGTCGACCGTGCCGGTGGCGTTATCGTACTTGTACTTGTAGACGGCGGAGGCGGCGTGGGTGAGCTTCGTGTACTGTACTCCTCACAGAGGTCGGTGGCGAAGGTGAGCGACGCCAGGGAGGAGGGTGCGCCACCGCTTCGGCCAGGGGAGGCGGGAGGAAGGCGGCGGCCAGCAGCTGCAGCGCCATCGCATTGGGCGGCGACGGGGTGTGGCGGCGCCGGCGCCGCTGGTGACGCCTCCGCACCCGCAGGGAGGGAGTCGTCATGGCGTTGAGCGCCCGCGCAAGCGCCTCCTCGGGTGACGTCGTGAAATGCCGCTCGGCAAGCCCAGGCAGGGCAGGCGATGGCGAAGAAGCTATCGGAGGCCATGTACGAGCTCGACGTGGTTGCACACGTCGCCGCCAGGACATACGAAGGCGCGCCAGGCGGAGAACGGCAGGATCGGCCGCGTCCTCGATGTTAGTCAGCAACTCGAAGCTGGGTGACAAAGAAGATAGTATATGTTTACAAGCCACTAAAAATCAGGAAAAAAAGTGTAGGTTTTATTAATAGAACTATGGGCCTTGCATCGCGTGGGCGTATGTGCATTGATATCTACAACAAGCCTACTCTTCTTTTTTTCCTAATTTTAATATCTTGAGTGAACTTACCATCTAATTACTGTCTTCAGTCCTCGCTACGATGAGCGTATTACTTCATCCGCCTCAAATTATTAATTGTTTTAGCTTTTCTAAATACATAGTTTATATATATATATATTATATGTAGATTTATTGTAAAGTTCATAAATCTAAAAAAGCTAAAAAGATATTTGTAACAGATGAAATACCACCAATACACACCCGAGATACGACAAAGAAGCGCTAGTAGTATAGATAAGAATGCAAGTGGGTACCGATAGGATGCAAGTGGGTACCAACGGTGTTTTCTGGATCAGCTAATTAATTATGATGATAAGCCACTCTGGTTAATTTTTTCTCCCAAATTATTTACGCGGAATACCATTCTAATTCATTTCATTAACATAATAGGTCGATCTAATTACCTAAATATCTATAACTTGCATCCCTAAGTATAGAGTTTTGTTTGGACCTTCTTACCGATGACCCCTCCGTGAGCCTTTTCTTTTCCAGCAAACAATTTTTTAATTTTATTTCTTTTTAGATGAAGGAAGGGACATCTATATATTAATAAGAGTAAAATGCATGTACCGTCCTTAAATTTATCTCAAGGTGCCATCTAAGCTCTCAAACTTTCAAAATATATTTTTGGATAAAAAAAAATTGTTAGATCCGCAAACTCCCAAGTTCAGCAAGCAATTTTCTAAATTTGTCTAATTCAAGTCAAGCAATGCACGGAGAGTAATAAGGGTATCCCAACCCTCCATGTAGGATGTGGTTTTCATAGCATTAATTATACCGTTATATACAACTTTTAGCTTATGTATCATCATAATAAATTAGAGATAGTGGAAAGAGGAAGAAACTGGGTCAAGATCCTGTGTCAACACTTAAATCAATATGCTAGACACTACAAGTTATGCATTGGGAGTGAGGTGGTGTTTTCATAATAAATGAAGAACAAATTTGATAGGTGGAGAAGAAAAAATGAGTTTCATAGGAATCCACATCAAGATATCATGGGGTTGTAGAGTGTAGTTTCTAAGAGCAAAATCAATATTATAGATAAGCACTTGTCTACAAGACAAGCCACAGCAGCCAAACGATATAACAACGAGCTTTTGCTAGTCTATACCATATTATTTTATCAATTTAGTTGAGTCCATTTGCAACTAATATATTTCTCTTCTTACTGCCACCTGTCTTGTCTGGCCTCACAGCTGTTGCAAACATGGCCGCAAAGTTATTGCAAGCCGGCTCAAGCACATAGGAGCGCGTGTTGCGCTGGTCGACGAACCCAGCGATAAGTTAGCTTCTCTTTCCTTCCCTGTCTCCTCCACCTCATACATGCTAATGCTAACGTATTAGGCAATTCGACGATGTATTGTACATGCTCTAAGGTGATATCTTGATGATATAACAATATAAACACTACACATAGATATTATGGGTTAGAATTGCCCTAATTATTACAAGAAACTTGCTATGGTCGGATTTTTTTCTTTTCTATTCTTGAAGCTTTTTTAAAAAGAAAATCTATAAATATCAGCTAAGCGCATCTTCGAAAGAGCCTAATATACACTCCCAAAAAGCAGTTTTGGAAATAAGCTAAAAAACACCAGCTTCAACAGCTAGCTAAGTTGATGCCCCATATTCCCGCACGTGCAAACCTAATGGAAACCCAAGTCAGTTTTGCGCTAGTTGGTCGCATTACCAATTTCTGAAGTTGAGTTGATCCTGTGCCATATCTTCTCCTCTCACGCGATTTCTTCTCCCTAGGCGCCGTTTTTCCTCTGCTTCATCTGTCCTCCTCCAATGTACAACGACGCAAGGTCCTTCCCAGGTGATCTTTTTGGAAAAGCAAACGTTATTGATTTCAAGAAAGATACATCAAGGTGATATATTGACTTGAAATTTTCCCGGCCTCTGCCCTAAAAGCACAGAATTAAAAGAGTTTGACACAAGCCGACACACTAATGATTGCCAATCCTAAGACTAGACCGCCACCCATATGTCCGGGCAAAAAAATCCTTGGCCACCCGAGCTAAGAAATGAGACGCCGCTACAAGAATGTCATGCGTAGTAGGCTGCTGAAGGATAGCCCACGTACGGAGCCAGTCGGTAGTCGCGAAGATAACCTGCAAAAAGGAAGATTTTTTTATTATAAAAAATCACAGCGTTTCTGCAGAGCCAGACAGACCAACATAAGGCCGCCGCACCTACAAGAACCAGCTATTTAAATTGTTTTGGTATTCTATTTAGCCAGCTCCCAAACATATTGGGTACATTGCGAGGTTTAGAAAGGCACCATGATGCATATACAGTTGCCTAGACCAAATGCGCTAGTCGGCAATCAAAGAACAAATGCTGTATCGTTTCATTTTCATGACAGAAACAACACTGTTGACTTCCTTGCCGGTTCCTTTTCGCTAAATTGTCTTTAGTAAGGGTGACACCTCGCCTGAGGAACCAAAGAAAAATTTTAATCTTAAGTGGAACTTTCTTTTTCCAAATTCTCTTGTTAAAATTAGTAGTAGTTTGATTAATCAGACCTAGATAATATGATTTTAACCAAAAAACACCATTCTGGTCTAGATTCTATTTGAAATCATCTCGTTCGTGGGTTAAAACCACAGATTGAAGGTTTGCGACAAGGTTATTCCACATTACCAATTTGCTACCAATTAGGTCTCTTCGCCAGGATAGATTCGGATTTGGTGTACTCAGTACCTCAGCCACTGTATCCTGTTTCTTCCGTACAATGTTGTAAAGTTGGGGATATTGATCTTGAAGTGGCATGTTTCCTAGCCAAATATCCTTCGAGAACCTTACTTGTGACCCATCTTTTATAATAAAATTTCCAAATCTTAGGAAATCTCTTTTTATTTTTATTAGGCTTGCCCAGAAATGAGAGTCCCCGCTCTTCCATTGGACTTGTACTAGAGGCTTAGTCCCGAGATATTTATTGCATATGATCTGTTGCCAAGTGTTATCTATCATTAACAGATGGTACAACCATTTACTGAGCAAAGCTATATTCTTTAATTTTAAGTTATGTATCCTTAGTCCCCCTTGGTCTTTCGGTTGACACAGGATGTCCCATTTTGCTAACCGATATTTTCTTTTTTGCTCATCACACTGCCAAAAAAATCTAGAGCAAAAGTAATCCAACTTTTTGCGAACTACTTTTGGAATTTCAAAGAAAGACATCATGTACATCGGTAGGCTACTAAGAACAGAGTTGATGAGTGTAAGACGTCCCCCAGGTGAAAGATTTTTACCCTTCCAACTACCGAGGCGTTTCTCGAATCTTTCTTACACCCTCAATCAATCGTTATTTGATAATTTTCTATAATGAATAGGAATTCCTAAATAACGGATAGGGAAGGCACCCGTGTTGCGGCCAAACAGTTGCATGTATTGATTTTTAAAGTTCTTTGCATCACCGAAGCAAAAGATCTCACTCTTGTGAAAATTAATTTTGAGACCCAATAACTGCTCGAATGCACAAAGTATCGTCTTCATGTTCTGAGCTTGTTCCAGGTTATGTTCTAAAAAGAGTATAGTGTCATCAGCATATTGTAGTATGGAAAGGCCACCATTTATCAGATGGGGCACCACCCCACTCAACTGATGCCCTTGTTTTGCTCTATTGATAAATAGTGTAAGCATATCTGCAACAATATTGAACAATATCGGTGAAAGTGGGTCACTGTAACACCCAAACATATAGGAGCTAAAATTTTAAAAGTATTTTATAAAAGTCACAAAATAAAATTGTGCATGCATCTTTATTTCTTTTCTTCTTCTATTCTTTTTCAGCCAGCCCAATTCTTCTCTTCTCCTTCTCCTCTTTTTCCCGCGGCCCAACTCAGCAGCCAATCCGCTCACCTGACCCTCTCTTTCACTGACAGCTGGGACCCATCTGTCGGTGTCTTCTTTTTTTCTTTCCTTTCTTCTTCCTCTGCTCCGCATCGCTCTCGCTCCTCTGTTTCCTTTCTCCGCCATGACAGCAGGCGCGTCGCGCCGTCGTTCGCGCCCCTTCTTCTTCCTTCTTCCTTCCTCACCCCGCGTTTCTCTTTCCTTCCTCGCGATGCAGGCTTGCCTTACTAGCCGCAGTTCCGCCCTTTCCTTTGCAAGAGCCGCCGCCTTCCGTATTTCCAGCCAATCCGCCCTATAAAATCCCGCCGGAGCCCCGCTTTGCAACCAGAGCCATCATCAAACCCTTTCCTCTCTACAACATCATCGCACGTTGCTGGAAGTTGCACACCGGAGGAACGCCGCCACCCCGTGTCGCCGCTTCTCCGTCGACTCGCCGTTTCGCAGCGTCTCCGCCGTCTTCAACTCTCGCCAGAGTTCCGCGAGTTGGTGAGCATCAAGCTGCACCAGATTCCCCTCTCTCCCTTGCTCCGCTGCAAATCCGATTTCTCGCCGGACCCCTATTTCCGCCCGCCGCCGTGGCCGCCAGTTTACAGCCGCCGCACAGCCATCCTGTGACCACCCTTACCTTCACCATACCGCCCACGCCCTTCCCGACATAAATCCAGCTTGAATCGAGCCCCGGAACACCGGATTCGGTGAAGCTCCGGCCGTCCGCTGCCGCATTCGCTCGCCGCCGACGCCCAGCAAAGCTCCGATTTGCCCGACCTTTTCCTTACTCAGCCGATTTACCCAACCCTCTCTTCACACCGCCGATTCGCCCGACCCTTACTCCACCGATTCGCCCGACCCGCCGCTCGATACTGATCCAACGGACCAGATTCACCCGACCTTAGCCGTCCTCGTAACATTTGTAGAAAGATCCCTAGGTTTTCCAGGAATCAACCCGCAGTCCAGAACAGTAGAAAAATAATTAGAGTTGAGCCCTTTCTTTTTCTATCCCGACCCCTGACTTTTCTAGAATTAGTACCCGCCGTCCAGAGATTCTAGTTTTGTACCCCGACCCTTTGTATAAGATTTAATTATGCTTTAGCCCCTGATTCCTTCAGATTTAGCCCCTGGAAGTTCAAAACTCTCGCAGTTAGGCCCTAGATCACTGTTTTAGCCATATCTTCATCGTTTCAACTCCGATTTCAGCGATTCTTGAGCCCACATGATCCTTGCATCATGAACTACAACTTTAGTATCTTTTTATTTTCTGTTTGTATTGTTTGTTGTATTGTTTCTTATTTGTTTGTGTATGCTTGTTTGTGTGATCGCGTAGACAACGTGATGTTCGAGCAAAACCAAGAGCAAGCTTACGAGGAAGAGAATCAGCAGCTGTTTGAGGGAGGCAAGTGGATTTCCCCCTCTGCATATTCTATTTGATCCGAACAATAGCATGATAATTCACTTTACTTCAATGTTGCTTGCATAAACTTGATGGGTTACCTATGCTAAGGACATACCTAGTCTTTTACCCCAAACCTTGAAACACCTGGGATTACTATTCATGTTGGGTAGTCACGCTTAGTTGCAAACTTTGAGATTGGTATTGGTTTACTCTTATGTCAATGTTGATCACATTTCATATTGTGGTTATACCACGTAATTTCAAGATCAACTTTGTTTAATTGGAACATGGAGAACCACCCAAGTGAACAGTCCAACCATAAAGTCATATGGCTCTGACCTTAGCCAATTAATTAGATGTGTAGTTTGCTGGTGGCCTTACCGAAAGGGCAAGGAGGGGGTCGGTGATAGGGGTCATAGCCCGGTCCTCTTGGGGTAGCTGCCTTTGCTAAGGAGCTGACCATTAGGGAGGTTTATGGACCACACCGCTACTGAAACTCTAGCGGGCTGCCTAGCTCTCGACATGTCTTTGTAAAGCCTTCGTAGTGTACCCTCGCCACTCACCTCGGAAGTGTTTAAGGGCCTTGCAAACCCGGGCGACTCAGGGAAACACGATTTGTGGGTAAAGTGTACAACCTCTGCAGAGTGTAAAACTGTTATAACAGCCGTACTCACGGTTAAGAGTGGCTTGGACCCTCACATGATAATGAAACTTGAAGATTAATTAAATTGTGGTTCGTGGTTAATACTTATGTGCATGGTATCTTTATGTTTTTGCTAAAGTGGGTTGGTATAAACTTAAACCTAGATAATATGTGTTTGTTAATAAATAATTGACCAACTAAAAGCAACCGCTGCTGCAAAACACTAGCCTATCCTTGATGGCCTTGCATTTTCATCCCACTTGCTGAGTACCAACCATAAGAGTACTCACCCTTGCCCCCTGCTGTTCAGAAGAGAACTTTGAAGAGGAGATCTTCGACGACTTCGAGGAGTTCTAGGTCCTGCGTTCACCAGTCATCGCCTGTGGAAGACGGAGTTGTTGCAGACTTCGTATAGGGTATAACGGTTAATCGTTTAAAGACATTTGTGTCTCTTTTATACGGAGTGTAATATCGTTAAATACTTTATTTAGTTATATTTTGAGCATTGTCTTTGATATATTACACTTTCCGTCTACCATATGTGTGTGAACATGATCCTGGCGCACATATGAGATGTATCTGGTTCTTTTTAAAATCGGGTGTGACAGAAGTGATATCAGAGCTATGTTGACTGTAGGACGCTAGCCTAGATAGAAATGGTCGAAATTAAGGATTTATCTTCTAGCAAGCCATATCAGCATCAAAAATTCCTGTTTACTTTATATTTCCGCATAAAAACCTATGTTTACATAAACCTTCTATTATTTTCTTTCTTAAAGAAAAATACCCTGAATTTTTCTCCCGCTCTGCCAGATGGCCAGGACATACCAGACTGCTCGCAAATGCACTGGAGGTCGCCAAGTTCGCATTGCCCCAGCTGAGCCAGCTTCTCCTACCCCAGTTCCAGCCCCTGTTGAAGAGGAGGAAGCTACGGAGGAAGAACCCGAAGAGGTCTACTATTTCGTGGATGGTGAAGATGGCCGCATCATGGCAATTGATGAAGAAGGAAATCAGTTCACTCCGCCGGCATCACAAGTTGTTGAGGCATCGCCACCGCCCCCAGTTGTCCCTGCTCCAGCCCTCGCCCCAGCACCGGTCGTCGCTGAAGGAAGCCCAAGTAACTTCGAAGATATTAGAAGAGACAATGAAGAGGACAACAACAACGATGAAGACAACGATGATCAGAGTGAAGAAACTCCAGGGATGAGGCAACTCTGTGTTGGCGCTAAAATCGGCTGGATAGGAATCGGCCGATGGTCTTCAGCGTCGGACACACGACCCGGGAGAATCTGCTTAGCTCCTGTTCGGGTTATCGCCCTGGTGCGGTTCGCGCGGCGTGCCAGTCAATCTGACCTGTTGATTGACAAGGAAATAAAGTATTAAATTCCAGGCGCTCTGATCGGCTGGAGTTCCGATCTGTCCTGAGGAGCGCGTCGGCGGCGAATCGGCCGATTTGCTGTAGAGATGATCGGCTATGGGCCAGCCGATAATCGTGTAGTAATTATAAAGAAAACTGCTGGAGCGATCTAAACAATTACTACAGAGGCAGCACTTGAAATAGATCTAATCGGCTGTAAGATGATAAATCGAAGAGGAACGATGACGAAGCCGATTATCCCGATCTCAAGCTGGATAACTGGTGATAATACTAGAATAATAGGTAAAACTTGCAATTCTAGTAAATATCGATAACTGGTGAATAAATCCAAACGAAACCACAGCGATGCGCCCGTAGTTAAATCTCGGATATTACTCGATAAGCGGAACCTACCAATTGGCCGGAGATCAAGTTGATGCAGCCCTGCCAATCCGTACGAACTCGTGAAAGAAGAAAAATATTGGCGAAGTCGCCGACTTGAAAGTAAATTGCTGAAAAAGTAGAAGTATTGTTGTTGATTGATGTGTTGATCCTTTGCAAGACCCTGGCGACTCCTATTTATACCCTAAAACTAGGACTCCTGGTCAATCACGACTTGTTACAATCTTTTTTTTAAAAAAAGGAAAATTATCATATCTATAATAACTTTTAAAGGAAACGGACTCCCGCAGAATCTTCCGCCGCCGTCCCCTAATCCAATCAGGATTCTTTTCAATTGCTCCTTGACCGACTTAGCGTTGCCCTGTTGACCAACTTTTGACCAGGACCTTCCGAAGTAATTCCATCCTGGTGGCGTAAGCTGTATCACCAATCGGCCGATTTTCAACTGTTACCTCAATCGGCCGATTCCTTACTGTAGCCTTCAGATCTGCCGCATCGGCCAATCTCCTCCTCCTGACGCCGATTCAACAAGTGTCAAAATCTGGCGTCAACCCATGCCCCCCAGTTTCGGAGTAAAACATAACTTTTTCTTCGAAACTTTTTCTTTAATCCTTTCCTCCGAAACGGGCGCAGTAAAAATCTCCTTCCGTTCCGTGGCACAATGATTGCAATTTCCTCGGACCGAGTGCGCGAAATGACTGCTCTCCTGGAATTCGTGTAGACGGCGCGGTAAAAATACCATCTTTGCCCTCGCTTCCCTGATTTTTCTTAAGTACTGGCCTTCTCCGTCTATCCTTCCCCACAAATCTAGCATTCTCTTCCAACGAACCACTGTTCGTCTTCCTCCAAGCCCTCTTGATCTCCAAACGCTTCCCCCCTTCCGGCGATCTCATCCGCGACCTGCTCCGACCCTCCAATGGCGTCACCATCGGCGACTGCTCCATCCACGGAAGCTCCATCGGCAACTCCTTCAGCGGCGGCGGCCCAATCGGCGGCTTCCCCAGCGGTCTCATCGGCGACGATGATTTCCATCCCAGAGGTAAATGCCCGAAATTTTTCCTTTTCGCTTTTCTACTGCTTCAGCACTTTCCGGGACAGTCTCACAGAGGGAGCACACTGCCTTTCTGATGATGTGGCTGGAAAAGCATTTCTTCTATGGCAGAGCAGTTGGCCCTTCTTCAAACACCCAAGCCTTAGCAGAGGTTTTGTCACAAGGATCGGCCATCCCCCTTGGAAAACATTTGCTGGGATCGGCCTATTACCTGATGCACCAAATCGGCACCAAGCTATCGAAGGGGGAGCCGATCGGGAACCTTGGTGGTTCCTGGTGGTTCATCACCCTCTGGCTCAATTTACACATGAACAAGGTCTCTCAGCAACGGATAGAGACCAAAACCTTTCCCAATATTGAGTCAGAGGAGAATCCATCAGTCCGACGCCGCTGCAGATCTTTTGGAGAAGCGGTATCGGCCTTCCCCGGCTGCCAGTTTACGGCTACCCGTACAGCTGAGTACTTCAGATGCTTTTATAATGGCCTTAGTGAAGAGACCATCAGCTGGCACCCATATCAAGCAGTGGAGCCGATTTTTGAATTACCCATAAGCTACTATTTCTCCACCCACACTTTTGACAGAGAGCTTATGGATGTCTTGATTAAGCCGGGGATTCTGCCAGCCAACTTCTTCTCAGGAAAGGATTCTCCCACCTACGAGTTCTACAATCCATCGGCTGCGGCAAGGCAACTGGGTTTTGGCCAACTGCCGATTCGGGTCTACTTCGCCGGTCAGGCGAAATTCGGAGATAGTCTGACCTCAAGTCTCGATTACAGTCGGCTGTGCGATCTAGTACCCGATTCCAGTACCATTGACCTGAATAATTGGTCAGTTGCCTCTTTCGCCACTCAACAATTCAAATTATGGTGGGCAGAATGGAAGCAACACCTTTTCTGTAAATCTCCATCGTCTTACTGCAACATTCTGGAACCAGAAAACATTGATCCAAACGCAGCGGTATGTTCTCTTCCTCAGCCGATTCCAATGTTGTCTCTTTCCATATTGTCATTTTGTTATTAACTCACGTTCATCTTTTTAGTCTGAAAGCCATGTCCCTCTGATGCGGAGCCGAAGCGGCAGGCCGATAGATAGTCATCATCAATACACGCCATATCCACTTATCGGCTTCCATGCTCCAACCGTCAAAGATATCTCTACTGGCCGATCGAAGCGAGCACCGAAAAGGCCAACATTAAAGATAACCAGCCGTCGAGTGCGAGCTCGCATCGGATCAGCCGATCAGACGGCAATAGCATCGGCTGAGGTTCCCCGTATCGGATCGGCCGACCGGATGGCAGTGGCATCGGCCGGGAGTTCCCGTATCGGATCGGCCGACCAAGTAGCGGTGACACCGGCCGAGACTCCAATCCCTTTACCTTTGCCGGTTGTCGAGATGGCCGATCCCCAAGTCACTGCTGAAGTCGGGGCAGCTGCAGCATCGCTATTAGTAGAAGCTGTTCTGGTAATCTTACTTATCTCATATATTCTTCAAATCTTCTACTGACTTCAACTCCCTTCCTCTGCCAGGCTGCACAAGCTATCCCACCACAATCTCCGCAGCAATCGGCTACGTCCCCAGTGGGAGCCGAAACTCCAGCAGCTCCTATCACCGAGGTAAATGATCTCTTACCTTGATCTCTTAACTTTCAGAAAACTTAACCGATCTTGATGCAGGCCGATTTGGGTATGTTAACTACAACCCCACAACAGGCATCGGCCGGGAAACCCACAGGCATGGCAAATTTCTCACACCATCTTATTTCGATTTCCCATAGCATACTCACAGGATCTTCTTTTATATCCTTTTCAGGAAGCTGGTCCAAGCGGAGCACTAATAATCGTTGAATCTTCCTCCTCCGACGAGCCAACTGCACCAGCCTCTGAGACAAGGGAAACGCTTCCACCGGCGCAGGCAAGAGAAATTCGCTTTAAGGAGGTAACAAACTTACCATTAGAATCAGCCGATTTCTTGTTACTGCTTGCCTACCCTTTACTTTATTTCCTCACAGGAGCAAGACACCCCCAATAACAGCATCTTCTCCTTTGCCGTCTCCCTGCCTGACGACGAGGAAGTTGCTTCACACCCAATCCCATCGAGCTCCACCTCCGACGATGTCCGCGCCAAGCTTGAAAGCATGCGCAATCTCCTTCAAGATGACATCGGCCGATTGGTAGAAGATGAATCGCCGATTCGACGACTTTTCAATGAGATTAAAGGTCGAATCCCGGAAGAAGTATCAGAAAATTTAGCGCATGCTGCCTATATAGAGCACATGCATATTCCGGTTTCCAGGGCGCTGCGCCATATGGCCGATCGTGCTCAGATGGCAAAAACTCAGGAGGAGGTCGATTCATACAAGCACCGGACTCAGGAAGTACACCACAGGATCAACTTCCTCGAAAACTGCCGTCCGGACATCGTCGGCGCGATAGATCGGCTGAAACGGAGAAGAGCAGAGCTGGCCAAAGAGATGGAACATATAACCAAAGAGATAGCCGCTGAAGAAAAGAAACTCCAAGAACTTCCATCCATCATCAGCGAGCTGAAGCAAGAAAGACAGCATCTGGCCCGCGAAACGATAAGGCTTCGTCGTCGTGTGTCAGAAGTCCCAGGATCGGCCGATGACGACCAAAGAGTACTAGACTCAGCCGATCAAATTAGACGACAAGCCATTGTAGCCATAGATGCTTTTCTTGGGTTGTAAAGAACACTGTAACATTTATTGCTCCTTCAATGTACTGCGCCGATTTGGTTTTGAACTATTTCTTCAGTCAGCTTTGCATTTATGTATGTATTTACTCCGATAGGACGTGTCTCACCATCCATCTACCTCTCCTTCCTTTATAAGTAGACCATTCAGCATCTCCAGAGGCATCTCAAACTGAACGGCAAGATGTCTTCTTCGTCCTCTTCATCTTCTTCCTCTGTCAACCAGGTATGAACTTCTCTTCTGCCTTTCTCCTAAGCATCTCAATCGCTCTGATGTTGGGTAACCCCTTCTATCTCTGTTTAGTCGAAACGTCTCAGCCTTGGTCTAGAACGAGCGATAGAAATCATGCATTCAGAAGAGCCAATATCACAGGTAGACAGAGATCTGATAAGAGCTCATGCTGAGGAACTCAGAGATCATGTCCCCGCTGTCGTCCAGGAATACTGGGACCTTATAGATGCTCACTTTTTGGTCCGCAAGCGACCATCTTCTGGAAAAAATCCCCCACTTCCTTGTAAAGCTAAAACCGAAGTTGCCATGGAAGATCTGGAGGAGAAGAAGACCCGCCTGCTGATAGAACTTTGCAACCAAGCTGAAACTGGAGCCACTGCAGAGGACCCGTGTTGACGCCAGATTTTGACACGTGTTGAATCGGCGTCAGGAGGAGAAGATTGGCCGATGCGGCAGATCTGAAGGCTACAGAAAGGAATCGGCCGATTGAAGTAATAGTTGGAAATCGGCCGATTGGTGGCACAGCCTATGCCAACAGGATGGGATTATTCCAGAGGATCCTGGTCAAAAGCTGGTCAAAGGGAGCACGCTAAGTCGGTCGAGGAGCAATTGAAGGAAATCTTGATTGGATTAGGGAACGGCGGCGGAAGATTCTGCGGGAGTCCGTTTCCTTTTTAAGGTCCGTATAGATATAGTAATTTAAATAAGGTTGTAACAAGTCGTGATCGACCAGGAGTCCTAGCTTTAGGGTATAAATAGGAGTCGTCAGGGTCTTGAAAAAAAGGGATGAACACATCAATCAACAACAGTACTTCTACTTTTTCCAGCAATTTACTTTCAAGTCGGCGACTTCGCCAATACTTTTCTTCTTTCACGAGTTCGTACGAATTGGCAGGGCTGCATCAACTTGATCTCCGGCCAATTGGTAGGTTCCGCTTACCGAGTAATATCCGAGCTTTAACTACGGGCGCATCGCTGTGGTTTCGTTTGGATTTATTCACCAGTTATCGGTATTTACTAGAATTGCAAGTTTTACCTGTTGTTCTAGTATTATCACCAGTTATCCAGCTTGAGATCAGAGTAATCGGCTTGTCATCGTTTTTCTTCGACTTATTATCTCACGGCCGATTAGATCTATTTCAAGTGTTGCCTCTGTAGTAATTGTTTAGATCACTCTACCAGTCTTCTTTACAAGTGCTACACGATCATCGGCTGATCCATAGCCGATCATCTCTACAGCAAATCGGCCGATTCGCCGCCGATGCGCTCCACAGGACAGATTGGAATTCCAGCCGATCGACGCGCCTGGAATTTAATACTCTATTTCCTTGTCAATCAACAGGTCAGATTGACTGGCACGCCGCGCGAACCGCACCAGGGCGATAACCTGAACAGGAGCTAAGCAGATTCTCCCGGGTCGTGTGTCCGACGCTGAAGACCCATCGGCCGATTCCTATCCGGCCGATTTTAGCGCCAACACACTTTTGGCACGCCCGGTGGGACGATCCAAGATCTGATATGTCGAAAAACGCAGAAATCTCTGACAGCAACATCATTGAGGTCACAGAAGGTGATCTCAAGGACGACTAGAGGGAAGAATTGGCCAAGCATCTAGAAGATTACAAGAAAATGTACCTCCAGTCGTTCAGTCGTACCAGAAGCGGGGAGGCTGTCAAGAATACTCCTATTCTAGCACCTCGCCACATCACCATCGCTGAGGACTCGGGCAAGATGTCAAAGATGATTCAACAGTCCGTGTATCAGGCGTTCATCGACCAATCCTCAGTGATGACCAACACGGTGTACAACACCGTCATCAACTCTCTGGCCAGCGGAGCAGTCCAAGGCTATCAGGGACCGGCATATGCCCCTCCAACCACTCTGCCAGCCAGAAGCCTACCATTCGCGTCCCAATCGGCTCCTCAGCCGACATTGACGCAACGCGAGGGGTACAACTCTCCATTGCCCTCGACGTCTCCAAGATACAGCGGGGCACCATGTCTCCCATCACAGACACCGCTTCAACCCGTTCAGATTGCTTCTGTGCAGTCACTGCCTACAAGCTCAGCACCTTGGGGAACATCAACGACAGCGTATTTTCCCGAGCCAGCGAACGGGTATGGAGGTTATTCAACCCAGGCGCCATGACAATCGGCCGCCCGGCCGACGGTTCCCCAGTATCAGCCGATCTTATCAGAAATCGGCAGGGGGGCACATACTGTAGAAGCATTCAGAGGCACGGCGCCAGCAGTGACGTACGAAGGGGGTGCGGACTCGTTTCGCCATCAACTATCGGCCGCTCAGCAAAATTCGCCGATTCATCACCCGGCCGTACCAGCCCTTCAGCACATGCCCGCGCCGCGAACAGCTGTTCATCAGCAGCAGGTGGACTGGACGGCAAGAATAGCAGAAGTAATCCAGGATCAGTTTGGACTAAAGCCAAAAGTTCAAACTTATACTTACAAGACGCCGTATCCATCGGCCTATGACTCACTGCCGTTCCCACACCGCTACAAAGTTCCTGATTTCACCAAGTTCTCAGGGACGGACGATACATCCACTGTGGAGCATATCAACCGATTCATCATCCAGTGCGGAGAAGCTGCCACGCAAGATGCTCTGAGGGTGCGTTTATTTTCATCGTCTCTGTCCGGATCGGCCTTCCAGTGGTTCACCACCTTACCACCAAATTCTATCGTTACTTGGGCCAATCTGGAGAAACAATTCCACAAGTACTTCTATGCAGGAGTACACGAGATGAAGATCTCGGATTTGACCAGTCTCAGGCAGAGGAGCGATGAACCAGTAACGGGGTATATACAGAGGTTCAGAGAAGTCAGGAACAAATGCTATAGTCTGGCTCTGACCGATGCACAGTTGGCCGATATCGCTTTCCAAAGCCTCTTGCCATAGATCAAAGAAAGATATGCTGCCCAAGACTTTGAAAGCCTGAGCCAAATCGTCCACCGATTATCAGGACAAGAGGTCCGACCGTTTGAACAGCGGAGGAACTTCCAGAAGAAGGTGGCATACTTGGAGGGATCTGAATCCGATGCGGAAGAAGAAATCGGCCTGGCAGAGTGGGTAAAAGGGAAAAAACCAATATCTTGCCCCTTTGGCAAGAAGGAGCTAGAGACATTCGGCTTTGACACGTCAAAAGCTGATAAAATTTTTGATCTACTGCTTCAGGAAGGACAGATTAAGCTGTCTCAACATCACACCATCCCTACAGCCGATCAACTTAAGAAGATGAAATACTGCAAGTGGCACAACGCTACTTCTCATGACACAAATGAATGTAAAGTCTTCCGCCAGCAGATACAATCGGCCATTGAACAGGGGCGGCTTAAATTTGAAACTCCAACCAAATCGGCAAAGCCGATGAAGATAGATCAGCATCCCTTCCCGGCCAACACGGTTAACGCTGGAGGAGACTCAAGTCAAACCAAGGTGCTGACGTCAGAATCGGCGAGAAGAGGCGGCGTTGTCGACCCCAGGAGGCAGATCACGACGGAAGAAATCAGAAGGAACAGGCGAGGGCTAGAACGACCACGCAGGCCCGCCACCTCCCAATTCTTACTCAGTAAATATCGGCAGCAGCAAGAACAAGCACAATACCAGGAAGAGATGATACGTCGGCACGAAGATCACTGGCAATGTCCGTTCTTCATCCACTGCTGGGAGAACGATATCAGGTTGCCGTCTGCCGATAACTGTCCGGAGTGTAACGGATTAAGCCGCAGCGATCGCCCAAGGCCACACTCTAGGGACAGAGGGTCAGAGCCGATCAGCAGAAATCGGCGCGAGGAACGGCGCATTTCGGTGCATGATCGGCTGGGGGGCAGAGTTGACCAGTACAGCAGGTCAAAAAGCAAGATCGGCCAGCGAGATGGACTGGGGGGCAGGATCAGCGCACACGATCGGCTGGAAGAGATGGCCGATGATAGGGTATTAGACGAAGATCCCCTAGGGAGGGAACCAGATTGGGAACACGCCAGATCATCGGCCAAACCAGTGAATCCCAGGTGGTGTCCCGATGGCCTATCCAGATCCCAGAAGCGAAGGATCCAACGCTTACGCCAGTGGGAGCATCCAGAAGAAGAACAAAGACATGTGCCAGAGAGAAGGAATGTTAAATCTCGAGTTTGGCGCCCAAAGAAAAACGATCAGGAAACGAACAACCAAGAATCGGCAGCCGAAATTGATATGGTATTCATACTGCCGATGGAGTTCATGGCGCCCAACGATCGAGGTAAAGTAACAAGAACAGAAGAAGAACAAATGGCACAACTGGTATTAGAGCCGATGACGGCTACGTTTGAGAAACCAGAAGAAGAAAAACGGCAGCATCTCAAAGCGCTGTTTCTCAAGGGCTATGTCAACGGGAGACCCGTCACCAGATTACTGGTAGATGGAGGCGCGACAGTTAACATCATGCCATACGCCATGTTCCGCAAGCTGGGCAAGGGCAATAATGACCTCACCAAGACGGACATGATGCTGAAGGATTTCGAAGGCAACGTGTCACCCGCCCGCGGAGCGCTCTGCGTCGACCTCACCATCGGCAGTAAGACCCTCCCTACCACTTTCTTCGTTATTAATGGCAAGGGGTCCTATAATATGTTGCTTGGTCGCGACTGGATACACGCAAACTGCTGTGTCCCATCTACAATGCATCAATGCCTTGTACAATGGGTCGGCGACAGTACAGAGATAGTCGCTGCCGATTCCGTCTACAGCGTTGCAGCGGCCGACGCGCAACAGTGGAGCTGCGAGCACGTCAAGTGTATATCTGGCAGAACTTGGGACACTGACTTCCTGAGAGTGTCCGATTTCGGTCTACAGCCGATCCAAGCAGTCGGCTCTGAAGATTCAGAATAAATGGATCAGCTCGTCCGAGAAGATGGGAAGCTTGGGTATGGGTTTACGTCGGCCGATTTATTAGAGATGGTAGATTTGGGAGACAGCAGCAAATCAAGGCCGACGTACATTAGTGCCAATTTGGATTCTGAGTACAAATGTAAATTGATAAGTTTATTAAAAGAGTTCAAGGATTGCTTTGCTTGGGAATACCATGAGATGCCAGGACTAGACCGGTCTATTGTTGAACACCGGTTACCTATAAAATCAGGATATCGGCCATATCAGCAACCTGCACGACGGTGTAACCCCAAGATTCTACCTGACATAAAGGCCGAGATTACAAAGTTGATTGAGGTAGGATTTATTCGGCAGTGCCACTACGCCGAATGGATTTCTAACATTGTGCCTGTATACAAAAAGAATGGAAAATTGCGTGTGTGCATCGATTTCAGGAACTTAAATCAGGCTACGCCGATGGATGGATATCCGATGCCAACGGCCGATATCTTGGTGGATGCTGCCGCAGGCCACAAAGTCATAAGCTTCATGGATGGGAATGTCGGGTACAATCAGATATTAATGGCCGAGGAAGATATTTCGAAAACGGCTTTTAGGTGCCCAGGCCATCTTGGTTTATTTGAATGGGTGGTTATGACTTTCGGCTTGAAGAACGCCGGCGCTACATATCAACGGGCCATGAACTACATCTTCCACAAGCTCATTGGTTCATCGGTGGAAATTTATATAGATGGCGTCGTCCAGTCCCCGCCCGCGCATGCTGCCGCGCCCCGGCTGCCGCCCGCTCGCCCAGTGGCCGCGCTCCGCCGTGCCGCCCCGGCCCCCGCGCCCCACCAGTCGTCGCGCCCGCCCTCCGCTCGAGCCGCTGCCGCTGCTGCTTCCCCACTCCGCGCCCGGCACTATCTCACCGCGCCCACGCCACAATCGCGGCCGCCCAGTCACCGCGCCCGCTCGCCGCATGCCGCGCCGGCGTTCTGCCGCCGCACGCCGCGCCGGCGTTCTGCCGCCGCCCGCCGCGCCCAGTGCACGCCGTTGCCGTGCCCCGCCCCGCGCGTCGCCCAGGCACCTCCACGCCCTCTCCTGTCCCTATAAAACCCCGCCCCGACCGCCCGCACGGAGCCCCGCCACCAGAACACCTCGCCGCGCCATCGCCGCCGCCGAGCACCACCCGCCCGTGGGCAGCCCTCCACAGCCGCCCACTGCCCAAACTGAGCACCCAGCCACCACTACATCACCTCACCGCAGCTCGCCGACCTACCCAACGCCACCCAGAGCCACCGGAGCTCCGCCGCCCGCGCTGCCGTCGCCGCCGCCGCCCCTGCTCGCCGTGGACAGCACGACTCCGACCCCCTCCGTCCAAGCCGAGCCCCGGAGTAGCTTCCCCATGCGCCACTGAAGCTCACCGATCGGACCACGCCGCCCCAAGCCCGCCGGAGCACCACCGTCGACGCGAGCCGCGCCGCCGCCGCCTCTGCTCCAACGCCGGCGAGCCCTTCCCGGCCGTCCCCCACCTGAACAACACCCCCACAAGGTAGCCCTCGCACCCCTGAACCTTCCCCGACCCCCGCCCCTCGCCGCCGGCGAGCCCCCCTCGCCGGAATTTCGGCCGGCCGCCGCACCCGAGCCGCCGAGGACCCAATTGCAAGGATTTAAATCTTTAGAAGGGTCTGAGCGTAAGATTCAAGGACCTAGTTGTAAAAGAAAATTTCAAACCTAGATTCAAATTTAGTGAACTTGTAAAATTCGTATAAAATCGTAGAAAATTCAGAAAAATGCAAACTCAACTGTTCTGGAATCCTAAGAACAAACTCTACCACTTTTGTTACAAAAATTTTCTCAGAATATCAAAATATTTTGCTCTACATTAAATAGAAGCTTTAATGGATATATTTTATACCCACTGTTCTAGAACATTGCTGACCTTGAATTTTGGGCAGTGAACTAGTTGCTAGATGATTAGGACTGTGTAAAAAGATCAGGCCCAAATTCCATCTCTAGATTTACTGTTTGTTAAACTTAGTTTCATATCATGTGTAAGAAGGATATTTTTTTCCCTGCAGTTAGGTGGCAAGTCACCCATTGAAATTTTTCCTATGCTAATGTATTGGTAACTAGAAGCCAGAGAAAAATTAGGAGACTTTTTATCTCACAGTAACCTACTTATTTGAATTATGTGCTAATAACATACATTAAATCAAGAAAATAGTATCTTAGCTTGGAAAAACCCCAAATTATTACTAGGAGTTACACTAGGGTAGAGGTTGCTGTGTAAAAAGTTTCATGGACAAAAACCCTGTGTAGGGTCCTGTAAAAATGAATCTTTAAAAAGCCTAGGTGTAGAATATCATATTTTCTATGCTCTAAATACTGCATGATAAATCCTACAAAAATTACAGTAGCTTCTGCATGCTCAAGTGAGAGCTCTGTAAAAATCTTAGCCACAATTGTTGCACCAATTGATCTGTACAAAAAGAACAAGTATCTAACAGCAACAATGAAATCTATTTTTCAGAATTAATCTGTTACATAAAATTGGCTGAAAATTTTACAGTAAGCACACCTTTCCTTGATGTGCCTAAATCCAAAAGTTAATGACCAGAAACTATCCCTTGTAGTAATTACTCTCAAATCGTAATCAAGTGCTGTTTCCACGACTTAAACTTGTGCACTCATGTAGAATCGACGACTCTCGCCGACGGAACCTACGAGCTGGTGCCCGCGTCCGAGAGTGAGCAGCGTGAAGCTCAAGCAAATCTAACTGAAGCTTTTGAAGACCCGAGCCCAAGTTCGGAAGATCCCCAAGCGAACTGCGAAGGCAAGCCCCGGAGCATAACCCATTCTTTCCGAAATTATGCAACTCATTACTCTTTGCTTGTGCATTAAGTTTATAGGAGTTGGATGAAAACTTAGTTGCATGATGTCAGGAACCCTTGCGTGAAAACTAGATGTAAGGTTCGATAGAATGCTGTGCTAATAGGACGCCGGTAAAAGTCGAGTGATTTCCTGTCACTCGCGAGAAAATAGGAGTTGAATGACTACTACACGCTGCAATCATAAGGACACGGACGGGTTATGTAACGATGGTTACGATTGAGGCCCGTCTGTCTAGTGAAAAATGCTAAGGCCGCAGGGTGTGGTAGTGATGGTTAAGTCTTTGAACGTACTAAACACATGCCGAGATTATGGGAATCGGTAAGCTTAAGTACCTGATTGGCCCGGCAAGGGGACGGCATCCTACCCTTTGAACTTCGGTCCCATGTGCATATGGCGAGTGCAGAGAGTGGTCACGACCCGGCGCCGAACCGTGGCGTGGAGCTCTTGTACTCTCGGAGGGTAGCCCCGATCCACGACCCGGAAAGAAAGGGGAAAAGTTGCACGTGTGACTCTAGGGAGTAACCACGTGACGTGTGTTTGGGTTTCCCTTGCAAGGTTAAGAAATTCGATTCGAATCGTCCGTTTCTCACGGCTATTGAGACTGCTTAACCATTTTTACCCACAGAGTAAGAAGAGGAACAATGATGATGAATGAACTGGTTGGATGGAAAATTTAATGCTTCACCATGTATGCTTTAGATAGCTGCTTACCTAGACTGGCTAACGAGACTAGAATCTTGAGCTAAAAGTTGAAAGTAAGGACCCACTTGTAGATGCTTTTCGGCAAAACAAACCCCTGAGCCAAAAGGCCTGGCATGTCTAGAGTCGGTGGAGTAGTTCCCACTACACGGGTAAGTCTTGCTGAGTATTAGTATACTCAGTCTTGCTTGTGACTCGATTTCAGGTGAACCCTTTGAAGACATGATTGCTAGCTTGACTTGGCCCTGCACTCTTCCCCCTGGTTGGTCGGTGGAATGGGATGCGCCCCCGTCCAACGGAGATAAGGCCGAGTGATGTCTCGTACGGGCTTCATCGAGACATCCTGTATCGTCGAGTAGTTTCTGTTGTTTATTTCCGCTGCAATTTAACTCTGAAGAACTTATTTATGTTAATTGAAGTACTTGTTTTCTAAACTCAAAATTAGGTCTGTAATATTTACTTATGCTAATGATGTAATATTTGCTGGAATGTGGTATTCTCTGGGCTCATCGTCGCATGAGCATTTGTATGTACGGCGCTCGATCCGTTCACCGTGGTTGTATCGGGAGGTTATACCCGACAGACCAGTGGATTACTCCGTTTGAAGTGTAAGGTTAACCGAGGATGCCTTAATGGTGATGGTTAATACACTTGAGCCGGATTAATTCAGGTGGTTCTGCCACAGCTGGTATCAGAGCCGTAGCTGGTGCCACAGTTGGCAACAGCGGACACCAGAGCCGAAATACATACGCCAGAGAATGCTACAAGCCTTAAAAACTCATTTTTCTAAAAAACTTGACTAGAAGGTTGTGTTGCGAAATGCGTTGGTACGTTAAGGATGGTGCCTAGTTCGTAAAGCCCTAAGAGATTATGGGAAAGTTACTAGGTGGCTATCTAACTTCTATATATATTATCAACTGACTTCCAGCACATTACTTTCTGTCAAAACTTACTTTCATGCACAACCGACCCTAAATTCTGTAACGACGCACTCGTCGCTAAGGTAAGAAGGTAAGGATCCTCAGCCAACTGAGGGAGCTTGGCCTTCCTGTCGGTGATGCGAACCGAACGCTGCCCTCAAGCAGTGGCTTACTTGAGGTGCTGCCAATATGCCAACTGTTAGTTGAACATATTGGGAGTAGAAGGTTCGGCGCAGGGTATGGCGATCGCTGTTCATACCCCCGTCTCATGACGGTACCCCCGTAAATACGCTATCTCGATAGCGTATGTTAACGTCGTCTGTACGGCGGGAATTGTACAGATATCGTTTCTATAAGTAAACGGTAATGAATACGGACGCTTTCATGAGTGCTGGCATGAAAGGTTCATGAAATATATATGCTTGTCGATTTTCTGCAGGTACACTAACCGCGATTACGATAAGTTAAGGAACGATTAGAAAGACTCGACTAGCTATTATAGCGAGAGCCGTATTGTGTAAGCCACCGAAACAATCTTCGTAAGACCAAAGCTATTTGGCGATTATTTTATTTTGTGAGGACGAATAGGACGTGCATACATCATGAACATGTGTGTCTGAAATCAAAAATGCGTTGTGTGAGAGTGGAAAAGTTCTTGCGTGTCTAAGCATGGTTGCATAAGAATTATCTAGAGAAACTGTCCCAAATCTGCCACGACCGAAAAGAGCGAATTATTGACCAAAGAAAATGACCATTTCTGATAAAGTTCATGTTGAAGAAATTGTTCCAAATCTTGTGCCCTATCTTCTGTTCAAAAATGAAAAATTCTGAACTTATGGATAATAAGAAATAACAGAAACCTTGGAGCGTCAGATTTCTGTCCAGAATAAGCACTTCTGCCTCTTAAATTTTTAGGCCCCCTTCCTGCGGTTTTCTGCAAAAGAGCACAACACGAAACTTGTTCCAAATTCACCCAGGAAGCTTCTGTTAAAGTTTGGTAAATTTTGGCTGGGTAGATTTTCCCTGGTGCACGAAACTCTAGCCCTCTGTTCACTGAAAATTCTGGGTAGACAGTAAGGTAAAACCTGAAAAGAAAGACCATCTTAGAGACCCAATTAGCTCTGGAGTTGACTAGAAAAGTTGTTCACAAATACCTTAGGAGTGATCCGGTGAAATTTGAGAATTTTGGATGAGAACTGTGGGAGTTATGATTATTTTTGCACACGATACAGAATCTGTCCTTGTGCTGCTCACAGTTTTCGCTATCTCATTCCATTTGATCTTTTGTTCAGATGGCCGAGCCTGTTGAGATGATGGTGGATGAGGATGGACGCGTGCACTCGCAGTGTCTCCACTGGGAGGGCTTTCCCTCTATTTTGTGGGATGTTCTGCGTACCGCGGGCTATCTAATTCCCCCACGTTACGCCGGACTGGAGTTTGCAGAAAATGGAGTTACCCAGTGCCGTGTCAACGTGACTATCTTTCCGCACCCGCTACACCCGGAGCGGCCCGCCTTGGAGCTTGAGGCTGTTGGTCGCCGTTTGGCCGATACTTGGGAGCTAGCAGCCATGAGGGCGCTCACCACATTTTGTGCGCAGCGTCCCGAGGTTGTCACACTCACTCCCATTGGATTGTTTCCTGCTGCCCAGGACAACGACCCCTTTTGGCTCAACAGGGTGCAGCACGCACAGTATTTGGTAGACTTCCATGCCCAGGAGACTATCCATACCTCCGTGCGGTGCATGAGTGCACTCTACCGGCTTCAGACTCTCCAGAGTCAGGCACTCGAGCAGCTCACTGATCTTGCTCAGGCCTACCATATGATGGCAGATACCAGGGATGAGCAGATAAAGGAGCTCAGTCAGGATCTTGAGGACAGAGATGCTCAGATTGGCCAACTTGAGGGCCAAATTCAGGAGCAGGACACTCTCATGGGTGAGAGAGATACCACGATAGCACAGTTGGAGGAGCAGCTCCATGATCTGAACCTTGAGTTGGAGGATGCTAATGAGCACATTCAGTGGCATCATGATCAGAATGACCATCCCCATGAGGACGACATGGAGGAGGATGAGGAGGAGCCACAGGAGATTGATGGTATCTCAGGTATGGATTTCGAGGGTGAGGTACCACAGGCACCGCAGATGGGAGCCCACTCTCCGGCTCACAGCGAGTCGTCCGTCAACGACTTGGACGATTTCTAGAGGACGACCTAGGAGGACTTTTGCACATACTCCTCGATAGGGTAGCCTAACTTTTGGCAAGTGTTGTATTAGGCTAACTAGGAGTTGAGTAACTCTTTTGTGTTGGGTATATCTGAACCATGTGGATACCCACAACATGTAAGGAACGGCGATAAACTTGGTGATTTCGTTGTAAGTTGGTAAACGATGGAATCCACAATCGCTGAGACTTGTCGGAATTTTTACCCATGTCTCCTTGCATTTCTTGGCTGAGTGTTGAATACCAGACTTGTGCTAAATTTTGTGATCTAGGTTCTCACAAAAATTCAGCTTCATTGGACCTCGCTAGTTTAAGATATAGGCGAAACAGTACCGATCAATCTGCTGAAAAACAGCTAAGACAGCAAGGCAAAGGAAGAGCTTTTCGACCACCTTAGCCATAGTTTTAGCACCGAAGTAAATACCAAAGTGGGGCAGTCCTAAATTCTCTGACTACCACAAATGTTTGAGATGTTTTGGATGGACCCACAGCAGGCTATGATTTTTCTCGTAGCAAACAGAGATTCTGTCCATACTTCTAGCTCAGACTTCGGAAGTCTATGACTACACCAATTATTTATGAATCAAGGAAGTAATATGGATCGCGTTGCTAATGGTAACCTTTCACGTTTCAGATGGTTGGATCAACACGTGGCAACCCCGAGGGTTTTGGTGCCGGTGGCAGCCGCTCGCGACAATCGCCACCACCCCTGCCCAGTTTGGTGGAAGTGATGGCCGCTCAAACCGAGCTGCTGCGTCAGATTGTGCAAGGGCAACACCAGCAGAGAGGTGGGCACAATGCTCACCAACCACAGGCTGCAGGATACACGGATTTCCTGGGGACCCAGCCTCCCTTGTTCCATAAGACCGAGGAACCCCTGGACGCAGATGCATGGATTCGCACCATAGAATCCAAGTTCACACTACTTGTGGCCCCATGCTCAGAGGCCAACAAGGCTCGTTTTGCCGCGCAACAGCTTCGCGGTACCGCTCGACTGTGGTGGGACCACTATTTTGCGATGCTCCCGGCTGATCATGTGGTCGACTGGAACGAATTCAAGACCGCGTTCCGGGCACATCATATTCCCGAGGGTCTCTTGGAGAGGAAGTTGAATGAGTTTCTGGCACTTACCCAGGGCACCCGCACCGTGTTGCAGTACGCCCAGGCGTTCAACAACCTATGCCAGTATGCGGGCTATCACGCTGATACGGATGCCAAGAAGCGTGATCGTTTCCGCCGAGGTCTGAATACCAAGCTCAAGGAACGTCTGAACCTAGCCAGGGCTGACACCTACAACGAGTTGGTCAATATGGCCATTACCCAGGAGGACTGTATCATGGCACACCGGGCAGAGAAGAAGAGAAAGGCACCCGCAGGGCCATCAAGTGCCCAACCACCAAGGTATCGCATCGTGCAAAATACCGCACCTACAGCTCCACCAAGGGCCCCGCCGCCAGGTAGATGGATTGCCAGACCCCCACAGCAGCCAGGCATGGTACGACCCCCGATGCCTCCACAGAATGGACCGAGGCCCATTCTTCAGCAGTCTCTTCGACCTAGCCCCGCAAATCGCTGTTTCAAATGCGGGAGTTCCAGCCACTTCGCACGAGAATGCCCTCAGCCTGGACAGCCCAACCAAGGTCAAGGATCCAACCCGAACACCCAGAACAGGGGCAAGAGACAGACCCTGCAAGTCAAGCAAGGACGGATTAACTTCACCACGCTTGCAGAGCTTCCAGAAGGAGCCCCAGTGATGTCGGGTACATTCTCTATCCATAACAAGCCTGCCGTTATATTGTTTGATTCTGGTGCCTCGCATAGTTTTATAAGTGCAAAATTCGGTGCAAAAGTAGGCTTGGATGTTTGCCACACTAAAGGGTCATATATGATATCAACACCGGGTGGTAAAATTGCTTCAAACCAAATGGTCAGACAAGTACCAGTCAAATTGGGTAGTAAAACCATCGACACGGACCTTGTCCTTTTACCCCTCGACGGCATGGACATTATTTTGGGAATGAACTGGATGGCTATGCATGGAGTCACACTGGACCTTTCTTCCCGAGCCGTTGAGATAAATTCACCTAGTCACGGAGCCACTACCCTTTACCTACCATTCATAGGTTGCACGAATTCCTGTGCTTATAAGATGGAAGGACTTAAGCTAGATGAGATTCTTGTGGTGAACGAGTATGCCGATGTTTTCCCGGATGACTTACCAGGAATGCCACCGGATAGGGATATTGAGTTCGTTATTGAACTACAACCAGGCACTGCCCCTATATCCAAAAGACCATATAGGATGCCCCCTAAGGAATTGGCCGAGCTGAAAATTCAACTCCAAGAACTACTGGACAAAGGTTTTATTCGCCCTAGCGCGTCACCTTGGGGATGTCCAGCCCTATTCGTAAAGAAGAAGGATGACAGTTTGAGATTATGTGTGGACTACCGACCTCTCAATGCGGTAACAGTTAAAAATAAATACCCCCTTCCCCGTATCGATGTACTCTTCGATCAATTAGCTGGAGCCAGAGTCTTCTCAAAGATTGATCTTCGCTCGGGATATCATCAGATCAAGATTCGCCCGTGCGATATTCCTAAGACTGCCTTCTCCACACGATATGGACTATATGAATTCTTGGTCATGTCCTTTGGACTCACCAATGCCCCTGCCTACTTCATGTATCTA
Organism: Panicum miliaceum; assembly: GCA_032594955.1. Taxonomy (NCBI): domain Eukaryota; kingdom Viridiplantae; phylum Streptophyta; class Magnoliopsida; order Poales; family Poaceae; genus Panicum; species Panicum miliaceum. The sequence continues at coordinate 13,758,844 of CM064060.1, read as the reverse complement.
ATGAATTCGGTATTCATGCCCGAACTTGACAAATTCGTCGTAGTGTTCATCGACGACATTCTTATCTATTCAAAGGATGAGGAAGAGCATGCCAAGCACCTTCGCATTGTTCTTCAGCGACTCAGAGACCATCAGCTCTATGCTAAGTTTTCTAAGTGTGAATTCTGGTTGGATACTGTAAAATTCTTAGGTCACACGATCTCCAGCGAAGGCATAGCTGTTGACCCCAGCAAGGTACAAGAGGTGATGGATTGGAAACCCCCTACCTCTGTTCATCAGATTCGCAGTTTTCTCGGCTTAGCCGGTTACTACCGTCGCTTCATCCCGGATTTCTCTCGAATTGCTAAGCCCATGACGGAACTATTGAAGAAGGAAGTAAAATTTGTATGGGATGAGAAGTGTGAGGAAGCCTTCCACACTCTCAGAGAGCATCTGACCACTGCACCTGTGTTAGCTCAACCCGATAATACCAAGCCATTCGATGTGTATTGTGACGCATCAGGAACTGGTCTAGGATGTGTGCTTATGCAAGAGAATCGAGTGATTGCATATGCCTCACGAGCCCTTCGGCCCCACGAACAGAATTATCCCACGCATGACCTTGAGCTCGCAGCCGTCATTCACGCTCTGAAGATATGGAGGCACTATCTCATGGGTACACAGTGCAATATCTACACGGATCATAAGAGTCTCAAGTACATCTTCACACAAGCCGATCTGAATATGAGACAACAAAGATGGCTAGAATTAATCAAAGATTATGACCTTGAAGTGCACTATCACCCCGGTAAGGCTAATGTAGTCGCGGATGCACTAAGCCGCAAGTCCCATTGCCATTGCTTATCCATGGAGTCCTACCATGAGACATTATGTGCAGACATGAGGAAGCTTAACTTGGAGATGGTTTCCCAAGGCACTCTAAATCACATCTCAGTTGAGCCCACTCTTCACGACCAAATCGTCATGGCACAACTACATGATGAAGGAATCAAGATCATCAAACAAAAACTCTCTCTAGGTGAGGAGAAGTATAAGTGTTTCCGCCAGGACCATACGGGAGTTCTATGGTTCGAAGGTCGTATAGTCGTTCCGAAGAATCGTGAACTCCGCAAGCAAATTCTTGATGAGGCACACCTCTCCAAATTCTCTATCCACCCCGGCAGTAGCAAAATGTATCAGGACCTAAGGCAAAATTTCTGGTGGACTAGAATGAGAAGGGGAATTGCTACGTATGTCTCGGAATGTGACACGTGCCAGAGAGTAAAAGCTAGCCACTTAAAGGTAGCCGGTACACTTCAACCGTTACCTATACCATCATGGAAATGGGAAGACATAAGTATGGACTTCATCGTTGGACTACCAAACACGTCCCAGAGACATGATTCCATATGGGTTATCGTTGATAGACTCACGAAGACGGCACATTTTCTTCCGGTACACACCACCTATTCTACCAAGAAATATGCCGATATGTACCTCGATCGTATTGTTTGCCTGCATGGAATACCTAAGGCAATCATTTCCGATCGTGGTCCCCAGTTTGTAGCACGCTTTTGGGAACATCTGCAAACGTCTCTTGGCACAAAGCTGATTCGCAGCTCAGCATACCATCCTCAGACCGATGGACAAACAGAAAGAGTAAACCAAATTCTTGAAGACATGCTGAGAGCTTGTGTCATTCATTATGACAAGAATTGGGACAAATGCCTACCCCTGGCGGAGTTCTCTTACAACAACAGCTACCAAACAAGTTTGAAAATGGCACCATTTGAGGCCCTGTACGGACGAAGGTGTCGAACCCCTTTGAGCTGGTCACAAACCGGAGAACGTAAAATAATTGGACCCGACCTGGTAATCGAGGCAGAGGAGAAAGTAAAAGTAATACAAGCAAATCTTAAAGCCGCACAAGCCCGACAAAAGAGCTATTCTGACAAAAGGAGAAAGCCCCTAAAGTTCGAAGTTGGCGATCATGTCTATCTTCGAGTTTCACCAACCAAAGGAGTGCGAAGATTTGGGATCAAAGGCAAACTAGCTCCCCGTTATATTGGTCCTTACGAAATCATGGAGAGCCGCGGACCCGTAGCCTACAAATTACGACTACCCCCTCAGCTCACGGCCACCCATGATGTTTTCCACGTATCTCAACTCAAGAAGTGTATTCGAGTCCCTACCGAGATTGTGGAACAACAAGAAATATCGTTGGAACCCGATCTCTCGTATGTCGAACACCCAATTAAGATTCTGGATCAAAAAGAAAGAGAGACCAGGAGGAAAGTGATTAGAATGTATAAAATACAATGGAATCGCCACACGGAAGAAGAAGCCACCTGGGAAACGGAAAGCTACCTGAACCAACATTTCCCTGGGTTTCTTGCCTCAACCACTGGTATGTGCACCCACGCCCACACTAAGAACTACCGAATCTCGGGGCGAGATTCTTGTTAAGGGGGGAAGGCTGTGACAACCCTGGTAATTACAAATCCAAAATCAATGACATAAGCCTAACTCCATGTGTTAAACCAACTAATGAGAGGGTGGAAAGAATTTAAAACGGGTTCAGTTGGAATTCAAATTAAATTTGGGCACATTTGGACACAATTGAAACTTTTAAAATAACTTTAAAACCATAAGCCAAATGAAATTTTGCCTGAAACCAAAGTTGTAGAACTTTTTATTTTGAACAACTTTCGTGTTCAAAAGTTTTTGAAATTCAAATCAGAAAGAGGAGAAAACGCCCTGTTTGCACCCAGCCCCCTGAACTTTTTCGAATTTTTGCATTTCGGTCCCTGGCGTCTCCCCCTCTGCTCTGCCGCGCCGCGCGCACGCGCCCGCCCGCCGCGCGCCAGGTGGCCGGCGTCGCCTGACCGGCGCGGAGCGCCAGGCCAGTGGCCGCCGCACCACCCCGCCACGGCCGGCTTTCCCCCGCCCCGACGCCGCGCCGCCCAGTCCCCGCCCGCGCATGCTGCCGCGCCCCGGCTGCCGCCCGCTCGCCCAGTGGCCGCGCTCCGCCGTGCCGCCCCGGCCCCCGCGCCCCACCAGTCGTCGCGCCCGCCCTCCGCTCGAGCCGCTGCCGCTGTTGCTTCCCCACTCCGCGCCCGGCACTATCTCACCGCGCCCACGCCACAATCGCGGCCGCCCAGTCACCGCGCCCGCTCGCCGCACGCCGCGCCGGCGTTCTGCCGCCGCCCGCCGCGCCCAGTGCACGCCGTTGCCGTGCCCCGCCCCGCGCGTCGCCCAGGCACCTCCACGCCCCCTCCTATCCCTATAAAACCCCGCCCCGACCGCCCGCGCGGAGCCCCGCCACCAGAACACCTCGCCGCGCCATCACCGCCGCCGAGCACCACCCGCCCGTGGGCAGCCCTCCACAGCCGCCCACTGCCCAAACTGAGCACCCAGCCACCACTACATCACCTCACCGCAGCTCGCCGACCTACCCAACGCCACCCAGAGCCACCGGAGCTCCGCCGCCCGCGCTGCCGTCGCCGCCGCCGCCCCTGCTCGCCGTGGACAGCACGACTCCGACCCCCTCCGTCCAAGCCGAGCCCCGGAGTAGCTTCCCCATGCGCCACTGAAGCTCACCGACCGGACCACGCCGCCCCAAGCCCGCCGGAGCACCGCCGTCGACGCGAGCCGCGCCGCCGCCGCCTCTGCTCCAACGCCGGCGAGCCCTTCCCGGCCGTCCCCCACCTGAACAACACCCCCACAAGGTAGCCCTCGCACCCCTGAACCTTCCCCGACCCCCGCCCCTCGCCGCCGGCGAACCCCCTCGCCGGAATTTCGGCCGGCCGCCGCACCCGAGCCGCCGAGAACCCAATTGCAAGGATTTAAATCTTTAGAAGGGTCTGAGCGTAAGATTCAAGGACCTAGTTGTAAAAGAAAATTTCAAACCTAGATTCAAATTCAGTGAACTTGTAAAATTCGTATAAAATCGTAGAAAATTCAGAAAAATGCAAACTCAACTGTTCTGGAATCCTAAGAACAAACTCTACCACTTTTGTTACAAAAATTTTCTCAGAATCTCAAAATATTTTGCTCTACATTAAATAGAAGCTTTAATGGACATATTTTATACCCACTGTTCTAGAACATTGCTGACCTTGAATTTTGGGCAGTGAACTAGTTGCTAGATGATTAGGACTGTGTAAAAAGGTCAGGCCCAAATTCCATCTCTAGATTTACTGTTTGTTAAACTTAGTTTCATATCATGTGTAAGAAGGATATTTTTTTCCCTGCAGTTAGGTGGCAAGTCACCCATTGAAATTTTTCCTATGCTAATGTATTGGTAACTAGAAGCCAGAGAAAAATTAGGAGACTTTTTATCTCACAGTAACCTACTTATTTGAATTATGTGCTAATAACATACATTAAATCAAGAAAATAGTATCTTAGCTTGGAAAAACCCCAAATTATTACTAGGAGTTACACTAGGGTAGTGGTTGCTGTGTAAAAAGTTTCATGGACAAAAACCCTGTGTAGGGTCCTGTAAAAATGAATCTTTAAAAAGCCTAGGTGTAGAATATCATATTTTCTATGCTCTAAATACTGCATGATAAATCCTACAAAAATTACAGTAGCTTCTGCATGCTCAAGTGAGAGCTCTGTAAAAATCTTAGCCACAATTGTTGCACCAATTGATCTGTACAAAAAGAACAAGTATCTAACAGCAACAATGAAATCTATTTTTCAGAATTAATCTGTTACATAAAATTGGCTGAAAATTTTACAGTAAGCACACCTTTCCTTGATGTGCCTAAATCCAAAAGTTAATGACCAGAAACTATCCCTTGTAGTAATTACTCTCAAATCGTAATCAAGTGCTGTTTCCACGACTTAAACTTGTGCACTCATGTAGAATCGACGACTCTCGCCGACGGAACCTACGAGCTGGTGCCCGCGTCCGAGAGTGAGCAGCGTGAAGCTCAAGCAAATCTAACTGAAGCTTTTGAAGACCCGAGCCCAAGTTCGGAAGATCCCCAAGCGAACTGCGAAGGCAAGCCCCGGAGCATAACCCATTCTTTCCGAAATTATGCAACTCATTACTCTTTGCTTGTGCATTAAGTTTATAGGAGTTGGATGAAAACTTAGTTGCATGATGTCAGGAACCCTTGCGTGAAAACTAGATGTAAGGTTCGATAGAATGCTGTGCTAATAGGACGCCGGTAAAAGTCGAGTGATTTCCTGTCACTCGCGAGAAAATAGGAGTTGAATGACTACTACACGCTGCAATCATAAGGACACGGACGGGTTATGTAACGATGGTTACGATTGAGGCCCGTCTGTCTAGTGAAAAATGCTAAGGCCGCAGGGTGTGGTAGTGATGGTTAAGTCTTTGAACGTACTAAACACATGCCGAGATTATGGGAATCGGTAAGCTTAAGTACCTGATTGGCCCGGCAAGGGGACGGCATCCTACCCTTTGAACTTCGGTCCCATGTGCATATGGCGAGTGCAGAGAGTGGTCACGACCCGGCGCCGAACCGTGGCGTGGAGCTCTTGTACTCTCGGAGGGTAGCCCCGATCCACGACCCGGAAAGAAAGGGGAAAAGTTGCACGTGTGACTCTAGGGAGTAACCACGTGACGTGTGTTTGGGTTTCCCTTGCAAGGTTAAGAAATTCGATTCGAATCGTCCGTTTCTCACGGCTATTGAGACTGCTTAACCATTTTTACCCACAGAGTAAGAAGAGGAACAATGATGATGAATGAACTGGTTGGATGGAAAATTTAATGCTTCACCATGTATGCTTTAGATAGCTGCTTACCTAGACTGGCTAACGAGACTAGAATCTTGAGCTAAAAGTTGAAAGTAAGGACCCACTTGTAGATGCTTTTCGGCAAAACAAACCCCTGAGCCAAAAGGCCTGGCATGTCTAGAGTCGGTGGAGTAGTTCCCACTACACGGGTAAGTCTTGCTGAGTATTAGTATACTCAGTCTTGCTTGTGACTCGATTTCAGGTCAACCCTTTGAAGACATGATTGCTAGCTTGACTTGGCCCTGCACTCTTCCCCCTGGTTGGTCGGTGGAATGGGATGCGCCCCCGTCCAACGGAGATAAGGCCGAGTGATGTCTCGTACGGGCTTCATCGAGACATCCTGTATCGTCGAGTAGTTTCCGTTGTTTATTTCCGCTGCAATTTAACTCTGAAGAACTTATTTATGTTAATTGAAGTACTTGTTTTCTAAACTCAGAATTAGGTCTGTAATATTTACTTATGCTAATGATGTAATATTTGCTGGAATGTGGTATTCTCTGGGCTCATCGTCGCATGAGCATTTGTATGTACGGCGCTCGATCCGTTCACCGTGGTTGTATCGGGAGGTTATACCCGACAGACTAGTGGATTACTCCGTTTGAAGTGTAAGGTTAACCGAGGATGCCTTAATGGTGATGGTTAATACACTTGAGCCGGATTAATTCAGGTGGTTCTGCCACACTGAGTGCAAGGATGATATCTTGAGAATTTATTATGAGAATTATCTTCAACTTTTAAAAGAGTTCAAGTCTGCAATAATTGAGCATATCCCCAGGAATTATAATGAAGAAGCCAACAGACTGGCCCAACATGCTTCGGGGTATCGGCCGATTCAGGGAGCGATGACGCTAGAGCTCGCGGCCGATGATTGGCGAAAGGAGATCGCCGATTACTTGAAAAATCCATCCCAAAAGGTGGATCGGCGAACACGTTTTTAGGCTACAAAGTATGTGTTGCTTGAGGATGATTTATTTTATCGGATGATTGATGGAGTTCTTCTCAAATGCCTTGGAACAGAAGAACAAAGGTTCTGACGGGAGAAATCCATGAAGGCATGTGTGGAGCTCATCAATCGGCTCACAAAATGAAATAGATGATCAGGAACAATGGATATTATTGGCCGACCATTCTTGAAGATTGTTTCAGGTACTACAAAGGATGCCAAGACTGTCAGAGGTTTGGCAATGTGCAGCGCGCACCAGCATCGGCTATGAATCCGATAATTAAGCCGTGGCCGTTCAGAGGTTGGGGAATAGATCTCATCGGACAGATTCATCCTCCATTTAGCAAAGGGCATAAGTTCATATTGGTGGCTACAGATTATTTTACTAAGTGGGTGGAGGCAGTTCCTTTAAGGAACGTGACATCGGCCGATATGATTGAATTTGTTAAAAGCCATATTATATATCGATTTGGTATTCCTCAAACCATCACAACTGATCAAGGGACAATGTTCACTTCTGGAGAGTTCGGAGAGTTCGCTGCCGATATGGGAATTAAATTATTAAATTCTTCTCCATACTATGCTCAAGCCAATGGCCGAGCAGAATCGTCTAACAAGGGGATAATCAAGCTAATCAAGAGGAAGATAGAAGAGCAACCCAAGAAGTGGCATATGTCTTTGGCTGAATCTTTATGGGCATACAGGATGGCTTGTCATGGAGCCACTAAAATATCCCCTTATCATTTGGTTTATGGTCATGAGGCGGTCTTGCCATGGGAAATAAGGACAGGGTCAAGACGTATATCGTTACAGGATCAGTTAACGGCCGATGACTATTCCTTTCTCATGAAAGATGAACTTGACGATTCGGTGAGTTTACGGTTGAGAGCCCTGATTAGTATAGAAGAAAACAAGAAAAGGGTAGCCAGATGGTATGACAAAAAGGTTAAGGTTAAACAGTTCTCTCAAGGGGATTTGGTATGGAAGTTGGTGCTGCCGATAGGATCTAAAGATCCCAAATTCGGTAAATGATCACCCACTTGGGAAGGGCCGTATAGAATCGGCCGATGTGCCCCTGGAAATGCATATATTCTGGAGACAGTCGAAGGGGAGGAATTCCCAAGAGCTTTAAATGGACGATATCTGAAGAGGTACTATCCAAGCATTTGGGTAGACGCATAACTTACAGCAAAATATGTCAAGATTACATGGCCGACATGGTATAAGTCGCCCTTAGAATAAAAATACTGGTGTGTCTACTGACTACGCCTACGCTGGATTTCTCTCTCGATGCGACCCAGTTTTATCATAAGGGTGAGCCTTTTCTCTTTCGAGTCCTCTGCAGTAGCTCCAGTTTCAGCTTGGTTGCAGAGTTCTTTCAGCAGGCGGGTCTTCTCCTCTTCCAGATCTTCCATGGCGACTTCAGTTTTGGCTTTACAAGGAAGTGAAGAACCTTTTTCGGAAGATGGTCGCTTGCGGACCAAAAGATGAGCATTTATGAGGTCCAAATATTCCTGGACAGCGGCAGGGATATGATCTCTGAGTTCCTCAGCATGAGTTCTTATCAGATTTCTGTCTGCTTGTGATAATGGCTCTTCTGAATGCATGATTTCTATCGCTCGTTCTAGATCAGAGCTGAGACGGTTTGGCTAAACAGAGGTAAAAGGAGTTACCCAGTATCGGAGCGATTGAAATGCTTAAGAAAAAGGTAGAGGGGGAGTTCATACCTGGTTGACAGAGGAAGAGGATGAAGAGGACGAACAAGACATCTTGCCGTTCAGTTGGGACAGTAAAGGAAGGAGAGGAGATAAGTAATACGTGTGCCTCTAGAGATGGTGAACGGTCTGCGTATAAATGAAGAGGAGGTAGATGGATGGTGAAACACGTCCTATCAGAATAAATACATACATAAATGCAAGGCAGACTGAAGGAGCAGTTCAAAACCAAATCGGCGCAGTAACATTAAAGGAGCAGTAATGTTTAACATATTTTTTACAGCCCAAGGAAAGCATCTATGGCTACAATCGCTCGTCGTCTAATTTGATCGGCCGAGTCTACTATTCTCTGATCATTGTCGGCCGATCCTGGTACTTCTGACACACGGCGACGGAGCCTTATTGTTTCACGGGCCAGATGTTGTCTTTCTTGCTTCAGCTCGCCGATGATGGTTGGGAGTTCTTGGAGCTTCTTCTCTTCAGCGGCTATCTCTTTGGTTATCTGTTCCATCTCCTTGGCTAGTTCTGCTCTCCTCCGTTTCAGCCGATCTATTGCGTCGACGATGTCCGGACGGCAGTTCTCGAGGAAATTGATCTTGTGGTGTACTTCCTGAGTCCGATGCTTGTACGAGTCGACCTCCTCCTGAGTTTTGGCCATCTGAGCACGATCGGCCATACGTTGCAGCGCCCTGGAAACCGGAATCTGCATGCCCTCTATATAGGCAGCATACCCCAAGTTTTTCGACACTTCATCCGGGATGTGATCTTTGACCTCGTTGAAAAGTCGTCGGATCGGCGATGCATCTTCCACCAATCGGCCGATGTCACCTTGGAGGAGAGTACAAATGCTTTTGAGTTTGGAGCGGACATCGTCGGAGGTAGAGCTCGATGGAACTGCGTGTGAGGCGATTTCTTCTTCATCGGCCAAGGAGACAGCAAAGGAAAAGATGCTATTGTTGGGGGTATCTTGCTCCTATAAGGAAACAAAGTAAAGGGTAAGCAAGCGGTGAAGGGAAATCGGCCGATTCTAATGGTAAGATTGTTACCTCTTTGAAACGAATCTCTCTTGCCTGCGCCGGTGGAAGTGTTTCCCTTGTTTCAGGGACTGGTGCACTCGGTTCGCCGGAAGAAGAAGATTCAATCGTTATTAATGCTCCGCTTGGGCCAGCTTCCTGAGAAAGACATAAATTCCCGTGAGAATACTATGGGGAATTGAAATAAGATGGTAATAGAAATTTGCCATGCCTCTGTGGGTCTTCCGGCCGATGCCTGTTGTGAAGTTATAATCGGCGTACCCAAATCGACCTGCATCAAAATTGGTTAAGTTTTCTGAATATTAAGGATTCAAGGTAAGAGATCGTGTACCTCGGCAACAGGAGCTGCTGGAATCTCAGTCCCCACTTGAGATGTGGCCGATAGTTGCGGGGACTGCGGTGGGACAACTTGTGCAGCCTGGCAAAGGAGTAGAATTGATGTCAGTAGAGGATTTGGAGAATATATGAGATAAATAAGAGTACCTGAACAGCTTCTACTAATAGTGATGCTGCAGCAGCCCCGACTTCGGCGGTGACTTGGGGATCGGCCATCTCGACAACCGGTAAGGGTAAAGGACCCGAGGTTTTGGCGGGTGTCACCTCTACTTGATCGGCCGATCCAACGCGGGGAGTTTCGGCCGATACCACTGCCATCTGCCATCTGGCCGATGCGGGAGACTTCAGCCGATGCTATTACCGCCTGATCGGCCGATCCAATGTGAGCTCGCACCCGACGGCTGGTTATCTTTGATGTTGGCCTTTTTGGTGCTCGCCTTGATCGGCCGGTGGAGATATCTCTGACAGTTGGAGCATGGAAGCCGATGAGTGGATACGGCGTGTATTGGTGATGGCTATCAATCGGCCGGCCGCTTCGGCTCCGCATCGGGGGAACATGGCTTTCAGACTAAAGGGATAAACATAAGTTAGCAACAAGATGATAATGCAATATTGGAATCGGCTAAGGAAAAAGGACATACCGCTGCATTTGGGTCGATGTTCTCTGGGTCCAGAATGTTGCAGTAAGATGATGGAGATTAACAGAAAAGATGCTGCTTCCATTCTGCCCACCATAATATATACTGTTGGGTGGCGAAAGAGGCAACTGACCAGCCATTCAAGTCAATGGTGCTGGAGTCGGGTACTAGATCGCACAACCGGCTGTAATCAAGACTTGAAGTTAGCCCATCTCTGAATTTTGCCTGGCCGGCGAAATAGACTCGAATCGGCAGTTGGCCAAAACCCAGTTGCTTTGCCGCAGCCGATGGACAGTAGAACTCATAGGTGGGTGAGTCCTTTCCTGAGAAGAAGTTGGCCGGCAGAATTCCCGGCTTGATCAAGACGTCCATTAATTCTCTGTCAAATTTATGAGTGGAGAAATCAAAGCATACGGGCAATTCGAAAATCGGCTCTGCGGTCTGATATGGATGCCAGATGATCATCTCTTCACTAAGGCCATTGTAGAAACATCTGAAATATTCAGCTGTGCGGGTGGCAGTGAATTGGCAGCCGGGAAAGGCCGATACCGCTTCTCCAAAAGATCTGCAGCGGCGACGGACCGATGGATTCTCTTCTGACTCGATGTTGGGAAAGGTCTTTGTCTCTATCCGCTGCTGGGTAACCTTGCTCATGTGTAAGTTGAGCCAGAGGGTGATGAACCACCAAGGACCGCCTGGGTTCCCTATCGGCTCCCCCTTCGACAGCTTGACGCCGATTTGGTGCATCAGATGGTACGCCGATCCCAGCAAATGTTTACCAAGGGGGATGGCCGATCCTTGTGAAAGAGCTTCTGCCAAAGCTTGAGTGTTGGAAGAGGGGCCGACTGCTCTGGCACAGAAGAAATGTTTCTCCAGCCACATCATCAAGAAGGCAGTATGCTCCCTCTGCGAAACTGTCCCGGTCTTCATGTTTTTACTGATGTATCCTTTCCACCCACCGATTCCTTTGGTCTCCAGCCGATGAGATGGCTTGAACAGATAATTGAAAGGGGTATCGGCGAAGGAGACATCTAGGCCGGTCAGCAACAGGACATCGGCCAAGGTCGGGGTCATGGGTCCGTGTCCAAAAAGGATTGCGTTGAGTGCATCGGACCAGAAGTAAGAGGCTGCCATAACCAAAGGTTCGTTCCTTTCCATCTGAGACAGGGATAAGTCTATGCATTGGCCGATTTTGAGTTCTTCCCATTGAACCTTCCAAGACCCGGCTACCCTCTGGTACCATTCTCTCCACCCGGGTGTTTCATTCGGCCAGGATCTGAAAGTGCCTACCCAATGGTCTAAATCCATGGATGACTGCTTAAAGGGGATCCTATGGGTTTCTAAACTAATCAGATCCGTTGGATCAGGGCTCCCCATAGGGCCCAGATAGATGAGGTCAGGGGATTCTGAAAGAGGAATGGTGATTCGATGCCTAAGTGCCTAAAAAAGGGAAAAAAGGAAGAAACTGAGAAAGAGTCCGGAAAATACTGAGGCAGTAAAAAGGCAAAAAGGAAAAAATTTCGAGCGTTTACCTCTGGGATGGAAGCCATCGTCGCCGATGACGCCGCTGGGGAAGCCACCGATTGGGCCGCCGCCGCCAAAGGAGTAGCCGATGGAGCCTCTGTAGATGGGGTGGTCGCCGATGGAGACGCCATTGGGGATTGGAGCAGGCTGCGGATGAGATCGCCGGAACAGGGGAAGCACTTGAAAATCGAAAGAGCTTGGAGGAAGACGAACAGTGACGCAACGGGGAGAATGCTTGATTCGTGGGGAAGGATGGGCGGAGAAAGCCAGTACTTAAGAGAGATCAGGGAAGCGAGGGCAAGGATGGTATTTTTACCGCGCCGTCTACACGAGTTCCAGAGGAGCGGTCGTTTCGCGCGCCCGGTTCGAGGAAATTGCAATCATTGTGCCGCGGAACGGAAGGAGATTTTTACTGCGCCCGTTTCGGAGGAGAGGATTAAAGAAAAGAGTTTCGAAGGAAAAGTTATATTTTACTCCGAAACTGGGGGGCATGTGTTGACGCCAGATTTTGACACGTGTTGAATCGGCGTCAGGAGGAGAAGATTGGCCGATGTGGCAGATCTGAAGGCTACAGAAAGGAATCGGCCGATTGAAGTAACAGTTGGAAATCGGCCGATTGGTGGCACAGCCTATGCCAACAGGATGGGATTATTCCAGAGGATCCTGGTCAAAAGCTGGTCAAAGGGAGCACGCTAAGTCGGTCGAGGAACAATTGAAGGAAATCTTGATTGGATTAGGGAACGGCGGCGGAAGATTCTGCGGGAGTCCGTTTCCTTTTTAAGGTCCGTATAGATATAATAATTTAAATAAGGTTGTAACAAGTCGTGATCGACTAGGAGTCCTAGCTTTAGGGTATAAATAGGAGTCGTCAGGGTCTTGAAAAAAGGGATGAACACATCAATCAACAACAGTACTTCTACTTTTTCCAGCAATTTACTTTCAAGTCGGTGACTTCGCCAATACTTTTCTTCTTTCACGAGTTCGTACGAATTGGCAGGGCTGCATCAACTTGATCTCCGGCCAATTGGTAGGTTCCGCTTACCGAGTAATATCCGAGCTTTAACTACGGGCGCATCGCTGTGGTTTCGTTTGGATTTATTCAGCAGTTATCGGTATTTACTAGAATTGCAAGTTTTACCTGTTGTTCTAGTATTATCACCAGTTATCCAGCTTGAGATCAGAGTAATCGACTTCATCATCGTTTTTCTTCGACTTATTATCTTACGGCCGATTAGATCTATTTCAAGTGTTGCCTCTGTAGTAATTGTTTAGATCGCTCTACCAGTCTTCTTTACAATTGCTACACGATCATCGGCTGATCCATAGCCGATCATCTCTACAGCAAATCGGCCGATTCGCTGCCGACGCGCTCCTCAGGACAGATTGGAATTCCAGCCGATCGACGCGCCTGGAATTTAATACTCTATTTCCTTGTCAATCAACAGGTCAGATTGACTGGCACGCCGCGCGAACCGCACCAGGGCGATAACCCGAACAGGAGCTAAGCAGATTCTCCCGGGTCGTGTGTCCGACGCTGAAGACCCATCGGCCGATTCCTATCCGGCCGATTTTAGCGCCAACAACCCGAAAGAGAAAAGGCTCAGCCTTATCATAGAACTGGGTCGCATCGAGAGAGAAATCCAGCGTAGGCGTAATCAGTAGACATATTGGTATTTTTATTCTAAGGGCGACTTGTACCATGTCGGCCATGTACTCTGTCATTTTTATCCAATAATGAATCCCAATGTCCTCTTCACCAGATGTGTAGACAAAAACCGATGAGAAATCGGCCATGTTATTTCGATATATTTTGTTGCAAGTTATGCATCTACCCAAATGCTTGGATAGTACCTCTTCAGATATCGTCCATTTAAAGCTCTTGGGAATTTCTCCCCTTCGACTGTCTCCAGAATATATGCATTCCCAGGGGCACATCGGCCGATTCTATACGGCCCTTCCCAAGTGGGTGACCATTTACCGAATTTGGGATCTTTGGATCCTATCGGCAGCACTAACTTCCACACCAAATCTCCCTGAGAGAACTGTTTAATTTTGACCTTTTTGTCATACCATCTGGCCACCCTTTTCTTGTTTTCTTCTATACTAATCAGGGCTCTCAACCGTAAACCTGCCGAATCGTCAAGTTCATCTTTCATGAAAAAGGAATAGTCATCGGCCGTTAGCTGATCTTGTAACGATATACGTCTTGACCCTGTCCTTATCTCCCATGGCGAGACCGCCTCATGACCATAAACCAACTGATAAGGGGATATTTTAGTAGCTCCATGACAAGCCATCCTATATGCCCATAAAGATTCAGCCAAAGACATATGCCACTTCTTGGGTTGCTCTTCTATCTTCCTCTTGATTAGCTTGATTATCCCTTTATTAGACGATTCTGCTTGGCCATTGGCTTGAGCATAGTATGGAGAAGAGTTTAATAATTTAATCCCCATATCGGCGGCAAACTCTCCGAATTCTCCAGAAGTAAACATTGTCCCTTGATCAGTTGTGATGGTTTGAGGAATACCAAATCGATAAATAATATGGCTTTTAACAAATTCAATCATATCGGCCGATGTCACGTTCCTTAAAGGAACTGCCTCCACCCACTTAGTAAAATAATCTGTGGCCACCAATATGAACTTATGCCCTTTGCTTGATGGAGGATGAATCTGTCCGATGAGATCTATTCCCCAACCCCTAAATGGCCACGGCTTAATTATTGGATTCATAGTCGATGCTGGCGCGCGCTGTACATTGCCAAACTTCTGACAGTCTTGGCATTCTTTGTAGTACTTGAAACAATCCTCAAGAATGGTCGGCCAATAATACCCATTGTTCTGGATCATCCATTTCATTTTGTGAGCCGATTGATGGGCTCCGCACATGCCCTCATGGATTTCTCCCATCAGAACCCTTGCCTCTTCCGTTCCCAAGCATTTGAGAAGAACTCCATCAATCGTCCGATAAAACAAATCATCCTCAAGCAACACATATTTTGTAGCTTGAAAACGTGTTCGCCGATCCACTTTTTGGGATGGATTTCTCAAGTAATCGGCGATTTCCTTTCGCCAGTCATCGGCCGTGAGCTCTAGCGTCACCGCTCCCTGAATCGGCCGATACCCGAAAGCATGTTGGGCCAGTCTGTTGGCCTCTTCATTATAATTCCTGGGGATATGCTCAATTATTGCAGACTTGAACTCTCTTAAAAGCTGAAGGCAATCCTCATAATAAATCCTCAAGATACCATCCTTGCACTTAGATCGCCCCGTCAACTGATCCACAATGAGCATGGAATCTCCAAAAATTTCGACTGCATCAGCTCTGACTTCCCTTAATAATTGGATGCCTTTCAGAACGGCTCGATATTCCGCCTGGATATTAGTTGCGGAGGCTTCTATTGGCAGAGAGAAATTATAACTTGCCCCCCGAGGTGACACAAGAACAATGCCGATTCCTGATCCGACCTCACACGAAGAACCATCAAAATATAGAGTCCATGGAACTGGTTCAACAGTGGCGATTTCTGGTCCACAATGCTGAACTACGAAATCAGCCATCACTTGACCTTTGACGGCTTTGGCCGATTCGTACCTTAAGTCGAATTCTGACAAAGCCAGGATCCATTCTCCAATCCGTCCTTTCAAAATCGGCAACGATAGCATATACTTCACCACATCATCCTTGCACACGACTATGCATTCTGCCGATAACAAATAGTGTCTGAGCTTGGTACATGAGAAGTATAAACACAAGCATAGTCGCTCCACCGAGGAATATCTTGTTTCGGCGTCTAAGAGTCTTCTGCTGACGTAGTATACCACTCGTTCTTTCCCCTCAAACTCCTGTACCAACGCCGATCCAATAGCCTGTTCATCAGCAGATAAATATAACTTGAACGGCTTACCAGGCTGTGGTGGGACCAACACTAGAGGTGAAACCAGATACTGCTTGATATTTTCCAGTGCCTTGCGCTGTCCTTCTCCCCATATGAATTCCTGGTCGGGCTTTAATTTCAACAGAGGAGTAAAAGCCTGAATATGTCCTGACAGGTTGGATATGAATCTTCTGATAAAATTGACCTTGCCGATGAGGGACTGTAGCTCAGTTTTATTTTGTGGGGCCACAACTTTGTTAATGGCATCTATAGTCTTGCGGTTGACTTCTATCCCGCGCTCATGAACCATGAATCCTAAGAATTGCCCAGCCGATACACCAAATGCACACTTGTTTGGGTTCATCTTCAATCCATGCTTCCTTGTGCACTCCAGTACTTCTTGTAAATCGGCCAGATGTTCTTGGTGACCTTTTGACTTGACCACGACGTCATCTATATAAATTTCCACCGATGAACCAATGAGCTTGTGGAAGACGTAATTCATGGCCCGTTGATACGTAGCGCCGGCGTTCTTCAACCCAAAAGTCATAACAACCCATTCAAATAAACCAAGATGACCTGGGCACCTGAAAGCCGTTTTCGAGATATCTTCTTCGGCCATTAATATCTGATTGTACCCTGCATTCCCATCCATAAAACTTATGACTTTGTGTCCTGCGGCAGCATCGGATATCCATCCATTGGCGTAGCCTGATTTAAGTTCCTGAAATCGATGCACACACGTAACTTTCCATTCTTTTTGTATACGGGCACAATATTAGAAATCCATTCGGCGTAGCGGCACTGCCGAATAAATCCTGCTTCAATCAACTTTGTAATTTTGGCCTTTATATCAGGTAGAATCTTGGGGTTACACCGTCGTGCAGGTTGCTGATATGGCCGATATCCTGATTTTATAGGTAACCGGTGTTCAACAATAGACCGGTCTAGTCCTGGCATCTCATGATATTCCCAAGCAAAGCAATCCTTGAATTCTTTTAATAGACTTATCAATTTACGTTTGTATTCAGGATCCAAATTAGCACTAATGTACGTCGGCCTTGACTTGCTGCTATCTCCCAAATCTACCATCTCCAATAAATCTGCCGACGTAAACCCATGCCCAAGCTTCCCATCTTCTCGGACGAGCTGATCCATTTATTCTGAATCTTCGGAGCTGACTGCTTGGATCGGCTGTAGACCGAAATCGGACACTTTCAGGAAGTCAGTGTCCCAAGTCCTGCCAGATATACATTTGACGTGCTCGCAGCTCCACTGTTGCGCGTCGGCCGCTGCAACGCTATAGACGGAATCGGCAGTGACTATCTCTGTGCTGTCGCCGACCCATTGCACAAGGCATTGATGCATTGTAGATGGGACACAGCAGTTTGCGTGTATCCAATCGTGACCAAGCAGCATGTTGTAGGACCCCTTGCCATTAATAACGAAGAAAGTGGTAGGGAGGGTCTTACTACCAATGGTGAGGTCGACGCAGAGCGCTCCACGGGCGGGAGACACGTTGCCTTCGAAATCCTTCAACATCATGTCCGTCTTGGTGAGGTCTTTATCGCCCTTGCCTAGCTTGCGGAACATGGCATACGGCATGATGTTAACTGCAGCGCCTCCATCTACTAGTAATCTGGTGACGGGTCTTCCGTCAACATAGCCTTTGAGAAACAGCACTTTGAGATGCTGCCGTTTTTCTTCTTCTGGTTTCTCAAACGTAGCCGTCATCGGCTCTAATACCAGTTGTGCCATTTGTTCCTCCTCCGTTCTTGTTACTTTATTTCGATCGTTGGGCGCCATGAACTCCATCGGCAGTATGAATACAATATCGATTTCGGATTCCGATTCTTGGTTATTTGCTTCTTGATCATTTTTCTTTGGGCGCCACACCCGAGACTTAACATTCCTTTTCTCTGGCACCTGCCTCTGTTCTTCTTCTTGATGCTCCCACTGGCGTAGGCATTGGATCCTCCGCTTCTGGGATCTGGATAAGCCATCGGGACACCACCTGGGATTTGCTGGTTTGGCCGATGATCTGGCGTGTTCCCAATATGGTTCTCTTCCTAGGGGATTTTCATCCGACACCTTGTCATCAGCCATCTCTTCCAGCCGATCGTGCACGCTGATCCTGTCCCCCAGTCCATCATGTTGGTTGGTCCTGCCTTTTGACCGGTGATACTGGTCAACTCTGCCCCCAGCTGATCATGCACAGAAACGCGTTGTTCCTCTCGTCCACGCCGATTTCTGCTGATCGGCTCTGAACCTCTGTCCCTAGAGTGTGACTTCGGGCGATCGTTGCAGCTCAATCCGTTACACTCCGGACAGTTATCGGCAGACGGCAATCTGATGTCGTTCTCCCAGCAATGGATGAAAAACGGACATTGCCAGTGATCTTCATGCCAGCGTATCATCTCTTCGTGGTATTTTGATTGTTCTTGCTGCTGCCGATATTTACTGAGTAAGAACTGGGAGGTGACGGGCTTGCGTGGTCGTTCTGGCCCCCGCCTGTTCCTTTTGATTTCTTCCGTCGTGATCTACCTCCTGGGATCGACGGTGCCGCCCCTTCTCGCCGACTCTGACGTCAGCACCTTAGTTTGACTTGAATTTCCTCCAGCGTTAACCATGTTGGCTGGGAAGGGATGCTGATCTATCTTCATCGGTTTTGCCGATTCAGCTGGGGTTTCAAATTTAAGCCTCCTGTGATAACCCTGGTAATTACAGTTCCAAAATCAATGTCATTAGCCTAACTCTATGCTTAAACCAACTAATGAAAGGGTGGAAAGAATTAGAACGAGTTCAGTTGAAATTCAAATTTAATTGAGCACATTTGGTTACTTTTGAACTTTTAAATTTAACTTTCAAACCATAAGCCAAATGAGTTTTTGCCTGAAACCAAAGTTGTAGAACTTTTTATTTTGAACAACTTTCGTGTTCAAAAGTTTTTGAAATTCAAATCAGAAAGAGGAGAAAACGCCCTGTTTGCACCCAGCCCCCTGAAGTTTTCCAAATTTTCGCGTTCAGGCCCTCGCCCCCCCCCCCCCCCTCTCTCTCCTCCCCCCGCCCGACCGCCGCGCGCCAGGTGGCCGGCGACGCCTCACCGGCGCGAGGCGCCAGGCCAGTGGCCGCCGCACCACCCCGCCACGGCCGGCTTTGCCCCCTCCCCACGACGCGCGGCCCAGTGAACGCCCGCGCGTGCGCACGCCGCTGCCGCACGTCGCGCCGGCGTTCTGCCGCCGCCCGCCGCGCCCAGTGCGCACCGTGCCGTGCCCCGCCCCGCGCGCCGCCCAGGCCCCTCCGCACCCCCTCCAGCCCCTATAAAAGCCCCGCCCGGCCACGCGCGCGAGCCCCAGCACCCAGAACGCCCTCGCTGTCGCCATTGCCGCCGCCGAGCGCCGCCCGCCCGTGGACAGCCCTCCGCAGCCGCCCCCTGCCCAAACTGAGCCCCCAGCCACCACTACATCACCCCACCGAAGCTCGCCGACCCACCCAACGCCGCCCAGGACCGCCGGAGCACCGCCGCCCGCGCTGCCGCCGCCGCCGCCGCCCCTGCTCGCCGTGGACAGCACGACCCCGACCTCCTCCGTCCAAGCCGAGCCCCTGAGCAGCTTTCCCACGCGCCACTGAAGCTCGCCGACCGGACCACACCGCCCCAAGCCCGCCGGAGCACCGCCGTCGACGCGTGCCGCGCCGCCGCCGCCTCTGCTCCAACGCCGGCGAGCCCTTCCCGGGCGTCCCCCACCTAAACAACACCCCCACGAGGTAGCCCTCGCACCCCTGAACCTTCCCCGACCCTCACCCCTCGCCGCCGGCGAGCCCCTCTCCGGAATTACGGCCGGCCGCCGTACCCGAGCCGCCCGAGGACCCAATTGCACGAATTCAAATCTTTAGAAGGGTCTGCGCGTAAGATTCAAGGACCTAGTTGTAAAAGAAAGTTTCAAACCTAGATTCAAATTCAGTGAACTTGTAAAATTCGTATAAAATAGTAGAAAATTCAGACAAATGCAAACTCAACTGTTCTGGAATCCTCAGAACAAACTCTACCACTTTTTTTACAAAATGTTTCTCAGAATCTCAACATATTTTGCTCTACATTAAATAGAAGCTTTAATGGACTTATTTTGTACCCACTGTTGTAGAGCAATGCTGACCCTAAATTTTGGTCAGTGAGTTAGTTGCTGGATGTTTAGGACTGTGTAAAAGGATCAGGCCCAAATTCCATCTCTAGCTTTACTGTTTATTAAACTTAGTTCCATACCATGTTTAAGTAAAATATTTTATCCCTGCAGTTAGGTGGAGAATCACCCAATGAAACTTTTTCTATGCTAATTTATTGGTACCTAGAAGCCAGAGGAAAATTAGGAGACTTTTTATCTCACAGTAACCTATTTATTTGATTTATGTGCTAATAACATACATTAAATCAAGAAAATGGTATCTTAGCTTGGAAAATTCCCAAATTTTTACTAAGAGATACACTGTGGTAGGGGTTGCTGTGTAAAAAGTTCCATGGACAAAAACCCTGTGTAGGGTCCTGTAAAAATGAATCCTTGAATAGTCTAGGTGTGGAATTTCTTATTTTCTATGCTCTGAATAATGCATAACAAATCCTACAAACATTACAGTAGCTTCTGCATGCTTAAGTGGAGGCTCTGTAAAAATCTTAGACTCAGTTGTTGCACCAATTGTTCTGAACAAAAAGAACAAGGATCTAACAGCAACTATGTAATATATTTTTCATAATTAATCTGTTACATAAAATTGGCTGAAAATTTTACAGTAAGCACATCTTTCCTTGATGTTCCTAAATCCAAAATTTCATGACCAGAAACTATCCATTGTAGTAATTACTCTTAAATCGTAATCAAGTGCCATTTCCACGACTTAAACTTGTGCATTCATGTAGAATCGACGACTCTCGCCGACGGAACTTACGAGCTGGTGCCCGCGTCCGAGAGTGAGCAGCGTGAAGCTCAAGCGAATCTAACTGAAGCTCTTGAAGACCCGAGCCCAAGTTCGGAAGAGCCCCAAGCGAACTGCGAAGGCAAGCCCCGGAGCATAACCCATCTCTTTCCGAAATTATGCAACTCATTACTCTTTGCTTGTGCATTAAGTTTATAGGAGTTGAATGAAAACTTAGTTGCATGATATCAGGAACCCTTGCTTGAAAACTAGACGTAAGGTTCGATAGAATGCTGTGCTAATAGGACTCCGGTAAAAGTCGAGTGATTTCCTGTCACTCGCGAGAAAATAGGAGTTGAATGACTACTACACGCTGCAATCATAAGGACACGGACGGGCTATGGAACGATGGTTACGATTGAGGCCCGTCTGTCTAGTGAAAAATGCTAAGGCCGCAGGGTGTGGTAGTGATGGTTAAGTCTTTGAACGTACTAAACACATGCCGAGATTATGGGAATCGGTAAGCTTAAGTACCTGATTGGCCCGGCAAGGGGACGGCATCCTACCCTTTGAACTTCGGTCCCATGTGCATATGGCGAGTGCAGAGAGTGGTCACGACCCGGCGCCGAACCGTGGCGTGGGGCTCTTGTACTCTCGGAGGGTAGCCCCGATCCACGACCCGGAAACAAAGGGGAAAGGTTGCACGTGTGACTCTAGGGAGTAACCACGTGACGTGTGTTTGGGTTTCCCTTGCAAGGTTAAGAAATTCGATTCGAATCGTCCATTTCTCACGGCTATTGAGACTGCTTAACCATTTTTACCCATAGAGTAAGAAGAGGAACAATGAGGATGAATGAACTGGTTGGATGAAAAATTTAATGCTTCACCATGTATGCATTTAGATAGCTGCTTATCTAGAATGGTTAACGAAACTAAAATCTTGAGCTAAAAGTTGAAAGTAAGGACCCACTTGTAGATGCTTTTCGGCAAAACAAACCCCTGAGCCAAAAAGCCTTGCATGTCTAGAGTCGGTGGAGTAGATTTCACTACACGGGTAAGTCTTGCTGAGTATTAGCATACTCAGCCTTGCTTGTGGCTCGTTTTCAGGTGAGACCTTCGAAGATATGATTGCTAGCTTGACTTGGCCCTGCACTCTTCCCCCTGGTTGGTCGGTGGAATGGGATGCGCCCCCGCCCAATGGAGATAAGGCCAAGTGATGTCTCGTACGGGCTTCATCGAGACATTCTGTATCGTCGAGTAGTTTCCGTCGTTTATTTCCGCTGCAACTTAAACTCTGAAAAACTTATTTATGATCATTGGAGTATTTGGTTTCTAAACTCAGAACTTGGTCTGTAGTATTTACTTATGATAATGATGTAATATTTGCTGGAATGTGGTATTCTCTGGGCTCATCGTCGCGTGAGCATTTGTATGTATGGCGCTCGATCCGATTACCGTGGTTGTATCGGGAGGTTATACCCGACAGACCAGTGGATTACTCCGTTTGAAGTGTAGGGTTAACCGAGATTGCCTTAATGGTGATGGTTAATACACTTGAGCCGGATTAATTCAGGTTGTTCTGCCACACCTCCCCTGCTCGATGGCCGATTGTATCTGCTGACGGAAGACTTTGCATTCATTTGTATCATGAGAAGTGGCGTTGTGCCACTTGCAGTATTTCATCTTCTTAAGTTGATCGGCCGAAGGGATGGTGTGATGCTGAGATAGCTTAATCTGTCCTTCCAGAAGCAATAAATCGAAAATTTTATCGGCCTTCGACGTGTCAAAGCCGAATATCTCTGGCTCCTTCTTCCCAAAAGGGCATGATATTGGTTTTTTCCCTTTGACCCATTCTGCCAGGCCGATTTCATCTTCCCCATCGGATTCAGATCCTTCCAAATATGCCACCTTCTTTTGGAAATTCCTCCGTTGTTCAAACGGTCGGACCTCTTGTCCTGACAATCGGTGGACGATTTGGCTCAGGCTTTCAAACTCTTGGGCAGCATATCTTTCTTTGATTTGTGGCAGGAGGCCTTGGAAAGTGATGTCGGCCAACTGTGCATCAGTCAGAGCCAGACTGTAACATTTGTTCCTGACTTCTCTGAACCTCTGTATATACCCCATCACTGGTTCATCGCTCCTCTGTCTGAGGCTGGTCAAATCCGAGAGCTTCATCTCATGTACTCCTGCGTAGAAGTACTTGTGGAACGGTTTCTCCAGATCGGCCCATGTAACAATAGAATTTGGCGGCAAGGTGGTGAACCACTGGAAGGCCGATCCGGACAGAGACGATGAAAACAATCGCACCCTCAGAGCATCTTGCGTGGCAGCCTCCCCGCACTGGATGATGAATCGGTTGATGTGCTCCACAGTGAATGTATCGTCCGTCCCTGAGAACTTGGTGAAATCAGGAACTTTGTAGCGGTGTGGGAACGGCAGCAAATCATAGGCCGATGGATATGGCGTCTTGTAGGTGTAAATTTGCACTTTTGGCTTCAATCCAAACTGATCTTGGATTACTTCTGCTATTCTTGCCGTCCAGTCCACCTGCTGCTGATGAACAGCTGTTCGCGGTGCGGGCATGTGCTGAAGAGCTGGCACGGCTGGGTGATGAATCGGTGAACTTTGCTGAGCGGCCGATAGTTGATGGCGAAGTGAATCCGCCCCCCCATCGTATGTCATTGTTGGCGCCGCGCCTCTGAATGCTTCTACAGTGCTTGCCCCCCTGCCGATTTCTGATGAGATCGGCTGATACTGGGGGACCGTCGGCCGGACGGCCGATTGGTGTGGCACCTGGATTGAATAACTCCCGTATCCGTTCGTTGGCTCGGGAAAATACGTCGTCGCCGATGTTCCCCAAGGTACTGAGCTTGTGGGCAGCGATTGCACAAAAGCAATCTGGACGGGTTGAAGCGGTGTCTGTGATGGGAGACATGGTGCACCGTTGTATCTTGGAGACGCTGGGGGCAATGGAGAGTTGTACCCCTCGCGTTGCGTCAATATCGGCTGAGGAGCCGATTGGGACGTGTATGGTAAGCTTCTGGCTGGCAGAGTGGTTGGCGGGGCATATGCTGGTCCCTGATAGCCTTGGACTGCTCCGCTGGCCAGAGAGCTGACGATGGCGTTATACACCGTGTTAGTCATCACTGAGGATTGGTCAATGAATACCTGATAAATGGATTGTTGGATCATCTCTGACATCTTGCCCGAGTCCTCGGCAATGGTGATGTGGCGGGGAACTAGAATAGGAGCCTTCTTGATAGCCTCCCCGCTTCTGGTACGACTGAACGACTGGAGGTACATCTTCTTGTAATCTTCTAGATGTTTGGCCAATTCTTCCCTCTGGTCGTCCTTGAGATCCGCTTTTGTGACCTCAATGATGTTGCTGTCGGAGATTTCTGCGTTCTTCAACATATCTGATCTTGGATTGGTCCCACCGGGCGTGCCAAAAGTGTGTTGGCGCTAAAATCGGCCGGATAGGAATCGGCCGATGGTCTTCAGCGTCGGACACACGACCCGGGAGAATCTGCTTAGCTCCTGTTTGGGTTATCGCCCTGGTGCGGTTCGCGCGGCGTGCCAGTCAATCTGACCTGTTGATTGACAAGGAAATAAAGTATTAAATTCCAGGCACTCCGATCGGCTGGAGTTCCGATCTGTCCTGAGGAGCGCGTCGGCGACGAATCGGCCGATTTGCTGTAGAGATGATCGGCTATGGGCCAGCCGATAATCGTGTAGTAATTATAAAGAAAACTGCTAGAGCGATCTAAACAATTACTACAGAGGCAGCACTTGAAATAGATCTAATCGGCTGTAAGATGATAAATCGAAGAGGAACGATGACGAAGCCGATTATCCCGATCTCAAGCTGGATAACTGGTGATAATACTAGAATAACAGGTAAAACTTGCAATTCTAGTAAATATCGATAACTGGTGAATAAATCTAAACGAAACCATAGCGATGCGCCCGTAGTTAAAGCTCGGATATTACTCGATAAGCGGAACCTACGAATTGGCCGGAGATCAAGTTGATGCAGCCCTGCCAATCCGTACGAACTCGTGAAAGAAGAAAAATATTGGCGAAGTCGCCGACTTGAAAGTAAATTGCTGAAAAAGTAGAAGTATTGTTGCTGATTGATGTGTTGATCCTTTGCAAGACCCTGGCGACTCCTATTTATACCCTAAAACTAGGACTCCAGGTCGATCACGACTTGTTACAATCTTTTTTAAAAAAATAGGAAAATTACCATATCTATAATAACTTTTAAAGGAAACGGACTCCCGCAGAATCTTCCGCCGCCGTCCCCTAATCCAATCAGGATTCTTTTCAATTGCTCCTTGACCGACTTAGCGTTGCCCTGTTGACCAACTTTTGACCAGGACCTTCCGAAGTAATTCCATCCTGGTGGCGTAAGCTGTATCACCAATCGGCCGATTTTCAACTCTTACCTCAATCGGCCGATTCCTTACTGTAGCCTTGAGATCTGCCGCATCGGCCAATCTCCTCCTCCTGACGCCGATTCAACACGTGTCAAAATCTGGCGTCAACACTCTGTTGTGTTCGCACTTCGGACAGAGAACCCGACCACTTGTCTCTGGTGCTACAAGGTGTTCTTCAAGAGTTGGGCAACCGCGTGAGACCTCACTACCACACGCACCACTACATCGACCCTGCGCTCGGCGACTACTACCTCTCTCGCATCCACATCAGGATGGAAAGTGCCAGAGGCCTGAGGACTCTCACTGCACACGACTCCGCCACACCCCACGCTACTTACGACGCCGCCGTCAGCAGTGCCGCCAGGAGAGCTCTGTGGTCCATCTGCCACACCTACCGCCAGGAACTTCAGAACACGGAGTACCGCCACCTTCCTCGCCGCCTCAGTGGAACTGAAGAGACTGTGATTACTCTGGGTGAAGATGACGAAGACCGCCTCAACACTCTTGCTCGAGTCACCGCCGCTCTCAACACTGAGCTGGAAAGCGTCATCACTGAGCTGGACGATACTCAGGACAAGCTACTGGAAGCCTATGAAAAGATCCGCATACTGGAAGCTCGACTTGAGGGAAGAGCGCCGCCACCTCCACAGATGGATGAACCCCGCTTCCCGCGTTGTCACCACCCCGCAAGAAACTTCGTCGCGGTGAACCCGGCTCCATAACTCACCCTGAGGAATAGGCATCTAGGCTCTTAGGCTAGTATCTCTCAAAGTTCTCGTTAGAATCATTTTTGCTTGAGAGGACGACGATGTAATGATGATTGCTTGAGAACAAATGTTTGATTTGAGTGCTATAAGAGTTGCTTGATATAATCTATCCATTAATATCAGTTGGAGTCTTATAAATCCATATTTTGTTAAGATATTATCTTCTGTCTACCTATATCTAGTACACTTGTCTTATCCTGGGTTTATTCCCTAACGGTTAGATGGTGAACACCAGGACAGGTGGAGGATAGAATATCCCTATCTCTAGGCGTGCCCGCACAGTTAACCAACAGAGTCAGTTGCCACCACCGCCCAATCCAACAATGGAGCAATTCTTGGCAGCACAGATGCAGGTGTTGCAGAACCTCACTGCCACCATCCAGAACATACAAGCTCAGCAGAATCAGCAAGCACCACAGCAAAACCCGCCACCAAGACACAAACACAGAGAATTCATGAGCCACCACCCTCCTACCTTTTCTCACTCTGTGGACCCCTTGGATGCTGATGATTGGTTGAAGGTCATCACTAAGAAGCTGGACATCACGCAATGCAGTGACCGTGAAAGGGTCCTGTATGCTGCAGGACGTCTGGAAGGTGCAGCCGCTGATTGGTGGGATGCTTTCACTGCTGCCCACGCCAATGCCAACACTATCACCTGGGAGGAGTTTAGAACCAACTTCCGCAGCCACCATATTCCAGCAGGACTAATGAAGCTCAAGCAGAAGAAGTTCCTGAACCTGAAGCAAGGCAGCATGACTGTCAGCGAGTACCGGGATAAATTCACTCAGTTGTCTCGTTACGCACCCCATGAGGTGGATAGTGACGCGAAGAGGCAGGAACGCTTTTTTGGAAGGACTGATAGGGCCGCTCAACTATCAGCTGCATAGTCACACTTTCCCAAACTTCCAGACTCTGCTAGACAAAGCCATAGGTCTGGAGAGCAAGCGCAAGGAGCTTGGGCAACACAAGCGAAAACTTCAATCCCAGGGAAAATCCAGCAGCAACGCCCGTCCCCGCTACAACACACCCCAGGGATTTCAGTCGCGCTTTGGAGGACAAGGTGGAGGATATCCGCAGAATCAACAGAATCAAAGAACCCCACAGCGGCCTCAACACTACAACCAGCAGACTCAGTGCAACTCCAAACCGCAACCGTACTATCCAGGCTATGCCACAGGTGCACCAGTGCGAACCAACAATCCAGTCACCCCGGTCCAACCCAACGGCTGTTTCAAATGTGGAGAACTAGGTCATTATGCTAACAACTGCCCAAAGCGTAACGTGCAAACTCCTCAGAATCAGAGGAACAGTGGACAAAGGCAGACTCCTCAGCAGCAGCAGCCGCGCAACAGCAACCAGACACCACTAGGCAACAAAGGACAACAGAACTGCGTGCGCGGAAAGGTGAATCATGGGGCTGCAGAAACAGCTGAAGAGGCTTCCGACGTTGTGCTCGGTACGTTCCCTGTCAACTCTGAACCCGCATCAGTTTTATTTGATTCTGGAGCATCACATTCATTCATTACTGAGTAATTTGCTGCAAAACATAATTTACCAATGAGCCCTATGAAACAAATATTACTAGTAAGCTCCCCGGGCAAGGAATTGAAAGCCAGCTACTTATGCCCAAGGGTCAGCATGAATATTATGGGGATAGAATTCCTAGCCAATCTAATAGTCCTAAGGACTAACGGCATCGATGTGATCCTCGGAATGGATTGGTTATCAGGATGTGATGGTGTTATTCAGTGTCATAAGAGGTCAGTGCTCTTAACCAGCCCTCAAGGAGATAAAATAGAGTTTGTGGCATCAGCTTCACCCAGTGTAGTTGGGATAGTGAACCAAATGAAGGGAATGCCTCTAGAAGATATCAGAGTTATCAGTGAGTACCCCGACGTCTTCCCGGAAGATTTACCAGGTATGCCACCTGTTCGTGACATTGAGTTCAGCATTGATCTTTTACCTGGTACAACACCTATCTCTAAAAGACCCTATAGAATGGATGTTAAGGATCTAAGTGAACTAAAGAAACAAATAGAAGAAATGTTAGCTAAGGGATTCATCCGTCATAGCTCATCCCCGTGGGGAGCACCCGTGCTCTTTGTCGATAAGAAAGATGGCAGCAGAAGGATGTGTGTAGACTACAGGTCGCTGAACGACGTGACAATCAAGAATAAGTATCCTCTGCCCAGGATTGAAGATTTGTTTGATCAGATGAGAGGTGCCAAGGTCTTCTCCAAGATTGATCTGAGATCAGGTTATCATCAGCTAAGGATCCGACCAGAGGATATACCCAAGACAGCCTTCACTACCAGATATGGTCTGTACGAGTTCACTGTGATGTCGTTTGGATTGACCAACGCTCCAGCATACTTCATCTACCTGATGAACAAGGTTTTCATGGAATATCTTGACAAGTTTGTGGTTGTGTTCATTGATGACATCTTGGTGTATTCACAGAACGAGGAAGAACATGAAGAGCACTTGAGGATAGTGTTACAGAAACTCCGAGAGAATCAGTTATATGCCAAGCTGAGAAAATGTGATTTTTGGTTGAGAGAAGTTTCTTTCCTTGGACATGTTATCACAGATGGAGGAATTGCAATAGACCCGAGTAAAGTTCAGGATGTTCTGAATTGGAAGCCACCGAAGTCTGTGCCTGAAATCAGAAGTTTCCTCGGACTTGCAGGATATTACCGCAGATTTATTGAGGGATTCTCAAAGATAGTGAAACCCATGACTTCTTTGTTGGAAAAAGGGAAAGAATTTAAGTGGGATGCTACATGCCAGAAGTGTTTTGAAGAGCTGAAAACAAGATTGACCACTGCTCCTGTGCTGATAATGCCGGATATCCACAAAGGGTTTGACGTGTATTGCGACGCTTCACGGATGGGTCTTGGATGTGTGTTAATGCAAGAAGGCAAAGTTGTGGCCTATGCTTCAAGACAGTTGAGAAAGCATGAGCAGAACTATCCTACCCATGACTTGGAATTGGCTGCCATCGTGCACGCATTGAAGATTTGGAGACACTACATGATCGGAAACAAGTGTCAAATTTTCACGGATCATAAGAGTCTAAAGTACATCTTCACGCAACAGGATCTTAACCTAAGACAGCGCAGATGGCTAGAATTAATCAAAGACTATGATTTGGATATTCAGTATCATCCTGGCAAGGCTAATGTTGTGGCAGACGCCCTAAGCCGGAAAAGACAAGCTAATATGATGGTTGCTCGATTGATGCCTCAGGAATTATGTTGGGAGATGGCACGCTTGAACTTGGGAATTGTCACTCAAGCGAAAGCCATGATTATGGAGATGGAACCGACATTAGAACAAGAGATCAGAAAAGGACAGTTGACAGATGATAAGATCAAAAAGATCAAGATTCAAATTGGTTTAGGCAAGACTAAGGAGTTCGCCGAAGATGAACAAGGGACTGTTTGGTTCAGAAAGAGGATCTATGTACCTGAAATTGATCACCTTCGTGAACTTATTTTGAAGGAAGCACATGATTCCACTTATTCCATTCATCCTGGAAGTACCAAAATGTGTCAAGACTTGAAATAAAAGGTATTGGTGGTATGGTTTGAAAAGAGACGTAGCAACTCACGTAGCTTTGTGTGATGTGTGCCAGAGAGTGAAGGCAGAACACCAGAGACCAGCAGGTTTACTTCAGAAATTGAAAGTACCTGAATGGAAATCGGAAGAGATTGGTATGGATTTCATTGTAGGGTTACCTCGTACTCGTGATGGTTATGACTCGATATGGGTTATTGTGGACAGATTGACAAAAGTCGCACATTTCATCCCGGTCAAAACAACTTACACTGGAGCCAAGTTAGCAGAACTGTATATGTCACGGATTGTGTGTCTGCATGGTGTTCCAAAGAAGATAGTGTCTGATCGAGGTACTCAGTTCACGTCACATTTCTGGCAGAAATTACATGAATCCATGGATACAAAGCTCAATTTCAGTTCTGCATATCATCTGCAAACAGACGGTCAGACTGAGCGAACGAATCAAGTATTAGAGGATATGTTGAGAGCATGTGCCCTAAAGCATGGAGGTAGTTGGGATAAAAGTTTGCCATATGCAGAATTCTCCAACAATAACAGTTACCAAGCAAGTCTCAAGATGGCCCCATTTGAAGCATTATACGGGAGAAAATGTAGGACACCCTTGTATTGGAATCAGACAGGAGAAAGTCAAGTTTTTGGACCAGAGATTCTTCAAGAAGCGGATAGACAAGTCCAGATAATCTGGGATAATCTCAAGACTACCCAGTCACGACAGAAAAGTTATGCTGATACACGAAGAAGGGAATTGACATTTGAAGTTGGAGATTTTGTGCATTTGAAGGTATCACCCATCAGAGGTTTACGTAGATTCAAAGTGAAAGGAAAGTTATCACCACGTTATATTGGTCCTTTTCAGGTTCTAGAAAGGAAAGGTGAAGTGGCATATCAATTAGAGTTACCGGCACGATTGTCAGATGTCCATGATGTGTTTCACGTATCACAGTTAAAGAAATATTTGAGAGTGCCTGAGGAGCAGTTACCGTTGGAGGAACTTGACGTACAAGAAGATTTGACTTATACAAAGCATCCGATTAAAATCTTGGAAACGTCTCAGAGGGTTACTCGGAATAAGGTGATCAAAATGTGCAGAGTACAGTGGAGTCACCATTCAGAGGATGAGGCTACTTGGGAAAGAGAAGATAAACTGATTGCAGAATTCCCTCAGCTGTTCCCTAATCCCTCCTAATCTCGAGGACGAGATTCTCTTTAAGGGGGGTAGGTTTTGTAACACTGAAACATATAGGAGCTAAAATTTTAAAAGTATTTTATAAAAGTCATAAAATAAAATTGTGCATGCATCTTTATTTCTTTTCTTCTTCTATTCTTTCTTTCAGCCAGCCCAATTCTTCTCTTCTCCTTCTCCTCTTTTTCCCGCGGCCCAACTCAGCAGCCAATCCGCTCACCTGACCCTCTCTTTCACTGACAGCTGGGACCCATCTGTCGGTGTCTTCTTTTTTTCTTTCCTTTCTTCTTCCTCTGCTCCGCATCGCTCTCGCTCCTCTGTTTCCTTTCTCCGCCATGACAGCAGGCGCGCCGCGCCGTCGTTCGCGCCCCTTCTTCTTCCTTCTTCCTTCCTCACCCCGTGTTTCTCTTTCCTTCCTCGCGATGCAGGCTTGCCTTACTAGCCGCAGTTCCGCCCTTTCCTTTGCAAGAGCCGCCGCCTTCCGTATTTCCAGCCAATCCGCCCTATAAAATCCCGCCGGAGCCCCGCTTTGCAACCAGAGCCATCATCAAACCCTTTCCTCTATACAACATCATCGCACGTTGCTCGAAGTTACACACCGGAGGAACGCCGCCACCCCGTGTCGCCGCTTCTCCGTCGACTCGCCGTTTCGCAGCGTCTCCGCCGTCTTCAACTCTCGCCAGAGCTCCTCGAGTTGGTGAGCATCAAGCCACACCAGATTCCCCTCTCTCCCTTGCTACGCTACAAATCCGATTTCTCGCCGGACCCCTATTTCTGCCCGCCGCTGTGGCCGCCAGTTTACAGCCGCCGCACAGCCATCCCGTGACCACACCCTTACCTTCACCGTACCGCCCACGCCCTTCCCGGCATAAATCCAGCTTGAATCGAGCCCCCGAACACCGGATTCGGTGAAGCTCCGGCCGTCCGCCGCCGCATTCGCTCGCCGCCGACGCCCAACAAAGCTCCGATTTGCCCGACCTTTTCCTTACTCAGCCGATTTACCCGACCCTCTCTTCACACGGCTGATTCGCCCGACCCTTACTCCGCCGATTCGCCCGACCCTTACTCCGCCGATTCGCCCGACCCGCCGCTCGATGCTGATCCAACGGACCAGATTCGCCTGACCTTAGCCGTCCCCGTAACATTTGCAGAAAGATCCCTAGGTTTTCCAGGAATCAACCCGCAGTCCAGAACAGTAGAAAAATAATTAGAGTTGAGCCCTTTCTTTTTCTATCCCGACCCCTGACTTTTCTAGAATTAGTACCCACCGTCCAGAGATTCTAGTTTTGTATCTCGACCCTTTGTATAAGATTTAATTATGCTTTAGCCCCTGATTCCTTCAGATTTAGCCCCTGGAAGTTCAAAACTCTCGCAGTTAGGCCCTAGATCACTATTTTAGCCATATCTTCATCGTTTCAACTCCGATTTCAGCGATTCTTGAGCCCACATGATCCTTGCATCATGAACTACAACTTTAGTATCTTTTTACTTTCTATTTGTATTGTTTGTTGTATTGTTTCTTATTTGTTTGTGTATGCTTGTTTGTGTGATCGCGTAGACAACGTGACGTTCGAGCAAAACCAAGAGCAGGCTTACGAGGAAGAGAATCAGCAGCTGTTTGAGGGAGGCAAGTGGATTTCCCCCTCTGCATATTCTATTTGATCCCAACAACAGCATGATAATTCACTTTACTTCAATGTTGCTTGCATAAACTTGATGGGTTACCTATGCTAAGGACATACCTAGTCTTTTACCCCAAACCTTGAAACACCTGGGATTACTATTCATGTTGGGTAGTCACGCTTAGTTGCAAACTTTGAGATTGGTATTGGTTTACTCTTATGTCAATGTTGATCACGTTTCATATTGTGGTTATACCGCGTAATTTCAAGATCAACTTTGTTTAATGGGAACATGGAGAACCACCCAAGTGAACAGTCCAACCACAAAGTCATATGGCTCTGACCTTAGCCAATTAATTAGATGTATAGTTTGCTGGTGGCCTTACCGAAAGGGCAAGGAGGGGGTCGGTGATAGGGGTCATAGCCCGGTCCTCTTGGGGTAGCTGCCTTTGCTAAGGAGCTGACCATTAGGGAGGTTTATGGACCACACCGCTACTAAAACTCTAGCGGGCTGCCTAACTCTCGACATGTCTTTGTAAAGGCTTCGTAGTGTACCCTCGCCACTCACCTCGGAAGTGTTTAAGGGCCTTGCAAACCCGGGCGACTCAGGGAAACACGATTTGTGGGTAAAGTGTACAACCTCTGCATAGTGTAAAACTGTTATAACAGTCGTACTCACGGTTAAGAGTGGCTTGGACCCTCACATGATAATGAAACTTGAAGATTAATTAAATTATGGTTCGTGGTTAATACTTATGTGGATGGTATCTTTGTGTTTTTGCTAAAGTGGGTTGGTATAAACTTAAACCTAGATAATAGGTGTTTGTTAATAAATATTTGACCAACTAAAAGCAACCGCTGCTGCAAAACCCTAGCCTATCCTTGATGGCCTTGAATTTTCACCCCACTTGCTGAGTACCAACCATAACAGTACTCACCCTTGCCCCCTGCTGTTCAGAAGAGAACTTTGAAGAGGAGATCTTCGACGACTTCGAGGAGTTCTAGGTCCTGCGTTCACCAGTCATCGCCTGTGGAAGACGGAGTTGTTGCAGACTTCGTATAGGGTATAACGGTTAATCGTTTAAAGACATTTGTGTCTCTTTTATACGGAGTGTAATATCGTTAAATACTTTATTTAGTTACATTTTGAGCATTGTCTTTGATATATTACACTTTCCGTCTACCATGTGTGTGTGAACATGATCCTGGCGCACATATGAGATGCATCTGGTTCTTTCTAGAATCGGGTGTGACAGCCACCTTGTCTAAGACTTTTTTTGTTTGGAAATAAGGGCCTACTTCATCATTTATATTAATCGCTACACTTCCGCTTGAGATGAAGGACCTAATCCACTCAATCCATTTGAGTGAAAATCCTTTCAGCCGAAGCGTTTGCAGTAGGAAATTTCATCTCACCTTGTCATATGCCTTCTCAAAATCAATTTTAATAATAACCTCACTAAGATTTTTCCAATGTAACTCATGTATCGTTTCATGAAGGATAACAACCCCTTCTAGGATGTTCCGACCTCAAATAAAAGTTGTTTGTGTAGGGCTGATTAAATGATCTGCAACTAAATTGATACAAATGGTCGCCACTTTTGTAAAAAATTTGAAACTCACATTAAGCAAGCAAATTGGTCTGAATTGCTGAATCTTATTAGCTTCTTGTGTTTTTGGCAGTAGGGTTATGACGCCAAAATTCAAGCTGAAAAGGGGAATGTCACCGTTATGTAGATCATGAAACATAAGCATCAGGTCTCCTTTAATGACATCCCAAAAATGCTGATAGAATTCAGCCGGGAAGCCATCTAGGCCCGGCGCTTTGTTGTGTTCCATATCAAAAATTGCATCCCAAATCTCTTTTTCGGTGAATGGAGCCATCAGGAATTCATTTTCAGAGTTGCTGACTTGAGGGATATCATCCGTCCTATCACATAAGGTGAAATGATTATCCTCCGAAGGACCAAATAATTCTTTATAAAATTGTGTGATGTATCC
Organism: Panicum miliaceum; assembly: GCA_032594955.1. Classification (NCBI taxonomy): domain Eukaryota; kingdom Viridiplantae; phylum Streptophyta; class Magnoliopsida; order Poales; family Poaceae; genus Panicum; species Panicum miliaceum. Next base: position 13,724,521 of record CM064060.1, on the reverse strand, counting down.
TTTTAGATTTTGTTGTCCTTCAACTTTAGTCCCATCATGCTCTAGGGAGAAAATACGTTTCTTTCTATGTTTTCCATTGGCAATCATCTGAAAATATCTTGTATTATTATCCCCCAAGAGAACGATGGTCATTTTTGCACGTTGATAAAACTTGAGTTCCTCCTCCGTAAGAGCTTTATCAAGTCATCACGTGCCTTTTCTAGTTGTTCCCTTTCCCCATCAGTGAAAAGTCTGGTTTCAGTTAAAGTATCAAGGTTTGTTACCACGGTTTGGAGGGTTTCCTTTTGAGCTTTATATACCCCATGATGATGGCGAGCCCATCCCCGCAGATGTTTTCTTAATGCCCCCAACTTTCTATTCCAACGTTGCACTGAGTTCTATCCAGATACCGGTTTATTCCAGATTTCTGTAACACGTTCCCTGAAATCCTCATGAGATAGCCAACCAAGTTCCATTTTGAACGATTTTGCAATCCCCATATAGGATGGGGCGCCTGTGTCCAATAAAAGTGGCGTATGGTCTGAGACGCCTCTGCCTAGTGCATGTACCGTTACCATCGGAAATTTGAATTCCCACTCAGTTGTCACTAAAACTCTATCGAGTTTCTCATAGGTCTGACCCGTTAGAGAATTTGCCCAGGTGTATTGTCTCCTTGCCAAATCTATCTCCCGAAGATCAAAACTATCAATGACAGCGTTGAACAGGTGACAACATTGAACAGGAATGGCCAACATGGATTGAAATTATTTTTGTTCTTTTCTCTACTATGTCGCATAATGTTATAAGTCACCCCCGACTAAAGTTGGCCATGGATTTTGTTGGCATGTACGAACGAGTTCCGACAGAAAGGCTGACTTAAAGTCATCCTGTGCTGGACCATAGATTGCCATCAGAATCCATTTGAAATCATCCGCTTTACTGCGAAGATGAAATTTAATGAAAAATTCCTCTTCCACAATTATTGATAGATCAAGTATTGTTGAGTTGATTCCCAACAATATCCCGCCTGAACGCCCTCTAGGAGGGAGACAGTGCCAGGTGAAATCCACGCCCCAGAAAGACGACTTAGATTCGATCTAGACATGTCTTGTTTTCCGGTTTTCATGACAGCAACAAAATCTAGGTTGTGATCCCTGATAGTTTCTGAAATGTATCTGTATTTAGCCAAGTCTGAAAGACCTCTGCTATTCCGAAATATACCTTTCATGGGGAAACACTTTTATTTAATTTTTGTTGCCTTCTTTGTAACTTAACTTTTTTTATGAAGATTTGGACTTACGATTGGACTCCTTGAGGTCACAAATTCTTGTGGCCAAGTCCAGGTCATCCAGATCCACATCAGTAACCTCCTTGACCAAATGAGACAGAAGGCCATGGTCATTTTCCTAGTCCTCCTCATCACTTAGCTCAAAAGGAATGAAATCAAAACCCGCCCTTCCAGTTCCTTTCAATTTTGGCTGAATGGTAACCCTATCAACCTCGATTCGTTTAAGTGCATTATAAGAAACGTTAATTGCTTTGCTAGTACTACCCAGGCGAATTCCAATGGAATTTAAATTTGCTATACATGTATTTTTTTGAAGTCAACCGAGGAGATGAATTGAGGTTTACCTGCCGAGGAAACTGACTCCGACCCCCTCATGCAAGTTGCTGTAGGGCTGTCCATATTTTGCATTGCAGCACGCCTCTTAGCCTTGTCCAACATGCACTCGTCAGCTGAAGGTGTCCCATCAGCAGTATACGAGTAATTAGAATGAGCACTTCGACGTTTGCCATCCACAAAAATTGATCCTCCTGGGATGCCGAATCGAAAAAATTACCTTCAATAATTTTGCTTGGTGTCCTAAGACCAGTCGGGTCAGTAACCTCTGACTGTCCAGACTCCGATTGTGGAGGTAGTGCCGACAAACATTCCTGTCTAGCAGGAATTGCTATCTCCCTATGGGTATGTCCGTGCAAGTCTGCCGCAAAAAGATCAAGTGATGTCATGTTCAAATCATCAAAACAAATGTTTGTCGTTTGAGTCAAGGGCAGCTCACTTTCAGGTCTTGTCGAGAGAACTGACGGTGATACAGTTTGCGGCTCACACCCTGGCCGATCCACCTTCACCTCTATGCTTCGTGCATCTGTGTAGGCCGCCACATGCTGCTGGTGGTGGTCAGGTGTGCTCACCACTGACCCTTCAGCCACCCTCACCGGCCTCCCAATAACTACATTAAAACAGGAAGAATGTGACTGCATAGGAGTAGGACTGGTAGTCCCCGACTGAGGTGCTGAGGTATCTGTTTTGTTGTTACTTTTCAATTTCTTGGCAGCTGTGTCCCTGTCAGAATCCTCAGTACCACCATTCCCTGCCCCGAAATTGTCTTGATCCATGGGGTCAACATCTTCGGATGGGGCTACAGCCGGCACAAACGACTCATCCTCCAATGTATATGTAATATGATAGCCTTCTATACCAAACACCAAGTCTAGTGAGCGGTAACTGACTCTTATTTAGTACCCCAACTTTCACTCTTATAATTCCCATCTTCCTGTACGTGTACATATCCACTTCGCGAGTAGTTCCAATTACTGTTCCCAGAGCCCAGAAAACCATGTAGTTCCTGTAGGCATGTGGCACCTTAGTAATATGAACCTAAACTTCCTCCAGCTCATAGGTTGGAATAATATCATGATTATGCTGCCACACAGAAACAGTAAGAGTGACGCCATGATTTTTCAAATGGTAACCAATGTTGACCATACTCTGCAAAGCTTCATCACTCGGGAACGCGACTAAGAAAGAGTCATCCCCATGTGGTAAGGCCGCCCACTGCCAATCAATTCTAGTAATCCTGGCAAGCTCACTTTGGACCACATCAGCTGTTACCCATGCTCCAGTTACCGTGACCAACCCCGTGGGTGATGGATCAGGAGCTTCTAATTTGAAGTCCACCTCCGTAATCTGCACAAATGCCAGTTCCTTTTTTCCATACCCAAAAAAAGATGCACTAGGTTTTGGCATTTTAAGAATCGGACATTTGGACGACAGATGTGAGTTCTTCTTGTTGCACGTAATGCAGTCAAGGTCCGCTTCGCACTCTTCATTTACGTGACCACTGCATTTGCATCTGAAACAGAAGGCCCTCTTCTTGTTTAAGTTACCTTGGTCTGATTGCTGCTGAGGTTGTTGCTGCAACTGCAGGTTTCTGTCGGCCCCTTGTTCGCTGGATTCCGCGTTGTCGCCACCATCAGGAACAGGCACAAACTTTCTATGTGGCTGCCAGCCTCGGCCGGCCCCTCTGCCGCGCCAATGCTGTTCTCCTCGCCCTGAGCGATGACCTTCCGCTCGCCCAAAACCGGCACCACGCCCACGGTCTGGCGCATCACCTCGCCCCCGGACCTGAGCATCTCCACGCCCGACGACCTGGCCAGGTCACGGTCGGCGCCCTGCAACGCACCACCAGTGTCCTCTACGCCTCTTCCGGCTCCTTCCACGCGACCGGGATCGCCGCGGCCACGGCCTTGGAACGGCCCGCGGCGCCCCCGATTCACCCCCTGGGGTATGGTGGCATCTTATGTGCTGGGCGACGCACAACGTCGGCAAAAGAGGGTGGCGGCAGCGTAGCTGATGTGGGTGACGGGTGAATAGGGTTTGGCGACGCAGTGGAGGGAACCGATAGAATTGGTGTCGGTCTAGCAATTGGACTCGGTTTGGAACCGATTCTGGATCCCCCCGGAAAAAGGTCCCACCAAGACCAACTGAACTGCTTTGCCATGTCGATTAGGATCGCACTACAAGGCCGTGCCGTTGTTGCTGTAATCCCTGGTATTCATTTTTCAGTTTCTTTTGGGAAGAAAGCCTCCAGAGTGATTGCCGGTGGCCGCCGTTTAGGCAGCGGACCTCTCCACGGGCGAACGGCAAAACCTTTTCTCAAGATCGGTTTGGTAGGTGACCGGTGTTGTTCAACATCAGCCACTCTACATTCCGATTTATCCATCATCGAAGATGCCTTTAGGATACACTGATCGTGCTCCGACAAACTTCCATCAGACGGTTTCTCGATTTCCCACCATCTACTACCTTTTGGAAAACCCACTTCATTCCAGAAATTCTCAACCAAATTATCAGTTTGGTTTTTGGAATCCACATTGAATTGTTTTTTGTCATTGATGAACGGACATGCTTCTTCTGAAGTGTATCCAGCCATGAAGAAGTCATGGTAGGCAACATCTTCAGGGCTCCTATGGATCGGATCAAAAGGCACCAGATCTTCTGGTGGATCCGTAGAAGAAGAAGAAAAAGGAAAGCAAAACTCGCCTGAAACGGGAGCTAAGGTGAGATGCCGGTGGCGGATGGCTTCCGAACGGCGCTGCAGCTTCTCCGGTGACGAGCTTGCCAATGAGAGAAGAGGCATCGACGACGAGCTTGCCACCACCGGCGGCATCCCAAAGCGCAACGCGGCCAGGCTTCACCTGGGCCGGACGCCCTTGCCGGCCGCCGTGCCGGGCGGAGAACAGGCGCTCGGATCGCCTCTTGATCGCCCGTCCGGTAAAACCGGAATTCAAAATTCCTCAACCCCTCCCCAGGTGATACCGTGCAGCTGTGCTCACACCACCGTAGCTTGCAGGTGGAGGAATGGCTAGTGTAGGTGGTGACGTCTTGAGTTGCTAGCGCTGCTAGATACTCCATTCGTCCTAAATTATTAGTTATTTTGATTTTTCTAGATGTATAATTTTTATTATGCATCTAGATATATAGTATGTCTAAGTGCATAGCAAAATTGATGTATCTAGAAAAGGCAAAACAACTAATAATTGGAACGGAGAAAGTACCTATTTTGGTCAAGCAGAGCGAAGAAAGATGAGAGCAGTGACGCATGGTGCTCGCCCTCGAGCTTCAACAACGCTGTTGATTGCTAAGATGGGTGGAGGAACAAAGAGAATGAGGGAGGAGCTCAACTGCTCAAGCTGCTTTGATAGGAAGTAATTAAGAGGAGAGAGATAGAGTGGGTGTTCTGATACTTGGCTGGCTACATGGATTGGAAGTAGTGCATGGAGGAGCAGAGGGGAGCAAGCATGGAGAACAGGCATGCTTGACCTTGGTGGCTTTGGAGCTCGGATTGGAAATAAGAATAAAGATACGGATATGAGTTTAGTGCTTTCTTCACGATCCAATCTGATCTTTATATATTTTTAACTTTTTTTTTAAGAACTTTTATATATTTTTAACTTAAAATTATATAAGATAAGTGTTCGGTCCTTAGATTATCTTAGACTAAATTTTAAGATTCTTTTATCATTCCTAGTGCTCGCTGCCGATTGGATGCTTCGGTAATTGGTAGAGACTAGTTTTTAGCGGCATGACAACCACGTTTGAGGCGAAGATGTGCCCTGCACATAATGAGAAATTATTACCATGAGGACTTTGGATGCTTTTCTGCTTATATTCCTAAGGATGAGATTGTTTGACCTGGTCTTTTTTGATACGGGAGATTGTTGATTTTGAACTCCCTATTGATGTATCAAGGTTATGGTTATATTCAGTTCATCGGTGCTATAATTCGCGCCATGCAGGGGCGCGTCACCATGACTGATCTTGCCATGTTTTCCTCCCTCTTTCTGAATCCCCAATCCTTTCTCCCTAAACCCTCATAAGAGCCGAGCAACCCAATGGCTGATCAGGACGCCGGCGGCTAGCTGCCGCTGCTATCTCCAAATCAACCGGTATGCTTCTTGTTGTTGTTGCTGCTGGTGCTGCTGCCAGGCATCAGATCTCGACTGGCCATGATGGGTTAGGGACCGGCACTCAGAGATCACAATCAACCTCAAATAGAGGAGATGGGACGGAGGAGCCAAGACACTCTACCAGGATGTTTGAATCCAAATGCTAATATCTAAAAGTACTAAACTTTAGCACTAATTTATCCAAACAGAAGTGCTAATGGAGTGGACTAAAATTTAGCCAAAACTTAACTTTAATCAAAATATAAGTGCTAATAGATGCTGAAATCCATCCAAACAGACTGTTCTACTCTGTTCAGGTTAATCACACACGCTCCACACGACTTCGAACTCGTCCCTGAACCCATGCTTCAGGCACAACCAGAAGAGAGCCAAGCGTCTACTCCCGAATGCTGAATCTACCGTCACCCATAAGTAACGAAACTTACAATCGATTCTCGAACTCTAAGAGTGATTAAGTTCCTTTTCCCCTTCTTTTTTTCGTCCCTCTTCCCCCTTCCTTCCTCTAGAGATAGCGCCGGGCTGGTTGGTTGGGGCAGCGAGGCGAAGTGGCGGCGGGCTATCGGGGCGGCGGCGAGCTCCTGAGGTAGGGTGCGAGTGTTTTTTCCTTTTTTCGCTTTTGGATGCAAAAGTTTTTACAAATTTTTTTCCAAATTGTTTTGGATGCAATAGTTTTTTTTCAAAATTTTTTCAGTTAACCTTTTCTTATCAAATTTTTTTCACGCCCTCCAAATTTTTTCTTTGAAAAGTTTCTTCAGAAAAATTTTATCAGAAAAAAAATAAAAAAACTAAAAAAAGAAATGTGGCCCTCGGTCGACTGTAAACTAGCAGCGTCTGCTCTCTGGTCTCTACCCAGACAGACAGGTCCGGCAGAGTCCGACCCGGCGGACTTGGTCGAGCCAGACCACCCACTCCGGCCCACAGCCCAGCCCATCCGGTCCACACTGCGTTTTGGAGGGGTCCACAGCACAGAGGCATCCGTCCCACGAATTCGGCCGCGGCTCCTCCGATCCCGCCGCCGGCGATGGGCTGCTCGCCGGAGCCGGGCGCCGCGGCGTGCCCGGACTGCCTGGAGCGCCTCGTCCGCTCCGACCTCGGCAGTTCCGGCCTCTCCTTCGTCCACGGCCTCTCGGACTCCCCGCTCCCCTTCGCCGCCTCCGCGGTCGTCCAGGTCCGCCCCGGCTGCTCTATTTTCCGTGTGATTTCCGGGCGCTTTTCGCCGACGCGTGCTCCCAAACTCGTCGCGGGCCTTCTCTTCGGTTCGACCAGCCTGCTGTTTTGCAGCAGAGCTTGTTATGCCTCCATTATTCGCATGCATAAACCCCTGCTTGGTTTGGAAGAGCTGCTGGCCGTAGTAGCTTCGGCTTAATGCTTGTTTCCTTCTCGTGCAGATAGCGTCTGATGGAGCGGAGGAAAGTAACGGGAGGTAAGGCTACGCATTCATGACTTGCTTGGTTTCCAGCTTCTCATGTTAATATTTTTGGACACCGCTGCAGTGTGTCGATATCCTTATGACAAAATTGTTTCATTCGGCTGTAGCTGTGTATAACGTTACATTGTTATAAGCTTGCAACATACTTCTTCAGCTGGGATAGGCAAGTTATCGGAATGTGCTTCAGTGCAATTCCAACTAGAGTGAGCTGTATGTTTCAAACCAGATACTCTATCAATGCTGCTTGAAATTCTTGCTTAATGTTGGAGCAATAAGTAAGCACGTAGCGATTTATGTTGAACCTTTGGAATACAGCTGCTTAGTAGACAACCTAGTTTGGAAAGCTACAAAATGTATGTCACAAATTCTGGTCAATAGGAAGCAGCCAAATTAGCCATGCGGACAATTTCTTACTTTTCTATATAACAAATTACCATCATAAAACAAAACCATAGCAAAAGCTGGTAAAGCATTTGCACATCTATGCAGTTGTGTTTATCACAGTTCGTTGCAGTCAAGTTCATTGAAGTCCGTATATTCTCCAACTTAATACTGTTTCTTGTTTCCACTCCTTTCCACTCATCCTTACACAGAAGTGGTGCCGTATATGTTGCAGGCAGCATTACTCCAGTTTTGTTTTAGTGGGCCTATGCGGTGCTAAAGTGCCTTTTGGTAGTAAAAAATGGTAATTTTCTTTGCCAAGGATTATATTTATCTTTATAAAAGGCTCCAAAATTGATGTATCAACGTATACGGAATTCTCCACATTTTTCATTCCCTACAGTGACGACAATTCCTTGGAGAACGGTATTCATAATGATCCCCAGCCAGAGCAAACAGTATATAATGATGATGACCAGTATACTGAGCAATCAGATTCCTCTTCTGGCAAAGGATGCATTGAAGATCATGAAAATTCCCCTGGGCTCAGTAAGCAGCATCAGGTCATAAGCACAATTGCCAAATTAACTCCTGTTTGCTATCTCAGCATAGACCACACTTTAGATGTTAAAGAGCTTATCTTGAGTTACCTGAACTTCTCAACTGAAGAGGATGTGATTAATTCGTTAAATCTGTTATCTGAAAACAAAATTAGTGGTTTTACTGGATTAGACTTCCTCAGTTTTGTTGGATTTTCAGCATTTGATGACTTGCATCCTTCTGGACGTGTGAGGCATCCCAACATATTACCAGTGTTAGGTGTTCTAGAAACATCTGATCATTGCTACATGTTACATCCAAAGGCTGCATACACTTTGGAAAATATCATGCACTACAGTCCAAAGGCATTCTGCTCAGATTGGCATATTAGATTTCTCATCTACCAGATAATATCTGCTTTGGCATACCTTCATGATTCAGGAGTTCATCATGGCAATCTAAGGCCATCAAACATCTTGATGTCAGATTCCTTATGGCCTTACCTGAGCATAACTGATACCTGTCCTGTAAAACACAGTTGGGGTTTTTCTGATCCTAATTGCTCACCTAACTCATGCTGTTTTATGGAGGACTGCTCCTCAAAAGCCATTTATACTGGTTTCAAACTGCAATCATCCTTGGACTGGCAATCTCATTTTAAGCAATGGTGGAAAGGTGAGCTGAGCAATTATGAATACCTTCTTGTCTTAAACAGGTTAGCTGGTAGAAGGTGGGGCGATCCAGCTTTTCACACTGTTATGCCTTGGGTAATAGATTTCACAGTGATGCCTGATGAAAGTTCTGATAATGGTTGGAGGGATCTAACCAAAAGTAAATGGCGGTTGGCAAAAGGTGATGAGCAGTTGGATTTTACGTATTCGTCATCTGAGATTCCACATCATGTTTCTGATGAGTGTCTGTCAGAGCTAGCTGTCTGCAGTTACAAAGCAAGGAGGTTGCCTAAGACCATCTTAAGGTCAGCTGTGCGTTCCGTCTATGAGCCCAATGAATACCCGTCTAGTATGCAAAGGCTTTACCAGTGGACGCCTGATGAATGCATTCCAGAATTTTATAGTGATCCTCGGATTTTCGCCTCTCTTCATTCTGAAATGAGTGATTTGGCTTTGCCTTCCTGGGCAACATCCGCAGAGGATTTTATTTGTCTGCATAGGGATGCATTAGAGAGTGATAGAGTATCACAACAACTGCATCACTGGATCGACATAACATTTGGCTATAAACTTTCTGGAGACGCATCTGTTGAAGCCAAAAATGTAATGTTGCCTCCTAGTGATCCATCTAGACCTAAATCAATTGGGCGACACCAGCTTTTTACAAGGCCTCATCCTAAGCGCCTTGTTAGCACCCCTCATGCAGTCTACCACAATAAAATGGACTCCTGTGCTAGATGCTGTGGCAAACGAAGTAGTGCAACAACTGATGGAGCATTAGATGGCAGTTCTCCAATTGTGCTTTCAGAAATTGGTTGTTTGGAGGAATTTGAGAAAGCAACTTTGTTTGCAGAGCTTGAACACCATTTGAATCCAATTTATGATTATGCTGACACTTCAACTTGGTGCTCTCCAGCTAAATATCCCAAGAGCGAAAATGCAGATCAGATCTTGCGACATGACTGTGCAATGCCAGTTGCAGCCGATTTTGATTTTGGTTCCTTTCTTGAGTGCTTTGAGTCTGATGGTGGTTCCCCTATGGGTTATCAACAACTGCTGTTGTGGAATCAAAAGTCTCATTCAGAAAATGAGCATCATGCAAATGATGTATTTTCTATCGGGTGCATGATGGCAGAAATCTATCTGGAAAGGCCACTTTTTGATACTGCCTTGCTAGCTGCATACAAAGAAATTGGCATAGTACCAGGAGCACTTCAAGTATTGCCTTCTCATGTCAGACTCTTTGTTGAGTCATGCATACAGAGGGAATGGAACAGGTAACTTCAGCAATGAAGATGTTTACAGTTTATATGCCACCGCTTTGGTGAATATAAAGACATAACTGTTACATCGATACTGATTTTTTGTTCTTTTGCAGGAGGCCAACAGCAAAGCACCTTTTGGAGTCACCATACTTTCCTCCATCAATTCGATCTGCATATATGTTTCTTGCTCCACTTCAAGTTTTGTGTACATCTAGAGAGCGAATCAAGTATGCTGCTAAGCTTGCAAGTGAAGGGGCACTTAAAGCTATGGGAGAATTTGCTGCTGAAATGTGTGCACCTTACTGCCTATCGCTTGTTTCATCATCTTTGTCAGATGTTGACACTGAATCGGCCTTGTCTCTGCTTAAAGAATTTATAAAGAGCTTGAGTATCCAAGCAACTAAGGACCTCATTCTGCACATCATTCAGAAGATCTTACAGGCCAGTTAAGATATATCAGTAGGAAAGATATTCACATGTGTTTTTTTTTCCTTGATTTCGAAGTTTTGGCCTATGGGACCTATAGTTTCTTCCTACTGATAAGTTTTGTCTGATGGTGGTTGCTACAGGCGGCAGAATATTCACACCTGAAGGTTGCCCTTCTTCAAGACTCTTTCGTTCGAGATTTGTGGAAGAAATTGGGAAAACAAACTTATATTGAGAAGGTACATCCTTTGGTGATCTCAAACTTATACAATTCACCTAACAAGATCACTGCCTCTGCTGCATCCACTGTTCTGATCGTCTCAAGTGAGGAACTAGGAGTACCAATTACCATTCATCAGGCAAGTCTAAGTGGAAACTTTTGTTGGTATACCATCCTAATCCATGCATCACTGATCGATATCTCCACTTTCTCCAGACAATTTTACCACTAATTCACTGTTTTGGCAAAGGATTATGTGCTGATGGAATTGATACTTTGGTCAGGATTGGTAATCACTTAATGCTTTCTCGTTATGTTCAAACTGATTTGCTCAGTGATCACTAACCTTAGTATTATATAGGTGGATTACTTGGAGAAACTTTTGTTGTCAAGCAAATTCTTCCGTTGCTTAGGAATGTTATACTCTCATGTATCGATCCGTCAAAGATGAATAAGCCTGAGCCACAGCATAGTTGGAACTCTTCTGCTCTCGTTGATAGCTTATCTGCCTTGGAAGGCCTTGTGTCAGTTCTTCCCATCAAAGCTGTTCTTAAAGAGCTTCTTCAGGTACTTCACTGGCAAAAACAAAGCTTAGCAGTCAAACATAACAAGGGCATGAAAATGGATAGAATTTATATTGGGTTGAAGCTAAACCAAACTGGAATCCTTATTTTAAAATTTAAGTTGAGACCAAATTCAGATGACTATAAGCACAAATTCAAAGACTACCAGATCCCAATAAGACTTTACTTACCTTTGACCAATTGATAGCATTTCTACTTCCGTTATATACATCAATATGAAATTGGGTCACAGTTTAAATCAAGAGTAAAATGCACTAGGGGTAACTCGAAACTCGTAAATTTATCTAGATTCTCGCCTAGGTCCATAAAATCTCAAAGTGGGCATCTCATCTTTTTTTTTAGATGAGGAATAAACCAGCCTCTATATCCATCTGATGGATATATACAGCCCACTCAAAGTGGGCATCTAGGTCCTTAAAATGTTTTACTAATATTATCTATAGTGTTATCAAATTCCAGCACCGATTTAGATGCTTAGAGTGTACCTTGAATTTTAAATTCTGATATTGACCGAAAAATCTTACTACAAAACTTGGCATATTAGTCAAGTGAAATTTGTTGGTGCCCAGGCTCCTCTTTTAAATATATGTTATTTTTAAGCATATCCACGTTAACCCTTAATTGTGTATTCTTTATGCATTCATCCATCCATTATTCTTCTATGGGCATCTACAGGACCAAGTTTGTCTTCATGTAAAGGTTCTTATGCAGATTCATTTGGATCTTCGTGCGATTCAGGCAATAACTGTTTTTAACATGCTTTCCCTTTAGTATTTCTCTTTATTCTATTCCATTAGTGTTTATTATACAACTTAAACATTTTTCCATCAAAACTGCATTGTTGATTAGGTGGCTGCTACCGCACTTGCTGACCTTTGTCGACGCATTGGACCAGATAACACTTCTACATATGTTTTGCCACAATTGAAGGAGCTTTTTGCTGAACTAGCCTTTTCTCATGAGACATCTGGTCTTAGCCTTCTTACAAAAGGATTAAAAACTTCTGAAGGAAACAAAAGTGAGTCAATTACAATGGAATCCCGAATTGATCTTGTGTAAGTCAAAACTAGTTTTTCTGTGTTTTCGTATAAATGGTTTTATATGCTTCTGTTTTCATATAAGGTAAAAATTGTAGGTTTCTTCTATATCCTTTCTTTGCATCACTTGTTGGGATAGAGAAGCTCCGGGAGTGTTGCTCAACATGGTTTCTATTGGAGCAAGCTCTTCAAAGGTTGTACAATTGGAAGGTACATAAGGCTTCATTCTTTCTTGTACTCTCAATTGTTGAGATGATATCCTTATCATGTTTGTTTTCCTTATTTCCTTCTGTGCTTTTGTTTAGTGGGAGCCTTCTGGTGATTGTTCTAAGAATGCTGAAAATATGAAAGCTCAAAGGTTTCAGCCTGGCAACTGTATCTCATCAGAGTCTGTTCCAACCAATCTGCTTTTCAATGGGGCAGGTTGGTCCACGGCACAATCAGAAACTAAGCTTGAGAATGAGACTTCCAGTGACAATTCATATACTTCAAGTTCTGGAAACCAGCCATGGTTTTGGTTCCCCAGCCCTGATAGTAGTTGGGGTGCTCCAGAATTTCTTGGACGTGGTGGTGGTGTGAGAGATGAACTTCCCTGGAAGATTAAAGCTTCTGTCCTTTACTCAGCACGTGCTCACCCTGGTGCTTTACGTTCATTAGCAGTTCATGATGATGAATGCACAGTTTTTACTGGAGGAGTTGGTCCTGGTTTTAAAGGAAGTATCCAGAGGTGGGAATTGCCAAACATGAATTGCACGTCTGGTTATTATGGGCATGAAGAGGTCAGTTTTTACTCGTTTTAATAATATCATTCTCTCTCTGCTTTTATGATGGATGATTTTATTTTGAATTTATAAACAAAATGATTTTTAAAAAAGGAGCAATGAAAAACTGTATTCAAACGTGATTTTTTTTCCAAAGACCAAATTTGAATGTGGAGCCTACATTAAATCCAGCTGGTTTACGGGGGAACTTGGGCTCTCTGATATTACTTGTTTCTGGCTGGTTGTGATGAATGATGATGAACCCAGGAATCTTCCATTTGGTTATTCCTGGTTGAACCACCAATCTAGTTTCATTCAATAATTAGGACATCAAGCATCATTTTAGAATTTCTTTTTGGACTAGAAACCAGAACCTACCAGCTTATGGTTTTCACTCGGGAACTGCCCAGTTTCCTGTCCCATAAGTAGTATTGTTTGAAAAATGAAATTTGATTTTGAAAAGTAGGAGCGAACTATTGCATCCTGCCTGTGCTTTTAATATGAGCTGGTGTGGGTTCCATAGTGGTAATTGTTAGAGAAGTGCAACTCAACTCTATTGCAATGCCCCAAAGGTGATGTATACACTATACAGCATGTAGAATATGCAGGAAGCCCCCTACACTAGTATCTAATTGCAACAGAAAGGGGATATGTCTAACAGTAATCAGTTTGGTATCGGTTCTCATCCAGTAACCAGTTGATTCCCAGTATTTTCTTGGATGCATTTTGTTAGTAACCGGCCGGTTCCCAGTAGAAATGGTCTACTAGCAAGATGGATCATGTTATTGGCAAGGTCGTAGAACCTGATAAAGATACGAGTGGCTCCAGCTGGTCTAGAGTGACGACTGCCGCAGCCAAACATTTGACAGATTGAAATAATTGAATGAAATACTACAAGTTTTTTTTTACAAAAAAGGTTGCAAGCTTAGTTCATAATGGCACATTTTCCAAAGCAAAGGGCACTGTTTTGTTTGTCTTCGTTCTGTTGTTGTGATAAGCAACTGTTTTTCATCTTTGCAATGCATTGAGACGCAGTTCTCCTGCATGTTAGGAAACACAAAAACAAAACAAAGGACACTGTAATAGTAGTAAGTTAAAGACCCTAGAAAAACAGGGCAAGATAAATAAGAATACTCACCAGCATCTGGCACAGGATCAACATCTATCTGCTGCCATTCTGTTCAGTGATAATTGTGGAGCCATCAGGTGACATAGGGGAATTTCTTAGCTATGGTGGCATGTAGCTGTGGATGCCTTGATGAAGTCTTGGGGGGATGTCATAGTGGATATTTTTGGCATATTATCATGAGTGTGATCTAATTCTAAATGTTGCTATGGTGCAGAAGCTATTTTTCTGAAAAAGATTTTGCACAAAAAATTCGTAATAAATCAGAAGGCTTGTTTATAGGCTATCGACATCTGCTTGTGAAATTGGAAGTTCATTGTGTTTCTTTTAGGAAAGTTAATGGGAATAGGTCTGTGTTAGCATTTATCTTGTTACCAGAGAGTTGTGTCCACTGTCCAGGTTCATCTAGTGCCTAGCTTCATTTCTATTAGGGCTAGCTTTTGGATTGCATAAGTACGACGGTGGTGCGAGGCCACAAGAAGAATCCATTACTAATGAAACGTCATGCAAGAGGAAGCTGCTGTACATGGCAAGAAGTACCGTTAACAAGATTAAGGGGTGATTGTTTGTTAGCATTAATCTTGTCATTAAGGGTTATGTCCAGGTTCAGCTAGTGTCTAGGTTCATTGCTGTTAGGGCTAGCTTTTGGGGTGCAGAAAGGCTTCCTCCAGGTGTTTGGCCAACAGTCAGAAAATATGATTCAATCTTACTTAGATGATAAACCTATTTCCTTAACATTTTTATTGTCTAATCTAGAACATAGAGTTTGAATGTTTGATGCCTGTCCTACAAACTGACCTGGCCAATCATGCTGCGTCCAAGTGTCCTACGAATTTATAGTTTACTCCCACTAAGGATTAGAACTTTGGCAAAAAGAAAAAAAATAACAGACTGGCTGCTGATGGTTCACTGAAATCCTAGTTGAATGGGCATTAAAAAAACCCACCTTGTTTATTGGATTTTAAATTTAACTTCTGGTCATTCGAGATTTTTTTTTTAAATTCCGGTTCATGGTAGTAACTAGTGGAGAACTTTTGCTATCTGGTTGCGAAGTGTTTGAAATTCATGTCTGTGCTTGATTTTGAGTTAGCACATTGCTCATTATCAGCTAAGAAACAGTGTCGCCTTATGTTTCTTAACTGCATCTGCATGTAGTTAGGGAACCTTGGCTCCCGCTCCACCTTGGTACTGGTAAGTGTAAGAGGTAGCATATCTCTACAGAAGAGAAACAGAAATAGTAACTTCAGTACTAGGAGACATGGAGAGAAGAGAGAGGAAAAGTAAAAGTAGGCCCTGGGGTATTAAAGACTCTGTTGTTAGGTTCTGATGATTTTACACTCCTTGAACATGATCTGATTTTACACTTGTAATAACCAAATTGTAGGAGACAAATAACAAAAAAGATGAAGTCCAAGAATTTGCGAAATGTACTTGACTTGAATTGTTTCTACTTGTTCTTAACTCATCCATTGTCTTTTAAGAAAAGATCTGATCAAGCATTCCTGTTTAGTAAATCAAACTCATGTTTATATGTATTCAATAATTTACAAATTCCAATATATTACATATTTCCTTTTCTTTTTTTAAAAAAAGTCAGACAGTATAAAAGTTATGACTAGTATTCTTTTAGAGATTTTGACTAGTGCTGCTGCTTGACATATTGTATATTATAGATTGTTTACTCTCTCTTTCATGTGTTCTATGTTTGAACTCATTGGCATACTCTTTGGGATCTTTTTATGAATTATTTTATGTGCAAACAA
This sequence comes from Panicum miliaceum, assembly GCA_032594955.1. Classification (NCBI taxonomy): domain Eukaryota; kingdom Viridiplantae; phylum Streptophyta; class Magnoliopsida; order Poales; family Poaceae; genus Panicum; species Panicum miliaceum. The sequence continues at coordinate 13,708,588 of CM064060.1, read as the reverse complement.
TTCACTCTTAATGTTTTTCTCTTACCATCTCATTTTTGTAGGTTGTCAATTCCATCTGCGTCCTGTCAATTACTGGCAGAGTGGCTTCTTGTGATGGCACTATTCATATATGGAATGGGAAGACAGGAAAGCTCATTGCAGCTCATGCTGAGTCATCTACTACCTTCCCACTCCAAACTGCATCTATTGAGCAGGCAAACATGCTCAATCAGGATGCACTCTCAGGTGGAATATTATCAACTGCATTTCGTGGTAGTTTGTATACATCTATGCATTATATGGAATCTGATGGTATACTTGTTGCGGGTATGGGAAACGGTTCGATCAGGTATTGATCTTTATGTCATCAATTTGTTTGGCATGATCTTTCTTTTTTTTTTAATGTCGAAGAGAAATATCTTTCCTTGAATCCTACTCTTTGCTTGCGGAATGCATTTGTGGCCACAAGCACTGGTCATGCAGCTATGCACATGAATATGCTGGCAAAGCCGTAGCCACAAAGCTGCAAATTTACTTCAGTTAACTAGGTAGTACTCATGCCATATGAGTTTGGAAGCCGTGTATGCTTGTTTTTTCTTGAAAGATTAGCGATTAGAAGTTGGGAGCATGTTCTGTTCTCTCCAAATCTCATTGTTATTTCACTCAATTTCTATCAGAGTAGCTTGAATATGTCTGCTAATTATTGTGTTGCACATCGGTTGAGTCTTTGCAGATTTATTGACATATCTCGGGATCAGAAGCTACATTTATGGAAGAGTGATTCTGCTGAAATATCTTTCTCATCCCTTGTGTCTGCTATTTGCTCATGTGGCTCAGACAGGCTTACCAAAGGAACCCCAATGGCTTCATCCTGGGTAGCAGCAGGTCTAAGTTCTGGTTACTGCCGGTTGCTTGATAAGCGTAGTGGGAACATCATTGCAGTTTGGCGAGCACATGATGGACACATCACAAAGGTCACTGCACCCCTAGCCCTCTACCACAGATGTTACAAGAACCTTGTTTCCTGACATTTTCTGACCTGTTCTCTTTCCCATTTATGCTTACAGCTGGCAGCACCAGATGACCACTTAATTGTATCAAGTTCCCTGGACAAGACTCTTCGAGTTTGGGACATCAGAGGGTATTATTCTCTTAAATGTCTTTGCTGGATTGCGTGTATTTCTTCTGGCTTACACATATTTTCTCTTTGAATTTGCACAAAATTCTAAAATGTCTTTTGCTGGAAAATGTGATAGGAATCTGGCAATGCAGTCAAACATTTTCAGAAGTCATTCAGATGGCATCCCCAGCTTTTCTGTCTGGGGTCAAGATGTGATACCAATTTCAAGGAACAAAATCGCACTCACTTCTCTTTCAAGGCCAGCAAGTGATGTAAGACTATCCTTCTCACAACTTGCGCCACTGTTTAATCTCGGAAAAAAAAGTTTACCACTTCCAATAGCAGTGTGCCTTTATTTAGCAATTTAAATGTGGTATGAACTGGAAATCTATTTGGCTCTTGTGAAAGTGATTTTCATATGCTTCTATGCAGATTGGACATCAGCAGCTTGCACTTCAGAATTTGTATTCGGCTGACAGAGGAATGAAACACAAAAACCTTTCTGTTCTTTCAACTATTGCTGTGCTTCCATTGTCAAGATTGTTCGTGGTTGGAACTGAAGATGGATTCCTCAAAATCTGCCACTAGGTACTTCTAGTATTAGTAATCGTCTCTCCTTTGCACTGAGTTGAAAAAAAAACTTAAGTGGTTTCTACCACCGTCACTTTTGAATTGAATTTTGTAGCAAAAATGCCTGTGCATAGTTTGTTTTCATTTTGCCAGGAGCCACGGTAGAGTATACGTATTCGTGTTGTACAGGAAATGCATTGTGTGAACTTTATCTTTGAGTGAAAGCTTCAAATTTTTTTAATCTTCTCTATTTAAGCAGCACATCTTATATGTAGTGTACGTTTACTTGACGCTCTGATGATGTTCAAACTGTTGCTTCGTTACTAGCCAAAATCGGTGCATATTCCTTCCTTTTGTTGGAAGTCCAGTAAAAGTGGAGGTATATTTTTTTGATGGGAAAAGTGGAGGTATAGAGTGACCAGATGATTGCACAGGATTTGAAGATACTTTAGTGCTACTGCTACATATTTGATTGGTTAAAAAGTTTTCTTTGAGAGAATTCCCTATATAGCACCGGAAAAAAACATGATTCCCTATATAGCACTATAAAAATTTGTCTTCCCTAAATGGCATGGAAATTTTATTTGGTTCCTTTCATAGCACTTCTGTTAACTGGGCTGTTAAGCCCCACCAAAAAAGACATTTTTACCCCTCATCTTGACATCTCTATTCTGTTACTTTATGTTCAAATATGAATGATGCATAGATATTCAATGACAGAAAAATGAAGATTATTGTTCTCACATCTAATAATTCACGAGAATAATTCAATAGATCAAACTTTAGGCAATCGATATGATAGGTTCGACCAGTAAAGTAGATTCCAACATGAACAATTCATAAATAGTGATAGGTTCAACCATTACAATAGGTTCAGACATGAACAAGGTTTAACCAGTGCAATAGATTTCCATGAACAATTGAAACCTACATTAGGCCATCGCTGCCCATCGCCGCTGCTTCCCACGCCCTACCCGTCGCCGCTTCCTCCCGCGCCCTGCCCACCACCGCAGCCCCCAATAGCCTGCCCGCTGCCGCCGCCGCCGCCGCCTCCTATGGCCTGCCCGCGGCCGCAGTCATGCGTCCCCATGCCGACGGAGGGTTGGGAGAGAAGGAGCAAGAGGGAGGGGGTGTCGGGGTTCATGGAGGGGCAGGGGCTTGGGAGATCTAGGGTTGGGAGAGAAGGAGCAAGAGGGAAGGGAAGAAATCATGAGAAGGAGGGGGTGTCGGGGTCCTGAGAGGTCGGGGGTGTCGGTTTTTTTTGCGGGGTTCAGGAGGGGTCGGGGCTTCCGAGGGAGAGGGAGGGGTACTTCCGTCCATTCATCAAATTCTAATATGACCACGAGTACCTTTTTAACGGAATATGCTAATGGTTCTAACGGAAGTGCTAAAAAGAGAATGAGATAAAATTTTCGGTGTCAATGAAAGGAAGTAAATTTTTCTAGTGCTATATGGGGGATAATATTTTTTTCCAGCGCTATACAGGGAATTCTCTCTTTTTCTTTACTCAAATTCGGTCAAAGTTAATGGATGCCCAGCATGGATAGAAAACAAATTCTGATGCTAATGCTGACACACCCTTAACAAAATTTATTAGTATTTTGAGCTTCACTCAGACCGAATCTGATCCAACGCCACTAGAATTTGTAAGCCAGTACCATCCTTGTTCTCTGGCACTGTGGCACATGACTGTGCCTGTGGATTTCGCATTGGCGTGTTGTTCTGCCACCAAGCTGAGGACGCCTTGAATATCGGATTCGGATGATTTTAAATGTGGGTAGTTGGGTAGCAACAGGTAAAAGTAAAGACGGGTTGATCTCAACTACTGTCCTGTATGAATGCTGGCACTAACACACTCTGAAACCCCATTTCCTCCTCTCCTGCATTCCTCGATATCTGCACCTGATCAACCATTTAGAGCAAGGCTAATCATTTTAGCTAGTGTTTTTCTATAGTTTACATGTCATCTTAATCAATTTAATACCAGTCTAGATGGAAAGTGTTATAGTAGTGTTATGAACATTAAATATCATGCCATCGGCTTGCCCTCGCAGCCTGAGTTTTTTTTATTAAATATCATGCTATACCAGCAAATTTGCTGACATGGCAGAGTTATTTATGAGGAGCGAGAGGGGGAAGTGTTATAGGATGAGAGAGGAGTGTCATGGTGATAACATTCTATCAAGTTTCCAGTCTTGATAACTGTGCGATGACACTCTCAATTAAGACTGACTTAATAGCCAACTTATATAATAAGTTGGCTATATAGGTGGACTGCACAATTAATACTTGATTTATCTTTCTTCTCATTCTCTCACCAAATTTATTGGAGTCCGTGTTACACCCAGCTGAAAGCAGGTTGTAAACTTGGAGCCCGTTTCTCTTCTCTCTCACCCCTTCTCTCCCCTCCAACTCAGCAAAAATATGACGTGTCACTCTTTTTAGCCCGTCTATGTCATCTTATAATACTTGCTCTTTGGGCAATCCCAACCTATGATGTCTATGGATAGTGTCTATGTTAACATATCATCAAGACATCACCTTAGAAACTACACTCTACAATCCATAATATTTTGGTGTGGATTTCTATCAAACTCACTTTCTCTTCTCCATCTATCACATTTGTTCTCAATTTATTGTGAAGACACCACCTCACTTCATTTGCACAACTTGTAGTATCTAGCATATTGGTTTACATGTTGACACTGGGTCTTGTACGGGATCCAATTTCTTTCTCTATCCACTCTCTCTTATTTATTATGGTGGCACATAAGCTAAAAATTTTATGTGGCGATATAATTAATGCTATGAAAAGTATCCTAGATGGAGAGCTGGGAATGCCCTTAGGCAACATTAGATTGTTGTACCACTATAAAATCCGTGCATTTGTCATTTGTGGGCTGGTCAAGCATTGGCTTTGCGGGCGTTGCGTGGCGTTGTAGAAAGGTTAAGACAACTGCACTGTCTACCACTCCGAGTCTCTGACCCATGCATATGCCGTCTTGTTTAGTTTTCCGTCAAAAGTGTATTAAATATAGTTAAAAAAATCGCATTATATAAATGGACTGTAAATCGCGAGACGAATCTAATGAACCTAATTAGACCGTGATTAGATAATAGATTGCTACAATATTGCTACAACAAACATATACTGTGACGGACTAATTAGCTTCATTAGATTCGTCTTGCAATTTACGGATGAAATCTGTAATTAATTTTTTAATTAGTCTATATTTAATATTTTAAATATGAAAAGATTTCATTTTGAAAACTTTACGCGGGGAACTAAATAAGCCCTGTGTCCGCTGTAGGCTGGGCAGTACTGTCATTGAGACGTGGATCTTGCACTCTTGCAGCAAAGAAACATGGGCTGGCTGGCCTCATTACACTACACAGTTCAGCTGTTCCTCCATAAATGCTTCAGTACTTCGCACAGTGGATCAGCACTAGCTCAGCACCATCTCTGCATATATACGAACGTGTGCGCTGAGCAGCTAGCTGGTTCTTGGACAACCAAACCAAGCAGCAGATCAGAATCTGTGCAAAGCCATCAAGCAGCAGTGCAGCCAGCCATAGAGAAGAGAGGCAGCAGCGGTAGCGCGAGCCTCCTCGTCGTGGGCCTCCTGCTGGCCGCCTCGCTCGCGTTCCAGCCGTGCCACGGCGCGCGCGGCGTCCCCGCCGGCGCCGGGCCGGAGGAGAAGCCGCTCCGGCCCCAGAACGTCTTCGGGTTCGGCGGCTTCTACCCTGGCCCCACCGTCAACTGGGTCTTCCCGGGCCCCAACGGCGTCACCCCGCAGGTCGGCTTCGGCGGGATGCCGGGCTCCGGCGCCTTCCCAGGGGTCGGCGGCAGCGGTGGCGTCTCGCCGTTCACGCCGGGCGGCGGCGGCGGCGTGGTCGGCATCCACGGCGGCGGCGGCGCTGCTGCTGCTGCTGGCGCCGCGGCGAAGAAGCCGTGAGACGCAGAGGTGGCGACCCGGATGTCAGGCTGTGTGGGTGTGAGGAGAGGTGGTCGAGCTTTGTGCGGTAGAGTTTCGTGTGTGGTGTGGAAGGTTGTGTAGTGGTATGAGCGAAGTCTGTGGTTTGTTCTTGTCTTGGCCATCGTGTTAGTACGTGTTCATGTGTTGTGTCGTGGTTATCAGAGCTTTGTATCTTGTGTCTGTGTAAAGGACGACTCTAAATCTTGCGTGCTTTGACTCTCTCTCTCTCTCTCTCTCTCCCCCCGGCGCATAATCAGATCAGTCATATTCCCACTGATCGAATTCAGTATGGATGATCAGTACATATTCCACGCGCTGTGCCGGCGAGGAGCCCGTGCGCAGCGCCTCCACGCACAAACGCAGCGCCGGTGGATGGAGGTGGGCGGTGAGCCGAACCACTTTTCTCCACCGTATCCATCCCTTCCCAACTGCCTTTTTCTTCCCCCCTCTAAATTCTAGACTACTCTAACTGCGAGGAACCGGCCCATATTGATTCCATTTAATCGAGTCATCATGCATTGATCAACTCAATTAAAGAGAACCAATCTCAGTAGTTCTTAGAATATGTCATGAGCAATGCCCAGGATTTAAACACACTCCACAAGCACAACAAAATGAACATCATCACACACAAGCATATCCATACATGGAAGTTCAAATTACATAAAGAGATTCAAGTTACATAACATCAAGTCTTAGAGTTTTGCAGCGGAAAGATCTATCATCGCTCTCATACGATAAACACACAAAATAAGAAGGATAACACTATATGCCGATAGTGACCTTCTCATAGCCACCGGCCATCTACTCCTCACCCACACCTCCGTCTGCGGGGTAGAAGTACCCAAAGATGGCCTCCGGCTGCGGATCACCTGCAACAACTTAACAATAGCACCATGAGTACAAAAGGTACTTGCAGGACTTATCCAATATGGGTATATACTTGCCCGACCTCAAGGAGAATGCATTTGGTTAGGTAGTAAGGAGATGGCGTGGCAATTGTTTTTTTGCATAAAAGCATCTACATTTGATTAAGTTATAAGAAGCAAAAGACATAGCCTATACGATCTCTAATTCAAATACCAATACAAGTTGCATAAATAAAATGATCATGTGTAACTTGAGATCAATCTTCCGTGAACTCATTCACGAAACTCAACATTGGAGCGAACCTCAAGGAGCGTGCTCAATGACCGAGAGCGCGGCTATTGCAATAGACTAATACCCTGCAGGGGTGTACAACTTTTCCCACACGAGAACAAGACCAACGACCATAACCATGGCCAAGGATAAGTGTTGAATCATGCCTCAACCTTTCACACAAACACACCCAACTATGAGCGAATGGTCGGGAGAGACAAGTGCACCGGAACTGCCTCCATCACAACCCGCACCGAATCCGATCAAGGTAAGGTGTGACTCATGCTAATTGCCTTACCGTCCTATGATGAAGTATATGATTTGTACAGAAAAGTGCTCAAGAGACTGGCGACCAAAGAGACGGTCCTCAACCACCCAAGCAAGACTAACCATTTGGATTCCTCTCCGAACATGGTCCTACCATACTTGCTCAAGTCCGAATTATCATTAATAATTGCTCATCTTTTATTCATCCTTGACTAACCATGTGGAATTTAAACATACATCCTATAGCTTGCGAGTGGTGGTGACCTTGCTACCTCTCGTCTTCTACCGAAGCTAAGCGTGGCTAAGAATATAATTCGTGACACCTAACAAGCATACTCAACTAGAAAATAATGTTCTAATCAAGGATGTAAATGCATCAATTAGGTTCTAAACAATAATTAATAAATATAGCAACTCATGCACAAACAAGACACATATACTTCATTGATCCAAAATAAGGAGTAAAAGATGCATAGGTGCCTGCCTTGGTTCTCAATGGGGGTGTCGTCTCCCACAAGCTCCGACTCGGGTTCACCCTCGACTTGCTACAGTGTCACAGTCTCTACACGAGTGCAATGATGTTTGGTGAATAAATATGACATGAATGATTGTAATGGTATGAGAATGGTATGAGAAAACATGCTTGAACATTGCAAAACTATGATAAAAGGAGCTAGACATATAGGACATGCGTAGATTAAATATAGGTAAGTGTATGGGTATTAAATCGGTAAACGCGGACCGTCTGACTTGGGAGAAGTGGACTGTCCAGCTCTAAACGGCGGACCATTTCGCGGACCATTCGCAAGCCAACTGCTGACCATTCTGGGTGAAAAATATGGTTTATGTGTGTTTCCGTGTAGTGCTGAAAAATGAACTACGGACCGTCGGTGGACCGTCCGCCTCACAAAGTTTTGGAAGGCCGAAAAACATCCACAACCTCTGTTGGTTGGGTCGGGTGACTGGCGGACTGTCCGGCCATGATGGGTAGACCGTCCGCACCACGGCCGAGGCTCACCGGCAAGTTCACCGCCGGCGATTCCGGCCACGGTTTGGGATGGGGTTTGTTCCTAAAGGTTCCTGGGAGTGTGGAGAGTTAATTTGGGTATCTAAAACACACAGGCATAAGGACTACGAAGCTCTAGGTCATCAATGGTGATTTGGCTCTAGAGGGCTCCATGGCTTCCAAATCTAGAGCAATGGAGATAGATCGGGGAGGGGATGAGCTCACCGGCGATGAGTGGAACACCGACAAGGACTTCAAGATGATGGAGAAGGCTTGGTGAAGCTCGAGCTCGTCCTTCTTGCTTGAATCTTGAGGAGGGGGATGGAGTTGGGGAAGAACTTGGGGAAACTCCTAGCTCCAAGGAAGAAGATGGTGTCGAGGTGGTGCAGCTCGTCGGTGTCGATCTCCGGCGTCCTCCGGCGATGCTCCGGCGAGGTGGAGGGGCTTCAAGGGTGGGGGAGATGGTGAAGCTCTTCCATGGCTTGAGGATTGGAGAGAGAGTGAAGTTTCAGTGAATGGGGAGGAAGAGAGAGAGAGAGCAGGAAGTGCTCTGGTGGAGATGGAGCTCGGGCTGACGTGTGGGGCCAGTGGGGGGGGGGTACGTGGTGTCAAATTTTTGCGCACTTGACACGCATCTGGGTGGCACTAGTGGACCATCCGCGAGTGGGGCGCGGACCGTCCGGGGGTGTTGACGTGGCAAAGGCTTGACTTGGTCGTGGTTGACCAAAGTCAGTCGTGCTGATGAACTGAGGACAGTCCGCCCTATAGGGGCGGACCGTGCGCCTCTATAAATTTGAGAGGGTCTAACCCCATAGTTTTATCAATCCTAAGTGCATTCTAAACATGGTTAATGCTTGATGATGCATATGATAGCATGATTATCATTTTAATTAGCCTAGGGCTGTAACAAATTCTCCCCCTTGGAAAAATCTCGTCCCAAGATTTCACTAAGGACCTAGAGATGGCGGACCGTCCACTCGGGTCCAGCGGACCGTCCGATTGTCATTAGAGAAAAACATACAAAGATGGTTGGGTTCGGTGGGGTGTCGGGTTTATCTGCGTCGGACCATCCGGCCCAAAGATGAGGACCGTCCGCCGGTCAAAAACCGAAAACTAGATGTTTCGGGTTGGCTCTGGGCAGGTCGGGTAAAATCTACTGCGGACTGTTCGCCTAAAACTCGCGGACCGCCCGTGGTTCAACTTGGTGGAACACACAGAGATAGGGTGGTTTCTATCTAGGATTTATGGGATAACGACGGACCGTCCGGGGTCAAAAGCCAGACCGCCCGCAGGCAAAAACGGCCTCGAAACAAAAGATTTCAAGTGTTCTGGTGTGGCTAAAAAATTGTATGGCGGACCGTCTGCCCCAAAGGGGGAGTGCGTCTGCAGGTGCCAAAAATTGTCCAGAAATAGCTCATTTTGGGTGTCCTTGTAAGGTATATGGTACCAACCAAACATACTACCCAATAGATCATATAACAACCATCCTAGAATCACTAGAAGATCATGAACAAGATGAAATGATGGAAAGGGTCATGAGGGCACATACTCATCCATGAATAATTCCGGATAAGATTGTCGAAATTGATCTTCTTGTTCCCATGTTGCCTCACGCTCGGAACGGTGACTCCATTGGGCTTTCACAAATTTGGTAGTCTTCTTTCTAGTCTTGCGCTCAGCTCGACCAAGAATTCGAATAGGATGCTTTGTAAGAAAGATTTGGTTGAATATCAAGATCTTCATAATTGGTGTATTCTATTGGAACTCTTAGGCATTTCTTCAATCGGGAGACATGGAACACATCATGGATAGTTGATAAAGACTGTCGTAATTCCAATTGATAGGCAATAGCCCCACGCCTCGCCAAAATCGGAAATGGACCAACATAGCGAGGAGCAAGCTTGCCTTTCTCATGGAACCGTTGAGTACTTAAGATAGACATAATCACAAATGCTTGTTGGCGTTTCTTAGCGTCACCACTAGGATAGGTGTTTCTCAGGAACGGCGCCAGAAATGCCGTGGGGTATTTCTTATGTTACAGAAGGATCCGCAAGAACACAGAATACCGTTCTAGAATTTTACTCGTCAGTACGGGGTCATATTTATATTTCCGCAGGGAAGGTGGCGGTTATTGGAATAGATTAGTAGGTTGATTAGTTCTAGCATGGATATTCACTTGAATAAACTGGGGTAAGATAATATATGGTAGAGAGGTAATGTGACACACAAGTTACTCAAGCTCTATCTCTATGCAAAGCTTACAGGAAGGGAGAAAGGAAGAAGAAAGCTAATCTAGGGACTTATGTACTCCTTACTAAGCATACAGTCTACACTAAGCACTCATATACATACACATGAGTAGGATCGGGCTCTAGGCCCCAGGCATCACCGGGAGACCGCACAAGAAATGGCTAGGTGGCCATTAGTTCTTCACGGCTATTTTATGCACCTCCTACAGCTACTACACGACGGGGAGGGTTACGCTGGACGAACAGAGCTATCACCACCTGCTGCCTACCTCATTTAACCATGGTATAGAGCCGCATCCAGCAACACTGATTAGCCCAGACACCACGTCTACGCTAATAAGCGATACTCTAATGCTCCGCGCGGAGCCCCCACCCTTCGGATGGACAGACATCACACTAGAGCAAACATACGTATACTGGAACCAATGCTGTAGCCTAGATGTCTTACCACGTCTAATCATGCAAGATATGAAACCTAGATATAAACTAAGCATAGCACACATATCTGAATACACAGAACATATACTATAGAAATACACTAAACTAGAAGATAACTCTGTTAAGGAATTCCAAATATTACAAAGGAGAGGAAGAGTAAAACCCATACCGAACACTCCTAGGCAAGACTCGGGAACCGAAAAAGAGCTACTTTACCTGAACTCCTCTATCCTAAAGACTAAGCAAGAGAGGAACTTGAGAGAGAGAGCAACTTGAGGTGTGTCTTCTATTGTAGCACCCCCTCATATTTATAGGGGTGAGTGATGGTGGTGTGCAGCAGCTTCTCGGCGCCCCTTCACCCCTAGCACTTGGAAACGACAGGGAGGACCAATGAGGGAGCTACACGTGGTAGAGGTAAGGCGGTGGAGCTCGGCCTGGTTCGGCCGACCCACCTGGTTCGGCCGAACCAGGTTGGGCTCCAACCGACCTCAGCTTTGGCTGAGGGGTTGACACGTGGGCCCTGGTCACTCCTGTGGGTGAGTCGAGTGTGTCCTAAGTCGGTTGTGCTTGTTGGTGGGCCCTTTGATCCATGGGAGGTTGAATGGCGCGCTCTGATTGGTCGACGTCATTTGCCTTGGATTGAAGTGCTTGTTTACACTTGATTCCTCCTCAATTTCCCTGCATTGCAAATTCTTCAAGGGGAATGTGGAAATGATATTATTCTAGATAAATATGCAAGTTAAGTATGCTAGTCATCCCAATTTTCTGATCAAATTGACCCTCAAAATTGGTCCATAGTGAGTGTCAACAACCTTCACTTTCTCCTCGGCTTCCGTAACAATATCCGGACCAAAATATATTCTTTCCCCGGATTCCAACCAATTGAGAGGTGTTCTACAACTTCGCCCATACAAAGCTTCAAATGGTGACATCCCAATGCTTGCTTGATAGCTATTGTTGTATGAAAATTCAGAGAAGGGTAGACATTCATCCCAACTCTTTCCATAAATAATGGCACATGATCTAAGCATATCTTCAAGAATTTGATTAACTCGCTCGGTGTGTCCACCGATTTGAGGATGATAAGCGGTGCTGAAGGTGAGATCGGTACCCTTGGCATCATGAAGACATTTCCAAAATTGAGCGGTAAATTGGGGACCTCTATCGGACACTATAGATTTAGGAACTCCGTGGAGAAAAACAATTTTGGTGAGGTAAAGCTCGGCATATTTGTCAACGGTGTATCTATCTCTGACCGGAAGAAAATGAGCTGATTTTGTGACTCGATCCACAATGACCCAAATGGAATTATACCTATGAAGTGTACGAGGAAGCCTGGTGATAAAATCCATGGATATATTCTCCCACTTCCAAGAAGGAATAAGAAGAGGTTGGAGAGTTCCGGCCGGCTTGAGATGTTCGGTCTTCACCCTCTGGCAAACTTCACACTCGGCCACTGTTGGCATTTCTTATGCCCAATAGAATAGAGATTCTGCAAGCGGACAGAATACACCGCTGTAGCACTTCACCTTGGAGTGTTCCAGGGTATCGAATTTCCACAGGTAAGCACTATGGTCTAAGGAGTATCAATTGAATGAATGGTAAACTTTACTAGAAATAATCACTAACTAACTAGCAAGGGTAAGCCAGATAAGTTGGGTAGATAAATGGTCAAGCATTGACCAAATGACACACAGGAGACTCTACCTTAGAGCAGCAAGCAGCTGGGAGGACAGTGAGCGAGAAAGACTCCTAAAACACTTATAAGACTATCAACCTAGCCTCTCTAAACTAAACCTTTCCTAAACCTAGCTATCGGGAAACTAGAGCTTACTTCGGCGGCTGGGGCGGAAGGACTACGTAAAGGGATGGGAGGGGAGTCCAACTCGGCCAATGATCTACTGCTATGAAAGCAGCCGAACGTGGTGGACTACAACAGACAAACAGAGTTGTCACCACCTACAGCCTACCAAACAGTTCCGTGGGGTGGAACACACTTTCTAGCTAACACTATGCCAGACACCTCGTCTGCACTCGGTGTTGGGATTTCTCTTGCCCCTCAACCTAGGGAGCTGACTTGAGCCTCCTAGTCCGGGCGAGAAAACCCGTAAGGTAAGATCCCGACAAATTAAGACTTGAACAAAGCCTAAGCTAGAGGATAGAACTTCCGCACACAAGCTGAACGCTTGGAAATAAATAAATGTGGAAAGTAAAGCTGACTCGAAAAGATAAAGAAGATAACTATATTGATAATGTCAAAGGAAAAGATACAAGAGCTTATACCAGACTTCCGATTACGACTCCGTAATCCCGAGACAAGCTCGAGTCGACCCTAACTCCCAGACTACTAGAACTAACTCTAGAACTAAAGTGAATAGAGAACTCCTTGAATGTGTGTCTACAAGTGAGGATGAGGAGCCTATTTATAGTAGTGGAAGGTTGGTAATTGGACATGCGCCTCAACTGCACACAATTTTTATAGCTGCTTAACCTCCACGCGAAGACCGGGCACCAGAGGCCGCCAAGTGGGGCCGGCTGGCCTCCCCGAGGCCAGTCGGCCTGGGGGTGGTGCCAAGTGGCACCACCTTCTGCTGGATGGTTGTGATTTGTCTGAAAAAGTCAGTGATAGCTGCCCTTTCGGTTTTAACCGCCTTTGTGCATGTAGGTGGGCCCTTGGATCCGTGGTTGAAGCCTTTCGGTTCATCGGATTAAACCGACTTCAAGTGCATGGCTCATGATCATCCTGGGTGTGTTTCCTTGCACCTGGATCGATGACATGGCGATTGGGGGCAGTGCCAGGCCGGCCGGCCTGGTGTAGGCCGGTCGGATTGGGTTTGTTCCCTTTTCGCCTCATATTTGGTACACCTGCTCCTGTATAGGCAACTCATCCAAAACTTTTGGAATTTTATTAGTTTAAATAAATTATGTATTGAACATAATGAAAAACTCTAAATTATTCCTGAGAGGTTGATGGACAATGGGTGAATAAAGGCCGTCAACACACCCCCAAGCTTAAACTCTTGCTCGTCCTCGAGCAAGGCTTAATACTTAGGCTCGGCGGATCAGGAGTTGCATCAATGTCCACCATCTGCAGGTACCTTGTGTATAGCAAATTACTCATACTCGTATGTACCTGAAGATGCTGATCGTACCTTGGTTTTAGAGTGTGGGGCTTATTCGCATTATATTACTCATCTTGAGCGGTTGAGAAACTGAACAGCTTCCACCGGAGTTTTTCTGCTACCTGTTCAGGTTCCTTCTTGAAATTTTGATAGTTTTTCAAAAGAATGGTTTTGAGAATCCCTAGTGGTGCTCTCAAAGTTGCTCAAGGTGTATGATCCTCACCATGGTCAGAAATTGACCATCTTCTTCCTATTTCTAAGGCTGATATATGGAGCTCATGGGTAGGAAGAATGTTGCATACCTTGGTTCCCCTTTATTGCCAAGCCGAAGAGTGGTTCGAAGGAGGTAGGTACCCGATCAAATCCCGATCTTATGGAAGATATAATTTTCAGGGGAGAGGGAGAGAATGGACTCACACTTTGAATACTTTGGTCTTTTATTTTGCACTCCTGAGCTCTTTGCTTTTTGGGGAGTATGGGTTCTATCTCTTTTCTTTTCTTCTTTTCTCATCATCATCTTTTTTCAGGATAGCGCATACTCTCATGATAACTGATGAACCCATGAGCGGAGTGTTGGATTGAATAGACCTTTCATGGATGGGTTCACTGTGGAGATTTTAGGCTATGGTATGGATGGAATATCTGGTGATAGTGGATGCCAATACCCGGAGTGGGTGATCGACAAGCCAGAGGACTTGTGAGGCTAGCAAAACAATGGGTACGCAAAGGAGAAAGATTGGTAGATGGCAGACACCTTTCCTCAGACGGACTCACCGTTCGGCAAAGCTCAAAGCAACTCAAGATAGCATATGCGGCTCAAATGATAGTAAAACATTTTATAGCTCTAGACAGGACATAGAAACCAAAGGGGATCTCTTTTACCATATTTTTAGTTTTCAAAAAGATTCCGAGAGGTTCCCTACTAGAGCATGCAGTTTTATTACAGTTTCACTATCTCAAGTTTCCCAACAACTTAGACATGGAAATCATGCTCATGCTCCCACAGACCAAAGACAAGGTTTACCAGCAAGATCAAGCACTAAGCGACTAACAAACTATAAATGAGGCACTTGCAGAACATGAACAGAGCAACTATTCATCATTTCTGAAGGTAGAGCTCACACGTATTTCCTTAAATATAAGTTGGGAGCTCATTTTATTCAAAGCAATTTTTTGTGGCATGGAAACTTCAGAACGGAAAGGATAGGTTGGACGACTTATCTGGATACTCCCCCAAGCTTCAATGGAACACAACTCTGAGTGCTCCCCCAAGCTTCAACGAAGCTCAGTTCTGCTGGCTTGGGTCCTATGGTGGCTCCGGATACGGGTATGGCGGCGACAGATATGGATAGTACCGCGGCGGGTACGGATAGTACCGCTGCGGTGGTGGCTGCTGCTGCTGCTGCTGAGGGTCGTGTTGCTGCGGTTGTGGATAAGGATAAGGAGGATGTGGGTAGTGCTGCTGCTGTGGTGGTTGCTGCTGTGGCTACTGAGGTTGCTGCGGTGGATGCCAATGCTGGCCAAGGCCTAGATGGGTAAAGATGTTGGTGGTGTCATGAAGTAGAGATGTGTTCATACTCCAGTTTTGCTGGGTGAGTTCGGTGTTGTGTGCGAGGTCGATGTTGAGCTGGTCCTGCTGTTGACCCATGGTGTTGACCTGAGATGTGAGATCGAAGATCCCACGCATGATCAGGTTCTCGTACCCGTAGCGCATCGAGTTCGACGGACCAACCTGCGGACCATAAATATCCTGCATACCTGGGGGGTAGTAGGGTTCTTGGGCTGCACCATACTCTAATATTCCTCTAGTTGTGCTCGTACGTCCCTGAGTGTAATGCTCGTATGCTTCCTCAAAGCTCATGTTGGAGGTTCCGGCTTGTTGTGAGGACCCTACTTGTTCTTGCTGCTGAGTACTCGACCGCGTTTGTTGCCGAGTTGCTGGACCAACAACATTGTGATGAGCTGGCTCCTTCTTCTACATCTGCAAGAGCAAACTTTTCACAGAGTAGAGAGAGAGTCTCGGGCATGGGAGCTTGACCTCTTTATCGTACCCAGAGTAAGTTATAAACAACAAGTTACCGGGCCCCTCGCGCATCATGTGACCCTGCACAAAATGTTCCAGATCCACCTTGGGCTGGTAATCATCCTGCCATGGCAAGTAAGTCAGGATGCAAATGGGTCAGCTTTGGGTCAACCAGTGGTCAACCCACTCAACCCAATTTAAAGCGTATAAGTAATGGGTTGACCCAAAAATAAGCAAAAGATTACCCAAAAAACTAGCGGGTTACCCAAAAAAACTTATTCCTGAAAGTCGCTTCTATCTAAGCGGAGCTTCTCCTCAGTGGCACCTAGAAGAACTCGCTTATAGGTGCATTATCTCGGCTAGGAGTGCAGCTTCCATGCTGCGGCGGCGCAGCCCGCCACCTGCAAAATGCCCCAGCCCTAACCACCGCCAAGCGAGCAAGGACCTTGGCCCGCCGCACGTCGTCGATCCCCTTCGCTCATGACTCCAAACTGCGCTGCTCCATGACCATCGATGTCTGTGGCGGACACCGAATTGAGGTCCTCCATCTCTCAAATCGAATCTATTGGTGATGGATTGAGCTCCTCCTCCATCGGATCGGACTAACTAGCCTCGAATCGATCGGGAAACAGACAAATTGAGATCTGCAGATGTGCAGCACCTACGGTGACGACCACCCAGATCCTTGAAACGTCGCGCACGCTATTATGAACTCCATTGGCTTTCGGCACCATGCCACCATCGCTCACACAGTTGAACTGTTGCCGCCGGCTATCCGCGCCTAGCGCATCTCCGACGAACCGGCCACTACTACCCCTCAGAACGGAACTCCACAGCCCCTGCAGCCCCCCTGCCACTCGGCTATCCTGCATTGCAGCTATGCTCGCTGTTAGCAACCAAACAGAGGCCGCCATAGCTAGCTACTCTGCTCCATGCGGCTGATCGGAAGGCACCACAAATTAATTGGTTTGACCGTGTATTTCTGAGCGAGTCTCTCTACACAGAGGCTACAATACCTAATATTTTGGGTTACCCAGTTAACCCACCGGTGGAAACCCAATATGAACCAAATAATTATTGGGTCGGCTCTATAGGGTAGTAACACTATTTTTTATTTTTTGGGTACTGGGTTGTTGGGTCAACCCAACAAAATCCGCATCCTGACAAGTAAGTGACCTGGGCATTGTCAAGTGCCTTGACATGCGCAGCAATGCGCGTAACCAAAGTGGTTATGTCAATGGGACTTCTGCCGACGATAACTAGGGAAAGTTTTAACTTCTTTGCCATGGCATAGAGATACTGCAGCTCGGGGAGACTACAAAGGCGCAGGTTGGAGCGCGGGTGTACCACCATGCAAATCCACTTTGCTAACATCCTGAGAGTAGGGTTATGGATAGAAACTATACTGTTCTTGCTACTCACAGGTTCCTTAGAAATTTCATTCCACCACGTGGTTCGATCAGATTTATGAGTTTTGGCTAAAGCACTTGGATCAAGCGAACACTTTTTATCAAAGCCTAGAGCAACACTAAGTTCTTTCGCCGTTAACTTATATTGTTCATCGAAGAAACGGAAATAAATTTCAGTTGTGTTACCGGTTTCTTCGAAACTAAGAGACATGAGGAATTCCATAGTAAGAAATTTTGAACCTGGTTCTGTCATATCGGCGAAATTGTACCATCCTGCGTAACTGAATGCGCAGGTCATGTCCGCCTTCAAACCCATCATTATGAAAACGAAGGGTTCGAAGATCCTGACGTGGTGGTACCTCTGGTTCTTCAGCAGGTCCAATGCCTCCCGTTCGTAGTCACTCCATGGCACGAGCTGGTCGACCGAAGTGAGAACACGGATGCGGGTTTGAACTCGGCTCCTAGGCACTGCAGCGGTCATGTCCTCCTGGGAGTCAGTATCCCGGTGACTTAAGTCAACCAACATATTGTCCCTGGAGGACGTTGTCCCGCGCGAGCACCGAGAGCTAGAAGGGTTGAGCTTCTTGAGCTTGTTCTTTGTTGCCGTCCACATGTTACCTGTAAAAGGTTAGCGCACACCAAAAAATACCCGAAGGACTAAATAAAGAGGTTAGTCGTTAGTCGTCCTTGTGGGGAATTAACCACCACAAACGTTCTCGTTCGAACCGTGCCAAGAGTTTATTCAACTGAAGGGAAATATTTTTGGTATTTTACTGCGGCTAAAGTCAGGGTTTAGCACTAATTTTATTTTATTTTTGTGGGTGCTAGCACTTAAGCACTTTACTTATCAAGCTCCTAGAGCTTAATTAAGCAAGGATGCTTAGAAGAGGGAGAAGGAAACTCAAGCTCGGGAAGGAGCAGAAGGACCTAAGCCGGTGGTGCGACAATGAACGCAGGGAGCCTCAGCTTTTATAGCCGAGCAACAAGGGCAGGCCGGCCGGCCTGGGCCAGGCCAGTCGGCTCATGAGCAGCATAGCGAGCTCTAGCACATCATCCTACGCGTAGACCTGCAGGTGATTATGCATTGTTTGGTGGTGATGTGACGGCAGCGGCGAGAAGGAGGCCGATCGGCCATGATGGGGCCGATCGGCCTGGTGCTGCGGCCAGTCGCGCACTCCTTCTTCTGGCTCACTCCTCATTGATCATGGTTGTTGCCTGCATGTGCTTTTGATCATTTTCCTGCATGACAAGATGTTTACGGTGCAAGAGAGACCCACCATCAAGGATGGGGTCAATTAGCTCTGCACATGCTCGAGGATGGGCATAATTCACCATCATGTCTGCTCCTGCACGTTAGTTGGCTCACCACGAGCTGCACCTTGGCCAGGAGATGATAGGTGGGGCTGGCTGGCCGGCCTGCATCTCGGCCGAAATTTTTTGATTTTTATATGCAGTGCAGAATAAAAATAGAGTTTGGAAAATAAAGATGCATTTTGCAAAAATTTAAACATGCCATGCTTGAATTGAAATGCAAGGAAAATAAACTATCCTATATGCAAATGCAAGAAATGGATAACTACCATGTTACCTCATGGCGAGAGCTCAGGTTTTGAGTCTGGAGCGGGACTCTCCATACCTTTGGTTTGGTTGTCGTCACCTGCTGAGTTGCTGACGGTGATGACACTTTCTTGCGCCACACTTTCTTGTTGGGCGCAGTTGTTTCGATATCTTTCTTCCCACTATTCAGAAATTTCTTACGCTGGTTGCTTCGTGTTGCATTCCTTCGGTTATGCACCTTGATCTTCTCTCGAATTCGTAGGGTTTCTGTGAATCCGACGAGGGTGCTGATGGAAGGGATTTCTAGTTTCTTCTGCTTCTTCTTCTCGGACTTTTTCTCAGGCTTTTTTTCAAGTTTCTTCTCGAAAAAATTCTTCTGGTTAATTTTCTTGACCTGTGAGCATTGTTCTACCTTCGGTCTGAAGGCGAATTTCTCCTTATGCCCATTGATGTTGAGCTGGATTTCTCCAGCTCCCACATCAATATGTGCGTTTGCCGTACTCAAGAATGGCCTTCCCAGAATGAGAGGAGTCTTGGTGTCGACCTCCATGTCGAGGACGACGAAGTCTATAGGGATGAAAAAGTTCCGGATTCTCACTTGAATATTTTCGGCGATCCCCGCGGGGTAGCAAACTGATTGGTCCGCTAGTTGCAAACACATGGCAGTAGGAGCAAGCACATGATGGTTAAGTTTGTCATAAACTACCTTTGGCATGACGCTGACGCTTGCTCCCAGATCGCAAAGAGCGTGCTTGAAGTATCGAGTCCCGATAGAGCTTGTGATGGTGGGGCATCCTAGGTCTTTCTTCTTCTCCGGGAGAGGATCAAGTATAGCGGCGCTACACTCTTCCGTGAGCTGTACTACCTTAGTGGTTGGTAAGTTTTTCTTGTTTCCAAGAATATCCTTGATGTACTTAGCGTACGTGGGCACCTGCATAGCATCATGAAGAAGTATATTGACATATAACTTCTTGATTACCTCAACAAAGTTGCCGAATTGCTCGTCGACCACTGGCCTCATTCTCCGTTCCGAAAACAGTAAGGCGGTTGTGTCGTAGTACTCTCGAGGAGCCCTTGGGGCGTCCTCATCTTCTCCGTGGATAGCAGAGGTGCTTCCGTGTGCCTCCTCCTGCACCTCATTTTAAGCATTGGTATCCCTCGCGATTACGGTCTCCCGCCATGAACCTGCATCCCACAGATGGGGTGGATCCAGCGTGGACTTTCCAGTCCGCGTAGTCACCGCATTCACCCTTTCTTTTGGGTTAACTTCCGGTTGCCCGGGTAGTTTTCCCGTGTTAGGGTTAGGGTAGGATGAGGCCAGTTGAGCTACCTAAGTTTCTATCATTTTGTTGAAGCTCAACTGTTTTTTAATAACAGAGTTGAACCCTTCCATTTGTGTGGCCAAGGACTCCAAAACGTTATCAGTAGCTTTGAATCTCTTGCAGATATTATCGTTAATTTGTTTTTGGCCATACACTAGATCTTTTAAGGAGGGCTGAAAATTATTATTAAAATTGTTACCTTGCTGTTGACTGAAGGGAAGGTTGGGCTTGGAGTTCCACCCTTGCTGTTGATGACGATAGCCTGAGGTATTGGGATGGTTGTTCCCAATAAAGTTCACATCCTCCTGTGTCGTTGGGCAACTGTTGCCCGACTGCCCAGTGTCCCCGCATGTTTCGTATGTCATCCGAGAGTCCATGATCTAGTTAACCTCTTAATGCGGAGATTCCAGTTTCTTCATGAGGAGATTCATCTTGGCGGCCAGCATGTCTACACCATCAATCTGGTGTACTCCTTTGGGGCGGGTTGGCTGCCTATCTCCCTTCCAACTCTGGTTGGAGGCAATCTTATCAATGAGCGTCTTGGCTCGTGCAACATCCAGAGAGAGGAATGCTCCTCCTGCTGCTGCATCGATGTGATCCGGCGTTCGCTGATTCAAGCCATGGAAGAAGTTCTGCATGATCAGCTACTCTTCCATGCCATGGTGTGGGCATGCTACGATGTAGTCCTGTAGTCTTTCCTAGGCTTCCGAGATGGTTTCATCCTGGAATTATTGGAAGCTGGATATCCTGTTCCTGAGGGCATTGGTCTTGCCCACTGGGAAATACTTGGCCCGGAATGCATTTGAGCAAGCATCCCATGTTGTGAAGTCTGCCTTGTTGGTGTAGAACCACACCTTTGCTTTCCCTAGCAAAGAGAATGGGAATAGTCGAAGGTGAACGTTGTCCAGTGTAGTACCTTTGGGGTTGATTGTGCTGCTCACTTCCATGAAGTTCTGTAGGTGAGCGTTGGCATCCTCAGATGCCTTGCCATAGAAAGGGCTTGCTTGGACCATGTTGACAAGTCCAATCTTCAGCTCAAACCCCTCAGTTCCCTGGGGGTTGTTCAGTCCAGTGTGGATGTGGCTACAGGATGGAGCCGAGAACTGACGGAGTGTCTTCTGAGCCATAGGTAAGACAGACGTTGACAAACTTCCTCCTAAGGTAAGCCTTTTCTGAGGTGGGACAGTTCTCTATCGGACAATATGCCCAATTCTTTCTGGATTCGGGTTCAAGTTATTGGGTAGATCGAGAACGTTCATGCACTGCTCTGCATATATCACAAAGACAAAGAGAGCAATGGTAAGCCCGCTAAAGCTAGCAGTGATAAAACAGTAAATTTTACCAAACAATTCAACGATATCTTTAGCTCCAATTTCTTCCCCGGCAACGGCGCCAGAAATGCTTGTTGGCGTTTCTTATGCCCAATAAAATAGAGGTTCCGCAAGTGCACATAATGCACCGCTGTAGCACTTCACCTTGGAGTATTCGAGGGTATCAAATTTCCACGGGGAAGCGCTATGGTCTAAGGTGTATTGATTGAATGAATGGTAAACTTTACTAGAGATAATCACCAACTAACTAGCAGCGGTAAGCCAGATGATGACTGAATGACACACATGAGAGTCTACCTTAGAGCGATAAGCAGCTAGGAGGATAAAAAGCAAGAAAGACTCCTAAAACACTTCTAAGACTATCGAGCTAGCCTCTCTAGACTAAACCTTGCCTAAACCTAGCTATCGGGAAACTAGAGCTTACTTCGGCGGCTGGGGCGGAAGGACTACGGAAAGGGATGAGAGGGGAGTCCAACTCGGCCAACGATCTACTGCTATGAAATCACCCGAATGTGGTGGACTACAACAGATGGACAGGGCTATCACCACCTGCCGCCTACCACATAGTTCCGTGGGGTGGAACACACTTCCTAAGTAATACTAAGCCAGACACCACGTCTGCACTTGATGTTAGGATTTCTCTTGAGGCCTTCAAGAGAAGTCCCTCTCAACCTAGGGAACTAACTTGAGCCCCCTAGTCCGGGTGAGAAAACCCGTAAGGTAAGATCCGGACAAACTATGACTAGAACAAAGCCTAATCTAGAGGGAAGAACTTCCGCACACAAGCTGAATGCTTGGAAATAAATAAATGCGGAAAGTAAAGCTGATTCGAAAAGATAAAGAAGATAACTTATATTGATAATGTCAAAAGAAAAGATACAAGAGCTTATACCAGACTTCTGATGATGACTATGGAATCCCGAGACAAGCTCGACTCGACTCTAACTCCCAGACTACTAGACCTAACTCTAGAACTGAAGTGAAGAGAGAACTCCTTGAATGTGTGTCTACAAGTGAGGATGAGAGGCCTATTTATAGTAGCGGAAGGTCGGTAATTGGATATGCGCCTCAACTGCACGCAACCTTTATTGTTGCTTAACCTCCACACGAAGACCAGACACTAGAGGCCGCCAGGTGGGGCCGGTTAGCCTCTCCCAGGCCGAGGCCTGGGGGTGGTGCCAAGTGGCACTGCCTTCTACTGGATGGTTGTGATTTGTCTGAAAAAGTCGGTGATAGGTGCCCTTTCGGTTTTAACCACCTTTGTGCATGCAGGTGGGCCCATGGATTTGTGGTTGAAGTCTTTCGAGTCATCGGATTAAACCGACTTCAAGTGCATGACTCATGATCATCCTGGGTGTGTTTCCTTGCGCCTGGATCGATGACATGGCGATTGAGGGCAGTGCCAGGCTGGCTGGCCCGGTGTAGGCCGGTCAGCCTGGGTTTGTTCCCTTTTTGCCTCATTTTTGGTACACCTGCTCCTGCATTAACAACTCATCCAAAACTTGTGAAATTTTATTGGTTTAAATAAATTATGTATGGAACATAATGCAAAGCTCTAAATTATTCCCGAGAGGTTGACGGACGATGGGTGAATAAAGGCCATCAACAGCCACATACCTAGCAATCTCCGTTTTCATGCGAGTCCACCAAAATTTTTGCTTCAAATCCTGATACATCTTGTTGCTACTGGGTTGGATGGAAAATTGAGATTCATGAGCCTGATCAAGAATTTTCTTTCTAAGCTCAAAATTTTTGTCAACCACCAATCGTTTCGCGAACCAAAGAATTCCTTGATCATCAAGTTTGAAACACTTGAACTTTTCTTCCGTGATTCTAGCTCTAAGCTTCATCATCCCTTTATCCTCACGTTGAGCTTCCTTGATTTCATCAATGAGGTTAGAGGTGATAACTAAAGAGGCAAGCGACCCATGCTCTACCATAGAGAGGTTGAGCTTCCGAAAATCATCACAAAGTGTGTTGAGTCCGACCGCATTGTACCTTTCGGCTCAATGCATCAGCAACCACATTGGCCTTGCCGGGGTGATAATAGACTTCCAATTTATAGTCCTTGATTAATTCCAGCCACCTTCTTTGCCTCGTATTGAGTTCCGATTGAGTGAAAATAGACTTGAGGCTTTGATGATCGGTATAGATATTGCAAGAATTTCCAAGAAGAAAACGACGCCATATCTTGAGAGCATGAACAACCACTGCTAGCTCAGGTCATGGGTAGGATGATTTTCTTCATGACTCTTCAATTGGCGAGAAGCATAAGCAATGACTCGGCCTTCTTGCATAAGAACACAACCAAGTCCAATTCCAGATGCATCACAATATACATCAAATCCCTTAGTGATATTCGGCTGAGCAAGAATAGGAGCGGTTGTAAGTTTGGTCTCGAGAGTTTGGAAAGCATTTTCACAAACATTGAACCACTTAAATTCCACACCCTTCTTGGTCAATTTGGTCATGGGCTTGGAAAGTTTGGAGAAATTTTCAATGAACCTACGGTAATAACCCGCAAGTCCAAGAAAACTCTGGATCTCACTTACATTTTGGGGTTGCTTCCAATCAAGAACATCATTCACCTTGCTTTGATCAAGCGCAACACATTCTGCCGAAAGAACATGACCAAGAAAAGCCACTTCCTTGAGCCAAAATTCACAGTTGCTAAACTTGGCATAGAGACGATGATCACGAAGTTTTTGAAGAACAATGCGAATATGTTCGGCATGCTCTTCCTCAGTCTTGGAGAAGATAAGAATGTTATCGATGAAAATCATCAAGCTCTTCAAAGAAAATAGAATTCATCAAGTACATGAAATATGTCGGGGCATTGGTTAACCCAAAGGACATAAGTGTGTACTTATAAAGTCCATATCGAGTAGCGAACGCCGTCTTGGGAATATCTTCCTCACGAATTTTGATTTGATGATAACCCAAACGAAGATCAATTTTGGAAAAGAATTTAGCACCAGCTAATTGATCAAATAAGATATCAATCCTAGGAAGAGGATATTTATTCTTCACGGCCACTTCATTCAACGGTCGATAGTCCGCACACATCCTTAGACTATCATCTTTCTTCTTGACAAAAAGAACCGGGCATCCCAGGTGTGGAGCTTGGACGAATAAATCCCTTGCTAAAAATAATTTGCAATTGTTTCTTCAACTCAACTAGTTCATTGGGAGGCATTCGATAAGGTCTTTTAGATACCGGGGCCGTCCCGGGGAGTACCTCAATAACAAACTCCACTTCCCGGTCGGAAGGCATCCCCGGTAATTCTTCAGGAAAAACATCTGGAAATTCACACACCGCCGGAATTGCCTCTAACTCTGGTAAAATGGTGGCATTCAGAGCATGAAGTTGAGACCCAATCTTCTCATGAAGATAAAGATTAACCCCCATTCCGGAAGGGTGCTTAAGTTCAATAGAGCGAGGATTGCACCTAATAACCCACCATGTTTAGTCATCCAATTCATCCCAATGATGATATCCAAGTCTTCTAGATCAATGACCACAAAGTTCACTATGAAAGTCAGCACCAAAACTTCAATTTGTGCTAGATTGGCCACATCCTTAGATACTAAAGTTGCTCCCAGGGTATCAATGATAAATGGAGTAGGTACTATCCGGATAGGAAAATTGTGTTCTAAGGCAAATTTTCTACTCATGAAAGAATGAGATGCACTGGAATCAAATAATGCTTGAGTGGTTTTAGAATTGATGGGAACCATACCAACAAGGACTTGCACATCTTCACTAGCTTCTTCCGCCGTGATATGGTTCAACTTGCCATGCTTGGAATTTTGCCCATTCTTAGAAACTTGACGAGGAGGAGAAGGTGGAGTTGGTGGGTTCGGAGCATTGCCAGCTCCACCCTTCATGGGAGAGGAACACTCCCGGGAGAAGTGGCCTTGCCCGCCACAATTGAAGCATGGACCACGGAAGGTAATTCCACCACCTCCTCCCGGCTGCCCCGTAGAGCGAGGAGGTTGACCATGGGGAGCCGGAGGACGGCATGCCATTCACATAGGTTGAGGACCACCAAAACCCGGCGCTCGGGGTGGACGAGGAGGTCCCGTGCATGGGCGTTGTGAGCCACCACCGGATGAAGAAGAGGCAGCCGCAATTCTCCACATCAATCTTGCGGTTCTCATTTTCTAGTGCATTCATCTTGTATTCAGCCTTGATCGCCTTTCTAACCATATCTTGAAATCCCAAAATTCCGTGGTGGAGATGAGATTGCAGCTTCATGGACAGCCCATCCATGAAACGATCTTGCTTCTTCTCATCAGAGTTGACATCTTCAAAAGCATATTGGGCAAGATAGTTGAAAGCATTGACATACTCTATCACGGGCTTGTTGCCTTGGCGCAACCTATGGAATTCATCCCTCTTGATGTTGAGAATACTCTTGGGAATGTGATATGCCCGGAAAGCCTCACAAAATTCAGCCCAAGTCACTTGGTGGCCCTCCCTTACTTGTGCCATGTATCCTTGCCACCAAGCTCCCGCGGCATCACAAAGTTGATGAGCCGCAAAATTAACCTTCTCTTGATTCGTGCATTGAATGAGACCAAATGTCTGCTCCATGGTGCGCAGCCAAAATTGGCATCCAAAGGCTCCTTGGACCTACGAAAGATAGGAGGGTCGGTGTAGTGTTACGGGGAGGCTACGCTAGCGCAAAACAAAAATTTCTACCCCATAAACTAGGAACACTGCTGTTATAGATCACGGAATTACCACTAGACGCGCGGGTGCAGAACTTCTGTAGCGCATCGGTGTAGTTTGTACGGTAGCCGGCAGTGCAGTTGCGAGACCTTCTCATGTGCGGCTCATCCTCGTGCAACAGATGCAGCATCTCCAAGGTATCCACATGTACGGGGGCAGAAGCGTCACGATCTGGACTGCTAGGTCCACGAGGCTGAGAAGACTCTTCGTGATTTCTCCGTCCCCTCCGCCGCCAATGTGGCGACTGGACCCAACGTCAATGTTACGGATGTGAACTTCGATCTCAAGTCCAGCCTCATCAACATGGTGCAGGCTAGCCCGTTCTGTGGCAAGCCGAACGAGGATGCCATCGCCCATCTCCAGAACTTTCTGGAGTTATGCGAAACCGTTACCATACGGGGCGTTGAGACTGATGCCATCAGGCTCCGTTTGTTTCCCTTCTACCTACTGGGGAAGGCGAAACAATGGTTCTACAAGAACAAAGAGGTCGTCAGTATGTGGGACAAATGTTCCACGACATTCCTCGCCAAGTTCTTTCCGCTGGGCAAAACAAATGCCTTACGCGGAAAGATATCTAGTTTCCAGCAGACCGGGATGGAGTCAATCCTCGAAGCTTGGGAGAGGCTGCAAGAATACATACTCGCCTGTCCTCATCATGGGATGGACGAGTGGCTCGTGCTCCAAAGCTTCTACAACGGGCTGACTCCAACTTCAAGAGCCCATATAGATGCTGCTGCTGGAGGAGCCTTCCTCGACCTCACCATTTCCAAAGCCAATGCGCTGGTCGAGAAGATGGTCTCCAATTAGGGCTGGAACGAGGAGCGTTCCCAGCCCAAAGGTAAAGGCGGAATGCACACGGTGAAAGAAGTCGACATGCTCTCCGCCAAGATGGAGCTCCTACTGAAGCGCCTCGACGAAAGGGCGCAATTTAAAGAGCGTATGGACAATTACGCTCAAGCCATAGACTTGCACCCCGCGTGCGAAGTCTGTGGCAATGGTGGACACTCGGGGAATGACTGCCCCGAGACTCGCGAAGACGTAGCCTACATGAACAACGACGACGACTACCGTCCACAAGGAGTCCAAGGGTGGAACCAATCAAGGCCACCCTACCAAGGAGGAGGTAACAATTTTAACTCAAATTTCAATTCAAACCAACCCTCCTTGAAAGATCTTGTTTTTGGCCAAGCTAAAATAAATGAATCTATAAACAAAAAGCTTGCTGCCAATGATAAAACTCTTGAGAGTTTGAATATAAAAGTTGAAACTCTTTCTTCTGCTCTCAAGAACCAATTAAGTTTCAATAAAATGATTGAAACTCAGCTTGTGCAAATCGCTGCTGCTGTTCCTACTTCCGAAAAGGTAAATGTGGCGACCACGAGGGGTGGTAAGTTAACTCATGATCCACCGCACCCTAACCATGCAGGAAAGATAGCAGGATTGCGAGAAGAAGAAAGACCCTCAGGACAGGAGGAAGACAAGGAACCTGAGAAAGAAACAACCCCACAAGAGTTCGTTGACACAAGCTTCTTGTCGTTTCCTACCCGTAACCGGAAGTTGGCGGTAGAAGAGCAATTCGCTCATTTCGTTGAGATGATCCAGAAGATACATGTTAACATCCCCTTGCTGGACGTAATGCATGTACCAACATACGCTCGCTACATCAAGGACATCATCAACAACAAGCGACCGCTCCCCACCACAGAAGTTGTCAAGCTCACAGAAGAGTGCAGCGCAGCTATACTCAATCAACCTCCTGAAAAGAAAACAGACCTAGGGTGCCCAACAATAAACTGCTCGATCGGGGCACACCACTTCAACCATGCCTTGTGAGACCTTGGGGCCAGCGTGAGCGTGATGCCCAAGATCATCTTTGACAAGCTGAACTTCACTCACCTCACATCGACACCGATGCACCTTCAGCTAGCTGACTCCTCAGTCCGCTATCCAGAAGGAATTGCAGAAGACATTCTGGTCAGAGTCTGAAACTACTTCATCCCTGTCGACTTCGTGGTGCTCAACATGGAAACAACCAAAGAAACACCACTCATTCTTGGGAGGCCATTCCTGAGCACTACCGGGGCACAGATCGATGTGGGAGCAGGAGAAATCCACTTCAACATCAACAGCAAGGAAGAAAAGTTCCCGTTTCAGCCCAGAAGAGAACAATGCTCCATGGTCGGAATCAAGAATGGACCAAAAGCACAAGGAATCCAACAAACACACACCACACCATCAAGAACACAGAAGATCAAGAAGGTGTGGAAATTAAAAAGGGCTTCGACATCCGGCTCTGCCTCTCCCAGGCCAGATGTGGCAAATGGTAAGTAACACCGGAGAAAAGTCTTGCCTGTCGGACTTTAAATGACAAGCCCTTGCCAAAGGTAAATTGGTATTTATCTCATATTTGATTTTTCCACAATATGACTTTCACCCCCCATTTGATTTTTCCCACTGCATATTCGATTTTTCGAAGTTCTCTTGCATGCTGAAATTTTTCTAGACATTTTTCCCTTTCGACAAAAATTCCAAAATATATTTCCAAGCATATAATTCCTTTGAAAAATTCATTTGAACATCTTTTCGGAGCAAACTTTATTCAAGCACCAAAATTTCAAAAGCATATGACCGTTAGGGGGCAGTGGGGCCAGCCAGGGTGCGGTCGCACCTAGGGTGCGGCCGAGCCTACCCCAACGGCTCTCGGGCCTAACTTTTTCCAACGGCTACTAACCGTTGTTAGATGACCGTTCCCGATGTGCTCATGCTTCAGGTCTTTAAATAGAGGCCGAGAGAGAGGGGTGAAGCACTCACACTTCACTTCTTTCACTCACTCCCTCTCACACTCTTTGCTCTTCAGAGTTGACATCTTCAAAAGCATATTGGGCAAGATAGTTGAAAGCATTGACATACTCTATCACGGGCTTGTTGCCTTGGCGCAACCTATGGAATTCATCCCTCTTGATGTTGAGAATACTCTTGGGAATGTGATATGCCCGGAAAGCCTCACAAAATTCAGCCCAAGTCACTTGGTGGCCCTCCCTTACTTGTGCCATGTATCCTTGCCACCAAGCTCCCGCGGCATCACAAAGTTGATGAGCCGCAAAATTAACCTTCTCTTGATTCGTGCATTGAATGAGACCAAATGTCTGCTCCATGGTGCGCAGCCAAAATTGGCATCCAAAGGCTCCTTGGACCTACGAAAGATAGGAGGGTCGGTGTAGTGTTACGGGGAGGCTACGCTAGCGCAAAACAAAAATTTCTACCCCATAAACTAGGAACACTGCTGTTATAGATCACGGAATTACCACTAGACGCGCGGGTGCGGAACTTCTGTAGCGCATCGGTGTAGTTTGTACGGTAGCCGGCAGTGCAGTTGCGAGACCTTCTCATGTGCGGCTCATCCTCGTGCAGCAGATGCAGCATCTCCAAGGTATCCACATGTACGGGGGCAGAAGCGTCACGATCTGGACTGCTAGGTCCACGAGGCTGAGAAGACTCTTCGTGATTTCTCCGTCCCCTCCGCCGCCAATGTGGCGACTGGACCCAACGTCAATGTTACGGATGTGAACTTCGATCTCAAGTCCAGCCTCATCAACATGGTGCAGGCTAGCCCGTTCTGTGGCAAGCCGAACGAGGATGCCATCGCCCATCTCCAGAACTTTCTGGAGTTATGCGAAACCGTTACCATACGGGGCGTTGAGACTGATGCCATCAGGCTCCGTTTGTTTCCCTTCTACCTACTGGGGAAGGCGAAACAATGGTTCTACAAGAACAAAGAGGTCGTCAGTATGTGGGACAAATGTTCCACGACATTCCTCGCCAAGTTCTTTCCGCTGGGCAAAACAAATGCCTTACGCGGAAAGATATCTAGTTTCCAGCAGACCGGGATGGAGTCAATCCTCGAAGCTTGGGAGAGGCTGCAAGAATACATACTCGCCTGTCCTCATCATGGGATGGACGAGTGGCTCGTGCTCCAAAGCTTCTACAACGAGCTGACTCCAACTTCAAGAGCCCATATAGATGCTGCTGCTGGAGGAGCCTTCCTCGACCTCACCATTTCCAAAGCCAATGCGCTGGTCGAGAAGATGGTCTCCAATTAGGGCTGGAACGAGGAGCGTTCCCAGCCCAAAGGTAAAGGCGGAATGCACACGGTGAAAGAAGTCGACATGCTCTCCGCCAAGATGGAGCTCCTACTGAAGCGCCTCGACGAAAGGGCGCAATTTAAAGAGCGTATGGACAATTACGCTCAAGCCATAGACTTGCACCCCGCGTGCGAAGTCTGTGGCAATGGTGGACACTCGGGGAATGACTGCCCCGAGACTCGCGAAGACGTAGCCTACATGAACAACGACGACGACTACCGTCCACAAGGAGTCCAAGGGTGGAACCAATCAAGGCCACCCTACCAAGGAGGAGGTAACAATTTTAACTCAAATTTCAATTCAAACCAACCCTCCTTGAAAGATCTTGTTTTTGGCCAAGCTAAAATAAATGAATCTATAAACAAAAAGCTTGCTGCCAATGATAAAACTCTTGAGAGTTTGAATATAAAAGTTGAAACTCTTTCTTCTGCTCTCAAGAACCAATTAAGTTTCAATAAAATGATTGAAACTCAGCTTGTGCAAATCGCTGCTGCTGTTCCTACTTCCGAAAAGGTAAATGTGGCGACCACGAGGGGTGGTAAGTTAACTCATGATCCACCGCACCCTAACCATGCAGGAAAGATAGCAGGATTGCGAGAAGAAGAAAGACCCTCAGGACAGGAGGAAGACAAGGAACCTGAGAAAGAAACAACCCCACAAGAGTTCGTTGACACAAGCTTCTTGTCGTTTCCTACCCGTAACCGGAAGTTGGCGGTAGAAGAGCAATTCGCTCATTTCGTTGAGATGATCCAGAAGATACATGTTAACATCCCCTTGCTGGACGTAATGCATGTACCAACATACGCTCGCTACATCAAGGACATCATCAACAACAAGCGACCGCTCCCCACCACAGAAGTTGTCAAGCTCACAGAAGAGTGCAGCGCAGCTATACTCAATCAACCTCCTGAAAAGAAAACAGACCTAGGGTGCCCAACAATAAACTGCTCGATCGGGGCACACCACTTCAACCATGCCTTGTGAGACCTTGGGGCCAGCGTGAGCGTGATGCCCAAGATCATCTTTGACAAGCTGAACTTCACTCACCTCACATCGACACCGATGCACCTTCAGCTAGCTGACTCCTCAGTCCGCTATCCAGAAGGAATTGCAGAAGACATTCTGGTCAGAGTCTGAAACTACTTCATCCCTGTCGACTTCGTGGTGCTCAACATGGAAACAACCAAAGAAACACCACTCATTCTTGGGAGGCCATTCCTGAGCACTACCGGGGCACAGATCGATGTGGGAGCAGGAGAAATCCACTTCAACATCAACAGCAAGGAAGAAAAGTTCCCGTTTCAGCCCAGAAGAGAACAATGCTCCATGGTCGGAATCAAGAATGGACCAAAAGCACAAGGAATCCAACAAACACACACCACACCATCAAGAACACAGAAGATCAAGAAGGTGTGGAAATTAAAAAGGGCTTCGACATCCGGCTCTGCCTCTCCCAGGCCAGATGTGGCAGATGGTAAGTAACACCGGAGAAAAGTCTTGCCTGTCGGACTTTAAATGACAAGCCCTTGCCAAAGGTAAATTGGTATTTATCTCATATTTGATTTTTCCACAATATGACTTTCACCCCCCATTTGATTTTTCCCACTGCATATTCGATTTTTCGAAGTTCTCTTGCATGCTGAAATTTTTCTAGACATTTTTCCCTTTCGACAAAAATTCCAAAATATATTTCCAAGCATATAATTCCTTTGAAAAATTCATTTGAACATCTTTTCGGAGCAAACTTTATTCAAGCACCAAAATTTCAAAAGCATATGACCGTTAGGGGGCAGTGGGGCCAGCCAGGGTGCGGTCGCACCTAGGGTGCGGCCGAGCCTACCCCAACGGCTCTCGGGCCCAACTTTTTCCAACGGCTACTAACCGTTGTTAGATGACCGTTCCCGATGTGCTCATGCTTCAGGTCTTTAAATAGAGGCCGAGAGAGAGGGGTGAAGCACTCACACTTCACTTCTTTCACTCACTCCCTCTCACACTCTTTGCTCTCGGGTTTCTATTGGAATTTTGCTCAAGTTTGGATTCAAGAAATCTCTATCTCTCATTTCTTCGCTGCAAGAAAAAGTCCACACAACCGGAAGAACAACATTCGGTAAGAGCTTCCATTGCAATTCCGCTAACGTAACCCGAACCGAGTTGTTCTTGTTTGTTCTTGTATTCAAGCATGAAGAGCATGGGACGGAAGCTCTCCGGTGCCCTCAAGAAAGTGACAGGAGCAAGCTGATCTTGCTCCCGAGGTGGCTCAAGCTCCCATCACTCTTCCGAACCAACTCCAGCCCTAAGCATGATGGACTACGAAGAATTAGGCGAACAAGAAGAAGTGCAAACCGAGGACATGGAGATAGATGAAGATGATGCCCTGTACCTCAACTTGCGCAATGACCACGAGCGCCAATCCTACGCCATCCTCAAGCGCCGAAGCTTTGGTCACACCAAAGCCTTCGACCCGGAACTTCTCATGAAAACAGGTATGGATCTCGACTTTGCTAAAGTTTGGCATGCGGTCGGTTGGGAAGGTTTCGTGTCCGTTGAGGAGTATGGTTCTCGACTCCTCACCATTCAGTTTCTTTGCACTCTTCAAGAGGTGGATGACGGTGTTTGCTTTCGGCTTTTTGAAAAAGAATATTATCTTACTTGGAAAATGTTGAATCACCACCTTGGTTTTAACAAATGCTTGCTAGTTTCTCTTGAACATGCTTGCCGCGGTTTTAACCACCATGATTTTTGGGGTTTGATTTCGGGTCAAGTTGTTCATGGCAAATCTGCACCTCGGTGCAATGACATTCAAAATCCGACTCTTCATTTGATGCACAAGTGGCTTGCCATCACTCTCTTTCCAAGAGGTGATTTCCGAGTCGTGCGCAACGATGAGTTGATGATCCTATATGCCATGGTCAACAAGATTCGAGTCTCTCCCGTGAAAGAAATAGTTAACCGTTGGCTTCAGAATTTCAAGGTGACGGGTCCTATTGAGTGCACTTCTTTGATAACCCACATCGCTTCAAGCATTGGCGCCTTAGAAGAAAACAATGTTTCCTTCATTGAGGGTGACCGTGTTTTTATCGATGAAGCTTATTTAGTTCAAGGTCACATTCTCAAGAAGGGCCCGAATGACTCCTTGATTTTCTTCTCTCTAGGTTATGCAAATGAGATCCCGTTGCCAAACGCGGGGTATTATTTGTATAATTGCCAGTCACTAACTGCCCCTCTCATTCCGAAAGAGGCGGCAAGAAGGCATAGTATTTCTGGTTTACCTCGCAGGACCACAAGGAGCAGGGCTAGAAGAGAAAGCGAGCCAGCACCACCACCGCCGCAGCACCATACTTCATACCATCATGAGGCGGGTGGCTCGTCCTGGCACAGTGGAAGCACCGAGGAGTGGGCACGGCAGGCTCCAAGCCGCCCGTCCACCAGCTCTAGCTCCAGCGGAGTCCCGAGCCTCGCACGACGCACGGCCTCCAGCCGTGACTTTGGCTCCATCACTCAGCAGGTAGGAGGGCTGCGGGTCCAAGCCACCCACATCGAAGACACGCTGCACCAGCACATCGAGAATAACCAAGCATGGCAGCAGTACAACGGCGAGAAGATCCACGCCATGGAGCAGAGGCAGCTGCAGCAGCAGGAGGAGTGGAGGGCTTACTACCATTGGAGAGTGTTTAACCCCGACCAACAGCGGTGAACCTGAAGCTAGCTTGGGGAGGACCCCTACCGAGAGGTATCTTGTATCCTAACTTCCCTTCCGCTCTCAAAACCTTATGCATGAAACAAAACAAAAATCTACAAAAAAACTAAAAATAAATAAAAAAATTTGCAAAACCAAAACGACCAAAAATATTTACTTGCTTTTGTAAGCATGGTGTAGTTTTCCTTGTTGAGATGATGAATAGTTGCTCTGTTAATTTCCTTCACATGCCTAGTTACAATTCAGTGCTCTTTCTAAGTTTTGGGTTCGTTGGCTTAATGTTCAAACTTCAAACTCAAAACTTGTGGGTAGAAAAAAGCATGATCCAAATCTAGGTTGTTGTGAGTTATGATATGGTTGAATAGAGTTGCTATGATCTTCTCCAAGTGACGCTTGATTTCCGAGTATTTATCATTTCAAAAAAAATTACAAAAACAAACAAAGTTCCTCAATGATTTGAAATTCCTATCCAAAGCCATATGTTGTTCCTGTTGAAAACCTTCCACATATGCGACTTGTTATCTCATTGAGCGTTGTCAAATTGTTGCGACCCTTAGTGAGATTCATTTCATACTCCCATGATAAAGATCACGTACACACTCCACCTTACGCTATGCTTCTACACGAGAAGTAAGCAAGTATTCCATTCATCCATCCACAAATAAAAACTCCACTTTACCTCATAACCACTCTCTCCCAAGTATCATAGAAAAAAAGAGGATGGGCTATCTAAAAAGAAAAAAAAAGAGAAAAAGATGCATACCCAAAGAAGGTATGCCACATGCTCACTAGGCGTGTCAAAAAAAAGAGAGAAAGAAAAGAGAAAGAAGAGATAACCCATGCTCAAAGGAAGAAAAATAAATAGAGAGATGGTTCATACAAAATGAGTTCATCCACCATCCACCAAAAATATCCACACACTTGCGCATCTTGATCAAGGTTTATTACTTGTCTCTCCTTTGGATCCGATTTTTGACTTTGCAATACATGAGAAACAAGTGTGCCTTCATATCCTCCATACCTACAGCTCCACAAATTTTGACCTTTAGAGATAAGGTGAGGAAAAAGGGCAAAATAAAAAGCCTTGGCGAGGAATCATACACTAAAGAGTGATCTGAGAGATCATTTGAGGAACTTTGAAATTTCTTTTGAAAAACTTTATAAAACTCTCCGGATTGACGTCTGAACAAAAGAGTAAGAAACATTGGCACTTTACAAAACTGTTCTGACTCTCAACCGCCAAAGATGACGAGAAGCTACAAGCCCCACAGGAGTAAGGTAAGAGGTAAGAACAAGGCCAACTTATTCAAAATCATGGTAAGAACACTTTGTTGTGCCTAAGGTATAGGTTGGAAATGCAACATTGAAGCAACTCCAGATCAACAACATAAAGCTTTGCTTTGCTTAGGGACGAGCAAAAGGCTAACTTGGGGGGTGTTGTTGACGGTCCTTAAATACCAAATCCGATCGTCAACGATACTCACAAGCAAAGGAAAATCATGCCTCTTACTCACATATTTGTATCACTAACCTAGGTCCACAGTTGTTTTGCTTATCTACCTTTTTCAGGGATACAAGTCTGCAATAAGAAGAAAACACGAAGAATACGTAGCTAGACATGCACAGAAGATCATCCGCTGCGACACACTTACAAGAAGGGCCGACTTACCAGACAAAACTGACGTCAAATGGCAGAAAACACCCAAGGGATAAGACCTAGGCCCACCTACCAGTGACACGACCAAAGGCGGTGGCGAGAGGCGGCACAGGGGGGGTCGGCCGCACCCTCCCTAAAGCCCGTCCAGGTACACTTTGGCGGGAAGCTTGATCTGATCCTTCCAAGGTCGGTTATCAATGTTTCCATACTTAGAGATGGCGGGAACCGACCTCAAGAGCAATAAAAGGAGGCCCTCACACCCATTTCAACACACCACACTTGGAGCCATTCTCTCTACTCTCACTTGTGACTTGTAATCCTAGGGTAGTGGAGCTAGGCTAGAATCTCTTAGCGAATCCAGTCATCCACGGGATCGGAGAGCCATCCTCGGTCCTTGGTATGGTTTGTATTCGACTTGTCAGTGTCTTATTCATATTATAGAGCTGAGCTTGGGTTGTTATATTATCTTGATAGTCTATCATGCTCATGCCTGTTATACTATCTTTGTAGTATGTCATGCCTTAGCTCGTTGCTTCATTAGTTATACTCTTTATATGCTTAGGCCAGATGATCTGGGTAAGGATAATGGTTTGTCGTGCCTTCGGGCTTGCCTTAGTGTTTAACTTGTCCATCCGAAGGGTGGGAGACCCGGGGACACTAAGGTAGTGACCTCATACACGGGCGTGGTGCTTGAGTATGCGGGTTCCTTCAGATATGCTCGTGCTCCACGGTATTGCAGGGGTAGGCCGCAGAAGGTGACAGCTCTGTTGGTCCGCCATGATGTTCCGTCATGGTTAGTGAAGTCCCCCACGTTTGGGTTTGGGGTAGGAGTCCTGAAAGATGTAATGTCCTGGATGTACTCCAGGATGGGACATTCTCCCTGTTATCTCTATTTTCCCAGCACCTGCAGTTCTAAGCATGTTTAGAGTGTAACCTTTGCTTGTATGAATAGATTCTATTAGGACATTGTTGTGTGCCTATGCTCCCACTAACCCGTAGATTTATTCGTTTATTCTCTATTCTAAGTTTGGCCCGTGTGTGTGTCATATTATCCCTATTCATATCTTTTATCATGACTTACCCTTGTTTATGCTATAGTCTATGACTGATTCATATCGTCTTGCTCTTGGACCAAGTAAACGCTTTACAATCATGCCCTCCTTTCGAAAAATATAAATAACGATACCCGAATACTCACCGGGTGAAATGCTACAGCGGTATATCCGTGCGCTTGCGGATCCTTTTTTGTAATCATTAAGGCATACCACTCGGCGTTTCTTGGTGCCACTGCTAGGGAATAACTCGGTGAATACCTATACTTTCCATGATCTGGCCGTCGATCCACTTCAGGTGCTTACGCGAGAAAGCTAGGGGTCCTTCTGGTGCAATGTGACGTGCCATGGCTTTGGACATCACATTCACCCTGACTTTCGGGTCGTAAGGAACTTCTCTTTGTACAATGTCCCCAATAGCGCAGAGGAGCACTCTGAAATCTTCGTAGAGTCGTATGATACTGCTACTTGATTCGGCTTCCTCTGTTCATTCCTTGCTCATGACAGCAGTAAGGCCCTAAATCTGCGGGGTGGCTTCCGGAATGAACGCCTCAGATCCTGAGCATATACACCTGTGTTCTTTTCGCAACTTTGTTGAATTTCCCAATTCCATATACTCTTCTTTTGCGAAGAGATCGGGTACGAACATAGGCATATCTTCAATGAGTGGCTCTGGATCGAAGGTCTTGAGTGGTTCGGTGGTTCCCTCTGTATATGATGGAGGTGGATAGGATGTAGCTGAAACGTGGTGTATCTGCTGCTTCTCACTGGGCTGATCACTTGGTTCGGGTAACTCGCCAAAGACTCCCGTGTACTGAGTACCGTTAAGGACTCTTTCACGAATTTCCTTTGCCTCAGACACTATCTTGTACATGATCGATCCCTCGGAGGCGCTATCTAGGAACTGTGCACTCTCCGGCTTCAACCCTTGAATGAAGTGTTGCATAAGCATTTCCTCTGGAATGTTGTGTGGTGGACTAGAGGTAGCTATCTACAAGAATCTAGCCCAGGGTACTCCGAGTGACTCATCGCCTTGTCGGAATGACAAAAGTTGGAGGCGATGTGGTATCACTTTGGAGACAGGATAGAAGAACAGGCTAAACTCGTCCTTCAATGCAATCCAAGCTCCTCCAACTCTCCCTGCTCTCCGGTGGTACCAACTCTTGGCTGCTCCCGTCAGAGAGAATGGAAATAGCTTCCACCAAGTGTGTGTTGAGACATACCGGCTATAATGAGAAGAGAACAATTCTCCTCGAAATCATGCAGGTGAGTGTAGGGACATTCGTCCTTTCTACGAGAAAAGGACTGAGCATGAACCATGCTACGAAACTGGGACGGATCTCGTAGCCATTAGATAATATGGGGTGGCAGGATGGTGGCGGTTCCAAGTACTCGCGGTATCAAACTGCTGGATAACTAGGAGCGAACTCCATGGGGTAGATGGTATGGGCAGAAAGGTGTACGTCTGAAAACTCTAAAACTAGTATTGCTACCATTCCCCAGCAACGGCGCCAGAAAGCTTGTTGGCACTCCTTAGCCTTTACGAACTAATCCGCAAGCGCACGGATACCAATGTAGCTTTCACCAGGGAGTTTACCTGGGATATCGAATCCAGCTACTGACTTCCACCTCACGTTAAGGCAAGAAAAAACCCCAAATGACTAGGTTTGCTAAACCACGCAGACAAGGGATCCCGCAGATCAAAGAAAGTAAACTAACTAGATATACGGAAAGTAAAGAGAAAGACTAGCGAGATACTGAAGATAAATGAGGAACTTACTTTGATAATATTCCCCTAAGGTGGATACAAAGTGGAGAAGGACCAAGAGAAAACCCCGGCTCCTTTCCTAGCCCGGCTCTTGCACAAGCTCTGACCTCACTCTTTCCCTATTCTACAACTGAACTGGAGCTACTAAGAATCTCACTTCTCTCTTGAATGGTGTGTCTTACAAATGAGAAATGGAGCTCTATTTATAGCAGCTAGAGGTTGGTAACCGGTGAAGAGCGTCAAGACCATGCGACCTTGGCAGTTAACGTAACTTCCACGTGAAGTTGAGCATCAGTGGCTGACATGTGGGGCCGGCCGACCTCCCCTAGGCCGGCCGGCCTAGGGGTGGTGCCACTTGGCACCACCTTTCGCGTGGGCGTCTCTGATCGCCTCCTGAGGTCTGTAACTGTTGCTTTTTGGTTAAGCAACGATTTTGGATATGCACGTGGGCCCTTTGATCCGTGTGTGAAACCTTTCGGATCCTCGGATCAAACCGACTTCAAGTGCATGATCCCTGATCCTCCCGGATATGTTTCTTCGTTCCTGGATCAATGACGTGGCCAGAGGAGGAGGAACCAGGCCGGCTGGCCTGGGATTTCTCCCATTTCGGCCCAAATTTGCACACTAAGTCCCTGAAATGATAAATGTAACAAAACTTGTGGAACTTGTTAGTGTGGTTAGTTTTAACTCAGTTTTGACTTATAAATCATGAAAACCGGAGAAATGTTGGTGGTAAAAATCATCGAAATCGACCACCAACACCTACCCTACCTCCCGTCCAGGTGCCCTTTGGCAGGAAGATTCCTCTGATCCTCCTAAGGTCGGTTGAAGTTGTTTCCATACATAGAGATGGCGGGAACCGACCTCAAGAGCTATAAATAGAGGCCCTCACACTCATTTCAACACACCACCACTTGGAGCTATTCTCTCTACTCTCGCTTGTGACTTGTAATCCTTAGGGTAGTGGAGCTAGGCTAGAATCTTCTCATAGCGAATCCAGTCGTCCTCGGGATCGGAGAGCAATCCTCGGTCCTTGGTATGGCTTTGTATTCATCTTGTCAGTATCTTATTCATAATATAGAGCTGAGCTTTGGCTGTTATGTTATCTTGTTAGTCTATCACGCTTATGCCTATTATGCTATCCTGGTAATGTGTCATGCCTTAGCTTGTTGCTTCATTAGTTATACTATCTATATGCTTAGACCAATGATCTGGGTAAGGATAACGGTTCGTCGTGCCTTCGGGCTTGCCTTAGTGTTTTACTTGTCCATCCGAAGGGTGGGAGACCCGGGGACGCTAAGGTAGTGACCTCATACACAAGCGTGGTTCTCGGGTATGCGGGATCCTTCGGATATGCCCGTGCTCCACGGTATTGCAGGGGTAGACCGCAGAAGGTGACAGCTCTGTTGGTCCGCTATGACGTCTCATCATGATTAGTGAAGTCCCCCACGTTCGGGTTCGGGGTAGGAGTTCATGCAAAGATGTAACGTCCTGGATGTACTCCGGGACAGGACATTCTCCCTGTTGTCCCTATTTTCCCGGCACCTGCAGTTCTAAGCATGTTTAGTATGTAAACTTTGCTTGTATGAATAGATGCTATTAGGATTTTGTTATATGTCTATGCTCCCACTAACCCGTAGGTTTATTCGTTTATTCTTTATCCTGAGTTGGCCCGGTGTGTGTGTCACATTATCCTATTCATATCATTTATCTTGACTTACCCCTGTTTATGCTATAGTCTATGGTTTACTCATATGGTTTTGATTACGTTCTAAGTAAACTCTTTTACATCATGTTATCCTTTAGGAAAATATAAATAACGATACCTGAATACTCACATGCTACAGCGGTATATCCGTGCGCTTGCGGATTCTTTCTGTAAACGTTAAGACATACCACTCATATTTCTGGCGCCTTTGCCTGGGACTAACAATCCTGGTGATGACGTTAAGAAATGTCAACAATATAAATGTTAGTAATATTTTGTATAAATTCGTTTAAATTTGACATTGTTTGACTTCTCGGGAAGCGAGAGTTGCATTCTTTTTAGGACGGAGAAAGTAGAAAAGAATCTATAACAATATGTACAATGTCAAACAAGTGTTATTGACTCATTATGATACACATTTTCGTAGTATAGTTCTTCAATAATATAATTGACTTGGGATAAAACTAGAAATGGTTATATTTGAGACTAAGTATTCACTGTTGTGTGAACGTACTACCCAATTGTATAGATATAGGTCATTCAATTTTGAACATGGACACAGATGCAAGCTCTACGTGACCTAGGAACCTAACTGATTTACCCATTTCCCAATGCCAAATTCATTTCATTCTTATTGTTCATAATGGGTTTATCTTCCAATACATCACACACCGGCCACAAACTTTCTTTTCTCCAATGTTTTACACACTAACCTTGTTAAGATTCTAATATCTGTGCAAAATTTACACGTGACAGGTTGAATTTGAGCCATATGACTTTTCTGTTAAGGATCTTCTCACCATGAACAAATCATTAGCTCCAATAGTCGCACAAATAAAGCTGTATCAGTTCAGTCTACACGTACCCAATATAACCATGTTAAGAATAAAATATCTATGTAAAATTTACACATGACAATACATGCTCAGTTGAATTTGATCCATATGACTTCTATGCTAAGGATCTTCTCACCAAGAAACAACATTAGCTCCAATAGTCGCAGTGAGCTCTATCCATTCAGTCCATGTCAGATCACATCAAGGCGCAGCCTTGGTGGTTTGCTCATCTTTCTGTGATATGTGGCACCGACCACTTGGCCACCTAGGTTTCTTTCGCAATTTTCTATACCTTGTACAAATAAAAGTTCAGCATACTGCACGATATATGCGACTCCCCTTCTCCA
Organism: Panicum miliaceum; assembly: GCA_032594955.1. Classification (NCBI taxonomy): domain Eukaryota; kingdom Viridiplantae; phylum Streptophyta; class Magnoliopsida; order Poales; family Poaceae; genus Panicum; species Panicum miliaceum. The sequence continues at coordinate 13,667,136 of CM064060.1, read as the reverse complement.
CCTCCAAGTTTTGCTTACTTTTATTTGATTCCAAGTAATCCAATGCGATCTTTGAACCTCCCCAATTGTGAGCTTTACAGGTGCAATACATGCATGGCTGAGCACCTCGACAACACCTTTCAGCTCAAGGATGTAACACGCCAAGCGTATGTTGGGAGCCCATGATGATGCCAAATTGCTCTTTTGTCGCAGTTGTTGGCTTGGGCATCAAGAGCATAAGGGTCTTGACGTGATTCACAGCGTGTGTCATCGGAGCCGATGAAGGGATCGCCAACAGTGGCGAGGATGAAGATGACTGCACTGGTAAAGAAGAGATGCGGACGAGCGTTGGAGAGGGCATGTGCGCCATAGGCAGTTCTTCATGGCTTGCTGGGCAGCTCACAATGGACTGGTAGAACACAAGAAGTGATGAAGGTGGCATGTAAACCCGGCATTGAAGGCGCACATCATTCGTCGGTACACAAGCGGCCTATATATATAGGAAGCACGAGATCGCATGCAGGGGTAAACATGGATGGATGGTCATACGGGCCGGGATTAGAGGAACCAGGAGATAATTTTGGAGTGGAGACTGAGGACCAATAGTGGTCACCCTTGGATGACGAGTGATTGACAACGTTGTGTGAATTTGATGTATCTCTTGACTCGTGATGTGCAGGAGTAGGATGTGACCTGGCGGTCGACAGCATGAGGTGAAGGTCAAGCGAAAGGTTTATGCCGATGGACCGAGGGTGGTGAAGGGTGAACGCGAGTAGGCTTGGACCGAGGGACCCGAGGAGTCCAGGCAGAGTTATGGGCGATCCACGTGGTGAACGGAAGAGCAAGAGTACATAGCAGGAGGGAGACGGCGTCGCCCGAGTCAGGGAGGATGGCGATGACAAGTTAAAGTAGGCTGCCCGTGCGGCGGGAGTGCGAAAGACTTGAAGGCGTCGTGGCACTTGGCTGGAGGTCGGACACGCGTCGCCATCGAGGGTTTGACCGGTTTGGCCTAAAAACCGGGGGTGAGTCACGCCTTGCGGGGTGTGCGAGAGGGTTTGACCGGTTTGGCCTCAAAACCGGAGGAGTGTCCGGTGCGGCAGGATGGCGGCGATGGAGGGCACGTGACGTCATCGCGAAATTTGCGTCGAGGCGAAGCAGAGTCGTGAAGGCGGCGTATTCGTCCGGTGTCCCAATAAAAAGATGGACAGTTTTACCCCTGAGGGATATTTGGTTTGTGTGCTTCATGAAAGGCCATTTTGGACATTTGTCAGGTGCCTATATATATGTTGAGGGGGTGTGTGGACAACGAACCTCTTTTGCATCTCTCATTTGGAGGTCCTCTCATTTGTCTTGTGAGGGCTAGGGTTAGTGAGAGATGAGTGACTCTTTAATTTGAGCTTTTTGTCATTCTAGCTTGGATTGTGCTTAGAAGTGGCTTGTAACCGGACCTTCTGGTGTAATCGAAAGATCTAATTCGTGTCCCTTTTATCATCCCGAGCGTTTTTCTTTTTGTGCGATTTTTGGGTGATTTTCGTTCGTCACGATTTCGTTGTGGATTGGTCAAATTATTTGAGTGGTTTTGTTGTTAGGATCGTGGTGAGCAACATTGGTTCAACGCCCCCTCAATTCCCTCGCGAATTCGACCCGGATTTTAAGATTTCGTCAAGAACGTGTTCTTTCTAGGGTTTCCGGTTTTTAGCTTGATTCACGATGAATACTTGAGCTTTTCGCAATATTCTTCTTGGATCTATTAGCCTTTGTAGCTGTGCATCTACGGTTCAAGTTTTGTTCGAATCCGTTGAGTTTTGGTGGAGTATTTTTGAATCCAAGTTTTGTGCGTTTGCTTGTGTTCTTTTCCTGGCTTGCTGTTCGTGTGCAGGAGGCTCACGCGCAAGGCAGCGCTGTGCAGCGAGCAGGCGCTCGCACGCACGGCGGCGCGTGGCTCGCGGCTGGGCAACGGCGAGCGGCAGCGAGCACCGCAGCATGCGGTGCCCGGAGCCAGCGGCGGCGCACGCGGCGCTCGAGCGCGGCCAGGCCAGCGCAGCAGGCCAGCTCGGGTGGGCCGGCGTGGGCGCTCGCGGCCCAGCTGAGGGCGGAGCGAGTGGCCCAGCCACGGCCAGGGCGCAGCAGGCCAGGCCGTGCGCCAGCACGAGGCGGGAGCAGCCATCTGCGCCCAGGCAGCAGGCCGTGGGCAGCCAGCCCAGCACGTGGGGGCAGGCCACTGCCTTGGTGCTCGGCACCCAGCCAGCGAGCAGGCCAATCAGGAGCTGGCTCTCGGTTTGTATTTTTCACTCTTTGCACTCATCAATTAATTCCTGATCTAGTGTTTAGATTAGTTTGATAGTGCTGCTCTCTCTAATGTTGATTAATGTGCTGCATGCTTTAATCTTGTGTTAATTAGTTTTTGTTCATGCTAATCTTTGTTAATCGTGGCATGCTTTGTGACCGAGGTTAATTAGTGCTAGCCTTTTTAGTGAGACTTGTGATCGTCTTTTTGATAATCTTTGCTTCCGCTTGGTTTGAGCTTTGCTAATCATTGTTGAATGATCAAGTAAAGTTTTGTCGATAGGTTTGCTCGAGTGAATCGCTTTACATTAGCTTCCGCTTGTGTCGTGATTTCGGTATTTTGATTAATCGTCGCTTCCGTTTTACGTCGAGTTTTTTTTACCGTTCCTAGGGTGAGCTTGTCACTAGTTCACTAGTGTCATCTTAACGGTGTGTTGTGGAGTGTTAATCGGGATATAGATCTTGATTCTCATTGAAGAGAATTTTTTAAAGATTCTCATTGAAGAGAATTTTTTAAAGGCTCCCATTTACTTTCCCTCTCTCTGGTCGTCCGTTTCGGTCCTCCAGAGAGGTACATGGATCCTGTGCATGCGGACTGTGGAGTGAGTCTGAAGGGCCATGAATGAGAGGGCTGATAGTGCGCATGAGGGCCGAGGTGCTTGCCTGCTGATGCGCTACCCTTTGAACGGGCGGTCGAGCTAATGCATGGGCCGTTGACCGTGTGCACGCCACAGACAAAAAGCTATAATTATTAGGAAAATGTTAAAACCCTAAAAGTACGTCACCCCATGTTTGATTTTTCTTTCATATAAGAGATTCTGTTGCAAAGATTCACCTGATATTATATAGGATGATACATTAGTGATTTGCCATAAAAAAAGCTGTGCTTGCTTATTTACCATTAAAAATTTTGAAGTTCCTTATCTGCCATCAAGTTTAACTTTCATCCCCTACAAGCCACTCACTACTAGAATACCCCCTGTAGATACAGTTTTTTTAGAGTTTGACATGTTATATTGCATCTCTATGGCATGCTTTTATAAAGCGTGTTGGAAGCATCTTTGTATGGACCGTGTCAGACTTTGTAGAGACAATTTCTTTAATCATTTCTATTTAAGCAAGAGACGTTTCATAGACATGTTAGTTAGATGTATATCTACAGATATTGATACACTCCGTTGACATAGAAATAAAACATTTCTAGTAGTATAGATATGTAGTATAATAACACTTCATTGTGTGTGAACAATTATAGAGATAAGATTGTAGAAACAATTATATTACATGTCTATTAATATAGAGATGATTTAGTTGATATATTTTTACGTCGTATCTTCCACGTTGGACACCATAACCAATAACGTGGCGGGTGACATGGTGGGCGACACATTAAAACTTGACCTGCGAGGGGCAAGCCGCCCCCGAACATTAATGTAAGAAGAAGACCTCTCACGCTAAAACCTCCGAACCCCTGCCCCACCCTTACACAGGGGCGCCGGACCTGAGGAGTGCTAGTGAGGCCACCTAACTAATCCAGCTAGACACCTATTTGCGTGGCGGGCGACACATTTTATAGTAACACTTAACTACGTGTTGACAAATGTAGAAACAATATCATAATCATATTTTTATTTTATATCTACAAATATAGACATATTGTATAATAAAAACATGTTCTGTATCAAGAAATGTAGAGATTATTTTATGTGCAAATATATTATGATTATTTTATGTACATTTATATTTTTTATTCCCAATCTATAATGTTAAAAATGGAAAAGAAAATGATCCATAGTACTGTAGCTATCTTAAAATCGGAAAAGACAAATATACCCCTAAGATATTCAAAAATATTTGCATGTTTCCTTTCATGCCACTATAATATGAACAATTTTAAATTCAAATGCATATTAGTGGCAGACAATTGGGACAAGGTTAAATTTCTAAGTTCAAAGAAAAAAATTCTAATAGAAGACATCAAAACATCTTCAAGTATCTTTTGTGACTGTTAGCCTAGCCCGTGATAAGCATTTGCATGACAATACATAAAAATTTACGGAGACTCCTAGTGTTGACGCTAAAATTTTGCAATTATGTTAATGGAAAGATAAAGAGGCCAGGTAGAAGGGAGTCCTAGAGAAAGCCATTTGAGTGCTCGGGATAAAGCTGTCACAGATTCTGGTCAAAGATAACGTGGCATAGCTCAAAGGTGATGCGGACTAGGTCAAGGATGGCGCAGGACGCGGTTTGAATTGGACCGAGATATGACATCAGTAGAAGATTTTGTAAAAGTCCAATTTGCTTTTAAAAAGTTGCGAAGAAATAAAAATGGCATGGATCCTTGCTTACCCGAAGGAGTTTTAGTTTTAGGTCTCGTGGCCTCTTTCCTTTGCTTGTATAGTAGACTATGCATGCGTGATAATGTGTTGAGAGTGAAAATTGAGAGAGAATGAAAAGTGACGAGAGTTGTAAACATTCTCATTGATTGTTATTGTTTACCAGCCCAAGGGGCATGAAGGTGTCCCTTGGAGAGATCCCTTCAAATATCCATGTCATTTATTAAATAAATATTTAATCTAATTGGTCACTAATGTTCACAACAGTTTCTTTCAATTCAAACTCGTCATTGATTAAAAAAAGAAGCTGTTTGTTACCCTACATGTGACAGACCAGTAAGCAGACGTTTTTGCTGATTACCCATCTATCTTAAAGCTAAAGCCATGAGAATCCATTTTTGCCCATCGCCCGAGCCCTCCAAGTAAGATCGAAGAACCAGTAAAGAAGCACCGAGCGCGAGCACGACGCGTTTTCACCGGGCAGGTGATCCCAACAACAAGCCATTATTGACGGCCCCTCCAGTCAAAAGCGCACAGAAAGAACACATGGTCTCTCACAGGCTCATTCCATTTCCAGTTCCTCGCTAGCTCCTTCAACATTTCCCAGCGGGCAGAAACTACCACTGCAGGCAAAGCGGGTTCACGCGTGAAGGAGGGCTTTCTTCTCCCCGGCCGGGTATGTTTTTCCTGCAGAACTCAGGAGCATCCTCGGCGGCTCCGACCAACCAGCTGTAACCTCTCTCCGGCGTGGTGCAGGAACTCTAGGGGAAGAGATGAAGGACGTAATGGGGAGCCCCGGGACGCTGGGCGGCTTGGCGCTGCGGATGTCGCAGTTCGTGTGTGCTGCCGGCTCTCTGGCGGCGATGTTCTCCGCTTATGGCTTCACCAACTACAGTGCCTTCTGGTAACGCCTCAAACTGCCTCTTTCGTTTGGGTGAAGAAATTGTGAGCTCTCTGGTTTTGTCTAGCCGTCGTTTCTTGCGATTTAGTCTGACAATGGTACCTCGAGATAAAGGCAGAATGTGCTTTTGTTTTTTCTTTCCAGTTTCCTCTTTCTTTTCTTAAGTGTACTACTGGGTTTGAGGTAGCATATGCATGCAGAATTTGGTGGCTGAAGATGCAATTTTGGAGCTTTTATTTCTTTTTTCTGAGTAGAACTTCTAGACTTTCGCTAGCAATGTTAACCTGTGATATGGCAAAAAATTCAGCCTTCCTACAATTATGCTTTCGGATTAAAATTTTTAGATTACTAATCTTTGGGCCTTCAGCAGTCTCATGCCAGTTCGTTAAAAAAATATTCGGCCTTCACGAGGTTGTTTTTGGATGTATTTACGTTTTGTAGTTTTTTTTTTGCCAACGTTACCCCCCCCCCCCCCCCCCCCCCACCCCCACCCCTCTTCCGGGGTTGCATCTCAGTTTAGCTTGGCATTTTGGCAACTGAAGTGAGCAAGAAACGCTGATGGGTGATGGAATGTAGTCTTTAAATTGGGAGTTTTAGTTTCAACAGCTGGACAGGAGCACGGGACTACTGCACATTGTACAATGAGAGACCCGCATCATGAAAAAAGAATGTGAAGAACAAGATTACCATTGTCAGCTATATATCTGGATAATAATAAAAGGAGTAAATTACACCCGCCATACAACAACTTGTAACGTTGTATCACTTTAGTCTTTCAAGATGTAAAACGTACAATCACATGCCACAACTAGTATGTTGTGTGCATATACGGTCTCATATACGCCATGTAGTCGTATTTTGCCAAGGTGGCAGTATGACGTGGATTAGTGAATGGTTTAGTCTTTGATCTGCTTGGACTAAAGCCATAGGATGAGAGGTTAGGCAGCTATAGAGGGTGAACTTCACCTCGTACAGAATAATTAGGCATGTAGTAGCCATTACTTTTAAGCAAATGAAATGAAACAAGAATTGTGCAGTACTGAGTGGAATAATTATAAAGAAAAGTCATAACCTAGGACTGCATAAAAATTCTTATCGAAGTTGTTGAGCAATTCCTCAAAAAATAGAAGTTACACAACATTAGTGATAGTAACTACAAGCTCATGTTTAGATCATTACTCACACAATAAACATGTACTTATTCTTTTTCTGAAAAGTTTTATGTACTTATTCTTGAACATTTTGCTGACTGAGGATAGCCGGTGCAACACTCTGTCTCATGTCAACCTCCTCGGCATCTCTAGTAATATCGCAATCTCTTGCAACCCTTTTTGACAAGGCCTTCTAATATTGTTAGCCTTACCATCTGCGTTATCCACTATATCTCTTGATCGATCACGTCGTCTTGTGGCCCTAGCCCGAGGTTCCAGAGAGGGAGGCATCACGATTCCATTTGTGAACTCGCCGGCGCTCATCCAGCTCTTACGGTGGTTGTCTGTTGTGCGGGATGTGAGCAGACAGGGGAGACAGAAAAGCATTAAGGGGTGGGAAATTGTCCAACATGACAAATGATAGGAGAGAGACCGTGAGTGCTGTACAGAATAGACTCAAATAAAACCAACGGAAGTTTTTGTTATTTTAGCGACAGCCTAGTGTGTTATTTGTATAAAATAGATCATCAAACCAAACAGGTCATCGATTAAACCATCAGCTAATCCACGTCAACCTGCTACCTTCGCTAAATACGATGACGTGGCATATCTGAGACCGTATATACACACAATATACTAGCTGTAGTATACGATTGCACGTTTTACAACTTGAAAGACTAAAGTGATACAACGTTACACGTTTTTGGGTGTATTATTATTGTTTAACATTGCTTCAGCGTGTGCTTAGTTTAGTATACATACATCCTTGACAATATATATGCCTTCTGAGGATCACCTGTACTGATCTATCATCATTCTTTTATTTTCCAGTTACTTGTTTCTTCAGATGACCCTGCTGCTTATTTGGAGTTTCATCCTTGTTTGTATTGATATCCATTCTTTGAAGATTAACTGGGACCTTCACAGCACTGGGAATTTACGGAAGTATGTTATAGGTGACTGGGTAAGTCGTTTACATTTGACTCTTCAAATGTTCTCACTTCTATTTAAATTTTATAAAAGCACTAGACTGGGTGGTTGTTCATGTTGCATCCGTATCCTATTCAAAAGTTGCAAAACACACAAAAATTCATGTTCAGGCCTCTTTGCGTAGAATGATTTCCTCCCAATAGGCCTCTTTCGCAGCATCTTTTCTGATGCCTTGTGTGTTGTCTCTTTTGTTTTAGAAAAGCAGGGCATAATTTTTTAGGAACAGTTAAGGAGGGACATGCATATTCCTTTACAAATTGAAACTCTTTTTTTTTCACGTGGCTTAATGAACTCTGTAATGCCATATTGCTCGCTCGACTCTTTCTTCCTCAAACTATGAAACGATTAGCAACTGATAGCTTCAGTGAATCCAATGGTGAGGGTGTGTTTGTTACAGATGTTGGCGATCGGCTCATTGTCAGCAGCTTCTTCCGCTACCGCTGTGGCCATTCTTCTTGCGACAGACGTCGAATTCTGCAGGGTGAACCCGCTTTTCTCATGCAGCCGGTACAAGGTTTCTGCCATCCTAGCATCCATGGCATGGTCATTCATAGCTGCATCTGCTGGTTCCACATTCTGGCTGCTTGTTTCACTTTTCGAGTAACTTTTTTCTTGTGTTCGATAACCATATCATCTGTCAGCAGGCATAGTAACAGAAATTGTAGGATATTTTCAGTAAGAAGATCGGGAATACTCTTGTCCCCAACATCCTCCTCATTCCTTAGTTTTGGGATGTCCATTATTGATGCTTTATTTCCTTTGACAGATCAATAATGCAAAACATATGTTCCCATTAAAGTTCATTCCATCTAATATTTTCTTTTTCTTTTATCATTATTACAAACAGCATTCAAACATCAGCCAAAACAGAAAATAAAATAAACCTTTTTCCCCCATTTTTTGATACACTCGATCGGTTTATTTCATTCACCGCACAAGTCCGCGAGAGAAACAAGCTGACGTAGTAGAACACATCGCACACACTCGAGCTGTGCACCACACATCGATCCCTCTATATAGCAGCAAGCTAGTTGGTTGCAACCTCGGTGATGATGAATTCTTCAGCAGAGTCGTCGCCGGAGCTGGTCGTCGTCATCTGAAGCTCGATTCCTGCCGCGCTGCTGCCGCTGTTGATGACCCTGCAGTTGCGCCTGATCTCCCCCTGCGTGCCCGTGAGCACCTCGATGCTGCCCATCTTGACCATGGCCTTGGCGAACTTGCTCTTCCACCTGCTCTCGCTCTTGACGAACTCGTCCACGGACTTCTTGAGCGTGGCGTTGGTGAGCAGCGCCTGGTCCGACGTGAAGAGCCCCAGGTTGTTGGCGAGCCCGAGGTAGTACTTGTTGTCGAGCACCGCCGGCGTCATGAGGTCCATGTCCGTGGTGGTGTTGGGGACGAACTGGCCGCTGTTGGAGGGGCAGATGCTCCTGAGCAGAAAGGCGTAGGCCGAGCTGATGCTGGGGTCGACGTCGCTGGCGTTGCTGAAGCCGTAGAGGCGGTTGGTGAAGGAGGAGCAGTGGGAGCGCCCGACGGTGTGCGCGCCGGAGAGCACCACCATGTCCTCGGCGGTGAGGCCCTTGCGCGTGAAGTTGCCGACGAGCTCGGTGGCGTTGGAGAGCGGGGAGGGGAGGTTGCTCCTGGCTTCCGTGGCGTTGGAGATCCTCCCGTCGCGCCGCCCCGCGGGGACCTTGTAGGTGAGGTTGTTCCCCGCCAGGGCGACGCTGTCGCGCGCTGCGAAGGCGACGATGTCGGCGCAGGAGACCGTCCTGGGGCACCGCGCCTCGATGGCCTTCTTGGCGGCGTCGATGACCTCGAAGCCCCGCAGGCTGGGGTTGTTCGGGACCGCGTCCTTCTCCGCCGTGTTGTTCGCCGTCGTGTCGATCAGCACCGAGCCGTCGCAGCCCTGCGGACGTTGATCGATGTTGGTTAGTTGAGCATGATACCTAACGCGTCCGCCATGAAACTTTTAACTCTCTGATTACGTGATCTTAGTGACTTGATATCATAAGTTCTTAACACAAACAAACTGACGCTATTCACGGTACTCCTTGCCCACAAGTCCAGCTAAAGATTGCTACTTCCTCGATCCCAAATTATTAGTCGTTTTGGTTTTTCTAGATACATCGATTTTGCTATGCACCTAAATATGATATATATCTATATGCATAGCGAAAACTATACACCTAGAAAAACTAAAACGACTAATAATTTGGGACGAGGGAGTATTAGATACTAATAATAGACCATATGTCTAGGATGGTGAGTATGTGGCATGGTGCCATGGTCCATGATCCCAACCGGCTGTCCTTTTCTTGCAGTCGTTTCTCCACATGTGTCTGTGTGAGAGTGCTTGAAGGGTAAGCTCGATGTGGATCAAACATGAACATGAAATTTTCCAGCTATATATACATATATTAGCAGGAAGAGCAACAACTAGGCGTCGTTTCTAGCTAGAGAGATGCATTTGCAGTGGTCGCCACAAGTCAAGGTCAATGTCATCTATATCTGCCGTTGTAGTTGCTATACACGTACGCATGCATGTCTGCCTGGGACCAGCAACAAGTACAGCCATCGAGATACATGTGTGTGCAACATCTATGAGTTGGACAGTCGGGAAGCACTAATCAAGGGCACCTAAACAAACATAAATGTGATTTATTTGGGTTGCTAACCGGCCGTATCCATTAATTTTACATCCAGTACATTAGTTTTCTTCGTATTATTTTTTAAAATGACGTTACATTTCTTACTGATGCTCGAAATTAAAGTTGTTCATCCATTTACTAATAAATGAAAACTATTCGAGTACTATAAAGGAAAATATCTGACAAATAGAGCTCATGATGGAGACATGGAGTACTTCAGCAATAGAAGTGCTGGTACATTTTGCAAGCTGCTCCATGCCTGAGTAGTGCTTCTTTCTCAAAGGGATAACGTTTCATATCTTCTGCTAAAAATGACATTCCCTTCATTTGCAAAAAGACTGCAAAATGATATTGCCGATCTGTTTTGTTCCTTGCTTTGCCGGCAGGACCTCTGCCTACTTTGGCCTTCAAGTAATAACTTGTTAGATGTGGTTCAGACATCAGACTTGCATATCCCGGCCGGCTACACATTTTAGCAACGGATATGTGCAGTGCTGGCCACTATGCTATGCATGGTCATGGTCATAAGGTCATCGTCATCTTTTTCGTCTGGGACCAGCAACAACTAAAGCCCCCCGAGATGCATGTGTGTAAAAGCAACCGATGTCCACAAGAAAGACTCGGCCAGTCGGCAGGCACTAGTCAACGATACCCACACAAAATGTAAATGGGGTCTAAGATTACTAACTGTATACATCGTGCACCTAATTCTTTTTACGTGTATCCATTAATTAGCTCATTAAAAGTTTTAAATACAGATCATATATATATATATACTCGGTGCTCGTCAAGTCGATCAGCACGACGAGTGTCTGTTTAACTGTAAGAATAGTTCAACGAACTGTGGATTATTACAAAACATCCATGTGTGTAGTGGACGAGTCTCCTTCTCAGTACCACAGGGGGACTACTTCCATGCGTACTGCGCTAAAATAACTCTGAAAAAAAAGTATTGCTAATCTCTATCTTTGTGCAAAGAAATCCTATCGTCCTCAACAACAAAATGCCATAAGGCCGGCAGCTTTGCAAATAAACAGTGCAAATGCAAAGCAAACAAAAGGAAGGAAGGAAAAAAAAAAGGTATGGAGGCACGTCACATACCCTGACGAAGCAGTCATGGAAGTGCAGGCGGATGAGGCCAGCGGCGATGCCGCTGTTGTTCTTGAAGGCGGCAGCGACCGCCTGCTGCACCAGGGCCTCCGCCGACGGGCAACTCTTGTTGTAGAACCCGACCTTGAGGCCGGCGCCTATGGCGACTGCCGGGAGGAGCGCAAGGATGGCAAGTGCAGCGGTGGTGAAGAAGGATAAAACCTTCATGTTGGCACACTTAGGGAGCTTGCTCGATCCAGCTGCTGGTTCTTTGGCTGCCTAAGCCTTGTGTGTCATGGGGCATTATATAGCTTATAATAAAGGATGCATGGGTACATTTGTTTCCCTTATGAAATGGATGCATGGGTAGATTTGTCAAATAACAATGTGAAAGTGTGTACCACTGCCCAAGTGGCGCGCCATTGGATTGCTTTTTTCTACTCTATGACACCATGCATGCTGTGCTTGTGCATGCCCCCTAGCTGCCAGGACCCATGTGAGGTTGAAGCTTCCTGTTATTTACCTGGGTGTGAGGACGAGTGTTCGATCACTGTTCTGTGACCACAGACTCAGCAACAATAAGGAATCGATCTGTGTTGGTCCCCACCAGGGAAGAAAATAACCGAGTGTTTGAACAAGTTGATAAGGCCGGGAATCTCTCATGTTTAGTTCACCTTTGAAGGTAGTTAAACTACTATTTTGTAGTAACTAATCTTTATTATCTCTAAGCCGATATAGGATGATATATATTCAAGGCTTGGTAGGTGAAGGACCTGCAGGGAACTGGTTGTGTGGACTCTCAAGTCTCAATGTGCAACTGCTACTGTCTGGGAATCTAGCAGTTTTCAGGTTTGGTATTCTCAAATTGCTGTCTGAAATCTTGTACTTCCGAGTTAGTAAATGAATTGATTGCCCACCATAGTTGTTGGCCAATTTCATTGAAAATAAGTAAAGTTCACACCTTGACATAACCTCTTTCTTTATGCTAATTAACGTGTCCTTAACTGTCCAATCGATCTTTGCCATTGAACAGAGGTGAAGTTTCTCCATTGCTGCGTGCAGGTAATCAGCTGAACGATTCGGTCTTGGCTCTAGCATGCATCTGTGTGCAAAATTATGGTCATACTCGTAGTCTCCTACCAATGTGTACCGGATCGTGGTCAAAGAAAGAAAGAATGCTTCACGCATTGATCACACTCGTCTAGAATTACTCGTTGGCATCAACGACTTTGCCTTTTTGTTCTCCCCCAAAACACCGTGCATCCTTTTCCCTTTCCCCTTTCCCCTTTTCCTTTCAGGAAATATTGTTCTTCCAAATCTAAATGCGCGAGTTGATTCGATCAGCATGGACTAGATTGGGCAGACATGAACCTTTGCCTTTGACCTTGTTTAATTTCTCTTTATGAAAAGATTGGCATGCATTGGCTCATTGTTAGCATGTTGCAGCACACGCCAAAAGAGGTGCTCAACGACCGAATGTTCTTTGCTTAAGCATCTATCCATCCCATCTCGTAGCGAAGACAAGAAAAGCACCTCTGGTTCTGAGCCCGGACACATAGATTTGAACTTGTTTAATTTACAATATAAACAGAACTTCGTGTCCATTACATTGCTCCTCTCACTACTACAGAATTACTACAGAATAATACATCCCAAACACCTCATCACCGCCGATTTAAACCGAACTAGTGGTGATAGTAGGTATCCATTCCTCACAGTATTTCAGATATATTTGGTAGTTGGCTTAGTGGCATACCAGTAAATTACAAACCCCTAGTCTTTGTAGGAGCAGCAGCCTTGTATTGGTCTGTCTGGCTCTGCAGAAATGCTGTTATATTTGAAAATAAATAATCTTCTTTTTTTTTGCAGGTTATTTACTCGACTACGCACTGGCTCCGTATATGGGCTATCCTTCAACAGCATACTTCCCAGGAGGTGCTCGTTGCGGCTTCTCGGTTCTTGGAGCAAGTGGCCAAGGATATTTTTACCCGGGCACATGGATGGTGGTCTAGTCTTAGAATTGATAGTCATTAGTGTGTTCGTTCGTGTTCCAGACTTTTTTCAGGCTGTGTGCCGCTTTGCAGAGGCTAGAAAAATTTCAAGTGGTTGTATCACTGACGGTGGGTGAGGACCACCAGCAGGGATTCGTGAGAACCCCCGTTTAGAGATTCGGCTAGGGGTGTAACACGCAGTGGAGTTCCAACCGTGGGACAAAGGATTTAGACATGTTTGGACCGCTCGGAAGCCACTATACCACAGCCACAATATAGCGACTGCATTATGGTCGTTATAAGTTGTTGTACCGACGGATCATCGGTCGGCATAGAGTTATGCCGACCCTAACTATTTGTCGGTAAAAGTGGCGTCGGTATAAATCTATACCGACCGACACGTCTATACCGACCGTCTGTCCGATGCGCTCAAAAATAAATACCGACCAACAATCCAACAGTAACCATTCAAATGGACACAATATATATTCAGTATATATATATATATTTGTGTGTCTCAAAATCATTCTGTAAACAATGGATAAGCAGCCATCAATGGATAAATCAACAATTGGAACTTTGAAAGCAATTCATTGAAGATGAGCATATAACATTGATATTAAGTCATCCATACATATATATATGTAAATGATCACAGCCATCATGTTTGCATCTATGCAGTCAGGGACCAAAAGCCATCAAATTTGCATATGAGCAAGCTCAGTACTACTAAAACACTACAAAGTGATCTGGGCTCATCACAGCCATCAGCTTTGCATCTATGCAGTTAGGGACCAAAAGCCATCAAGTTTGCATATGAGCAAGCTCTCAAGCATTAAGCTTGTGCAAAATATGCATCCCCCGGAGCTCCAAAATAAAACAAACACAAAAGCTTGCACGAACACTTCTCTTCCAGCTTGCAAGCAGCTTCAAGCATCCTTCCTAGCATTTCTTCCAGAACTACCTAAAAGTAAGTACAATAGGAATCAGTGACAGTTTTCAGCGAAGTATGAGAAAATGAAATGACATACAACCACTCAAAATGTCCTCATTATGATTTTATATGCCAGCAAACAGAACAAAACATGAAAGAAGTAAATTCTCATCAATTCCCAGGTACTTCTCGGTCCAAGTAATGCTCAATTTGCAGAATTCTCATGCAATTTCAACTCCAAAGATAAGGTAATTGCTATGCAGATTATTACTCTATGCAGATCACATGCTATCTAAATTTATAAATTCACAATTGTATCATCAACAGAAGCAACGCAGATTGCTCTGTGTTTTTTTTTCATAGTAAAATTCAAACTAAATACCTACAGCACCCAGGGAGGATTTTGATGCCTTGCTAACCTTCACCTAACATGCACATCATTAGTTAGAAACTTGGCCAATCACCATAGAAGCAAAAAAATAAACAACAAAAAGTTTAGGTATTTAGAAACTTGGCCAATCACCATAGAAACTTTGTTATAAGGCCATGCAATTGCCATCATATGAGCATCACCCATAGTGTTCATCTCAGCAGGATCATCATCGCCATCACATTCTGGATCCGATTGTGCCTCATCATCATGTTCTCCGGACCTTGGGCTCTACATCAAACATGAGAATTAAAAGAATTTGACAGACTTCAATGATATCTTTAAGTCGGTTCTACACAATAGAAAGATGAATGTTTATAGCTCAAAGTAAAATTACTGATTACATATTACAATGCATCAAGAAAGAAGCTTACTATTATTGGTTCTGCTTGTCTTGAAGGAACTCCATTCTTTCTTGTATGCGTTTCGATGTAGACTTCATCTCTTCGAGCGGGGCGTCCAAATTTCTCACCCTACATGTGCTTTAACTTTCAGTGCTAATGATGCAAGACAGTAATGCAAGCCTCCTTTTATTGCTTGCAATCGTTGCTTCACGCTGCTGCTCGTACTCACTGAGGCCATCCCTATTGTTTCCTCTTGTGTTTGGCATTTCTTCTTCTGTTAAATACAAAAATATAGGAATCTTAGCATGGAATTAGTAAGAAAAAGTATAGCAGCCAAATTGTTTAAATAAAAAATGGCATTTTTAATTGAATTGCAGAGAAAAAGGTGGTATTTTTATCACATAGTTATCCACCTTTTAACTAAACTATAGAGACAAAGAATGGAAAATGACAACTCCTGTTCTTTCTCTGAACTTTGCAAGTGTCAATTCTTATTTCAGTACCGCAGTGTCAAAGGGGAACTCGAATCTAGTAGCAGATCAGAGATTTGCCTAGTATGTAAACACATCAATGATAGTTCATACGCCACCAAAGGCCTATAGCCATCACACATCAATGAATGCCAATTAAATAGCTATAATAGGCGAGCAGATCACAGTAAGTAGATGAAGCTTTCAATTTTTTTTGTTAAATCCATAAACCACTCAAATCCTTTGGCGGCCTCAGGCCCTAAAATCCCCAAAGTTCTATTGACTAATCCAACATCACCAAGGCCAGAAACGCATCACCTTGAAACTTCTGTGCAACAACCTCCGTCAAGAACGTCAAGATCTGATCAGTACTAATGGGTCAGCCATGGATTGGGTCACACGATGATTTTAGCAAGCTAGGGTTACTCACCAAGCAGAGGAGCAATCGATCTGAGCAACAAGATGGATTCCTTCTAGGCTAAGGAACTGCCCTGGCCGGTGGGGCCGCTTGCGCCCTCACCCAGCTCGGCATCCTCTGGAGGCTGCCGTGCCGGGCCGGTCCTTGATGCCCGTGATGGGATTGCTGGCCCATTCAACCCTTGGTTTGGTCGGGTGGGATGGGGACCCCAGTCCTCACGACGCCGACAGTAGCCCCCGGCCCCACGCCCGAATTGGGAAGGTGATCCGGGCGTGGGGCCACGAATTCAAGGCGAACGCCTCGTCTCCTACTCAGCCCCGACCCCCTGGGGAATCGTGCCAGTCCTTCCGGTGGAGATGCTGCCCACGCTTCGCGAGAATCCCGCGTAGTTGGAGTGCCATGTCCTCTCGCCTTCCATTAGGTATAAAGCTCTGAGGAGAGGGAGGGCTGCAGTTTCCGTGCTCTCGACTTGTCTTCTCGCCAGCAAGTCCTTTCTCCTCCTCGCCCTTCTCGCCTACTTCTTTTCGTCGCTCGCCCCCGCTCGCTCCCATGGCGCGCGACCGCAGCAGGCTTCCGGTCGTCGGGTGCTGGACTTCGGGCCTTCGTCGGTGGACGCGGCCAGGGACGCGAGGGCGAGGGGATTCATGTCCCCCGACACTGTCCTCCATGCTGGGGAGCACTCGCCGGCACCACGAGGTGTACGGGAGATCGTCACCTTCCTCCCTTTCCTATTGGTGGGGTTGGTGCCTCCCTTCTCGCTGTTCTTCATGGCGGTATTGGAGTCATACGCCATCCACCTGGTGCACCTCACCCCCAACTCCATCCTGACCTTGGCCATCTTCGCGGATGCGTGCGGGATGTTCTTCGGGGTGGCACCCTCGTTGGAGCTCTTCTTCCACTTCTTCTCCCTCTGTCGTTCGTCATTGGTGGCCCCCGACACAGGCGCGGCGGCCCAGGCCAAGATAGTGAGCGGGTGCTACTTCCGCATCCGGCAAGGCCGGCAGGTCGAGTTCATCCCCTTCCAGCTGATGGAGAAGTGGGAGGAATGGGAGAGGCAATGGCTGTCCACGAAGTCAGCCATGCCTCCCCCTTTCTTCGGCTCCCCGAGGTTGCGTCGCAGCCGCACTCAAGGTGGAGGGAGCGCCCCGTGCTTGGCGCTGGGTGGAACCCGGTGCTGGTCCGGATTGCTTCCCTCCGCCAGGCTGGGCTGACGTCGGCGATGGTGGTGTTCGATTTCTATCGTCGCCGCCTCGCCCCGCTCCAGGCGCGCCGCTATCCAGCGTGGTTTTACACTGGTGACGACGACGACAAGCGGTTCGTGCGCGGCGCCGGTAGTCGCATCGAGGAGGCCACCCTATCGCACCTGATAAAGCTATCGACCGGCAATGGGGACCTCGCCCTAACCCTTCTTCCGGAGGGAGTCAAGCCCCTGTGCCCCTTGATGCCATGCCGCAGACCGACGCCTGGGGGCTGGCCCCCGCGCCCGTGCAGCAAGGGGCGGTGGAAGCTCCCAGCCATGGCGCTGCGGAGCCGGAGGCGCCGGCGGAGGAGGTCGCGGACGTCGGTGTTGCCGGACCGCATGCTCTCCCCTCATCCCCCAAGGAGGGGCGGTTCGACTGCGCCATGGAGGGTGCGGCCGACCCGCGGGGGAAACGCCCCCGTTTGCGCTTTCCGGTGGTGGAGGTTTCGACGTCCTCTTCGTTGTCTTTGCCGCCACCGCCCCCCGCCCTGGGGAACGAGGGCCAGGGCTGCTCGACCAAGTCCGTCGTTCGGTCACCGTCGAGCCGTTCCCCGCCCCCGAAATGGTTCCAGATGGGGTGGTGGCTGTCCTGCTCCAGATCTAGGTTAGAGCTTCCTTCCCTCGCTGTTTCCACTTTGCTCACTACTATCATGATGTTCATGATTAGTTTCCATGCAGCCAGATGGAGCGCGTCGAGCTATGGGGCCTCGCCAGCCGAGAAAGGTTCCCCGGCGACGATGACGATCTCCTCCCCCGCGCCCGTGCCGGATGCGACTCCGGCCGTGGCTGCCCCAGCGGACGCCGGGGAACAGGCTCCCTCGCCTGGGGCTGCGCATACCCCGGAGGCAGTGCTGGCCAAGGTTCCCCAACCATCCCTGCCGGCGGCGTCTCTGGCAGGCATTGTGCCGCCATGGGCGCCCACCGACGTTGGTGGTGACGCAGGGCATCATGCGGGCGCCTCCACGGCCCTCGCGGAAGGGACGAGCTCGGCCCTGGTGGGACCTACGATGGTGCTCACACTGGGAGCCCCGGACGCCTCGATCGTGACTTTACCTTCCCCTGCGAAGGGGGGCGGCTTGGCGCCACCGGCGCCCGCGCCAACTCCAGCCCCTGACGCTCCGAGTGCGAAGGGAGGCGGGTCAGGCGCAAGCTGAGCCGGCGGCGGCGCCCGCCCTGGCAGTCTCTGGAGCAATCATCGCGGACTCGACGCCGGTCGCCGTCACCCAGCTCCCCGCCATGGTGCCCCTATCGTGGGCGCAGGTGGTGATTTAGTCGGCAATAGCGATCATGCCTTGCCCTACCCCTAGCGGAGCGCCTCCGTGGGCACGCGTGCTGTGGGACATGGAGTAGAGCGTGCGCCGGCGGGAGGAGCAGTTGGAGTTGCTGGCGTCGGACCTCGCCCGGCGAGAGGAGTCCCTGGCGGTGCTGGAGTGACGCGACGAGGAGGAGTTGCACTTGGCGTCCTCCCGCGAGCAGGACCTCGCTGCCCGTGAGCAGGAGGTTGAGGCCTGGGCGATGCAGCTGCAAGCGGCCCAGGACCTGTTGCAGCAACGGGAGTCAGAGCTAGAGGATGAGGAGTGGGCTGCTCAGCAGCAGGTGTCGGCGGTTAACGATCATCAAGCGGCTCTCAATCGCCGCGGGGAGGACCTCCGATGTTGGGAGGACCTGGCGGCGGCGGCTACCGCCCGTGTGGTAGCGGTGTAGCGGGAGGCGGACGAGCAAGTCAACACCGCCCACTGCGACGCAATGAACAAGATCCACGCCGCCCGCACCACGCACGCCGCCAAGCTCCAGGCGCTGCGGGATAGCCTAGCGTTGCAGCTTCAGGAGGACGTCGGCCGCGCGAACGTGGTGGAGACCCGCGTGGCGAAGTCAGAGTCGCGGGCGACGGCGGCGGAGGCCTGTGTTGCCGAGGAGTAGGCTCGTGGTGACGCTCTGGAGGCTTAGTTGTAGATGACGCGGGCCGCGCTGGACGACTCCAACGTCGGGGCGCTCCGGAGTCTCCAGAAGGAGGCCTTCAGGGCGTTGCGGAGCCTGCTCGTGCGCTGCCTGAGGGTGTGGGAGGCCGCCGGTCTCGGCACCATCCATTATCTTGAGTTCAGGGGAGCAAGAGCCCATCCCCACTTTGGCTCGTGCCTCACTTGACTCGCCTGGCGTAGTGCCTGGAGTCGCTAGAGGACTACGTCCGAGAATCCATCAAGGCAAGCTCCCCACCGTGGCCGACGCGGTGGAGTACGCCCTGCCGTGCCTGTGGAGCCGTGCCCCGAACACGCCATTGGATTGGATCCGAGAAGGCATCATCCCCGGCGATGAGGAGGTGGCGCGCGACACGGTAAGGGGCCTAGCGGCGGACGTGGTGGCCCAGTTTGCCCCAGACGGGGTTGAAGACCCACCGGCCAATGAGGGCAGCGGTGCGGAGGACGCTGACCAGCCTGCAGAGGGCGAGTCATCCTCTCCCCCTGATGCTGGCCAGTAGGGCCCCTCCTTTTTTAGCATAAATTTTTTGTCTTGTTGCTCGGTTGGCGCCGTGGTGTGCCTTTGTACTGTGAACTTCCGGTGGGGCACTCTGTTTCCGCCTCCCCTGTTCGACTCGTACCTTTTGGTCTTTTTGGCCATGCTGTTGTTGACGTGTCGCGTCATTTTCCATCACCGCCTTGGGTCTTGCTTGCGTGTCTTCCTTGGGCGAGTTTACCAAAGGGTGCAGTGGTCGCCAGCGCTGCCTCAGGCGACACGCCAGCCCGCAAGGGGGGGCTTGGACAGTTGCGCCGGGTAGCGTGGTGCCCATGCCGCGCCCCTGGCCCTGTTGGTACGACCACATGGAGGCATAATTGCCCTCTGCGCCCGACACATTTCCTTGCCGTGCCCAAGTGGGGCGGCCTGGCGATGAGGACAAGGGTCGGGGCCCTGCTTTGGACCGGCGGAGGCTTCCATAGTTCCCTAGGGACTTCCGCCGACCCTCGTCCTGCCGCTTCGCCTATAAAAGGTGAGGCCGGTAGGGCTTCCCAGTTCCTACTCACCAAGAGCGAACTAAAAATGGGTTCTCCAAAGTTTCCTCAGCTTCCAGTAGACCCGGGGGATCCTACCCCAGGTACACCATCTACCGAGAGTGCTCCGTCATCCGTGAGGCGTGTGAGGGGGGGGGGGGCTGGCATGGCCAGGTCCTCTCTTTCCCAGCGATGTTGAGTCGGGCTGAAGACGCGTCACGGCCCCGGGGAGCCGTGGCGTGTATGGGGCGCATGACGCGCAACTCTTCGATGTCTTCAACATCACCCCAGGGAGCTTGCTCTTCCTTCTGTCCCCCAATTTCTCGCACTAAGTTGAGAGGGACTGAAGATGGAGCTGGCTTTCTGGGTTGCCCACGCAGCTGCTCGAGTTTTCCAGTGGCGGCTCTTCACCCCTGGAGGCCCCATTGTGAAACTGCTGCTGCTACTGGGTTCGGTGCTGGGACATGGCGGCGTTGCCCTATCGCCTCGGCTGGTATGACCTCCTCCTGCACTGACGTTGAGGTAGTCGAGCCGGGGTTTCGACCGAGGTGGCCGCGGGTGGTGTTGGAGTTTCCTGCTCCTGTTCCAAGGATGCTTCTCCCGTTGAAAGAAGAGCCCTCCTCTTGTGGAACAGGAGTTGCCTCTCGCCGAGGGTCGTCAGCTTGCTGCGGCATCTCAGGATAGCCTGGGTCAGGGTATCCCTAGATTTTTGTTGTTGCTGCTGCTGGGTGGAAGGCTTGCAGCCTTTCTCACCTTCTCCAGTGCCAGCAGCAACATCCTCCGGCGTCACCTGCGGCGGGCGGCGCCGTGCTTCTGTTTGGCCGGTGATGAAGCTGCTGGACCTGGGTCGGGCAGCTTCACCACGGCCTCATCCGAGGGCGCGCCGATGCTCTAGGAAGTAGTAGTGGGAAGTAGCTTCCTTGTTTCTTTTCCATTACTCTGTCCTGGGGCGACGGTGTGACCTCGCCTCCCCTCCGCTCATGGTCCGGTGAGCGTAGAGCTTCTGTCGGTCGCAACCCGTTACGAGGGGACCCGGTAGCGGTCGCTCATGGTTCATCAGGCTCAGCTTCTGGTTGGCCGAGCCGATGTCGCGGCGTGCCTGCTCGCCTCCGGTCCACAGCGTGGTACCTTCTTTGTCGGGGCACGAAGGGGCGCTTGGTCCAGTTGTGGCTGCTGGTGCACGCTCCGACCCGCTTCCACCAGCTCTAGGCCGGCCATCGCCTCTTCCCTAATAGAGTAGGGAATCCTCGCGGCAACTTCATGTATCCTCATCATGGCCGTTTGATAGCCATGGATGGCGTGACTCTGTTTGTATCTGTGTACTTGTACCAAGGAATATATGAAATTTCCTTTTGTGGGATCCCGGGATGCCGGGATCCCGGCCAGCAGGTGGCCTTTTGTGTGTGGAAAACATATTCCTTAGTTTTTGTTCATGCTCGGACTTCCACCCCGGGATGGCCCCCCATGCATTAGTCGAGGCCCCTTGTCGAGACGAGCGTGTGGTGGCGAGCGTGTAGGGTTCCCAGGGGGCAACTAATCCTGGGGTCCAGAGACAAAGCAGGGTGTCGAAGTTCTCCAGGAAGAGCCTGTTTAGCCCCCAGGCAACAGTTCGCTGTTCGAGCAAGTTCACTCTTTCATGATCCATGCCAAGCATCCACTAGAGAGAAAAGGTCTTTCGCAAGAAAAAATTTCAGAATTCATAATCAAAGTGCTGAATTAACTGAACCAAATGGTAACTATATGTATGGGAGCCCCCGGCCAAGTACCATGCGGAAGCGGGTCCGCGGGGTGCTTGGCCATCATGCCGGAGCAGTAGGACGCCCTATCTAAGCAGAAAAGCTTTCAAAATTTATGCATAAAAATGCTCAATTTGAATTACTGCGAAAGGTGGGAGCCCCCGGCCAAGTACCGTGCGGAAGCAGGTCCATCTAGTACTTGGCCATTATGCCGGGACATTAGGACACCCCTATCTACGTATAGAACTTACGAAGATGCTCGATGTTCTAGATGTTGGGTACCTGCATCCCGTCCTTGTCGGTGAGCCTGAACACCCCGGGTCGGCGTTCCTCCGTGACGTGGAAGGGG
The DNA here is from genome assembly GCA_032594955.1 of Panicum miliaceum. Lineage (NCBI taxonomy): Eukaryota > Viridiplantae > Streptophyta > Magnoliopsida > Poales > Poaceae > Panicum > Panicum miliaceum. The sequence continues at coordinate 13,644,863 of CM064060.1, read as the reverse complement.
CCTTCCCACATAGGGGAGAGTTTGTTCTTTCCTTCGCGTGACTTGAACCGGCGGAGGGTCAGGTCTCCAACTTGGATGGTTCTTGGTTGTACGTGGCGCTGGTGGTAGCAGTGGAGGGCTTGCTGATAGCGAAAGGCCCGGAGTGCCGTCCTACACCGAACTTCCTCGAGGTAGAGGACGTCTTGCTGTCGTAGGTGATCCTGATATTCTTCGTTGTAGGCCCGTACACGCGGGCTTCCTAGTGTCACCTCGGCCGGGAGGACAGCTTCGGCACCGTAGACGAGGAAGAAAGGCGCTAGTCGCTCAGCTGGGTGTGGTGCGGTTTTGACCAGACAACCACCGGTAGCTTGTCTATCCAGCCGGTGCCGTTCTTCTTGAGCTCATTGCGAGTTCTGGTTTTCAACCCTTTGAGTACTTCTACGTTTGCTCTTTCTGCTTGTCCAGTGCTTCTTGGGTGAGCAACGGACGCAAAGCAAAGCTTGATGCCCATGTCATCGCAGTAGTCCCCAAAGAGGTTGCTCATGAACTGGGTCCCGTTGTCGGTGATGATGCGATTAGGGACCCCGAACCGGGCTACCGGGTCTTTGATGAACTTGAGAGCTGAAGTTTTGTTGGCCTTTACGACCGCGGAGACCTCCAGCCATTTGGCGAACTTGTCGATCGCCACGTACAACCATTCATAACCCCCGACGGCTTTTGGGAAAGGTCCCAAAATGTTGACTCCCCAGACCGCGAATGGCCATGATAGGGGAATGGTATGGAGTGCCTGTGCTGGCTGGTGAGACTCCTTCGTGTGGAATTGACACGCCCTGCAGCGCTGAACTAGTTCGGCTGCATCCTGGAGGGCTGTCGGCCAGTAAAAACCTTGCCGAAAGGCTTTACCGACCATCGTGCGGGAAGCCGAGTGACTTCCACACTCACCCTCGTGGATCTCGGCGAGCAGCTCGCCGCCTTCCTCCCGGGTGATGCACAGCAGAAGGACCTCGTCCGTGCCACGCCGATATAGATCCCCATCTACCATGACATGGCGTTTGGACTGTCCTGCGATCCGTTCTGCAGCGGCATCATCCTCGGGAAGGATATTTTCTTTCAGGAAGCCATGGATTTTGTCCATCCATGAGAGTTCCTGAGAACTGGCCAAGAGCAGGGCTAGCTCAGTGGGTGGCTGGGCCTGGTTTCCCCAGCTCGAGGACGCGAGGCGGGGGGGGGGGGGTAATGGAGCTCGTGAGGACGCGAGGCGGGACAGCTCATCAGCATCAGTGTACACTCTCCTTTTGGGGAACGTATCGCAGTTCTAGTCCGTCAAAATGTCATTCCATTCGCCGCACCTCGGCCATGTAGGCGGCCATCTGAGGGTCGGCGCACTGATTTTCCTTGGAGACCTGGTTCACCACAAGCTAGGAGTCCCCCTTGACAGAAGGCGGCGTACTCCCAGTCCGGCGGCCGCTCGGAGCCCGGCCAGGAGACCCTCGTATTCTGCCATATTGTTCATGGCTCGGAAGCCTAGCTGAACGACGTACTTGAGGGTGTGGCTGTCCGGGGCGGTGAGGACCACCCCGGCACCGGCCCCCTGGAGGGTGATTGACCCGTCGAAGTTCATGGTCCAGTACTCTAAGGTCCAAGGCTTGTCGTTGTTGACCGCCAAGGTGGAGGTTACCTCTGGACGCTCGATGTCGGGGACCGGCGTTCATTCGGCGATGAAGTCAACGAGTGCTTGGCTCTTGATGGCGTGTCGAGGTGCAACATCGAGGCTGAACTCCGCCAGTTTGATCCCCCATTTCACTGTGCGTCCCGTCCCTTCCCGGTTACGGAGGATATGGGCTAAAGGGTATGACGTGACCATGGTAACCTGGTGCGCTTGCAAGTAATGTCGCAGCTTGAGGGACGCCATCAGGACGGCGTACAACATCTTCTGTGTCTGCGGATAGCGCTCCTTTGCATCCCGGAGCACCTCGCTCATGAAGTCAACGGATTTTGCATACGGCGGGGTGGCCTTGTGTGTCCATCTTGGGTGATCCCAGGGTTGGGAACAAGCAGCCCCTTTGTAGCTTGACTTTCTTCTGACCCTCCAGGGTCTAAGGCTTCTCCCCCGGGCTTCTCTTGATCCCCGGGGGCTTATTGTTTGCCCCCGGGGTTGCTACTTTCTCCCAGGCTGGCTTTCGACTGCCCGGGGTCTTCCTCTTCTCTCTCCACTACCAGTACCGCGCTTACCACCTGCGGGGTTGCCGAGATGTAGAGGAGCAGGGCTTCTCCATCCCGGGGTGCTACCAGTACCGGCGGGGAGGAGAGGTATGCCTTTAGTTCCCGAAACGCCTTGTCGGCTTCTGGGGTCCACTTGAAACGGCCGGTCTTCTTCAGTAGTTTGAAGAGAGGGAGGCCCCTCTCCCCGAGTTTTGAGATGAACCGCCCGAGTGCTGCCATGCAACCCATGAGGCATTGTGCCTCCTTGAGCCGGGTTGGGGGTTGCATGCGTTTGATTGCTTGCACCTTCTGAGGGTTCACTTCGATGCCTCGGCTCGACACCAGGAAGCCCAGGAGCATCCCTGCTGGGACCCCGAACATGCATTTCTCGGGGTTCAGCTTAAGCTGGGTGGTGCGTAGGCTATCGAAGGCTTCCGACAGATCCTGCAGGAGGGACTCCTGCTGCCGGGTCTTGACCACAATGTCGTCGACGTATGCCTCGACACTGTGGGACTGCAAGTCCTGTAGGGTGATGTGCATGGTCTGTTGGAAAGTGGGACCAGTGTTCTTGAGCCCGAAGGGCATGCGAACATAGCAGTACGTTCCCACCGGGGTGGTGAATGAGGTTTTCTCCTCGTCCTCCCTTGCCATACTTACCTGGTAGTACCCAGATTACGCGTCCAGAAAGCAAAGGAGGTTGCATCCCGCCGTGGAATCGACGACCTGGTCGATGCGAGGTAGCGGAAAAGGATCTTTTGGCAGGCTTTGTTGAGGTCGGTGTAGTCCACGCACATGCGGAGCTTGCCGTTGGCCTTTGGGATGATGACCGGGTTAGCCAACCACTCGGGGTGGAAGACTTCCCGGATGAACCCTGCGTCCAACATCTTTCGCACTTGTTCACGGATGAAATCTTGCCTCTCCGGAGCCTGGCGCCGGATCTTCTGCTGGACGGGTCGTGCGTCGGGGTACACGGCTAGGCGGTGCTCGATCACCTCCCTGGGGACTTTGGGCATGTCGAACGGTTTCCACGCGAACACGTCGACATTAGCATGGAGGAAGGTGATGAGCGCGCTTTTCTATTTTTCACCCAGCTGGGCCCCTATCGTTACTACCCGTGCAGGGGCACCCCCTAGACAGACCTCTTTGGTGAGGGCCGTGTCGTCCGGGGAGAGCCTTTGTTTCACCGGTGGAGATGATGTCGAGTCGGGGTGTTCGTCATGTTCAGGGGCGGCCGCTGCCATGGTGTCGTACAATTTCTCGGCGCAGTACACAGCCCCCTGGATGCCCGCCTTGATGGTGATGACCACGGACGGTCTCGGGATCTTCAAGGTGTCGTAAGCGTAGTGCACAGCGGCAATGAACTTGGCCAGCGCTGGGCGGCCAAGGATGGCGTTTTAGGGGAGGTCGCAGTGCGCCACGTCGAAGACCACGTTCTCGATGCGGAAGTTGCTCCGCTCCCCGAACGTGACCGACAGCTCGATCTGTCCCAAAGGGATGGTCTTTCCTTTGGTGACGCCGTACAAAGGCTTCAACAGTTGCAACTTGCGCTCCCCGATCTGCATCTTGTGGAAGACCTCGGGGGAGAGGAGGTTCAGGCCCGCTCCCCCGTCGACGAGGACCCTAGGCACCCCGATGTTGCAGATGGTGGGGGTTACCACCACAGGGAGCAACCCAACTCCCGCCGTGTTGTTGGGGTGGTCGTTCCGGTCGAAGGTGATGGGAGTGCCCGACCACTTCATTAGCCAGGAACTTTCTGGAGCCGGGGATACGGCACAGACCTCCCTCCAGAGGAGCTTGGCCCTCCTCCAGGATGGTGGCGCGGTTTAGACAGGATCGGGCCGCTCAGAAGCGGAAGACCCTACGTCCTGTGTGTGGTGTTCTTGTTCTTAGCTCAAGTGAGCTTGTAGCAGTTGTGTTGTAGGACTTGAGCCTCCTCTTTACATGTTGCCCTGATGTCCTATTTATAGCCCCTCCCCTGGGCCTAGGGAGGGGATTTACCGACCTTAGATTTACCGTCTTTGGGTGTGAACGCGGTGCCATGTTGGGGGGGGGGGGGGGGCTGCAAGTGGCGCCGCCCTTCTGACGCAATCTTATCTCGTGGGACCCATCCGGTTGGCCCTCGAGGTTCCCCCTGGGCACCGGGCAGCCTGGCCGACGCCCAGGATGCTTGAGAGGCCCACGGAGTCCTCGAGGCGCGTCCTCGAGCCATCCTGGGGTCTTCTCCAGACCACGGGGTCTTTCCTGTGGTTTATTTGATGCGACGGGGGGCCCATCGCCTGGGCCCCACCTGCGCCGCCCTCTGCTGGGTTGACAGGACGTGACTGGGGGGAGGGGGCTCCCCTTGCTCTGGTCAGGACGCCGTCTGGTCGCATGCCTCTCCGTAATAATGCTGCTTTACAGAGAAGTTGCGTCGTGGTGGACCTCCCTCATGCTCTGTGCCGGCGCGGTAAAAACTCCTGCCAGGGGAAATTCCTTCTAGGCTAGGGAAACGCCGTGGCCAGTGGGGCCGCCCGCACCCTCACCTAGCTCGGCATCCTCTGGAGGCTGCCGTGTCGGGCCGGGCCTTGATGCCAGTGATGGGCTTGCTGGCCCATTCAACCCTTGGTTTCGTCGGGTGGGGTGGGGAACCCCGTCCTCACAACGCCGACAATTACCTTGATGTAACTTCTTGAAACTAATAAATTTTCCTTTTCCAAATAAAAGGTATCACCGCCGGTCGTAATATGACCCGCCGGTAACAAATTTGACAAGCATCACCGTCGGGTTATAATATGATCCGACGGTGATAGAGGGTATCACTTTGCTTTATCTCTGCTGTGCTCTCTTTCTCTTCCTCTCTCGTGCTCTCTTCCTCTCCTAGCCGCCCTTCCCTCTCCCCCATAGCCCCTCTCTTCTTCCCCACTGCTCTTCCCAGCCGCCCCTTCCCTTTCCCCATCGTCCCTCCCCTCTCCCCCACCCCTTCCCTCTCCCCGGCGACCCCTCCCTTCTTCCCTGCTGCCCTTCCCCTCCTCCTCTCCTGCAGGGTGACGCGGGGCTGTTGACGCACAGGTCCATGGTGTGGCAACACCGGGCAAGAAGGCAACAACGAGACACGACACAAGGCAGATTTTTCCTATCATTTAGCCTTTTTAACGGGCATCACCGTCTGATGCCCCACGCCATGCAAACTTGACGATGGGCTCGGGCGAGGTTGGCAAACTCCTACGGGCCCACCAAGCTCAATTCTCGTATCTTAACTAAGAAAATCCGTTCGTAACACGGGAACTCTTCGGTCAAAGTAGTCAAACTTCGGTCAAAGCAGGCAAATTTGTGTCAGACTCATTAATCCTCGGTCAAAAGGTCAAACTTGGTCAAACCAGTTCAAAAATATTAAAAATCAAGTCAAAGTGAGCGGAGCAAACAGAGAGCTTCACCTGATCCACCAGGATCAAAATCAAGTCCACCAAAAATTTCACAGTGCAAACAGAGAGCTCACCTGGTCAACTAGAGATGATACCCGGTCCACCGGGAAACACCCAAAATATGATTTTCAAGGAATTTGAGCAAGGATTTGATTGGGATTTTGATAGCATTTATAAAAGGATATATAAGAAAAATTTCTGCAAGAATGACCAGGCAAAAACAAGAATACATAACAATGATATTTTGTGATAAATGTCCAACGATGCAAAATCCTATTATTTTGAGAAACACACAAAACAAGCCATTTTCTCAAAGACTATAAAGAAGGAACTACAACTCTAACAACAAACAATTTTGCATGCATGATCTCAAGCCAAGTTACGAGAATCCAAGATATTTAGTTCACTTCTCAAAGCACAAAACCTTAACTCATCTAGAGGTTTAGTGAAGATATAGACAAGTTTGTTAATGGGCATAAAGATCTACCCATCGGGTCTATGCACTACTAGAAAAATGACCTTTCGTCCCGCACGTTAGTACCGGTACTAAACTAGCAAGGATAGTATGGGGTTCAAATTTAAAAGCCCTCCGAGCCATTTTAGTACGAGGACAAGACATCGGCCGGTACTAAATGTCACCTTTTAGTACCGGATGGTGTTTTGGCCCGGTACTAAAATGGCGTGTCCATTTAGTACCGGGTCAAGACACCACCCGGTACTAAATGGTTAGTACCGGCCGGTGTCTTGATCTGGTACTAAATGGTCCTTCACGGGTTAGTTCAAAAGGAAAGCATCTCTCACCCAGTCACATGTGATGCATAGGTGGGATGGTAAGGACACGCAAGGCTGGAGGTCGTGGGTTCGGATCATCAGGACCGCGCACGCGCATTTATGCGTGAAAAATTCGCCTAACTCGTACTGGTCATAATATTTACGCGCATCCCGAGGGTTCGTAATATTTTCTTTTTCGTTTTTCTAGTTGGCGCGTTTAGTATCGGTCGCTGCGACTAGTACTGAACGTGCCACCCATTTAGTACCAGCCAGGCGATACCGGTCAGCCCAACCGATACTAACTCTGTCATTTGCCTGGTACTAAAGCTAGATTTTCATGTAGTGATGGGCACGGATTTGTTCCTATAATATCCAAACCTGTAAACTTATAGATTTTTTAAACTCTGTCCAACATAGTGTACTTGTTATTTTATTTTTTGAATTTATAATAATCTAGATTCCTTCTCGTTCACTTCTTATTTTGGTGAACTCTACATAATTTGGTGGGTCGAGCAATTGTTGTTGCTTTGTTGTTGTAGTGTTTGTGTGTGTATATGATGGATATGTGACTTTGTATGGTGTCATGATTGCTTGAATATAGAACTTGTTATTTATATTTTTATTCCCTCTAGTAAATATTTTAGTTAATACTGAACTTCTATAAACTTGATGTTTATTATATTAAACTTATGATTATGATAAAAACTAATATAGTAAGGTGTAGACCTATGGGTGACCCATGGTACCCGTTAACCCGACATGTATGGGGTTGGACAAAATTCGAAACTCGTCATGGATATGGATTTTTTATTGGGTTTAGAAATTTTTCATGGTTTGAATTTGGGATGGCAGAACCAAGTGGGTTTGTACCCGTCGCCATCCCTCGACGCACTCAACGGCATGTGTGCATGACATCCTCACTCCTTAGAGCTGGATATTCACAGAAGAAAGAAACACATGTGCTAGCGGGCCGTATTCACCGATGGGGCGAGGTACAAACAAATCAGACAGAGCAACACGAAGCGCACAATAAAAGAGGTCGATATCGATTGATGAGCAAAATGATTATTACTCGAGTAACCTCTAGGAATTCCGTACTCGATATGCCTTGAAGGATGTTCATACGTAGGTCCTAAACATGCTTAGTCTACTCCAGAATAACCGTGGACAGTAGATTTTGGTGGTTAAAATGAAGTATTACCTCCTAAGAGGTAATAGTATTTATAAATATTTAATTCTAAAAATAGAGAAAATATAGGAACTAACTTTCTATTCCTATTAGATCTAATCTCCAAAAAGATCTAACGTGACAGATAAAGAGTATAAAAGAGTATGATGTTTCATTGTTTTAGCTAATGCGAGCGTGACACCGTTATGTTGTGCATGATGGCTGTTTATTTTGTCATTATTTTTGTTTTTTTAACGTGAATGTGTCAGGTCTACATGGGTTCCTGAACCGTGATGGCTTGTTTAGCCGTAGCATCGAGTGGCATACGCTTTCAATATTTTCGTTTTTTAACGTGAACGTGATCCGGTGCGGCATGGTGGTGGTGCACGTTCGGCGTGTGCCTGACTCTCATTGCGTGGACGGGTAGAAGACACTGTTCTCCTGCAGGAGCGCTCGCAGGAGCCGCCGGCTCAGCGCGTGTGGACGCTTGGGGCGGCGGCGCAGCTGCCATATGGATGCCGGTGGCCGACCCTGCAGGGTCGCTTGTAGGTGCCAGTCACCCAGCGCAAAGCTCCGCTCATGGACGTCGGTGGCCGACGGGCAGTCCTGAAGGGGGTGCTTGCATGGTGCGGCGGCTTAATCCACGCGACATTGCAGGACACCAGCCCAACGGAGACCAAGAATCTCGGAAGGGGAGTTGCTTCTTCTATTTGGGGGAAGCACCAGATTAACGGGATTTTCTCTTTTCATGTTATTTTTATTATTTAAATATTTAATCTGCTCTAAAAATCAACGGCGATGATTTGTTTGAGGCTAGGAGGTAATAGGAGCACCGTAGCAATTCAAATAGTGGTAAGAACACCGCTACTCGCAAGCTATAGTCATGCAACCAAATTTTATTCGGGCTTCCATTACCACGTACACCCACAAGCATCAACGACTCTAGCATTGTCCCAGGCCAGTGTGTACTGATGACGACTGCACGCAACAAACAAGTTGTTGTACACCGATCGAGCACACTAGACTTATGCACGCACGCACGTGTATATAATATATATCGTCGAATACAACACCTCGACCGATCGATCAGATCAGCTGGTGGCGACCTCGTCGGCTGTAGCATCTGAGGTGCCGGCCGGGAACGGCATCATCTCGATCCCGGCGGCCGACGACCCCGGGTTGACGACGCTGCAGTTGAGGCGGATCTCCCCCTGCGTGCCGGTCTTGGTCTCGATGTTTCCCATCTTGATCATGGCGGCGGCGAACTTCTCCTTCCAGAGCGTCTCGTTGGCGGCGAAGGCGTTGGCGAAGGGCGCGAGCGTGGCGTTGCGGATGAGCTGGTCGTCGGAGAAGTGCAGGCCCAGGTTGAGCGGCAGCAGCTTGTAGTAGTTGTTGTCCAGCACCGTCGGCGTGCTCAGGTGGATCTCCGTGGTGATGAGCGTGAGAGGGCTCGTGTTGGGCGGGCACAGCGCCTCCAGCAGCGCCTGGTACGCCGGGCTGATGGTGCCGTTCGCCAGCCGCTCCCGGTTCCGGAACAGGAAGGCGCCGGCGCGTCGCAGTGGGAGCGGCCGATGGTGTGGGACCCGGACAGCACCACCATGTCCTCGGTGTTGAGGCCCTTGAGGCCGAAGCCCTCGGTGAGGTCCTGCGCCGTGCTGTTGGGCCCCGGGAGGAACTGGAGGGCGTCCGACTCGTTGGACACGCGCCCGTCGCGGCGGCCCGCCGGGACCTAGTAGAAGGTGTTGCCGGTGAGGTTCACGCTGTCGCGGGCCGCGAAGGCGAGGATGTCGGCGCAGGACGCGGTGCGCGGGCAGCTGCGCTCCACGGCGGCCTTCGCGGCGTCGATCACCTCGACGCCGCGGAGGCTGGGGAACTTGGGCGGCGCCTCGCGCTCCGTGCGGCCGCCGGCGGGGTTCACGGTCAGGAGGACGGATGCGTCGCAGCCCTGTATGGACCGGAAAAGTTTTCACGTTGACTGTAAATTTTTGGTTGTCTGCACATATATGTTACATCAATGCATGCATGTTCAATTTTCTGGGGATAACACGCAATCTTCAACCCTGATCTGGACGGATAGCAACAAAACTAACATTGATTTCAGTTGTCCAATTCATCAAATTTGTCTAGTACACAACATCGATATATGTAAGAGCTAATAGGTGGCAGTGGCACATCGATCGATTGGTATGATGTGCACGCGCACGTGGTGGTCAAGTGGTAGGTGGTCCAAACAACAGGTGTTGAATAGTCAGATTCTTAGGCCCATGTTTGGCGCAGCTCCCGTTTCCAGGCTGAATTCACAAGAAGTTTTGCCAGTTTTATGAGAGAAGTTTTTTTATGCATATTCTATAGAGTGATTCTCTAAAATTAACTAAGGAGCTGAAAAAATAACTTCTCCTAATTCAGTTCTCACACCGAATCTATTTTCATAAAAATAATCTAAGAAAATAACAAAGAATCATTTTCAGCTAGCGAATTACTTCTCTCAAAGAATCAGGTCTTATAGAAAATCAGAATCAGGTGAAGCTCTACCAAACTAGTCTTTAGTATACGTAGTACTTGTTGGACGGGCGCCGTTATATATATTGCTATAGATATTTGTGGTTATGCCAGTATATATATGTAGCAATCACTATCGACTTATTTGTCCCACGGTTTAACGTTCGTCATATCTTATATATGTATGTTTATGTACAAGAATACGGTTAGCGTTTGTCATATCTCGAAGATTCGCCAGCTCAGTCTTCGAAGATGCTCATAAGGGTAGGGTTAGCGTTCATGCGTTCATAGAGATGAGTGTGCATGCGTCGTGAGTGTCTGAGTTGTACTGTGTAATCTCAAAAAACAAAGTGTACAAGAATACGGCATTTTGTATCATGTATCCACAATAATTCCAGGAATTTAGGTGGCATATATATGCTGCCAGGGATCAAATTAACCGAGCTTATTTCATGGCTGTTGAACGGTCTATTATTTAAGAGAAGAAAGATTGGAAACACTGACCAAGACACGACTATTGTCGGCACGTGTTAGGTGGACCGTAAGGTTTTGTTTGGTTGCAACATGCATGTGACATTTGCACTTGTTCTCAACTGTAAAACAAATATATATCTATATTGTTGATGCCACTTTGACGTAATCGGTTCATCACAATATAGGGAAACTTAAACCATTTGATTAACATGATTTCAACAGCAACACATATGTGTACACACTGATGCTGAAGTTTCGTTTGTTTGACTTGAATTAGTCCAACCATTTTTTTTCATATGCATGTGATACATATATGCATTCAACAGTTACTAGTATTGTAGTCACTAATCAGAGAAAATTAATGCCGCCCCTTTTGTGTCCTGCTCTATAAGTTCCACTTTCTCAACTATTTATATGAATGGGCACGGTACGTGTTGATAATTACCTCCAATCGCTATCTAATAAGATGTCATACCAAGATATATGTGCAATTGAACTTGGTTTCAAAACTTTGACAACTGTTCCGTACCGAGAGAGTTACACCCCCCTCCATTTTTTAAAAAAAATATGTGGTGTTTAGTATAAACTAATTGGTTCAAAAAAGAAAACTAATTAACTTAGTAAATTAAACATCATATATTTAAAAGCAAAGGAATTATATATTAACATACTTATCATAGATACTTTAACTATAGATCGTTACATGTTTCATATTTATACAATAATACCTAAAACTAAAAATTAAAAATAGCCAAAACTTTGTTATGATTTGAAACATGTCGACAGATGTCCTGCTAGACGACAAATAGATAAGACGAGTGCTATAGACCAAATTGAAGGCTTCGTCCTCTTATAGTCTCATAATATTTTTTTTAAAATAATTAGTCTCATACTCTTATGCTTGTATATCTAATTCATACTTCGATGCTACTTATTCTGTTTTTAATTATAATTTATTAACTTTATAAGGGTGTATATATGCTATATTTCTGTATTTCATGAACCAACTATTTCGCTGTAGAGATGAAAAAGTGAAAAATAAATAAAGGTGAGCCTACCTGTGTAATACATGTATGCTCTGCCGACAACAACTTGTATATGCATCTTTATCTTTAGATCTTTACTACGTACCCTGACAAAGCAGTCATGGAAATGGAGCCGGATGAGCCCGGGCGCGACGCCGGAGTTGTTGGCGAAGGCCGCCGTGACGGCCTGCCTCACGAGCGCCTCGGCATTGGGGCAGGTGGTGTTGTAGAACCCCACCTGCAGCTGCGCCAGGCTCGCTGCTGGCAGCAGCAGGCACATGGCGGCGACGAGCGCCACCGGGACGGCCAGGCCGCTGCTCATCCTCATCCTCATCCTGAGCTCGATCTGGCCTTGCCTATGCTGATTGCCCAACCACACGATTGATTATGAGCAGGCACCTGTTTCACTCGATGGTTGTGATAGCATTTATAGAGAAACAACCGGCAGGGGCCCGGTTTGTTTAGCAAGCGCAGCTGGATCCTGGCTAAGCTAGTCGCCGGTCGTCCTCACTATTTTCTTCTATAGAGGCTGCCTTGTGTATTTGTTCGTGTCCAAATTGAAATATCGCCATTAAATGTGTGCATGATAGTACCACATGATGAGAGTATGCGAGAAAAATTCAAATTCATCACCCCGTCATGAGTGGTTATGGTTTTGGACAAATTCTGATGAAATTAATTTTTAAACTTTGGCAAACAATGTTTTAACACAGTATTTTGAAGACATGATAATAATCTTAGAACAAAAGTAAGCAGATGGTTCGATTGAAGAAGAAATCAGTTATCCAAACTGGAAGAGAAAAGTTGTCTTTATTATTATACTATATCACAAATCTGTTAGATCTTTTGAATATATTTGAGCAAAAGGCAAATAGCCAAAAGTGCGCTCCATTGTTCTTATGGTGTAATTGGTGCATGTTCGTATTTTCTAAATTTATTCTATGAATAAATAATGTTATTCTTTTAATAGGCGACGTGCCCATCGCCAACTAGACATCTTCTTCTGTATGATATTTTGTAAAAAGAAAACGTTGGTTGTTAACAAAAGCATCAAGTACAACTATGAATCATGGTAATTGGTCAAAGGTTTGAAGTCAGACTCTAAAAGTATGTGTTTTCATTTACAAAAGATGTATTAACTACCAAATGGAGCTGGTGTACCTCTGTTCCACTGAACATCTGCATGGTTTGATATACATGCATGTTTCTAATCATCATAATTATGCGTTAGCTACAAAACTTCTTGCTGATGATAGTCGTCTGTGATTTGACATGATGATAGGTCTGTGCCTCTGTGGGGTCAATGGTCCTACACCGTCCTCACATTCAGAACTGAGGAGATGAGCTGTCCACTTAATCTCTAGAACATGATAGGATAGATGACGCGGACAGACTACTCCAAGGCACCTTTTTGGGTTCGCATTGAGGTTGCTTGCAAAGTCAAGGCAAAGGTACGGTACAGCCTCACAGTAGGTCCCTGATGACTGATGACTCGCTCAATTTCCAACAGGAGAAGTGTCCATCTTGGTGACTTGTTAGGTTGCACAACGCGGTGATTCATGCGGATTTTGTTGAGGCATATAATTGATTCACTCCTATTACATAGATTGGTTTGTAATAAACGTACCGACAGGCAGGTTAGAGGCAATAATACTCTAGAAAAACTCATGAAATATTTAATATAGTATAGTGTTTCCTTGGTTGATGCAGCAACTAGGATAATTTTATTTCCTTATCTTATAAAATAATATGTACAAGTAAATAAACATGCATATGCGGAAGTGTGCACGGACGCATTGTATTTTTAGTCCAAAACATAAATTATAACCGTGAGATTTACATAGTAAAATTCTAATAATTATTTGCTATGCATCTAGAATATTATGTCTGTATATATAGTAAAAAAATATACATCTCAATTTTACCAAAACGGCCTACAGTGTAGAACGAAGAGAGTATATAATATAGATTTTTTTTGGAGCACACTATTACAGAACAGCACACTAGTCGCGGTTGGAAAACTGTTGTTATCCCGATTTCTAATCGGGGCTAAAGGTCCGGTATTTAGTCCTGGTGTAGCAGCAAATTAAAAGCCTGTCTGTATAATAAGACGTCCAGTAGTTTTATTCACTGATGGTATACGGTATTGATGGGATACATGGTGGCACAATGAAATTTCGTGTACGCACGGCACACTCACATACACACTTGCGTACTCATGTAACGTGTAACGTCTAATCCCTCCGTTCCAAATTATAGATCATTTTGAAATTTCTAGATACTTAATTTCTGTTATGCTTGTAGATATACACTATATCTATATACATATGAAAAATTATGTATGTCAATTTTTCAAAACGATCTATATTTTGAAATGGAAGGAGTAGTAGGTACTAACCCAACACAAAACCTAAAGACGATGAACAGGTGCGCACAAACACATACATCATCAGCACCATGTTGCCGATCAGCTGGTGGCGATCTCGTCGAGGGACGCGGTGGATCCAGAGTAGGGCGCCGTCGTCTCGATCCTCGGCGCCGCCGCTGACGACGACGAGCCGTTGTTGACGACGCTGCAGTTGAGCCTGATCTGGCCCTGGCTCCCCGTGAGCACCTCGATGCTGCCCATCTTGATCATGGCGGCGACGAACTTCTCCTTCCAGAGCGTCTCGTTGGCCGCGAAGGAGTTCACGGACGCGTTGAGCGTGGAGTTGACCCGGAGCTGGTTGTCGGAGAAGAAGAGGCCCAGGTTCAGCGGCAGCAGCTTGTAATAGTTGTTGTCCAGCAGCGCCGGCGTGCTCGGGTCGAGCACCGTCGTCGTCGGCGTCGACGCGTTCGCGTTCGACGGGCACAACGCGCGCAGCAGCGTCGCGTACCCGGAGCTCAGCCCCGAGTCGACCTGCACGCTCGTACATATACGTGGCATGGCCGATTAATAGCATACTAGATGTCAGGTGATGAGAGATCTCGATCGAGACGTTCACGCTGATGATCGACAAGGACGACGACCAAAGAAATAAATTAAGGGCTTACGATCGGGGTGGAGCCGTTATAGATGCGGTTGAGGAAGGAGGTGCAGAAGGAGCGGCCGACGGTGTGGGCGCCGGAGAGGATGACCATCTCCTCGGCGGTGAGGTTCTTGGCGGCGAAGTTGGCCACCAGCTGCGACGCGTTGAACGTCGGCGGGGGCAGGTTGTTGAGGGCCTCCGTGTCGACGGAGACGTTGCCGTCGCGCCGGCCCGAGGGCACCTGGTACGGGAGGCTGCCCGTCAGGTTGACGCTGTCGCGCGCCGCGAAGGCGACGATGTCGGCGCAGGAGACGGTGCGCGGGCAGCTCTGCTCCACGGCGGCCTTGGCGGCGTCGATCACCTGGAACCCGCGGAGGCTCGGGTTGTTGGGCGCCGCGTCCCGCTCCGCCGTGTTGTTCGGGGAGGTCAGCAGCACTGACGCGTCGCAGCCCTGCACGACAAAGATCGAAAAAAAATACAAGAATAATACTGCAAATTAATGAAGCTACAGCGTGCTGAAATCTTTCGCCTGATGTCACAAATATGCCAAAAAATTCAGGTTTATTTATTTCTATATCTTGACTGATGATCATGTTATGCATTCATGTGTGGTAATAACTCTAGGTAACCAAAATTTACTGAATCTTTTTACTGTCCCTTGTAAGTTGTAAGTGTTTTCTCAACAAGGAATAGCTGGGGATACTTTTTTTTTTTTGACTGTTCCTACCCACAACAGTGACACCACCGTAGCGAGTGGCGACCACAAGCGAGAAGAGGCACGTGGCGCAGTGCTCATCCTCATCATCTGTGGGCTGAAAAGGCTGCTCGATCGGGAGCAGGTAGGGAGAGAGGAACAAGGGTACGTGGATCTAGCTCCTTTGATTTACTTTTTTCATCATGGTAGGAGCATGTCCATCTCGCTCGACGGTTCGTTACTTTGTTTGACAAATAATTCATACACGAGGTTCTTTCGCTTTACCTTGAGCTTTCCAGCTATACGTAGAGAGATAGGTTAGGAGTAACCGTTGAAAGCTAGAGTACTATGACAAAAAACTTTTGGCTGCTAAGAACAGTAGCATCTGTAATCGAATTAATTCGAAAAAAAACTATAGCTAGAGGCCAGTTGATATCCGTTTGTCATGATTGTGTAAATGAAATACGTACGTAAAAATATCATCAGGCCAAGCAAGTAGAAAAAGAAAACGGCAATAAAACATCCATGGACAGTTGAAGAGACGGCATGCATACCCTGACGAAGCAGTCGTGGAAATGCAGCCGGATGAGGCCGGCGGCGATGCTGGAGTCGTTGGCGAAGGCGTTGGCCACCGCCTGCCTGACGAGGGACTCGGCGTTGGGGCAGCTCGTGTTGTAGAACCCCACCTGCAGCTGGCCTTGGGCCACCGCCGGCAGCTGGAGGCACAACAGAGCGACGGCGGCGGCCGCCATGGCCGCCGCCACCACTGCCGGCGCACCATCCGTTCCTTTGCTTGCAGCCGGAGACATGGCGAAAATGTACGCCTCTGGCTAGATCTAGCTGCGCTAGTTCTTTGTCTCAGAGTGGTTGTTCTATCGTGGGACAAGACATACGGTTTATATAGAAAAAAGATTTTGGCAGGCACAGTTCTTGAGGCGAAGGAACGTGATGCCAGAGTCTTTGACAAAGATGCCATCGCTGTAGAATCATTCACGGACCATAGGCCCATAGTCTGTGCATGCATGCTGTTACCTTTCGTTTTATCTAAATTTAAATGAGTGGTCACCTTTGTTGCTTTTCCTTGCGTTAGAGAGAACAGAGCTTTTGTGTTTCAATTTATTTGAATACCTGTTGAAGGGTGTTTCCAACTTTCATCACCATGTTCGAATTCTTCCACTTAATGAAATACGTGCCAAGCCACGTTCGTAAAAAAAATCACCATGTTCGAACGAAATATGAAATGAAGCAAATTCGTTCACATATGGTGATTCAGTAATGTTGCCAAGCTTGTTCTCTTTATTATGTCCTTTCAAAAAAAATTCTCCGTATTATGAACCAAGTTATTTCGGGATCCAGAGGAACTTGATTTTTCAATGGATTACCGATTATTTGTAAAACTACGAAATAGCTTCTTGCAAAAAATATATATTACTCCCTACAGTGCAAAGTATAAGGTGTACATGGTTTGACTTGGCAGTCTCTAGAACTAGAATTTGACTCTTAATTTCTCTTATTCTATAACTTTTGTAGCAGTGAAACCACCATAATAAGAAAGTATTTTTTTGAATGAGAATCGAATGAAATCATTTTTGTATTATAAGTTTATAACTTGCGAGGTTAATTATTGGTTTAGGATCATGAGAATTGGCTAGCTTTTCATATGTGTGCACTCCTTATAAGATCAAATGGGGGATTATCAACAAGAATACGCCTTCCTCTGTACATACATAGTATGTACCATTTGTGACATCATAGAAATCAGGCAATCTAATGTTTTGCTAACTTTGATCACTAATTTTAAACAAATACTTATGTACAGTATGAACCATTGAATTTTACTGAAAATGATTTTATAATATGGTAATTTAAAATTTATTATTATCATTTTCTTATATAAATTTATTTGAGCAGAGATCACTTTGGTATCCAATATATGTTATACGTGCGAGAAAAAGTAGAAATATTAGGAGTCACACGTGTGACGGGCAGTCAAACCATCACACAAGGCGGAACATCTTTTTATATTGTTGGAACAATTGTTCCAGCTTTAAAAAAAATTGTTCCGCGTTCAAAAAATATGTTCCACAAAAAATAATCCAAGTATAATCTTATTTTGAAGATTTCGTCGCAAGGAACACAGTGGTGCAGTCGGATTTTGATTTGGTTATACGGTTTAAAAAATATGACTATGTGACACCTTGACTGCTAGTCACACTTGTGACTCCTAATAGCCCCTGGAAAAAGTATATTTCTACCACATAAAATGCTTTGAAATTAAACACGGCTGCTTGAATAATGTTCATATGGGTTACTGAAATAAGAACAACATTTTGTTTCATTGTATTCCAGTTATGCATTCTCTTAATGGAGTCATACTAAGTACTGGCGACAATTTGAACTAGGTCTCAAATATCTTTTTCATGCTGAACAATTATCATTCATGCATGCGTGCACCTTTGGTTGTGGGATTGCGGCTCCTTGTCTGTGCTGGGGGTCAGAGGTTTGGTTTCAAACTAGGTTCTAGAACTTTGATTCCTACGACCTAATTAACTTGTTCAACAATCCATCTATGATTCCTTATGCAATCTGTTTTGTGTGCCTTCAATTCTTTTCGACTTTCTACTTTTCTAGGTTTGAAGATGACAAATCCAGCTTATTCTTATATTTTGCTTAACAACCATAGCTGTTTTAGAAGTGCTGGCCACATAGCCAGACATGATCATAATCTGTCTGTTTAAAGAAAGGATGCACTACATTTAATTTAGTACATAATATGAACATAATATCATGTTATGATACTAAATTAAATGTACGTAGGTATAATTAGTACATAATATGATAATACTCTATATTCCCACGCCGGATTCAAGTAACACTCGTCTGAAGAAGATTACAGTTATTCTCAACCAATATTTAATCTAATTAATTTGCATGCACGTAAGGAGTAATGGCTGATCGATCAGTGACCACTGATATATATATAGCACTATAGTATTATAAGCACGCAGGTAACGTTAGTTCTTGCTTCTCGGTGGCAGTTTTTTAGGAAGCAACGTTGCTCTCATACGACTGTAAAAATCTCTATTTAATTTGCTACCGTGTACAGTACTAAACTAATTTTCTTACCTTTCATCTGTTGAAATTGAAAATTAGTATTAGGGAGATGATGTCCGACTATTGACATGGGGCCCACGTCACTATGTAAGAAAAGCCCTACAGTGACGGGCATCGTCTCCCTAAATTGACGGACAAAGAGCCCATCACTTCTACCGCGTCACTGTTTTGAACAGAAAGGTGACGCGTGTCTGCTCGTCACATATGTGAAGTAATAGGTGACGGACTTCACTAGAGAACCGTCACCTTTCTTGGAGACCAGGCCCCCCCATATGAAGTCTACGCCCGTCATCTTTATCCAATACAGGTGATAGGCCTAACACATAGCCCGTCACCTATGGTTGGAGCATAAGTGACGGGCATAGAACAACACTCATCACTTGAAATTTTTAAAGGTGACGGGCTGTGCTTCCAGGTGCCGTCACCTGGTGTATATTAAAGGTGACCGGTTTTGATTGTTGCCCGTCACCTTTGATAATAGACCCCAATAGGATCATTTTGGCTTCAGATTGCATCCTGGAGCACAGTTAGGATTTGGCGGCCATCTTGATCCTACAAACACACAGAATAGAGAATATATACTGCATATTTAAATCACCATCCATATATCACACAGGTTACATCAGAAACAACCACCAAGTGTGATAAACTATTACATCTTTCCACAACAAACTATACAATAATAACATGAATCCAACAGTCGGTCAGAAGTTCAACATGAATCCAACAGTCACGCAATGTAATCCAACACATTCTTATCCATTCTAAAATAAACATTCAACTCAATATACCCACTTTTCATCAACTACTACAAGTAAATCACATCTACACATGCAAATATAAAATTATTTCTAAAACTAATTATTTTGATACTCTTCAGTTTGAGGCAAACACTTGTCGTCCCATATCATATGGGATGCAATAATGGTTCAGAATATTTATTCAGGCCCTTTATGCAAAAACCATCGAAAAGAAAAAAATCCTTATTTAGGATATGCATATGTCGTTAACCTTGACCACGCCGTGATGACACTATCATTCGGGGCCACCATCGATATCCGCGACACGGTGCGGTATATGGACATGATAAAAGAGTACAGCCTTGGTTCTAATAAAGAAGTCCCCAGCTAAAAAATTGAGAATTTCTTCATTGGGACCAAGACCGTACTCCTTCATGACGTCCCTATTCCGCACCGTATCGCAGATATCAATATTGGCCCTGAATGGCCGTATCAACACCGCGGGATCAAGGTTAACGACATATACATATCCGAAACAAAGATTTTTTTAACTTCGCGATGGTTTCCATTGGAGCCTAAATAAATACATCATTAGAGTATCAAAATATTTTATTCTTAATGCAAATTAAATACTTAGTATACATCTTTTTCACTTCATTTTGAAAATCCACATTCAAGTATTCACATTTCACTAATAAATCCACATATATACATACTCTTGTTGCAAAAATAAAAACATTCAAGTCAATATACTCATTTTCATCAACTAATACAAGTAAATCACATTATTTAGCATTTCAAAAGGCATCAGAACTGGAAGAGATATGTTTGGATTATAACAATCCATAAAGACCTCAGCCTCAAAAGGCGTAAGCTATTGTATAGTTGCCATGAACACCTCAGCCTTGCTGTGTGGCATGTGCTTCATGCCTTTTGAGGCTGAGGTGTTTATGTGCAAGTACACAATAGCTTATAAGAACAATATGTTTTAATTTGTACTTTCGTATCGATCTCTCAATCTATCCTGGCGACACTGAGGTGGAGGTTGACATGGATGTTATTGGGCAAAGGTGGCAATGAGTGGTTCACTCTCCCATATAATCATTTGCCAACAAATATTAGTATGATTTTTTTAACTTCGCGATGGTTTCAATGGAAGCCTAAATAAATACATCATTAGAGTATCAAAATATTTTGTTCTTAATACAAATTAAATACCAAGTATACACCTTTTTCACTTTATTTTGAAAATCCATATTCAAACATTCAAATTTCACTAATAAATCCACATATATACATACTCATGTTGCAAAAATAAAAAAATTCAAGTCAATATACTTACATTCATTAACTAATACAAGTAAATCACATTATTTAGCATTTCAAAAGGCATGAGAACTGGGAGATATATGTGCAGGATTATCTGACTTAAACTGAGTATCCCACCAGAATCATAGAGACGGCAGAAAGAATCACTAGGAGCAAAGTTATCAAGATGTGTAAGGTTCAGTGGAGCCATCACTCAAAAGATGAGGCGACTTGGGAACGAGAGGACGAACTGAAGGTAGAACATCCCCGACTTTTCTCAAATCCATCTGAATCTCGAGGATGAGATTAATTTTAAGGGGGGTAGGTTTGTAACACCCTAAAATTTGCTCCCAAAACAATATAGCTTAGTTCTATATTTTTTGGGCTTCAATAGGAATTGTTTTTGCAATACTTAAAATCTATCTAAGGCTTCAAATTGATTTGTTGCATTCATGCTGGTGCATATTTTATTTTTGTTTGAGTGTGCTAGAGCTCAAGAATCCTTCCAGAATTTTTCCCGAATTTTTCTAGGATTTATTCTATTTTCTACGCATTTATTTTCTTTTCTGGGCACTAGGAAATATTTCTTTTTCCTTTTTCCTTTACCTCTTTTCTATTTTCCTTCTTTTTCCTTTTTTCCTCCCAAACTGGGCCGCCGGCCTCCCTTCCCTTTTTTTCCCCGCCGGCCTACTCCCTCTTCCCCCCCTCTTTTTTTTTCTTTCTGGGCCAACGGCCGGCCCAACCCGGTCTCTTTTCCCTCCCTCTCTCTCTCACCCCGCCGCCGACAGGGGGGCTCCACCTGTCCGGGCCGTTCCCTGCCCCGAGCCGGGGTCGGACTCGGGTCCGATCCAGGTCCAAGCCACTGGGTCCGTGACACGCACACCGAGATGGCATGACACGGACGCCGAGTCTGTGCGCGCGACCGTCGCGCCCTTCCTTTTTCTCCCGAGCCCGCACCCCCCCCCCCCCCCCGCACGCTCACATCGCCTTTTCGCCCAGCATCGCGCGCACGTAACTAGCGCCGCCGTTCGAAGCTCACCATCCGCCGCCAGTGCCCCGTCGCTCCGGAGCCACTCCGGTCGCGTTTTCCCCCGCCCGAGACTCGTGGTGAGCCAAGGATCCATTTCACCTCCATCTTGGCCGCCTTCCGCTCGCTTTTGTGCACGGCCGCGCTCGCCGGAACCCGGCCGCCGCGGCTCGTTGTCACCGGGCCGCCGCTCGCGTCCCCCTAGAAGTGCTCCTCGCGCCGCCCTCTCTCTTTTACTACTCTTCGCGCGATTTTTCACGCACCGGAACGCCCAATCGGGTGAGCTCCGGCGAGCCCCGCCGCGCAGCCATGACGGCGACGCCGTCCGCCGGCATGCCGCCGCCCCATACTAGCCACCGCTCACAGCCATCGGATCAAGATCCGACGGCATAGAGCCTGCCTGCCCGCGGTCAAACAAACCCTAGCGGCCGGTCAGCCATGGAACTTTTGCAGAAAAGCCCCTACTTTCCTCTGAAATCCAGCCGCTGTTCTAATCAGTCAAAAGTAATTCCGCTTTGGTCCTGTTTCTATCTGTTAGACACCTGATCTTTTCCAGAATAGAACCCGCCGTCCTTAGTTGAGGTTTTAGCACGTTAGCCCCTAGGTTTTTATATAAAATTACATTTTAGGCCTTAGTTTCTTTCTCTTTAGTCCTTTCAACTAGTTTTTCTCGCGTTTAGGTCCCTGCAGAGCTGTTTTTAGCGTATCTTTACCGTTTTAAACTTGTTTTAAGCGCTTTTAGTACCATTTTGATCGTTGCAACGCGTAGAACTAGTTTTTAAGATTTTTATCTCTATTTTTGTATGATTGGTGTACTATTTTAAATTGTTTTCATTTGTTTGCTTGTATGTACTTATATTGCTTTGCTTGGACGTGACATGTAGATGAGGAGCCGTTCGAGAACTTTCACGAGTAAGACTTCGAGTTGATTGACCAGCAGCAAGAGACTGAAGGCAAGTATATTCCTTGATCATACTTGTGTCCTAATAACCTTTAATATTTATACGCTTGCATGCATTAAATTGATGGGGTCCTATTATCCTATTTGATTATCCTTGTCCTTGCAAAACCGGGTTTTTACCTAATGTTTTGGGATAGAATTACTTAGTTGCTGAACAATGGCTTGGGTGGTTTGTAAATGCAACACTTGAAACTTGGCTTATACATCTTTGGTAACTACTGAGATGGTTTATGAAAATTGTTTAACTTAAAACATGGAGCGACCACCCGGGAAAACAGTGCAACCACAAGAACTACATGGTTCTGGTCTTAGCTAAGTAATTAGACATCTCTAGCTCTTTAGTGGTCAATCCAATGCAAGAGGGGGGACTGTGATGAGGTGCTCGCTGCCTACCACGGGTGTACGCATGGCTATGGTCACGCCATGCGGGAGGTTCACCCACACAGCGGCTGAAACCTTAGCGGGCTACTAACTTGTTAGGGGGTCTTTGGAAAGGCTTCGTAGTGAATCTCTGCCACTCACCTCGGAAGTGTTTAAAAGGCCAACTACCTCAGGCATCAAGGGAGACACGACTTGTGGGTAAAGTGTACAACCTCTGCAGAGTGTAAAACTGATATATCAGCCGTGCTCACGGTCAAGAGCGGCTCGGACCCTCACATGAATCCTTTTAAATTGAACTTGTGTTTATTCAGATATTTAGTGTTTTCAAGCTTATTTACTACTCAGATACCTTTGTTTTTCATAAATGTGGGGATTATTAACTCATGGCTTAGTAAATAGGTTGTTTAATGTTCAATTGTTATTTAAAATGCTTACCGCTTATTTTAGCCAGCCTTTATCCTTGATTAAGCCTTTCATGTCATTTATTTCCCAATATACTTGCTGAGTACCAACCATAAGTGTACTCACTCTTGCTAAACAACGCTACTCAGATCAAGATCATTTTGACGAGTTTCCAAAGAATATCCAGGAGTTCTAGGCGTATGTTCCCCAAGTCAGCTACCTGTGGAGTTTTGGTCGTCTGCTGTGAGAATAAATGCGATATTAAGACGCTCATTTATTTATATTCATGCTATCGTTATTCACTATTGTCGTCATATGTGTGTAATTTTGATCCTGGCGCACATATGACAATGTAGGTACCTGTCATACTGAGTCATCTCCAACAAATTTCAGTCAATTTCTATAAAATTTTATAGTGTGAACACAATGTTCTATTTCCAAGGTCCGGCTCTTGACGTGGGGCCCACGTGCAGTTTTAGCCACACTGCTTTGCACAGAGTAGCCGACAGTCATACTAAATCATCTCTAGCAAATTTTAATCAAATTTCAATAAAATTTTATCGTGTGAATGTGAGATTTTATTTCCAGGGTCCGACTCTTGACATGGGGCCCACGTCACTATGTAAGAAAAGCCCTATAGTGACGGGCATCATATCCGTAAAGTGACGGGCAAAGAGCCCATCACTTCTACCGCGTCACTGTTTTGAATAGAAAGGTGACGGGTGTCTGCTCGTCACCTATGTGAAGCAATAGGTGACGGACTTCACTAGACAACCGTCACCTTTCTTGGTGACCAGCCCCCCCCATATGAAGTCTACGCCCGTCACCTTTATCCAATACAGGTGATAGGCCTAACACATAGCCCGTCACCTATGGTTAGAGCATAAGTGACGGGCATAGAATAACACTCATCACTTGGAATTTTTAAAGGTGACGGGCTGTGCTTCCAGGTGCCGTCACCTGGTGTATATTAAAGGTGACCGGCTTTGGTTGTTGCCCGTCACCTTTGATAATAGACCCCAGCAGGATCATTTTGGCTTCAGATTGTATCCTGGAGCACAGTTAGGATTTTGCAGCCATCTTGATCCTGCAAACACACAGAATAGAGACTATATACTGCATATGTAAATCACCATCAATATATCACACAGGTTACATCAGAAACAACCACCAAGTGTGATAAATTATTACATCTTTCCACAACAAACTATACAATAATCACATGCATCCAACAGTCGGTCAGAAGTTCAACATGAATCCAACAGTCAGGCAATGTAATCCAACACATTCTTATCCTTTCTAAAATAAACATTCAACTCAATATACCCACTTTTCATCAACTACTACAAGTAAATCACATCTACACATGCAAATAAAACAAATTATTTCTAAAATTAATTATTTTGATACTCTTCAGTTTGAGGCAAACACTCGTCGTCCCATGTCATATGGGATGCAATAATGGTTCAGAACATTTATTCAGGCCCTTTATGCAAAAATCGTCCAAAAGAAAAAATCCTTAGAAAAAATCCTTATTTAGGATATGCATATGTCGTTAACCTTGACCACGCCATGATGACACTATCATTCGGGGCCACCATCGATATCCGTGACACGGTGCGGTATATGGATGTGATAAAAGAGTACGGCCTTGGTTCTAATAAAGAAGTCCCCAGCTAAAATAAAGAAGTCCCCAGCTAAAATATTGGCCCTGAATGGCCGTATCAACACCGCGGGATCAAGGTTAACGACATATACATATCCGAAACAAAGATTTTTTTAACTTCGCGATGGTTTCCATTGGAGCCTAAATAAATACATCATTAGAGTATCAAAATATTTTATTCTTAATGCAAATTAAATACTTAGTATACATCTTTTTCACTTCATTTTGAAAATCCACATTCAAGTATTCACATTTCACTAATAAATCCACATATATACATACTCTTGTTGCAAAAATAAAAACATTCAAGTCAATATACTCATTTTCATCAACTAATACAAGTAAATCACATTATTTAGCATTTCAAAAGGCATCAGAACTGGAAGAGATATGTTTGGATTATAACAATCCATAAAGACCTCAGCCTCGAAAGGCGTAAGCTATTGTATAGTTGCCATGAACACCTCAGCCGTGCTGTGTGGCAAGTGCTTCATGCCTTTTGAGGCTGAGGTGTAGGTTGACATGGATGTTATTGGGCAAAGGTGGCAATGAGTGGTTCACTCTTCCATATTATCATTTGCCAACAAATATCAGTATGATTTTTTTTAACTTCGCGATGGTTTCTATGGAAGCCTAAATAAATACATCATTAGAGTATCAAAATATTTTATTCTTAATACAAATTAAATACCAAGTATACACCTTTTTCACTTCATTTTGAAAATCCACATTCAAGCATTCAAATTTCACTAATAAATCCACATATAAACATACTCATATTGCAAAAATAAAAAAAATTCAAGTCAATATACTTACTTTCATCAACTAATATAAGTAAATCACATTATTTAGCATTTCAAAAGGCATCAGAACTGGGAGATATATGTGCAAGATGATCTGACTGAAACTGAGTATCCCACCAGAATCATAGAGACGGCAGAAAGAATCACCAGGAGCAAAGTCATCAAGATGTGTAAGGTTCATTGGAGCCATCACTCAAAAGTTGAGGCGACTTGGGAACGAGAGGACGAACTAAAGGAAGAATTTCCCTGACTTTTCTCAAATCCATCCAAATCTCGAGGATGAGATTCATTTTAAGGGAGGTAGGTTTGTAACACCCTAAAATTTGCTCCCAAAACAATATAACTTAGTTCTATATTTTTGGTGCTTCAATAGGAATTATTTTTGCAATACTTAAAATCTATCTAAGGCTTCAAATTAATTTGTTGCATTCATGCTGGTGCATATTTTATTTTTGTTTGAGTGTGCTAGAGCTTTAGAATCCTTCCATAGTTTTTCCCGAATTTTTCTGGGATTTATTTTATTTTCTACACATTTATTTTCTTTTCTGGGCACCAGGAAATATTTCTTTTCCTTTTTCCTTTACTTCTTTTCTATTTTCCTTCTTTTTCTTTCTTTTTCCTCTCAAACTGGGCCGCCAGCCTCCCTTTCCCTTTTTCCCCGCCAGCATGCTCCCACTTCTCCCCCCCCTCTTCTTTCCCTCCCTCTCTCTCAGCCCGCCGCCGACAGGGGGGCCCCACTTGTCGGGGCCATCCCCTACCCCGAGCTGGGGTCGGACTCGAGTCCAACCCGGGTCCACGCCGCTGGGTCTGCAGCACGTTGTAACTCCTCAGGTGTTTTATTTACGAAATAAGCCTCATTAGCATAACAATATGCTTAACTAACTAAGAAAAATTTAAAAGAAATGAATTATAAATTTGGTTTCGCTTTGAATTGAAAATAGTTGTGTATATGTGAGTAGTACATGTACTTTAATCAAGTCGTTTAAAATAACTTCTAAACTACGACTCAAATGAACTTTGGCCTGAAACAAAACTTGTGTAACTTTTCTTTTTGAACAACTTTTGTGTTCAGAGATTTTTCAGTTGCAACACAAAATTTTGAGAAACACTTGAAATTGCAAACCAGTCCCTGCCTTTTCTTCTATTTCCGCCGCACACCCTTCTTCTCCGCCACGCCCGACCCTCCGACGCGCAGCCGCTTGTCCGACCCTCGCATCGCCCGACCCTTTCACTCGCCCGATCCTCGCTTCGCCCGACCCTCGCCCGCCGCGCAGTCGTCGCAGGCCACTTGGCCGGCGATGCCTGAAAGCGCTAAGCGCCAAGCCAATGCCTGGCCGCGCCCGCACGCGCGCCCGCACGCCGCGTTCCTCCCCAGTCCGTGCATGCCACGCGCGCGCCGGTGAGACAGCTGCGGCAGCTCCTCGCCTAACCCGCGCGCCGCGTGATCTCCTGCTCCCCATGCCAAATCCTCAGCGCCCAATCCCCTCTGCCCGAGCCCGCCGCACGCCGCGCCGGCTCTGCTCGCCGTCGACCGCGGCCAGTCACGCGCTCCCGTCGTGTCGCCCGCGCTCGCGCCTCGCAGTCCAAGTCCCGCCCTCCTCCCGCCTCTCGGCTGCCTACAAAAAGCCGCACTGAGTCCCCCTCGCGCGCCTAGACACCAGAACGCTGCCGCCGCCACCATTACCGCCGTCGTGCCCAGCTCACCGTGGAGCTCACCTCTCCGGCCACCCCTTGCCAGAGTTGAGTCTTCCACCACCACCACAGCACTCCACCGCAGCTCACTGCCCCACCCATCATCGCCCAGAACTGCCGGAGAACCGCCAGCGCCACCCGCGCCGCCGCCGCTCCTTGCTGCTCCGTGGACAGCCCACGCCGAAGCTCCTCCGTCCTAGACAAGCCTCGAAACGGGTCCCCCTCGACGCCGCGAAGCTCATCGACCAGCTCACGCTCTGCCCTCCTCGCCGGAGCACCGTCGTCGACGTTCCGCCGCGCCGCCGCTCCTCTGCTCCGCGCCGACGAGCCACCTCCGGCCACCCCCAACCCCGACCAAGGCCATCCCGAGGTAGCTCTCACCTCCCTGGATCTCCCCGACCCTTTTCCCGTCGCCGCCGACGAGCCCCCTCGCCGAAATCTGGCCGGTCGCCATGCCAGTGCCGCCAGGGACCCAATTGCAACGAATGAAATCTTTAAACAGTCTGCACGCAAGTTTCCAGGGGCATATCTGTAAACCTGTGTTTAAACTTTGAATTCAAAAACAGCGAACTTGTAAAATTCATATAAAATCGTAGCAAAATCGGAAAAATACAAACTCAACTGTTCTGGAATCTTTAGATAAAAATCTACAACTTTTGGTACATGCTTTTCTTCATTTGCTTGCTAAATCGTGCACTAAATTAAATAGAATGTTTAATGGACTTTAATTTTACCCACTGTTGTAGACAAAGTCTAAACCTGAAAATTTAACAGTAGATTGTTTGCTTGATTTGTAGGCCGGTGTAAAAATATTAGGGCCAACACCCGTCTTTAGCTAAACTTCTTAATAAAACTTGTTTAGGACATGAAGTAATAAAACTAATTTATGACTGCTGTTATGTTGTGATTCATGTGGTGAAACTTTTTCAGAGCTGTTGTATTAATGCCTAAATACCACTGAAAAAGTTTAGAACCTTTTTCCTTTCTGTAACCTATTTATATAATTTTGTGGTACGACAAGTACACTAAATCAAATAATTAGTTTCTTTACTTGGAAAATGTTCAACCTTTTACTGTAGAACACTTTAGAGTAACTTTTGCTGTGTAAAAAGTTCCATACACAGAAACCCTGTAAAACATCCAGTAGAAATTAATCTTTATTAAACTAGGTGTATATTGTCCTATTTATTATGCTTTGTATCTTGCACAGTAAAATCTGAAACATTTACAGTAACTCACTTATGGATAGATTAACACCCTGTAAAAGTTTTAACTTCAATGCATGAATGGTTTGTCCTATATAAAAATAACTAATGCCGAGTGATGTCTCGTACGGGCTTCATCGGGACATCCTGTATCGTCGAGTAGTTTATCGTTATTATTTTCCGTTGCATTGAACTCTGAAGAACTCAATTAGTTTGAACTCTGAATTACCTTGTTTTTACAAATTTGAACTCTATTGTAATAATAATTTGTGATGAACCCTGTGGTGTAAAATCTTGTGGAATGTTGTATCCTCTGGGCTCACCTTCGTATGAGTACATGTATGTGTGGTTTGGATCGGCAAAAACCGTGGTTGTATCGGGAGGTTACCCGATAGACCAATGGATTATTCCATTTGAAGTGCGAGTTAGCCCTGGTTGCCCTTCGTGGTGATGGTTAGCGCGCTTGAGCCCGATTAATTCAGGTGGTTCTGCCACAGGTGGTATCAGAGCCGAAATGCATACGCCAAAGAATGCAACAAGCCTTAAAAACTTGTTTTAATAAAATTTGACCACAAAAATTTTGTTTGGAAAATGTGTTGGTTCGTTAAGGATGGTGCCTAGTTCGTAAAGCCCTAAAGGATT
Organism: Panicum miliaceum; assembly: GCA_032594955.1. Classification (NCBI taxonomy): domain Eukaryota; kingdom Viridiplantae; phylum Streptophyta; class Magnoliopsida; order Poales; family Poaceae; genus Panicum; species Panicum miliaceum. Next base: position 13,615,701 of record CM064060.1, on the reverse strand, counting down.
ATGGGAAGTTACTAGGTGGCTATCTAACTTGTGAATATTATCAACTGACTTCCAGCACATTACTTTCTGTCAAAACTTACTTTTATGCACAATCGACCCTTAAATTCTGTAACGACGCACTCATCGCTAAGGTAAGAAGGTAAGAATCCTCAGCCAACTGAGAGAGCTTGGCCTTCCTATCGGTGATGCGAGCCGAACGCTGCCCTCAAGCAATGGCTTACTTGAGGTGCTGCCAATATACCAACTTTTAGTTGATTATATTGGGAGTAGAAGGTTTGGCGCAGGGTATGGCGATCGCTGTTCATACCTCCGTCTCAAGACGGTACCCCCCCGTGAATATGCTATCTCGATAGCGTATGTTAACGTCGTCTGTATGGCGGGAATTGTATGGATACCGTTTCTATAGTGAACGGTAATAAATACGGACGCTTTCATGAGTGCTGGCATTACGATAAGTCTTCTGCAGGTACACTAACCGCGATTACGATAAGTCTAAGAACGGTTAGAGATTTCTCGACTAGCTATTATAGTGAGAGCCGTATTGTGTATGCCACCGAAACTAACTTCGTAAGACCAAAGCTATTTGGCAATTATTTTATTTGGTGAGGGCGAATAGGACGTGCGTGCATCATGACTATATAAATCTGAAATTGAAAATGCGATACGTGAGAGTGGTAAGGTTCATGCGCCCACACATTTGTCTTTGCATAAGGATTATCTAGCAAATCTGTCACATTCTACCTTATTTGAAAAGATGGATTTATTAAGCTTAGAAAATAACCCCTTCGGAAGAAACTCATGTTGAAGGTTTTGTTCCAAAACTTGTATTCTACCTCCTGTCTAAATATGAAAAATTCTGAACAGATGGATCATGAGAAACAACAAAGACCTTGAGATGTCAGTTTTATATCCAAAATGAGCACTTCTGCCACATAAATTTTTATGCCCCCTTACTACAGTTTTGCAGAAAAGCCCTTGCTTTCCTCCAAAATCCAGCCGTTGTCCTAATCAGTTCAAAACTAATTCCACTTTGGTCCTATTTCTTTCAGTTAGACCCCTGATCTTTTCCAGAATAGAACCCGCCGTCCCTAGTTGAGGTTTTAGCACGTTAGCCCCTACGTTTTTATATAAAATTACATTTTAGGCCTTAGTTTCTTTCTGCTTAGTCCTTTCAACTAGTTTTTCTCGCGTTTAGGTCCCTGCAGAGCTGTTTTTAGCGTATCTTTACCGTTTTAAACCTGTTTTAAGCGCTTTAGTATCGTTTTGATCGTTGTAACGCGTAGAACTAGTTTTTTAGACTTTTTATCTCTGTTTTTATATGATTGGTGTACTGTTTTAAATTGTTTCCATTTTTTTGCTTGTATGTACTTGTATTGCTTTGCTTGAACGTGACGTGTAGACGAGGAGCCGTTCGAGAACTTTCAAGAGCAAGACTTCGAGTTGATTGAGCAGCAGCAAGAGACTGAAGGCAAGTATATTCCTTGATCATACTTCCGTCCTAATAACCTTTAATATGTATACACTTGCATGCATTAAATTGATGGGGTCCTATTATCCTATTTGATTATCCTTGTCCTTGCAAAGCCAGATTTTTATCAAGTGTTTGGGATAGAATTGCTTAGTTGCTGAACAATGGCTTGGGTGATTTGTAAATGCAATACTTGAAACTTGGTTTATACATCTTTGGAACTACTGAGATGGTTTATGAAAATTGTTTAACTTAAAACATGGAGTGACCACACGGAAAAACAGTGCAACCACAAGAACTACATGGCTCTGGTCTTAGCTAAGTAACTAGATGTCTCTAGCTTGTTAGTGGTCAATCCAACGCAAGAGGGGGGACTGTGATGAGGTGCTCGCTGCCTGCCAAGGGTGTACACATGGCTATGGTCACGCCTTGGGGGAGGTTGACCCACACAGCGGCTGAAACCTTAGCGGGCTACTAACTTATTAGGGGGTCTTTGGAAAGGCTTCGTTTTGAACCCCTGCCACTCACCTCGGAAGTGTTTAAGAGGCCAGCTACCTCGGGCATCAAGGGAAACACGACTTGTGAGTAAAGTGTACAACATCTGTATAGTGTAAAAATGATATATCAGCCGTGCTCACGGTCAAGAGTGGCTTAGACCCTTACATGAATCCTTTTAAATTGAACTTGTGTTTATTCAGATATTTACTGTTTTCAAGCTTATTTACTGCTCAGATACCTTTGTTTTTCATAAATGTGGGCATTATTCACTCATGGCTTAGTAAATAGGTTGTTTAATGTTTAATTGTTATTTAAAATGCATATCGCTTATTTCAGCCCGCCTTTATCCTTGATTAAGCCTTGCATGTCATTTATTTCCCAATATACTTGCTGAGTACCAACTATAAGTGTACTCACTCTTGCTAAACAATGTTACTCAGATCAAGATCAGTTTGATGAGTTTCCAGAGAATATCCAGGAGTTCTAGGCGTATGTTCCCCCAGTCAGCTACCTGTGGAGTTTTGGTCATCTGCTGCGAGAATAAATGCGGTATTGAGACGCTTATTTATTTATATTCATGACTCTGGTTTGGTTTGTAATAAATGACTATGGTACTTTATGACATTGCTAATGTTATTCACTATTGTCGTCATATGTGTGTAATTTTGATCCCGGCACACATATGATTTATATGCTCGATTTTCTACTTCAAAATCGGGTGTGACACGGACCACCCCTTCGGCTTGGGCGACGCCTAGGCAATCAACGTCATGAGGGATTTGTTCAAGGAGTTGAACAAATATCTCGTCCGTCTTGGGAAGCCGAAGGTGAAAGCGTCACTTGTGGAGAACGTCGCCGGATACGTCTACGCCATATTCAAGGTGGCGGAAGTTATCAGGGACCTGCCATGACTATGTATATCGTAGTTTGTATGTAGGTCCCTTTATATATATATATATATCGCAATATAAACTTCTGCCTTATTATATATCTCGCAATAATCTCAGCATTGTTACCTCACAATTTTCACGTAATGCACGTAATGCGAATGTGACGAACTATATATCTCGCAAGAATTCCTTTTGTTAGATAGGGCATACACATAGCTGACGAACTATACACGTAATGCGTCACATTTCAAGGACCATAGGTTAAGCGCATAACAAGACGCGGTGACGCGCTAAGTAAAGGCCGTCACCTTTACTTGAAGGGTGACGGGCAGCAACTGCCTGGTACCTACGAGGGCATGGCCCATCACCTATGACATGACTACAGGTGACGGGCTCCAAATAAAGCCCGTCACCTGTAACATAGGTGACGGGCTTCATGAGTCGTGTCACTTTTGCTCGGTCATAGGTGTCGGTCCACTTTTTGCCGGTGGCCCTAGGAGAATAAAAAAGTGACGCACCTAATTTGTGGACTTCACTTTTCTTATACAGGTGACGCGCAACAACCACTCGTCACCTTTATGCGCGTTACTATAGGGCAGTTCTTACATAGTGCGTGTAGGTCTAGTCATACTGTTTTGCACAGAGTAACTGCCAGTCATACTGAGTCATCTCCAGCAAATTTCAATCAATTTCAATAAAATTTTATGGTATGAACGCGACGTTTTATTGAAATGCTTGAGCAGCCAGTTTCCACCAAATTGAAGTAGGACCAATGCAAAATCCAAACTACTCCAACCGGTTTTCACCCAAACCATTAACAGCTTGACGCACAACTATGAAGTTCCTTATCGATCAGCACTCATGTCATATCTAAAAATTTAGAGGACGAAGGGAATAATAATCCTTTCCCCATCAAACTTGTGATTACTAAGCTGTAGGGGTGTTGTCTAGCAAACATCAACATTTTAACTGAGTTTTGGAGCTTGTTGCTTCTATCATAATTTCAAGGAGGAAAAATTTACATAATAAATATATATGGCATCAATAAATAAAATATTAGTTTTGGTCGTCTAAATTAAATCAAGTGCCATTGCTACCAATATAATTAACCTAGGCTCTACGTAATGAATCTTGCCCTTTGCCAACAAATTCATACCAGCATTGGCATATATCATGAAGCTAGCTCGTTCAGGAGCTTAGTAGATAGTCACAAAGGACAACTGGTACGTACGTTGCCCTCCAGCAAAATATTATATATCCACCATACCAATCGCCGGCCCTGGCTTTAGAACTATAATATGGTTACGTTCAGGAGCTTCAGAAATCAGACCATTGTTTGCATGATCCAAAGCACAGTCCCGACATGGGGCCAATCCTTCTCCGGCACTCTTGAGTACACTTTTTTTCTTCGAAAACTGCGCCAAACCTACTCTAATAATCGGCATTAATATGTTGCATTGTCTTTTTGGATAAATGTGTTGTTGTTTAAGTACCTTTAATCCACATGGTCTTGTCAGTTGCTTCTGCCAACGAAGCCCATGACTACCTTCTGGCTTTTGCTTGGTCTTGACTATATATATACTTAATTTGTTGCGTCACTTGCTTGTTGTGTGCCTACAGGCGCTTGTCCACCACTTGTACCACTGCAAGGATATCGAGGAGAAGAACATGATCTGCACATGCACGCACGTCACAACTTCTCATGCATCATGGTGCTACACACGCGGCTTCTCCATGACAAAATTCATACAAATTCTACAATACGTACGTTTGGCCCACCTTTAGTATATGATTATTTTATAGACACAAATCGTATCTATATATTTAGTAAACATGCATATATATACATATATTTAATACGTCAGTTGTTTGTCAAAGTCTGAGGTAATAATGATCATATGGATCATCACTTTATCGACTAAATGGAAGTTGCTTAATTGAATGGGGTGGCCCAATACGTATATACCCAAGGTTCGTCGGAAAATGTATATACCCATGTTCTTAGCTATAGTTTGTCAGAACCTAGCTATTAACCTATCTTTATTATAATGACTGTTTTTGGCATTACTTCCCCTTGTGCCGTCATTTTTAATTAAGAATATCTCTTAAGATATCATGTGCATCAAATGTCAAATATCAATCTGCATAGCTTTCATCAGATATTGTAGTTGACCAAGCTACCAAACTCCAAAGCTTAATTCATGTGATAGAGTCATATTCTTACGACGATGATTGAGGGTTGCAACAGCAAGCTAGCAATTCACTTGGCCGGAGCATGACTTTTAATATGTGTTCCGAAATATATGTTCGTAAGATAGTATTCAGAAATATATGTTTATATGACCATTGTTAATATGAGCACATGTCTTAAAATTAACAACAATACCTCTGTTAAATCTATCAAAAAACACGTGTTTAAGCATCCACTTTCAAAACAAAAATCACACTTGGGTAAAATATTATTAACCTAGATACATACGTACAACCGATTTGGTCCTTTCTTCCACAGCAGAGGTTTCTATTTCAATAAAATCATGGATAAAGATATCGTGTGCACGCATCAAATGTCTAGTATATGTGCCGCTTAACTTTCATGGGATTTCAAAATTTGGACCAAGCTACCAAGCCTAATTTACAACATATGAAACGAAAAATCATGTCAAGCTTGTGAGACGTTTCCGATATATATATATAAAAGAAACCTATCATTGTTCACATGGTATTAAATAAATAAATTTGGGGGTATTAGTACAGCATCAGTGCGATGTTGGCTGATATATTTGTAACATGCTAATCTTGTAGTGGTGTATTTTGAAATATATGATCAATATATATCTCCAATAATCTTAATATATATGACCATCAAAACATTGATACCAAAGTTCCAGTATCCTAAATATCACTTATTTTAATATAGGGGGCTAGCTTTACATATAGGCTTTGAATTGTTTGATAAAGACATCGTTCTTGTCTGTGAGAATATCGAGGATTAGAACGTGAGAGTCACATGTGTGCACATCACCACTTATCATGTGTCATGGAGCTACATCCGGCATCTCCAGGACAAAAGTCACATTGAACTTGGCAATTTTGTATGAAGTCTACCAAATTATTTGGACCATATCTAATATGTCAATTTTCAGATATATGCACCCTTTATATATGTGGGAACCGCGCGCACACGTGTAGTTAAAAGATAATATACTTCTGTTGTCCGTCAAAGTCTCTGGGATGTGATGATCATATATGGATCACATATGTTGAATAAATGGAAGTTGCTTAATTGAATGGGAAGGTCCAAGATGTATGTATTCAAGTTCCCAGCTATAGTTTTTGAGGACTTTGCTATATATTGACCTATTTTTATATTTCTTGTTACCTTCATGTGTGTTTTTTATTATAATAATATTTCTTAATATAAGATAACAGGTGCATCAAATGTCAAATATCAATCTGGTGTAGCTTTCATCAGATATATGGTAGGTGATACCAAGTGACCAAGCTCCAAAACTTAATTCATCTTATGTGAAACATAATTGTATTCTTAGATGTTTGAGGGCTGCAACTTAACTGTTTGTTTTTCATGTTTAAGAATATGTTTGAGGGCTGCAACTTAACTATTTATTTGGCTCGAACACATATTGTGACGACATATATTTAGTATATGTGTGCCTTGAATATTATATATATATGATCATTGTTAATATTGTAACAGGGTGAGTAAATATCCTAAACTTATGCTATTGCTGTTAAATCTATCACAAAACCACATTTCAGCATCTGATTTCAAATAATCACTTGTGTGTAATAGTGTTAACCTATATATCTACAAGACCACAACTAATTTGGTCCTTTCTCCCATGGTTAAGTTATCTATTTCAATAAACTCATGGTTAATATAAAGTTATTACGTGCATATGCATCGAATCTCTAGTATATGTGTGCCGCATAGCTTTCATGGGATTTAGAAATTGGGACCAAGCTACCAAGTCTAATTCCCACAATCCCACGTTGAAACCATTCATTTAATGTGCTTATTGCAACGGTTATATATAAGAAAGGTATTTCTTTCATCTGGGTAATAAATATAAAAAATGTTTTGGTATTATTGCCTCAGTATTTACCGCTAATTAACTTCCTAGTAACATGTTAATCTTGTAAAGTATGTCTCCAAATCCAATCTTAATATACGGCTAGGAAAACATATTAATAATATCCAAAGTTTAAAAGTATCCTAAATATCACTTATTTTTAACACAGGGCTAGTGCATATATAGGTTTGAATAATTTTAAGACATTGTTCTCATCGGCAACCATTTTTGGTTTTATAAATTGTTCAACTGTTTCTAGATAACAGGAACATGCACTTCCAGGAGCAAAAAAAACTGAATGCTCGGCTTTTTCTCAAATGTTGAACTGGCCATGAGAGCGGCATCATAAAACTCATCCATTTGTGGCTATACAGATACAGGTCACATTTCGATGTTCAAATAAGTTTTGATACCATAAACATCTTGGATCCGGGTCCTCTGCATTAGAGATGCTGACTTACTAATGAAAAGGGTGGATAGTACTTGGCATTAGGTTCATCAGATCAAATACAACAGTAGTCTTAAACAAGAGCACATCTAGCTACGTACCTTAGGTTTATTGCACAGCTAGAAAAATGACCTTTCGTGGCGCACGTTAGTACTGGACACAATTTGGTCCGATACTAAAGCTACCACATAGCTATTTTAGTATCGGGTCAAAATTTGAAAGTCTCTGAAGCCATTTTAGTACTGGGTCAAGACACCGACCGGTACTAAATATCACCTTTTAGTACCGGTTGATGTTTTGGCCCGGTACTAAAATGGCGCATCCATTTAATACAGGTCAATGACACCACCCGGTACTATAGGGTACCATTTAGTACCGGTCGGTATCTTGGCCCGGTACTAAATGGTCCTCCACGGGTTACTCCAAAAGGATAGCATCTCCTACCTAATCACATGTGATGCGTAGCTGGGATGCTAAGGAAGTTACGCGCGAGGCCGGAGTTCGTGGGTTCATAATATTTTTTTATGTTTTTCTAGATGGCGCGTTTAGTACCGGTCGCTGCGACCGGTACTAAACGATCCTCGATCTATACCGGCCAGGTGGTACCGGTTGCTGTAGCCGGTACTAAATGTGTCATATGATCGGTACTAATGCTCCTTCTTCTGGCAGTGTTGGTTGAAACGGTTTTTAGGGGCGGGTAAAACAACATTTGTAGTGGCGGGTGCCAAATCCGCCCCTTGTTTTTGCCGCTAAAAATCGAAGTTTGCATGGGCGGCTGAGCCCAAGACCCGCCCCTGAAATTGCATTTCCAGGGGCGGGTCATGGACTCATCCGCCCCTGGAAATGGGTTTTCAGGTGCGGGTCATGGGCTCAGCCGCCCCTTGAAATTGTATTCCTGCCCAAAAAATTATTGATCGAATTTAAATTTTTCAAATCTGTTTCGAGTTCTTTTTTAATTTGTTTTTCCCGCCAAATTTGAATTATCGAGCTAGTGCGCGATGACTGTCATAGAGACCGACATGAAATATATTTCATAAATGTAAAAAATGAAGCATAAAAATTAAATCATATAGAAGCAGTATAGCATTAGAATGCATCATTAGAGTACATCATCAAAGTTCGTATAGAATACATGTTTGTCCTATTGGCCCTGATTAACGCTACTGGAGGCAGCACGGGGATGCTGAGCTTTCCACTAACGAAGACTTTCATATTTTTTATCAATTGCCAATTCATGTTGAGGGTGAATAAAATGACCCGCTACATGTGCCACTTCATGCAAAATGAAACGGCATAAATCGGCGACTACGTTGAGAAGTTGTTGCTCATGGAGTTGCGTCTGGTTTTTCATCGGCTGCATCTGAAATTAAATAATATAATCCACCGATAAATTAAGCCAAGTGTTAGATACACACAAAAACAATATAAACTTATGCATCTATCCCTAATTAATATAGAGTAGCCTCTTACACGTTCAGGATCAGTTGAGTATCTCCTGAGCTCCCTCATTTGCTTGCACATGTAGTACCCAGAGTACACGGAACCTGCAGGTTGCTTGCGGCATGGAAAGTTTGTGCGTATACTCAGTTTTTTTTATCAGGGGGATGAATTCCTTCTTTGGAAATATAGTGCGCGTAAGCCCTGTTTGAAATAGAAAGAAATAAAAAGTTAGTTTACATATGTATTTTTTAGTGGATGGTTTAACATGATGTACACATAGAGGATAAGATTCTTGCTAACATGTTGATGATGTATATGAATTCTTTGTATCTGCTCTTATCAAAATCAGCAGAGTCCAATACGAGGATTTTTCCAAGCTTTGGTTGTATGAGAAAAGCAATCCAGTGATGTCTGCAAAAATAACATATATTGTTTCTTAGGCATTTATTCAAAGCAAGTGCACATTAAAACAAATGATTGAAACTACACTTACTACAAGTAGTATGGTGCCCATATGGCATCCTTGTCTTGCCACCGTTGCATCTCAAGCGATATGTAGACAGCAACCCTCTTCATTATCTTTGTGTGTTCTTCTATTCTTTTTTCTTGTTTTTCTTGGCGCATTTGGCATGTGATTAGCTCATCATGGTAATCCCCCCACCATATTGGCCCACGATGCCTGGACTCGCAAATAGCTTGAGGGTCAAGGAACGCGATCTTACGTTTTAGAACTTCCGCTTGTATATGTTGCATCCTGAAGAACAAAATGTATCAGAATTAATTAGATATACATGTATAATTGCAGGTTGTAGCATATAAGATATTACTTTCGATGCGACACTTACATGCACCAAAGTCGAACCATTTTGATGCTTAGTTCTTTAAGGCGGAACATGTTCTGGATGTCTTGAAAATCGAACATGATATCAGGGACGCCTATATCCTTTGCTCCAAAAATATCCGGGTCGTACCGAGCCCATATGCTTCTGAGGCCAAGTCTACATGCCCTCGTGTACCAACTATGCATCCTCTTCATTTCACTTGGAACCCCCTCCATCATAAAGTCTGGTAGAAATGGTTTACCATAGTCAAAATTTAGCGGACAATCTGGTAAGTCTTGTCATCGACCCCAACAACCAGTTGGTGCTCCGAGTCAGTGCAGGGCAAGGAAAAGCCACGTCGTCTACTGCCCTCCGAATCATCCTTTGACTTAGCCTTTGGCTTAGCCTTTGGGCCCTGCTTCTTGTAAGACCGTATCACTCACGGAATATAAAACTGCGGCCGGTTGTTGTTGTTGTTGTACCGGCAGTGGTGACCGGGCAACTGGATGAGCCGTTGGTGATGCTGGAGCCGGTGGTGGTGATGGGGCAACTAGATGAGCCGTTGGTGATGCTGGAGCCAGTGGTGGCGATTGGGTAATTGGATCATCAGCCTGTGGTGATTCTGGAGCCGGTGGTGGTGATCGGGTAACTGGATCATTCTGTGGTGATAGCGGGTCCAGTGGTGACACTGGCTCTCGTGACGGTGGATCATCTTGTGGATCCAGTGGTGATGCCTGTCATGGTGGTTGTGGTAATGGTGGAGCCAGTAGAGTATGCTCTGGTGAGGTACGATTCGGAGTATCCGAAGGTTGTGGACCAAGCAGTACTATATCTCGTTTATGCCACAGAATGGCACTGCCGACGCATTCTCCCAGGCAACTCTTCCCATCTGCGGTGGGGATGTCTATCTCATTGTCCTCATAGCTTGATTTCAAGAGTTACTCCACTTGTACACATGCATATAGGGGCGGGATCAGATTTCCCTCATATAAACCCCCAATCGGATACACCTGGGCCTTGGCCACTTCTTTGGCCTTCCCAGCTCCGCCGATCGGATAGAGCAACAAGCAGGGAGTAGTACTTGTTATGTAATCTACCGGGAAGGATTGTGCTAAGGTAGAGGCAACACTGCTCTGAGAGCATGCCGTATTCGCATTTGCCAATACCGGAGAGAGCTACATCACCATCTGTTGCCCTACCTCTTGTGACGGGGCAATCTATAATAGCCCTGACTGCTGCTGCTCCGCCATATGTGCTAGGAAAAAATCCTTAAACTTAGCTTCCTTCTCGGCCGCTTCTTTCATTTCTTCCTTGCAGTGGTCATGCCTCTTGTACCTAGCCTAGTCCTGCTGGAACCCATCCTTGACGGTCAACTTAGAGGACATGCCTCTGACACAGCCTCCATGCTCTTTGGATCCAATGGCTGTACTGAGCACATCTTTATCCCTCTTGGCTTTGAACTTTCCTTCCTTCTCAAGCTGGGTAAGTTTATACATTTTGTCTGCCACTGCGTTGGTCTCGGGTTGGTCAAACTTAGGCTTGCCATCCACTATCTTAGGCTTCCTTCCAAGAAGCCACATCCAGCCACGATTGGTAAGGCCTTGAAAAGGGTCTGGTTGCCCGGTGGCTATTGCAGCCTCTCTTTCAAGACGCCACTTCTGGACTTGCCTTTGGTATCCACCCAGCCCAAGATGAACTTTATGTATGTTGCTCAGTGCAAGTTCTCTATTCTTCTGGCTTAGGGCTAGAGCTTCCTCATTGGTCTTTTGCCCAACAAACTCTTCCCACTGTGCCTGTGTGATTGCCCCGTAATCTGCAAATGGCGTTAGGCCTTTCTGAACATACTTCGTATTCAGATCACTCTTCCACCGGTGGAATGTTTCACCCAGCATCTTCGTAGCATAATGCTTTACTTGGTCATGAGTTCCTCTAGGCAAAATAAATGTTTGGCTCAACATATGACACATCGCTTCTTTCCTCCCTGAAGGAACCTTCGTCCAATCGGGAATCATTGGATCCAAGACCATCTTTGTTCTAATTATAGAACCAATGGCATTCCGAAACTTTGCACGCACCTCAAGAGGCTCTATGGGCTCGCCTGCCGTGTTAATTGCATTGACTGTCCATTGACCTTCGGGTATTGGTTTCTTCCTCACTGACCCCGTTTCCTTTTGTTTTGGCTGCCAGAAGTTGTAGTTTCTTGATCTGGACCCAAGTTGCATTCAAGTTCTTCCTCAGTAGGGTTTCGGCGTCGGCGCTGATTCCTTCTTGTCCTAGCCGCCTACTCGGATCATACAATTCAGCGAGTCATTATGTGGTGTAAATAAAAATGGATAGCTACTAAATGCTAGGATTTAGCTAATTGTGTAGTCATTACAGGATGCTGATTCAGTTCATAATCTAGATCATATTCCGACCTTGAACGGCTTTGTCTTGGAGTAAAAGGGTGTGGATCTATCGGATCTTGCCACTCACCACCTACTCAAGCCCTGTATCCAATCTCAGGGCCTTCATTATCCCCAGGTTCAGCATCATCGTCCCCGGAGTCCCAGGATTGGACAAGGGCATTGTCCAACGCCATCTGGGATGCTATTTCCTCAAATTCATCAATTTGTGGTTCCGCATTCTCCCTTTGCGAGGATGTTGACGATGGTTGTTTATCCATCAATGAGATCTACATATTCCAATAGAAACATTCACATATTCAGTAGTTCATGTGCACACAAATTATATAATTTAATATATACATCATTCGAGTGTCTCCAATATATATCATTCGAGTAGTTCACGTGCACACAAATTACATTCAATATATACATCATTTGAGTGTCTCCAAAATTATATAATTCATTTAGAATACACTTATCCACTCATTCACATATTCAAATTTCACATTCGACAATTACATAAAAAACCACCAAATCAAAATTCACATTCACAACATCATATGTATAAAACATTAATTCCCTACATAAAAATAAATTACATGTATTACAATGGATAAAAATAAACTATTGTCTCTAGCTAGTTACATGTATTTCACTAATTTTACTATTACAATTCTTTTCAATTACATTCACAAGTATACTTATATTCAATATATATATATATATATATATAAATCATTCAATAGCTAATTGCAATGAGAAAAAAAAACAAAAACAAACCTACGGGCCGGTGCGTGGAGGCTGCAGGCCGGAGCGGGGTGGCGGATAGGCGCGGGAGCTGGGCAGGCCGGCGGGGAAACGGACCGGCGGGGAGGCGGGCTGGCACGGGTGGGAGAGCAGGGAAGGGGTGGCGGATCCGGCGGCGTCGGAGGACAGATCCGGCGACGGGAGGAGGAGCGGCGGTGGGCTCTGCAGGGAGGAGGATGAGGAGCGGCGGCGGCGCAAGTTGGAGGAGGAGGAGCGGCGGGGCTGCTCGGAAGGAGGAGGAGTGGCGGCACGCTGGGGAGGAAGAGGAGGAGCGGTGGCGCGTGGGGGAGGAGGAGGTGGAGGTGGAGGAGCGGCGGCGCATGGACGGCGAGGAGGAGGAGCGGCGTCGGAGGGGGAGGAGGAGGATGAGCGGCCGTGGCACTGCGGGGGAGGAGGATGAGAGGCCGCGGCCGGGGAGGAGGAGGTGGAGCAGCGGTGCGTAGGGAGGAGGAGGAGCCGTGATGCACGGCAAGGAGGAGCGGCGGCGGCGGCTTTAGGTCACCAAAAATTTCGGCAGCCTCCCAGCGTCTCCTCGCGCGCGCGTTTGCAACTGAAAATTTTCTAAGTTCCACGGGGATATATAGTTCAAGTATTTGTAGGGGCAGGTGGGTGCATCACCCACCCCTGAACCACCCACCCCTAAAAATGGATTTGTAGGGACGGGTGACGCACCCACTCGCCCCTACAAATAATTTTCCAATTTGCCCTGAAAGTTCATTTAATTCATAGAAAATAGTAAAACACATAAATAAATGTGAACTTTTTACCATAAGAATATTGTGACATGTAGAACATAAGAAAAATATCAAAATCAGATTGCAGTGTATATAATGAATAAAAGTGTTCAAACACCAATGTGTACCTCAGCCACACTACTATGTGATACAACTCAAGGCTAACTTTGTGTTTTCCACACTCTTAAACACTAAACATGTTGAATTATGTCTTTCGTATTTTTTCCTAGTTCTACAGGTCATTATATGATTATGGTAAAAACTTCACGTTTTTTCGATGTATTTTGCTATTTTTTTGTATTAAATGATCTGTCCAAATAAAATTAAAAATTATTTGTATGGGCGGGTGGGGGACTCACCCGCCCCTACACATGCATTTATAAGGGCGGGTTGGAACATCACCCGCCTCTCAAAATTATTTTTTATTTTTTCTTAAATTTTATTTGGCTCAAAAAATATAATGTCGGGTCCGTTTGGACGTCCAAACATCCCGGCCAAGACGATCGGACTGTCTGAACGTTCCAGCCGTGACGATCGAACTGACCGATCGGACCAACCGCAAATCTTTAATTGATTTGATTCAAAGAATATAGCAAAAAATGTTTAAAAAATCTAAAATTTACAGAATAAATGTGAAAAAGATTTGTAGGGGCGGGTGACGTCCCCACCTACCCCTACAAATAATTTTCAATTTACTCTGAAAGTCATTTTATTCGTAAAAAAATAGTAAAATACAATAAAAAAATATGAAATTTTTACCATAAGCATATTATCATATGTAGAACATAAGAGAAATATAATGAATAAAAGTGTTGCAAACACCATGTCACAATATGCTTATGGTACAAATAGTTTTTCAGATTTAGTCTGCAAATTTATTTAAATTATAAAAAGTAGGAAAACATGTAAGGAAAGGTAAATCATATTTCAGTCTCATATATATAATTCATTTATAAGAATACATGGATGCACAAGACATTATAGAGATTACTTGAAATTGATAAAAAATGTATAGTAGCTACATGTTTAAGCGGTAACAATTCTGGATTTTCCGTCCTTGCGTGCCCATGGCTTCTCGTCTTTTTTATGCTTGCTTCTATAGTTCTTATCTTCCGTGGTAGGTCTGTGAAGAGGTTCCTTTTATCGTATTGATTATATTCTTCCACATTGTTGATTCCATCAACTCCTATGATATCTTATTTTCCAAGGACGACAATGTGCTTTGTCTTCTTTGCTGGGTCAACTACATATAGTACCTGTGCGACCTGTGAAGCAAGTACCCATGGATCGTCTTTGTAACCAACATTGTTGAGGTCAACAATTGTGAGCCCATAGCTGTCCACCTCAATACCTCTTGGGTGTTTGACCCAACGACACCGAAAGACCGGGATTTGTATATTGGAACCATAGTGCACTTCCCATATATCATCTATGACGCCATAGTATGTGGTACTTTGTCCTGTTCTCTCGTCTAAGGCTTCAATACGAACACCACTATTCTAGATACGGTCTTCTTGTCCTTTGCGGCTGTATAAAATAGATATCCATTAATATCATACCCTTGCCATGATGTGACCTGGCTAGATGGGCCACCTGCCAATCTTTTGATGGTTTGTTCTTCCACGTTCTCCCCATCTGGTAGATCCAGGTCCTTCAGCCATGCGGTCAATCGACACTTGTGCTCTTTCATGATTTAATCTTCAGAGCGACCACTATTTCCTGCACGAATTATGGTCAAGTGTTCGTTGACTAAAGGTATCATTATGGTGAGGTGCTGCAAGATGCTATAATGTGCTTGTTGCACAGTTTTAAAATCTTTGTCGATGAAGGTTTTCCTCCCAACTGTGCCAACCCCTTCCAACCTCCCCAAAAAGCGTGGAGCAGGCAAACCAATGCTTACATTGTCCTTTAGGTAACCTAGGCAACACCCGATGATTTCCTCAGTACCGTATCCCTCTATCATGGACCCTTCAGGGTATGCACGGTTGAGTACATACCGGTTTAGAATGGACACGAAACGCTCATACGTCCACATTTCATGCTGGTAAAGTGGACCAAGTGCACGTATCTGATCGATCATGTGAATCATTAGGTGTTCCTTTATATCAAAAAAAACGGAGGAAAGCGCTTCTCGAGCTACGCCATTGTCTCCCCAATAAATTCTTGAAGATCCTGCAATTCATCTTCGTCAATGACGTTTTGAGAAATCTTGTTGAAGAAGTAACACAACCGAGTGATTACCATCTTTACGTATACTGGCTTGATTGCTCTGATTGCAATTGGGAGGAACACCGTCAGCAAGACATGACAATCGTGACAGTTATAGCCACATAACGAGAGGTCCTTCATCGAGACTAATTTCCTTATATTGGATGAGAAACGACTTGGGACCCTAATCCCCCATAAGCTCTCGCACATTGCCTTCTCATCATGTGTTAAGTTGTAGCTAGCCGGAGAAAGTTCATATCTTCTGTTCCTTTGTCCACAGGATGAAGATCTTCTCTAATCTTCATAGCTACCAAGTCTTGGCGTGACTTCAAGGTATCCTTTTTTCTTGAATCGAGGATGCCCCCATTTCCATTATAAGAAACAAAAATACCAGTGGTTCATGCAACAAAAGAAAAGGCGAGGGGGGAGAGAAAGAGAGAGGAGGAGATGTTTAACCGGTACAAGTTTGAGGGGGGAAGCAGCGAGAGGTTTGATCTTCAAACCACATGCGTCCCTACTACCGGTACAGCAGGTCCTAGGTCTCCTAGGAGAGAACCACACACAACCTGGGCAACAGTCAAATAAGAAAGACGGCAAGAGAAACAAAAGTAGCTCAAGCTTCATCCTCGGAATTCTCTTCATCAGCGTCAGGTTGTATCGCCGGACCAGGTAGCAGCATTAGAGGAGGACGCATGGGCTGGTCCACCACCTTGTGAGCGCAGGACAGAAGAAGCTTCACACCCTCCAGAATCTTGTCATGAAGATCTGATCCATACAAACCTGCCCAGTAAGACATAAGAGCACAGACATATATCATGATGTCAGACGGGTTACGGAGTATTTTGTTTTCGAAACAGGCTTCATTCCTTTTCTTCCAGATGGCCCAGCATATCGCGGCCACACCAAATGTGTACACCTGTTGCCGCCCCCCCCCCCCCGGTAACCAATGAGATACCCAGTTTTTATATTGAGAAAGGCTACCAGGGATGTTGTTAGCCCCGAAACATATCGCAACCATCCCCCAGACAACTTTCGCAACTGGGCAAAGAAAGAATAGATGATCAACAAAAAGTAACAGGTCGGGCTTCCCGACCAATTCCTCCGGATCATGTTATCCTTGGTTAGAACAGCATTAAGCTCCATTAACCACATAAATATCTTGATTCTATACGGTATTTTAGACTTCCAGATATGTCTAAATGAATGACCAGACTCATTGGAGGTTAGAGCATTATACACTGATCTAGTGGAAAAGCACCCATTTTTGCTTAGCTTCCAACTAACCCTATCTTGAGAATTGTCAAACGAATAAGAGTAAACATCATTCACTATCTTCAGCCAAGAATCAAATAGAATGGATGGGAGCCATCTAGAAAACTGTAGATGGGCATTTCTTTCCACAAAATGGTGAACAGAAATCCATTTATCTGTACACAGCTCATATAGGACAGGATAAAGTACACATAGGGGTTTGTCAGTTAGCCAGCGATCCTCCCAGAGTAAGGTCAACTGGCCATTCTTGACTGTCACTGATCTCCCTTTCTGGTATACTTGCCTGATCTTCAGAAGATCGGCCCAGACAGGGAAATCATCAATTTTGTGTCTAACCGCATCAATCAGTCTACCTCCATCCATATATTTAGCTCTAATGATGGTCTACCACAGACCATCCTCATTTTCTAACTTCCACCACCACTTATAAAGGAGACTCACATTCATTTTCCTGATATTCTTAATGCCCAATCCACCTTTCTTCTTATTCTTATAGGTTACACCCCGTTGAACCAGATGACATTTCTTTTTCAAGCCATTGCCTTGCTAAAGAAATTTCCTTCTTTGCTTATCAAGTTTTTCAGCTGTTGTTTTAGGCAAAAGGTACATGGACATATGGTAAATGAAAGTGCTGGATAGACTTGAGTTAATCAGGGTCACCCTTCCAGCCATGGACAAGGAGCTACTTTTCCATGTGGATAACTTTTTCATATTTTTTCCTCGGGAGGTAACCAGTCCTTGACATGGAGTCTACTAGGACTAACAGGAACACCAAGATACTTGATAGGAAACATACCAATTTGGCAATTGAAAATATTAGCATACATGATTTGTTTGGATTCATCACCATGTATCATGATGATCTCACTCTTGCCAAAATTGATTTTCAATCCTGACATTAACTCATAGAAGTACAGTAAAAGCTTCATGTTTCTTGCCATTTCCACATCATCTTTAAGACAGATGATAGTGTCATCAGCATATTGTAGTATGTCCACTCCTCTATTTATGAGATTATCTGCTAAGCCACAGAATAACCCATTTAGCTGGGCTTGCCTGACCATCCTAGCCAAGCAATCAGCAACAAAATTGAAAAGAATTAGTGAAAGAGGATCACCTTGCCTGACCCCTTTGTGACTCACAAAGTAAGGACCTTCAACATTATTTAATTTAACACAAACACTCCCTCCAGAGACTACCTCTTTGATCCATCTACACCAGATGTCACAAAAGCCCAACAGTTTTAGACAGTCAAATAGGAAATTCCATTTGACTTTATCATAAGCTTTTCCAAAGTCAAGCTTAAGGACTAAGCCAACTTTTTTTCTTTTCTTGGTCTCATGGAGAATTTCATGAAGAGCCAACACACCATTCATTATGTTTCTACCCTTCATAAAGGCAGATTGTGTCTTGAGAATCAGTTTATCAGCCAGCTTTTCCAACATAAGAATTAGAGTTTTAGTGATCCATTTATACAAGCAATTCAGGAGGTAGATGGGTCGAAATTGCTGAATTCTAGCTGCATCTTGCACCTTTGGTAATAGGGTAATAACTCCATAATTCAGTCTGCATACAGCTAGGTCTCCTCTATGGAAATCCTCGAATAACTCAACAATGTCACCTTTAACAATCTCCCAACAGGTTTGATAAAATTCAATAGGAATTTTATCTGGCACAGCAGCCTTGTTTTTCTCCATTTGAAAGAGAGCAGTTTTTATCTCTTCTTCAGTGAATGGTTTGATCAAACTAGAGTTTTCCTCATTCACTTTTTTCTCTGCTTCCTATAGGGTATGATCCAAAGGAAAAGCATTTCCCACATCAGGACCAAAAAGAGTCTTATAGTAGTCAGTTGCATGATTCAAAAGCTCTTCATCCCCTTCAATAATTCTATTACCATCCTTCTATAGACATAATAATATTCCTTCTTCGTCTCCCATTTGCCATTCTATGGAAGTACTCAGTGTTATTGTCACCCTCATGTAGCTGTCTATCATGTGATCTTTGTTGCCAATAGATTTCCTCTTCTTCATTAATTTTAAGAAGTTCAGTTATCAAGAAGGCTTTTCTTGCCATTTGATCTAAAGAAAGGCAATTCCCTTCTTCCAATTGTTCCAAATCTGAGAGTTCCTCCTGCATAGATTTCATTTTCCTCTTCTGCTCACCTTGTCTGTTGAAGCGCCAACCTTTAAAGAATTGTTTAATCCTTTTCAACTTGCTCTGTACCCTGTCCAGGGCAGAGGGTGCATTGCAGGGTTTGTCCCAAATTGTTTTGACTAGAGGGAGAAACTCATGATCTTTTAACCATGATAACTCAAATTTAAAAGATAGCTTCCTCAAGGGTGTAGATGTTTGTGTAGACAGGATAAGAGGATTATGATCTGAGACTTCTCTAGGAAGTTTATAGATGAACACATTAGGGAATAAGTCCTCCAAATCTTTAGTTATGAGAACTCTATCCAGTCTCTCAAGAGTGGGATCATCCTGATTGTTGGTCCAGGTATATTTGCCTCCAACCATATGGATGTCCAACAATTCCTGAGCAGAGATAATGCTATTAAACAGAGCAGTATGTCTATGCACACCATTGTTTTTGTTTTTCTCAGAAGCAAATCTGATGATGTTAAAATCACCACCAGCTAGATAAGGGCGATTGTTATTACTGTAGAATCTTGCTACGTGTTGACAGCCGTTATTCGACCATCATTCGCCAACATCTCGGGAATAATCTAGAGTTTTACATTATGTTCCATGCATTATCGTCCGGCCGGCCTGGCCCCACCTCTTCTGGCCACATCACTAATCCAGGTGCAAGGAAACACAGCCAAGTTGATCAAGAGTTGTGCACTTGAAGTCGGTTTGATCCGAGGACCCGAAAGGCTTCAACCACGGATTCAAGGGCCCACCTACATGCACAAAGGCGGTTAAAACCGAAAGGGCAACTGTCACCGACCAATTCAGGCGATCCTCAGCCATCCAGCAGAAGACGATGCCACTTAGCACCATCCCCAGGCCGGCCGGCCTGGCAGCCTTAGGTGCCCATTCTTCATGTGGAAGCTAAGCAACCGACAAGTCTGCGTATTCTTGACGCGCTTCACCGGTTACCGACCTTCACTGGCTATAAATAGACCTCCCATCCTCACTTGTAACACACACTCAGAAAGATTCTCTCTTCACTTCAGTCTAGAGTTAGGTTTAGTAGTCTAGGAGTTAGAGTCGAGTCGAGCTTGTCTCGAGATTTCAGAGTCGTCCTCGGAAGTCTGGTATAAGCTCTTGTATCCTACCTTTGACATTTTCAATATAAGTTATCTTCTTTATTTATCGAGTCAGCTTTACCTTCCACTTTTATTTATTTATTTCCAAGCTCTTGCTTGTGTGCGATAGTTCTATCCTTTAGCTTAGGCTTTGTTCTAGTCTTAGTTTGTCGAGACCTTATCTTGCGGTTTTCTCTTGTAGGCCACAGGGGAAATCCTAACACCGAGTGCAAACGTATTTTGTGCGCCTCCCCGTGGAAATTCGATACCCTGGAATACTCCAAGGTGAAGTGCTACAGTGGTGTATTCTGTGCGCTTGCGGAATCATTATTCTATTGGGCATAAGAAATGCCAACAAGCATTTTCGGTGCCATTGCCGGGGAAGCAATTTGGTGCTAAGATATCATTGAATTGTTTGGTAAATTTTTGTTATTTTATTCACCGCTAGCTTTAGCGGGCTTACCATTGCTCTCTTTGTCTTTTTGATATATGCAGAGCAGTGCATGACCGGTTTTGACCTACCAAGCAACTTCAATCCGAATCTAGAAAGAATTGGGTGTGTTGTTTGGCAGAGGATTGTCCCACCTCAGAAAAGGCTTACCTTAGGAGGGAGTTCGTCAACGTCTGTCTTAACAATGGCTCAGAAGACATTCCGTCAGTACTCGGCCCCATCCAGCAGTCATATTCCTACTGGTTTGGACAATACCCAAGGCACTGATGGCTTCGAGATGAAGACTGGACTTGTCAACATGGTCCAAGCTAGCCCTTTCTGTGGGAAGGCAACCGAAGATGCCAACGCTCACCTCCAAAATTTCATGGAAGTGAGCAGTACAATCAACCCCAAAGGCACTACATTGGATAACGTTCGCCTTCTCGTGTTCCCTTTCTCTTTGCTGGGCAAAGCAAAGACGTGGTTCTACACCAACAAGGCAGGCTTCGCTACTTGGAATGACTGCTCCAACGCATTCCTGGCCAAGTATTTCCTAGAGGGCAAAACCAACGCCCTTAGGAATAGGATTTCGAGTTTCCAACAACTCCAGGATGAAATCATCCCGGAAGCCTGGGAAAGACTCCAGGATTACATAGCAGCATGTCCACACCACGGTATGGAAGAGTGGCTGATCATTCAGAACTTCTACATGGCTTGAGTCAGAGAGTGCAAGACCACATTGATGCAGCAGGAGGAGGAGCATTCCTCTCTCTGGATGTTGCACGGGCCAAGACGCTCATAGACAAGATCGCCTCCAACCAAAGTTGGAAGGGAGATAGGCAACCAGCTCGCCTGAAAGGAGTACACCAGATCGACAGTGTAGATATGCTGTCAGCCAAGATGGATCTCCTCATGAAGAAGCTAGAATCTCCAAACTAGGAGGTCAATTAGATCATGGACTCGAGGATCACATGTGAGACATGTGGCGACACTGGGTATTCGGGCAACAGCTAACCACTAACAACGGAGGATGCGAATTTCATTGGGAATAACTTCCCCAACAATTCAGGATATCGTCCTCAACAGCAAGGGTGGAACTCCAAGCCCAACCTCCCCTTCGGTCAGCAGCAAGGTAACAATTTTAGTAACAATTTTCAGCCTTCTTTAAAAGACCTAGTTTATGGCCAGAAACAAATTAATGATAACATTAGCAAGAGATTTCAAGCTAATGATAAAATTTTGGAGTCTCTGGCCGCACAACTAGAGGGGTTTAACTCTGTTATTAAAAACCAGCTGATCTTTAATAAGATGATAGAAACTCAAGTAGTTCAGCTGGCCTCATCCTGTCCTAACCCTAACATGGGGAAGCTGTCTGGGCAACCAGAAGTTAACCCAAAGGAAAAAGTGAATGCAGTGACTACGCGTGCTGGAAAGTCCACGCAGGATCCACCTCTACCACAAGATGCAGGTTCACGGCGGGAGACCATAACCGCTAGGGATACCATTGCTGAAGACGAGGTGTAGGAGGCTGCTCACGGAAGCACCTCTACTACCCACGGAGAAGCTAAGGAAGCCCCAAGGGCTCCTCGAGAATACTACGACACAACCACCTTACTGTTTCCAGAATGGAGAAGGAGGCCGGTGGCCGACGAACAATTCAGCAAGTTCATCGAGGTAATCGAGAAGTTGTATGTCAATATACCACTGCTTGATGCAATGCAGGTCCCCACGTATGCCAAGTATATCAAGGATATTCTTGGAAACAAGAAGAACCTGCCGACCACCAATTTAGTACAACTCACTAAAGAGTGTAGCGCGGCTATACTCGATCCTCTCCCGGATGAAAAGAAAGACCCAGGATGTCCCACCATCACATGCTCAATCGGGACTCAATATTTCAAGCACGCACTCTGCGACTTAGGGGCAAGCGTCAGTGTCATGCCTAAGGTAGTCTATGAAAAACTTAACCATCATGCGCTTGCTCCTACTGCCATGTGTTTGCAGCTAGCGGACCAATCAGTTCGCTACCCCGCGGGGATTGCCGAAAATATTCCGGTGAAAATCCTAAACTCTTTCGTCCCTGTAGACTTCATCGTCCTGGACATGGAAGTCAACACAAAGACCCCTCTCATCCTAGGGAGGCCGTTCTTGAGCACAGCAAATGCACATATTGATGTGGGGGCCGGAGAAATCCAGCTCAACATCAATGGGCAGAAAGAGAGGTTCTCCTTCAGACCAAAGGTAGAACAGTGCTCCCAAGTCAAGGCAGTCAACCGGAGACAACAATCCAAGAAAATACTTGAAAAAGAGCTCGAGAAAAGATCCAAGAAGAAACCGAAGGATCTAGCTATTCCTGCCATTGAAAGCCTCATCGAACTCGTAGAAAGCATACAGATTCGAGAGAAGGAAATCAAGGTGCACAACCAAAGAAATGCGAAGCGACGGATCCAACATAAGAAATTTCTGGAATTAGAGATGAAAGAGGTCGAATCAGCCGCGGCCACAAAGAAAGTGTGGCGTAAGAAAGTGTCACCACTGACAGCAACTCCAGCAGGTGATGACAACCAAACTCAAGGAACGGAGAGTCCCGCTCCGGACTCAAAACCTGAGCTCTCGCCATGAGGTACATGGTAGTTATCCATTCTTGCATTTGCATATAGGATAGTTTAATTTCTTCAATTTTTCATTTCAGTCATGGCATGTTTAAATTTTCAAAAAATGCATCTTTATTTTTCGATATTTAGTTTTATTTTGCATTGCATAAAAAAATTCAAGAAATACCGGCCAGAGTGCAGGCCGGCTAGCCCCACCGAGGTCGGCCGGCCCCACATGTCATTCTCTTGCCGAGGTGCAACTCGTGGTAAGAGCACTAACGTGCAGGGGCAGAAATCATGGTGCATTGCACCCATGATCGTGCATGTGGAGGATCAATTATGCCCATGATGGATGGTTGCCTTCTCCTTGCACCGTTCATGTCCCATCGTGCAGAAAACCGACGAAAGGCAGCAGAAATTTTGGATCATGATTAGAAGGAAACATGTTGGCGAAAGGTGGGCACGAGGGAGCACCGTGCTAGGCCGTCGGCCCCATGCAGGCCGGCCGGCCTCCCCTTGTCGCTCATGTCCCATCAGCACCGCCGGAGGCCACCACCACCTAACACCCTATGCCTAGGGAGGTGAGCTGGAGCTTGGGGTGCCGTTCATTGTGCCGGCCGGCCTGTCCCTACCGTGCAGCTATAAAACTCGAGCTCCCCGACGCTCCTTGGTGCACCACAAGCTCAGGTATTCCTGCCCTTTCCCAAGCTCGAATTCCCTTCTCCCTCTCTAAGCATTCTTTAGTTAATTTAGCCCTTGTGCTAATTAAGTAAAGAGCTTAAGTGCTGCACACACCAAAAACAAAATAAAATTAGTGCTAAACCTTCACTTTAGCCATAGAAAAAAATACCAAAAATATTTCCCTTTCCGTTTGAATAAAGCTCTTGGCGCTTGAACGAGAACGTTTGTGGAGGTTAACCCCCCCACAAGGACGACTAACGACTAACTCTTCTGTTTAGTCCTTTGGGTATTTTCTTTGTGTGTGTGCTAACAATTTGCAGGCAGTATGTGGAAGTCCGTGAAGGACAAGCTCAAGAAGCTCAGCTCCTCCAGCTCTCGGCGCTCACGCGGGACAACATCTTCCAGGGATAATATGTCGGTTGACTCAAGTCACCGGGATACTGACTCCCAGGAGGACGCCACCCCCGTAGTGCCAAGGAGCCGCGTTCAGGGTCGCATCCACGTCCTCACCTCTGTTGAACAGCTCGTGCCACGGAATGACTATGAACGGGAGGCGCTGGACCTGCTGCAGAATCAGACGTACCACCACGTCAGAGTCTTCAACCCCCTCTTTTTCATAAAGATGGGTTTGAAGGCAGACATGACCCGAGCGTTCAGCCACGTGGGGTGGTACGACTTCGCCAACTTGACGGAACCAAGTTCGAAATTTCTCACCATGGAGTTCCTCATGACTCTCAGCTTCAAAGAAGAAGGTAACACCACCTACATTTATTTCCGCTTCTTCGATGAGTAGTTTAAATTGACGGCGAAAGAACTTAGTGTTGCTCTAGGCTTTGATAAAAACTGCATGCTAGACCCAAGTGCTCTGACTAAAACTTACAAATATGATCGGACCACTTGGTGGAATGAAATCTCTGAGGAACCTGTGAGTAGCAAAAATAGCATAGTCTCTATCCATCACCCCACTCTCAGGATGTTAGCAAAGTGGATTGCTATGGTGGTACACCCGCGCTCCGTCCTGCGCCTTTGCAGCCTCCTCGACCTGCAGTATCTCTTTGCAATGGCAAAGAAGATAAAACTCTACCCAGTCATGAGCATGCTTGCTCACTGGCAGAAGATGATCGCCGAAAAAAGTCCCATTGACATAACTACCTTGGTCACGCATATTGCTACACATGTCAAGGCACTGGACAATGCCCAGGTCACTTACTTGCCATGGGGGGAAGATTACCAGCTTCGGGTAGGTGTGGAACATCTTGTGCAGGGGCACATGATGCGCGAGGGGCTAGGTAACTCGTTGTTTATGACTTACCCCGGGTACAATAGAGAGGTCGAGCTGCCATGCTCGAGACTCTCTCTCTACTCGGTGAAGAGTTATCTCTTGCATATGCAGAAAAAGGAGCCAGCTCGTCACAGCATCGCCGGTACAACAACTCGGCGACAAACGTGATCGAGCACCCAACAGCAAGAACAAGCAGGGCCCTCTCACCATGCTGGAACTTCCCACATGAGCTTTGAAGAAAGATATGAGTATTATGCTCAGGGAGGAACAAGCACTGCTGGAGGAACATCTGAACAAGGTGCAGGCCAAGAGCCCTACTACCCCCCAGGTATGCAGGATTCTTATGGTCCGCAGGTTGGTCCATCGAGCTCAACACGCTACGGGTTCAAGAACCCGATTATGCGTGGGATCACCGATCTCACGTCTCGGATCAACACCCTGGGGCAGCAGCAGGATCAGCTCAGTATCGACCTCGTAAACAACACCGAGCTCACCCAGCAGAACTAGAGTATGAACACTTCTCTACTCCATGACACCACCAGCATCTTTACCCACTTAGGCCTCGGCCAGCATCTGCATCCACCACAGCAGCCTCAACATCCACCATAGCAGCACTACCCAGATCCTCCTCCCTATCCATATCCACCGCAGCAGCAGCACGACCCTCAGCAGCAGCCACGTCCATAGCAGTACTATCCGTATCCATACCCGTACCAGCAGCCACCACAGGACCCAAGCCAGCAGAACTGAGCTTCATTCAAGCTTGGGGGAGCACCCAGGACCGTGCTTCATCGAAGCTTGGGGGAGTATCCAGGTAAGTCATCCAACCTATCCTTCCGTTCTGAAGTCGCCATGCTAAAAAAATAGTAATAAATAAAATGAACTCCCAAGTTATATGTGTGGAAATCCGTGCAAACTCTACCTTCAGAAATGATGAATAGTTGCTCTGTTCATGTTCTGCAAGTGCCTCGTTTATAGCTTGTTACTCGCTTAGTACTTGATCTTGCTGGTAAACCCTATTTTGGATTTGTGGGGGCATGAACATAATTTCCATGCCTAAGTTGTTGAGAAAATTTGAGATAGCGAAACTGGAATAAAACTGCATGCTCTAGTAGGGAACCTCTCGGAATTTCTTTGAAAATAAAAACATGGTAAAGAGTTCCCCTTTGGTTTAAATGTCCTATCCAGAGCCATAAAATGTTTACTCCCATCTTAAGCCACATATGCTATCTTGAGTTGCTTTGAGCTTTGTCGAACAGGTGAGTCCGTCCGAGGAAAGGTACCTATCATCTACCGATCTTTCTCCTTTGCGTACCCATTGTTTTGCTAGTCTCAAAAGTATCTGGCCTATCAATCACCTACTCCAGGCATCGACATCCACCTTCCCAGATATCACATCCATACCTCAGCCCTAAATCTCCACCGTGAACCCATCCATGAAAGGTCTATGCATTCTGTCACTCCGCTCATGTATCCCTCTACATCAAGAGAGTATGGGCTATCTTGAAAAAAAAATGAGTATGAAAAAGAAAAGAAGAGAAGAGATAGAACCCATACTCTCCAAAAATCAAAAAGAGCTCAGGAGTGCAAATAAAAGATCAAAGTTATTCCAAGTGTGAGTCCATTCTCTCCCTCTCCCCTAAAAAATTACATATTCCACAAGATCGGAATTTGATCGGGTACCTACCTCCTTTGAACCACTCAATTTGATCGGGTAACAAAGGCATGCAACACTCCTTCTACCCTTAAGCTCCACATATCAACCTTAGAAGTAGGAAGAAAATGGTCAAGTTCGACCATGGTGAGGATCATATACCTTGAGCGATCTTGAGAGTGCCACTGGGAATCTCAAAACCATTCTTTTGAAAAATTATCAAAATTCTGAGAAGGAACCTGAATAGGTAGCAGAAAAACTCCGGTGGAACTGTTCAATTTCTCAACCGCTCAAGGCGAGGGAAGAATTGTGACTAAACCCCACACTCCAAACCAAGGTACGATCAGCGTCCTCAGGTACATACGAGTATGAGTAATTTGCTATGCACAAGTTACCTGCAGGGGGTGGACATTGATGCAACTCCTGATCCGCCGAGCCTAAGTATTAAGCCTTGCTCGAGGACGAGCAAGAGTTTAAGCTTGGGGGCGTGTTGACGGCCGTTATTCGACCATCGTCCGTCAACATCTCAGGAATAATCTAGAGCTTTGCATTATGTTACATGCATATTTTATTTAAATTAATAAAGTTCCACAAGTTTTGGATGAGTTGTCTATGCAAGAATAGGTGTGCTAAAATTGAGCCAGCTTGGGAGAAATCCTAGGCCGGCCGGCCGGTCTGGCCCCACCTCTTCTGGCCACGTCACTGATCCAGGTGCAAGGAAACACAGCCAAGTTGATCAAGAGTCGTGCACTTGAAGTCGGTTTGATCCGAGGACCCGAAAGGCTTCAACCATAGATTCAAGGGCCCACCTACATGCACAAAGGCGGTTAAAACCGAAAGGGCAACTGTCACCGACCAATTCAGGCGATCCTCAGCCATCCAATAGAAGACGGTGCCACTTGGCACCATCCCCAGGCCGGCCGGTCTGGGGGAGGCTGGCCGGCCCACCTGGCAACCTCAGGTGCCCATTCTTCGCGTGGAAGCTAAACAACCGACAAGTCTGCGTATTCTGGACACGCTTCACCGGTTAACGACCTTAACTAGCTATAAATAGACCTCTCATCCTCACTTGTAACACACACTCAAAAGGATTCTCTCTTCGCTTCAGTTTAGAGTTAGGTTTAGTAGTTTAGGAGTTAGAGTCGAGTCGAGCTTGTCTTGGGATTCCGAAGTCATCCTCGGAAGTCTGGTATAAGCTCTTGTATCCTTCCTTTGACATTATCAATATAAGTTATCTTCTTTATTTATTGAGTCAGCTTTACCTTCCGCTTTTATTTATTTATTTCCAAGCTCTTGCTTGTGTGCGGAAATTCTATCTTTTAGCTTAGGCTTTGTTCTAGTCTTAGTTTGTTGGGACCTTATCTTGCGGGTTTTCTCACCCGGACTAGGAGGCTCAAGTCAGTTCCCTAGGTTGAGGGGGGTTTCTCTTATAGGCCACAGGGGAAATCCTAACACCGAGTGCAAACGTGGTGTTTGGCTTAGTGTTAGCTAGAAAGTGTGTTCCACCCCACGGAACCGCTGTGGTAGGCGGCAGGTGGTGACAGCCCTGTCCGTCCTTTGTCGTCCACCACGTTCGGGTGTTTTCATAGCAGTAGATTGTTGGCCGAGTAGGACCCCCCATTTCTCACTCAGTCCGTGGTCCTTCCGCCCCAACTGCCGAAGTAAGCTCTGTTCTCCCGACAGCTAGGTTAGTTCAGGTTTAGGTTAGAGAGGCTAGCTCATTGGTTTAGAAGTGTTTTAGGAGTCTTTCTCGCTCGTTGTCCTCCCAGCTACTTACCGCTCTAAGGTAGAGTCTCCTGTGTGTCACTCTGTCATTCACCTGGCCATTTATCCTATCATTTATCTGGCTTACCCCCTCTATCTAGCTGGTGATTATTCCCAGTAAAGTTTACCATCCATTCAATCGATACTCTTTAGACCATAACGCTTCCCCGTGGAAATTTGATACCCTGGAATACTCCAAGGTGAAGTGCTACAGCGGTGTATTCTGTGCGCTTGCGGAATCATTATTCTATTGGGCATAAGAAATGCCAACACTAACTCAGCCAAAAACTTATTCTTATGTTCTTCTTGTGCTGTTCCATAAACATTCAGGAAGTTCCACTTCTGTTTCATCTGTTTATCCCACAGATCCAGCTGGAGCATATATTAACCTTCACTAAAACCACCCACATCCATCAAGTCTATGTTCACCCCACTTAGGTTGCCACCAGATCTACCTCTGGATGGGATCCACTTCCACAAATATGTCCCATTAGGGTCAAATTTTCTCAGGATCTTATCATCAATATTCTCCACCATTGTTTCTTGAAAACCAATGAAAGTAAAGTTGTGTTCCAGAATAAGAGCTTTCAGAAAGGAGAAGACACCTTTTTTTTAATGCCCCTACAATTCCATATCAAGCCTTTCATGATTTTTCATTTTGCTTTGATGTGCCACAAGGATTTTCCTTGTTTTTAGGCTTGGGAGGTTTCCTCCCAGAGATACTAAATCCTTTAGCAGGTTTCCTGCTTCTTTTTGGTGTGACTAGAATAAAGTCATCAAAATCAGACCCAACATCCTCTTCCAAATCCACTTCAACATTAGGTTCCACATTAATTTTAGGATCAGCAGAAACAGGGACAGGGGGTATATGTTTATTATTCAAAGCTATTCTAGAATTTTCAAGATTTCTCAATATATCAACATAATCATAGGCATTTGGATCTAGATTAATACCCATGGATATGGATCTAGCAATTGATTCATCATCATCGAGAATTGAGAAAGAGTTAGAAGATGGAAAAGTATTACCTTCAAGACTTCTTTTTTTGAAAGCCTCCACTTGAGAACAAGTGTCACCCATCTTTAAATTGTGATGTAGCCTTTCAGATGTCCTCCTCTCTTGCCTTTGAGCTTTCATATCTTCACAGAGATTTTTTAGATTCTTCATATCAGGACCAGCATCAGTTGTCATCACATAATCCTTCTTGGTGGACAGATTAAGCAGCACATCACCACCCAGCAAATCAGAAAAACTTTCAGGAGGTTGTTTGGTATTAATCTTTGCAGCAGTGAAATTCTGAGGCATCTCAGGGGGATCAAGTTGCACACATCTAGCCATGAAAAAACTTTCATTTTGTCTTGAAGATTCAGCATCAGCTCCCATCACTTTATGGATTTCTTTCTCATAGTCACAACTGCTATCACTCACCTCACTAGATTCATCAGCATTCAAATCGCCACTTGGTTCATAGGTAGCAGCTGGAATGGTATCTTCTTTAGATAGATTGACATTAGGACAAGGGTTGCTTTTAGCTTCCATACTCCCAATATTTTTGTCAACTCCCATCTTCTTGGCCACATTGTATAAAGCTGTGTTGAACCTGCCAGGAGTAGAACCAGTGAGTTTAACTGCCCCTCCACCATCCAAGTTAGCATTTCTCCCATATTTTCCTCCATCATTAGTGCCACCCCTACTCTGTGTACCAGCATCTTCAACTTCGACATTACCACCAGAAGTGTGCTCAGTCCTTTGCTTTTTTGGGCTAGGTTGAAATTCAGGAGTTTCAAGTGGCACCTTAGCTTTCAAGCTATCTTGATTCTCCTCAAGTAGACTTTCTTTCTCAAAGAAGAAACCATACAAGTACATGCCTAGTGTACTTTCAGCAGAGTGTGGAACAAGATCGCCATTTCTACAAGCAATCTTCACTCTGACATAATCCTTGTTAAATATGGTTCCCTCATCAATAACCATAGTCTTTCCAACTAGACCCCCAATCTTAGCTATAGTTCTTAGACCTCTCTGGTCAGCACGAATCCCCTTCACTCTAAACCAAGCTTGTTGCAGTTGTCCCTTGGCATTCATAGCAGAAGACCATGGTTCAATGGTAAACTGAGCATCCACATTATTGATGCCCAAGTTGAAATTGCTATAGTCAAGGACCATCTTTGCATTTGGGAATCTCATGGTATACTTGTTATTCGCAATTCTCCTAGCAGACCACTTCCATTGAGCACTGCTTACGAGCCTCTTGAATTCATTCTCAATCATTTTAGCATATAATTCACCCCTGAACACAGTTATGATTGCAGTACTAGCTTTCTCTCTGGATGTTTTAGGGTCAATATTCTCATCAATGAAGAAGAAGCTCTATTTGGGCACTTGTGCGGCACATAGCTCAGGACCCACATTCCAGAAAGGTTCTCTCTTACAATCTAGAGTAACATGGTTGGAAAATCCACATAACTCACAAAAGAGCTTCCTCCTGCATTCCTCAGTTGAATGGTTTTTCTGACCACAGACTTCACAAGCCACCCTGCTACCAACATTTCTGGGGAAATCATCACCTCTAGAATTCAGCTTATCCTGCCCAGGTTTTTCAGTTTCAACTTTTTCAAAATCCTGATGGTTCTTAGGGACATCCCTACCCCTGCCCTCATCAACAATTCCAGGGCCACTATTCCATTTAGCAAATTCACCATCAGCTTCAGATTTTTCAGATTGAGGTTGTTTACCTGCAGCACGTTCCCAGGTACTTGATGCCGCACCGCCAGCACCAACAGGCTCTCTCGGGTCAGCGGACTCTCCACGAGATCCATGCTTGGGAGGTGTATCATCAACTTCACGACGGAAGTCTCTTCCATCATGCCTTGGGTTGTAACCATACCTCTCCTCCCGCTCATCATGGTGCCCAAACTCTCGCCTAGGATGATCACGATCATCAATACTTTGCTAGATGTTGGTGCGGGCATTGGTTCGCCCAGCACCCCTTCCAGCACGACCAGCCCCAGATCCATCGCGCCTTCCGTCACCTCTATCATTCGCAGGATTCACCATCTTCAACGGAGCAGGAACTTGCACAACTTTTGCATATGATCTCGGCGCGATTGGTTGGAAGTAGCTCACAAAGTTGGACATGAAATTGAAGTGTGGAGGGGCCTCTATGGGTGGAGGATTGTGGAACCCTAAATCGAGATGGTTTCCATCGCCGATCCGGATCCCCCCAGTAGGAGTACTCCGAGTAGGATGGATTCCATCACCACTCTGGTACCCCTCACCCCGTCCTCTGATCTCGCCGCGTGTCCCCTGCCTGGGATCGACGCCTAGAGTTCCAGCACGAATCAAGCATGGAGGAGGTGATCTTCGCCTCACCGCTTTTGAATTATCCCCAAATCCTGACTTGTGGAGATCCACTGTCAGTGCAACACGAGCATCACGGGCACCCTTCGTCAAGTCTTCGCGTTCCACCGAATCCTATGTGGATCAGCATCGCAACTCGATCTGAGCAGGCTTCAAGCTCATCGACGTGGGATCAAGCTTCTTGATCGGGAAGGTGGCTTCAGATTTTTCCTTCTGGAACACACACGAGGAGGTGTCCACCGGGAAGGAGACGCTCACCCCAACGCCTCTCCCCAGAAGAATCGCCCGGAACATTCTCCGTAGCAGGCCCTCTAAATCTTCAAGGTATCCTTTATCTTGGCTGATGTCTCGAGAAGGAGCCCAATTGTGTTACCAAACACATTCTTCTTAAGGTGCATGCCATCGATTGCATGGCGGACATCAAGATCCGCCCAATACGGCAGGTACTTGTAGAAGATGGATTGTTTCTTGAATGATACACCATTTATAGGTGCCTTATCTCTATTCCTTTTCTTCCCATCTTTCATCATCTTCCCATAAGTGACTTGGATGGTTCTGACATTTCGAAAACAAAGTGTTCGTCTCGTTTTACTGGACCAGAATGTAATTCAGACTTGCCATCAAAAAAGTTGTAGAATTTCTTACTTCGGTACCGATGTTCTTCGACCAAAAAGCGCCTGTACCCAAGGTACACCACCTTTCTAGAACCTTCCAGGAAAGATGATACGGTGCCATCTACGCAAACCGTGCATCCCGTCCTACCTTTTATCTGTCCCGAAAGCACAAACAATGCCTGGTAATCATGGATGGTGACGAAGATAATGGCTCTTAAAGGGATGCCGTGTGAATCCATCAAAGATATCGATACCCTCCTTCCATAGAGTTTCCATCTCTTGCATCAGAGGCTCAAGAAAAACATTTATATCGATGCCAGGATGCTTGGGGCCTTGTATAAGAATGGATAGTAAAAGATACTTTCTCTTCTGGCACAACCATGTGGGCAGATTATACATTGTCAAGATAACTGGCCATGTGTTGTGAGTGCTAGTTCTATCACCAAACGGATTCATTCCATCTGTACTCAATGCAGACCGCACATTCCTCGGGTCCTTTCCAAATTCTAGATAATACTGCTCATCAAACTTCTTCCATTGGCGAGCATCAGCTGGATGTCTGAGCTTTCCATCACCCTTCTTACGCTTATTCGGATCCCACCACTGCATCAGTTCAGCATCTTTTGGGTTGGAGAAGAAACGCCTCAGGCGATCGGCAACTGGGAGATACCACATAACCATGGCAGAAATTCTGCTCTGCTTCTTAGAAATACCTAAAGTATTGTTTGCGTGCTCAATAGAGGCAATATTATCCCTTGCACCCTTCCTCTTCCTTTGATTCCCATCGACTAGCCCTTCAATGTCGCCACCACAATAACCGGCATTGCTTTTGTATCGACTTGCAGAACAAACAGGGCATTTGTCCAAGTCTTTGAAAGTATGCTCGCGCTACAAAATACAATGATTCCTTCATGCATGAATTCTTTCCACACCCATCGTGAAGGGACTGACCAGCTTCTTTGCTCGATAGGTATTGGCGGGCACTTTATTTGGCTTTGGAAGCAACCAAGCCAACATACGCGGGAGATCAGAGAAACTACTGTCTGACCAACTGTGTTTAGCCTTTAGAGTCAACAACTCAAGTATGAAATGAAACACGGTACAGTATTTTGGGCATCCTTTAGATTGCTCGTATATATTTTCCTCTGCGGATTTTCTCACCATCTCGAAGTTTTCCAACCCCTTTGCACTACCAACCAATAGCTCCGTCTTGGTGTGACACAATAACTGGCTTAGAAAATCACCGTCGTCAAGATCATAACTGCTATCATCAATGCCACCATTGATGGGCCCCCCATTGACACCATCACTATTGCCTCCACCTACATCTTCATCATCGCCGCCATCATCAGTAAAATCATCATAAGCATCAAACAATCTATTAAACTCGGCGTCTCGCATGATTTCATCAACTGGATTTTGCATTAGAGGTGGTGGTGCTTTCTCGCCATGTTTCATCCAGATCTTATAGTCATCTACAAAACCACCCACCAACGCATCCGATCTTATTGTAGTCGCGTCGGTAAAAACTCAGAAATTCCTGCAGGGTTTTGCATGGGCAATGTATCATCTTTGTCTTCTCACTTCTTGCATGCTTCTCTACAGATTCAATGAATTTATTAAGTTCTCCATGAAAATAGACCTCCGTCCTTTGTGCTTCATACATCCATGACCTATCCATCTGTGAACAACAATATACTTGATAAATAAATATACTTGCGAATTAGACTTAAACCCATAAATTGAGTCTAAATGATTACATAATCTTGTTTTCCTAAAAAATAACATAATTTTATCCAAAAGTTTGATGCAAATGGAAACCAAATTAATATGTACTAAATAAAAATTAAAAAACCAACCTATTATTGTACAACTAAATAATAGAAAAAAACTATCATGCACTTGTGCAAATATAGGAAAAATAAAATCTTCCTCTCTCCTCCATGGATCTAGAAACTTAATTACTTGGGAATGAGTCTAAAACTTGTAGATTGAGCCCAAATGATTTCATAACCTTGTTCTACTACTAAAATAGCACAACTTTATCCAAAAGTTTAAGAAAAATAGAGCCCCAAATGGGAAATCCACGCCATGGACATCTAGATCTAATAGAGGCAAATAGAGCTCCATTAGAACCTTAAAACTAACAAAAAACATATAAAAAATATGAGATTAGCATCAACTTATCTCCTAGAGCCTCTAACTCAAAGGAAATCAAGTTTAAAACCTTCCCTTCTCTTTTTTCTTATTTGGATTTTCGGGCAGCACCTCCCCCGAGCAAGCACACTGTGCTGTCGGGAGGAAGAAGAATGGGTGCCCAGATTTTTATCGGTGTTTTTAGAAGCGGGTGATGGCGCCACCCGTCCCTAAAAATGAATTTACAGGGGCGGGTGGCGCCATCACCCGCCCCTAACAATGAGCCCATTTTCAGGGGCGGGTGATGGCACCACCCGCCCTGGAAAATTCCGTTTTTAGGTGCGGGTGATGGCGTCGTCCGCCCTAAAACTGATTTCTAGGGGCGGGTCTGCTGCTACAGTAACTACGCTTTTTTTTAAGGAACGGGTTACATTTTAACCCGCCCCTAAAAAGGAGGAGTGTTGCTACAAATCATTTCGTAGTAGTGTGTATTTTACATTTTCACTGTATAGTTAGACAGGTACCCTGTGCATTGATACAGAGGACCCCCGACCCATGTATCTAGTATATTCTTGTGCTACTGATCTGTTAACAAGAGATTCGGTTCCTTCAGTAAATTCTTCAGCCATGCGAGACACCGTTCCATCTTCATTTGCACGCGAACAACTTTGATGTATTGGCTACCAACCAAGTTGGACAGTATTTTTTCTAATAAATCGTAGCCAATCCTTATTGTAGAGATAATTGTATGCACAAAATAAAGACATTATTATGACAATTCATATGGCTGTATACATAGAAAAGAAAATGATGCGATGGGCTCCCCATAAGCAGATGGGCTGTGAATGGGCTAATAGGCAAAACGGATGTCGAAATTAAATAGGCCGTTGGGACGTTTTATACCGTAAAAAAGAAAAGGAAAAAGGAGTCAGTCGAGGCCTCAGGGCGGATGCGCGGAGCTAGACACAGGCACGAGCACGCCCCCAAAATATCTCTCTATTCTTCCTCCTCTCGAGTCTCGAGCACCTTCCCTCTCGATTCCCCAGCTACTCCTCGAGGGTTTGGGATTCCCCAATCCCCAGTTCCCCACACCTGCGATCCATGGAGGTACCGGACTGCCGTCGTCCCGACCGAGCCACGCCCTCCGCCTGGGAGGCTGCCCTCCTCGACAGGCGCCGCCTCACCCTCGCCACCCTAGAGTTTGGCTTGCCGCTGGGGCTGGCCACAGCCGATGGCATCATTGCCGCAGGTGCGATCGGGGATCCGATGTGCTCTGTGTACTCAAGGTACGCGTTCGATGCCGATCTCCATGACATGGATCCCCCCGCCCCTACCATCGACGCCTACCTCCTGCCACACCTCCCCCTTCAAGACGCGGCAGCACTCCAGCACATGCTCGACACCGGCGACGCGAGATTTCGTATATGCAATCATCCCCTTCTCAGTACCAAGATGGCCGCCCATGCGGAGCTCCTTCGTGTGAGGGATGAGCTTACGCGTGTTGAGGTCCCCGTGGAGGTTGCCCTGGGCGAGCTGGTCACCCAACGCGGCCATCTCGCTCTGATCCTGGGGGCGGACGAGGACAAGGATTTTGGCGTCCCCCGGGACAACGCTGAAGCAGAAGACCTGCTCGCCAGATGGGGGCGGACCTGGAAGAGAGGTGTGAGTTGGCTACAGCAGCAAGGCGCCGGGTCATTCTTGCTGTGCATCTGACTGTGCTCCTGGAAGCGGATGAAGCAGCAGTGGCTGAAGATGTACACCACACCATGCTCCGACTGGGACCAGAACTTCATGACAGGATCTTCGGCGATCCCAAGCACTCTGACCCCTGCACTGAGCTGCCCAACCGTGACGATGCCGAGTGGGACCGGCGGTGCACCCGTAAGTATTGCCGTGCAGCAACTGATGCGCGAAATCGGGGTCCAGATGGAGCCTTGCAAGTTCCTTAAATTTTCTCTTGAGCTGATTCGACGTGAGCTTGTTGAGCTTGAAGGAGATCTCACCCGCAGGGAGTTCTGTCTCATTGTTATGAGGACAGTACAGAATGCTGTTGTCGCGCTGTCATCCATGAAAAAGCTGCGCCACGACATACAAGATCATCTCAAGCGTCCCACTCTTCTTGGGTGCAAAGGTTATACAATTTTGTTGTTGTCATTGTCCTTAAAAGCATTACTTCACCCATGACTAACAATTTTCTATGCTCAGTTTCATCTGAGGTGATGCCCCCCACTCAGCCTCCATTGTTTAAGGGCCTTGATGATTTGTCAGAGGAGGACCTCCGCAAAGCTGTGTGGCGCGATATATCGACATCCTACTGAGATATGCTCGGATTCTAGGTAACTCTCCTTTTGGAAATTTGTAACCCTTGTGTGTTTTGGATCATGCATTGAAACTCCCAGCCTTGAACAGAATCTGATATTTGTTGGACCAAGTGCTAGGCAATTGTGGCTTTGCTGAACCCAATAAGACTGTTCTGGGTGTAATCAAGCTTTGTGTATTGCACGGATAGAGTTTGACATCAGAGTATTTTCTTAGGTTTATGATTTAGGGTTCTTTTAATTTTGTTCATTGGCGCAAAGTTAGTTATAAATTCTGATTTGCTAGATGTTATTTGACTGATTTTCATCTATTCCATCAGTCACTTCCCTAGTGTCAGATCCAGCTATTTGATCTGAATTTGTTAATTTGACTAATTGGCCTTGATCTGGTCCACGTGCTCCTTAGTATTGCTGCATGCCTCTATCTGTATTTGGATGTCCTTCCTTTTCCTTTGGTCTACCCCTGTAAAGTGTAGACCGGGGAGATGATGACCAGGTGGTAGAGCTTGGCTAGATGAGATCAGGTTTCTAGTTTTGTGCTCTTTTTGGTTCCTATGATATGGATATGGAGATCAGGTTTCTAGTTTTGTGCTCTTTTTGGTTTCTAATTTCTATAATATGCATTTTTTTCTAGTTTCTACAGTTTGGCTTTATAAGCTTGAATGTTGAAAGTAGGTTGTTTAGTCAAATTGATCGGATGCTATTTCATATTGATTCTGTTATAGGGTTTTGGATTCAAATTTGAACTGCATCATAATGGTTCCCCTCAAATTGTGGTTGTATTGTGTGTCCGATGTGGTATCATGTATTGCATACTGTACCATTTGAACGTGTCTGTTTTTTTGTTGAATTATTGTTTCTAGATCTGCAATAGCCGTATATTGTTTTTTTCCCTTTGGTTATATCTTGGGTAGTAACATGTCTTGCAGTCATGTCAGAATGCAGTTGTGTGCATGTATTTGTTGTTTCATGGATTCTGTAAGTCACCCTGTGTTGCCCTGTTGTCCTTCTTTTGTTGAGCAAGCAACTGTTATAAGTATTAAATGTACTCATATTTTTCACCTTGAGTTAATGAATTTATGTTATCCTTGTAGACAACATGGAAAAATTCTTGTAATCAAAACAGCTTCTCCAATATGCGCAACTATTTGTTAAGAAAATTGCACAATGTTTTTGATTTTACTTATATGTACATGTACACTATATGTTTTGGTTGCATGTGGATTGATTTTTGTATTATGGAAGTTTGGCATGTGTATCCATCATTTGAAGGGCTGAAGCTGACCGTAATTATCTGAGCTATTTGGGTCAAGATACCTACAGTTTAGAAATCAATCCGAGATAATGTTTGTTTTGTAAGGGATGTCCTGCAGAAGCAGTTTTATGTGAACACACGTCTCTTAAATGTTTTGTTCGTTTTTTACCTGATTGTGATTGTTATCATTAGCGTTCTAATGTTTTTATTATGATTTCCATCTAATTGTCATTTGCATTTTATGGCATCCTGTTTGAGGTAGGATAGTATAGTATGTTCTGATTTGCATGTCCAACCAGTAACCCTTTTGTACTTATCAAGTGCGGTAAGTAACTGAAAGCTAATATCTGGAAGAGCCACTTGTGGCAGTCAGCAAGGTTCTTAAGGATTCACCTCGGCACTACCTAGGCGGCAAGGTGTGCCCACCTTGCCACTATGGCTTATTGCACTATTTGATACTGCATAATTATCTAGAAAGTGCTACATTTATTTTTTTGGTGATTGTGCCTTTCCATCAGCTGCCTTATGTTTTCTCCCAGTACTATGCTAGGTCCCATTCATTGTTATTCTGAATGTGTTCATTGTAATACTGTATATTTTATCTTTTTGACTGTTATTCTGAATGTGTTAATTGTGATACAGTATATTTATCTTTTTGACTGTCTTCTCTGGCTTGCCAATTTGTGAGTTGAACTGTACACAATGCAATCCAGTATACACTCTAGCTTGCCAAAATGCAAGAATTTAACGTTGAATATGTGATGATCCGTTTCTTCTTTTTTTCCAGGAGTTGTTCGGGCTTCTTTTTGTAAATATCCAAGAAGTGACAGCTTTTCTAGTTAGCTTGGTGACCAAATTCGCATCTTGGTGGATGAGGGTCTCCAGTGAAGGAAGACTTCCCGTTATTCATGATGGAAAAACATCAAGCTTACAGTAGTAGTACTTCTATATTCTGGATTTGAAGTTCATCTGGTTTCTCCTTAAGGTAGCTTGCCGTGGTAGGGCTTTAATTCATCTACGTAGCAGTAGCATGGCTAAATGATGGATACGTTGCACAATGTCTCTTTTTTTGCAACAGTCGGGAATTTATACTGGTTTAAGTGAATGAAAATATTGGTCATTTAGGACCTGTTTGGCATGGCTCCAACTCTATCTGGAGCAGCTCCACTCCAAAACTCCATGTGAAAATATTGGTCACAAAGTTTGCAGATTGTTTGATCAAGTGTAAATACTGAATGATGTTCACGGTAGGAGGTCAATGGGCTGCAATGCTTAATGTAGATGGGCCTAGTGGTCAGAAATGCACATAGCTTAATCATCTTATGGAAGATAGTAGATAGAAAGCCTCGCTTAATCTAACAAAGTCACCAGTTTTCTAAAATAATTATTTTCAAAACGTCCAAACAAGCTTGAAATTCAAGAAAATTTGGACTCAAACATACAACTCTAAACAATACAAAAATAAAAGGCAATGACATAAAATGCCACAAACAAAAAGTATTGCCAACGATTCACTCTATTTAATTAGAAAATATTATTTTCCCTACAAAATTTTGAAATTTTATTCCATATGCTAGAACTGAAAGATGTCACAAAAGACATGGAACCACAAAAGAACTTCCATAATTTATTGCATTTCATCAAGATATTACAGTAAATTATTGAAGAAGGCGGCCTTAGAAAGACCAGGGACCGGGTACAAACCCCGGCCGGCTAGCGCCTAACTCTACTGACTCTACCACCTGAGCTATGCTCAGAACAAAATATTACAATAAACTATTTGTCGAACGTGCGTGCGTCATGGGATGCAGCTGATATCCTCATGCCCAAATCTGTATCTGAGGCCGAAGGGAACAGTACTCTAAACTTGCATCTTGCATATCAAACTTTATAACTTTCCCCTTTGGTTATCTTACAGAATAGTAAGAATGCCCTGAAACTCCTTTCTCTCAAGAAGCTTTTTGGCCATCATCCGGCTTCTATCTACCATCCAGCCATCCAACGGAGGACCCTCGATTCTTATTACTGGATCCATGATCATACATTCAAGTCTACTAGCACTACGAAGAATATAGTATGCCAGCTCTATCAGCCCCTCCCAATTACAAACTCCAGACATCAGTACCCTCTTGAGCTTATCATGCCGATACGGTAGCATATTCCCTCTGAGTGCCCACTCGATGGACATATCATCACAATGAATCTGCATGTAACAATTCAGCGAACTTGTGAGAGCCATCATATAAATTTATCATCGAGAGTAAGAGAACACCATATAGGCAGTACCGAATGCGCAAATTCATGGAATGGAAGAAGAAACAAATAATTAGAGGGAGGGAAAGAAAACACAAACCTACATGGTTCGTAATCAGGTCAGTGGCGTGCAACAAGAACACGTCCTTAAAAACAAGTTTAATACAGGAATTGCCACAGAACACAAGCTATCCTAATACACTCTGACTGCACAAGTATAATAGCATATGTTGAATAGATTGTGTTCCACTTGCTTTTACAATCTCTTCCGATCATAAATTTTTGAGAAGGGAATGTGGGAGCCGTCAAAAGGCACTGCATTGTCCTACAGTTTTCTGTTTCAAGCTAAAACAACAAATGTGTTCGAGGAGGAAAAAAATCTAAGACTAGAAACCAGCAGCTTAAGAATAGTACTTCCTCCGATCACGAATATAAGTACATGTAGGTTCATCCTAATTCAAACTTCCCCCTTTTAATATCAATATCACATTCTTGTAAAGATTGACAACACAAGATTGGAATTACTAGATTCACCATGAAAAATACTTTTTATACATATTGCTGGCTAAAGTGTCATATAGTAGACCATATCGATGTCCTGGCTATAATGTCCCCCATTGATTTTTATAATTTACCAATGCATTTGGAATTTGAAACAGTTCAACAGTATGTAAGCTTTGCGACGTAAATAGGACTATACCAATGGTATGCAAGCATTTTCTTACAATCTTGACTTTGGAGTTTTAAAACAATAAAAGAAAGTAATGTTCATAGGTCAAATGGTAGACAGTCTTCATAAAGAACAGTGGAAGGAGCACTTTCCAGCATACATCTAGAACCCTACTAAGAGTCCAGCTCCCAAAATGTACACAAAATTTTATTGTATCATCAGGAATTAAGTAAATCATGTATGGTAGTCTCTAATCTTGAATTTGGAACTTTGCTACTCTTCCATTTTCCTAAGAGTAAGATAAAAAAAATAAACAACTCATCATATTGCAATTGTAAGCTATGTAGTTGTAGTTTTGGATGTATGGCTGATAAAAGAAAAGGCATTGAGGCAATAGAAAAATAGCAAAGCTGATGATATGCCTCTACAGGTCAAAATGCTAACGAAAATGTAAAACAGATTATGTTGTTAAGCAACTCACATGCAGTTCCAATACTTCTAGACCTGGGGCCAACTCCAAGAAGTAGGCTAAACGAAGAATCCCACCAACTGACTCAGTTTCCCCATAAAGAGGCAAACACAAGGTCAGATGCCTCAAGTTCATGAACCTAGCTGAGGTTTTGGAAGACCCTTGCAGCTGAAACACAAACATGGTAGTCAAGAACTCAAGATATGCATGACATGGCAAATGAATATGCCAGATGCAAGTAAAAGTCAGTAGATGAATGAAGTTAGAAGCTTTCAGAAACAGATGAAACCTCATCATAGATGTAGAGTTGCGAGGTAATGGAGAGTTTCTGCACATGAGGAAGAGCAGCAGGAAGCTCGGTGTAGATGTAGTCCAGAGTATCACCATAAGGTGTGCTCTTGAGCAGCAGCTTAATCTTCGCCTCTGTCAGCTTCAGAGATTCACCAAGTGCAATAGGAATTGGCCGATTGATCAAGTCAAATGATGTAAGGTTTGGAGTCTCCAGCTCGATCTGTGCCAGGTAACAGTAGTGCACACAAAGATAATACAGCCGGCGCAGCGGCTGGTGTGAGATTAAAGTTGAACCGGGCAAGCAACAGCAGCTGATGCTCAGCCATTCAAGAGCAGTGCACTCTGGAAGCAAGAGGTGCTGGATGTCACCCAAAAAGGAAACTTTGTGCAGGGTGAGCTTCTTAAGGTTTGGGAAAATGGTGAAACCAGTGGTTGTGTAGAGGCAGACATAACCGAGATGAAGAGATTTGGTGTGAACAAGGGAGCTGTCTGGGCCACTGAAAACATGCAGGGGGAAGATGTACTTGTCGTCAGGCAAACCCCAGAAAATACCCTTCACTCCGGGAGTGAAATCAAAAGTGATGTGCTTTGCCCTCGATGCGGCGCAGAAGTAAACCCATCTGTTGACATGGCAGGTGTGCTTCCTGCGCATCCCAAACTTAACAACAAACTTATTCAGAATAGGAGGTGAGCATAACTGGCGCAAGTAAGTGTTGGCTCTACAGGCAAAATAAGTCCTTGTACGTCTCATGATTGTAGTACCGAGCTGAAACATGGTGGCCCTGGTGAAGACCACTTTTGGGCAGCAGCTTCTCCAGAGCGCCCTCCACTTGGGAGAAAGAATGCCCATCCGCGAGGAGTCTCTGAATGTTAACCGTGAAAGTATACTGCGTAGAACATCCTGCACATTCGTAGGTGCGAGTGCGATAAATAAGTATTAGTAACTGCGTAAACTGATCCATTGATTAATTAGTCCTAATTACAAACTCTTTGGAATCATTCAACAAACACGATCAGTGTGAAACACATATTGAACTGGTTGCTTACATTGGGCAGATGGTGAAGTTGTGGGGTGTACGATTTGGCGGTCCACTTGAAAGTATTGCTCTTGACACAGCCTTTCATTGGTGGCCTCATCTTCCTAGATGTTCTCTTGTTCAAACCCTCACTCGATCTGACCATGGGAATATGTTTATCTGAATACATATGCAATGAAAGATATTGATCTGTCCACATCTTATATACACATAGCAGATTATGAGAACAATTATTACATCTAGATAACAAAAATGGGCTAGAGGCTTGTTTGGATACTTAGCAAAGGGGAAAAGATTCCAGACTAGTTATTGTACTTCGCAAAATGTATCATTGTTTAAAGGCGACAAGGCGACCCAAGGCGTGGGTACGCCTGGATGTCTAGGTGACAAGGCGAGTTGGGTCCTCCCAGACGCCTAGGGAAAGCCTTCGAAACACTGAAAGGTCACAATGCATGTTGGGATTTAAGCAGAAATGCAGGTGAATATCACACTCCAAAATATTTAATTTTGAAATGCAAATATCTTTTTGAATGTGTTCATCCATCTTTAGGGTTTTTCGAGAATTTTCTAGCAATTATTCTCATTTTTCTAGAGCTAGATCCATTTATTGGAAATCCTAAAATATTTATCACGAGCTCCAAGTATTTTATTTGGATTTCTCGTCTCCCAAATTACCACCTAGAATTTTGTGAACTTCAAGTCATATTTTTCGTAGTTTAAAGTATTTATCTAGACTTTTCTCAATTTATTTAATCCTACAAATATATTCTGGAACAATGAATTATTTATTATTTTATCTCAGGATGGATTCAACCCATGTTTGCCCTAATTCATTCTAAACCCTAGAACTGTAACACGTGCAAGCTTGAGTTTGACTATGATTGTGGCAGAACCACCTTTTAATCCGGCTCAAGTGCGCTAACCATCACCCATAAGGACGAAACGGCTACCACGCACTTGAAACGGAGTAATCTGACAGTCTGTCGAGTAATTTCCAATGCGACCACTGAAACTTCGATCAAAATAAAGCGTACATTTAACTCGCACGAAGGCAAGTTAAGAGATTACAACATTCCGCAACATTTATATCACCGAGTCTGAGATTTATTTATTACAAGCTGAGTTTAAAACATAAACATGTAATTCAGAGTTCAAGTGCAGCGGAAAAATAAACGATAACTAGCTACGATACATGACGTCATGATGAAGCCCGTATATGACATCACTCGGCATTATTATCATCAGCCGGAGAAGGATCCCACTCAACCAACCATCCATTAGGCAGAGTATAGGCCAAGTTAAACTAGCAACCATATCTTCAAAATTTCTCACCTGAAAATAATGCCACAAGCAAGGTTGAGTATACTAATACTCAGCAAGGCTTACCCGACTATTGGTATATA
This sequence comes from Panicum miliaceum, assembly GCA_032594955.1. Lineage (NCBI taxonomy): Eukaryota > Viridiplantae > Streptophyta > Magnoliopsida > Poales > Poaceae > Panicum > Panicum miliaceum. The sequence goes on along the minus strand of CM064060.1, from coordinate 13,571,177 downwards.
CTTAGCCGACTCTAAACATGCATGGCTCTAAAGCTCTGGATTTCATTTTTGCTGAAAAGCATCAAAGAGTAAGTCCTTATTTTCATATTTTAGCTTTCAAGATTCTAGTTCAATTAACCATTCTAAATGAGCATCTATTTCTAATCACATATGGTAGAAACAATAATTATTCATCCATCCATATTGCTCGTCATGAAGTTCCTCTTCTTACTCTATGTGGCAAAAAGGGTTAAGCAGTCTTAATGACCATAAGAAACAGATGATTTGAATTAAATTTTTTAACCTTGCAAGGGAAACCTAAACATACGTCTGGAGCACCGAAGGGTCACTCCAAATAACTGTTCCCCTTTCTTTTCGGGTTGTAGATCAGGGTCACCCTCCTCAGCTATAAAGCCCAGCTCTGCACCCGCATGTAGCAAGCATGTGAAACCGGTTCAAAAAAGGTGAGGGTAAAGTCCACTTGTCGGGCCAATCAGGTACTTAGCTTCCCGAGTACCATATTTTCGATATGTGAGTAGTTTGTTTAAACACTTAACCACCACTACCACACACCGCGACCTTAGCCATTTTTGCTACCCAGACGGAGCCTCAACCATGAGCATGAATATCATATCACAACCCCGTTTTTCAATCTTATGATTCCAACATAAAGTAAACAAGCAACTCCTAATTCTCGTGAGTGACAGACAATCACTTGACTTTTACCGAACCTATTAGTATGGCATTCTAGCAAACCTTTCAACTAGTATTCATAACATGGGAACCTAGGATCATGCATCTAAGGTTCCATACAACTCTTATAAACTTAAATGCGCAAATAAATATGATTACAACATTGCATAGTTTTGAAAATATAGGGTATGCTCCAGGGCTTGCCTTCCTGAGCACGGCTTTCCTTGGGCTCTTCCGAACTTTGGTTCAGGCCTTCAACAACTTCAGTTAGAGTCACTTGAGCTTCATGCTGCTCACTCTCAGACTCGGACACCAACTCGTACGTACCGTCAGCAAGATTCGTCGATTCTATATGAATGCACATGTATGTGTTGTTGTGATGGTAAAGATTCATTGATTATTTCACTATAAAGTTGTAATCTAGCAAAACTTTTTTTGTTGTGAAGTACATCATCTACATATACTTGGGCAATCATTAACAGAGTACAAGTTAAGTTAATTAACTTCATTAAGTAAGTGGGGTTTTATTATTTCAAAAGTGCTATTTTTCAAGATTAAACATGGATTATTCATAACTGTTGCCTAAGATAGCTTTGGTGTTGCACTTTTTATGCAGAGTACTTTACTTAGAAAAAAATTTACTGTAAAATTTCCAGATATTTTTATTTAGCAGATTAATCATAAAAAATATATTAAACTGCTACTGGTAGAACCAAGATTTATTTATACAAAACAAACCATAAAAGTACTGATGCTCAAATTTTATTGAACATTGTTTATGCTATTCCACATCTACTATAAAAATTTCAGCAAGTAACAACATGTAGATTAAGCATACAAATTACTCCAATTCAATATTGCAGAAAGGATCTTCTATTTTTACAGAGCAAAGTAGAGAAGTACTGGTCCTCAACTTTTTACTGAGTACTTGTAACCTTGTGGTGAATCTACTGCTAATTTTCTAGATTTTATTATGCAAGTTACAGAGTACAGAAACATAAGTTAACATGCATCTGCAGCAGCAAAGAAATAATTCTTCCGGAAGTTCTACAAAGTTTCTGTGCCTCAAATTTTTCTAAGTGGCTAATCTATTAAAAGGTGACCTTTGGTAAAAATATCAAGATTTTCCATGTACCAGAATAAGTGCTTTGATTTAGGGTCCTTCTTTTTAACCAAATTTGCAGGAGCATGTTATACTGAAGTAACAGGTTTCATAATTTTTCTGTGGCATCCATGGAACAAAATAGTTCTACTGTAAAGATTTGAGATCTAACTTAGCCATTGAGCATCAGAAGCAAATAAACTTAGACAAATAAACCTAGAATAAGATCTACTCAAGAACCAAAGCCATGAGTATAACTTGACTCTAAAAAATTTATGTAAGACTCTACTCCTAGTACAGATGCTACCATCCAAAAATCATGAGCAGTTCATCAATGTAACTCTTGGAACAAATAAGTGCTATTTAAACTTGATTTAATCCTAGAGCTACAAATATACAGAAAAAGTCCAAGGTTCTTTCACAAAGTTGTAGATCTTAATTAAATGAGTCCAGAACATTTTAGTTTGCATTTTTAGGATTTTTCTGTGATTTGTTATGCATTTTCAAAGTTTGCATATTCATTTTAGAGTTCTAGTTTCATTTTTCATTTTAGTCCTTGGAAACTTTCACTGAGAACCCTAAAACTATTTGTATCCTTGCAATGTAACCCTTGGGCCATGGGGGCGGTGGTGTCCAGCCGAAATCCGGCGAGATAGCTCGCCGGGGACGAGGGGGAAGAGGGGGGAGAAGCATGAGGGGACAGATTTCTACCTTGGGAAGTGCTTGGTTGGAGAAGAGACGGTCCAAGGCGGCTCCCCCACAGCGAGCAGCGGCTAGCGGCGGTGAGGACGGCACCTGCGGTGCTCTGGCGAGGAAGAGGGAACGGGGCCCGGCTGGTGAGGCTCGTGGGGAGGTGGGGAAGCGATTTTGGGGGTCAATGGGGGCAATGCGGTAGTGGAGGAGCGGCTCCATGACGAGCAGGAGCTCGCCGGAGCAATGATGGGCAGGAGCGGTGGTCTGGGCACGCGAGGCGGCACCCCCCCCCCCCCCCATTTTATAGGCGCGTGAGGGAGAGGGAGGGGTGATCTGGGAGAGATTGGGCTTGAGGGAGGTGGCGGTAGAGCGTGTGAATTTTTGTGGAACGTGTTGCCTCTCAGCTCCACGTAGGCCGAGAAAAGCTCTCAGTGTGGCATTACAACTTGTTGTACAAGACAAGTAAACAACAGCCAAATCTACAACTAACTTCCTAGCTTAAAGTACAAGAAGAGAGTTAACGTGATCTCTACACGTGATCTCAACTGACTACGGGATAAACCTCAACAACAACTTGTAACACCCCCCATCAATCTTAACGATCCATAAGATTGAGATTGTGACAGAAGAACTCAAGTTGTCATGCTGGAAGAGTTTTGGTGAAGCCATCTGCTATCTGATCTACAGAATGAATAAACCGTATCTCCAGGTTCGTACGAGCTACCTGTTCTCTCACAAAATGATAGTCAATCTCAATGTGTTTCGTCCTTGCATGAAACACAGGATTGCTAGATAGATATGTAGCCCTTAGATTATCACACCAAAGACATGCCATCTTGGGATGTTCAACTCGCAACTCATCAAGCAATTTTTGCACCCACGTTACCTTAGCTGTAGCATTCGCCACAACTTTGTATTTAGCTTCAGTGCTAGAACGAGACACTGTAGCCTACTTCCGAGCACTCCAAGAAATTAAGTTGGGTCCTAGATAAACGACAAAGCCTCCAGTTGATCTCCTATCATCTGGGCATCCTGCCCAATCAGCATCTGAAAAAACACTAATAAGCATAGACTTTGACTTAGTAAACTTCAATCCAAACTTAACAGTTCCCTTGACATACTGCATGATTCTCTTGACGGCTGCCCAGTGCTCAGTGGTTGGTGCATGAAGAAATTGACATACTTTGTTGACTGAAAAGGATATGTCAGGCCTAGTCAATGTCAAGTATTGTAGTGCTCCAACTATGCTTCTATACTTAGTAGAATCTTCAGGGCCCAACTTTTCTCCTTGTGTGAGACTCAATTTGTCACTAACAGACAAAGGTACGGTGTAGATGCAGCCTTGCAATCGATCATACCAGTTCGTTGGAGAATTTCTGCTGCATACCTCTCTTGAGTTAGCCCAAGACTCTCCTTGCCATGATCAACCTGAATCCCAAGAAAATAGTGTAGATTACCAAGATCCTTTAAGGCAAATTCTTTCTCAAGGTTTTTAAGTAAGGCTGCAGTGGCGTCTTGTGAGGAGCTAGCTACTATAATATCATCAACATAATCAAGCACAAATATATGACACTTCCCTTTGTTAAAGAAGAACAGAGATGTGTCAGCTTTAGATGGCACAAACTCCAGTTGTTGAAGCTTACTACTGAGCCTAGAATACCAGGCTCATGGCACTTGTTTCAAGCCATACAAGGCCTTATCCAACTTACACACATATCCTGGGCAAGTCTTGTCTTCATATCCAGAAGGCTGCTTCATATATACTTCCTCCTCAAGAATTCCATGAAGAAAGGCATTTCTGACATCCAATTGCCGAAGAGACCATCCCTGTGACAAAGCAATAGAGAGCACAAGACGAATTGCTGCTGCCTTGACTATAGGACTAAAGGTGTCCTCACAGTCAATCCCGTACCTTTGCTTGAAACCCTTTGCAACAAGACGTGCCTTGTACCTATCAATGGTTCCATCTGACTTCCTCTTGAGCTTATATACCCATTTGCAGTCAATGATATTCTTGCCTTTGGATGGTGGAACTAGATGCCAAATCTTGTTCCTCATCAATGCTTCATACTCATTATCCATCGCAAGTTTCCAATTTTTGTTGACCAATGCATTAGAAAGAGTAGATGGTTCAGAAGTTGAATCAGTGTAGTAGCAAGGTTGCCATAGCGAATGGTACCATCAGAATAAATTTTCGGTTTACGAATACCTTGTTGTAGCCGAGTAACTCGTCGTGCAGGAGCTTCAGGAAGCGCAGATGGCACAGGATTAGCTACGGGAGGAGGCGGAGCACTGGATCCAGACACAGGCGCACCCGGACAGCACATGATCCGAGGGACATTGTGTCGTTGCCCCCCCCCCCCCCCCCCCCCCCCGCGTGCGGCACATCCTGTGGCGATCCCGACGGAGATTCGGTGGGGACCACAATTGCCGGAGTAGTGGCCGACCAAGAACCCGTGGCCGGCGGAGAGCTGGGCGAGGACGCCGCTTGAGGCCCTGCTGATCCACGCGTCGAGCGCGGAGGAGCCGCAGCTGGCCGCGCCGTTGGTGTCGGGTCGGATGCGACCGGCTCAGATGCGGATGGCGCAGACGTCGGCGCTGCAGGTGGATCTTCCTGGGAGTTAGCAGGTGGATCTTCCTGGGAGTTAGCGCCGGCCGTGTTGGTGTGTGTTGGAGGCGTGATTTCACATCCAATTGGACAAGAATTTGCACCCAAATTAATCCCCGATGATCCAGAAAAAGCTGCACAATCTTGGAGAGGGTTAGCAGATGAAGAATTAATCAAATCCGGATCATGTATTTGTTCGCCCCTAGAAGTTTCATGAGAATAAGATGGAAGAAGGGATATCTCCGAGCGGAGGTGTGCACCGGCGTTAGGATGCAACGCTGAAAAAGGATAGACCTGCTCATCAAAAACCACGTCGTGTGAGATGTACGCACGCCCTTCTTTGATATCCAAACATTTAAAACCCTTGTGAAGATTGCTATATCCAAGAAAAACACATTTCTTGGATCGAAATTCAAGTTTGCGGGTATTATATGGATGCAAGTTAGGCCAACAAGCACGTTAAGCACACCCAAACGTGCGTAGCGACCTGTAGTCAGGTTTTTGTTTGAACAAAAGCTCTAGAGGCATATGGTTATCAATCACCTTAGAAGGAAGATGATTAATCAGATAGGTGGCTGTCACAAATGCCTCATCCCAGAATTTGAGAGGCATGGATGCATGGGCAAGAAGAGACAAGCCCACTTCAACAATATGACGATGTTTACGCTCAGCGGAACCATTTTGTTGGTGGGCATGTGGGCAAGAAACATGATGGCTAATTCCTATACGCTGAAAAAAAGGATTTAGCCTTTGATATTCACCGCCCCAATCTGTTTGCATAGCAAGGATTTCTCGATCAAAGACTCTCTCTACTAGCGCCTGAAACTCATAAAAATGTTGAAACACCTCAAATTTATGGCGAAGCAAGTAGATCCAAGTGAATTTACTAAAATCATCGATGAAACTCACATAATAAGTGTATTTTCCAACTGAAGATGGTGCTGGACCCCATACATTGAAAAACACGAGTTCCAAGGGACTACTTGACACGCTAGAGTATCTAGGGTAGGGAAGTTGATGACTTTTACCCTTTTGACAAGCATCACAGATGGACTCTTTATTGGACTCAAGAAAGAAAGGAAGATTATTCTTGCTAAGGACTTGCTGAACGACCGACGACGAGGGATGACCTAGCCGGCTATGCCACCTTGAGGACGAGGGCTTGGTGGCACCAAAGGCTTGTTTATTCTGAAAAGACTTCAAGGGATAGAGGCCACCCTCACATCTGCCTCGAAGAAGAACCCTCTTCGTTTCCTAATCCTTGACAAAAAAATGAGTTGGATGAAACTCTAAGAAGGCATGATTATCAGAAGCAAGTCTATGAACAGAAACTAGATTTTTGCTCACCTTGGGAGCATATAGAAACATTGTTTAGGAAAAGATCACAATGAGGGGCACGAACAATACTATGACCGATTTGATCAATCTTCATATCTGCTCCACTTGTGGTGTGGACTTGATCGACGCCGTTGTATTTGTCCCTCACTGAGAGCTTGTCGATGTCGGAGGTGATGTGATCAGTTGATCCTGAATCAGCATACCAGTTTGTGTCGATGCCGTACGAAGTAGTCGCAGCAGATGCAGACTTCTCGGGTGCACCGGTGAAGGAGACGTCAAACCTCTTGTAGCATTTGACGAAGGTGTGCCCTTCTTTGCCACAGAGCTGGCACGTGACGCGTTCACTGCTCCTTCCCTGACGCCCACCATTGCCGCGGCCACGACCATTGCCGTGCATGGTTGTTGCCGTCGCCGCGGCCACGGCCATTGCCATTGCCACGACCACCGCGGGACGCCATGTTGGCAGAGGACTGCGACCCGCTTGTGAGCAGATCCATCCTCTGCTTGAAGCTGACGATTTGAGTAAAGAGCTCGTCAAGGGAGATGGGTTCCACCCGTGTGGCGACAGCCGACACGAGGGGATTGAAGTCGATGTCCAAGCCGGCGAGGATGTAGGAAACAAGCTCCTCATCTTCAAGCTTCTTGCCAGCAGACGACATCTCATCCGCCAGCGCCTTCATCTTGTTGAAGTATTTGGTGGCAGTGCTGGAGCCCTTGCTCGCAGTCGCTAGGGCCATGCGTGTGTTGATCACACGCGCACGGGACTGGGACGCGAACATCATCCCGATTGATGTCCACACCTCGGCGGACGTCTCCAAGGTTGCAACCCGGGAGAGAACGTCACGGGACAGCGATGAAAGCAGGAAGTTCAGGACTTGCTGGTCCAGAACTACCCATTGGGCGTAGGCAGGATTAGCTTCCTCCTCGCCTTGAGTGCTGGCCTTGGCGATGGTGGCGGCCGGAGCAGCGGTAGATCCATCAAGAAAACCCGCCAGCTGCGCTCCTCGCAGGGCGGACCCTGCGCCTTCCACTCGCAAAAGATTCCCTTGCCCAGCTTCTCCGTGACCGGGTAGCCAATAGTCGAAGCAGCAGCAGACGGCACGGAGGAGGAGGGATCGCCATGGGAAATCCTGTGAAGGAATGTGGCTCTGATTACATGTGAATTTTGGTGGAACGTGTTGCCTCTCGACTCCACGGCTTCATGTTAATATAGGCTGAGAAAAGCCCTCAGCGTGGCATTACAACTTGATGTACAAGACAAGTAAACAATAGCCAAATCTACAACTAACTTCCTAGCTTAAAGTACAAGAAGAGAGTTAACGTGATCTCTACATGTGATCTCAACTGACTGGGATAAACCTCAACAACAACTTCTATCAAAGTGAAACTAGGGGCGCCGCTGCCAGCTGCGCCGGCGAGCGTGCGGTGGCGCGCAGGCAGAGCTTGCTCGCCGCATGGCTAGTTCAGAAGGGGAGGAGGGCGATTTTGTGGGGCCAGATGATCTCCAGGTGAGGGAAGGATTCGGGTGGGCCACTTAGCCAGGCTGGCGGTCGTGGCGCGCCGGCCCGGTGGCGCTGGTGGCCTGGCCGCCGATGGGACAGAGCAGGGAGGAGGGAGAAGGGTGAGGGAAGGGAATAGAAAAATTTTTAGGGGCCTGGATGCAAAACTAAGATTTTCTCAGTCTTCTCGAGGTCAAAACAAAAATATTTGAATACCAACTTTGTTCTAAATTTCAAACTCTACAACTTTCATGTTGGGCAAAAACTTATTTGTGCAATGGTTTGCAAGTTAAATTAAATTTCCAGAAAAACATTATTTAAAAGACATGTCATATCATGTGAAATTTTTCACTTTTGACCCTAGAGTTTAACTAGTCATTTAATGTTCATGCCATGACAGATGTGCCTATTCATTTTCAAGATCTTTTGTGACTTTATGTGAGAGTTATGAGTGTTTGCTTGTAAAAGTACTCATATGTTTGCATATACACACATGCTTGAAAATAACTGTTTGATGAGTTGTCTTATTTTTCTTACTCTTTTGTGCCTAAATTCATGTCGTTGACTCTTATTTGGTAATTTAAACACCTAGGGTGTCACACCATCTCGTCATTTGTTGCCTTTCCATCGACAAAAGGTAAACTAGAAGCCTCTCGTTTAGGTACCCTAGCAAATCCCTTGTTTTCCCCTTTTTATCTTCCATCTCGAAGTTTAATTGCTCGTCGAAGCATGCTAACCACCAATCACCTCCCTTCGCAAATTGGAGCCATCTAGAAGCTTTCCGATTTTTTATGCCTCAACCCTTCAAGTACAAGCTATAGTATATGAACTCACGCGCACACTCACGCACCACCACACACACACGCAGGCTAGACCTATAACCTATACCATGAACTTCAACCAGGAGCCATCTAGAAGCTTTCCCGTTTTCCCTTTATTTCTTTGTTTCTTTCTTTCTTTTGTTCTTTAGTAACAAATTTCTCGTTACCGAGCCATTTCATCACCATCCGCCCTTTCTTTTCTTCCATTGTATCCGACACCCTAAACTGCCCTAGTGAATTTCCCATTCTCTATTCTTTCTCCCTGACCAAATCACGCTTCAAATGGTGCCCCATAACTCTTTTCAGTGTTTTCCGACGATGCTCCAATGTCGTAAGTGATCCAACCTCCAACTATACTCGACAATAAAGAAAAATTATACACCTTACTTCCATATATGTATCACTAACCTAGCTCACAGATGTATTATCTACCAAGCTATTTCAGGGGTACAAGTCCAAAATAAGAAGAAGATATGTAACAGACACGGAAGAAACACACAGAAGATTCCGTCCTGCATCACATATACAAGGAAGGGCCCACCTGCTTGGGCAAACTGACGTACAAAAGCGGCAACCACTCAAGATAAGGTAGAGGACCCACCTGTCAATGCACCAGCCAAAGGCGGTGGCTAGGGGCCTACCAGGGGGTCGGCCCAACCTAGCCAGGCACCCGGCCAGGTGCACTTTGGCGGGAAGATCCCCACCGCCCTCTGTTGACGCAAAAAACCAACGATCAGCCTTCCGCATAACCCGACATGTTGATCTGGGAGATTTGCTTTGCTCCAGCGCAGGCTCCAAATCTCCCCGCGTAGGTGCTAGTCAATTTGACCTGCAATTGATAAAGGATAAGATAACATTAAATACTAGAATGTATTGGTTGGTGTTCCGAATCATTTCGCATGGTGTATCGGCCGATAGATCCGATACGAGTTTAAGATTAATCAGCTGAGGACACCCGATTGTACAGGGAAAGCAGTATTAACTTAGGCTAATAAAGCTTGAAAATAACATTTAGATCAAGATCCGTTCGGCTATATGGCAAATGATAGATCGAAACAATAAAACAACGATAAAAGCTGCTAGATAATTTGGATCTAAGCTGGATAACTATGATAAGAGCTAATCTAAGCAAGATTAAATGAATCGATAACTGTGAGAAATACAGATCGAGAAAGAAGCGATGTGCCATAAATTAAGGACCTGATTTACTCGATAAACACGGAAGTCACCAGCAAGCCGGAGATCAAAGCGATGCAGCCCTGCGAACTGGAAGAACTCGTTGAAGAAAAAGAAAAGGTTATGAACTAGGATTTGGCAAAATCACAAGCCCATCAGCAGCTATCTATACCCTGACCAACAAATCCTAGTCTATTACGACGCTTTAAGACTTGACTAACAAGAAACAAACTTTCTACAACTAAAACTTCTTGTACAAGACTCGAACTCCATACAATAACTTACAGACGTAACCATCAGCGGTACATATTCTCCATCGGCTGCGACGTTATATCGACGCTTTAAGAGAGGAAGGTGTAGACGGCCTCCGGGATCCCTCCGCTTCTCCTCCTCTCATGTGGGTCCCGTTGGCCCTGTAGATGATGGAGGGGCATGGCCCGGGGCCATACCCTGTACGGCGGTGATCCGCCCGGCGATTCGGGCGGCGAGCATGGCTCAGGAGCGCCGCCCGGCGATTCGGGCGGCGAGCATGGCTCAGGAGCGCTGCCCGACGCGGGTGCTCACGCGGGCCACGCAGACGTGCCTTGATATGACAGGCAGCTTGTCGCCCGGCATGTCCCCCGCTTGACTCCCCGCGCGGCACGCGTCGGGCCCGTGTCGGGACGTCCTGTCACGTCACGTCAGGAGGCGTAGCTTGTCCTGCTCGTACGATAGGGGTTTGGGGGAGGTCTATTCCTAACGCGCGCGAATTACAGCGGATCAATCGCAGAAGCTGTTTTGAGCAGCGGGCGCACGCGCGGATACTCATGGGCCGGAACTTAACTTCATCATCGGGCCCAAACTGGACTCGTGCACCAAAGCAAATTCTAGTGCCTATTTCATAATATTTCATAATGTTCCAAATTACTAAAAGAAGTTCTGTAACATTTCAAGTGTTTGGGAACATTTGTAAATGTCTCAAAATAGTCAAAAAATATGAGCCATTTCGAAATGTTCAAAACATTTATAAATGTTCCAAAAATAACTAAAAAAGTTTTGTGCTGTTTTGTTCCAAACATTTCAGAATGTTCCAAAATAATTAAAAAGTCCCGTGCCATTTGAAACACTTCAGAATGTTCCAAATATTTTGTTCCATTTTGAAAAAGTTTTTTGATAATAGAAATAGAAGCTCTAACTGGGAATCTGTAAATGGAAATAGAAGCCGAAGGGAAAGAAAGAGAAACAGGTTGACCAGCTTTTGTGGGCCGTCCGGCTTATGGGTCTCGGGGGAGTTAAACCAATGGAACAGCGGGATCACAGGAAATAAACTTCTGCGATGGGACCGCATGCAGCAGCGCGCGCTATGAATAGATGCGCCCCGGGTTTGACCCCAGTCGACTCGTCAACTTACGTGGGCCCCAGGGGGCTCCCTCATCCTCCGGGGCAGCAGAGGTCGACCCTCGGGGTCGGGCGAGGCGGAGACCCTTCGTGGAGGCCAGCCCTCGGGGGTCGGGCGAGGCGGAGTTTTCCCTGCAGGGTCCGGCGAGGTGGAGTCTCTCTTGCGGGGGTCGGGCGAGGCGGAGCTTCTCTATTGCAGGGGTCGGGCGAGATGGCTTGCGTCCTTCTAAACTGCACTTTGGGGGATCCATAATATTCTCCCCCATTGGAACGGCGGGGCCCGAGCGACGCCGTTGACGCCGATGCAGGACGTCGATGCCCTAGCGGATCGGCACAAGTGGACCGCGCGGGCGGGAAAAGAGCAGCGGCTCCTGTTTTTTAAGAGGGGGTGCGACGGGGGTGCGACGTACGATGGCGACATACAAAGGGGAAGGGAAGATGAAGGAAAAAAGTTACCCTTAGCCTCTTTTTAGTAGTAGTATAGAGATATAGAGATAAGATAGAGATAGAGAAATGAAAGTTTATAGACCATAAAGGCTTGGGGCAAAGACGTACGAAAAGATGTTTCTGGTTTTCGAGCTTCCGCTTACCAGGATCACAAAATCTGGCTCTAACCTTCTTCCTACTTTCTTAGACGCACAAAAAAAGAAATCATTTTTTTAAAACACATAACACGCAAACGTTAACAAATATGCACGCACACTCACCTTTTTTGAATACACGTACGCAACTCTACCCCTATGAACATCTCCAAGAGACTGAGCCAGCAGATTCTCGAGATTGATAAAATCACCACATGCATCTCACTGTCGATGGGCGCGTCGCCTACCGCTAAAAGAATAATGCCAATTAAATTCTGAAATAAATCCAGAAAAATACGAGCACACGTATTGAGTCAAGGTCTCGAGGACTAGAACCAAGATGGGCAGGTTCGGACCCGCTCAATTCGTAGAAAACCGTTCTTCCTAGATGCTATACTCGGTTTGAGTTTGAAACTTTGGACGCTTTGAGAAGCCATTCTGTGTTGACTCAGAACTCAAGTCGCTTGTTCGGTTTGAGGAATAATGCAATGAGTTTTTCTTTCTACCAAAATATTCATTGTGAGGAATATGTAATGAATTTGTTCATTAACAACCTTTCTTCTCCTACATTTGATAAATAACACCATCCAAGTAAAAATATAGTATAATAATTATTTGTACTATATCTTTAACTTATTTTAAAGAGCGGATTATTTTTACGGTACTTTACCTTTTGGTCCGTCTTTTACGGTACTTTACCTTTTGGTCCGTCGTTAGACACCGACACGTGAACCTATACAGGATAAAATACCCAATAACTCTACTGGAGCCCCAGCGCGACAACCTTATCCTTATCCTTGACGGTCCCAGACCCCGGTCGAGACCCAATCCCACCCGCGCACGCTACACAAGTGTCAAGCCCCCCGTCGAGTCCTAACTCCTACGTGCGCGCATACGTCCTCTTCCTCGCCAGGCCGCCACCTCAACGTAGCCTGCTGCTGCGTCATGTGCCTCTTGCCAGGTCCGAATAGAAAAAATTTCTAATCACGGCCGGTAGCCAGGTCCGCCGCTTGCTGGATGGGACTCGCGCAGATCCTCCACGTCCTGTTCTGGTTACTCCTAACAAAAGGCTGGTATGAGCTTCTTCACGGACCCATCGACAAGGACACCGTCAGTGAACAAAAGTTTTTTTCCTTCAAAAAACACAATGTATACAGACTACGATCACCTAGAAAACACACGCAACTTTATCGCTATAAACACTTCTAAAAGACTAAACAGACAAATTTGATATTGACACGTATCAGTAAAAGAATAATGTCATACATTTATGAAATAAATCTAGAAAAGTATAAACATCTATCCTAAGTTAAGGAAATTCGAGTAAGAAGATTCCACTAAAAAATTTCTAACCAATCGAATTATACATATTTAGTTCGTCTGGTTATAAAAGTTTAATAAAGAGTTCGTATAAACTATGTCATATTCTCACGTTGAGTTGGGACTACTATTGGGTAGTCTTCAACGTGTCTGTTACGACGCTCTTTACCATAGATAAATTGTTCGATTATGGCATCTTCTAATTTATTAGTCATCTCTTCTATTTGCATTTAAACTATCTTTATCATCGAATTCGAATACACTATTATTAATCTTTTAGTTGTCTAGAAAATAGCATAAAGATACATATCTGATGACACTATTAAGAAATTGCTTTTACCATTGTAGTATGATAATATGTTCATATGGTATCCGTCCGTAGCAATGTACGGGCATATTTGCTAGTCTATTCTTAAATATATTATTGTGTTTTCCATTAGTTTGATTATTCATCTTTTCTGCAAATACTTATGCAAATAGATAACTCTAATCTAAAGTAGTTTTGATGATAAACACGTACTTTAAGTATTTTGGTTCAAAGTTGTTTGGTCGACTGCAGATTCAGTATGGGTGGGGGGGGGGCGTGTGGGTGGGGGGGGGGAGGTTGGTTCCTTGAACATGGACACAAACACGAGATTTAAACAATCAAGCAAAGATAGCAGTGTGAAAATCGAGCTAAAATATGACAATGGAAGTAACAACTCTCATGTTAATCGATCATCAGACCAACAGTATCATGGCAACAACACGAAACACGCACGCCTACGTGCTTATTAGTCGACCACTGAAAATTCAACTGCAGACATTATATGTAAGATGCAGATGCTCACCGTCTGAGAGATGATCACATCGGTACGTCCAAAAGTCTGCCATCGACTCGACGTAGCAAAAACAACAGTGTCCACGCGACAAAATGAAGCTAGAAATAATGAAATACGTGCGCAAATCTTGAATCGATCGACGATGACGACGACGACGGCCGGAGAGGCATCGTCATCAGATTTAGCTCGCGGCGATGGCATCCTCGTCGACGGCCGGCGTGCTGGAAGCCAGCTGCTCGATGGACGACGAGGAGGACGTCGGGTTGACGACGCTGCAGTTGAGCCGGACCTCCCCGCAGGTCCCCGTCTGCACCTGGATGCGGCCCATCTTGACCATCGCCGCCGCGAACTTCTCCTTCCACAGCATCTCGTTGGCCGCGAAGCTGCCCACCACCGCGGCCATCTGCGGGTCCACGCGCAGCTGGTTGTCGGAGAAGAAGAGCCCCATGCCGCGCGGCAGCAGCTTGTAGTAGTTGTTGTCCAGCACGTTGGGCGTCCCGGGGTCCATGGCCGTCGTGATGGGCGTCGTCTGCGTCGTGTTCGACGGGCACAGCGCGCGCAGCAGCGCCGCGTACGACGGGCTCAGCCCAGCGTCCACCTGCACACACACATACACGTCACCGCCTACGGCATGAGTGATCGAGGATGCAGCAAGCAAGATCGAGCTACTCCGGCGTCGAGCGTACGATGGCGGCAGGGGGCGTCGCGGTCTGGTTCCAGACGCGGCTGACGAAGGAGTTGCAGAAGGAGCGGCCGACGGTGTGGGCGCCGGAGAGGACGACCATGTCCTCCACGCTGAGGTTCTTGGCGGCGAACAGGTCGGTGAGGTTCTTCGCCGTGGACGAAGGCGGGGGCAGGTCGACGGTCTCCGACGCGTTGGACACGCGGCCGTCGCGCCGGCCCGCGGGGACCTGGTACGAGACGCTGCCGGTGAGGCCGATGCTGTCCCGGGCGGCGAAGGCCACGATGTCCGCGCACGACACGGTGCGCGGGCAGCTCCGCTCCACGGCGGCCTTGGCGGCGTCGATCACGTCGAAGCCGCGGAGGCTCGGGTTGTTCGGGGCGGCGTCGCGCTCGGTCTGGCCGCCGCCGGGGTTCACGGTCAGGAGGACCGAAGCGTCACAGCCCTGTGCATAGTAGCAGTAGTAGTGTGTTATACAAGACGCGTGTCAAAGTTCGTTATTAACAGAAAAGAAAAAACAGAGCTATTTGATTCACAAATCACGTAGTTCAGTTGCCTGTCTTTTGGTAAACGATCATGGGTAGACAAAAATTAAAGATCACTGTGAGATTCGTCCTACAAAAAGGTTATTCTTGGCGACTGCTGCAAGCAGAGAATATGCGTTGCCTTCCAAGAAGGAAAACAGCAGAGCATGTATACATGCGTTCACTTTTTCTTTTTGAGCTTTTGTGCTTTGGAGACTTGTCTCTATGTCTCGTGAGGCAACTTTTGCTCTGTCGTTACTTTCCATTTCATAGATATGTTCAAAGCACTACTAATACTGATCAGATATCGACCTACTGAGGTATGTTTGGATCCAAATGATAATGGATAAAAGTGCTAAACTTTAGCACTAGCTCATCCAAACGGGAGTACTAATAAGATGAGCTAAACTTTAGCTAAGACTTAAAAACTTTAGCACGTGCATGAGTGCTAATATGTGCTAAATTTAGCACTCAACTTTAGCTCCTCCAAACAAGCCGATAAATAAACCTTCATAAGAACCATGTCATAGCTTAACTGCCTTTCTTTTCGGCGTCATTCAAAAGCTCACGGCAGTCGAATTGAAAAGCAGAGGAAGCTCATGTTCATGTTGTCAAACTAGGAAAGAATTGTAGTTTTAACCTGTAAAACTATAAAAATAATCATTAATTATATTACTTCAAGGACACAGAAAAATAAAAATGGAGACAAAAGATCAAGGCAAAGATCAAGGCAGAAATGTCTTTGACTCCTCGTGTACCTTGAAAGGTCTCTAGCCAAAGATCAAGGCAGAAATGTCTTGTCTATACAAGTAACAGGAACTTTGCTTTTCAGTACTAATGTTTTTTTTCATTCATCTTTTCAGTAGTAGTTCATCATGCATGGAACACTGATCCTTAGTTAACTTAATAAGCTACTAAATCAGATGGCTCTATTCCTAGCATGTTTTAATTCAAAGCAACTGCATCGCATGGGCAAACCATGTTAGAACTTTCAACGGACGCATCTTTTCACGCTTGTTCGCTAAACTAGCTGCAGGTGGTAAACCTGAAACCATGCATCTCACTCGATCCAAACTAGAGTGAGCGAGTTTTGTTACCCTGACAAAGCAGTCGTGGAAATGGAGGCGGATGAGCCCCGCGGCGACGCCGGCGTCCCTGGCGAACGCGGCGGCGACGGCCTGGCGGACGAGCGCCTCGGCGTTGGGGCAGGTGGTGTCGTAGAACCCCACGCGGAGCTGCGCGCGGGCCACCGCCGGCAGGAGGCACACGGCGAGGGCCAGCAGGGCCGCCGCTCCGGCCGCTGGCCTGACTTGCCTAACCGTTGCCGCCATGGCCGGCCGTGTGGCCGCTGCCGAGAGCTGGTTGATCGGACAGATCAGCGTGTGCGAGCCTGAGGTCAGGTCAGGTCACTGGCTGCTGGGACACGATTCGACGCCATTGGTCCAGGGAGAGTTAAGAGTTTATATAGAAGAGGATGATCGAGGAGGTGGGAGCACTCGATTAAAGGTAGAAACGTCTTGTGCCCTGCAAAGAGCTCACCGAGCGAGCAGTATAAAGGGTAAAGCATCTCTGCGTGGCGGAGACCTGCTGTGCCTTTATCTTTAGCAACGATGCTAAGCCACGTACGCGTTTCAAGCCAGTTTACACATTTCTGCATGAGTACCGTGAAACCTATTTTTCCACAACTTTATTTGAAAGTCTCAGGTGGCTGACGAGTCGGATCCGGGAAGGATTTATTTTTGATGAGGGAAGATTTATTAAGGAAAAATTGGATCTATACCATCAAAAGATCCAATCTTTAGATATATACCATTAAAAGATTTTTCTTTGGATATATATCATCAAAAGATAGCACTTCTTAGCGATTTATCATTTCTACACCACTTCCGTTAACTTTGCTAACGCCTGAGCATTTTTTACATCTGTTCAGAATCATCTTCTTCCTAGTTTCTTCTGTTCAAGCTCGATATTGCCGGAGAGGAATAAACCAGTCAACCTGATCCTTTCTCTTTTGCTCCGTGATTTCCAGCTAGTCTCCCCGAGCTTCCCATCTCGGTTTCCTTCTCTCTCCACTTTGCATGAACAGCTCGATCTTTTCCCTGGAGCAACCCCTGCCGAGGTAAGCAGCTTCCAAACCATCCTTGCCTGTACCAGGCCTCGCCATGAGTTTCTGTGCTGCAAGCTTGCCTGAGATGTGTGTTGAGAGATGGAAGATGGCTGCCGCTGTTGGGGAGTGCGCTGCCGGGGAGCATGCCACCGGTCACGTGCTCGGCTGCCGGGGAAACGCGTTGCCGGTGATTTCTACAGGATGCAGGATAGGGTTGACCGGTGGAATTGCAAATAGGGATTGGGGACAGATGGAAGAGAGATTCCAGAAAAAATTGAGCAGTTGGAAGAGCAAGATGTTGTCTGTTGGTGGAAGACTAGTTCTAATAAATTCTGTTCTCTCTAGTTTGCCAATGTTTATGATGTCCTTTTTTAGATACCTAAAGGTGTTTAAAAAGGCTTGATTACTATAGATCAAGATTCTTTTGGCAATGCGATGAGCATAAGAAGAAGTATAGATTGGCGAAATGGAACATCCTTTGCATGACAAAATGCACAGGCGGCCTAGGAATAACAAATCTTGATTTTCAGAATCGTTGTCTGTTAAGTAAGTAGCTTTACAAACTTCTGAATGAAGAGGGAATTTAGCAAACGCTGCTGAGAAGAAAGTATTTATATAACAAGATTTTAACACAGGTGTCTAAAAGGCCAGGGAACTCTCATTTTTCGACAGAATTAATGGAAATTAAGGATCAGTTCCTTGCTAGAGGTAAATTCAAGGTCTAGAGTGGTAACCAAACCAGATTTTGGGAGGACCTCTGGACCGGGGATAAATCATTAATGGTAAGATATCCTTCTTTGTACAACATTGTTAGGAGGAAAAATGATACGGTGGCTAATGTGCTTAGCACAATTCATTTGAATATCTCTTTTAGAAGAGCTCCGAAGGAAGAGAGGTTAGCTCTTTGGCTTGATCTAGTGGCAAGGGTGGTACCTATTCAGTTGAATGAGCAAAACGACGTCTTCGGCTGGCTGCTGCATAAAAGCAATTGTTTCACAGTGAAATCCATGTGCATGGATTTAATACGTAATGAGGAAACACAGTCGAAGTGTATATCTTGGAAGCTAAAATTACCTCTCAAGATCAAGGTATTTCTGTGGTATTTGAAGCAGGGAGTTATCTTGATAAAAGACAATCTGGTGAAGAGAAGATGGCAAGGTTGCACCAAATGTTCTTTTTGTTGTGCTAATGAATCCATACAACACCTCTTTTTCGATTGTCATATGGCAAGGTTCATTTGGAATTCAGTCTACATCACATTCGGTATTGAGGCACCTACCAGTTTAGCACACTTGTTTGGTTCTTGGCTAAGAAATTTTCCTGTGAAGCTTAGAAATCAGGCTCTTATTGGTGCATCTGCTCTTTGTTGGGCTATTTGGTTGAGTAGAAATGATGTAGTATTCAAAAGAACCAAACCTAACTCCTTTTTACAGGTCATTTTCAGAGGGACGTACTGGACAAGGTGTTGGTTGCTGCTATCTAAAGAGGAATAGAGGATAACCTTGAAGGAAAATTGCTGCAGGCTGGAGATCACAGTAATGGAGATTTTCAGCAAGTTCGGGTGGAAATTCAGCAATAGACTTGAAGCATGATTGAAGCTTGTTGGTTCTTTCTTTATCTTTTTTGTAGCTGAAGTCTCTGTATTGCCGTGTGGCACTTTGGTCTAAGCACTTTATTTTAGTGAGGTCTGGTGGCTGTAATCATCCACTTGTGGATGTAAAGGCCGGGTATTTTTCCTTAATCTACAAAAAAAGGATACACAGTCTATAATTGTTTTAAAAAACATAAAAACAACATGAGTACTCCAAAAATAACTTAATCTTCAATTCCGTATCTGAACTATGAGAAAGACTCCAAAGACAACACCCGACCATAGATTTTCAGGTATAGAGCAAGCCTTTGAATTTCGAATAATGCCTTCAATATGTTCATTGCAAGATACAAACAACTAAATTCGCAAAAAAAAACACTCCACAGCTATAATCCGCTACAAACTCCACAACTTGCAGACCATCTTTAAACACGTGACCCTAAGATAACCTTGTAGTGAAGTAACCACTAGGCACATAGTACGATGTCCGTGTAATACTAATACCTATTGGAAGTATGCATTTAAATCTACCAGATTTTAAATCGAGGCAAATTATACAAAATATTGCTACTACTATGAAATGCAGATCTAATAGCAGACTGAATAAAAGGACTTGACACAAACATTTGTTTAGATCCATAACACTTACAGATCAGCGCTCCGTCCTCGTGAAGATCCGATGCAGTGCAGATCGTAGATGAGGCAGCGCAAAACGTAGTCGATCAGCTTCGAGCGGTCGTGCAGTTGCGCTGCCCAGAAACCTTATTGCTGTCCCTCGTGCAGGCTTCACGACGGTAAAGGCTCGGAGATTCCGCTCACCCTTCTCCTTGGTGCACGCTCAGGAGAAGAGCTGGCGAGGAACAGCAACTCAGTATCACAGCACAAATCACCAGATGGAAAAGGAGAGAGGAGTTCGTTGGTTTTTCATGTGTGTGTTCCTGGACGTCTCCAGGACTTGTTATAGGCGAGAAGGAAGCCCTCTGCTGACCATTTTCGCTATAAAATCACCCACTAATTAGCAGTAATAATCACCCAAATAACTCGGATTAATACTATCCATTTAACTTGGGATTATAGCATTGACTGCGTGTTAATCTCGTCTAATGACTGTTGTCAAAATATTAATATGCAGATGGCAAAAGATCTACATCAACTTGACTTGGCTGCTCGCTACGTTGCAAGTCACAAGTCACGCGGTTGGTCACGCGAAAAGGAACGCGGATACGCACGCGCGTGCGTGTGTTGTGTAGACCAAGCCCCATTCTCTCTTTTAGTCACCCATTCAGACATATGAGAGAGCTCTTCTATTTAAATTGGCTTGCACCAACCAAAATTAGCAGTATGGGACAATTGAATGTCATACACTCTTGCTTTGGAATTCCTGAAATGGACCTCTCCATGGGCCTATTTTCCAGCAATCCCCCACCAATGCCAAAGTAAGAATAAGAAAGACAACGGATCAATGTGCTGTAATACTGTTAATATACCTACCAGTGTTTTAGCATAAGTCCCGTACGGATTGAACTTACACCTAGAACAACAAGATTCATCTTCGTGCGGCCAGAGAATGGACTAGGCCTTGAATTCCCAGCTTTAGTGCAGTTGGACTTCACTTGAAGTCGTAGCTGATACTAGGCTGCCAAAGAGACCTCGCCTAACCGGAGCATTAAAGGTTGTCATTTGGACATGGGTACATTTTCATTATATTAATGTACTCTTTAAGTTGCACCTTCAACTTGTTCTTCCTTTTTTTCTACTTCACGGGATCTCCGATCATATAGGTTAGGTTACCGTTGTGGCGTAACATACTCAAATGGGCCTCATACCCATGTCCTTAGACATCACAGAAATCACATTCCGTGATAATCCTTTTGTAAAAGGGTCTGCCAGATTATTTTTAGTTCTCACATAGCTCACAGCTATTACTCCGAAGTTTCTCATTTTTCTGACAGTTTAAGCCTCCACTTAATATGCTTGTTGGACTTGGAATTATCCTTTGTATTCATAACCTGAGCTAGCATTGTTTGGTTATCGCAATACACAAGGATGGGTGGTACCGGCTTCTCAAGCAAAGGCAAGTCCATCAACATGTCTTTTAGCCATTCAGCCTCACTAGTGGCGGTCTCAAGTGCTACAAGTTCTGCTTCAGCCGTTGATTTTGTCAAGACTGTTTGTTTGCAGGACCTCCACGCTACTGCAGCACCCGCTAGAGTGAATATATAGCCACTAGTAGCTTTGATCTCATCCGCATCAGAGATCCAATTGGAATCACTGTACCCCTCTAACACAGGTGGGTATCCCGAGTAGTGAATTCCAAGTTCTAAAGTACCTCTCAGATAGCGACACACTCGCTCGAGTGCTTTCCAATGATCATCTCCTGGGTTTGATGTGAACCGACTCAGTTTGATCACAGCATAGGAGATGTCTAGTCTGGTCGCACCAGCCAAATACATAAGGGATCCAATTATTTGTGAATATCTCAATTGATCTCTTCCCTATCCTTCGAATTTTTGAAGTTTCACACTTGCATCATAGGGAGTTGGAGCGACTTTACAGTCCGCAAAGCCAAAACGGCTAAGAACCTTCTCCGTATAATGGGATTGACTCAATGTTATCCCATTCTCATTTTTAATCAACTTAATATTCAGAATTATATCTGCTGGACCCAAATCTTTCGTATCAAAGCATCGAGATAAGAAAGTCTTGATCTCATCAATCACAACAGTGTTGGTACCAAATATAAGTATGTCATCGACATATAAACACAATATAATACCTTCACCCCCACCATAATGGTAGTACACACACTTATCTGCCTCATTCACGTTGAATCCTGCAGATGTTAAAGTGGTGTCGAATTTTTCGTGCCACTGTTTAGGTGCTTGCTTTAGGCCATACAAAGATTTTATTAATCTGCACATTTTATTCTCCTCTCCAGGGACAACAAAACCATCCAGCTGCTCCATATATATTTCTTCCTCTAACTCCTTCCTCTAACTCTCCATAAAGGAAAGCCTTTTTTACATTCATTTGATGGACGTGTAAACCATAGGAAGTTGCTAACGCTAGCAGTACTCTAATGGTTGCAATCCGGGCTACAGGAGAGTAAGTATCAAAGAAATCATCTCCTTCCTTCTGGGTATAACCCTTGGCCACAAGTCTTGCCTTGTACTTTTCAATAGTACCATCAGGCCTCATTTTCTTTTTAAAAATCCACTTGCATCCAACTGGTTTGCACCCGTTTGGACAATCAGTGATCTCCCAAGTCCCATTGGACATGATGGAGTCCATCTCACTACGGACAGCCTCTTTCCAATACTCTGCATCAGGAGATGCATAAGCCTCTGAAAGTATTTTTGGCACGTCATCCACAAGATATACAATAAAGTTATCACCAAAAGATTTCGCAATCCTTTGTCTCTTGCTTCTGGGTGGAGCATCATCAACTTTATCATCATCTTCGTTGGATGTAACCGGTTCACTATTTGGTTCAGGTGGAGCAAACGTTTCAGATTGAGTGAAGCATAGGATACACCTCCTCAAAGAATGAAGCATCACGCGACTCCATAATTGTGTATACTCTCACATCAAGAGAATCTGATTTCACAACTAAAAATCTATAAGCCATGTTGTTTTGTGCGTAACCCAAAAACACACAATCAACTGTCTTCGATCCAAGCTTTCTCTTCTCCGGCGCTGGTATATTGACTTTCGCCAAATAACCCCACGTGTGCAGAAAATTGACATTAGGCTTACGCCCTTTCCATCCCTCATAAGGAGTGACATCTCTGTTCTTTATCACAACTCGATTAAAAACAAAATTTTCTGTCAAAATAGATTCCCCTCACCATTCATAGGACATACCGGAACTCTCTAACATGGCATTTGTAACATCCCGGATTTTCCCGAATATTATAAGATGTAAAAATCATGAATTTTAAAAAAATTTTGTGTGGATTAATCTAAGGCTGACCTCTCTTTTCTCCCTAAATTCCTAGTAATTTAAAAATTTGTTAATTGAATTAAGGTTAATATGTCTAGTATGGGATATTTGGAATTATCTGGATTTTATTCGAATCTACCTTGTTTAAATCGAATTTGATTTGGATTTAATCTTTTACTTGTGTGTTTGAAATTGTGTGGAGCTTAAATTGAAGTGAGCCCGTCAAATTAAACTCAAATGCTAACTCTAACCCTAATCCAGCCCACAACCCCTAACCTATCCTGCCCACACAACCCGACACGGCCTGGCTCCTCACTGCCCTGTCAGCCCAGCCCAACTGGCCATTTTCGGCCCACACCCGCACCCCGCGTGGCCTGCTAAACTCGCACGGCCTACTCCGGTCTGCTGCCAGCACGGCCTGCTACCCCGCCGCACCAGCCGAGCACCGCCTCACCCCTTTGCCCTTTCACCCAGTCACTGACGACCTCCCGTGCTGCCGTCGTGCCTACCGCCGACGATGACCCTTACGTACCCGGCCATAGGAATCCCCGCCCCATCTTGTTCGTCTGCAGGGACCTCGCGCCGCCGTCGTTGCTCCGCAGACCACCGTCGCTCATCCTCGCCGCTGTCTCGTGCCGTGGACCCGGACCGCCGGTGCTCCGCGAGCACGGCACGGCCACGCCGCGACCCTGGGACGCCAGGAGGTCGCGCGTGCGCGTGTTCCCGACCTGTCGCACCCCTGTCCGGCCTTCGTGCCGCATCTGCCTGCAGGAGCCCTGCCGCCGCCGTGGAAACCTCGTCGCCACGTCGTGCCGCGAGCCCAGGAAGCCGGGGTCTTGCGCGCAAGGCGGGGCTACGCCGCGGTCCTGGGTTGCCAGTGACCCGCGCGCGTGCGCGCACGCCCGCACCAGCCGTGACCCCGTGCTGACCTCCGCCACGACCTCCTTGCCTCTGTCCTGCTCACCTTTGTCGCCGACCCGCCTTGCCAACGCCTCTCCGTCGCCCAGGATGCCGGAGCGCCACGGGCACGCGTGCGCACGCGCCTGACCTGGCCACAGGACCATCTCCGCCCTACTCTGTCGTCCTAGCTCCGCTCTGCCCTTTCGCGCTGACCACGCCGTGCAGCACCTCTGCCTGACCGCCGCCTCGTCTTTGCCTCGCCGCTGGCGCGCCGCAACCCGGTACGACCCTGGTGACCACGCACCAGTGCACCCCGCGACATGGTGTCGCGGCACGGTGCAAGGGAAGCCCTTGCGGGCATAATCCCGAGCACCTTGTGTGCACACGCATAACCTCATCTCCTGGCACACACACACACGGGCGCACACACGCAACGTGACACAGTGGATTCGGACCACACCGCACCGGATCCCACGTGAGGCTGACTCGTGTCCCCCACCTGCCAGTGGGAAGCGAGAGGCGTCGACCCGAGGGCCAGCTCCGTCAAAGAGAGGAGAGGAGAGAAGGAGACCCCGTGGGCCGGCCTGCGGAGCCGAGACGGCCCAAGAAGCTCTGCACCCGAGCCGGCCTGCTACACGTTTAAACCAGCCCACCTCGCCGAACCGTCCGAGCCGGCCTGTGTAGCCGCCAAGTCAAGCGTGCCGTCTGAGACGGCCCAGTCACTTTTGAACCCGCAGACCCCTTTAACCTTTTCCCTTTCTCACTTACTCAACTGACCTATGGGACCCGCCTGTCAGCCAAATGGTGGGGCTGACTGGCGGACCCCACCGACTAGTGGACCCCCTGGACGTCATGGGCTATGCTGACGTTAGCCGACCCGACCCCACTGCTCACGTCATAAAGGTGTCAGCAAGACACGTGGCACTCCCGGATGCCACGTGGCTGACTCTGAGTTTTTCTTTTTTCGTTAATCATTTATCATTTTCAGAAAATGATTTAAAATTAGAAAATTCATAACTAATTAACCGGACATCCGAAAATTATGAAACTAGTTTTATAATTCTTCTAAAATCATGATCTACCCGTTAGCATAGGTTTTGTTGTAATTTGGGTCTTATTTGAGCAGATTTGTGCATTTTTGCACTTCGCCCCATGTATTTATACATATTTACGATTAGGTCTCTGTGGGTAGAGAGTGTCCGACGTCTCGAACAACCTGAAGACCGTGGAGGATTTCCCGGATGACCCATAGACCCCGGAGGACTACCCGGACGACCCGAAGACCCCAGAGGACATCCCAGACGACCAGAAGACCCGGGAGGTCGTCTCAGACAATCAGAAGACCCCAGAAGAGCTACGAAGAACCGCCAGGTTCACGCCCATCTACGATTTGAACACCCATTAGGCATTGCTTGCTAGTTATGATATGCTTTACTTTATTGCTATGATGAGATGAACCTGCATAGCCCCTTTTATTACCTGAATTCCTTGTTATCCTACACACTATTATATATATTTGAGATGCCTTGCTATGCTTGCATGTGTATGTGTGGGATATGGTGATATAGTCTTGGCGTGAGTGGAGATACACTTCTAAGGAGTTGGTGATTAGGACTTTAGCGGGGGCGAGCGAATTAACCTAATCGTTGGATCAGGGGCTTGGGGTGTGTGTTGGGCACATCCTACGGAGTGCCTGTTGCGGGCACATGTCCTTTGTGGACGTTGGAGGAGGAGTAGAGGGCTATACCTGTGATGGGTGCCATTGGCGGACTGTTGCGTTGGATATGCCTTGTGACGAAGATGCTCGCCTCGGCGCTTAAGGCTTGAGTTAGTGGACCTGGAGAAGGAACTATGTTAAACATGCACGCCACTTACCCCCTGAATAGGGAGGGGTTCCAGCCATCTCTAGTAGTGTGGTACTAGGACTGTAGGAGTAGTGTGTCAGAAGGGGGCGAGCCGGGCACGCCCATGGGAATTTGGGGGTGCACCGGGCCCGATCGGGGTTTCCGATCCGAGCCTTTGAGACTTTCGAGACCAGTTGGCCAGGTTAGAGATTCACAGTCCCGGGGAAACCTCTTGCGGGAGGAAGCACCCAAACCCGGGAAAGCAGGATGGTACCGTACTAGCTAGGGAGTCATGGTTGTGAGATGTGTCTCAATCGGGTTGCAACCGACTTGCATCTCGAGTGGGTACAGGTGTACAAGTTCTGCAGAGTTAAAACTATACATATAGCCGCGTCCTCGGTCATGGACGTCTCTGGATCCAGCTTCACTTTCATAGAGTAGTGTTACTCATATTTCTACCTCCCTCTAGTGATGATATTTCTGTCTGGGGCAGTTGAGGTGCGAGAAGAGGGAGTTCTCGCATCGACTTGGTGGGTTTGGAAGGTGTGTGTTGAACCGGGAGTCCGGGATCCCGGAATGGCCCATGTTCGGAGTTGGATGTTGGTGATGCTTCTTGTGATGCTGCTTGCATAGGAAAACCCTAGCCTTATCCTTTGGTTATCTTATATACCTTTTGCATCCACTTAAAGCTTGCATACGGATGGTGACGTGAACTTATCCCACTCCTTAGGGATAGTTGGTAGATGCAGGGTTTGACCCAATTCGCGATCCCGACGTCGACGAATGAATCAAGGATGGCTCGTGCTTCGCTCTACATGCCTGTGGAGAAGTGTTTCGCCAAGATGAAGGATGGACGAGAAGATTAGCTTCCGCTTCCGTTTTCTGTTTGTTTCCCTTTAGCCCAATGGGCTTGTACTGAAATATTCGTAATACAATCCTTTGGATTATGTAATAAATAATTCCATGTACTGACTTATTCATTGTATGACTATGATATTCGACTGAGATGAGTCCTGTATATGATAGCTACTGATCCAGGGACTATCACGATGATACAGAGATTCGGGTTCTCTTTCCGAAATCCTGGGTCATCACAGTTGGTATCAGAGCCGTACTTGACCGTAGTACGAGCCATAGAACTGGTCGATATATGTAGGACAATCTAAACGATTATGTCCGCTTCTATACACCCCTTGAACTATACCTTTGCTATACCTTGACTCTTTTCCCCCTACCCTGACTCATTCTCTTACCTACGTTTATAGATTTCTCACGTGTACTTATAGGATTAGGAAGGAGATGTCCTAGCTAGCAAAAAGGAGACTACGGACCCTAAGAGTAGAAACTACCCCTTTTCAAGATGCCACGAAGTAGTAACATCGTATAGTGTGTAAGGTTGCTCTTTTAGAATGTTTTGCAATGCTTGTGTCCCTGATTCTTGATTGGTTTTTGTTGCCTTCTATGATTCTTCCTATTGAGTGTAGTGTTGATAGTTGTGCGCTCCTTTTTGGTGAGCGACGTTACTAGCTTAGTTGACCTCCACGATACCGTGCAGAACATGGAGGAGCAAGAACTGCAGTATGGCCATGGTCAGAACCAAGAGGACCAAGAGAACGGATCAGACCATGCCCAACAAGAGGCACCACTGCCTCAAGAGCCAACTCTAACAGTTGTGATGACGACTGAGACTCAGCTACTTCAGCAATTGGTGGAGACCATTGACAGAAACCAGGAAACACCCAAGGAAGGCTTGCGGAAAAGGATCGAGAGCTTCATCAAGCTGAAAGCGCCCACCTTTGACCACTCAGATGACCCACTTGAAGCTGAGGATTGGTTGAGAACAATAGAGAAGAAGCTGGACCTGACTGCTTGCACCGATGAAGATTGCGTTGCCTTAGCTGCACACCAGCTGGAAGGCATAGCTAGAGCGTGGTGGGATAACTACTGTCATGCCCATGAGAACCCTGCTATTATCTCCTAGAAGGAGTTCACTGAAGGCTTTTGTGAGTTCCACATTCCCCGATAGCTGATGATCAACAAAGCAGAAGACTTCTGCAGTATGACTCAAGGGACCATGAAAGTACACGAGTATGCCCGACACTTCACTAGAATGATGAGGTATGTCCCTGATGAGATGAATACCGCAGAGAACAAAATGTTCTGGTTTCACCGAGGTTTGAACTATGAGATCGGAATCCAAATGGCAGGGATAAACTACTCCTCACTCATGAACACGGTGAACCGAGCAATGACAGTCGAGGAGGAAGTAACTGGAAGATCAGAAAGCCGCTAAGCTACGAGAAGGAGAGATTACCACCAGTCGCACCCTAGCTCATATCAGAGGCCTAGGAGTGGACAGGACAACGAGTCGAGCCAAAATGTGCATCCAAGTCCTAGCCAGAACAACCAAGTGTGTCAAGATGATGACCGTCACGTCAAACAGACCAAGCAAGACATCGCTCAGACTGGAGGACAATATACCAAGAAGAAACACACTGAAGAAAGCAAGACCCCGGGTAAGATCATGCTAAGGTGTCGAAGGTGCAGACAGCGCGAACACATAAGAGCTCAATGCCCTGGAAAGAAAGTTCTAGACAAGAAGTCGACTGCGAAGGCACATCAGGAGAACGAACATCACGGCAACAAGACGAAGACCGTACACCAGGATTGGGAGAAGATTTTCCAGGAAACCAGGGAAGCATCACCCCTACCACCCCGATACAATCTCCGATCAAACCCTAGCAATTTGAGCAAGAACTTCGAGAGAGGCTACCACAACCGCCAACAACCAAAGCTGAACAGCAATGAGTCAAGGATGGCTCATGCTTCGCTCAAGATGCCTATAGAGAAGTGTTTCGCCAAGATGAAGGATGGCCGAGAAGATTAGCTACCGCTTCCGTTTTCTGTTTGTTTCCGTTTAGCCCAATGGGCTTGTACTGAAATATTCGTAATACAATCCTTCGGATTATGTAATAAATAATTCCCTGTATGAACTTATTTGTTGTATGACTATGATATTTGAATGAGATGAGTTCGGTATGTGATAGCTACTGATCCAGGGACTATCACGATGATACAGAGATTCGGGTTCTCTTTCTGAAAACCCGGGTCGTCACAGCATTAACCAAATCTGTAAGTGTCTGATTTTTCTCTCAGCCACCCCATTTGATTGAGGTGAATATGGTGGTGTGACCTCATGGATTATACCATGTTCAACAAAGAATTGAGAGAACTCAGTGGAGATGTATTCTCCTCCACGATCATCACGTAAACGCTTGATCTTTCTCTCAAGTTGGTTCTCAACCCTCGGCCTTAAAAATCTTAAAGTAGTGAAGAGCTTCATCTTTTGTTTTCAGCAAGTAAATATAGCAATAGCGTGTAGCATCATCTATCAAAGTCATGAAATATCTCTTGCCTCCTCTAGTCAACAATCCATTCATCTCGCACAGATCTAAATGAATAAGATCTAATGGTGCCAAATCCCTCTTTTCCTCTAAACTCTTAAAAGGTTTTCGAGGTTGTTTTGCTTGTACACATGATTGGCACTTTGATCCTTTGACTACTTCAAATTTCGGAATTAACTCTAATCTGGACATTCTAGCAATGGTGTCAAAATTGATATGACCGAAACTAGAGTGCCACACATTGGACTCACAAATTTTATTCATGGATGCAATATTCAAATGAAAATTTGGCTCAAAAGTATTTAAGTGGAACAAACCTCCGCTATCATAGCCTTTACCAACAAAGTTCCCAAATTTAGAAATTACAACTTTATTGGACTCAAACACTAACTTATAACCATCTCGACATAACTAGGATCCGCTAATGAGATTCCTGTTGATTGATGGAGCATGCTGCATGTTCTTTAAGTGGACAATCTTCCCTGAGTTGAGCTTCAGTTCAACCATACCAACGCCAAGAACAGGCGCAGTTGATCCGTTTCCCATCAAGATGGAGGAAGTCCGCGCTCCCTGGTAAGAAGTAAACAAGGATATGTCAGAGCACACATGTATATTCGCACCAGTATCAACCCACCAATCTATAGATTGAAGTACTGAATATACAACTGGTAAATTACCATACCGAGATCCACCGGCCTCATTGCCGTCGCCAATGGTGATGTTCACCTTCTTGTTTGGCTTTCCATCATCTCGGTCCTTGCGGTAGCGGCAATTCTTCGCAAGATGCCCTTCTTTGCCACACACAAAACTTGCTCTGGACTTCTCATCCTTCTCAGATTTCTTCTTGAAGTTAGTGGTTTTCTTAGGCTTTCCACTGTAGTTCATCTTACCCTTCCTCTTACCCTTGTAGTTGGGCATGTTCACTACAATGTTAGCACTTGCACCTTGAGCGGTCATTCCTGGAACATCCTTTGCCCTTGCCTTTTCTTCCATATCGAGGGCTATAATCAGATCCTCGGTGGAGATATCCTCTCTTTTGTGTTTCAGGGAAGTGGCAAAATCGCTCCAAGATACAGGGAGTTTGGCAATAATGCCCGCTGCCACAAACCTGTCCGGCAAAGGACAACCCAAGTGTCAGACCCAGGGCAACGGGACTGCACGCGTGGCGTAGAACATTCTAGAGTAAGGGGTGGGGCATGTCCCATACCTTATCCATATGTAGAGTACTCGTAAGCTAGTAAAACTAGTCGGTACAGAAGGAAACTACACGTGAGTACTCAGTTAGGACTCATAAACTCATACCAAACTAGAATTTCCATGTAACCCTGCCCCCACGGATATATAAGGGCGGGCAGGGACCCCTCCAAAGCATATCTCATAACCTCCAAGGCAATACAAACCATACAAGACGTAGGGTATTACGCAACTGCGACCCGAACCTGTCTAAACCCTTGCGTTCCTTGCACCATCGAGTTTCTGATCTCGACGACACCCTACCCACAACCTACCACCTCGGGGGTATCCCTCGGTGGGCTTGCCGGTAAAACATTGACACCAAGCTTGCAATCTCTCCAACCAGTAGCTGCATCTCATGCGCCTGCGCAACTATCGACTTTGCAGCGTCAATGCTGAAGTCATAGAACTACACGCAGGTGTAGAGTAAGCGACCACCTTCTAAGATTGCATATTTGCGCTCAAGTGCATCCCACAGCTTTGTGGGTTTGTGTAATCCATGTACACATCGTAGAACTGATCTGACAGAAGGGTCAGAATACATCCGAGTGTTGTATCACTAGCACTCAGGAAACTCGCGTCCTGCTCAACCGTGAATGGCATCACTGGATGGATCACCCACCACAGTCCCATAGACATGAACCAAAATTTGACTCT
The DNA here is from genome assembly GCA_032594955.1 of Panicum miliaceum. Lineage (NCBI taxonomy): Eukaryota > Viridiplantae > Streptophyta > Magnoliopsida > Poales > Poaceae > Panicum > Panicum miliaceum. The sequence continues at coordinate 13,540,284 of CM064060.1, read as the reverse complement.
AGTCTGCCATCTACGGAAGTTACCACCAGAAAACCTCTCAGGTTTCATTGCATCCGAAGGACCAGCCATTGCTGAATTACAGTAAACGCATAAATAAGATTTCTGGATTGTTGGAAGTATGCGTTTAAATCTACCAGATTTTAATTCGAGGCAAATTATACAAAATATTGCTGCTGCTATGAAATTAAAATCTAACAGCAGACTAAATAAAAGGATTTGAAACAAACACTTGTTTAGGTCCATAACACTTACAGATCAACGCTCCGTCCTCGTGAAGATCCGATGCAGTACAGATTGTAGATGAGGCAGCGCAGAACGTAATCGATCAGCTTCGAGCGGTCGCGCAGTTGCGCTGCCCAGAAACCTTATTGTCGTCCCTCGTGCATGCTTCACGACGACAAAGGCTCGGAAATTCCGCTCACCCTTCTCCTTGGTGCACGCCCAGGAGAAGAGCCGGCGAGGAACAGCAGCTCAGTATCACAGCACAAATCACCAGATGGAAAAAGGAGAGAGAAGGAGTTCGTGGGTTTTTCATGTGTGTGTTCCTAGACGTCTCCAGGACTTGTTATACGCGAGAAGGCAACCCTCTGCTGACCATTTTCGCTATAAAATCACCCACTAATTAGCAGTAATAATCACCCAAATAACTCAGATTAATACTGCCCATTTAACTCGGGATTATAGCATTGACTGTGTGTTAATCTTGTCTAATGACTGTTGTCAAAATATTATTACGCAGATGGCAAAAGATCTACATCAACTTGTCATGCGGTTGGTCACGCGAATAGGAACGCGGATATGCGTGCGCGTGTTGTGTAGACCAAGCCCCATTGTCTCTTTTAGTCACCCATTCAGACATGTGAGAGAGCTCTTCTATTTAAGTTGGCTTGCACCAATCAAAACTAGCAGTATGAGATAATTGAATGCTATGCACTCTTGCTATGGAATTCCTCAAATGTGCTTCTCTGTGGGCCTATTTTCCAGCAATACCCAGCTCACTAGTGTTCCGATTTTGACCCATTTGACCCGCGTGTTCTATTGTTGTATATATATAATCTCACCTTAGTAGTCTAAACTGAATCGGACCGGACCAATCTATCCTTGGCATTCTAAATTTAGCACCGCACACCACGCCTCCACCATGGAGCAGCAGACGACAAATGACCACGACTGCTTAGGCTATCCGCACTCATCGTCCTCCATTTCCATCCTCTAAAAGGAATATTCATACTTGGTCATCGAGATTCTATCTTGTATATTTAGTTTCTCTGCACCTGTTATCCTTTAGGCTATCCGCACTCGTCGTACTCTAAATTCATCATCTAAAAAGAATATTCCATCCTAATCATCAATATTCTCTTCTTTATACCCAGTTCGTCCGCACCCATTCATACTTCATATCACATCCTTTATATCAACTACCAACCATGGAACCCATACGTCATACTCTATTTCACACTCTCTCTCCCCATTCACTCGCCCTCCCTCCTATTCTCTCTCTCCACGCGGCGGGCGAAACGACAGCGGGGGCGGGCTGCCAGGCCCCACGGGGCGTTTAACGGAGGCCCTCTATCCCTCTACATTTGGAGGAAACGGGGCAGGGACGCAAGGATACCGGATGCCCTGCAGTACCTGCTGCAGGGATATTTCCTCTATCCCGATACTGCAGGATGCTATCCAATGCGCCGGTGTGACCAACTTTATATCTCCTACTCTATACCAACTACCATCAGTGAGGCCCACTTGTCAGATTCTTTTTATCTTTTTTTTTACCCCCTCCCCGGCGCGATTAGATATCGCTTGACGTGATGAATCAACGAACCATCACCAGAAGAATCTGTCCATATTAAATGAGCCGTTAGATGCATGCATTTTTCTTAAAAAACAGATGCATGCATGCAGATGCAGACAAAATTGATGACATCACCCACATGCAAGGAGGAGTTCATACTTAAAAAAATCTATAAATCTTAAACTGTGCATCTAAATTAAATTTAGATTGCACCATTATCTTTTTTTATGACAAGATCTCCAAAACAAGACCACACTTGCCTATGTTTCCATGATATTTTTTGAAAGTATTTATATAAAACAATTAGTTTCAGCTACTGGGAAAAAATATTTTAACAACACGAACAAATAATTATTTTCTACAAACAAAAAGTTAAACCTGATGAACAAATAATAATATACGACGAAAAAAATATTACACATCACGAACATTTGATTATATAGGATAAATAATAAAAAATAAATATCGCGAACAAATGAGTCAATACCATGGAATAATTTAATCTACAAAGCGAGCAAATAATTTGATGTTGCGAACAAATTAGTTACACACATATAATAATTTTACATGAAGAAATGCATAGTGAATAAATAAGTCATCATAGTAAATAGATGAGTCATATAAAATTTATCAGTAATTTATCAGCAATAAATAGTGAATAGGTTAAAAGAGTGGAATAAGAAACTAAAGAATATAAGAAATAATGGAAAGTCATATTGGAAAAATACATCAATCATTAATACATTTAAGATAGAGAAAGAAAATAGAGAATGAAATAAGAATATAAAAATATTGGGATGGATATGAATTATAGAAAATCCGAATGCATTATATAAATATTTCTCTACTATTTCTAAAGCAAGCAATGATTCCTTGGTCCGTCAATTCAAATCCTAATCGAAATCGAAATCTGGATAATTGCCGCATAGTCCGTCAATATGAATCTTAATCTAAATCGAAATCTGAATAATTGTCACATATTTTAGTTTATGTATGTCTCGTAGCTGCACCCTGCCCAATCGAGCTTGACTCAGAGTCATATTTTGGTGCTTTGGCTTGTGCAGTGGGTTAGGACGAAAGTATCCAGGATTATCACCGCGTACAAACCTAAATGTAGACCTCACCTACAGAGTGATACAATTCGTGAAACTCACGACCCGATCTTCGCGAGCACTTGACCAAAGCGATTCTAATTTATACCATTCCAGTTATGAACGGAGCGTTCTGTTCAGTTCAAAAATTTAGTGTATAAAATACAGATATATTTATTTAGTATATCGCAGTTTATAAAATTATATTTACAATTACAATGTGATATTGTATATTTGGCCTTCGCCCGGGGCAACACACGGGCATATTTGCTAGTATATACTAAAAGTAGAAAAATATAAAAAAAAGAAAGAAACAAGATAAAAAAGGAATTCATTTTTTAAGCAGAGGAGAAATTATCTACAAAATTATTATAAACAAATTAAAAAAGAAAAGTAGATAGGAAAATAAATAAAAGAGAAGAATCAAAAGAAAGAAGAAGAAAAGAGGAGAGGAGTGACTGCGGGTGCCAACACACATGTACTGAGAGAAAAAAGGAGCATGCACATACGTAGAGGAAAAAGAAAATAAGCTGTAAACATGCATGCAAGTGGCCATGTGTGGTGTTAGACCATACATGAAGAGAGAGAAAAGAAAACAAGATGCTAACATGCAAGCACGTGGGTATGTGTGGTGTCAGACCATGCACGGAGTGAGAAAATAAAACAAGAGACACCATGCACGGAGAGAGAGAAAAGGAGGAGCACAAAAGCGCAGGTGTTGGAACATGTACAGAGAGAGAAAAGAGGTAAACAAAGAAGAGCATGCATGCATGCACATGCGGTCCAAATCTGGACCACCAAGCGCTATTGGACCGAATAAGCAAACAGACAGCCCAAAAGGTACGCACGAAAGCCCTTAGGCGATGGATCGCTTCTTTACCGCACAAGCGACAGCTAGCCCTACGCTCCCCCCCCCCCCCCCCCGCCCCCTTCCCCGGCCCATTCTCTCTCTCCCTACCTCGATGCACCCTCCCTCCTTCCCTCGCCGGCGCCTCCCTCCCTCTCCTCCTTCACTGGCGATCCTCCTCCCTCCTCCCTCACCGCGCCGGCTATCCTCCCTCGCGCAGCGGCCAACGAGCGTGCGGGAGGGCTCCCCTTCGTTCCATCCTCTATAGGCGGTGGTGGCCGGCGGTGGCTCCCATTCTCCCCTTCTCACACCTCCTTCTCTGGCGATGGCTCCCCCGCTCGCCCTCCTCAGCCGGCACCATGCGGCGGCCGTGGACGAGGTGCTCGCCACCGCAGCCTTTTCCGGCAGCAGCTCCCCTTCTCGCGGCCCTGCTCCCTCCGGCCCCTGCTCTCCCTGGATCGACGGCGGCACGGAGGAGCAGGGTGGCCCGCAGGGCGAGCAGGAGCAGGGCCGCATGGATGGCACCTCGAGGCACACGCGGAGAGGAGCCTCGGGTCCCCGGCGGAGCTCGAGCACGCGCTCGCCGTCAACTCCGCCGCGTCCTCCAACCCGCTCGTCTCCTCCTCCTCTCTCTCACACGCACGCGGGCAGCAGCAGCAGCTCTGGGGAGCAGGGAGGGGCACGGCAGAGGAGTGCGCGGTGGTTGGGGATGGCGCGCACGGCATCGAGGAGAGGCGAGGTAGGGCCGGCGCGGGGTGGTAGCGGAGAAACGCCATCACGCCATATTTGGAGAAAGGCCCCCCTTTCTGCTTCGGTAGCGGACCGTTTCGCATACCCCGCTGCAGCTCTTTTTACGCTAAACGCATACTGCAGGGTGGGGTACTGGACACCGGTGCAGATAGCCTTATCGCAACTTTTTGTTGCCATCAGACCCGGCCCAAGGAGGCATTTATCTCCCACGCAGTCACCTCGTGTTGGGCACGTTGCGCAACGGGCCGTCCCGCGCGACATCTGGGATCAAGCCATGTGGAACCATGGGAGAGAGGGGAAGATGGGGGTTCCCTGGGACGAACAATCTGACCCGACAAGCAAGTGGCATATAGGGTTGAAATGAACGGGTTAAATCCCTCTTGTTTTCTGCATTCGCAGATAAATCCAAAAACAGGATGAGAGACACGAGAGGGTCCATCCTGCCTGTTTTTACGGGATCCCATTTTTAGTCAAGCTGAACCCATATTTGAGAAATAAGAAACGGGCCCAATTTGTTTAGTACATTACCTATAGCTTTAGGCCTAATACCCTCCATCTCCTAAAAGATCACGGGGCTAAGAGCATTTCCAGCAATAACCCCTACTTTAGAGTCCCTATTTTCTGAGTAGGGGTTGTCCCAACTTTTGGGGCTCTAGATTTAACTCACAGCTCCAGCAATATCCCCTACTTCATACCCCTTACTTTCATATGACATGTGCGACCCGTCTGTCAGTGATTGATTTTTTTTCTTATTTTCACTTCCATCGCTCACTCGTCTCTTACGCTCCTCTCCCTCCCCCGTACTCTTCAGTCTTCTCTCTCTCGAACTCTCCCTCCCAGATGGGAACAAAAGCTTTGGTCGCATCAAGAAAGAAATGGAGGTAGGTGAGACATGGAAGCTTGTAGTGCTCGGAGGAGCGCACCGGAACTAGTCCTCGGAGAAGGGCATCGGCGACGGCGATGACTCAACGCCGGCGTCCGAGAGTCCAGCACTTCTCTCTCCCCTAAGCTCAGGCCGTCCGCCCACTTCTGTGCCGAATCCCCGCAGAGCTTTAGCTCTCCATGGTAGATCTGAGTGCGAGAGGTGGTTGGGGGCATTGGACCAACGTCATCCAGGCTTGGGTCAGCACGCGTATGCTCGAGCTTGGGGCAGATCTGAGTTCAGGGGCGGCGTTCGTGCTGAGGTCAGGAGCAGAGGCATGGATGCTCGAGCTCCACGGTGGAGGTAGGGGCAGCTTGGGGCGGCCGCACGCGGGTGTTGCGGTGGCTCGGCGGCGGCGGCGTGCGGCGTGGGTGATGTGGGGAAGGAGGAAGGAGACGGCAAAAAAAATAGGGGCCTCCCACGGACCCGTGGGAGATGGAGCTGGGAGTGGTGGTTTGGGTGCCTCTCTACTTTAGGGACCCAAGTAGGAGCCCTGCTGGAGTGAATTTTTTTTGCCTAGGTCTCTAATTTGTCCTTAGTCTGTAAGTAGGGGCTGGACCATGGATTTTGCTGGAGTTGCTCTAAAGAGACCCAAGAGGCCACATGCTTGTCCTGGGCTCCTGGCTGGCCACTAGCAAGCAAGCTACACACCTATATATGTTGCTGCACGCCTGCACTGCATGCTGTTACCTGGAAGTGGAAGCTGGCTACACCAATGAACATGCTGTGTGAGTGGTTTGGGCCGGGCAGCATGGCAAGCCGCAAGCTTGCAAGCAGCAGCCACTGCCCAGTCGCCCACCAACTCTCCAATGATGTTTGTGTGTAACAAAGTATGACTTCCCGCTTAGGTTTCCGATCCCGTTTCCATATTACCTATTCGTTCGGTTTCACTTCCGTTCTCAACTAGATGATAAAACACAGGACTGGAAATGGGAGAGGTATTTTCATGTATTTCGGTTTCATCCCTAGCGGCATGGCCGTGACATCACCGCATCCGCCGGATTAGTGCAGTTATGCATTTTGTATTACCAACTTATCAAACAGTTATGCATTTAAGTACTTCCTCTGTTCCAAATTTATGTACTGAAAATTTTAAAATGACCTATAATTTGAAACGGAGAAAGTATCTTGAAAAAATTTTATTACGTAGTAACTGAGTGCCCTCGTGCTTGGAAGATTAGATCCTTCCCTTGTTAGATAAGTACGCGATGGAGAAGATCCATGCAAATCTCTTCATGCTTTCTTGCGAGGGTGGACAAACTGTCTCAGCAGTCAGCAGGCAATGGTACAAATACTTAAAATGACAATAGGACCTATTGGTAATTTAAGCGCCCAATTGCTTGGTCTGTAGGCTTAAAAAAATGCGTACGGCATTAGGATGTAACTGGATACCTAATGGCCAGCAGTTTTCTTATAACTACTGTTTGGCATATTATTATTTTACTGGTTCAATTCCCGATTTTTGCAGATCAGTAATTGAACCGGTAAAGGAAATCAGAAATTGAGTACCTCTTACATGGGTAAAGGAAAAGGAAGAATGGAATGCATGCACGTAGAAAGAGCAGAGAAAGATTGAATGGTTGCAGGCTTGCAGCGTAGGAGAACAGCACAACACTGAATGCATATGTGCAGCGTGCCAGCGAATATGTTTAGTGTAAGTGTTTATCAGTATATATAATAATATGCTTTATTGCGAAAGAGATTGTAGCCTAGTTGTTACAAGAGTCTCAGTAGCACCTGAGATCCTGATGTCGGTGTTTTACCGGCAAGCCTATCTAGGGGTACCCTAAGGTAGTAGACTTATAGTCAGGGTGTCGCCGAGATCAGGAACTCGATGGTGCAAGGAACACAAGGGTTTAGACAGGTTCGGACCGCAGTATGCGTAATACCCTACGTCATGTATGGTTTGTATTGCCTTGAGGTTATAAGAATATTTGGAGGGGGTCCCTGTCCGCCCTTATATATCCCAGGGGGACAGGGTTATATGGAAATCCCGGTCTGGTACGAGCTTAGGAGTCCTAACCGAGTACTCTCGGGCAGTTTTCTTCTGTACCGACTAGTTGTACTTGCATACGAGTACTTTACAATATGGATAAGGTATGTGACATGCCCCACCCCTTACTCTAGAATGTTCTACGCCACGCGTGCAGCCCCGTTGCCCCGGGTCTGACAAGCCCCCGACCTCTTCATAGCCGAGTACTGCAGGCTTCGAGTACTTCTGGAAGTTATCCTTCGGTTTCTGCTGAAACTTCGTCTTGAAGGTGTCTTTCGAGTACTTTTCTTGGCTGCTCGAGGCTGCGAGGTGCTCTAGCTCTGATTACTTTCAAGTCTTTTCTTTCTAAGGGGTGCGATGCAAATCGCACTCCATATGGAGTAGCCCCCATGCCCTAGGTTGAATCGAAGAATCAGGTTGAGGGTCTCACTAGTCTTGAATCTTCATCTTATCTTCCAAATATTTTTGAAAAATAAGTCATCGAAGACACGTGTCCCGCAGCCTCCGAGCCTTGATTCCAAATCCCGAGGTTTGGAAAAAAGGAACCCAAAAAACATGGCATACTGAATAGTGTTATGTACAAAATATGTATAAACTTTGTGTATATGGTGCATGATCTGTCCTGATGGTTCAAAATTCGAAAAACCCCTTTTTTCGGGATAGGATCCCTGAAAAAATGGTTAATCAAATAAACTCCCCAATATTCGTTCCAAATTACCGCTCAAAACAAATCACACACCTTATTTAGGGGAGAAAACTCTGCAACTTCCAAACACTAAATCTGGCCTTCCCGCTAGCTATTTAACCGCGCGGTGACTCTAGGGTTTTTACCCTTTCACTTTCTGCCTTAGCCATTTCGCTCTCTCACCCTCCTGCGCCGCTAGTGTTTTAGATCTAGGGTTTGAGAGCTCCTTTGTGCCCGTCCTCCCTCCCCAACTAAAGTAGTCGGGGAACCCTGCCTAACCTCCAGAGAGTTCTTGCGCCCCTCTCTCGAAGCCCCCGAGCATATGCGAGTGAAGCGGCTCATGACATTCAAGATGGCCAACAAGAAGCAGGCGTCTAAGGGGAAGAAGGAGGAGTCAACCACCAGTGATTGGGAGAGAAGTAAGTGCACCCGTGCTGATCTTCTTAACTTAGTTGCTCAAGGTCTTCTTCAATCGTTGGAAATGGTTCAGTGGAAACCTTCCTTCCGCCAATTCGTTCCGCAAGAAGATGTAGATCAGATTGTAATCTTCGAGCATTTTGTCGAAAGGGGATTGGCCCTCCCCGCATCTAATTTCTTCCGCTGCCTCCTTTATCATTGGGGTATTCAGATCCATCATCTGAACCCTAACTCTATCGTCCACCTCTCCATTTTCGTTCATTTTTGCGAAGCTTTTCTTGGCATCGAGCCACATTTTGATCTTTTTCGCTACTTCTTCCATCTTCGCCAAGAACCATCTGACGAAGAGGCTGTACCTTGTTGGCGGAGCCGGAATCCAGTTCAAGCAAGGGAAGGGGAAGGAGTATTGAGTACTCACTTCCCACAAACCACTCGGGTTGGAGGTCCCTGTGGTTCTACATTGGAAACCATCAGCCCGCACTGCCCGAGAGGACTCCAGGGAAGGCAGTGTGGAGGCCCGAATGGAATGAGAAGTTGAATCCAAACCAACTGCTGCAAGTCAATGAACTGCTCGAGCTGATTAGCAAGCAGAAAGAATCAGGTGTAACTGGCGTGTCCGTCATGGCCACCATGTACAAGAGGCGTATCATGCTACTGCAAAAAAGGTGTCGATTTGGATTCGAGTACTTAGGAAGTAACAATCCATCTCGCCTTTCCGTAGAAATCCTTCCTTCACAAACAACTCTTGACCGTGTTCGCCGAGTACAACTCGATGCGAACACGATTCCATACATCCCGAAGCTTTTTAGTGCGGTGAATTCGCCGAAACCGGTGAGTAATTTATCTATCGATTTTTTGCAGAACTTGTGAAGTATCACTGGATACTGGATCATTGTCGTTATTTACTGCAAGGGCACACTGATCTGTATCGTTGTCCTACTCCAAATCCTGACGTGCCTCGGGCAGATCACCTCAAGCCAAGTGCGTTCCAGATGCTCAAGACCAGTCATTTAGACCGTGATCCCTTAACTGATGAAGAAATCACAGATTCTAACGACGATCTTCCTCTAGCAACTTTTTTGAAGAAGTCTGGTAAGGAGTCAACCAGTAGCATGAAGATTCCGAGCCATCCGACGAAGCCGCGAGGAGTTGTGAGGAAGCGTAAGCTCAGCCTCGTAGATCAGTCAGACGACAATCCGAGGTAGGTGTTGCCCTCGAGTACCTTCCTTGTTAAGTTTGATGTTTTCTGCTGAATTTTCTTTGTTCCATTTTTAGTCCTTCTGCCTCTCCCTGTCCAAACGTTCCAAGGGCGGGGGAAAGTCAGGCTCTATCGGGGATGATGTTGCGCCAGTGGTCGATGTCCAGCCTGGTGCAGCGGACCCTTCTGTTGTTGACATTGCAGCAAGCCCCAGCAACCCGATCCCAGCGAGCGCCCCGGAGACTCAAGCGAAGGAGCCTGCTAGCGGCTCGGGGAAGTCGGGTACTCGGGGGGCCCCAGCTTATACAACTAAAGAAGGTGGTGACCAAGAGAGATCCTCCACGTGAGTCTCGAATACTTAGACTTGTACCGTTTTGTGATTCATCTTGTTGAGTAGTTGATATGACTGTTCTTTGTCCACCCCTTCCTCTGCTCTGAGCTTGGGAGAGCCTGATGATGCCCCAGCTGCCCAAGCCCCCGAGTCTAGGAAGGACACGGATGTTGCAGCATTGGAGACCGGCGCTGCTCCTCCTCCTCGTCCCCCTCCTCCGGCCACCAATGTCGAGGCGGAGAAAGAAATCGGGTCAGAGCGAGTGGAGGTGGAGACCCCTCCGCCGGAACTACCCGAAGGTGAGCCCATCATGCCTCCTCCGTCTCCCAGCACCAAACTGCCGGTAGCTCAACTAGTGAATGCGGCTGAAGTGGCAGGTGAGCCGTCCAAGGAGTCCGGCGCGGGAGATGTCAGTGCCGCGGGTAATGCTAACCCTGGTGCCAGCACCGTCGAGGCCGCGGGTACGAGTGGCCCTAGAACAGGAGGTGCTGGTGCCGCGAGAACTTCTGAACCCATCGCTGATGCAGCAGAGAAGGAAGACCTGCTGGTGACGCCGTATGGTTGGCAGCATACCATCGCGTCGGATCTCATTGATGATCCATATCTGACCAGGGAGAAGAGAAAACAAATCCAAGGTGTCTTCAAGGACTTGTACGAGTTCACCGCCGTAAATTTTCATCTTCCTCAAGGAGTTTTCTTCATCCCCTGTTTTACTTGAGTAGTGATAATTGCTATGCTCTGCTTTGTAGAACCTGATGGACCGATACCAGGAGGAGTCCAAGAAACTTAAGTTCATTGAGGATGGCCATCGTAAATTGGCAGTAAAGGATGAGCGCATTCGCGAAGAAATCAAGAAGAGGATCGACATCCACAATGAGCTCGATCAGTTGAAGAAAGAGCGCACTCAAGAGTCTTGGCTCCTTAAAAATGAAATCCAAAATCTTAAGAAGGAAAAAGCCAAGCTTGTTGAAAAGAATAAGAAGATCTCCAAAGCGCACAAAGGTAACTTGTCGCCTTGTCTTGTTGTCTTTAATTCATTATCTGTCCGAATAGTTTCTGAAACTTCTCGAATACTTCTTTTATTTTGCACGTAGAATTGAAATCCACTTTGCAAAAGAAAGAAAATATGATTATAGATCTAAAGAATCTTGTTTACCGTGGCGCTGATGACGTTGAGCGCTTTGAGAAGATCCTCCAGGATACAGACTTCCAATTCCGTGATGCCATGCAGTAGATCAAGAATATGCTTGAGGAAAAAGATATTATCCAAAAAGAACTCGAAGAATTCAAGACTGTTGCGCAGGCTGTCGTGGAGATGGTGGAGTTTCCGACAGAAGGTGATGCTGGCGAGCTGTCATTGCTAGAGAAGCTTTGTGCGACTCCTCAGAAGGTTGCCAGCTACATCTCGGAGGCCACCAGGACCTACATAGCTCAGGCGCTCGCGTTGGTGAAGTCGTACTGGCCCAAGGCAAAGCTTGAACCACTCGCTAAAGGAAATGGCGACCGACTGCTCTGTTGAGCAATTCACGAAGTACCGTGAAGAAGTCGAGCCTATTGCTGACAAGGTAGCTAAGAGATTGGAGCAAGAAGGTTAGAAGCAGCAAAAAACAATGTGTGTTATGGAAAACACTTATGTTGTCTTGTGAATATGTATATAAATTTGCCTATTTGATCTTTTATTCAGCGTATATCTTTGCGTGATGTTTGCTGTTATGATCGTAGGTCTTAAAGTGGTTGGAGACGTTTGGGTTAAACTATTACAAGAGCATCGGCTTGGATGTAGTTTGCAACATGACGTTCCGTGAAAGTGCTCGTAGAGCGAAAGGACTTAACCTGGATTTACCCGATCATGCGGTACGCTAGGTTAGACTGTCATCTTAAGAGCCTGAACGGTTAAGTTGTTAATGTCCCGCTTGTAGCAGGGAATAACTTGACCATGTGATGGGCTTGGTGACCCCTTCGGCGGGTGCCTTAATGCTCTCTGTCGAGTAGTCATAGCAGCGGCCGGAACTGTGAGAGTACGTAAAGTACTCGAGTGCTCTGCCTTATAGGTTGTACTGGACGCAAGTACTCGTGGCGAAGCCCCCGAGCGTAAGCGAGCTAAGTACAAGTACTTGTGGCGAAGCCCCCGAGTATAAGTAGTCGAGAAAACATATAAACTTGTGGCGGAGCCCCCGAGTTTAATGTAGGCGAAAAAATGTAAGAACTCGTGGCGGAGCCCCCGAGTTAAAACATGCAGAAAGTAGTCGAATTACGGCGAAATCAACTCTTTATTTATAATAATTCTAACAAGAAACTGGAAAATTGCTTTTACAACTTCTATTAGGCGTAGAATTTCGGGAGATTCTCTATGTTCCAGTAGTTAGGAACTTCCTGGCCATCAGGGTACTGCAGGTGATATGACCCTGGTCTTGTGACATCCGACACGATGAAAGGACCTTCTCACCGAGAATTAAGCTTGTGTAGCCCAGTTTCATCCTGGATACGGCGAAGAACCAAGTCACCGATGTTGAACGACCGCTCCCGCACATTACGATCGTGGTAGCGCCGGATGCCCTACAGATAGCGGGCTGACTGAATGAGGGCACTGCATCTGGCTTCATTAACAGTATCTAGTTCCAGTTGACGAGCTTCGTCCGCCTCCCCTTCGTCATACATCTCGACTCTGGGAGAGAGCCACATAAGATCTGCTGTGAGTTTAGCTTCAGACCCATAGAAAAGGAAGAAAGGGGTATGTCCTGTGGCTTTTGATGGTTGAGTTCGAAGCCCCCAAACGACATGAGGCAGTTCATATATCCACTTGCCACCCTTTTTGCAGTTCTCATCGTAGAGTCTCTTCTTTAGGCCATCCAGAATCAAGCCGTTGGCCCGCTCGACTTGTCCATTGGCCCTTGGGTGTGCGACTGACACATACTTCACTTCGATCGTGTTGTTTCCGCAGAATTCCCAGAACTGATTTTCTGTGAAGTTTGAGCCCAGATTTGTAATGATGGTGTTGGGGTAGCCAAAATGGTACATGATGTCCGAGATGAAGTCAATTGCCCTGTCTGGAGTGAGCTTGGTAATCGGCTTATACTCGATCCACTTGGTAAACTTGTCGATGGCCACCAACATGTGTGTAAAGCTTCCTGGCGCAGTAGTCATGGGTCCAACATGTCGAGGTTCCAGCATGCGAAGGGCCAGGAAGGCGGTATGGTGATGAGTTTGTGCGCCGGGACATGTGACTGTTTGCCGAAGAATTGATACTTCTGACATTTTCGTACAAGGTCCTCAACATCGGAAACTATTGTTGGCCACCAATAACCTACCCTGTAGGCCTTCCTGCCCAATGTCTTGGACGCTGCATGGTTTCAGCATGTACCCTCGTGTATCTTGAGTAGTATATTGTGGCCCCATGCCCTGGGAACACACTTCATGAGTACTCCTATGCTCGCTCCACGCTTGTAGAGCTTATCTCCCACGACGACGAGCCCCTTGTTGCGCCTCATGATTCGTATTGCTTCTGGACTTTTCTTTACACCCCAGGAGGTAGCTTCTTTTCTTAGATCAAATCGATGAAAGTCCCCCGCCAGTCGACCTCCGACATCATGACCTCCCGGCTAGGGTCCGAGGATCCCGAGCCGGTGATTGCTTGATTCGTGGTCTTGATCGACGGTTCTTTTGAGTTCTTGGACAAATACTTCTGCTGGGACTTGTGCTCGAGTAGATCCAAGCTTGGAGAGTACATCTACTCCAACATTGTTGTCCCGGATAACATGATGAATCTCCAGGCCAGCGAATTTGTTCTCCAGCTTGCACACTTCCATGACATATGTGTCCATCTCCTCCTTTGTGCAGTCCCACTCCTTGTTAACTTGTTGCATGACTAGCAGCGAGTCGCCGTACATGAGTATTCATTTGATACCCAGTGAAACTGCCAGGCGGAGACCGTGTAGTAGCGCTTCGTATTCGGCCTCGTTGTTGGACACCTTCCAAAGGATTTATAAGACATACTTGAGTTGTTCACCCTTTGGAGAGATGAAAAGTACTCCTGCCCCGCCACTATCGAGGTTGAGCGAGCCATCAAAGTACATTGTCCAATGCTCTGGGCGGCTGGCTGGAGTTGGCACTTGATTTTCCCGCCACACAGCCATAAAATCAACCAATGTTTGGGATTTGATAGCTGTCTTTGGCTTGAAGTTGATGGAAAGAGCCCCCAGTTCTACTGCCCACTTGGATATACGACCAATGGAATCCCGGTTGTGGAGTATATCCGCCAATGGGAAATCAGTAACAACTGAGATCTTGTACTCGTCGAAGTAGTGGTGGAGCTTCCTGAACATGATGAGTATGGCATAGAGTAGTTTCTGAATTGAAGGATAGCGCACCTTCGACTCAGAGAGTACCTCGCTGATAAAGTAGATTGGCCTCTGCATGCCAAATGCATGACCTTCCTCGTTGCGCTCCACCACAATTGTTGTGCTGATCACATGAGTAGTTGCTGCGATGTACATCAGCAGGTTCTCTCCTGGACGTGGTGTGGTGAGTATGGGAGGCGACTATAGGTGTAGTTTGAGGTTCTGCAACGCCTGCTCCGCTATCTCCGTCCAGTGGAACTTGTCTTTCTGCTTTAGAAGCTTGAAGAAGGGAAGGCCCCGTTCCCCAAGTCGTGAGATGAATCTGTTTAAGGCCGCCAAGCACCCTGTTAGCTTCTGCACATCCTTGATCATTGCTGGAGCCTTCATGTCGGTGATGGCGGTGATCTTTTCCGGGTTATCTTCAATCCCTCTGTGACTGATGATGAACCCGAGTAGTTTCCCTGATGGTACGCCGAAAACACACTTGGTCGGGTTGAGTTTCCATTGGAACTTCCAAAGGCTACTGAATGTTTCCTTCAGGTCTGCAATTAGGTCCTCGGGAATTCTGGTCTTGATGACCACGTCATCCACGTAGGCCTCCACATTGCGGTGTAGTTGGTCTGTAAAGCACATTTGAATTGCCCGCTGGTACGTAGCCCCCACGTTCTTCAGCCCGAAGGACATGGTCTTGTAGGCATAAGCCCCAAACGGCGTGATGAAAGCGGTCTTGATTTGGTCCTCTTCCTTGAGGGCAATTTGATGGTAGCCCGAGTAGCAGTCAAGGAAGCAGAGTAGTACGCAGCCGGCGGTGGAGTCGATTACTTGATCAATGCGCGGTAGCCCAAAGTGATCCTTCGGGTAGTGCTTGTTGAGATCGGTATAATCAACACACATTCTTCATTCATTATTCTTCTTCTTCTTTACAAGGACGGGGTTGGCAACCCACTCTGGGTGGTACACCTCTTTGATGAAACCAGCCGCGAGTAGTTTAGCCAACTCCTTTTTGATTGCTTCCCTCTTATCCTAAGCGAATCTACGGAGGTGCTGCTTTTTAGGGGTAGCATCAGGATCTACTTTCAAACTATGCTCGATCAATTCCTTGGGCACCCCTGGCATATCCGCTGGTTTCCATGCGAATATGTCTCGGTTGGCCCTAAGAAAATTGATGAGCGCGCTTTCCTATTTCGGGTCGAATTGTGACCCAATCAGAGCTGTCTTGGACGAGTCTCCCTCCTGCAGCTGGATGGTCTTCAAAGCGAGTTCTCCGGTGGTCTGCAGCTTTGAGTGGTTCGCCTTCTTCATGGGAATTTCCAGCCCTGTTTCGGAGAGCTGTTGCGCAACCGCGAGTACTTCACCTGAAGTACCTGGTACACGCGTGGTTGAGGCGTACGCGATGGCCTTCTGGTCGCAATCGTAGGACTTCTCCAGGTCACCGCGGAAGGTGAGAACCCCACTCTTTCCTGGCATCTTCAGGAGTACGTAAACGTAGTGCGGTACGGCCATGAACTTGGCCATTGCAGGTCTGCCTAGAATAGCGTTGTAGGAGGTTTCGAAGTTGGCCACTTCGAACTTGATGTACTTGATGAACTTGGTACGGTAGTTTTCCCTAGTCCCAAAGGTGACAGGAAGCACCATCGTGCCAAGCTGTGTAGCTGCGTTCCCAGGTACGATATCGTAGAAGGGAACCTTGCTAGGGGTAAGCATGTCAATGAAGTTTGCCCCCACCTTACTTAGAGTACTCGCAAAGATGATGTTGAGGATGCTGCCCGCGTCGATGAGTACTTTTGCGAGCCTAACATCTGCGACCACCGGATCTAGGACGAGCGGGAGTTTGCCTGGCTCAGAAAAGCTTGTCCACTGATCAGCCCTGAAGAATGAGATGGGGACCTCCGACCACCGGAGGGGTCGTGGTACCGCCGGCTCGATGGACAAGATCTCGCGGCGGTGCATCTTCTGAACATGACGTTGACCATCTTGGATACGTCCGGGAATTCCCCAGCGTCTGTCTTGTTCTCCGGGTCTTCGTCGTCCTTGTCCTTCTTCTTCTTCTTGTCACCCTTATCGAGGGGCGGAGCATTGAGGGACTTCCGGAGCTGGTAGCACTCGAAAGTAGCATGCTTTGAGTGTGGGTGCCACGGGCATTGCTTCTGCATGAGCTTGTCGAATTCCTCTTATAGATTGGATGGCTTCTTGCCTCATGGAGCGTGATTGATGGTCGCGACAAGATCGTCTGGCTTGCACTTTCGGGAGGATCGCGAGTAGTCTCGCTGGCTTCTATCGTTGCGGTGGTCGTTGTTGCGCTTGCTGTAGTCGTTGCCGCACTTTGAGAACTGATCACGCTCCTGCTCCTCTTGGTCTGCCTAGGTCTGCATCGTGTCGCGGAGGGCGGCGACAGTCTTGGGGCGGTTGTGGCCGAAGTCGCGAAACAGGGACTGGTCGGTGAGGCCGTTGTGGAAGCAGTCGATGACGTCGCTCTTCGAGATGTTGGCGATCATAGCTCGGGTGTCGCAGAAGCAGCGACTATAAGAGCGCAGGAGCTCGTTTCTTTCTTGCTTGCACTGGGACAGGTCATGTCGAGTACCGGCCCGTGCAATCGCCCCCTGAAAGTTGTCGATGAACACGTTCCGCAGTTGCTCCCAGGAGTCGATGGAGTTCTTGGTGAGGCTCTCTAGCCACGTCAGTGGGGCGGTCTCCAGGGCCATCGGAAAGTAGACAACCTTGGTGGTGTTCGTGTCGCCTGCAACTTCAATGGCGGTGGAGTAGCATCATACCCCCTGCTGAGGAGAATGCTTACCATCGTACTTGGTGATGCCGATTGGATTGAATCCCTCCAGGTACTTGTAGTTATCGAAGCGGGAAGAAAAAGCGGGGAAGCGATCATTGTCATCCCGTGCAGTGTTTCCCTCGGCTCTAGCATGTTCTTTCCTCCGGTTCTCGATGATAGAGCAGGCGTCGCGCCCCATATTGATCTTGTCATGGAGGTCACCCGTTGGCAGCTTCTCGAGGTCTGAGCGGCGATAATTGCCAACAGACGCTTCTGGATGAGGTGCATGGGTTGCTGGGCGGCTTCCCTGGGGAGCAGCAGGGCGGCTTCCTTGGGGACCGCGGCTTCCTTGTTGGTTGTTGGAGGGAGCAGCTTGTCGCCTGGGGTGCCTCCCGGGTGTTCTGCTAACTTGGCTTTCACCCTCACCCTCGCGCCTCCCGCGGGAAACCGAGGGGATCGGGTTCTGCTCGTTGATCTGCAGCAATGCCCGCTGCGCCATGCGAACGGTGGTCTGGACTTGCGGGTCGGGGTTGCCAGTTAACACTGCGATTATACCGGCAATGTTAGCGGCAGGAGTGTTGAACCCAGCGTCCTGCGCTGCTGTGAACTCAGCGGCAAGGTCGCGTTGAATCCATGCGCGCCGATCGTTGGCGTCCATTCTGCGCTTGGCACGCTTCCTGTTGCGTAGCCTACGAGCCTCACGATACTAGGCGGACTCGATGGCAGCATCGGCAGTATGCTCGTCCTCAGAGATCTGGTTAGGCCTCTCATTGCGGTGCCTGTCGCTGTATTCGTCGGATTTTGCCATGAAGACGTGGCGGTGTGTGGATTGATCGTCGGAGCTGTAGTCGACGAGTACAGTTCCGCCGGGGGTGGTCTCACCGAGTGGTCTGCCCTCTTGAAAAGGCAGGGAGTCAAGGTGAGCGACCAATCTTTCGTCGTCTCCGAGTAGTTCAGAGGGTTTCATGGCCTTCCAGTACATGAACCAAACCCTGGCCACCCAAGTAGGGTTCGGCCTCGGGATCGGAGTCCGAGTCGTAGTCGTCGAAGATAGGGGCCTCTCGACAAGCGGCGGCGTCCTTCTCTCCGAGCTCGAGTAGTTCGTCAAGATCCTTCTCCAATGCGGAGTAGAATTCGGATTTCATGGCCTCCTGGTAGACAGTGGCCGTGTTGCGCAAGCCGAACGGGAATCGGTCACGCAGCCCCCCAGATGGAGTCGAGTCCGATCCGGGGAAGCCTGTTGCAGCATGAGTTGGAGTCGCGTCGAAAACGGACAGCTTCTCGATCTCCCTGGCGAGGACTGGGAGTAGCATCTCGTCGAGGTTGTCAACGAACTCGTCGAGGACGCTGCTTGGTGTTGCTGCAGATGCCTTCGGCTTGTTGTCGACGAGGTGCCGACGGAAGTCGCCTGTGCCATCAGAGACACAGACCCAAGAGCCGAAGATGAAAGTTGTGCCCACAGGGAGCATGGCGCTGGTGAAGCTAAAAGTTGCCATCGAATTCACCGGTGGATCTTCGATGAGCACCCAACCTGGCGCGCCAGCTGTCGGTGTTTTATCGGCAAGCCTACCTAGGGGTACCCTAAGGTAGTAGACTTGTGGTCAGGGTGTAGCCGAGATTAGGAGCTCGATAGTGCAAGGAACACAAAGGTTTAGACAGGTTCGGGCCGCAGTATGCGTAATACCCTACGTCCTGTATGGTTTGTATTGTCTTGGGGTTATGAGATTATTTGGAGGGGGTCCCTATCTGCCCTTATATATTCCGGGGGGACAGGGTTACATGGAAATCCTGATCTGGTACGAGCTTATGAGTCCTAACCGAGTACTCTCGGGCAGTTTCCTTCTGTACCGACTAGTTGTACTTGTATACGAGTACTTTACAATATGGATAAGGTATGGGAAATGTCCCACCCCTTACTCTAGAATGTTCTAAGCCACGCATACAGCCCGTTACCCCGGGTCTGACACCTAGGTTCAACTCCCTGTGGGAGCAAATTTTTTATGATTTAACGTCGTTGTGAGTGTCTGCGTCTATTTTGTGTTTCTCAAAAAAGTAACATGCCTTATTTTGTTCGGAAAACTTAATTGGAGATCAGAGCCTCCATATTCCGCTTAAGAGCTTTTGCTCCTCTACCAAATTGCTGGCTGCAATTATGCTGTTGGGTCTCATATGTGGGTGGACTGTCATCAAGGTCCTTAGAATATGGATGGACAGGCTTGTAACCCAGCCCGTAAAATGGAGCAGATGGCCCTCTCTCTCTCTCTCCAGGAATTCATCTTTTGGGCTCGACTGCATCGTCTGCAACGCCAATGGACCTGGCCCGCTAAGAGCTGCCGGTGCCCGATCGTGCACCATCGATCCATAACAAAGCACGATGTAAACCACGGATCAAAAAATGGATAGCGAATTATCAAAGTGGGCGAGCTTACCAAACGGTCTTCCAGCTGCTCGTCCAGTTTCTTTCTGCCCATGGCATCTCCGGCTACTTGCCGCTGCTGCTTGCTAGCTGCCTGGCTGGGACTGGGACTTGTTGAGCCAACAACACGAGAACGAGGTCTGCAATTAACTATCTTGATCCAGTAAATAATTTATTTTACTCTCCTCATCAATCCACTTCATCGGTTAATCTTTAAGCAAAATTTAAACTCAATTTAATATCCTGAATAACTTCAATAAAATTTGCTTTGACTTTTCCCGGTCCACAGCTTTTGTTGTGCACTTAGACATATGTTATATCTAGATACATAGCAAACACTATAAATCTAGAAAAATTAAAATAACCTACTCTTTTTTTAGGGAGTGCATCATAATGATATTTTTCTCTTCTTTTTATCCGCGTGCAAATTGATTTTTTAGTTAGTGAATAAAGCACATGATGCCTTATGTTAAAAATTACATGAAAAAAAATCCATTTTACTCTCTCACTAGAGGGTTAAATTGGTGAGAGGAGCGAGTAAAATAGACTTTTACTGTGATCTGCTAGTGCTATAAATACGTCCTGGTCCAGGGTGAATCTGGACGGGCGCCCCGTCCCGGTGCGTGATCCTGTGGACCAAGCGCCTTCCCTCTTTCCGTAATCTTGCCTTTCTAGTACTAGTATTTACGACGCAACAGCCACGATTCACGATTTCCCCTCGCACCGGCCGCAAGAATCCAAGAATCCAAGAATCCATCCGGCATCCGCTGCTTTCTTTCTTTCATCATCGGGTAGAGAGGCGAGTCGGGTCGTGGCAGCAGAGCACGAGGAGCGACATCCCTTCGTATCCATATGGAACCATTTTACGCAACGCCATAGAAATTATTCAAGTTTGCCAACAACAACAACAATGTAAAAATAATGGAGTAGCGGAATACTCAATTTAACAAACTAACTTTTCACAAGCATTTCACCGAACACCTTATATGCAGAAATAAAGCAGCACCTATACTTGAAACCACCAAACCAGAAGTTATCCAATGATCCAACAACAAGATACTTGCAGCAGCTAGCTCACTAGAACATCAATCGCCACATCTCATATCAACATATCAAAGAACACACATATGCCTCTCATATCAACTTATCCATACAAGCAACCACTTGGGATATGGATCAATAGGAAGCAAAATGGTGACTTAACCAAGAGTACCGAATCAAGAGTAGACACCAAGATTTATGTGGAAACCTCTTGCGGGGAAAAACCACGGGTGACGGCGAGCAATTCACTATATGAAGAAGCAATAAAAAAGTGGGAGCCAACAAGGATGAGAAGGCTCCAAATCCCCCGTAGATTTCACATTCTATTGGATGGATTTGGTGGATCTAAATCTCTCCTCTCCTCTCCCTAACCCTAGCTCTCTCCCAAGGATAAGAACTGAACTCTCTGGTTCTTCCCGAGTTGGGGATGAACCATATAATGGTAGCTTTGCAGAATAGCCCTCGGAGCTCCAGAAAATTACAAACAACCCCAATTTCAGCATTCAACATATATATGATCTGTTTTGCATAACAAAAGAGCTAATGAGCTTCCAAATTGGTGAAATTAGAAGCTGCACATCACAATTCTCCCTCATCGACAAATGAACCATAGAGCAAGCACATCAAGTTCCTTGATGCCAAAAGTTCAATCTTCAAATGCTTCATCTTCAAGTGGATAAATCAACATATATCAACTCACCGCCACCAAAGCTCCACTTAGGAGCTAACTCGGGCAAGAACGAATACCAACCAAGTTCAAGCAATGCTCGAACTTGGCTTTCGGAACAACCTTGGTTAACATATCAGCGGGGTTATCCTTTGTGCCAATTTTCTCAACATACAAAGCTTTCCTTTTCACATGAAGCCGAATAAAGAAATTCCGCACATCAATATGCCTGGTTCTCTCATAAAATTTTTCATCTTTTGCAAGGTGAATCGCACTTTGGCTATCACAAAAGACAACACGATCAACTTGCTCAATACCCAAATCACCAAGAAAACCATGCAACCAAATAGCCTCCTTCACTGCCTCATCCAAAGACATAAACTCAGCTTCTGTGGTAGATAAAGCAACTATGTGCTGCAAGGTTTCCCTCCAGCTAACACAAGACCCACAAAGTTGAAACACATAACCAGTAAGGGAGCGCCTCTCATCAAAATCCCCAGCAAAATCAGAATCAGAATAACCAACAATTTGTCCGGGATTTGCTGCCTTTTGATAAAACATCAAACCAAATTCGCTTGTGCCTCTAAGATACCTTAGGATCTACTGTACTGCCTTCCAATATTCTTTTCTTGGTTCTGACATAAAACGGCTCACAACACTAACTGCATGTTCAATATCCGGACGTGTGCAAACCATAGCATACATCAAACTGCCAACAGCACAAGCATAAGGAACCTGATACATGTACATTTCCTCCTCTGTATCTAATGGCCCTGATGAAGCTGACAATATGAAATGTGCTGCCAATGAATTAGAAACAGATTTCGCTTGTGACATGTGAAACCGATGCAGAACCTTCTCAATATACTGACTTTGTGAGAGCCAAAGTCTACCCAAAGACCTGTCACGGCGAATATCCATACCCAATAACCTCCTGGATGCACCCAAATTCTTCATCTCAAACTCACTCTTGAGCATGGCCTTTGTTTCATCAATAGAAGAACGACACTTTCCTGCAATAAGGATGTCATCAACATAAAGCAAGAAATACACCCTTGAGCCATCTGCAAGCACCTGTTAAAACACACAAGCATCATATGAACTTCGTTCAAAACCATGGCGACTAACATAAGAATCAAAATGATGGTACCATTGTCTTGGATATTGCTTCAAGCCATATAATAACTTCTTTAACAAACAAACATGGTTTTCTTTTCCTTCAACCACGAAGCCTTCTGGTTGTGCCATAAAGATCTCCTCCTCAAGCTCACCATGATGAAATGCAGTCTTCACATCCATTTGCTCTAATTCCAAATCAAATAGAGCAACCAAAGCTGGCAAAGCCCGAATTGAAGTATGCTTCACAACTGGAGAAAATACCTCATGATAATCAATTCCCTCCTTCTGATTGAAGCCCTTAGCAACCAATCTAGCTTTGTATCTTGGAGCACCAACATTTGGAGAAGCATCTTTGAGCTTAAACACCCATTTACAACCAACAATCATGCGCCCCTTGGGCGGCAACACCAAATCCCAAGTATCATTCTTATGCAATGATTCCATCTCCTCGATCATAGCCTGGACCCAACTAGCAGCCTAAGGACTACCAACTGCCTCTCTGTAAGTGCTAAGCTCATCATGAACAATATCCTCAGCTACTGCCAAAGCGAAAGCAGCTGTACCTCTGCCTCGCTCAACTAGTGTGACCCACTCTCCATAGCGCTATGGTGGTCTCCTCTATCTCTGTAAATTATGTGTTATAGAAGAGTCTAGAGCATCTGAAGCTCCACCATAAACTGTATCCTCCAACTGACCATCAACTGCATCTGACTCATCATCTGCCTCATCGGTGTCACCCTGAACACCATCCGCAGACACAACAATGGCTGCTGCTGCTACTGACTGCCAACTATAGTAGATTCGGTCACCTGAGTCTCCACCTAAAATGTTACCCTCTGTGTTGCTCGCTCTACCTCTAAACCACCACCTGGAGAAGCTCCACATGAAGTGGAAGCCTCTTCCAACTGCCGACAAGCTGGAGTAGCAATCGCCATCTCATCAAAGGTCACATCTCTACTGACGATCACCTTCGGGGGTTTCAAATCTTTACACCACAAACGATACCCCTTAACTCCATGTAACACCCAAAAATATAGGAATTAAAATTTTAAAAATATTTTTATAAAAGTCACAAAATAAAATTGTGCATGCATCTTTTCTTCTTTTTTTTTTCTTCTCCTACTCTTTTTCTTTCAGCCCAGCCCAAATCCTTCTCTTCTCTTCTCATTTTCTTTTCTCCCCGCAGCCCAATCCAGCAGCCCAACTCAGCAGCCCAAGCCAGACAGCCCAATCTGCCTTACTCACCCTCACCTCTCTCTCACCGCCAGATGGGTCCCACCTGTCGGCGCCTTCTTTCTTCTTTCCTTTCTTCTTCCTCTATTCCGCACCGCTTCTTTTCTTTCCTTTCTCCACCGCGACAGCAGGCGTGCCGCGCCGTCGTCCGTGCTTTCCCCTTCCTTTTTCCTTCCTCACCCCAAGTCCGGATCGACTCCGCGCCGTCGCCCGCGTCTCTCCTTCCTTCCCCGTGACGCTGGATGCCTTACTGGCCGCGGTTCCGCCCTTTCCTTCACAAGAGCCGCCGCCTTCCTTTTCCCCGGCCACTCCGCCCCTATAAAACCCCGCCGGAGCCCCGCTTTGCACCCAGAGCCATCCTCAAACCCTTTCCTCTACTCAACACCGTCGCACGCCGCAGGAATTCGCACGCCGCCTCTTCGTCGACTCGCCGTCCCGCTGCTTCTGCGCCGCCTTCAACTTTCGCCGGAGTTCCGCGAGTTGGTGAGCATCAAGCCGCACTCGTTTCCCCTCTCTCTCTCTCGCTCTGTCGCAACCCTAATTTCTCGCCGGAGATCTGTTTCCGCCCGCCGCCGTGGCCGCCGGTTTATAGTCGCCGCACAGCCGTCCCATGGCCACCAATACCTTCGCCGTGCCGCCCACTCTCTCCCAGGCATAAACCCAGCTTGAACTAAGCCCCGGAACACCAGATTCGGTGAAGCTCCGGCCGTCCGTCGCCGCACTCGCTCGCCGCCGGCGCTCAACACAGCTCCGATTCGCCCGACCCTTTTCACCCTGTTGAGCCGACCCTTAACCCGCCGCTTGATTTTGATCCAACGGACCAGATTCACCCGACCCTAGCCGTCCCCGGAACTTTTGCAGAAAGACCCTAAGGTTTTCCAGAAATCAACCCGCAGTCCAGATTAGTAGAAAAATAATTAGAGTTGAGCCCTTACTTTTTCTGTTCCGACCCTTGACTTTTCTAGAATTAGTACCCGCCATCCAGAACCTATAGTTTTGCACCCCGACCCTCTGTATAAGGTTTCATTATGTTTTAGCCCCTGATTTCTTCAGATTTAGCCCCTGAAAGTTCAAAACTCTCACAGTTAGGTCCCTAGATCACTGTTTTAGCCATATCTTCATCGTTTCAACTCCGATTTCAGCGATTCTTGCGCCCACGTGATCCTTGCATCATGAACTATAACTTCAGCATCCTTTTTACTTTCTGTTTGTACTGTTTGTTGTACTGTTTCTTATTTGTTTATGTATGCTTGTTTGTGTGATCGCGTAGACAACGTGACGTTCGAGCAAAATCAAGAGCAAACTTACGAGAAATTAAATCAGCAGCTGTTTGAGGAAGGCAAGTGGATTTCCCCCCCTGCATATTCTATTTGAACCCAACAATAGCATGATAAATCACTTTATTTTAATGTTGCTTGCATAAACTTGATGGGTTACCTATACTAAGGACATACATAGTCTTTTACCCCAAACCTTGAAACACCTGGGTTTACTATTTATGTTGGGTAGTTACGCTTAGTTGCAAACTTTGGGATTGGTATTGGTTTACTCTTATGTCAATGTTGATCACGTTTCATATTGTTGTTATACCGCGTAATTTCAAGATCAACTTTGTTTAATGGGAACATGGAGAACCACCCAAGAAAACAG
Organism: Panicum miliaceum; assembly: GCA_032594955.1. Classification (NCBI taxonomy): domain Eukaryota; kingdom Viridiplantae; phylum Streptophyta; class Magnoliopsida; order Poales; family Poaceae; genus Panicum; species Panicum miliaceum. The sequence continues at coordinate 13,515,031 of CM064060.1, read as the reverse complement.
TGCAACCACAAAGTCATATGGCTCTGACCTTAGCCAATTAATTAGATGTGTAGTTTGCTGGTGGCCTTACCGAAAGGGCAAGGAGGGGGTCGGTGATAGGAGTCATAGCCCGATCCTCTTGGTGTAGCTGCCTTTGCTAAGGAGCTGACCATTAGGGAGGTTTATGGACCACACTGCTACTGAAAATCTAGCGGGCTGCCTAGCTCTCGACATGTCTTTATAAAGGCTTCGTAGTATACCCACGCCACTCACCTTGGAACTGTTTAAGGGTCTTGCAAACCCGAGCAACTCAGGGGAACACGATTTGTGGGTAAAGTGTACAACCTCTGCAGAGTGTAAAACTGTTATAACAGCCGTACTCACGGTTAAGAGTGGCTTGGACCCTCACATGATAATGAAACTTGAAGATTAATTAAATTGTGGTTCGTGATTTATGTTTATGTTGATGGTATCCTTATATTTTTGCTAAAGTGGGTTGGTATAAACTTAAACCTAGTTAATAGGTGCTTGTTAATAAATACTTGACCAACTAAAAATGACCGCTGCTGCAAACCTTAGCCTATCCTTAATGGCCTTGCATATTCTCCCCACTTGCTGAGTACCAACCATAAGAGTACTCACCCCTGCCCCTGCTGTTCAGAAAAGAACTTTGAAGAGGAGATCTTCGACGACTTCGAGGAGTTCTAGGCCATGCGTTCACCAGTCATCGCCTGTGGAAGACGGAGTTGTTGGAGACTTCGTATAGGGTATAACGGTTTATCGTTTAAAGACATTTATGTCTCTTTTATACGGAGTGTAATATTGTTAAATACTTTATTTAGTTACTTTTTGAGCATTGTTTTTTATATATTACACTTTCCGTCTACCATATGTGTGTGAACATGATCCTGGCGCACATATGAGATGCATCTGGTTCTTTCTTGAATCGGGTGTGACACTCCATCACCATAACCAAGAAAGACACACTTCAAAGCTTGAGGTTCCAACTTGTTCTGGCGAATGTGTGCATACGCCGGACAAACAAATATCCTCAAGTAGTCAAGTGATCATATTGAGGTGGCTTGCCGGACCACACCTCCTCTGGTGTCTTGCAATTTATAGCTATCGATGGCGAGCGATTAACCAAGTAGCATGCAACGAGTCCTTTCCAACAGTGTCATGTTCATACGTTCCGCAACTCCATTCTGTTGTGGAGTGCCAACTGTGGTGTAGTGTCGAATTATGCTAGCGTCCTGGCAATACTTCTCAAATTCTCCTGAGCGGAACTCTGTGCCATTGTCTGATCTTAAATATTTGACCTTTCTTTCTGTTTGTGTTTCCACCATAGCCTTCCACTGACGGAAAGGAGCAAATGTCTCATCTTTGGACTTCAAGATGTGGACCCAAACCTTCCTGCTGAAATTATCAACAAAGGATAACAAATATTTTCCACCTCCAATAGATGTCACCAGTGCATCACCCCACAAATCAGTATGCACATAGTCAAGAATAGCCTTGGTCGTGTGAACCGACCTGCTGAACCTCAAACGAGTTTGCATCCCAAAAACACAATGCTCACAGAACTGCAAACTACCTGTCTTTCGACTGCCCAACAGACAACGACGACTCAACTAAGCCATACCACGCTCTGACATGTGCCCCAATCTAATGTGCCACAATGTAGTCATAGTATCATCATCAACCTAGGAACTAGAAGCCACAGCAACTGACCCAGTAAGCAAACTGCCCTGAAGAAAATACAAGTCATATGTATCTGGAGTAGTAAGAGCCTTCATCACACACAAGGAACCCCTGAAGACCTTGATCTGATAGTTATGAGTCACAAACTTGTAGCCCTTTCGATCAAGTGCCTTGAAAGAGATCAAATTCTTCTTCAGCCCAACCACATGGCGAACACCTGTGAGTGTACGAATAATTCCATCAAACATCTTGAATTTGATTGTACCAATACCAACTCTGCACTTTGTGTCATTACCCATCGAAACTGAACCACCATTCAATGGCTCATAAGTTGCCAACCACTCTCTATGCGGACACATATGGTAAGAACAAGCAGAATCAAGAATCCAACTAGTGCTGAAACTCATATCAAAATCAGCTGATGCACTAGAAGCACACTGCCCAACTGAAGAACTATCTGCACTGACAACAAGTAACTCACCAGACCCAACTGAATCACCATCTGCAACTGCCACACTAGCTGTCGAAGAATTTTCACCCTTGCTGTCATCACCTTGTTTGTCCCTCTTTTTCTTCAATTTAGGACAATCCCACTTGAAATGGCCAAAGTCCTTGCAATACCTGCACTGAATGCCTTTGCTACCCGAACGTAATTTTGAACGGCCCTTAGATTTCCTCCTGCCACTGCCAGAAGCATCACCACCACTATGACTGCGCTCTATGGATCTCCTACGACTCACCACTAGACCCTCACTCTGGCCATGACTCTCCATACGAGACTTCTTGAGCAAATTCTTAGACAAAAGGATAAAAGTAATATCATCCATAGCAATAGAATCTGTGCCATCATAAGAATCTGGGAGTGAACACAAGAACAAAATAGCCAAATAATTTGTATCCATAGAGCTAGCAACATTCTGATGATCAAGCACCGCTTTATTGAATTCATCAATATATTGCTTGATAGGAGTGCCTTCTTGCATACGCATCCTAAACAAGCGCATCATGAGGTAGAAACGACTTGAGAGTGATTTGTCCAAATAGCGAGATTCCAATTTCTTCCAAAGAGCCATAGCATATTTCTCCTCACAAACTTGCCTTAAAACATTATCAGCAAGAGCAAAACGGAGTACTGTCAATGCCTTCTTATCTATTGTCTTCAACTCATCCTTAGATGCGCTCACCAAATCTGAATCAACATCTTCTAGAGCAATATCTAAACCCTTATCAACTAGGACAGATTGCATTTTCACTTGCCATAGCCTAAAGTCACCATTGCCATCAAACTTGCTCACTTCTAATGTTGACATATTGAACCAAATTAGCCAATTAAATTGTGCCTTTGATAATTAATAGCTCTGATACCACTTGTGATAACAATGGAGCGGGAGAATACTCAAATTAGCAAACTAACTTCTCAGAAGCATTTCACCGAACACCTTGTGTGCAGAAAATAAAACAGCACATATGCTTGAAACCACCAAACCACAAGTTGTCCAATGATCCAACAACAAGATACTTGCAGCAACTAGCTCACTAGAACATCAATCCTCATCATCTCATATCAACATATCAAAGAACACACATATGCCTCTCATGCCAACTTATCCATACAAGCAACCACTTAGGATATGGATCAATAGCATGCAAGATGATGACTTAACCAATACTAAGTAGATACCAAGATTTACGTGGAAACCCCTTGCGGGAAAAACCACAGGCGACAGCGAGCAACCCACTATATGAAGAAGCAATACAAAAGGTGGGAGCCAACAAGGATGGGGAGGCTCCAAATCCCCCATAGATTTCACTTCCTATTGGATGGATTTGGTGGATCTAAACCTCTGCTCTCCTCTCCCTAACCCTAGCTCTCTTTTAAGGACAAGAACTGAACTCTCTATTTCTTCTCGAGTTGGGGATGAGCCATATAATGGCAGCTTTGCAGAATAGCCCTCGGAGCTCTAGAATAATACAAACAACCCCAATTTCAGCATTCAACATGTATAGAATCATATAATCTGTTTTGCATAACAAAAGAGCTAATGGACTTCCAAATTGGTGAAATTAGGCGCTGCACATCACAAACAATGAGAAAGAAAAAAAAGAACAGTGCTATTTAATTAACGTCACGAGGACAATAATAACGAGTACAAAGTTTACATCTGCATCGACTTGCACGGTTCGCCACCTGGTTGGTGGTTCTTACCTGAAATGTTTTTTCCTTATAACGAACAATTCTGCGATCATTTTTTTCCTTAGCATTTTCCGCCTCAAGTATACAAAACTTTCACCAACTTTAGGTGTTTCCTTAATACAGCGGGCAGTTCTCCTGTCATTCATTTTAGAAAAAAATATTAATAACGATGGAGGCATGAACGGTGGGGGTTCAGCAGCCAGCACCCGGTTGGACACGTCACTCAGCCGGCGTGCCCAAAAGCAGCATGCACGCGCGCACGGTATACTACTTCCCAAGGAAAGAGAGGCGAGGCCGTCCATGGAGGCCACGATCTTGCTGCAATGCTGCCCCGTAGGCGTACTAACCCGGAACAGACAGACAGAGAAACGGACACCGGATGGGATGGCGCCATCACCAAGCATGCGTCGTGCTGCTGCCGGAGACTCCGAGTTCCTCTCCTCCTCAAACCATTTTCTTATTCCGTTTCCATTTGTTAATTACGACCGAGAAAAAAGGTTTTGTACTTGAAGCACTCTTTTTAGTATTATATTATCTGGCGATGATCCACCCGAAAGCTCCGAGGATTTTGCAGCTAAAATATACTAGGATGTCAGAATATACTGCCTGCTATGCTAGTATTCCTTTACCATTTCCAATATACTACTACTGTTTACTCTCATGTCAGAACCCAACGGCTCTTTGCTGTGATGTCGCCATGGTCACGCAGCAACTGCTTACCGCTATTTTTTTTAAAAAAAAACGGCTTACCGCTTGTCCAGCTTGTCCGGTTGTCTGTGACGAAACCGACACCACGTTAGCACATGCGTGGCTTGGCTGCTCTTTTTCTTTCTTTCTTTCTTTTTTCCATTCTACTCCCTCCATTCCAAACTATTAGTCGTTTTAACTTTTCTAACTATATACTTTTTGCTATACATCTAGATATATATCATGTCTAGGTGCATAGTAAAATTTATCTAGAAAAATTAAAACGACTAATTTGTGATGGGGGAAGTACTAGGCTTATAGGTTGCCAAGCAGATCAATCTGCATCCAGCTTACTGTATTTTACATACCTTAAAATTCATGGCATCGTTAAAACTGTAATCTTTTTGAAGTTTTTGAAAGTCCACTCTACCCTTTTTCTTTTCCTTAAACTGTGGTTTTACTTAGATCATTTTAACAAATATAAATAAATAAATTTTATTATGTATCTAGATACAATTATATATCTATGTACTTTAAAAAAACAGCCAAGTGCATCTTTCTTTTTTTACTAGCAATTTGCAACCATGGAGTTGGAGGGGCGGTTGCAGGTTGCTTAGTAGTTGGGATCATGCGTGAGCTTGTGCAAGCCTTTTCATTCGTGGTGTCCACTCTGTATTCTTCCGGACGGCCGCATCTCTGACTTCTTTTTTATCTTTTATTTTTGGACCTACGCTTGCCTACATACCATGCTTCCTGACAAACAAAATGAACTTATAGCGTGGTCATCATGCCTCTTTTGCTTCCTTTTTTCTAAAATAATTGAAAGTGATCCAGCGAGGAAGGCTCGGGCAGAGGCTGAAAGTTTGAATAAATAAGTCTATAGCACCAACCACATCAATCAAGGAGAGAAAATAGTGGAAAGAAAGAATCCCCATCCCTTTCGCCGCTGGAGATAGGCGAGAAGCATGAATACGATCCTACAAGAGCATTCATTTTGCTCCCATGCTTATGGAAAACACTTGGAAAAAATGATACTTTTCATGTTAAGATTTTTGTAAGGACAACCAAAGCAAGCACCAAAAACAACCATTGTGTTGTGACGTCGTTTTTCTCTCGTTAACCTTCTTTATCCTTCTATCTTTTTTTAATCCTCATTTCGAACACAACAACCTTGCGGAAATTAGTGTGTTATATTACTATACATTTTGAAACAAACATGGAATGCTTGTGTTAGAAGCTGATGCCTAATGGCCAGGAGTCAGGAGAGCACATGATCCATATATAGCCCAGAGTTTTTCAAGCGAGAGGATTGCTGACCTCCACTTAAGTACTTTGAGTGTACTATTTTCTTGCAGTCCAGTTTTAGGTGCTGACAAGATACAAATATTTTTACATTATGTCTCACCGCACCAGCTACACACAAATGTGAAGAAAATTTGGGAGAAGTAAATCAAGCCACCATCTCAACTTCTCAAGCCATCCACAAATTTCCCTCTGCCAAAAAAATATAAAAATAAATATCTCCTCATGGGACCAGTGGCAGTAGGTGAGGCAACAAATTTATTTTCCATTCCAGGTTGAGGCTGAGAAATTTCTACCAGACGCAAGAAAAGGAAAAATATTCCAAACAAAAAAGAAAAGGATGCCTAGGGAGAGAGAAATGTTGTGAGGTGGGCCCGCATCATGGGGGGTTGGTGGCCGTGGGGTTGGTGAGGGAGGGCTACCGCGCTAGTCTGCTACCGCCCAGCGGGTGGCTTCTCCCCCGCTGTGGGGCCCACCCGGTCAGTGTCCGGCCGCGACGTCCTCACGTGCGCGCCTGCCCACCCGCAAAATACTTTCCGCACCGCAACTCGGGGTACACCCGCAGCCCGGGCGGGCCCACCGCGGCCTCCCGGGATCCAGCGCGGCTATAAATGGCGGCCCCCGAGCATTCCCGAGACCCCGTGCCACACATCCGTCCGCCTCTTCTCCTCCCTCCTGCCGGGTCCCGAATAAAGAGCAGCAGCGCAAGGTAAGCCACCTCGCTGCTTCTCTCTCGTTCGATCGCCGTGCTTCTCGCTAGGTCCGTGCTCTTGTGTCTGGTGGGTGTGCGGGACGCTGGGAAGCTGGTCGTTCCTTTCTCGGTGGCCATTTCTTTGGGGGTAGTGCTGGATCTGTGGTGCGGGATCCGGTGGTTGTGCGGATCTCGTTTGCTGGTTTCTGTTGATTATCTGTAGGCCCATGGATCATTTCGAGGGGATTAAGGGCACCAGTAGTGTACAGAAGGCTAAGGCGGGCTGCAGCATCAGGATTGGAGCAGAAATTTGGGGTAAATAAAAACTGAATTTTCTGAATGGCGAAAATTTCTTAGGTAGCAATGGAGAAAAATTGGGATTTTTTTTTGCTGAATTTTCTGGTGCTTCGGCGGGATGACGTCTGGATTCTGGTTGAGGGAGAGCGCTCTTCGCTTAGATCTTACATCCTGTGCATGCTGTGCGCTAATTTTTAGATCTGAAGGCATCGATTTTACTATCCGTTCGTCATTCAATTCGAGCTATGTGCAGTGGATTTGGGGATATGCAGATTCTGATTCTTTGATTGCTCCCTTCCGCAGAGGTTGGTGGAGTAATTTACCCCAGAACAAGGCAGCAGCAATGGCGGCGGAGAGCTTCCTCTTCACCTCTGAGTCCGTGAACGAGGGGCACCCCGACAAGCTGTGCGACCAGGTCTCGGACGCCGTCCTGGACGCGTGCCTGGCGCAGGACCCCGACAGCAAGGTGGCCTGCGAGACCTGCACCAAGACCAACATGGTGATGGTGTTCGGCGAGATCACCACCAAGGCCACCGTCGACTACGAGAAGATCGTGCGCGACACCTGCCGCGAGATCGGCTTCACCTCCGACGACGTGGGCCTCGACGCCGACCGCTGCAAGGTGCTCGTCAACATCGAGCAGCAGTCCCCCGACATCGCGCAGGGCGTGCACGGGCACTTCACCAAGCGCCCCGAGGAGATCGGCGCCGGCGACCAGGGCCACATGTTCGGCTACGCCACCGACGAGACCCCCGAGCTGATGCCGCTCAGCCACGTGCTCGCCACCAAGCTCGGCGCGCGCCTCACCGAGGTCCGCAAGAACGGCACCTGCGCCTGGCTCAGGCCCGACGGCAAGACCCAGGTCACCGTCGAGTACCTCAACGAGGGCGGCGCCATGGTCCCCGTCCGCGTCCACACCGTCCTCATCTCCACCCAGCACGACGAGACCGTCACCAACGACGAGATCGCCGCCGACCTCAAGGAGCACGTCATCAAGCCCGTCATCCCGGAGAAGTACCTCGACGAGAAGACCATCTTCCACCTCAACCCGTCAGGTCGCTTCGTCATCGGTGGCCCCCACGGCGACGCCGGGCTCACCGGCCGCAAGATCATCATTGACACCTACGGAGGTTGGGGCGCCCACGGTGGTGGCGCCTTCTCCGGCAAGGACCCCACCAAGGTCGACCGCAGTGGGGCCTACATCGCCAGGCAGGCGGCCAAGAGCATCGTGGCCGCTGGCCTCGCCCGCCGCTGCCTCGTGCAGGTGTCCTACGCCATCGGCGTGCCCGAGCCCCTGTCGGTGTTCGTCGACTCGTACGGCACCGGCAAGATCCCCGACAAGGAGATCCTCAAGATCGTGAAGGAGAACTTCGACTTCAGGCCCGGGATGATCACCATCAACCTCGACCTCAAGAGGGGCGGCAACAGGTTCATCAAGACCGCCGCCTATGGCCACTTCGGGCGCGACGACGCCGACTTCACCTGGGAGGTTGTGAAGCCCCTCAAGTTCGACAAGGCATCCGCTTAGAGAAGAGGACGCTGAGTGTCTGTCTCCGTGCTATCATCTACCTCTTGCTGCTGATGTTACCTGCAAGCATTGCTGCTGCTGCTGCTGCTCCTGGATGTGTGTCTGATCAGTGACTGGCTGCTTCCTTGAAAGAAGATGCAGAAGATGAAGAAGAAAGCTTTGGCAATCGCCGCAGCAAGCCATGTCGCCGCCGGCGGCATAGTGATTGGGTAAAATTTAGTGTGGCAGCCAGGATTACGCGCTGATCTTTACCTTTACTAGTTTGGTCGTCCGGTATCTTTTTTTCATCCTTGCTCCCCGCCCCTTTTCGAGTCTGTACTGAAACTGCTGAGAGATTTGCAGTTTTCATCTATCATAATTCGTATGTACTGTATTTCTTTGGTGCCCCCTCCTGTGCAACCAACGGCATTGGTAATACTGTCTGTTAATTTTCAAAAGAAAAACTCTGTTTCGATGTCAATCAAATGACCAAATGCGATCCCTTTTTCGAAATAAAACCATATGTGACCCTAATAGTACTAGCACTAGCCATGCGGCACGGATTCTCTAAGGCTATCCGCACCGCGCCCCTCTATCCGCGCCTGAACTGGAAATACCGCGGTCGAACCGCTGCACCGCGCACCTGTATCCGCACCCCAAAGCTCCGTTCGCTACAGTGCACCTCCAATTCCAGCGGCGGCACCCAGCTGCCGTGTGGGCCGCACCCCGCAACGCCCCCTGCTGCGAGCTGCCGCCCCTGCTCAGCTGTTGATTTATAGATGCAAATGCAGGTCAACGGGGGCAGCCTTTCCTCTTATCGATCTGTGCATCCACTCTGACATGTGGACCATACCCTCTTTACAGATTGATTTAGCATTGGAGCGGTGCGATAGCCTAACTTGCTTAGACGTACATTGCTCATCCCACGGCTGCTAAAGCTACCAGCATTGTCAATGCATAGCCAATTAAGCCTGCTGTAGTTATCAGCTAAAATAAGACTGTCCACACTCGTTATACTCTAAATTCATCCTCTAAAAGAAATATTTTATCATAATCATCGAGATTCTCTCCTCTATATCCCGTTCTTCCGCACTCATCCATCCTCTATATCTCTACTCCCTCCGTCCAAAAACAACAAGTCATTCTGGGATTCAAAATTTATCCAAAAAACAAGTCATCTTACCCTATTTAGAAAGTGCATGTGCATGCAAGAATCAATTAGTGCTAAATATAGGTAACAAATAGGGGCAAACATGATCATTTTACCTTCTTATTAATTTATCCTAGAATTCCTAGGATGACTTATTTTTTGGGACGGAGGGAGTACTCTATACAAACTACTACAGCGAGCCCCACATGTCAGGATTTTTTTACCTCCCGACCCCTCCCTCCATCCACCCGTCCCCCTACCGCCCCCCCCCCCGCCCCCCCCCCCCCCTCCTCCGCCCAGACCGCCGCACAGCCCAGTGCGCGCCGCCCAACCTCCAGCGCGCAGCCGCCGGCCGCCCCTCCTCCTCCCTCGCCGGGCGGACGACGGCGGATCTGGCGCCCCGACGCAGGTGCGGGCCGGTCGCCTCCGCCATGGCCGTCGCGGCCCCTCCCTCTCCGCCGCGAGCCCATCCTTCCTCTCTCTCTCTCTTCTGCGCCTGCTGGGTTCCGTGTGCTCCGGCCGGAGCCGCGGCCATCTCCCCACGGCGGGATCTGCCCGGCCCTCTCTCGCGCCCCTCCCTCATCGAGCTCGCCGGTCCACCGCGGGAGGCCACCGGCAGGAGGCCGGGCGAGGCAGCCCCGGTAGCGGTGGCGGCGGCGGGCAGGCGTGCCGCCGGATCCGGGACCCCCGCCGACCGGATCCGCGGCTAGAGGACCGGGGGCATCCTCGTGCCTCCTCCTCCCTCGCGCTCCGGCAGCCAGCGCGGCGCGGCGGCAGCAGCCCCCCTCCCCTGCTCCCTCCCGGCGCCGCCTGGTCCCCTTCTCCTCCTCCCGTCCTCTACTCCCTCCAGGCCGGCGAGCTCGCCCTCCCTCCCTGATGCGCTCCGAGCTCCGGCCTCCCTCCCTCCGGTTAGATCCGCACGACGCTTGCTCCCGCTCGGCTCCTCGCGGCGGCGGCAGACTGCGTCGACGGCAGCGGCTACGAGGAGCTGCCGGTCTCGAGGGCCGTCCAGGGGCGACGTGCCGGGCGTGGGAGGGGCAAGCTCTGCGCCGTCGGGGCTCTGGGATCTCCGCCGCGGCCCCATCCCCCGGCTTTGCTCGAGCCCCAGCGACGGCGGGCGCGGCCTGCGCGGCGGTGGCGGACCGGCCACGGCCTTGGCAGCGGCGGCGTCGAATCAGGCGCGGGAGGAGGCGGGGGAGCAACGGCCGGAGACAGGCCCCACGCCGCGTCGGCGCGTAGCGGACGGCCGCTACCGCGCTAGATTTAGCGTGCTTCCTTCCATCCGCTAGAATAGCGGAACCTTTTACCGTACCCGGTGCGACTCAAAAAACGCTAAATTCATACTGCAGTATGGAGTTGCGTTTCTTTTACCGCACCCGGTGCGGACAGCCTAAGGCCACTCCAGGTGTCACATAAGGAACGACATCTAACAAAGATATTTCACTTACTAATTGAAGAATTGTCTTTCAAAAAGATAATTGAAGAATTAAACAAGAATTTTAGTTTAAGTTTTTTTCAAACAGTTCAATAATCTAAAAACCAAAGTAACTTCCACCAAAAGCCACTATGAGCATCACTCAAACTTAGCATCTCACGCCATGAGAGGAGTGATGCTCCAATCTCCTCTTTCTTCTTTGAGGGTCACTCTAGGCATACACTGTGGAGGGTCTAATATACCAGATGGATTTATACAATAGCAATAGAGTTTACCTGCCTATGAATCTCCACAAATAGCACACAAGTTTGGAATTTTCATTGCAACGGAATCTCCACAAAAAGCCATCAATTAGCTGTGTAAATTTTATATCTAGAATAAACCCATATGATATAGTAGTATCCTTGGGGCGGATTATTTTTGTTATTTGGATTACGGAACTGTGCAAAATACTTAAGTAAAATGTTTGTTTAATTTTACTCAAGCAAGTTAGAGAATCTGTGCCTTTCGGGCCATGACCATGAGCTGCGTAGCAGATTCACAAATCCTCCATCATCCAGTATGGGTTTGTGTTGCTCTGGTGCTGACCCTTGAGCACCATGAAAGGTAAAAAACAAGATTCATGTCATCATGTGACCTCTGGCCACTGTGAAAGCCTGAAAGGTACTTAGGTACACAGTTGATACTGCAGTTGGCAACAGAGGACACAGGCTGGATCTTTGTTGTTTCCACAAGTAGCCAACTTGAACCAGCGGTGACTGTCCTTACTGAAGCAAACTAGCAAAGTTGGCCACCAAAACTTGCTGCACAGTGAAATCTGTGTTCACCTCCTACAGACCCTACAGACTACAGTGCTGGCCTCAATCAGGAGCAGCAGCAGAACGCCGATGGTTTCTGCCTTTCTGGCATCACAGATCAGGACCGAGGCAACTGTTTCTGTTTGCAGGATATGGTGGGTGCGAAATTGAAGTGTGGAAACTGTGGCCGCGGCCGCACGCGGAGCCGGGCGGCGATCGTCGGCGACGAGCGGGGCCAGTGGCGGTGGGTGGGGGCTGGCCTTGCCTGGCCTGGCCGCGGATCTGGATGCGAGTGCGAGCACGCCACGTGACGACAGCGGCCGGTGAGCAACCGGGCATGGAGCCGGCGTCCAGCCACGCCCACGCGCCGGCGGCGTCCGCGAGCGACGGGCAGGCATGGCCGTTTCCGCGATCCGATCCTGTCGGTGGTCCCGGCGCTCGCCGGAGCGCGCGGCGGGTGTTCGGCCGGCGGCTAGTTTCGCCAAAAACTGAGCGAAAAATGGAAAACGCGCACGCGCACACAAGTGTGAGATGGCAAGCCTTTTGTCTTGCATCACACTGGTTTTGTAGTGAACTGAATGGAACAAACGGGAAATGCCACGCCAAGGCATGCCAGATCACACCGTCTGGCATGTGGCTCCACCGATCGGTGGCCCCATACGTACCATGAGATTCACGAGGGGCGTGGAGCACGTTTTGTTTTTTTTTTTATTGTGAAGATGCAACCATGATCTAGTACTGGTGGCTAAGAATTCCATTATTGGCGTATGTACAACAGTACAAGGCACACGCCGTCCGCGGAGCTCCGGCGATCGCCGGAACGGCGCAGCCATGCACGTGTTTGGCCGGCTATTTCGCCGTAACCTGAGCAAATTAAGCAGCAATGCCAGAATGGAAGCAAACGCACACAAGTGTGAGATGGCAAACCTTTTGCCTTGTAGTGCATTGGTTTTTGTAGTGAAATAAACTGAAAATGTCAGATTGCACCAGCCAGCCATCTGGCTGGTGAAAAACCGTCGGCGCGTCTGGCCGTGACGCCTGCCGGCCTTTGAGGGTGCCGGCGGGGTGGTTCCTCCGCTGATCGGTGGCCGGATCGGATACCGGCCATCTCGCGTTCAGTCGTATGTAGGTCGGCCTACCGTCTACGTCCATCAGGTCAAGCTCACAATTTCTTTTTCCTTTTTTTTTGAAAAAACACTCGTGGGGGCCTGGAGCATGCTTCTTTTGTTTTTTTATTACTGTGAAGAAGGTAGTATGATTTAGTACTGCCTTCCATTATTCGTGTAGTGATGATAGACCTTGGGATGGCCACATGGTTTACTATCTTATCCTCTAAATGCACTCATCGCGTGCACCGACAATCATAGCCTCGAAGAAAATATCTATCGGAAATTTTAAAAAGTGTTGCGCTTGCTTCTTTTTAAATATACATGATTTTTAAGAGGAACTAATTAGCTTATTCTAAATATTATATATGAAAAATGGATGGAATGTCTTGCTTGTCAATTCTCGTTTGTTGTGCGTGAGACAGTGAGAGCCTGTCTGTACAAACGGGAAAAAATCAAAATGGAAACCGACGTGAAACCAGACACTCTATCCTCTTGGCGTGATCACGATATATAATTATATTGGATCCCAGATATTCTTCAGAAAGCGATTTATCTGTTGAAGACTTTTACTGACTTTAATAACGACTCACTCTGCTAACTAGAGAGCTCGCGTGGGCATTCAATTAATTTGCTTCTTATTAGTAGCATATATATGAAGTTTGTATTTTCTTTCTCTATCCGAGTGATTAAGTGTACGTCGACCAAAACGCTGACTAGGTCAGCTAGAATTCAACTAACTACCGCTAGTACCCCTATACAAACTTTGTTTCAAGTTTCCCCAACTGTTTATCTACGTCTTCGCTGTTCTCCTTGTACTACATGCTTTTAGTTTTGAATTCTACGAGATGAAAGTTAACATTATATACTGTGTTGGAAAAATGAATAAGAATATTTTTACTGTCGTTTTTCATCTATCTTTTCTGTCATATATACTATTTTTGGCCTTCGAATATGATAATGATGGTGATACGATGGGACCAAGGCATGATCCGATTTGGCGTAGCGCGTTTGGCCAAGAAACAAACTTTGCCAGCGGTGGCGCGTGTAGGTTCCATTGAGCTGTGGCCCCATACCGGCCATCACCACCATATATATACTATCGTTCCCATGCAGTTGTAGGTCCATATCCACCAGCTAGAGCTCATAACTCTCAGCGTCCATGGATGCACATGGAGGCTACCATTGTCACTTTTTATTGTGAAAATGCAACCATAATTAATATCATGCATCCTACGTGCAGCATCAAATTAAGCAGCAATTATCCGATCGCAGGGAAATAATATCTAGGTTTCGATGGCGGGAAGAAAACATCTCTACCTTACAAATTCTCATCATGGTATCTGTTTGGAGGGGATTCTATACGGAGAAGAAAGAAAATGGAAAAATCAGCCCAAAAATTGCTTGAAACCATGTGGTTCGCCTCTGCACTCGTGTCCCTTTATAAACTAATGTTCTTTTGGGAGCTGTTCGCCATGGCTCTAATTATGTTTGTTGGAGCATATAGACATTATTTTGAAAGAATTCACCCACTGAAAATGAGAACCAAGTGCCACTTGGATGGTCAGCAGAGCTGGTTATACAATGTTCACCGGATAACAAACTCCAAGTTTATGCTCACCAATCGACTATTTATTTAATGATCTACCACATCTCCCTCGGTAGCGAAACATATATTGATTTTGCGCAAAGGCCAGCTGGCATGTCACTCGTGTTGTATTTCGAAAAAGAAGACTCATTTGTTGGAAATGCTCTTTCCTAAATTTGTTACGAGATCTTTTGTAACAAGATCTTTAAAAAATTGTGTGAATTCAACATAATGCGAGTACTCATTTTCGACTAATTACTCTTAGCGATGCAAAATTGACTGTTCACGTCTTCTGGCAACCAAAGAGCGTTTCTAAGGCATGCAAAAAAAAAAAAGTCTTCATGTTGCTTGTGCCAACATCTTCTACTAATGACATTATTTTCCCTATCTTTGGATAAATACTTGAGATTAAATATGTGTCAACAAATGCAAAATGGAGAAACGCTTCTCTGAACCTAGTTCTAGACAGTTGCGTCAAATCCAACCATTACAAATTAAATTGACTTGAGATTAAATATGTATCAACAAATAAATACTTGCTCCGTTCCAATTTTTTTATAAATTTTATTTTTCTATATAAATAATATTTAATATGTATTTGGATATAGCTATGTCTAGATATATTAGAAAACTATCTACTTAAAAGCCTAAAATGACCTAGCTATAATCTAGTTTAGAACGGAGAGACTAACAGATAGTCACTTCAGTATCGAACCATGCCTAAGTCGGTTAGATTTCTATACGCTCAAACGAGTCCTTTAGACAATAAAAAACATTAGACTTTTCCCGTCGGCGCGCGGAGGAAGTAGACCAACCACGGCACAAGAGGAAAAAAAACTCCCCGTGGCCCGTGGTGGCAACCAGACCATCCATGCATCTGCTCCCGAGATCCCTTTTCCTCGTTGGAGAAGCACTTGTCCGAGCCTAATCCCGTTGCTTCTCTGAAGCATCTACTCTCCGTCCGGCTGGTGCTGATCAGTGCTCAGCTTTGACTGCAACTTTTTCTTTTCCTCGTCAAACCTCCTGCGATCCGTGGCACGTCGTGCGCGAGCCACCGGGAAAACGACGGCCGCCACGCCCACGCACCACGACGGCCACGGTTAAGCATTCTCAACGTGAGGGCTGACGCAGGGACCTGCCAAATATTCTGTTTGGCAGGCAGGTTTCAGCTGATTTTAGCTGGTCCAAGATTATTCTGCACAAGTAGGCAGCAGTCAGCTGGCTCAGTAAAATTAATTGCGCGGCTGAACTAGTGCGCAGTTGGTAGTGGTGCGCTGGTGTCGTGGAACTAACCCGCGAAGGCGGCCTTCGGCCACATGCACGCGCGGGTGGGACGAGCTGGCTGCCTGGCCACCGGCCTTGACTTGACCAAGAGCTGGCGTGGCCCAGCTCCAGCGCTGTCTCGCCTGCCTGTTCTCCAGCTGCAGCTACTACTAGTCTCTTCCTTCCATTTCCTTTCCTTCTCTGTGTAGAGCGGGAGCCTGGTTATGTAACACGTGACCAAACACGTCCAGTTTTCATTTTTATTTTTTTGCGAGGAACAAACACGAGGAAGTTATACAACTCCATGGGACAATGCCTATATTTTCTTCTTTCTTTTTGCTACGGTTAAACCATGCATTTAGCCCACCAGAGCAGAACGGTGCCCACTCAATGGTGCGAAGGCCCAGGCTTTAGCATGCAAATTACTTTAGTAGTGGGCTCCCTTCTGCACCGTGAGCCCACAAGGATAGGCCTGTTTCGAGTCACTCTCGAGACTGCCATTTGAGCCGTTAGAGCGTCTGCAGAATTCAAACTTTTTTTTTCCTTTTCTCTACGCGTGCCCATGGTGTATAACTGGTTAACTGCACACCAACGCGCGACCAAAGAGGACATAATCTGATTAATTTTGACCAATGGGCGTGCGGCATCTTATACAATTTGCCACGTCCCCCCACCAGACCGACCTGCCATGACACAATTGCACAGTCGCGACAATCTCAGATTTTCCATTCATCGATGGTGCAAAGATGATGATTGTAGTAGGTGCAGGTCACTTCTTTACAAATGGTGCATAGTGCATTCACATACTGCAGTTAGTTTCTTTACATCATGTTTGCTGGCGAATCGCTCAAGATTATCAGCAGTCGCGACCACCAGGCTGCGGTCGGAGCACAGAATGGATGTACAGTCCAAGAATGCGATCTGATCATCAGCAGTTAACCCCACAACGTACTGGACTACTGTTTCAGTTCAGTCGCTGTTCAGCTGCTCTATCATAGTGTCGATCGGCAGCGACCCCAATGGCACCGATGACTCTAGACGCTCGAGCATGTCGAGTTCAAATTGTTCATCGTCGCTGAGATCGGGTGATTGCTCAAGCTGCTCCTCTTGGTTTCCGGCAGCAATGCTTGTTTCAGACTTGTCGATTATGTACTCGGCACTTATAGATTCGGTGTTCACCTCGTGGTTGGCCACAACCAGAGCTGGAAATGAGTGCTCCACTGCCTGAGATGTGATGCTGAACTCCTCGACCCTCGTCAGGAGCGAATCGGGTGTGAGATCGTTTGCTTCGGCATCTTCCAGCAGCAATGCCAGAGACGATTCCACTGCACTCTTCCACAATTTAAACATTTTGGGCCTTAATACTTCTCTAACCGCGACATGAGCGCTGACATCGGTGGCTTCATCGGCATCTGCAAACAGTTTGCCTTATTATATTAATTCAGGGAGTACAAGTGGCCAATATAAAAAACTGGAGAAACTGGAATTGTTTTTTCAAGTGACGGAAAGAATGGGAGCTCATTTCTCCATCCACAAATCTGAGTGTACGTTTGAATAAAAAGCATGGAGCATCTGATAAAATGAGTGCAGGAAGGGATGCAAAATGAAGAGACCTCATAAAAATCAATGGCCAAAATGCTATTCTAAACAAAAATGTGCATGGATATCAAAGAAGCAAGACCAAGCTAATCACTGATGGTTATGTATGCATACCTGAATCACTCACATCAGATGACACTGTCGGATTAATCTTTGGAACTTTTGGAATGAGAGTCAGAGGCTTCGAGTATCTGGATTTCCATTCTTTGCCTCTGTACATTAATATCTGTTCGTTATCGAATGATAAAAGAACACAAGGAACAAGATCCTGCATATATAGACATGTAAACGATTCCAGGTAAGGGGGTCGGAAAGAAGGTATACACAAGATTCACTTCCACTATAGGTAATGAAACGAAAACTCAGAAAATCATGTGGATGAATCAGACCCTTAGTTTTGCTCCGATCTTTTTGTAGTCGCTTGGATTCAAACCCTCACAATCAATCTTCACCAGGTCATTTCCTTCAAAAGCATCTCTCACATCCTTGACAAGAGTGATATATATTCCATTTTTTGCTGCAAGATGCAGAATACAAGATAAGATGGTACGAAATCTTGAGAGCAAATATGAAGCAAAAGAAAAATCAAGAATCATATGCTAGAGGCCATCGTTCACAATTAGGTTTGTATTACGGCACTTGGATATGCTTAAAATGTAATATAGTATGTGGCGCAGAACAGGATTCAGGTTCCTGCTGTGGGTAGGCAATCCCCATACTGCTTCTCATGTCAGAAGCATGAAACTTGTAAAAGACAGAACAAACCAAATAGAAAGGTCACCTCGTTTTGCAACAAGTACGGCGTGGTCATGCCGGGTAACCCTGGTTCTTAGAATGTGAACAGTTATCCATAAGAATCAAGTTGGGCCGTAAATAAATACCTAATTTACAAATTGGTGGCAGACCGCGCCCTCTGCTTCTCATTTCATCTGCTTCTTCTTTTGTAAGCCCTTCTGGGACTTCCTTGATGAGTTTTGGATATACAGGAGTAGCAGGTTTCCAGAGCATTAGGGGATAGCGAGGACGAGTCCGTGGGTCATAATGTCTTCCTCGATATAGAAAAACAACGCCACCTACTCTGTGAATAACCTTTCCACCTGACTTTTCCTGGAACATAATAGATGTTACTATGTATGACTGTGCACTATAATAAAGTCCAGATGCTTTTATTGTTCTATTGGAAAAAATAATAAGCATGCATACATGACAATTGAGGTATTGTAGGCCAACAAGTATACATCCCTAACAATATGCAAGTTCTTCTTAGTCATTAACTCATGCACTGGTCTGATCACAATATGTAAGTATAGTTCACTACTATACTCTGTCGTTTTAAAGGCTGTTGGAGAATAAGTGAATTACCTACCTTTCCCCAAAAGCTTAGGCTTTTGGGTTGAACTGGTTAGTACATACAACTCAATAAAGGTATTTGTATGGCTACTTTGGTCCTACTTTCTTACATTATTTCTTACCAAATAAAAAAGGAGAATAATGTATAGTCCACATAATAAGGCAAAATATTAGCAAGCCAAATTTATTCCTTGTTATGATCCTAAAATCTTTCCCAACTCTTTGCAGAAGTATCATTTGAGTCATTATGCAAGTTCAAACAGATATAAAACAGAACATGTTACCATTCTTTTGAAATCTTTAAAAACACTATAGTGTACTGGATAGCATATTTTGCATTGAAGTACAAATTACAAATTTTAGTCTACCTTTTTATTTTTGAGGGCAAAAATTTTAGTCTACCTTGTGCAAGGGGAAATAGTTTTGCACCACATAATGCCATCCCCAGATGTCTGGGATGCAGGAACACATGCTCATGTGCACAATTGCACATTTATATATAGTAGCAAACTGCGAGTAGATACCTCAAGGTGATAACAGAGATTCTTCATATCAACAGTTGGAACGCCTCGGCATCTAACTTTACAGATTTCCTGCCTCCTCCAATGACAATGTATCATTTCCAACATATTGTGAGTCAAGCCATCTCTTCCTACAGGAAATCGATAAGGAAATGCATACTTAACTCTACACTCCATCAGCAATAAGATTTATTCCCCAAGAGAGAGAGAGAGAGGATGGTTGATCTAGTGGAAGAAGATGGGTTTACAAGTAGGGAAAAGTCTATCCATGATCAACACTTCGGATGATTGAAATCCGTCCCTCGTCTGCAATAGAGGAAAAACAACTCGCCCAACTCTGAAACCAATTCGAACACATCCCTCCCACTAGCGAAAGACAGTTAATACCAATTCTGGTTCACATGGCGCACCATGTTGTCTCCAGCACTGAGGCTGGTACATATAACAGATATTATAAATGGATGTTGAAACACATTATTATTAGCTTTATTTAGCCATTCCCTCACCAAGAACCAGCCTCAGTGCTGGAATACTGCCGCCTGAACACCACGATGTTCTTTCTCTAGAACCATTAAACCAAAGCACCGATGATGACTGCCTACAATATGAGCCTAGGGATATAGCTTCAAATTTTGCATAAGAGTTGAGGAGCCACAAATTGAGTTGTTCTTGTTTTAGGTATGAAAAACATTGCCACCGTTTCACCACTTACTAACAATTGACTGAGTGAATTTTAGGTTGAGATCATTGTATTATTAGAAGAACAGCTAGTCATTCAGATTATTACTGGTGTCACAGTCTACATTTTCAAGTTTTCGATAAAAAACAAAGACCGGAGACATCTGCTTCAAACCCAGCTTCAAAGTGTATTTGATCTCATGCTGTCAGATACTTATGCCTGATTCTCCCTATCCACATTGACCAATTTCAGTTTAATCTCAAGTCTGAACGAATAGAGACAGAAGAAGAAGATCAACTGTTTTCTCTCTTGGAAATGGCAGTCAGTGTAGTTTTTACCGATATTGAGCTGTCTGTTGTGCGAGATGTGAGGCTTGACGAGCGCGCGCACCTCGGCTGGAGTGAGCGGCTCGCCGAGCACCTCATCCCTGGTCCTGCCGTCGCCAGGGCTCACCCTTGCAAGGTCCATCTGCCTCCTGCCCCTGACCTCCATCATGATCCCGTGCGGGCTCACGGTCTGCGGCGGCTCCTGCCCGAGCGGCGTGTGCAGGCGCACGCCCCGGCGGCGCGCCTTCTCCTCCTTGGTGAGCAATGGCGCCTTGCCCGTCCAGGGCCGCGGCATGGTCGGCGGCGCGAAGGGCAGGAACGCGGGCTCCCGGATGGCGAGCGGCGGCGCGCGGGGCCCCTCGGAGTAGCTGAACTGGAAGTCGAACGGCGCGCCGGGGAGGCGGAAGGAGAGGCCCGAGGGCCCCACGACGACGGCGCGGCCCGAGGCGGCGTCGGCCGGGTCCGCGGCGAGGAGGGCCTCGCCACCGCCGGCGGCCGCGACCGGGGGCACGGGCTTGCGGTACGCGGTGCGGAGGTGAGCCGCGCGGAAGGCGGGGTTGTCGTTGCTGGTGGTCGCTCTCGGACCGCCGTCTGCAGGTTCCAGTTGTTCTTGGGAACGCTGCTCGGCGTGGTTCTTGGGGTGGCGGCGGCGAGGGGGCAGTGGCGGGAGGGGGAGTGACCGGTGCTGCGGGTAGCGGCGGTTGGAGAGTGGGGGAGGCGGGGCGGAGAAGAGGTTTGCGCGGCCGGCGCGGGAGGGAGCCGGCCGCTGCGGCGGCGGTGGCGGCATGGCGGGAAGTGGTGGCGGGGACGAAGGGGAAGACGAGGAAGGAGATAACGAGTAGATTTTTTTTTCGCTCTCTCCCCCCCTCTATGTGTGTGTTTCCAGTGTCTTCCTTTTATTTTCTCTAAAAACAGGTATTCGTGGTGTCCATGGAGTAACGGCACAATCAGCGTTCGATTTGAAAATTTCTAAACACCTTCTTTCTAAAAAGCTCGACCAAATACATGCCGAGGTCTATTGATGACAGGTGGTTCAGCATGACCTGTATCCTCATCCTCGTTTCCGTCACCCTCATCATCATCGCTATCACTAATACCAGCAATATCTTCTTCTTCATCATTGTCATCTTACATTGGACCCTTGCCCGATCTGTGCTCAACCCTATAAGTTTCATCCTCTACCTCATCACCACTTGAGTTGCTCGAGCTGTCATTGCTTTCCCCTTCAATGTCACCTGATAGTGCCCTTTTCTGCCCCTTCTCTCAATGTTTTGCCACTGATTTCATAAGCACGGCTTGATCCACCCTCATTTGGATCAACTTGTGGTGAATCGAGATGGTGCTTTGTCCTTCTCTTATGTTGATTCGGCATTCTGCTGCTGATCATGGGTTCATAATATGAGAAAACTGAGAACAATACCACAATAATTGATTGGATATGATTGGAAAATAATAAGATTAAAAATTCAGAAAGCTTAGAGCCTTTCTATGTCAGACCGATCTCACACAGATTGGACCTAAACTCTCCAAACTTGTCAATCTAGTAGCTAGGGTTTGACATACAGATCATATATGAGCTAAGATTTGCCTAGGACAGAAATTGTTGAATAAACTGCACGAGCACATAGTCTAGGGTTCCACTAGGCAGACCAGGTTGCAAACCGGTCGACCCAGTCCAACCCTAAATTTTGAATCCATCAAATATAGCCAACGAAATTGAACGATCTCCTAGGGATAGGTTCTATGATGTTGCAGAAGATGTTTTACCAAGGGAAATTTGAATCTATGGTCTAGGTGAGTAGATCGATGAAAAACAAGTCATAGAGTACCTTTAGACCGAGATTTCGATGGGGAGGATGAATGACCGGCTTGGGAACCCGGTCAGATCGGAGAAGAGCTTCAAATCCCCCAAAGAAACCTTCTTTTCCTTGGTTGAATCCTCAAATCGTCAATGGAGGGGCTTGGAGCTCGGTTTTTTATCAAGACATACCTGTATTGACGTTAAGGAAACTGTACAAAGACCCGTACAAATACAAATACAGATACATCCGAAAAGGATACAGACAGCAGATGTTTTGCAGACAGGCCCCTAACAAACAACAAAAATACGTTTAAGTCCCTAGGACCCTCTGCACCTCCAATCCTCTGGAACCTGCTCACACCAGCCGCCACTGGAGTCGCCAGAGTCGCCGGTTCGCCGTCTTGCCCACCAGATCTGGAGGAGCCCTATCGCCATGAGGTTTTGAATAGTCACAGTAGACACTCACCCACTTGGAAGAGATGAAGGCGTCGCCGATAGCCCATCGACCGGGGCCGCACCTCGAGCTCCTCCGATCCTGGACCGCTGCTCGACGTCGACGAACACCGCCGACGAGGGAAACTCGAGCTTGGTCCACCCACCAACCCTCCGCAAGAACCGCACCCTTCTCTGCAGCCTTGAAGCAAGAGCCCCGTACCTCTGTCACCCGCCAGAGACAGAGGCGAACTGGGGCGAGCCTCCTGTACAGGAGCTCCACGCAGGGAGCCCCTCCTCCACGGGCTCGCCGGCGACGTCGGAGAGAAGCGCCACCAGGATGAGGAAGAATCCGAGAGGACTTATTCCCACGCAGCGCCAATGCCGGGGAACACAACTCTAAATCTACTAGGACCTAAACCTATACACCCACCACCAGCCGATGAGAAACCAGCGGTCCCCGCCACCTCCCGACGGCACTCAGGCCATCGGAGGCGGAAGGGACCACCGGCCCACCCGGCGGCGACCGCGCCACCCTTTTTCTCCTCTCCCAATTGTAGCAAGGCGAGAGGATTCGAGAGAGTCCACTCCAGCTCTTTCTTGGTGCTCAGGTTTGAGAGAGGCACAGTGAAGAGGATGAATGGGTGTCGGTGGAGGAGTAAAGAGGTAAGTTTGGAACTGTTTACTCATGGGAGGGGTAAAAGGGTAACTGCCTGGGGTGACCGGTCAGGCCAAACAGTCAGACCGGTTGCCCCCAGACAGTCAGGCTGAATTGGATTTGGATCAGAATTTTAATCTCCAACAGATATTTCACTTGGAAGAGCTTTGTATTGGATTAAGATATAGATGATGATAGATAAGCAAAGTTCAATGTTTCAAGCTTTTCTTGATGCTTCCAAGAGGAAAGGAGAGATAGATTTGGATTTATGGACTTGAATTAATTTCACCATTTGTGACTAGCCAACAATCAATCAGAAATAACTATAGTCACAAGGGGATCAATTGGGTCACAAAGACCAACAACCAAACACTACCTAGGTACTCACACTTCCTATCATGCTAGTGGAATCTTAAATAAGCTATCCTATGCCACGGAAAGCATGAAGATGCACACACTAGCATGATAAGGTAGCCTAGATGCACAAAGGTAAAACATGAGTTTATGAACACATACCTTTGCCATTTTAGTTGCAAGCATTGTTCAAATTATGAAGGAATATATTTACTTGCTCTCATTTGATATTTCCATTTAAATTCTAACACAAGAGAGCAAACAAGGTTAATTGCACAAGCTTCTAGTTTCACTCTAGTGACCCCTTTGTTGTAGGAATAATTAGGATCATTAAAGATGAAACCTCACAATATAGGCTAAATTCCTTAATTATTAGTTCATATGTAAGGATATGTGGAAGGCAAACTCACATGCACCAACTTGGTCCATTAAGTCCAACTCAAGAAATTTAAAATATATTATGGTGAGTAGCTATGCAAGAGTGTTGGCGTTTCTTAGTGTCACCACTAGGAACGAGGGTGTTAGTCCCATCCCTAGCAGCGGCGCCGGGAAACGCCCCTTGAGGTATGTCTTAACGATTACAGAATGAATCCGCAAGCGCACGGATATATCATTGTAGCATTTCACCAGGAGAGTATTCGGGTATCGTTATTTATATTTTCCCAAAGGAGGGCATGATGTAAACGAGTTTACTTGGTACGTAATCGAGATGTCATGAATAAGGTATAGACTATAACAATACAGAGGTAAGTTATGGTAAAGATATGAATGAGGGTAATGTGACACACACAACCTGGCCAAACTCAGATAAAGAATAAACCAATAAACCTATGAGTTAGTGGGAGCATAGACATACAACAGGGTCCTAATAGTATCTATTCAAGCAAGCAAGGGTCATGCAACATACATATGATTAGGACTACAGGTGCCGGGAAATTAGGGATACCAGGGAGAATGTCTCGTCCCGGAGAACATCCGGACCCTTACATCTTTCAGAACTCCTACACCGTACCCGAACGTCGGGGAGTGCACTAACCATGAAGCAGCTTCGTAGCGGACGGACAAGGCTGTCACCACCTGCCGTCTACCCGAGTCACACCATGGAGCACGGTCATATTCGAAGGATCCCGCATACCCGAGCACCACGCTCGTGTATGAAGTCACTACCCCAGCACCCCCGGGTCTCCCACCCTTCGGATGGACAAGTAAGACGCTAAGGCAAGGCCGAAGGCACAACAAACCGATATCCTTACCCAGATCATCTGGCCTAATCATATATAAAGCATAACTAGTGTGGCACCAAGCCATGATATGATTGACTAGCAAAGCAGCATAACAATGCAAAGCACGATATACTACTAGGATAGGAAAACAACCAAGGCTCAGCTCTGCATTAAGAATAGAGTACTGACTATACGAATACAAAGCCATTACCAAGACTGACGACTGCTCTCCGGCCCTGAGGACGATTTGCTTCGCTAAGAGATGAGGCACTAGCCTAGCTCCACTACCCTAAGGAGTACAAGTCTCAAGTGAGAGAGAGAGAGGGGGGGGGGGCTCAAGTGTTTTGTGTGTGGAATGAGGGGGTGAGAGGTCCCTTTTATAGTGCTCAATGGCGGTTCCCGCCATCCTAAAATATGGAAACCTTATCATCTGTGATCAGGGGAGTTGGCGGCTACTCCTCGAAATGCACTTGGACGGGAGTCAGTCCAGGGTCGGTCGACCCCTGGGTTGGCTCTCCCCAGGTGCAGCCTTCCCCTGGTACTCTGACAGGTGGGCCTGGTCTTATCCTTTGGGTGCTGGTGCCTCGGCACGCCCGTTTGCTCTGCCAAGTGAGCTCTCTTTGTAAGTGTGTTGCAGCGAGTGATCTTCTGTGTATGTTTTGATGTGTATCCTTCGTGTTTCCTTCTTATTTGAGACTTGTATCCCTGAAATGGTTAGATAGACAATACATCTGTGGAACTAGGTTAGTGATACAATTATGCGAGTAAGAGATATAATTTTTCTTTGTTTGCGAGTATAGTTGACGGTCGGATTTTGCATTTAAAAACCGTCAACAAAGAGTTAGTAACATAATCAAGGAATGGATAAGAACGAGTTACCACTTTCATTTGATTACACCATAGCATACTCCAATTTGGGAGAGTTCAATTTTCTTTCATGAGACTACAAGTTTACTACAAGAAATCGTTAGTCCCAAGGTGACACACGTTTGAGATGTGCATCTTTGCAAATATCTTTGTTCTTGAATATGATGTCCTGCAGTTCTTCACAAATCACAAAGAGTACTACGCAGAAGGTTAATGATACAAAGGACCTCCAAGGTGATGCTTAAAATGACATCAAAGATGTCGTCGCCGCCTCATCCGGCAAGCCGGAATAAAATTTTCACCCTGAGATCCACAGACAGTTGCAGGCGATACCACGAAAACGCCCTAGAGGAAACGACACCCACAAGTGCTATGTTGTTGACACCGACTCAATGTCGGAAGAACTTTCACCCAGAGCACTTCGAAACGTCTCAAAACATTAGTTTAGGGTCCAATAGAGTGTATCAGGTTCGTTCGTTGCGAAAATTTCTACGCAACTTTATGGCACGAACTTGTTCATTAATTATACCAGTTCGATCCGTTTTGCACCAACTTTCGTTCACTAACAAAATGAGGTTTAAGATTTTAAGGTTTAGCAACGGTGATACCACTACCAAGGTCGATGCAAATGACTGGCAGTCTCCGGTCCTTGGGCCGGTGGTGGCACACTATTTGGGTCAGGGCCGGCCGGATCCGATCTCCAGCCACAACATCGCGGCTCACCCACACAAGCAGCTCGTATGCGCCCGCCACTGCGGTGCGTCGTGTCGTCTCCTCGCCCATGCAATGCAGCCTACAGTGGCTGCTACTGCCGCACCACCCGGCCACCTGCAAAATGCCTCCGCCATGGAGGGCCTCACAAAGAACATGTCGCCATCGGAGCAGAAGCCCCACTCCGCACAGCATGGAACCTCCACGCGCCAATGGCACCATCAGGCTGAGCAGGCCCTAAGTCGCAGCCAGTGCAGCCCCCGCGCCATCAATCCGGAACCAGCCGTGAGGACACCAGAACCGGCCAGGAGGGCACGGGATCTCGCCGTAGGGTGCTGGAAACCGGTCGGATCCAGCTGCACTCGATGCCACGGCCATGATTGCCCTTGTCGTTAAAACATGGAGCAAAAAAGGGAAAGACCCTACTGCCGCCGTCCTTGCAGTTGCACGTCCAGCAAACCCACCACAGATTCCTTCCCGCAAACCCGCTATGATTGATTAAATCCGTGAATTAGACTGCTGGGTAAAAAATTCCTTGACCACCTGCACGCAATTGTAGTGACTCCGCATCAACCAAATCCTATGAAGCCGGCTTTTGTAAGATAGTAGACCTATGGAGCCAATGTATAATTAAATAAATAACCTGCAATGGAGAATCATTATGTTTTTTCAAAGGTATATCATTTATGTACAACCATAAGGATCAACATGTAGCTAGTTTCCAATCATATTTGACACACTAGGAGACTGAGAACCTAGAATGGTGATACTTTAACTGAATGGCGCCTAACTTTTTTTTTCTTGTTATCACTAACATCACTCAAGCCTAGCAATGACACAGAAAAGTAGACGAAAGGATTAGAAGGATCGTGGCATGCGAACAACAACAATCAAAGGGTATTGAAAGATCCTATTGAGCCGCAATGGAGCCAACCAAGAACCACGTTCGGCAGTCAATGCTGTCAGAGGAAGAATATGAAAACTCAAAAGTTTGCAAGTGTTTGTTTGTAACAAAAATTGTGATTAATTTATATTGAGCAGAGTACAAAGCTTGGCCAAACCATAAAGATAGACAACTGATATTAGGGGATGCCTCATGGCTGCAGTCCAGGAAACATGAGGCATTCCTGCAGAAAACTCATAAACCCATGGTTGGTATTTTCTATATCTCAAGCATCTTCAAAAGACTCTGTAAAAGATTCTATATAGGTAAAATTTTAGAAAAATCCTCTAAAATTGTCATCCAACATACTCTTCATCAATATCCCCTCGCTATCCGGCACGGGAAAGTCTTCCCGCCGCTCGGCATCTTTACCGAGCCGCTGCCACTCGGCATCGGCAGTCTCCCGCGTGCGAGCGCGGAGCGCCTATTTCCCGCGGCCTTCCGCGCGCCCTCTCGCCGTGACACCGTGGAGAAAGAGCACCGTCGCGCCCTGCCACCATCGCGCCCTGGCACCGTGCTCACCGAGCGGGCGTCGATGGCGGCGGCGGAACAGGGGATAGCGGCGACGATGTTTGTGCAGAGCTCGTCAGGATTGATGGTTTCGGGCTGTGAGGAAGGTGGTTACGGTGGCGCACCAGCGCTGTTGGAGGGAATCGAGCCGAAACGGCTCGACGACGTCGGATTTGGTGGCGAGGCGGTGGCCGTCAGGACGGAGCAGAAAGAGGAGGAGAAGATGACAACGGCGGCTTTGTATTTCTTACCGCCATTGACTTCGCCACGTCTTGGTTGCCGGCTCCGCGTTGATCTCATGCAGCAACGGTGCGTGGCACATGCAAAACCGACATCCTCATTTGTGGGCAGCTCTCCGGTGGCGCTGTGATGGAGCTCGAGCTCGTCATGTTCAAGTCCTCAAAAGCTGCCCCCTTCTCTCCTCAATTCCTTTTGATTCCAAACATAAACTTCCCTCAAGCCATTGCTGCCAGCCTGCCCCACCCTCTCCCCTCCTCCTCCCGTGCTTACAAAAGCAACGTCAAGCCCCCCTACCTCGCGCACGAAGCTCTGCACGACGGCCACCATTGCCGCCGCACCACCCTAATGCCACGTCCAAACCTCCGGTCCTCCTCCACCCAAACCGACCCTCTAAACGGGTTGCCCTCAGCCCTTGAAGCTTCTCGGCCAATCCTCCGCAGCCCTCCCTCGCTGAAGCACCGCCCGCACCTCGTCGGAGCTCCTGCTCACCGCCGACAGCCCTCCACCAACCCTCCCGGTCCAACCAAAGCCACCCAAAGGTAGCCCTCAGCCTCCTCTTGCTACTCCCCCACCTCACCTCACCCTCGTCGCCGGCGAGCGAGCTCGCCGGATTCGGCTGGACAGATGCTCCCCCGCCATGAAAAGCTACTAGGGGCCCAATTGCATTGATTGCAAAATTTTTAGGGTGCTTTCTGCTAGATTCAGGGATCTATCTGCGAGAACTTGAATTAACTTTTGTTTTCAAAAGCTATTGCAACTATAAGAAGTCTTCTATTTTTTATAGAACTTGTAAAACTCTAAATTTAGCTAGAATTATACCTAGTCTGTTGGAGATGCTCTTATTTAGCTCACGAAACAAGAAAAGCCCAACAACAAGAGGCCCAAGTCTAAGCCCATCCAGCCAACAAGCACAACATTGTTCGTCAAGTTAAGTATTTGTGATTAGCAGTAGAAATTTAATTACTCAAAGGTTAACTCATAGAAGGATTTACAAATTGCTATGAAAAACAATCCAGATTTAGAGGATCTATCAAATTTTTGACATATATACGAATCCATCATAAATTGCTCCAGTAGACCAGTAGTTTTGACATAGGACAAAATATTCCATAATGCTACCTCAATTGTTTATTTGAGTTCGTTTTAATTTGAAGTATCAGCTCCACAACTGATCATCTAAAAGGATACAAAAAAAGAATAAAACTTCTGTTGCTAAGAGGTAATATGCAAGGCCAGATATTGGTAGCACCGAGTCCCACAAACGACCCACACGCTTATTTGCCAAAAAAAAATTGTTCCACTTTGTGGATAGCTTGTGTGTTTCCTTTTTTTTCGATTTTCAGTTTCATTTTTATTCAATTTTTATTTTTAAAAGATTATCAGTGCCGGTTTGTACATCATAGATGGTTTCATAATCTGAAAAAAAAATCATAGATGGTTTCATGAGCCAACAGTGATATTCTATCACATCAATCGCAACAACTGCATCTAATGACTCAAGTTAATATCACGCATTGATCTATAGTTAGCGCATTAGTGTGGTATCGATCACCATCACATCTAAGAACCATATATTACACATAATCCAGATTTTTTTTTCTAACCTACGCTAAGTTTATGCACTTCGCAATTATGTTAGGTGAGATGGTACTGTTCATTCAGAGTAACAATCCTGGGTGTACTATGAAAATGAGGTTAGTTTAGAGCCTACGACAAATATTATTCGTCATGTCTCACCATCATCTAGCAATTTTAACTTGCAAGGAAGGCCACATCTGTGTTGGCTGTTGCCATCCTGTACTGCAACCACGTCTCTGCGGAATGCAAAGCGAAGCAACCAAAACCTGACACCAACAGGCCTTCAATCTGTTGCTGATGGGTCTTGGTCGTACGTGGCGGCCACTTGGCAACGGAAACGGCATGGGAGTTGTACATTTCCTTCTGATTACAAGTGTGTGTCCTGAACACATTTCAAAAACAAAAAAGGTGTGCACTGAACTACTCCCTCCGTCCCAAATTATTAGTCGTTTTAGCTTTTCTAAATGCATAATTTTGTTATGCATCTAGATATATGTCATGTCTAGATGTATAGTAACATAGATGTATCTAAAAAAGCTAAAACGACTGATAATTTGGGACGGAGAAAGTATTAGGCAGGGTTCATAATGGTGTATGTAGCAATAACCAAGTCAGGTATCGCTGCAAGAATGTCAAAAGAGATGCATGAGCCAGAAAGAAACAAGAATTTGTCAACGCTAGTAATAATATGCGCACTAGTTGAACATGGTACATGTACATGGTAGGATACATGAATAAAATAAATCATATACAATTGTTTCTTTCCTTTCCTCTTGATGGGGAAAAATATCTTTTCTAAACGATGCGACCGCCCTAGCAACTCCACCGTTGAACTTCAACTTAAAAATATGGTGGTGACAAATTATTTCCATGCAAAAAAAACAATTTGTTAAAATTACAAGAAATTTACAATAATCATTTGGAATTATTAAAATAGACACATGACTGGAGATGTTATTGATTGTCCAAAAGTAAGCGGCTTGATTACTTATAATTTTTTTTTAAAAAAAACTGAAATTAGAATCATTGAAGTAACTTGCCAGTTTTCTATCGCTTCAGGAGTCAACGTGGACCGTTTCTCCTATCCTCCTTTTTCTTTACCATTATCCCCCAGGACGTCAAGAAATTAACAAACCTACCTAAAGGGTACGAACAAATCTGATCAACTTTGCTGGAGCACATAAATCAATAACTAGGACATCCAGCTGCTTCATAGAGAATACATTTCTCGTCCTTCTAAGAATATGAAATCTGCTGTCTGGTGCTGCACCGGTACAAAGAGCAATGCTTGCATTTGTTTCAAGAAAAGATTAGGAGCAGGACATCCATGGTGCAGTTTATTTTCAACGCCGAGTAAATTAATCGAGAATCATGCAATAGTAACAAGGCATCGAGACATTTGGTCGTCCCAACGAACAAAATCATTACTGTGCTATTTTTTCATAAATGAACTTTTAGCAGGGAGATTTAGTGGGCGTGTCTTCTATGAATTTCATACAAATAAACCTTCTTCCATATATTCTAGGTTTCCCATGAAAAGAGGATGGACAACTGAATTGAATGCACATACATTTAGTCAAATTTATTAGAGGCTTGCGTATAATTCAGTATGAAAAATCCACAACTTTTAAATGTGCTGTATGTAACAAGCATCACCCAATTCTGTGGAAACATATCGAAAAGAACACCAGATGACCAATGAAAATCAAGAAATTTTGGAGACTTCATATACATGGATGTTAGCTATGCTTAAAACAAGATCCGAAGTTTCAAGAAAAGCAAGTACAATGTGATCTCACCCTACGTAACGTGCAAAAATAACTGGCTTTATACAACAAAATGTGTTTCATGTTGGTGTACAGAGTTCGTCGATATAAAATGTTCTTCGGAAGTTTGAGTTACTCCAAATGAAAAATAGGTTGAGATCAGGGTTGGAGATGAGTAATTGTCTTCTTTTTTGTCATTTTATTTGTCCTTTATGTCTAGCATAGGATATGCACTATAGAGTATAGATTGTAATTATTTGGAAAAAGTCTAGATTACTCTCCTCAAGTATCTTCAAAGTCCGGATAACCCGCAAATTATTTTTTGGTTCAATTTATCCCTAAACTATGTCATTTGGTCCCATTTACCCTTATTAAGATTTACCTTTTTATTTATCCATGCACAAGCGAAATCTTGAGTTAAAATTTTGCAGGATGATAACGGACATCATAAAATATTTTAGAAAATTATGTCAAGAATTTTTCATCATTTTTTTAATAAATATAATATTTAATAATAAATTAACACTTATAATACAAAATCAATTTAAAAATAATGATAAAATATTTATAATATATTTTTTTGACATACATTGTGATGCCCACTACAACTCTACAAAATCTTAGATTAAGATTCCACTTGTATATGGAGAGATAAAAAAGATAAATTGTATTAGGAGATAAATTGTTTAGAGGTAAAATTGAATCAAGATATAGTTAAAAGAGGTTTTAGAATATTGGCATATTTGAGGGGAGTAACTTAGAACTTTTTCTTTTTTTAGTTACGGTAGTGCATGGACGCCAGCCAGTCAGGCGCCAGATCATCCGCAGTAAACCTTTGCATGTACAGATGTGAAGGGATGGCAAGAATAGCAAGCAAGCCGAGGTCAGGTGTTTGCGTTCCAATTGGCGAGCGGTGGTGGTGAGGGGCATACACAGACACAAATGAAACCGGAAACGGCCGAAGCGGAGCCAACAAGTAAAAAAACCATCCGGAGGCCAGGCCAGGGCAGGCCAGACAGCAACCACCAGAGGAGAGAAGGGGAAGGGCGGCGAGGGAGGCCTCCGTCTCGTGTCCCTTCCTCCTCCTCCTCTTCTCCTCCTCTCTCTCCGATTCTCCATCCATCTATCCCCCTCGCACGGTCGCATTGTTCTTGATCCGATCCGGTTCCGGCCTCGCCGAACAACAAGGTTGGAGGAAGAGAAAAAAGAAAGGTAAATAATTCTCTCTCCCTCTCCCTCTCACTCGTAATATTGTTTTAATCACGCATGCCAACTCGTGAACTCCGCCGGATTTTATCCCCTCATACCAAGATTTTGGGTTGTCTTCGCTCTTCGTTCGTGGTGGTCGTGGGATTCTGTCGCCGTCGGCCTGGGTGGCCTATCCTCGATCTCGCCGGAAAAGTGGGTCATAACCGTCGGGTTCTTCAAACGGTGATAGGGCTTGCGTTTCACCTCATCGTTTTCCTGGTGATGCTGATAAAAAAATCCTGAGCCAATTCATCAGATGGCAGATTCCGTCTGTGTATTCACGCACGTCATAGTTGGTGCCGATCTTCCTCTTGTTTTCTCTAAGATCTTCTCTATCTCTCCTTTTCTCTTCTCGTTTCTTCCTGCGCGAAATGTCGAATAATCTTTGCCTGCAGACGTTCTGAAACTGATCGACAGTTTCCTTTTTTTCAAAAGAAAATCAAGATGCAGATAGTTTTGAATAAAGACGTGAGATGCGAATGTTTTATGCATTTTGATTCGATACAGGAGTGATCTGAATATCTGTTTGTACAATTCAAGGCTAGGGATCCATGGGATGCTTTTCATGCTGCTCCGTGGCGGACGACGATGTTGGCAAGAGGAAGAAGAAAGACGATGACTATGTCCCTCTCCCTGCTCAAGGTTGCCACTTCTTTCTCTCTTTTCTTTTTACTATCACTTTCTTTCACAGTGTTTACAATGATTCATTTGTCAAATTCTGTAGAGAAAATGATCAGTTGCCATAGAATCAAGGCAGTGATTTCACAAAGTGCTGTGCTATTTCACTCTGAACAATAATTCACAGCAATTGTCTAGTCTATGTCTTCCAACGATTACTTGTTCGTCGTATAATTAATTGTAGAATCGCAGAAAATTCTTTGGCGTAACAAATGCGATTATCCGCTCCTCATTAGCTTGCTTAGCTTTCTCCCTTTATTATAAAGAAATGGGGAATAGTAATAAATATCAGGCATGTTGCTTGGTCGTCCACCTAATGAATTTTGTACAAAGGCCTGTTGTTCCTTTCATATTACTTTAGCTGTGTAATAGGTTGCACAATTATGTCAGCAAGGTTCCTCTACAAAATCAACATGGTATGGTTCTCTTGAAAAACTTGCCCCATTTACCCAGATAGATGTTATTACAGAATTCAAACCTAGTAGCAAGTCAAATTTTGCATAACACCTGCGTTTTGTCTCTCTTGACTGCTTTGTGGATGTAGTTGAGTAAAAAAAATTTTCTGGTGTGTGTCATGGGCAGGAACACAATGATAGGAATAGGAGAAGGGCACCAGGATATTAGATTGATTTCTCTTCTTGCTTGCCTTTGATTATATATCTCCTCTCTTTATATACAGAGGTTTACTGACATCTAAGAAAGATATGTAATTTTATCTCTAACCCTAGCTCTAATGGAACTAGCCTGTAAGGCCCGGTCAGTCCAGCCGCTTGCCCATGGCAGTTTGCCAACTGGTGTTTAACAAAATCTATGTGAAATGATGATTTCTGATAGAACCAGTCTGTTGTAGTACTGAATTTTCTGCAATGTCATTGCCAACTATATTAACTGGTACTTGGGGTTTACTAGTGCCCAATGGTGCAAAAATCTTGTGCCCCTGAACACATAAGATGTCGTTTTGACTTATTTTACAGGGGTATCATTTGATTTAAGGCAAACCTAAATGATGCATGAATGCACCTTATTTGGTAAAGTAACACTGAAAGACAACAGATTTCTTAAGTACTTAGTATATTGTAATCTTTATTTCAAAATTTTCCTAATGCAGTCAGTAACAATGGACCTAGCCGGGCCCCAGCCCCAACCTATGTCACCCCCACAGGAAGAGCTCCGCCAATTGCAGTGCCGGCCATTCCCCTGGAAGAGATGAAGGAAATCACAAAGAACTTCAGCAATGATGCTCTTATCGGAGAGGGCTCGTACGCCAGAGTCTACTTTGGTGTGCTTAAAGACGGCACAAAATCTGCGGTGAAGAAGCTTGACTCCAGCAAACAGCCTGATCAAGAATTCCTTGTGCAGGTTCTGGTTCCTTTCCTTTATCCTCGGATAATATATTTTCTCATTCATATGCCCCACTTTTCACTACCATTTCTTTTGCAGGTTTCAGCCGTCTCCAGACTGAAGCATGAGAATGTTCTTCAACTTGTTGGATTCTGCGCTGAAGGAAACATCCGAGTTCTTGCTTATGAGTATGCAACAAGGGGCTCATTGCATGATATCCTCCATGGTATGGAAAATAAACCTTCTATTTATTTGCATGAGCTGTATTTCATTGTGATTGCTTATGCAAACTCTACTCGTGTAACATCACATTACACATTTAGACATGATTAGCCTGTCCCTGATGCGGGAGCCAATCAAACTTGCTTAATTTGGCTGATATGCGGGTGATCCATAATCACAGGGAAAAAGGGTGTCAAGGGAGCCCAGCCAGGGCCACCCCTGTCATGGATGCAGCGGGTGAGGATTGCCGTGAGTGCCGCTCGAGGGCTGGAGTTCCTCCATGAGAAGGCGGAGCCTCGTGTGGTCCACCGCGACATCAAGTCCAGCAACATACTGCTCTTCGACAATGATGTCGCCAAGATCGGAGACTTTGATGTCTCCAACCAGTCCCCTGACATGGCCGCGCGCCTTCACTCCACTCGTGTTCTTGGCACCTTTGGTTACCATGCACCGGAGTACGCCATGACTGGACAGCTTAGCACGAAGAGCGACGTCTACAGCTTTGGAGTTGTGCTTCTCGAGCTTTTAACTGGTCGCAAGCCAGTTGATCATACGCTCCCACGCGGCCAGCAGAGCCTTGTGACATGGGTGTGTGCCTTTAAATTCATTGAAATTCCCTATGTTTTTTTTTTACAATGATGAAAAGATATGAAGCTAACAAAGTAACAAATTATTTGTTACATGAAGGCTACACCGAGACTTAGTGAAGACAAGGTGAGGCAATGCGTTGATCCAAGGCTTGATGGGGAATACCCTCCAAAGGCTGTTGCCAAGGTAAAAAGGAAAAAAAATTTTACCAAGATATTCTTTTTAGGAAATTAATGTTATTACGGTGCAAACCTGAAACTGAAAAATTCACAGCATAGCACACTGCAAAACAGTACTATCTCAGAGAACTCTGTTTCTTCTTCTTCAACATCATCCTATTTTGCAGCATGTCGCTTTGCTATCACAACAAAATTTATATGCTAACTCTTATTCTTATCATGTTTTCTCTTTTTCACCAGATGGCCGCTGTGGCTGCCCTGTGCGTTCAGTACGAGGGCGACTTCCGCCCCAACATGAGCATCGTCGTCAAGGCCCTGAGCCCCTTGCTCCACAGCCGGTCGGGCAACCGCCCCTCCGTCTCCTCGGCCTCGGCCTCGGCCTCCGCCTCCACCGTTGCAGAGCGTTCTGGACTGTGAATTTGTTGCCGCCAGCGGTCGCCACGGATATGGAGCTCCAACATGGGTTCAGGAAGTAGACCAACCATCTTGTGGAGTGGGGCGTTGGCGTTGCTGTGTGTCCTGCCTCGGAGTCTTGGCGCCTCGGAGAGTCTCTCTGCCGCTTGTGCCGCGAATTGTTGCCAGCGACCGGTCCCCTGCTTGTGTGTGTGCCTGGTCATCAACATGTTGTAGAAAACGGTGAGCGAGGATGGATGATCCTATACTGTTTGGTCTCCTTTGGAATGCAAAACAAAATCCGGCACTTTGGCCTCATTTGTGCAGTTTCTCCTGCCTCTGCTACTGCCACTGCAAACTAGCATTGCTATGCATGAGGCCGGCCAGTTGCAGCATCTTGCAAGTTGGAGTTGGTGTTCTAGCATCTAGGGGCATAGCCGCATAATGTAATAGAAAAGCACGCAAACAGGACAGGACCAATGTCTCTATTAGTAGCATTAACAGAGAATTCAGTTTCAGTTAAGCTAGCATATCGACTTGCAAGTTGCAACGCAACATAAAATGTTCTCAGACAAAACTGCAGATAGTTTTGCAACGCAACATATCCAACGAATGCTCCCTATCCGGAGCTCCATCTGGCTTAAGCAACATTGGTAGGTCCTCAATCAGATCCCATCCCTACATCCAATTCCTCGTGATCAGATAGTTTTACCTCCAAAGGCATTTAGTACTGACTATTGTACTGTACTGCCATACTAGGACTTCTTTCGTTTTTTTTATCTTTTTGTGTTGTTTTGAGTAAAAATGACAATGTATTGTTGGCTCACATGGGAGGGGGGCTTTCAATTGAAACATTATCATTACAAAAATTACGGGGATTCCGCCAGTATTCATGATACTACGCCTGTACACACTGTTAAAAACTTACAGCAGCAATTGTCAAGATCACCGGTAAGTACATATAAATCGATAAGTAAAAAAATACCTTCTCTACAAATAAATGATAAACCGTTACAACCAAGAAAAAAAGGAAAAAAGAAAAGTAGATCTTCTTTCTTGAGCTCTTGTGTATTCAAGCTTCAGAGCCTTCAGTTACCAATTCGTCAGCAATGTAAAATGGAAGGAATCTGATCCATGCAATGTACCAAAGAATGTAATACAAGAAATGCCAGCACGCTCATTTTGACGATGATGCTCTGCTCCTGCTTGGTTTGGAATCTGGATTATCACTCTTCTCCGTGTCGGAGTTGTTGTCCCTTTGCGAATCCATTTCTGTGCTCCCTCCACGGTGGTGCTTAGATCTTCTGTCCTGCTTGCGCGAATTTATATTTTCAGTATGATAAGAATCAAGGGTCAACGCATATTATATATGAAGATTGAAGTGAGTATAAAATTGAAACCAGCATTATATGAACTATGAACTAAAAAGGAATTGTTTTCCCTTTTCTGATAGTACATACCCCTCGAGGAATTGGATCGTCTGATTCCAACATCCGGACAACTTGACCCATCTTCGGTCTCTTCTCTGAATCTGGATCCACACACCTCAGAGCAGTCAACAGTGCACGTTTGAGAGCTCTCGTCGAAGGTCGTGTCTCTATGGTGGGATCGACTACCTCCTCAGACCGCCTGCTAGCAACCATCATTTTTAGCCAGTCAACCAGATTCACCTGCAAATGGCAAAAGTATCATGTTCAGTTAGAAAAATATAAGATATGATGATTTCATGTTTTCATGAAAGAAACTGAACCATGGAGGAGGGGAAATATGGTCCATTACTCCATTGTAAGTTTTTACTCACGTTGTGAACAGCACTTTAGCCTGGATGTGGTATTTAAGCATTTATGGCCTCTAAATGTTACAGTAAATATTCATCAAGAATGGTTACTGGTACTAGTATATGGAAACGTATTCCTTTAAGCTGGTTTTATCAAGAAAATTGTTGCCATAGGTTGGTCCTTGAGATTGGACACATTATACCTAGCTACCATGATCTGGTACACTAACACATCAACCTATAACATTGCTAGTAGTTTTTCAATTCTAGGATAGCCAGCCACTACCTCTGTACAAAATAAGTTAAGATGCCAATTAAGTAAAATCAGTGGCCAATCTAGCAGTTCAAACAAGAAATATGAATGGCATAATGCAGAATATCTACACGACCAACCATGAAATGTAGTGTTAGAAAAAAAAATTTAAAGCAACATCCATTTCAGCAGTAAGCTCTCGTTTCTCTTCTATGCCATGCATCATGCATGTCTTTGAATGTTACGTGCTTTATTAAATAAAAAAGTAGAGGAAGATGACCAAAGGCTCAGGTGAACGAAACAACAAATACTGAGTCTAGTCAGCATCACAGCTTTGAGTGCCTATGACATAAAAATAATGTTCTGCCATGAATCATGAGAAAGATCCACAAGAAGCCACAAATTGAATTGTGTAGGAATAACTGCCTGTACAGAACAAATTCTTAGCCTACACTAAGCATTCCACTGTTAAAAGAAACAAAAGTGAACTTTGAGTATCACTCAATTTGGTGGGATAAGAAGCAGCCTAACACTTCAATCCTAATCATACCTAATAATTTAAGCTAGGTCTTATGTTATAGATTAACTCTAAAGCAAAGGATATTGACCAACTTATCACACCTCATTTGCAGGGCGAACATAGTCAACAGGATCCCTTCCTGTAATCGCTTCTAGGAGAACAACTCCAAAGCTGTAAATGTCACTCTTCTCGTTCAGGAGTCCAGTATTTGCATACTCTGGCGCCACGTACCTGTAATCATTCAATGCGGACCCCATCATGACCTAGTACTAACATACTTTCGTTGAAATCTTGTTCAAGTGTCATGCAACATACCCAAAGGTTCCCATAACCCTAGTGGTGACATGACTCTTTCCAGCACCGAGAAGCTTGGCTAAACCAAAATCTGATACTTTGGACTCAAACTCATCATCAATCAAAATATTGCTGGATTTGATATCGCGGTGCACGACTTTAGGTTCAATCGCCTCATGCAAGTAAGCAAGCCTGCGGACAGATACAAACAATCTTATTGTGATTTCAAGCATTGACACATGAAAAAGCTGAATGGAGAAAATGTTTTGCTTTCTGAATTGATGAGAGGAGGAAAACACATTAAGGACGGTTGGCAACAAATGAGGAAATGGAGATAGTATTTGGAAATTTGTAACTTCATCTCAGTTATACACTTAATACTCACTTTAATAATATTAAGCGATGTTTATGATATAATGTAATTACTATAACAGAATTAACTCTGGGTAGAAAGATACTGTGATTTGGAGCCTTTGCAAAGAGATTATCCTAAGTTGCCACTGGAAATATAATGCAAATGATACAAAAGTAGCAAGAAGTTAAAGAGAAATTTGTACTAACGCTTTAGCAGTGCCAAGAAGAATCTTTATCCGGGCCTCCCATGTAAGGGAGCCACGCTGACTCATAGCTCCATGAAGCCATTGCTCTAGGTTACCATTGTTCACATACTCATAGACGAGCATCCTGGAAATTCAACTTGGAAGTTAGGAATGATGCCATAAAACACCACGCAATTATTATATTGAAACGGATTCAAAATTGTAAGAAAGTGAAAAGGCATGGAGATTTTTTTTTGGAAGACAAATAACAGGGATATATGAACAATGTCTGATGGTAGTTGTAAGACGGACACAAAACTAAATGACAAGATATTACCTTTGAGTACCCTCCACACAGTAACCCAGAAGCCGGACCAAATTCTTGTGGCGAACATGACCAATAGCCTCAACTTCTACTCTGAATTCCTTCTCAGCTTGGCCTCTATAAATTCACAAAACATCAATTGGAGAAACTGAATGAACCACTGAAGCAGGACGATAGCTAAGGAAGACAAGATGTGGGAAGAATAAAAAGAACAATCGAACTGACAGATAAGATCAGACAAGCAGGCTTACAGGTTATTGAGAAGCTTTTTGACAGCGACAGGAGAACCATTGATGAGCTGGCCACGATAAACTACACCATATCCACCCTCGCCGATAATGTTGTCCTTTGAAAAGCGATTGGTAGCAAGTTCCAGATCCCTCAGTGTGAACCAATGACCCCAACCAAGGTATGAGAACTCCGGCAGACCAACCAGAGGTGAAGGGGCGGTTATTGCATGAGCTGAAGCCTGACGAAATGTCCCTGAGCCCCCTTCCTCGGCTGATTGGAATCCCGCATCCTTGTCCATGTAGCGGAACGACCCTGAGTGGCTCTCATCACCACGCCTCGATTTGCTAACGCCCAGATGGGCCATGACTTTGTCCGAATCACGGTCACTAGACTTGTCTTGGATCGTCAGGAGGACCCCATCATGGGCTGCGTAGTCGCTTGCCGGCACTTGCTCCACCCTCACCTCCTTGATTTCCTTGGAAATTGCAGGAATTTGGGTGATGGGGATATTCGCGGAGGCCCGTCTTACCCTCTTCTTACTCCGGATTGTAAGCCACACAGCAACAAAGAAGACGATCACCATGAAAACTCCCAGGGCAATGCATACGACCTCCCATACTTTGAGATGCAAGGGGCCTGTGGGCGCAGAGAGATGATCCTTCAGAGTAGGGGAGGCCATAGGCGACGACATGGCAGGATGCCAGCTTCCTGCTCCTCCTACAGGCGAAACAAATTCAGACAAACAAGTTAGCTCCCCGTCCAGCCAAATAAATCACATCACACAATCGCAGGAAACTCTAACGAGCTTACGGCCCTCCTAGGATCGAAATGCAAATGCAGGCATCCGCAATCCACGGAACATGAATATAGGAAGGACAGCTCCCCCTTCCTGGACTACTCCATGGGAGCAGTTAAGACGGGCAGTACAAGGGGAGTACATTATCGTGCGCTGGAAGGGAAGCCAAGACAAGGTGTTTACTGCAGCTGTGCTCCAGTCCAATCCAATGGTGTACAGGGGACAATAAATTCCCGCGATGGCGATCACAGTACGGTCCGTGTACCGGCACACGCAAGGATCAACAGCTAGCACATTTAGTTCCCCATCGTGTTTGCGGCTGTGGCGGCAGTGGGTGGGGAAGCCATCACAAGAAGAAAAAAAAGATATTTTTATTTTCTTTTGCAACTCAATTTGTTGCCAAGAAGCCGAATGGCATCACCTACTGCCGATCTTGAACGCTGAGGAAGAAGCAGAGGAACCTAATCGAACCACGGATGGAGCTCGCGCAGCACCAAAATCCACAACAAACTGAATGGGGGCAGAGAAAGGTCGAACGAGAGATTTGGATCTGCCTCAGAACAATAACCGCTCGCAGAGCAAAGGAATAATCCGCCCAAGATTCCAGCAAGGAAGGCCAGCTTACCAGCAGAACAAGAGCCCAGCCGACGCCCGAGCGGCCGGATCTCCGCTCCAGCAGACGGCGAGAGGCCGGAGGATCCAGCGGAGAGGGAGACAGAGACACCTCCCGGCGGCGGCCTCCTGGCGCTGTGCGGCGAGGGAGGGGAGAAAGGGAAGCGCAGGGAGGGAGGGAGGGAGATATGCTTTCCGCCCGGTGGATGGACGGATTGGAGCGGTAGGTGAGTGGTATCTGTGGAGTATTTCGGCGCCCGCCTCGCTTGCTTGCCTTTTCCTCCAAAGAAATCCGCAAATGGCGATGGCACCGAAACGCGGACGGCGAGGGGGCGAGGGAGCGGAGGGTGGTGGTGGTGGTGAGCAGCAGCAGCGCAGGAGAGCGGCAGGCAGGAGTAGTTGGCGCTGGCTGCTCCTTTTGTTCCCTCTTGCTGCTTGTTTTTCTCGTAGTAAGGATAAAAAATTGCTAGAAAGGTGGTGGATTAGTGGGGGATTACGGAAGGGGTTAAAAGAGGCAGGTGGCGGGTTAGCGACCGTTCCGGAGCTAAGCCTAAGCTCGCCTGTGACGTGGAGTTTCAGAGTCGGTGAACGGACCCCTAACGACAGCTAATATACATGTGGCGTGGAAAAGTGGACCCACAGCCAGCAGGCTGCGTGACATGGCGTGGCGCTCGCTGTCTTTTCACGCTGCCTCCCGCGTGGAAATGCAAATGCAAACACGCTTACCACAGGCTTATGCCCATTGATCAGTCCAGTGATTCTGTGGCTACTGGCTCACATCATGTGAATTTTATCAGCCGGTAGATCAGCATCCAACGCCTCATGTGCTTCTTCTACCTTGGGCATGTTTTCTTCTTGAGGACCCCTTTCTCCGCTGCCCGCTACCTAAACATGCCGTCGGGCCTATCGTTGTGGGGTTCGATACTCCAATGAGGCCCTACCCCACCCGTGACAGTCACCTCCATGTCATTGCCGCCTCGTATCCCCACTGTTATTGCCTCTGCCCTAAGTTCACCCTCCAACAATTCTTCATCATCCCACATCACACCCATACTCGCCGCCGTTGTTCCCGAGCTAGCCTAACGACTGCAGCATTACCTTTAAGCCTATTGCCCCTCTTTGCCTACGAAACCTGAACCCTAAGCAATAATCTCGATGGAGACCACATCATAGTCGAATAAGAAGATACTCAACGTGGACACTGTGGTGTTGCTCAAGTTTCTCGTAAATTGAATGCACGGTTCTAAATCACTCTAGTCACCTTTAGGTCAAACAACTAATTTAGGAAAATATCAATTACAAAATTTGTTGGGATCCGAAGGACTTGAATCCCGAACGGAAATGGAAAATGGAGAAAGTACTGGGAAATAAACACGAAATGGGAACACAATATCCCCTTTCAATTATCAAAAAATCAACCCGATTACAGTAAAAGTCGAGGGTATTTATACCCCTCCTCCTCTGTTACATGATTACAAGAACACCCCTACCCGCCCCGAATATTCTAGGAATATCCGGGGCTTTCGGACTTTTTACCGACGAGGCGTGTACGAGTTGACTTCGGTCATGGGATCACGCTCTTCTCATGCTCCCGAAGGTAACCTTGCCACCTTCGGGAAATCCAGAGCCTTCAAACTTCTTGAACTTCGGCCTCCAAACCTTCGACCCTCCATGGAACCTTTGGGACCATACTGCAACCTTCGGGGGCTGATCAGGTCCGACTTGTCCTCCGGAGTCATCAGGGTTCTTGTAATGCGCCTTCAAAGGTAGTGCCCGAAGGTTCCACGGAACCTTCGGATCAGCAGTTGTAACACCCAAAAATATAGAAAATAAAATTTTAAAAACATTTTATAAAAGCCACAAAATAAAATTGTGCATGCATCTCTCTATTTCTCTTCTCCCACTCTTTTCTTTCAGCCCTGCCCAGACCCCTCTCTCTTCTCCTTCTTTCTTTTCTCCTCTTCTCGCGGCCCAGTCCGGCCGGCCCAATCCTTCTCTTCTTCTTTTCTTTTCTCCCCGCGGCCCAAACCAGCCAGCCCAAATCGCTTTAACTCTCCCTCACCTCTCTCACCGATGTGCTGGCCCCACTCATCAGTTTCTCCTCTCTTCTTTCCTTTCTTCTTCCTCCGCACTGCTCCCTTCTTTCCTTTTCTCCGCCGCGATGCCAGACGCGCCGCCGCGCTCCCTCCCCTTTCTTTTTCCTTCCTCACCCCGAGTCCGGATCGACTCCGCGCCGTCGCCCACGTCTCCTCTTTCCTTCCCCGCGACGCAAGCTTGCCTTACTAGCCGCAGTTCCGCCCCTTTCCTTCGCAGGCCGCCGCGAGAGCCGCCGCCTTCCTTTTTTCCGGCCACTCCGCCCCTATAAAACTCCGCCAGAACCTTGCTTTGCACCCAGAGCTGTTCTCAATCCCTTACTCTACTGCACACCGTCGCACGCCGCTGGAATTCGCACACCGGAGGAACGCCGCCGCCCCGTGTCGCCGCCTCTCCGTCGACTCGCTGTTCCTCTGCTTCTCCGCCGCCTGCAACTCTCGCCGGAGTTCCGCGAGTTGGTGAGCATCAAGCCGCACCCGTTTCCCCCCCCCCCCCCCTCTCTCTCTCTCTCTCTCTCTCTCTCTCTCTCTCTCTCTCGCTCTGTCGCAACCCCAATTCCTCGCCGGAGATCTGTTTCCGCCCGCCGCCGTGGCCGCCGGTCTACAGTCACCACACAGCTGTCCCGTGACCACCAACACCTTCGCCGTGCCGCCCGCTCTCTCCCCGGCACAATCCCAGCTTGAACTAAGCCCCAGAACACCAGATTCGGTGAAGCTCCGGCCGTCCGCCGCCGGCGCCCAGCACAGCTCTGATTCGCCCGACCCTTTTCACTCCGTCGAGCCGACCCTTTTCCTGCCGCTTGATCTGAATCTCACGGCCAGAACCAATCTGAGCCGCGCAACAGACGCTGCATTCGCCCGACCCTTAACGCGCCGCCCGATTCTGATCCAACGGACCAGATTCACCCGACCCTAGCCGTCCCCAGAATTTTTGCAGAAAGACCCCTAGGTTTTCCA
The DNA here is from genome assembly GCA_032594955.1 of Panicum miliaceum. Taxonomy (NCBI): domain Eukaryota; kingdom Viridiplantae; phylum Streptophyta; class Magnoliopsida; order Poales; family Poaceae; genus Panicum; species Panicum miliaceum. Next base: position 13,470,730 of record CM064060.1, on the reverse strand, counting down.
GAAATCAACCCGCAATCCAGATCAGTAGAAAGATAATTAGAGTTGAGCCCTTTCTTTTTCTATCCCGACCCCTGACTTTTCTAGAATTAGTACCCGCCGTCCAGAACCTATAGTTTTGCACCCCGACCCTCTGTTTAAGGTTTAATTATGTTTTAGCCCCTGATTTCTTCAGATTTAGCCCCTGAAAGTTTAAAACTCTCGCAGTTAGGTCCCTAGATCACTGTTTTAGCCATATCTTCATCGTTTCAACTCCGATTTCAGCGATTCTTGCGCCCACGCGATCCTTGCATTATGAACTACGATATTATCATCTTTTTACTCTTTATTTTTACTGTTTGTTATATTATTTCTTATTTTTTTGTGTATTCTTGTTTGTGTGATCGCATAGACAACGTAACGTTCGAGCAAGACCAAGAGCAAGCTTACGAGGAAGAGAATCAGTAGCTGTTTGAGGAAGGCAAGTGGATTTTTCCCCCTGCATATTCTATTTGATCCCAACGACAGCATGATAATTCACTTTACTTTCTTGATGCTTGCATAAACTTGATGGGTTACCTATACTAAGGACATACCTAGTCTTTTACCCCAAACCTTGAAACACCTGGGTTTACTATTTATGTTGGGTAGTTACGCTTAGTTGCAAACTTTGGGATTGGTATTGGTTTACTCTTATGACAATATTGATCACGTTTCATATTGTTGTTATACCGCGTTAATTCAAGATCAACTTTGATTAATGGGAACATGGAGAACCACCCAAGAAAACAGTGCAACCACAAAGTCATATGGCTCTGACCTTAGCCAATTAATTAGATGTGTAGTTTGCTGGTGGCCTTACCGAAAGGGCAAGGAGGGGGTCGGTGATAGGGGTCATAGCCTGGTCCTCTTAGGGTAGCTGCCTTTGCTAAGGAGCTGACCATTAGGGAGGTTTATGGACCACAGTGCTACTGAAACTCTAGCGGGCTGCCTAGCTCTCGACATGTCTTTGTAAAGGCTTCGTAGTGTACCCTCGCCACTCACCTCGGAAGTGTTTAAGGGCCTTGCAAACCCGGGCGACTCAGGGAAACACGATTTATGGGTAAAGTGTACAACCTCTGCAGAGTGTAAAACTGTTATAACAGTCGTACTCACGATTAAGAGTGGCTTGGACCCTCACATGATAATGAAACTTGAAGATTAATTAAATTGTGGTTCGCGGTTAATGTTTATGTTGATGGTACCTTTATGTTTTTGCTAAAGTGGGATGGTATAAACTTAAATCTAGTTAATAGGTGCTTGCTAATAAATACTTGACCAACTAAAAGTGACCGCTGCTGCAAACCTTAGCCTATCCTTGATGGCCTTGCATTTTCACCCCACTTGCTGAGTACTAACCATAAGAGTACTCACCCTTGCCCCCCTGCTGTTCAAAAGAGAACTTCGAAGAGGAGGACTTCAATGACTTCGAGGAGTTTTAGGCTTTGCGTTCACCAGTTATCGCCTGTGGAAGACGGAGTTGTTGCAGACTTCGTATAGGGTATATTGGTGTATCGTTTAAAGACCTTTGTGTCTCTTTTATTCGGAGTGTAATATTGTTAAATACTTTATTTAGTTACTTATTGAGCATTGTCTTTGATATATTACACTTTTCCGTCTATCATGTGTGTGTGAACATGATCTTGGCGCACACATGAGATGCATCTGGTTCTTTCTAGAATCGGGTGTGACAGCAGTGGTTGTTTACGTTCTCCTTCCTGTAGAAAATATGAGCGATCATTGTGCCCGTCGTCTGGTAACCTTCGCGAGTCGTATCCTTCGAAGGGTGTAATCCCCAACAAAGTTTATCCTTCAGACACGGTCAGTGGTCTCTCATTGCTCATCTCCTCAACTAGTGGTGAAGAATCTTCATGGCTAGGTGGCCAGCGCCATACACCCATACCTTGTTTTTTTTTCACAAATGCACTGCATTTTTCTCCACCTACCATATAGTGTTATGCTCTATTGGATAATCTGTGCTCAAACTTGTTACCCGCCCGACCTTAAAATTAATTTGTGCTCCACCACTGTGATCAACCTCCCAGCTCATAAATGTTTTCCAAAGGAAATCTCATGATGGTCCCCCCATAATACTATGCCATGACCATGAACCGTACCTACAAGCTCCCATCAGCATGCAACGTCTCCCGTGCTTCTTGCCTTCTTCTACATTGGGATTGATTTCTTCTCAAACATGTCTTTCTCCGCTGCCTGCTATCTAAACGTGTCGTCGGGCCTAACATGGTGGCATTCGGTGCTCCAACGAGGCCCTACCCTACTCGTGATAGTCACCTTCCTGTCATTGCCACCTCGTCTATCCCCACAGTCGCCGCCTCTGGCCTAAGTTCACCCTTCAACTATTCTCCATCATCCTAGCAAGTGGCATCATCACCACCTTGCCATGTCACACCCATAACCGCCACCATTGCAGAAGTAGCCTAACAACAGCAACCTTATGCCCTTACCTTTAAGCCTATTGCCCTTCTTCGCCTACGAACTCTAAACCCTAAGCAATAATCCCTATGGAGACCGCACCAAAGTCGAATAAGAAGGTATTCAACGTCGATTGTGGTGTTGCTCTGGTTTCACATAAATTGAATCGATGGTTCTAAATCACTCGAGTGACCTTTAGCTCAAACAACCAATTTAGGAAAATATCAATTGATAAAAATTATCCTCGGATAGACGCGGTCAGCGGTCCATCTCTCATTGCTCATCTCTTCAACCAGTGACGAAGAATCTTCATAGCTAGGTGGCCAGCACCACACCTTGTTTTTTTTTCACAAATACACTGCATTTTTCTCCATCTAGCCTAGCCTGTAGTGTTATGCTCTATTGGATAATCCGTGATCAAAGTTGTTACCCGTCACACCTTAAAATTAATTTGTGTTCTGCCACTGTGATCAACCTCCCAGCTCATAAATGTTTTCCAAAGGAAATCTCATGATGGTCCCCCCATAAAACTATGCCATGACCATGGAGGATGCATCAATTCACTAAGAATTGCATCTTCTTTTTCAAACGGAAATCAACTTCCATTACACCAACAGAGCTAGACAAGTCACAACTCGCTAGTTATCATTTTTTTTTCTTTGGAAGAAGCATTTTTGTGAAAACATTGAGCAGTACGAAGGAAGGGTAATCTTTGCCACTTGTAACTCTATGTTGGTTTTACGTGTTGTGGCATTGGGAAACAAAGCTTTGCAGATCAGTAAATTCCGCCAAAACAGTACTTCTTGGCAAAAAAAAGTTGCATATTTACTTGCAAAAGGTATATTTCACCATTTATTTAAAAACCATGCATTTTAGGCAAATATTATCAAGAAATGACATTTTACCTTTTCCTTGTTGTGCTTCAGCTAGGCCTCCCTTTTATTCATATCACTAAACAGAACTGTCTAATAAATTTGATGCCAAAATTTTTATATCTAAATAATAATCCAATTTGATTTTCAGGAGGTCCTTGAATATGAAGTAATAGGACAGTTGGCCTAAATAAATAAACAACCGCTTGGGAGCTATATATAGAAACATTGCAACGATTGAGCGTTTAACTTTAATCGGGCTTCTCCATGTACATCTGTATTTGTACAATCATGCGGACTATAGAGGAGATATATGGTGTGTGCAGCGAGCAAGGCTCAAGATCTCCGGTGCTTTCCTAGGGTTCAGGTTCTTGCATTTCTGATCATCTTTGTGTGCGGCGTGATTGTCATAAGTTGTTTGTAGCTAGGGTGGAGTGTGGGGGAGTTTTTGGTGTGTTGGATGCACGGCGTGTGTGCATTTGGTACTCTTTGTTCTTAACAGAAGGATATATAGCTCTCTTGTACGTTCAAGAAAAAAGAACTAAATATCGACTCTCTTGCCCTATGTCATCTTGAAAAAGTATAAATTCATCAAACAACAACAAAAAAAATATTAACTTCTATTTTTAGTATCAACTTTAGAGAGAGAAATTATTAAGAAGCCACATTCTGCTTCCCATGTGACTTTATTAGCAGCTCATTGATATTTTTTTTCTGTCAATATTGTAACAACTTTATCATATCATAGGAATTTCAATTTAGTACGTGTCACATATACATATTATTGCTGTCAAAATAATAAGATGATTGATTAAGCAATAAGAGTACTTAATTAGATGGGCACGCCTGTAGTCATTAAATTCATATGGGGATCCTCTACTTATAGTACAATTGGAAGAAGCCATAATGAATATATATAGAATGAGGTGGAAGCTCTTTTTCAGTTAGGGCTAGTCTGTACCATAGCATCACAATAATAACCGAAGAACATAACGACTTCTTTGTTGAAATGCTTCCAAGATTCCTTAAATAAAAATGATAAAACCTCTCCGATCCCCTGTACTAAACTAAGGATGGGAAGGTAGTGAGCGCACCTTTTGGCTTTTCTGAACAAAACATGTTGAAAAAGAAAACACAAACGCGCACGCAGCGCGCGCGCACACACCTGGCACCTAATACTATCATTTTTCTTAGGAATTGAAATGAGATAATTAAGACAAGAACAACTCCAACTTTCTTTAAGGATGATGAACATTTCCAGCAATCCTTTGAAGCATTTTTTCTATTTATTTTACTAAACGAAACCATTTATTTTGACGCCTAAATCTTCTTTATTGAACTAATAACATATTTTTTCTTGAATCATTTAATAGGTTTCTTTTTCAGTAGGTCTTTGTACACAGTAAATACTGGAGTAGAGCAGTTCGTCCTATGCTACTAAATCTGGAAACTCCTGATCTCTCATCTCTATCATCTTGAGCAATGTTGATCTCGTGAAACTATAATTTTTTGAAAGGAAAGCAAGGAACATCAACACATAGCCCAATTAACCTCTAATTTTGTGTAATTTAGAGAGAGAAATACCAAGAAACAACATTCTGCCTCCCATCTGACATGTTGCTCGCAGTTCCCTTGATATCGTTCGCTCTTCAATGTTTTAAAAGCGTACTCATATCATAAGAGTTAGTTTGCAATTAAGAGTCACGTACTAGTATCAACAGATTTTTTATCTGCAAAGAATACTTGTTTATGTAGAGAACAGTTCTTAGGTGTGCTCGTCATATAATCCCTAAATTTATGGGAGCCCATATTCTTTGTAGTACAAAAGTAAGAGGAGATAATGAATGGGAGACAAATGCTGAGGAAGCTATTTTTTAGTCAGGGGTTGTTGAAAGCACGGACAAGAAGGAAGAGAGCGCACCTTTTGGCTTTTCCGAACAAAATTAAAACGTGTTGAAAACGAAAACACAACATATAGTACACCCAATACCTAGATCTATCATCTGTCTCCCTGAGGAATTGAAATGAAATAAAGAGACAATGCGAGAACAGCTCCATCTTTCCTTCAGGATAGCGAGCATTTCCACTTTGTGTGCCTGTTGCTTGGATCAGTGGTGAAACGACAAACTTTCGTGCCAGAGTCAAAAAGGGTCCTACTATCCCATGCCGGGGGTCATGCTTGCAGCCAACCAGAATCAACATCATTGCAGGTAGCAAGCTTTTTTAGCTAGGTTTATTTGCAGCTTAATAATCTACATGCAGGTGACTGGTCACGATCCGAGCTAGGTGATTTGTTTTTCTCATCACCCTCTTTTGATTTGTTTTTCTCATCACCCTCTTTTTTATTTTCGTAAACTGACATGTGTGTTGCTTCCTTAGAGAGACTGGTTTGAAGCCTTGTGCAAAACGAGACGTATAGATAGATGCTTGAGAGAATCTACTACGCTACCAGAAAACGGAGCATTCGTCTGCGGCCCTTTTAGCCGGTACTAAGGGACACATTCAGTACCGGGCCAGGGTTACAGTTCTCCGGGGAGCCCTTTAGTACCGGCTGAGGCTCCAGTCGGTACTAAAATACACCACCGACACCGGGAGGGGGGGCAACGGCTACATTCCCCCCGGCGGCACTTTAGCACCGGTTGGTGGCTCCAGCCAGTACTAAATGGGAGCCTTCAGTTGGTACTAAATGGTGAGAGCTCTCTAGCCGGTACTAACTTGGAAGGTCGGTATATCATCCGGCTTTCTTCCTCCCCGAGCCCGAGCCATTCATTTGACCCGAGCTCGGGCTCTCTTCTTCCCCATAGCGTTCTAGAGAGTTGCTGCCCATTTTAGTTAAGTTTTTAGGGGATTTCACTCATCTAGGTGTTCAAAAGGTTAACAACTTCACATCTCTTATTTGGTGGTCTTTATGTTTCGTTTCATACTTTATACTTAGAGAATTTTTTGTTAACAGGAAGAGTAAGAATGAGCATGATTTTCTTGATATTTTTACATTTATTTGGGATATATAGCTAGAAGCGATGACTAGAATTTGAATGTGGATAGTTTGAATGTGGGAAATGTATAGAATTATTTTTTCCAATTTATTTCAAGTGACATGTATGTGTGTATATATCATCATAGCAATATTTAATTTCATTTAATTTCAAGTGAAACGTGTATAGCCATTATTGTTATGCTTTGAAGCCAGTGAATGTGAAATAGCTAATTTTTTAAGTGAAAAAATGTATGTACTTGGTATTTATTTGAAGGAATTATTTTGACACTCTAATAATGTATTTATTTAGGCTCCCATTGAAACCATCACGAAGTTAAAAAAAATCTTTATTTCGGATATGTATATGTTCTCAACCTTGATCATGCAGTGTTAATACTGACATTCGGGGCCAATATCGATGTCCGCAATACGGTGCGGTGCAGGGACGTGATGAAGGGGTAAGGTCTTGGTCCCAATGACGAAATTCTCACCTTTTAGCGAGGTGAGGATGGCACCATTAGAACCAAGACCGTACACTTTCATCACTTCATTGTACAACATTGTGTCGCGGATATCGATGTTGGTCTGGAATGATAGTGTCAACACCGCAGAGTCAAGGTTGACGACATATATATATCCTAAACAAAGATTTTTTTTCTTTTCGATGGTTTTTGCATAAAGAGCCTGAATAAATATTCTGAACCATGATTGCATCCCACATATGGTGTTGGATGACGAGTGCAAACTAAGGAAGGAAGAAAGACTATCGGACTACGAATGCTCGATCACAAAGTCTTATCAGAAGTCGAGCAATCGTCGCTACAACCAAGTTCCCCAACTCGGAGAACAGCCGAACCAATCAATACCTCCACTTATAGTTCTTTCAAAGGAGAATGAAGCTACGACTGAGTTTGTGATGGAATCGGCTCTCACAAAAGCCCAACTCCTAGGGCAGGTTGAAATCCCAAAGCACCAAGGGTCAGAAAGAAAACCATTTAAAATGGATGAACCTCTTATGTGGTCGGAGTTGGTGGAGATCCTACCAACGAGGATGTGGGAGTTGCATAGATGGTACACGAAGGAATCTGCAGATGGACTCATAATGTTCGCAGCTCGAATTAAAAATGAAGATTTCTATCGGGGGCCCGATGACGTATGGATCGAGTTTGAGGGTCTTTGGTTTCTATACCATCAAGATGCTCTAGACAAGCCTCTCCTCAGTGTATTTTGTATGTAAGTATCTCCTCTCATTTCTATATTCTAGCTCTACTAGTTTTGTGCTATCTCATCTTCTCTTTTATTTTATATCATGTAAAGGTCGAAGGTGAAAGAATGACGCAGAAGGGGTTACTATAACGTCGGCTTCATGGACCCACATGTTATTCACGAGAAAAGTGTACGCAAATGGCCAAATAAGACCATGAAAAATATATTCATGGCCTTGGATGGGCAGAATATTTGTGAATTCATTATGTTGGCGTACAACTTCGAGTAAGCACTTCGACTATCTTTTTCATGCCTTCCATTTGATACTAAGTATATCAAATATTTTATATGTATATGTGTATCAATAGTTTTTACTAGATCTTGCTATGTATCGAGATTGATAAATCTCGGGTGGTCGTGTTTGACTCTAAGAGAACATCGACAGCTAAATATCAAGACTTCATAAATCTCCTCCAAAAAGCATGTGCTCTCTTCCTCAAAAAGCACATAGGAATCTCAGAGAACCCGGGTGAACTTTCTTTCAAAATAGACTTTCCGGTATGAATACAATTCTCGCACATCTAGTTCCATTTCTTTAATCACCATTAATATTTCATAACCCTGTGTGTGTGTATAGTGTATGAGACAGGCGCCCGGAAATAACTTATGGGGTACTACGTATGTGAGTTCATCCACACATTTTGCGGCCCGAAGAAAATGACGCGAAGAGAATTTGAAGTAAGTAAAAAAATTAAGAAAGGTTTCTTTCTTTTAATTTCGTACATGTGTATTGATTTAAATAAATAATGTTTGTATGTGACACATCTTCAGAATGAAAGAGGACCTCATCGAACCGGAAAGAGTCAGGGCGGTTCAAGAAGAAATCTGTGGATTCTTGCTAGATGAGGTCATAAATCTCAAAGGAGAATTTTATACTTGTACGGAAAAACTTATGTGCCTACTCTTGTATTATGAAATTGTATATCAATTGTGTGTGTATGTATGTATGTATATATACACGTCTTTGCTATGCTATATAGATATGAACAAGTATAAATACGAATGCTAGCTACACACAAACAGACTATAGATACCAATACGAATATGAATTCGAATTAAAACCAAGAAAAGAAATTCAAAAGTAAACAAATAAAAAAGTTACCGGTCGGTACTAAACCGCCGCCCACCGCGCCTGGCGTGGCAAGTAGCTTAGTACCAGCCGGTACTAACTGCGCCATTTAGTACCAGACGCAACGCCTAGTACTAAATTGCTAGTTGGTTAGTACTGTCTGAGCTATGTCGAGCGGGAAGCCGATCCTAACCGGGGTTCCCCAGCTGTGCTATGTACCGATCGATCTGCCAACATCAGATGATGGTGGCGCGTTTGATCAGCCCGAACTAACTGCGCACTATCATGTTGGTTAGCCTGTCCGGTCGAGCTGGGATATGGTGCTGGCATGCATCATCACACATCTTCTGGTCCAGAAGAGACCAGGCACCACAAGCTTTTGCTAAACGTAGTACGTGACCCTAAGGAACTGTACTACCTTTCTGCGGCCTTCTTCGTTCCTAAGACCCATCCACTATGGGCTTCTCTATACGTTATCAAGTTTTTTTTTGGATTTTTTGGTAGGCACAGCTCGACTTAGAAACCTATTTTTTCTGAATTTCTTTTGTCTTTCCGCTCTTTATACGGACCGTAAATTTATAATACCACTGATCTATAAATTTGGTGTAATTATGAAAGCCTAAGAACGCTTGCTGGTTGCAAATGGATAACTATTTTTACTCAACCAGCCATATGCTAGATGCAATTAATCCAAATTATATTTCCTCATTGCAATATACTCTCTCCGTCCCAAATTACAATTTATTTTGATTTTATTAGATGCATAATTTTTGCTATATATTTAGATATAGTGTACATCTATATGTGTATAGTAAAATATACATTAGAAAAATTAAAAATGAATTATAATTTGGGACGGGAGTAGTATCATACAAAACAGGAAGACTAAATGAGATCTTGACCGGTGCTACAATAACTTATAATAGCATGAAAACCTCCGCCTCATATGTAAAAAATAAAAATTGAAGTGGTATGTGATGTAGGATGATTATGATTATGATACTACTTATACAAAGAAACAAAAACTCCATTATTGAGTTAGTGATGCTACAAAGAGTTCGGCCAAGTTCTCACAGAATCTAGAAGCTGTTTGGTAGATGGGCCGGGGTTTACTGGCTCACTGAAGCCAAGTAGAAAAGTACTCCCAACCGGAGACCATGCCTACTTGGCAGTCGTGCTGTCATAAGTCCACGATCTAGACCGATCAGACGAGCCGGCCCTAGCATGTGCCGTTGTGGCTAACTGATGAGACGGCTCCTAGCTACAGGTAGCGACGGACGGATCTATCGTCATGACCTCTCGCCCCAGTCGTCGTTCGACGTATCCATCGGTCCGGATGATCGATGGTGATTAACCAAAACATCTGGCAGTTAATCAAGGCATTCATATTAATTATATCGACGCAGATAATTAAGCACGAAGTGGATAATTAGCTACTCTGTCTCACACTGGTATGACCGATCTGGTGGTGGGGAAGAAGGCGGCAGTTCAGGTGATGGGTAAGCAACACCGGCAGCAGCAGCTATGGCCTGGGGGCTTGCGGGCGTCGCGTTGCCTGCTGCGTGGTATTGGTAGCTGCGCCGCAGCGGCAGCCAGCCAGCGTTGGTGGTGGCCGGACTTGTGGTGCGGCCGCTGCAGGCTGCGTAAGAGACTTGTCGGGGGCCCGGGCCCAGCCGGCGGATGGGGAGGTGGCACCGGAAGACGAAAGCTACGTACCTTGTTACTTCGCCCTTGTCCTCCGTCCATCTTCCAGTCCAGAATTGGGGTGCTCTAGCTACAGGTCTTGAATCCGTGCTGAATAGTCCGAGCACAAAAGACAATAAGCTAAGGCAAGTATGTAGGCAACTAGCTTGTACTCCAATGCTCAATGCACGTAACGTCAGATGTCACGCACATAGCCATTGCGGGAGCTAGCAGCGAGAAGTATTGGAGTTGATCGTTCAAGCGTAGGTTTCAAAGATACTCCACGCGGAAAAGAGCAAAGGCTAAAGAAAAGCCCCAAGAAGAAACAGAGGACCATATGTACTACACCCATACACATGTAGCAGTAGGTTAGTTGTTGCAGGGTGGTTTTCGCCATCCTGCTGGACGACGCACGCTTTCGGTAGGGTTTAGGGCGGCCGGTGTTTATACGGTTGGCGATCGTACGCGCGCGAGACCATTGGTGATCGCGCTCGACGTGGACGTACGGCTCGCGGATATCGTCGCGGAGTCAAGCGTACGTGTGTGCATCAACTCAAGTTGGGGTGGAGGCACGGCAGATGCGGACGAAGAACCTCGTAGAAATCTCCACCCGACGAAAACCTGTAAAAGTTGAGCCAGCACATCTTGAGATTGATAAAATTATCGTAGACACCTAATATTGATGCAGGTTAATTAAATTCTGGAAAATATCTAGAAAAATACGACCACTCATATTGAGTCGAATCGAATCTGTTGGACATGGTCCACAATAAGCAACCATACCAGCTCGGAAGTCTATAACATTGATTTCACTTTTTTCAAAAGTTGATTTCGTATAGGATAGGGTTAACGCGTGATAGATCGCGTGATAGGCCAGCACGCAACCCCATGTAGGTCTGAGGTGGCAACTCCGTCCGACATTTTCTTTTCCGGCCTTTCCTCCAGACACGCTAAGCGCGTCTCCCCCCTAGCACCAATGAAGGTCACTTTCAAACTACATTATGATAAGGGGTTCCGCCGAGATTTTTTTTTAACATGCAATTCTTTCAAATAAATATTATATCTTCTTCATATGATATCCGTTTTGAAAACCAATTGCACCGTTGTGCTCTACGTGACGAGACGAACAAAACTATGCATATATTTTTGAAGACGTTTTGCGCTAGTAGCAATTTATGTGTAAAATTTGAGTTTGATATTATTGAAAGAGTTGCTGCAAGATACATATATTAGTAGCCATAAAATGCATAATCTGCACAAACCGAATCTATCATATACATAAATTTTCACAAATACAAGATATCATATACATAAGTAGGAAAAAGAGTAAGTTGTCGTACTCAAAAGTTTATATACAAATTATGGTAAAATAAAAGTTATCACACATTTAAACAAAAATTTTCACAAAATTATTGTACACTTGCCACACACATAAGATATAAGTTATCACACATACAAGATAATAGTTATCAAAAAAGTATTTATAAGTTGTTTCAAAATAAAGTTGGCATAAAAGCATAATTTGTTATGAACATAAGTTGTCACAAAAATTGAATCGGTCATTATACACAAGTTGTCACAAATATAACATGTCATATACATGAGTAGTAAAAAAATGGAGTGAGTTGTGTACACATAAGTTTATATATAAACTGCTATAAAAAAATTCACACATGTAAAACAAAAGTTTCCACAAAAACAGCATCTGTTATACACATGAGTTGTCGCACATATAACATACTAGTTAGTGCAAAATAAAATCGATCATACACTCATACACATGAGTTGATACAAAATAATAGTTGATATACACATAAGTTGTTACTATAGTAATATGATATATGCATAAATTGCTATAGAAAAGAGAGTAAGTCATCGTATAAGTTGCTACTAGTGTAAAATATCGTTAAAATATATGCAAGTGGGTCTTATTTTGTTCGTCTCGTCGCATAAAACACATTGGTGCAATCGGTTCTCGAAACGAAGGTAATATCAAGTAGATAAAATATTTTTTTAGATAGCTTCATGAAAAAAAAGTCCATTTCCTTCTCACACGTGTTGCATGTGGGCATGTAAATGCAACAACAGCAGCACGCTGGGGCGCGTGGGGGCGCTGGGCCGTAGGCGCAAGGCAGATCAAAATACAGGATGACAAGTGAGGTTATTAGGCCACGGACACAATACACGCCACAGGTGGGCCGGCTTGCGGTCGCGCGCTCGCGCTGACGCGCGACTGGTCGTTCGTTGGTTAGAGTTTTCGTTTCGTATATACAGGCAATACAATGTCACCGAATGATGGGCCTACCCTTTTCAAAAAAAAAAGCTAACTGGGCCTAGAGGGAACTAAAATTCAAGAGGCCCAGGAGACCGTGCGGCGTTGCCCATCAGGCTTGGGCTTTAGCCAACAGCCTCCCCACTCTCCTCCCCTCCGCCTTTCCTGTTCCTCTCCGGCAGGCACTCCCGACCTCACCTGGTGCCGCAGAGCAGTCGCCGCCGCCGCCGCCGCCCGCAGAAGCCGAAGATGGCGTCGTCGGCGTCCACCCTAGAGATCGAGGCCCGCGAGTACGTACAAACTCCTCTTTACCCCTTACTAATCAAAGCCTCCTTTTGCACTAGCGAAACCACGAAAGAAGCAACCCGAGAAATTCCTAAACCCTACTAGGGTCCTTGCGCTTGTTTCTTGAATCCGTCCGTCCGCGCGTGAACCTCGTTGTATGCCAATCCGGCCTCCCCACTAGTAGCCTTCCAGTATAGAAAGAAATCGATCAAATTTTGGACTGCGAATTCCACACACCGTCCTGAATCTATCCGAGAACCTCAAAACTCGCGGTAGCAATAGTGGCTTAAGGCAGAGAAAGGATTTAAGCTATGTTTTTTATTATTGTGCGCAGCGTGGTGAAGATAGTGCTGCAGTTCTGCAAGGAGAACTCACTGCAGCAGACGTTCCAGACGCTGCAGAACGAGTGCCAGGTCTCCCTCAACACCGTCGACAGCATTGACACCTTCATCGGCGACATCAATGCCGGGCGCTGGGACGCGGTGCTGCCCCAGGTTGCGCAGCTCAAGCTGCCGCGCAAGAAGCTCGAGGACCTCTATGAGCAGATTGTGTTGGAGATGGCCGAGCTCCGCGAGCTTGACACGGCCCGTGCCATCCTCCGCCAGACGCAGGTCATGGGCGTCATGAAGCAGGAGCAGCCTGAGCGCTACCTCCGCCTTGAGCATCTCCTTGTCCGCACGTATTTCGACCCCAATGAGGTTGGCAACTTGCTCTTGCCATGTTGTTCTTGTTATGTTTATTTGTCCTCCCTGGGCTATCTTAATTTTGAAATACTGGAATATCACTATGCTAACAGGCCTACCAAGAATCCACCAAGGAGAAGCGGCGAGCGCAGATCGCTCAAGGTGAGCTTGCTGATTGTCTTACTTGCATGCTGGTTGTCTTTTCTTTAGAGTTTAGAGCACACATTTGTAATGTACCATTGAATTCCTTTAGCACTTATATCCAAATTTCAAGTTTTAAAACTGAAAGAAAACCGATTAAGTATATAGTTGACTTTAATAAGTTGGTCCTATTAGCTTAACCTGGAAATTCTATTATTTACAATCCTAATTCTTAACCATTAGTTGTTCTTATTCCTTTGTTGTGCCAATTTCAGCTATTGCTTCTGAAGTCTCGGTAGTCCCACCATCTCGGCTTATGGCATTGATTGGTCAGGCTTTGAAATGGCAGCAACACCAGGGTACCCTTCGCCACGCACTATTAATTGGCTGCCACAATAATGATATCCTGTCGTAACTGTCATGAGTTAGTCTTGAAATCCCCATCTTCTTTTTCCTATTGCATAGGACTGTTGCCTCCTGGCACGCAGTTTGATTTGTTCAGAGGAACTGCTGCTATGAAGCAAGATGAAGAAGAGACATACCCTACCACTTTGTCTCATCAAATAAAGGTGATTTTGCTTCTGTTATTGTTGTTTTTACCCCTCTTATATTCCTTATATTTACTTGATAATAAGGAGTATGTGAAATTCAGAAAACTGAAAATATGTTGCTGATTCATATATTTGATATCTATCAGCTATTCAGCTCCAAAAGTGTAAAGGGATAACCTAGATGCTACACTAGAGTAATGGGTGGGGTACTGGGGTTTAACTTGTGATGATAGCTATACATTCGAACCACGGTCATCATAAAATGGAATATTAGAAGTAACTCGGACCACTGAACATAATCTGTATACTTGCTGGTTATTTATCATCCTTGATGAAGATGAACCAGCGACGGTTAGGTTCTCTCATGTTCACTTGCATGCTGAAAGAAGGAATAAAAACCATATGAATGTGCCAAGGGAGTTGCTCTTATCAGGCTTTTGTTTACTACTCATATCCTCGAGTTGTCCTTGCAGTTTGGGAAGAAAACCCATCCCGAATGTGCTCGGTTTTCACCTGATGGTCAGTACCTTGTTTCGTGCTCAGTGGATGGAATCATTGAAGTAAGTTGCTTTCTTGTCTGCCTTTGCATATCAGCTTCTTTAATCTAGCTTGGCTGAAGTTCACTAAAATTTTCAGGTCTGGGATTATATTAGCGGGAAGCTTAAAAAGGATCTTCAATATCAAGCCGATGTAAGGCATTTTAAGTTTAATAATTTCGTGGGAACTAAATATGCCCATTCCATTTAATCAGATATGGATAGGGATGCTAATCTTTTGCATGCTGTCTTTTGGATGAACACTCCAGGAAAGTTTTATGATGCACGATGATGCTGTGCTATGTGTTGATTTTAGTAGAGATTCTGAAATGCTGGCATCAGGGTCACAGGATGGAAAGATTAAGGTTCCCTTGCTACTCAGTCTTATATTTTCTTTCGATTCAGGAAATATTGGCCATCACCAATCTAAGTCGTATTTAAATATTTTTTCTCAGACCATATTATAATAACTTGCAAGTTTATGTTTGTTACTCATAAATTTCCTTGTGAGTTTGATTTCAGACTGTTTACAGATATTTGCTATATATCAAACTGCTTTTTTAGTAATGTTGTCATTGCATTGGTAGAGTATAGTACCATTTAATGCATTTCATAGATGACACTTGTTCAACAAAATTTTCTTACAAGTACATGCTGTAATTTGGTCTAGTATCTGCCTAGTTTCTTGGTTCTTGTGTGCCAAACGAAATTACAATGAATTACTTCATCTCCGTATTAATCTCCCATTTATCCATTGCCAGGTTTGGCGTATACGAACTGGCCAGTGCTTGCGACGCCTTGAGCGTGCACATTCGAAAGGTGTTACAAGTGTTACATTCTCACGTGACGGAACCCAGATATTGAGTACATCCTTTGACACTACAGCGAGGTTTCATACAACCATAAACTACCAGCCTAAATTTATACTAATGAAATATTCTTATTCATATTTTGCATTTTTCATTCTTTCAAAAAATAATGGTTCAAGATGGTAAACGCTAGTTCAAGGGCATGTCTCTTGGTGGAGTATGATGCAACTATTATATGAGCCCTTGCTTAGAGTACTTGAATGAAGCTACACCTTAGGTTCGGAACATTATTATTATTTTTATTTATTTAGCTACATGTTTAAGTAGTAGGCCCTTTTGATATGAGATAGACTAAATCTAGAAATAAAAATTACCTGCTGATTAAAAGTTCAAAAATGTTAAATTCCCTGCCTAAACTGGGAAAATGCACGCAAGTCGACTGTGTCAAGTTAAAATTTTAGAACAGTGTTTTAAATTATGCAACTTCCATCTGCAGCCTTCACTCCATCTGTGTAAAACTGTAAATAAGTTCATTTTGCAACAAATCCAACTTAAACTAAAATCTGGACTTGAACTTTGGCATGGTGAATTTACAAGGGTCTCCCTAAGTGTGTTTGAAATAAGAGTGTTCAATTCAAGCATTGGAAATATGGGATGTTTACCTGTACTGATTACTGAATTGTGTTTGTTTATGTTTGTTTATGCAATGTCCTGCAGAGTTCCTTTCTAGGATCTCTTGTGCGTTCATTTCTTTCTTTTTGATTGGGTTCATAATTTCAGTTTCACACATCCCAGTTGTAAGCAGTTTTACTTCCTAGGCTTACTCTCCCCCCTCATTTTTGCAGAATACATGGGCTCAAGTCTGGAAAGATGCTGAAAGAATTCCGAGGTCATAATTCCTACGTGAATTATGCCATCTTTACTACGGATGGTAGCCGTGTTATTACAGCTTCCAGTGATTGTACTGTTAAGGTACTGATCTCCTCATCGCATATACACAGTTCAACTTTCTATTCTTCAACAGTTCATGACTATTTGCTTAGTAATTTATTGTTTCTTAATGTAGGTCTGGGATTCAAAAACAACAGATTGCTTGCATACTTTCAAGCCACCACCTCCTTTGAGGGTACTGACTTAGTTCGACTCTTAAACATGCATAACCTTTAGTGATGCTTATTTACCCATATCTATTCGTTCCCAGGGAGGAGATGCATCTGTTAATTCTGTCCATTTATTTCCCAAAAATACCGATCACATTGTTGTCTGTAGTAAGACTTCGGCAATATTCATCACGACTTTACAAGGACAGGTACTGTGAATACGCGTCCTATGTTTTTTTTGGCTTATGCTTTTCTGCCTGTAAAATGGAGGGCTCTATGGAAATCTAGTTAACCTCTATATTCTTCGGAAACATAATGTACTGTCTCAGAAAACCCTATTTTCTCATAGTATTATCCTCTGTTCATCTGTTGGTCCACCACTCTTTTTAATGGGAAACAGAAGGGGAGACCCCTACTGAAATTAGATTGAGCAAACTGTAAATGTTATGGTTTCATTTTTATAAGAGATGCTGAAAGAAAAAGACCAAAACAAGGACATGTCAGCCATTTGAAATACTTTTTCTAGTGCATGGCCATAAATTGTCATTGACTTCAAATTTTCTTTCAGGTTGTAAAGACTTTCTCATCAGGTAAACGGGAAGGGGGAGATTTTGTTGCAGCTTCAGTTTCCCCAAAAGGAGAATGGTTATATTGTGTTGGTGAAGACATGTGAGGATATAACTATAAACTTTCTTTTATTATCTAATGCTATGATGTGTGCTCACATCAGCTTATAATGACAGCTAAATGAGAGTTGTTGTTTGCAGGAACATGTATTGCTTTAGCTACCAGTCTGGTAAACTGGATCATCTAATGAAGGTCTGTCAAGTGAAAGCTTCTCACGTTTCAGCACAAATTTGTTGACCCTTTACATTTCTGATTATGCCGTATCAAGTTATTATAGTGATCTTTTTTTGTGGATAAAATTATTCTTATGATAACATGTTAACACTCTGTACCTTGTGTTTCACAGGTCCATGAGAAGGATGTCATAGGCATTACGCACCATCCTCATAGGAATTTGGTTGCCACCTACGCGGAAGATTGTACGATGAAGATATGGAAGCCTTGATTTTTGTATACTTGTTTGTATTAATCCTGTATTTTTAGGCAACATGGTTATCCAGCTGTCTAAAGTGCTAATTTAATAGGCTGTATTTGGTTTTGCAATTTAGAGAACTGGGAGGTGTTTAGTAGGTCATTATCGACTCCTTGGTGCATATAGAACCAATGTGTTCCATTGTATCCTGTTCTAGTATCTTTGAATGGTTTACAAAGCTGATTATGATGGCTCTTTTCAACACGCTCCAACTTAATTTTCTTGGCTAGAAAATTGGATGACATTGCATCGACGAGCACAAAGCAGTTGAGAAACTGTGTTTTGCAATTGATCAAACTGGAATAATTGGACACAAATGATTACGGTTCAGGGATGTTTATTTCTTATGAATTTCACAGCAATTTCTTGTAGCAATTTCAGAATAGACTGAAGGTAAGATGTGCCATTGCAAATCTTTAGATTAAATGGTATAGTGGTCTATCATCCATTCATTGTTATGGGTTTGTCGAATGCTAAGGGGTTGCTCAACAGTTTTGGATAATTCAGGGGTCAGTCGAAAGTCCAACCAATGTCTTTTTTTTTTTTTTGCCCCCAGAGAAGCGCATTTTCGTCAAATTCTGTATAGAGTTTTGTGATGTTCCAGCGTTTGAAGGGATGGTGCCTAACAAAAACATCTCTGGAACATAGATCTCACGGAAACTATTATTATTAAGCTCAATTCAGTATCTGTATGGTTCTAGAGGTGACATTGCAACTGTAAACGCCCCATTGAGTCGATTACAATGTGTAAGAGTCCGTTGGAGCCACTGGTAAGGAATACATATACACCTATAGAGGAAACTGATGCACGAAAAAAAAATCTTGGTCCTTGCCATGGCCTTGTTCAGAGTATCCTGAATCTTCAGCCGTTGGCTTTCCTTCCATCCCCAGCTGAATCACGACAAGGTATCGCTGGCTTCCTGTCCACTCCCGAGACTGGCGTCCCCCCTGGTCTGTACTAAAACCGCTTCAAATAGTACAAGTAAATAGAGTCCACTACTAGACGAATACACGAAGTCAGAGGTTTTGTCCTAACAATGGAAAGTAGGTTTGAGTTAAAAATCTTCGTGCTACTTAGGTATAAATAACAAATGTGATAGGTCAGTTCAATTTGAAATGTTGCAAGTTGTATTCTCCGTATCAGAACGAATGCCAAGAGAAAAAAACAAAATTACTACTTGTATTATGAGAACATAATAAGCAGGCACAAATAAACAAAAGGGCATCATTAGAGAGGGGAGATGGGCCGGCTATGATGGGGGAGCCAGGGAAGAGGCAGTGCAGGGGAGGGAGCAACAACACCAGCGGAGCTCTGAGCCCTTTTTGTGCCTGATGAAGAACCTCTCACAACTCCCCTCCCCTCCTTCGCAGGCAAGCAAAAAAGCATGTTTTCGCAGTGGAAGAAACGGGGTTTTTGTTGATGGCCCCATCCCATGCTCTGCCTCATCCCTGTCTCCAATCCAAACCACCTTCCCCCCTCTCTCCTTGTGCTCATAACCTGCATGATAAACCAAACGTCCAAACCTGGCAACCTGCTGCAACCGCCGACGCTAATGAGAGCCCTAATCTCCGTCATCTCCATGGAACATCGGAGATCTATATATATGCAACGCAACACTGACTTGCCGTCTCGGTGCAGTGTAGGTGCAGACGTGCAGTACAGTACTGCTAGTCTTGCAATTCCAATGATAAGCAAAGCTGCCGGCGGCGCGGCGCCCGTCAGTACATGTGTACAACAACGCGTCTGGAGCTCTGGAGTGGAGTACACAGCAGGCGCGGGGCGGGCGGACCTGGCCTCGCCTCGTCAGTACAACGCGTACTGCACACACCCAGCAGCTCACCAACCTCCCAGCTCGTACGTCCAGCGGCATCAGGCCATCCAGTACATCGTCCCGCTTGTCAAAGGGACATCACGATCAGGGAAACTGAAAGGGTTGAAAATACAGCTTCAACCGTCTGGAGTCTGATTTCTGTCATTTTCGTCAAGTTGGTTACAAAACGATACACCGTTTTCACCGGAGATATATTATATATAGAGGTGGCAAAAAAACTTACATCTTTCTTTCTTCCTCTTGCTACATGTTCCAATCTGGTAGATAGCCACATGTTCCGATCTGGTTGATCTACCCAACTACTGAATTGGTTAGCTCAACCTAATTAATCACCAATCCATGGAGAAAATGCTGGCTGACCAGATAAATGCAACTACTTGCTACGGAGTTCGTTTTACAAAAAACGGAGACCCTATTATACAGAGTTCATTAGTCGGCTCATGCTCAAATCAAAGTGTCCGTGTAACCTTCGTACAAGAAAAATTCAGCAGAGGCTTCTTGTGAGTAGGGACGACACGAGAAGCCCATTTCGCCCCTCGTCTAGCAAACCTCAAAGGCTGCTGCTGCTCCACGCGTCCACCGCATCTCTTCTTCCTACGAGCTTGCGGTATCCATACCTGATTTCTAGAAAACTGTAGTCAATCTTGGTCGTCGCCACTTTCGTCATCGTCGTCATCATAAGCCACCAGAGAGCCCAACGTGGCCTTGGTGGCATCCGGTGGTGGCTTTTGGTCAGCGTCGTGACCATTCGAAGGTGGCTGCTCCTCGGGTGCAGGCTTAGCTTCCGCGTCAACCTTTGCTTTCTTGGCTTGCGGCTTCACAGAAATTATTAGATTTTTCAGGAGTGCAGGCTGGCACCTCTTCGTAGGTGGCTTAGGCCTGCTCTCCTAAAGAGGGGTAGTCGCATGCATAGCTCAGGCTCAGCAAGACAGATTTGTTAAACAATATCTTGATGCTCCGTTTATAGCAACACGATGAGGAATGTAACTAAAAACTTGCACAGAGAGGAGCACAATGCGCAACGTGTATATTCTGTTCATCTCATCTTAAAACTATGACAAGATCGCAAGTAACACAGTTCTATTTCTGCATTTGTATATTCCAACGTACCTCTGGTCTAGAGACTGTAGGAGTCTCAAGTTCATGAACAATATTGGATCGAGCAGCCACAGCCTCCTAAAAGAAAAACACTTATAATTATAAGTCAGTAATGTGACCTGTGTTTGGTATATGAGAACAGATGTGAACTGTTTTGTAGTATACAAACAATTACTGAAATTTACTACTAGTACCTTGCAAACCAAATACAAGTCCATTTAGGATTGTCCTAAGTCGAGCTTTTGGCTTTGACCATCAATTTCTAAAAGATGTCATACAGATTGACATTACTAGATTCATCACGCACGGTACATATTTCATAATATATAACTCTTTATACCTGGAATAATATGTTTCTTATATATTTTGTTATTCAAAGTGTCGTATTGGAGACTGTAATGGACTTATATTTGAGATCAGAGGAAGTAGCTTAAGATAAAACTAAGAAGTACGCACTACGGTGCATCTAAAAGCTCCACAATGTGCTGTTTTATGCTACTACATTTAGACGTTACTCACATGGAAACTGCCGAGTTGTTCCGCTTCTTCATTGGCCACCTGCTGTTCATATTCCCTCCTTGACTGCACCAAAATAACATGAAACAAAGAACTAAGATGTTGCAAATAGAACTAATATACTTTTGAACCAATACGTTTACATCTGAAATCCTTATGTATTCATACATATAGTAAATGCGTACTAACTATGATGATCATAATCAGGCTAACCAAGAATTAGGTTTCAGATTGTTTTGTTACACTCGATAATTTTGATGCAATAATAAACACCATGGGCAACTCCGCCTAGTTCTCAACATAGCCGGTACCAAGCCCGGATAAAGGAGGAGGGTTGTGTTAGGTTTGGCGAACCAGCGTAAAAAAAAAGTCACTCTAATGGATATGAAACCCATAAGAAACTCGTTGGGGCGTAACCCTCTTAGCGACGCGCTACAACGGAACCCAGGTGTGGTGTTAAATGGGCAAGGGCCGGGTCGCCATCCCCCAAGGGCGCGTTGTATCGTGACCTGGGTATGATGAAAAGTAAGTAAGGGCCGGGTCGTCACAGCCTAAGTGGCGCGCTACATCTACGCCCAGGTGTACTGGAAAATGAGTAAGGGTCTTCGCACTTCCCTCAACAGGTGCGAAGGGTAAGGAAGTTAGCCGAGCCAACTAGGATTCGCATAGGTAGCTGGAACGTAGGATCCCTAACAGGTAAGTTGCGGGAGCTAGTTGATGCAGCAATTAGGAGGCGTGTAAATATTCTGTACTTTCAGGAGACTAAATGGAAGGGTCAAAAGGCGAAGGAGGTTGAGGATAATGGCTTCAAGCTTTGGTACACGGGGGCAACATCGGGTAGGAATGGTGTAGGTATCTTGATCGATAGGAGCCTTAAGGATGGAGTCGTAGAGGTTAGAAGGCGAGGCGACCGGATTATCCTGGTCCGGATGGTAGTTAGAGACTCAGCCTTAAATGTGATCAGTGCCTATGCCCCTCAGGTAGGTCTCAGTGAGAGCACCAAGAGGCAGTTCTGGAAAGACTTAGATAGCATGGCTAGTACCGTTCTTAGCAACGAGAAACTCTTCATAGGAGATCTCAACGGCCATGTGAGTGCGACTAATGTAGGGTTCGAGCGAGTGCACGAGGGCTTTGGGTATGGTCGCAAGAGTCAAGAAGTGGAGGATATTTTGAACTTCGCGTTGGCCTACGACTGGTTGATAGCGAATACCCTTTTTAGAAAGAGAGAATCTCATCTTGTGACCTTTCATAGTGGACAACACTCGAGCCAGATCGACTTTATCCTTGCTAGGAGGGAGGATAGACGGGATTATTTAGATTGTAAGGTAATACCCGGGGAGTGTGTTGTCCCTCAACACAAGCTTGTGGTGGCGGACTTTCGTTTTCGGGTACGTGTCCATCGAGATAAACGCACCAAGATTGCGAGAACGAAGTGGTGGAAGCTTAGAGGGGAAGCGGCGCAAACGTTCAAGGAGAGAATGCTAGGTGAGGGGCCCTGGGAGGAAGGAGAAGATGCAGAAGACATGTGGCTAAAGATGACAACATGTGTTCGGAAGGTGGCCTCAGAGGTGTTTGGCGTGAGTAGGGGAGGCAAACAGGAAGGGAAAGACACCTGGTGGTGGAATGACGAGGTGCAAAGGGCTATTAAGGAGAAGAATGAGTGTTTCAAGCGCCTCCACCTTTATAAGAGTGCAGCCAACATCGAGAGCTATAATTTAGCGAAGAGAGTTGCAAAGCGAGCTGTGAGCGTAGTAAAGGGTAAAGCGTATAATGACCTGTATCAGCGGCTAGCCACGAAGGAAGGGGAGAAGGAAATCTATAGGATGGTTAGGATCCGCGAGCGGAAGACAAGAGATATCAATCAAATCAAATGCATCAAGGATGGGACACATCAACTTCTAGTGAAAGATGAGGAGATCAAGGACAGATGACGAGAATATTTTGATAAGTTGTTTAATGGGGAGAATGAGGGCCCTACTCTTGAGTTAGATGACTCTTTTGATGACACCAACAGACACTTTGTGACGAGAATTCAGGAGGCTGAGATCGGGAAGGCGTTGAAGAGGATGAAGGGGGGTAAAGCGATGGGCCCTGATGGTATCCCCATTGAGGTGTGGAGATGCCTAGGTGCTAAAGCGATAGTATGGTTAACTAAGCTTTTTAAACTTATTTTTCAGTCCAGCAGGATGCCTGAAGAATGGAGGAGAAGTATATTAGTACCAATCTTCAAGAACAAAGGAGATGTTCAAAGTTGTACTAACTACCGTGGGATTAAGCTGATGAGCCATACGATGAAGCTTTGGGAGAGGGTTATTGAGCACCGTCTAAGAAAAGTAACAAGTGTGATTCAAAATCAGTTTGGATTCATGCCTAGAAGGTCGACCATGGAGGCGATTTTCTTAATCCGACAATTGATGGAGAGATATAGAGAGCAGAAAAAGGACTAACATATGGTCTTTATTAGCCTTCTCAGAAGGCGTACGATAAAATACCGAGAAATGTCATGTGGTGGGCCTTGGAAAAGCATAAAGTCCCAAATAAGTACATTACCCTCATCAAGGATATGTATAAGGATGCGATGACATTTGTCCGGACATGTGATGGTGACACCACTGACTTTCCTATTAACATAGGCCTACATCAAAGGTCGGCATTGAGTCCTTATTTATTTGTCTTGGTAATGGATGAGGTCACAAGGGACATACAAGATGATATCCCTTGATGTATGCTCTTTGCTGATGATGTGGTGCTGGTTGACGAGAGTAGAGAAGGGGTTAATAGGAAGTTAGAGCTGTGGAGACGCACGTTAGAGTCGAAAGGGTTCAGACTCACTAGGACCAAGACCGAGTACATGATGTGCGATTTTAGCACGACTAGGCATAAGGATGGAGATGTTAGCCTCGATGGGCAAGTGGTGGCCCAGAAGGATACTTTTCGGTATTTAGGATCGATACTTCAAAAGGATGGCGACATTGATGAAGATGTTAGATATAGAATCTCAGCTGCCTGGTTGAAGTGGCGTCAAGCTTCTGGCGTCCTATGTGACAGAAGGGTGCCACAAAAGTTAAAAGTAAGTTCTATATGACAGCGATTCGTCCTGCGATGTTATACGGTGCTGAATATTGGCCTACAGAAAGACGACATGTCCAACAACTGAGTGTAGTAGAGATGCGGATGCGGATGTTGCGATGGTTTTGCGGGCACACACGAAGGAATAGAGTCCGGAACGAAGTTATTCGGGATAGAGTCAGGGTGGCACCAATTGAAGAGAAACTTACCCAACATCGATTGAGATGGTTTGGACATGTCCAACGGAGATCCCCTGAGACGCCGGTGCGTAGTGGGGTTCTAAAGCAGGCCGAAAATGTAAAGAGAGGTAGAGGTAGACCTCAACTGACTTGGGACGAGTCGGTTAAGAGAGACATTAAGGAGTGGAATATCTCCAAAGAGGTAGCTTTGGATAGGAGCGCTTGGAGACTCGCCATCCACGTACCTGAAGATCCGTGATCTTTGTTTAATCTCTAGCCTACCCCAACTTGCTTGGGACAAAAAAGGCTACGTTGTTGTTGTTGTTGTAATAAACATCATGGGCAGATTATTTTCACGATTCATGTATGACAAACACTGATCCTCATCAAGAGGAAAATAAAAGCACGTAATTTTTTTGTTCCCCCTTAGCATGCGCATCTGGAATTCCCTTTCAGAACATGAATAATACAGTTCGTGTTTCTCATAATGTTAATCAAAGTCGCAAATAATAGGGAAATTGCAATTTTCCCACTACTTCATCCCATTGGCTAGAATCCGCAATTATAAAAGAACAAATTGCAAATTTTCCACTGAAATCGACTCATTTACCTTCCATCTGCCACTAATCAATCCATCAGTTTTGAATCGTTACTTCAAGACCACAAAAATAATTCATAAAATCAAAATGAAAAAACTATAGGAACATGGGAGGACAATCTTATCCTCCTACTGAGCATTCAGTCTAGCCTGACCAAACCACTCCCCTCTCAAGAGCCCTAGTTTCCCCAAATCCCGCATCCTCTCACCCTGATCCAGGGCGATGGAAGCCTCTCCTACTACAGAATATCCATAGGGTTACTACTATCAAGTGGCAATTGTCCTATAATCCTATTAGGAACTTGGGATGACACGAGACGTAATCACAATGGTTCTTCAGCAGCTCAAGTAGTCACTGCCTTTTCACAAGCTATAGCACCGTAGTGTAGTTTTAGTCCTATTAGAAACTATCATTATACTTTGTTCGTGCAAGTTTGGAAGGCTTCTGATTCGATTAGTATTTACCCCTCATAGCTGAAAGGGGAATGAAGAGTGACAGAGCAATACAAAGGTCAGGATAACAATAAGCCTGTAATATATTATGAGTGAACAAATGGAGTTTCTCATTATTAAAGTACACAGCAGCCATCCATACCCCAATTTTGTGCTCCTAGTAGGTGGCAATAAGGGCTGAGGGAAAGTTCCGTTAAGCAGGTGTACACATAAAAATACATCAGGAAGCATGGAGAATACAATCCTACTGTTGTTAAACATTTCAGCTTAGTGATATGTAGACAACTTGTTTTGGAGCTACAACTGAATTTCTAAGCAATCTATGTTACATTAAATGCTTACCGATGCCAATTTTTCAAGAAACTCTGTCTCATCCTCGTCCAAAGCTTTTGGAGGCCCTGGGTAGAATAGATAGCGAGAATATCAAAACAAGACACAAATTTTAATCAACCCGAATTTTAGTGTTCCTGTTCCCTACACTTTACTCGTTTTACCCAGCCAGGAACATCATAGCAATGGACTGGTGGATATGGCTAGAGAAGTTCAGCACAGCTGCAAACTTTCTTCCAATTAATCCCCACTAGACAGATCCTCTGTTACCAAAGTCAAGACAAACAGTTGAGCTGCAGATGTTTAGTCACACTACTACTGCTCGCATGCTTCAGTGACCAGTAAGCATTTTGGCTCCTACAGGTCATGCTTTAGCTGCGACATAGCATGGCACTATGGCAGAATCGCATGTTATTGTCCAAGTTCTTGGTGACTACATTCTCATGAAGATTATAACTAATAAACTCCACCCAAATCCAAATGACAGAATCTGTGCCCACATTGCGCGCGCACAGACCATAAGATGGTATCAGGGCATATGGTGGCAGACATACTGTGTTTGAAGCGCTCGTTGAACTCCGCATCCTTCTTCTCCTTGTTCTCCTGTAAAATCTGCAAAGGAAGGACACGAGAAGCCGCATTAGCTGCAAAACAACGGGTGGGTCTAAAGGGTTAAGAGGGCGACCTCACCTGGAAGAGGGGTTTGTCCCGCTGCGCGGTGCCGTCATCCACCCGCTCCCCTCGCGTCCGCTTCACCTCATCGAGCTGCGATTTTCCACAGCCACCAAATCTCAGCGATTTACCCACAAACTTCAGCGAGATTTCTTCCTAGGTTTTGTGAATTGCTATTCTACTTGCTAGGGCTGGTGGTAGGCGAGTGGGGAGCGAGAGGGGAGAGGAGGGCGAGGGGAGTGTTCAGGGCCTTGCCTGGTCCTCGGAGATGAAGTTGACGAGGCGGATGGTCGCCGGTGGCGGCGCTGCCTTCGAGCTCGGTGTCGTCTCCTGCCCGGCCATTGCTCCGCCGCAGCGCAGATTTTCCCTCTCACCGCCGCGTTCTTTTTTATTTTCTAACTGCACAGTGTATCTGTGCCGCTCCCTGTTATCCCGAGCCCGGCCCGAAACGGAACCAAACGGCGCTCTGTAGGCCGTCGGATGGACAGGATGCAACTCTTGGCAAAATGTCTCGGTACTCGTGTTCAACATCAATTACATGAAGATAGCTATCACCCTCTATAAAAAAAATAGCTATCACCCTTTCTCTTTTTTTCTCGATTAATCAACCTTTATTTCTCTTATCAAAACAATATTATCCTTTGTTTCTAATGCAAGCTATCACACTTTTTTATGGTGATTGGCACTAGTTTTTCCATAAGAATTTGCAAAAGCTGGCTATTGCACTTTAGTGGAGACGAGTAACTAGTTTCTTGTCGAACCAGCCAAGGTTGTTAATGCATCGGGTGCCACCTATGATGGTGAACGACAATTAAAGAATGAAAATCTAGATAGAAAATAAGATGTAAAAGTTACAAAATGTGATGAAATAGTTTCCTAGTGTTTAGGTCTTTGCTATTTGACTTTTTAAATATTTCTTGATTTAATATCAAGATTTCTCAAAAAATTGTGTTCTTAAGAATTTTCGAAGTCTTTATCAATGCTAGTTATCATTTGGAATACAAATTAGTGAACCATATGTTTCAATCATCTCGCAAAAGCTTTGTCATGGTTAACTCAAATATGTGATTGGATCCCATCTTGTTGTTAGTTTAAGTGTTTCTTTATGAATTTGATAAAATTAACCAAAATATCTATATGAGATCTTTATTACCGTTTCACAACTTATAAAACTACTAAATTTGGTTGTCAAAGAATATATTCGATGGATATGTAGCTTATGATCTACAACAGAGCTATTCAGAGAAATAAAGACATTTCACATTGGGGTGTTTGCTATTCTCACCAAAGCTTTTAACTTATCAGTAGATAAAAAGTGCAAAGACGCTTTTAACTTATTAGTGGATAAAAGTGCAAAGATAATAATGATGTATTATAGTCTTCATATAATTTTGAGATGATTACTCAGACTTATTGCAACTCAAACTCTACTTGATTTTATAGACTAATGAAATTAAGAAAAAAATCAATACATAATCATCTTTTTTTTAAACTTATAATTATCTTGTTTAGTTAGATGTAGTTTAACGGATAAATATTTCAAAGCAGCTACTTCTTTCGCTCGCTCCTCAATGTTTTCTAAAATAACTATATGATTTATAAGATGAATACAAATAAAATTTTCTTTTCTTATTAAATGATAATAATTTTCTAATTTGAGAGGATGGCTTATTGAATACTCAGTGTGTGTCATCTACACTTTTTTTAATACGTTTCGATTTGTTTTAAAGTTCGCAATGCTTGAGACTTGTGCTGCTTAATATTGACAATAATGAATAATCCTATAAGATACATTAGAGTTTTGGATGATAGGATATCCTAGCTATGTTTCACAATATAATTGTGTTAAAAGTGAAACTGAAATGATCATATTGCCTGCGGTGGACGTACAACTGGGCTAGCAACCTTTGTACGCTAGGATCATCCTGCGTTGCACACAGAAGGCAAAGTCAAGGATCGATCCTGCATCAAGGTGCTAATGGTTTGGGGTGAAACCAGTTAGAGTGGTTTGGATTTTGCATTGATTCTTCTTTAATTTGATGGAAATTGGTTGCTCCAGCAATCATTTAGGTTTGGTAGCAATTTGATGGAAATTGTGTACCATGATTCCTGCATGGCACACAGAAAGTAAAAGGTAACCGTTGACTTGAGTTGACCCATCTTCTCCGCCCGCAAACGGTAGGATCCCGGTCACGCTCGCAGGCAGGCAGCGAGAGCTGTGCTCACTCGTAAACCAGGGAGGGAACCCGCGACCCCCCTGGCCAATAGCGAGCCGAGATCCAGCCGCAGTGACGTCGATTCGATTCGATTAACCCGAGCCGGGGTGCAAATCCGATCTCGATTCTCGCCGCAGCCCATCTCCCACCTCTCCTCGTCGCATTCACCGTCCGGATCCCCAATTCTCCGAGCCCAGGCGCGCTCCCCACGGTCCCCTCCCTCGCCACCCTCCAGATCCGCGCGCCGCCACTGATCCCCGCCAGCGCGGCCGCGGCGTTCGGCATGGTGGAGACGCCGCCGGGGCAGCGGCCGCAGCCGCTGCCGCAGCCGGCGCACGCGTCTCCTCCCTTCCCCACGGCGCCCTTCACCCCGCCGCCGCGCGTCTTCTCGCCCGCACTCGCCGCGCGGGGCACCCCCAGCCCCAGCCCCGGCTCCGGGCCCGGCCACGCGCCGGCGCACCTCAGCACGCCCCCCGGTCCGCCCGTCTTCTCCTCGCCGCTGCGCCCCGCGGCCGTGCCGTTCCGCGCCACCCCGGCATCGCCCCACCCCGTGCCCTTCGCCGCCGCGGGGGGCGGCTACTCGTCGTCCTCCTCCGCCACCGCCACCGCCTCCCTCCCCACCTCGTCGGCGCCGCACTTCCTCAACGGCGCCGCCACGCCGCACGGGGACCTCGCCCCCGCGCCTTCGCCGCTCCAGGGCGACGGCCTCGACAACCCCTACGTCCAGTTCTCCGCGAACAAGGTACCGCCCAGCTCTCTGCCACTCGCTGCAGTGATGAATGCCCTTCTCCTAGAGCTCCTCTGTAATGGATCGAACAAGGTACCATTTGGATCGAGAACTGAACATAAAGCTGGAACAAATCCTCGTTCGTGGATAAAATTATACAATCCAACCCCTGCTTTATATGCTCACTCGCAAGGTCTTGTAATCTGTGCTGATTGTGGTGCGCCTTTTTGTAATTGTAGGTGCTGAAGCAGAAGAAGCTGCTCAATGCCCCTAGCTTGGGGTTCGGAGCTCTGGTTTCTCCGGGGAAGGAAGTGGCGCCTGGGCCAGAGGTTGTGGAGCGTGATCCCCGCCGATGCCTGAACTGCGGGGCCTATGTCAATTTATACTGTGATGTCTTGATCGCCTCTGGGCAATGGCAGTGCGTCATTTGCAAGAAGCTCAACGGCAGTGAAGGGGAATTCGTTGTCTCCAGCAAGCAGGACCTGCTCCATTGGCCGGAGCTAGCATCAACAACTGTGGATTACGTTCAGGTGGGGAACAGGCGGCCAGGCTTTGTCCCTGTGTCTGACTCAAGGGTGTCCAGCCCCATTTTTATCCTCATAGATGAGTGCCTTGACGAGGCGCACCTGCAGCATCTTCAGGGCTCCTTGCATGCTTTTGTGGATTCGCTCCCTCCTACAGCAAAGATAGGAATAATCACCTATGGCCGAACCGTATCGGTGTATGATTTCTCGGAGGGGTCAGCGGTGTCAGCGGATGTCCTACCTGGAAATAAGTCGCCTACACATGAGTCTCTGAAGGGGCTAATCTATGGGACAGGTGTTTACCTGTCTCCTATACATGCTTCGCTGCCTGTTGCACACACAATATTCTCATCCCTGAGACCCTATCAACTGAATGTGCCAGAAGTGTCTAGGGACCGGTGCCTTGGCGCAGCCGTAGAGGTCGCCCTTGGTATTATTCAAGGTCCATCCGTGGAGTTGTCTCGTGGAATTATCAAGAGATCTGGAGGCAACTGCAGGATCTTGGTGTGTGCTGGTGGCCCTTGCACCTTTGGACCAGGATCTGTGCCTCATTCAGTTAAACATCCGAACTATGCTTACCTGGAGAAGACAGCTATGAAGTCGATGGAGAGTCTTGGGCATGAAGCACAGAGACACAGTACTGTCATTGATATCTTTTGTGCTGGACAGTGTCCTGTAAGGGTTCCTGTTCTGCAACCATTAGCAAAGTGTTCTGGAGGTGTGCTTTTACTCCATGATGACTTTGGAGAGGCCTTTGGGGTCAACTTGCAAAGGGCATCAACTAGAGCAGCCGGTTCCCATGGCTTATTTGAGATCAGGTGTTCAGATAACATGCTTGTTACCCAAGTTATTGGCCCGGGTGAAGAGGCTTCTCCTGATTCTCACGAAACATTCAAGCATGATAGTTCGTTTTGTATCCAGATGCATAGTGTTGAGGAGACACAAAGTTTTTCTGTGTCTATGGAGACAAAGGGTGATATCAAGAGTGATTTTGTTTTCTTTCAGTTTGCAGTCCATTATTCCAATATGTATCAAGCAGAAATCACTCGGGTGATCACTATGAGACTGCAGACTGTCGATGGTTTGTTTGCGTATCTGGCAAGTGTGCAGGAGGATGTTGCATCAGTTATCATCGGTAAAAGAACTGTCTTGCGTGCCAGAACTTCCTCTGATGCTATTGATATGAGGCTCTCGACTGATGAAAGGGTAAAGGACATAGCTTTCAAATTTGGTACTCAGGCCCCAAAATCAAAACTTTACCGCTTCCCAAAAGAACTAGCATCACTCCCAGAGTGCTTGTTTCATCTGAAAAGGGGGCCACTTTTAGGTAGCATAATCGGACACGAAGATGAAAGATCTGTACTTAGAAATCTATTCTTGAATGCTTCATTTGACCTTTCACTCCGTATGCTGGCACCTCGGTGCATAATGCATCGTGAAGGTGGTACATTTGAGGAGTTGCCAGCATATGATCTTGTCATGCAATCTAATGCTGCAGTGGTACTGGACCATGGAACCGATATTTTCATTTGGTTGGTATGTTACTCCTGATCCATCTCCTGTACTGTTGTCTCAACCCTGTAATTTGATGTTTACCTTACTTCCTTCACTGTTGCCTTCAATCACTCTACATGGTTATCATTTATGAATCTTGATGATAGGTTTTGATCACCAAACACTAGTATTGAGCTGCAGGTGGTACATTTTTGCCCTGCATGCACTGTATCTGTTAGGATGCCTTTATTCTTGATTGTCATATTTGAACCATCTACATGTTCTGGACAAATAAAGGGCCACGGTGCCACCTAGCAGTGTGATTTCTTAATCGATTGTTCACTACTTCACTTTGTGCTCCTGTAAGGTGAACAGAGATGGAGGGAACCTTCTGCCAGGGTTATGGGTTAATGTAACAAGTACTGAAGAATTTGAACCACATAGTGACTGTAATGTGAAGATGAATGAACTGAAATTATTAAATTATCACTGATAGATACCCACAAAATAGGACAATAGTCTATGCTTATTTAAACTGGAAAGCATACACGAGTATATCCTGAGACTAGAATGTATGGAGATCTATTTTTGAATCTGTTTAGGCGTTTCCTTTGTAACTTATTCATTCACTGACCATCATTACTACATATTTTCAGGGTGCTGAGCTAGCAGCCCAAGAAGGACAAAGTGCAGCAGCTTTAGCAGCATGCCGTACACTGGCAGAAGAGCTCAGTGAGCAACGCTTTCCAGCTCCCAGGATACTTTCATTCAAAGTCAGTTTGCTTGTTCTCATTCTTCACTGTTACTTCTAGCTGCTTGTCGTGATATCTGGGCAAATTCCTGCAAGCACACTTTATAGCGCCCTGTACCAGAATTCATCAAATATCACCAGTGTCTTAACTTGTCTGGGCCATGTCTGTTGTTTTGCAACTTATTGATTATAAATTTTGGTGCTACAATATTATTACATTTGCTCACTCCAATGTAAACCTTTAGTTTGCTTTGTAGTGCTTCTTTGTTTTTGCTACGACGTGCTTTATAGTTAATATGACATTTGACTGAAGATAACTGTGGCATGGGATGTTTTGGTGCATCAACATGGACATTTTTTTTCAAATCATTGTGTCTTTTAATACTTGCTTAATTAACTAAACTAGCGTGAAACATTGCTTACAAAAAGCACGACATGCTTTTCTTTTATAATTGACAGTTCTTTCTTATATTTTGGCACAGCAAGGAAGCTCTCAGGCTAGATATTTTGTGTCACGCCTGATCCCAGCTCACAAGGACCCTACTTATGAGCAGGTACATGTTTCTGCTAACCTTGCAATTTGGTTCACCCGAATTCATTGCTCCGGTTGTTTCACTGATATTTATAACCATGTTTTTAGCTATGTGGTCCCTGATAAAGTAAACCGAAATGAGCAGTCCTGCTGCAGCTCAGTTTGTTAAAAGGAGAACTTTTGCTTGTTTCAGGAGTCAAGGTTTCCGCAATTACGGACACTTACCCCTGAGCAAAGGGCTAGGCTAAAGAGCAGCTTCATCCACTTCGACGACCATAGTTTCTGTGAGTGGATGCGCAGCCTCAAATTGGTCCCGCCAGAACCAAGCTAACAGAAATAACTGGGGCAGTACACTTGGAAACGGCTTCTGACAGAGTTGCCCAAACGATAGCTGAGATCTTTGTGAGCTAAATTGTGGCTTAGTGAGACATGCCGATCACATGTTTGGTTTGGCGAAGCGCCATTTAGGGTGTGCGGTGGAAATTGTATGATTTTGCCTGATTCGTTCCCCCCATTTTGACCCTGATGTGGTAGCGTAAGTTCATAAATGGTCCCTTGTCATACAGGCTGAGAAATTGACACAATAAGAGCGTTGCAAATGTTACATGTATACAACCTTTCAGCGGATGGTGTCATTATTCTTTGAAAATTGAAATCCATTCATTTATCGGGGGAAGCAGCATCTCTTGACTTTCTGGGAGGATCAAAGGCTGCAGTATAGCTTTGAAATTAGTGTTTCCATTCTCATTTTCCTTTTTGAATAAGGGGCTTGTTTACTCTATTTATTCGATGTGTCTGATGGTGGTCGGCTTTGTGGAAAGAGGGAAGTGCCAAGGAAATCATGGATTATCAATTTATCACAAAATGTGGGGCCATACTGGATTCTTCTTTTCCAGTTTGAATTTTTTCCTATTCTTACATGGTTTCGTCCAGGTTTTCTGCGTATCAGGTAAATTCAAAATTTTAAATCTGAATTCACAAGGTCACGTTGGTTCAATTTACGTGATTTGCCGGGTGCATTCAAGTTTCAAGCTTAGCTTCGGGGTAGGGCTGGGGCTTGGGCCTAGGCCTAGGAAGAGCAAAGCGTCTTCGTAAATCCAAGCCGAGCCCAGTCCACATGGGCTCAACTCACGATGGGTTTTGCCCACGGCCCACCCACTTCCTTATCCATCGTCCGCTTCACCTCCGTCCACACTCCACAGCCACGCCACAGCCACCACCACCCAGAGCACGCGGCGGCTTGTCGCCGTGCGCGCCATTACCGCCACACGAAGCGCCGGGGAGAAGCCATCCAGCGTGCGCCATGGCCATGGCGCCTCACGCCTCGGCGGCCGCCACCCCCTCACTGCGCTTTCCCCACCCTTCGTCGGCCACCGGCCTCGCCTCGCCTCTCGCTGGGGGCTGCGGCGGATTCCGGGTTCAGTTCCACCCCAGCCGGTGGGGCCGGGGTGTGCAGGGGCGCCGGGACGGTGGCTCCCACGTGGCGCGCGTGGGGGGTCTGCTGGGAGGCGTATTCGGCGGTGGTGGCCGCGACGACGGGGAGGCGACGCGGAAGAAGTACGCGGACACCGTGGCGCGCATCAACGCCATGGAGCCCGAGGTCTCCGCGCTTTCCGACGCCGACCTGCGCGCGCGCACTGCCGCGCTCCAGGAGCGGGCGCGCGCCGGAGAGTCCCTTGACTCCCTCCTCCCCGTACGTACCCAAACGTTACTGAGTCTCGCATCGAATGCTTTCAGTATAGTGTCAAAATTGACCACATTACCATATTTGCAGCCTGCGGTCATGTGTACAATGTTTTAAACTGCGATGTTGCAGTATGCACTATGCAATCATGAATATAATGTTTTAAAGAGGAACTGGAAAAACCATACATTTCTGTTGGCTAACAGCAAAAAAATTAGTTCGACTTTTTGAGTCACTGAAGTATATTAGCATTGAAAACTTTGCCTTCAATTTATTCTCGAAACCGTTCGTGGGGGTAACAGGAACATGACTGTACATAAACCAAACAACTAGAACAGGAAAAAAACAGCACTTGGACACACAGAGACAGCTATTGAATATAGCTTATAGCAACAGCACCTAATAAAAGTGAAGTAGATATCGAATGGTAATTCGTTTAACTATAAGAGCAACATCTGGCAACATGAAGTTCAACATACACCGTTGACACGTAATTGATCCATTTTGCTCGAGAGAATGGAGAAGCTTGATGTATTTGAAAATTTATCTGTGAAGAAAAATGTCACAGGCCAATTAGATGAACCGAGCAAGAAGTGAAATTCTTCATTGGTGATTATGTATTTAAGCTGCAATATTCAGAGAGATAAGTAAATAGAGTAGCTCACTGTTCCTTTTCATTAGCCACTATAAGATGATCTAAGACATGTTAAGCATGGCAACTCCTGTAGTAATGATATCTTAAGATGCAGTTTTCTTTATTGTTTCGGCAGGAAGCATTTGCTGTGGTAAGGGAGGCTTCCAAGAGAGTTCTAGGCCTTCGTCCTTTTGATGTTCAGTTGATTGGTGGCATGGTTCTTCACAAGGGGGAGATTGCAGAAATGAAGACGGGAGAGGGGAAGACGCTTGTGGCCATTCTGCCAGCATACTTAAATGCTTTGAGTGGGAAGGGAGTGCATGTTGTCACTGTAAATGATTATCTTGCAAGGCGTGATTGTGAGTGGGTTGGTCAAGTTCCCCGATTTCTAGGACTGCAGGTTGGCTTAATTCAACGTATGTCATCACATCACATTGTTCATTACTGCTGTTTGTGCCATATCCAATTGCACATATAGTTCAGTAACTTCAATATTAAAAACATAAATTAAGGATGCCTCTGTACCATTATGAGCTCTAACAGGCGAAAGGTTGATGGAAGTACCAGCATTTTTTAAAAAATGAAATTAAATAAGCGTAAGAGGATGGCTTGTCTGAACCATGGGTAATAGAGTGATAGGCTGTGTGCGAGGGGGTTTTGTTTTTCCACAGGTTTGTTTTTCCCCGGATAAACAAAACAAAACCTGTGTACCCTGGGTGCTCTCACCCACTTTCTTCTTAATATATTGATGCGCAGATCTCCTGCGTGTTCGAGAGAAAAAAACCTCACAACTCCTACTGTGAATATTCAACTTGGTTATTATCATTCTGAGTTATAGCATGTACTTTCATGCACTATCATGTACCAGCTTTATATGTCCTAGCCGAACTAGCATTTCGATTACTTTTTCTTTTTCTTTTCTTATTGCAGGCGTCATATATTGGTTCTGTTTCTTTGTTTGCTAGTGATGCTTTATTGAACAGTTTTACTCTTTACTTTGACAGAGAACATGACACCTGAGCAGAGGAGGGAAAATTACTCATGTGATATTACTTACGTCACAAACAGTGAGCTTGGCTTTGATTATCTAAGAGATAACCTTGCAATGGTATGTGTTTTCTTTGTTATTTATTAGTCAAGATCATATGTGCATGTTTGCACCTTAAGGGGTGGAAGTGTCATTTTCCTTTATCCATGAAGGAACATGGATCACCAGATCTATCTGTAATTAACTGAGCTTTTCATTATTGCAGACTGTAGATGAGCTTGTCTTGAGGAACTTCAATTACTGTGTGATAGATGAAGTTGATTCAATCCTTATTGATGAAGCAAGAACCCCTCTTATAATATCAGGCCTAGCTGAAAAGCCAAGTGATCGGTATTACAAAGCGGCAAAGATAGCTGAAGCTTTTGAGCGAGACATTCATTACACTGTGAGCAATAAACTAATTCTTAACCCTGTTAAATCACTTCTGGATGGATATTCAATCATCTTTGGATTGATTATGTAACATCATATGGCTTCGCACTTTCAATATTTTCTTTAAATCCCATGTGTTATAGCCTCCTGATTTCTGAAACTTTTATTTGCCCTTCCTATTTGAGGTTAGAAATGTGCATGCTTGAATTTTCTATTGCCATTTTTCTAGACACATAAAACATGTATTGATTGCATATGTCTATTACCTTGCCATAATTTGTGTTTATTCGTATTTACTACAATATGATTTCCCTCTTTTAAATGATTATTTCTTCAGGTTGATGAAAAGCAGAGAAATGTTTTACTTACAGAGCAAGGCTATGCTGATGCTGAAGAAATACTGGACATAAATGATCTATACGATCCTCGTGAACAGTGGGCTTCATACGTTCTAAATGCAATCAAAGCTAAGGAGCTTTTCCTTAAAGATGTCAATTATATAGTTCGTAGCAAGGAAGTGCTCATTGTGGATGAGTTCACTGGCAGAGTTATGGCGGTGAGTGTCTATATTACTTAAGTTTCTAGACAACGAGTGCATGGTGTTTCATTCTAGTATATTCATCAGACTATGCTCAGTCTATTCATGTTCAGGTCTCAAGCAATTCTTTGATATCTATAGATAAGATTTTTTTCGTTGCTTGCTATATTCTTTGGTGGATAAGCTTGACCGGTATCAGGGTCCAACTAAAGAACTTTCCTTTGAACTAGCATTACGCCATGTGAGTTCACTCCTAGTGAGGTATACACGTACCAAGCAAACTTAAGAAGAGGGGTAGGGTGTGAGAATTGTGTAGGCAAAGTGTGAATTTTGCATAAATGCCGTCACATTGTATGCTCTGGGTGCAGAGGTTCTCTGCCTACATTTGTTTATAGCATGTGAAGATAGAGGTTTCAAGATTAACCTCACTAGTCTGCTCTCAGCTCTCCTGCGTGTTCGAAAAAAATAGCTCATTAGTCTAGCTTTCACATTTGAGGTTTTGATATTTTTGGCAGGGCAGGCGATGGAGTGACGGTCTCCATCAAGCAATTGAAGCAAAAGAAGGTGTACCTATACAAAATGAAACAATAACTCTGGCATCAATAAGTTACCAAAATTTCTTTCTTCAGGCAAGTGACAATTCATTTGATTGAAACCTCCAATTTTTAAACATCTACTGTAAAATAAACTCATCCACCAACAGTTTGTTTATAATGCCGTTTTAACTCTAATGGCCGCTAACCATTGCTGAGGCTTTATTTTACAGCGGTCTCAGTGTACTGGATGAACAACTTCCACCTTTTCTTTTGTTTGTTCTATGTTCGATCTGTTACTTTCTCAAGAAACTAATATACTTTTTGTGACAGTTTCCCAAACTCTGTGGCATGACTGGAACTGCAGCTACAGAGAGCCAGGAGTTCGAGAGCATCTATAAACTAAAAGTTACTGTCGTTCCAACAAACAAGCCAATGATACGGAAGGTATTTGCACTTTATTATTGTGATGATCATTTAAATCATTGTAATAGTTAAGGATCTGTTTTTGTTCATTTCCTTTTAACCTCATGTTCTGTGAAAGGTTGATTTTACTTCTTTCATTGCAGGATGACTCAGATGTTGTTTTTAGAGCAACAAATGGAAAATGGCGTGCTGTTCTTGTGGAGATATCGAGAATGAATAAAGTTGGGCGTCCTGTGCTTGTTGGTACCACTAGTGTTGAGCAAAGTGAATCTTTATCCGAACAATTGCGTGAAGCTGGGATTCCTCATGAGGTATTCCTGTTAGTTTCATTAACAACAATAAATCCTTTTGGTTTCGATTCAGGAATGCGGTCCTTGGTGCTCATTGGTCACAGAGAATTTCTTTTCATAACTGACCTAAGTCCTAGTATAGTGTGAAATGACAATATATCATCTTGTAACACATTGTTATGTACATGACTATATGGCAACAGAACAAAACTAACTCAGAAAAAAAAGTCTTTCAGAATTAATACAAGACAGGACTTCAGTTTCTGTCTTCCTTGACTCCATATAGCTAATAATCTAGAATGCTACTCTATTATGCGCTTGTAGCAGTAATTTTTTTATGGCAAATTTATCTGCTTGATGCTACAGCTTTGCAGCTAAGGAAGATTTATACCTTTTGGCCCTCAAATATTTGACTCAAGTTCTTGAATAAACTGATTTTCCATCTTTCACAGGAAAGCAATGAGTAAAAGGAAACTATTTGAAAAACTAGCTGTAGCCTAGTAACATGCTTTAAATTTGTATCCTACGGTTCCCATTTCCTAAGGTGTCCAAAGCCATCTAATATTTCCTTGTCTGTGCAATTTCTATTGAAGGTCCTGAATGCTAAGCCCGAGAATGTTGAGAGGGAGGCTGAGATCGTCGCCCAGAGTGGACGCCTTGGTGCTGTGACAATTGCCACCAACATGGCAGGACGTGGAACTGATATTATCCTTGGTGGCAATGCAGAATTCATGGCCAGGTTGAAGTTGCGTGAGATCCTTATGCCAAGGTATTGATATTCTTTGTCAGAATCCCTAATAGTATTCTGCAGTAATTCCAATACCTGGCTTTAGTGCATATTTGATTCATTAGCTGAGTTCTTTATGTGCCTGTTATTTGCAATGAATTAGGAGAAGTTATATTTTAGTAGATTGACATATATTAGTTGTCCATGTGTTTATTGACAACGGTTTATTGGAATGTACGGAACCAAATATAAGAAGATTTTAACCTATAGAACACCAGCGAAGCTATACTGTTCTATATACTTGCTTGACATTTCTCTTGTGATGACTTATGCTAAGCTTTACAACATACTGCCATGTAGTTACAGGACCCTGTAGTTGTTATCCGCAGTGGAACTGTGCTTATGAGCAACAAAACTTGGTTCTGTAGCTGTGGTACTGTATCAACTTCTAAAAGTTAACCTATGTTTATTTCTAAATAATTTTGTCACTATATTTGCAAAGAGAGATCGAGTTGTGATTTACACCTATAATCATACAGATATGTTTTTTTTTGAGAGAGATGGAGGGTTGTATCTCTTTTAATCAAGCAATGAGGAAGAATTAATCTCATCTCATTTATAGTCTATTCTCTTACCCATAGGCCAAAGCAGCAGCTGCAACCAGCCACCGTCCTGTCGGTTTTTGCTTCTATAGATCATTATTGAAGTATTGACAACAGTCCTGATTTCTATGTCATTTTAAACTTCAAAACCATAGCTAGACAAACTTCATTACCTTGAATTAGAAGCTACCATGGAACTACCACATCTTTGCAAGTTGCAACAGACTTCTTTGGGAAGCCTATGCTCCTATAGACAGATATTATTGTTTTCCAGTATACATGTGTAACTGAATATAAACCTCACAGTTTTATCAAAGAGTTTAGGTTTTCTTATGCACTCTTTTGATTCCGAATATTGCAGAGTCGTCAACCCAATAGATGATGTCATTGTATCAAAAAAGCAGATGCCACCAAGAAAGACATGGAAGGTAGATTGGGCTATATGTTCAGTAGTAACATGAGCCAGCATGTGATGTTCTCAATATTCTGGGACTCTTGCATCAGATAGTTGTATTATCAATTAATTTGTTATAAATTGAAAATGACTTATTGCACATATTCTCCTCAGACAAATGAAAGCTTGTTCCCATGTGAACTTTCAAAAGAAACATTATCATCTGTCAAAGATGCAGTTGAAGTGGCTGTCAAAGAATGGGGAGAGAAATCATTAACTGAGCTGGAAGCAGAAGAACGGTTGTCCTACTCATGCGAGAAGGTAGGCCTATTTAAACAATCGTAAAAGGTCGAACCCTAGTTTGTGTTTATTGAAATATTCAACCTCAGATGGTCCTCTTGAGGCATGATTTAAAAAGAAAACATATTAGGGGAACACCATCTGATTTTCTGTATGCCATATCTTGTATATCTGCTGTGTGTTGGTGATGTATAACAATATCAGATATCTGAAAATCTTGTCAAATTTATGATTATGTCATGGTATAGTTTATTTATCATTCTTCCTTGAGTCTCTTATGGTTTTTAAGTTGTACCTTTAACTCATAAGTATATGACCAGTTTGAATCCCGCAGTCACTTGTTTATACCACACAAATATTAGAAACTTCAGAATTTTAGCTGTGGTATGATTCAAATTTTAAAATATCAGCCTCCACAGCACATTGGAATGTCAAAATGACATGTCCAGAAATGTGAATGATTGGAGGCAACTTAGAAAATAATTCTTGATCCTGAAATAAAGACTGGAATAAACATATATGAATATTACAATAGCTCCAGACTTGTTTTAAGAATCTCTTCAAGCTGCAGGATGTTCTTATATTGTGCACCTAGCACTATTCGACCCTCTAAACTGGTATATAAATAGCGAAACTATTTTAGACTAATATACATTTTAATGGAGATATTGTGTTAAAGCTTTTTGTCTCTTCGGTGACTTAACTGTGTTTGTTTATATGTCAGGGACCAACACGTGATGATGTGATAGCAAATTTGAGAAATGCATTTATGAAGATAGCAGATGAATATAAAGTTTACACAGAGGAGGAAAAGAAGAAGGTTATATTGCATATAAAAAATATTCAAAGCTCTATCTGTTGCTATTGAATATAGTATAGTGCTCATGTGATCATTATTTTTTTTAATTCAGGTCATTACAGCAGGTGGGCTTCATGTAGTAGGGACAGAGCGCCATGAATCACGCAGAATTGACAATCAGGTATAATATTGAAGCTTGCTGTTAATATGTAGGGGATTGCTATTTGCTTGTGTATTTGTCGTAAGCTACATGTAACCAGTCAGCCTTACAATGATGTTATCTTTCATGGCAAAGCCCAATGGTACATGTTTTTAGTTTGTGCAAAGCTAATAACAAATTAAATATCTGTTTGTTACAATCATGGCTGAGCAAGTGAGCATGATTGAAGATTAGTTGTGTTCGAGAAAAATGATTGAAGATTAGTTGCTTTCTCTCTCTGGTTTAGCTCCGAGGTCGAAGTGGCAGGCAAGGGGATCCTGGAAGCTCTCGCTTCTTTCTTAGTCTTGAGGATAATATCTTCCGGATCTTTGGAGGTGACAGGATACAGGTT
The DNA here is from genome assembly GCA_032594955.1 of Panicum miliaceum. Lineage (NCBI taxonomy): Eukaryota > Viridiplantae > Streptophyta > Magnoliopsida > Poales > Poaceae > Panicum > Panicum miliaceum. The sequence goes on along the minus strand of CM064060.1, from coordinate 13,429,050 downwards.
TGTGTTATTTTCTCTAGTTCTATACCTGGTTTGCATGAGAAATAATATCAGTGGCTGCACTTACCTTAGTACTATATTGCATTCAGAAGTCCCTCCTTTAGTATTCCCATCTTTATGTTGATATCAATTGCACTTCACTAAACGCTTCTGACAAAGTTGAATGCCTGTATTAAGTTGCATGTCATATTTTTGAACAGTTATGGATACTTTATACATAGCCATCGAATGGAATATACTCAAATCCATTCAGTGCCAAAATTTTTGAAGGATACAATATGATAATCACATAATTTTAGTAGCAATTATGGGTCCAACCATGTTTTGCTCCAGATCCTTCTACTAACTATAAACTGGTTGTTTTGTAGCAAAAATACTCCTACAAATTGCTGTTTCACTTGCTACTAATTGCTTGCTGCTTCGAGATGTACTCTTGGCATGACTTATCATATTATTTCAACATTTCTTGAGAGACAAGAATAAATCTAAATAACATTATTTTTTGTTTAGGGTTTGATGCAAGCCTTCAGAGTTGAGGATCTTCCTATTGAATCAAAAATGTTAACAAGGGCCCTAGATGAAGCTCAGAGGAAAGTTGAGAACTACTTTTTTGACATCAGGAAGCAATTATTTGAGTATGATGAGGTGTTGAATAGCCAGAGAGATCGTGTATATGCAGAAAGAAGACGTGCCCTTGCATCTAACAGTCTTGAGTCCCTTATTGTGGAATATGCTGAATTAACAATGGATGACATATTAGAGGTTAGTTACGATACCATCTGATAGTTATCTTCAAATATTAAAGATGAACTTAATATTTTTTTATTACCTGAAGTCCTAATGCTAGAAAATTCTTTTCTCTTGTGGGCAGGCTAACATAGGCCCTGATACTCCAAAGGAAAATTGGGACCTCAGCAAGCTTATAGCTAAGCTACAGCAGTGAGTTTTTCAGATAGTACATATGCTCATAATGCATATGTATTTGGTCAATTAAATCTTTCGGCTCTATTGACTGGTGTAGTGCCACCTACTTTACAATGTTATTCGTTTCTTTTCTGCTAGGTATTGCTATCTTTTGGATGATTTGACACCAGAATTGTTGGAGAGCAAAAGTTCAAGCTATGAGGATTTGCAGGAGTATCTTCGTAAGCGAGGACGTGAAGCATACTTCCAAAAAACTGTTAGTTGTTTATCTTTTGGCCTTCATGAAAAGTGTTATCACGTGGTTGAAAGATTATCAGTCTTAATGCAAAATATTTCTTACAAACAAATTGAAAGTTTAAGCAGGCTTTGCATTTAACACATTCTGAATTACTCGTATCAAGTGGTAAAACCAAATCTCAGCAGAAAATATAGCTAGATCTAATAAATAGATAATCCAATGACAGCATGCTATGACAAAACAATTGAAGTCTTCCGTTTCTGAAATGTAAATTCTTGTTTAGAACAAGCGCATCTTATGAGCATGACAGTAGTCTGAACTTTTTTGAGCTATACCTTTTCCTTTCTCAAAAGTCTATTCATGTGTCTAAACGTCCAAGTGCATTTGAACCTTTCAAACTGTGTAAGACTCGTCAGTTCGAATATTAGAGGCCATTTTCTCTGAAATGATGTTTGGGGCTAAACAGATTTAGCTACTAACTAGTTATATCAGGAATGCAGAGAATAGTGACATGTCACTGCTTTGTGTCAGGAAATTGTGGAGAAGCAAGCTCCTGGCTTGATGAAAGAAGCTGAGCGGTTCCTGATTCTAAGCAATATTGATAGGCTCTGGAAAGAACACCTGCAGGCGCTAAAGTTTGTGCAACAAGCTGTTGGTTTAAGGGGTTATGCCCAACGAGATCCCCTTATTGAGTACAAACTTGAGGGATACAACCTTTTCTTAGACATGATGGCTCAAATTCGGAGAAACGTTATTTATTCGGTATATCAGGTTTGTTCATCCACCCCTCCCAAAAAAAATCCTCTCTTTGAGTATGCTATATTTTGATCCCTTTAAGTAACATTTCAACCAGTTAGTTAGGAGTCATGTGATTACAACCGCCTTGCAAGATGTTTTCTTGGGTTTAATCAACAGACAGTTCCTCTTTACTGTCAACTAGATCCACAAACAATAAATAATGTACTGTGAATTATCATGATTTTGCCTGATCACATGCTCCACATATTTATTTATCTTTCACATGCCTATTTTTGGTATACCTAGCAGGATCTGGCATGATTAATTTTTACTCTTCAATATACACTTTCCCAGATACCTTATGGCTCTATTCATTCATTCTTTCTTTTCCAACAGTTCAAACCAGTGGTGAAGAACCAAGAAGAGGAAAAACCCCAAAATAAGGGGTCCAAAAAGAAAGTGGACAAAGGTGCTAACAAACTTGGTGCTGCCCAAGCTGCATCATGATCGACCTGTGAGAAACGTTGCGCTGTGCAAAGTTGCATTTTGGTGGTTGCAATCTCCATGTGTATACCCTCTCTTACACTGTATCATGGTATGTGATGATTGACATTTCAGTGCATGAGAAATGTGAAGAGCAATTCATGATACGAGTGAGATGTGGCAGCTTCTACTGGGACACAGCTTCAATATGTAGCTTTTTACTTGAATTGTGGGTCCCGCAGCAAATTTTGCACGGCAACCGAGCACACTGTTCATAGTATGGATAGCATCACATTTTAGTAGTTGTACAGAAATAGAATTTGCCATAGGAAGAGTTTTTGTTCCTGTACCCACGGTTTTGTATAATGTTGTAATCCATTCTTGCTGGCAGAAATCACATAAGTCTCCTTTACAAGTTTTTGCAGGATTAACATGAGCAGCCAGAAAGAATTCTAATGTAGATCACATTTGCTGGTAGTATGGCATCTGGCAAGAATGACAGATAGCGACTACAGGGTCCACATGATTCCATGTTGTATTTCATTGAATGGATCAGCATGTGTCTGTTTTTGAATCAACTGAAGGAAAGCTGCACTCTGCTTTAGAATCCCAATGCCTTTATTTCTTTTGCTTCTCAAATCAATGTGATATACCCTATCAAGAACCCATATGCTGTGCGCACTGCAAAACTGAAAGGTGGATCTTCTCACATGATGTGGTGGCAAGTTTTGTCGCATGGATAGCGGCAATCGACCGCCTTCACTTCAGCCCGATTGTAGTACCAGTCACCGACTGATTTCGCAATCCCCTGTTGCACCAGCATGATGAGCATGAATTCTTGTATCCCCTTTAAATTCATCTTTTAAATACAGAGTTTCTTATGTATGTGATGCGGTGTCACTTGTTACCTTGTTCTGAATGGTGGGGGAGCGACCTGGAACATTGTTCCAGGTGCCCAGCTGCTCTGACTGGCAGTGCGCAAAGCAGGAGCTTATGAACAACCCGTTGCTCCTGGATTGGGAGAAGCCCTGCACAGATGATACCATCTGGTCCCTGAAACCTACACTTTGTCGCGGTATTCTCAGTTCATAGCATTCAGATCACTGCTGCATGAACTTCAACTTATAGTAAGGTGAGTGCAGATACAGATAACAGTTCAACCTTGCAGGAAGTTCATCTGGGACGCATTGCAGGCTGAACGGTTGGACTTGCAGGCTCGCCAAGAGCCCCTGGGATCAGCTCTGTCCGGGGCCAGGCTCAGCGAAATCTAAGAGAGCGATTGCATTTGCAACATTTGAGGCAACAAATGAGCTTGGGAGCGTGTTTGCTCCGTACAAGTTAAAGCTTACCTGAATGACGTCGTATGCTGCATTTAGGATGAACAATGGGGTCTTCATGTCGTTGATTATGTTTTGGGGGAAGAAGCACTGCATCATTTAGCTTTCAAGGTTCAGAGAACTCATTCAGCAGCTCCAACTCCAACGAATGTGTTCGTGTATGTGATCATCTAGATTTCTATCAAAATTTGTAGTTGCTTGCTCTACTTGCAGGAGAGGAAGAGGAGACGAGAGGAGAGGAGAGGAGGAGCAGCACACACCGAGGTGGCGTCCAGACGGGCGGTGCAAGCCCCCGGCAGGCTCTGAGGTATCCCCTGCAAGGCCACGATGTCGCCGAAGTAGGATCTCAAGCTGCGGCCTCCGGAGATATCCACGCTGCAGTAATGTCTCAAATCTGTCAATCGGCTTCCGAGCCGGCTCCATGTGATCGATATTTGATCACGGGAGGAAGGTTAAACCACACGTACGCGTCGAGGTAGAGGCCGCCGTCGGAGAGGCACTTGACGGTGGTCTGCCGGCCGCCGGCGGCGGGCGGGAAGAAGGCTCGGAGTTGGTCGCAGTGCAGTATCACCGCCAGGCCACCGGAGGAGCAGCCGGTGAGCAGCACCTGTTTGATCGGCATCCACACAAGTTGGATGGATTGAGCTGGAGGAGGCGATTGGTAAATTGAGAAAGATCTCTGGGGTACCTGATCTGCAGAGGCCATCCCAATGGAGAGGAGGTGCTTGATGACAGCGTTCCAGATGCGCTGGCCCCGGAAATAAATCCCAGCCTCCTGTAATCAGCAACTCGAGCAAATCGATTAGTACTCAAGCTGATGCTTAGTTTTGTGGACTATTCTACTTAACTAGGTGAAATTGAGAATGGAAGTAGAGACTTGGCATCGGAGAATGGAAGAGTTAACTGATGCGTGATGTGTTCTTGGATGTTTTTCAAACAAGGTTTTTACAAGAAATGGCACAGAAGGGATCAGAAATCTTTGCAAGGGAAGCTTGTTCACCTTGTTGTATGCATCGCCGGCAAAAGATCCACCGTCGCAGTAGCGAATCTTCACTCGGTTCCAGTTGTAGAAATCTGCAGGTATGCATTTGTTTATCAGGAGTTCAGGATTAGGATTTAGTATCGAGATGAACAATGGACGGAGACGGAGACGGAGACGATGTAGGAGAAGGAAAAAAAAAGCAACGAACCAGGATTGACTGCTCGGCTACTGCTCATGATGCCGGTGAAGGCGATCTCCTTCTCCATGTGGTCCGACGAGCCCCGGCCGGTCCCCTTGCTGAGCCGGCATGTCTTGACGCTGTTGCACCACGCGCCTCCCTGCGCAGTTTCCATGGTCAGGCATGAGCACACACGCAAACATTGGTGTATTTACGGACAACATGGGGTTACTTCAGTCACAAACTAGAGTGTCCATAAACTGTGTGTTTAAGCGGAGGGCAAAGATAAAAAGTGTCCAGGAAAAAAAATGCTTGCTTACATTAGGAATGTACATGGATCAAATTTTGTATGGGGAGAGTATCTATACTAACTGACCTCTAGGTTCACAATCCAGCTTCTGCTCCCTGCTCCAGAGCCAGGATCCAAGTTGTAAGCTGGTGGTGTTCCATCCATGCACACTGCATATAGATTTATGTAGATGTAGTATTCAGTGAAGTACCTAATTTACAATGCCCCTCATGAGTTTCAATAGCTGACATGATTTCAAACATCTGTTGATCGCTGAGGGATTCTTTACCGAACATCACTAGTTGCTTCCATTGTCCACCCGATAGAAAAAGAAACTCAACCTATAACAAATATGCTAGTACCAATTCTGAATCGTAATTTCAACCCCCAATTAGAGAATCAGTCTTCAAACGATTCCAAAAACTGGCTCGAAACAACTCCCAACTGTAACTGCTACTACTAACTAGCAAGAATCAACTTGCAATGTCGGCTGGAGCCTTGATTTCAAAACATCCGGCATTCCCTCACACGCTCGCACCAGCGACCGAAATGGCGACAGCGATCTCGATCTCAAGTTAAACCTGTACGTCTCGATCCTGAATGAGGATTAGAGGAGCAATAATGCAGCAGCATACTACGCACGTACCGGCGCCCTCGCCGACGGCGGACTTGAGGATGGTGATGGGCACCATCACCGACGCCGCGCGCCGCCGCCTCCCCACACCGCCGCTCATCAGCTCGTCCTCCGGCGACGCGAAGGTCTCCGCGCAGCAGCAGCAGCAGCAGCTGCTTCCCACGAGGACGAGGACGAGGACGGCAACAAGAGCAGCTGCTGTCGATGACCGCCGACCCCTCATCATCCTTGATCGATCGATGTCGATGACCGTGCAGCTGCTGCGAGCGATCAAGCGTGAGACAGTGGAGCAGGCAGCTGCTGGCTCATCAGGGCTTGTTAGCTCAGGAGCTAACTGGCGCACGCGAAGCAAGGGGATTGATTAGGTAGAGTGCGCAGAGCACTAGGCCGCGAATCAGATAACAAGTCAACAGCTGAACAACAGGCTTCGATCCCTGCGCCGACGAGAGAAGAAAGAAAAAAATACTGATGGGTCGCTGCAGATGAACGTGCAGGCCATCTCACTTTGTCAGCGCAGGGACTAGACTAGATAAATGCAGCGGCAGATACAGTAACATGATCTGGCCAAAAGATAACCGAATAAAAAATTGGAGCTACTACTGTTCTGATATGGGGGCGCCATCGAGCAAAAGGTTAGCGTAGCGTAAGTACGGAGTTCTGCCATTTCAAATAGGGTTTCACGTACATTAAATTTTATACCAAATTAGTAAATTTGCTAATAAGATTAGAGTTATTATAAGGAGAGAGGAAGAGAGATTTCTGGGATGAGAGAAGAGTTTTATCTATGTAATACCTATTCAGCTCGGTTATCAAATTTTCAGTCTTGATAACTGTATAATAAAATAATGCAATAACACCGATCTGAGGTATCTCCGCTGATTTTTGTTCTAAACAACCGTACGCCTAACGAAAAATGTGTGGCTCGACGCCCCTAAATAGCAGGAATTTAAATGTTCTTATATGAATTTAAATGCCCCTAAATAGCCGAAGCCGCCAAGGCAGTGCTGTGCGGCGAGGAGGGCGGCCGTGCACCAGGACGATGGTACCTCTGGTCTTCCGTTGCGGAGCAGGATGCTCGCAAACCAGAATCTTGCCAGCGTGCCTGCCTCCAAGCGCGGAGAAGTCCTCCTCATGCAAAGGATGGGTGAGATTGCCAAAGCAGAAATGCTGCCTACGCCCAAATAGAAGAAGTTTGATGAGGACTACCGTTCTGGGGTTGATACGCCCAAATAGAAGAAGTTTGATGAGGACTACCGTTCTGGGGTTGAAAGGATCGAGGTCCAAGAACGGAGGTTGAATTGGGACTTTTTCGAATTCTATCGAATCCTTAACCTATACTAGTGTTGTTCAATCTACAAGTTTTGACCCTAGCAACTAGAGTACACTAAATTGAACACCATTAGGTAGGAAAACACACTAGCATGTCCATGATTCCTAGTAAAGATTCACACTAACAAGTATGTGACCTAGTCAAGGTGGCACACTAACAAATGATCATCCTACTCAAATAACAAAGCAAACTAGCAAAGATTGCAATAAGTAAAGCTAATTGAATTGCTTGAAAGTAAGAGAGGGACACGAGACAACCCAACTTTTTCTGTGGTATCGAGGAGTTGACGTTCCCCCCTAATCCACGTTGGAGCACCCATAAAGGGTATGGCTCCCTGCATAACCAAGAACGCAAGTGCTTCACTAAGAATGCTCCTTCTCTATCTTCGGAACGTCGAGCTTCACACCGTGTATAACTTCTCTTCTAAGGGCTCCCACAAAATCCAAGAGCTCACCAAGAGCTAATGATCACCAAGACCGTCTAGGTGTCGTCAACACCAAGAGTAACAAGCTCTCAAGACTTCACTTGACCTCCACTAAGTTGGCCCTAAGGTAAAGCACACTTGCTACTCCAAAGGAATGATTTCTTCTTGATTGGATCAACTCTCAAAGCTCAATTTCTTCTCCTCTTGACTTCAAGTGTATTTCTGCAGCTCAAGAGTGGCCTCAAGTGTTCAGAATGGCAGAGGCAGTCCAAGAGACCCGAGGGAGGGGTATATATAGACTTGAGATCAAAATGTAGCCATTTGTACTTTGTTTCCAAAAATGTACGTGGCGTCGGATGATCCGGTCGCACCCTGCGGATCATCCGGTTACACTGAGGCCAAATAGTAGCCGTTGGGGCTGATAGTGCTGCTTTTGCTGGCGTCATTACTCCGACGCCTCATCCGGTCAAGTGTTTGATGCTCCGACGGTAGCCTGTGGATCATCCGGTCGTGAAGCCATGTTTGCAGACCAAGAAACATGCTCTCGGGTAGTAAAAGTCCCAAAATTGCTCCGACGCTTATTTCAGAGGGTCTCGGATCATCCGGTCGCACTGCAGTATTTCTGACTTGATCGTGTTGCCCCACAGAATTTCTCCGACGCCTATACACAATAGGGTGTCGGATCGCCGGCCCTATATAAATTTCAGCCACTTGTTCTTTTGGCTTGGGGTTTGGATTTCCTTTGAGTTTCTTCATCTTCCAAGTATTCATGTGATCTTTTTGAGTCGTCTTGGGCTGAGATTGAGCAAGTGTGCATCATTCTAAGACCAACTCAATTTAAGTCAAGCTACCAACTCGAGAACCCCCTTAATAGTACGGTCAAAGACTAAAAACTATAAAACCTAAACTAAATCAAGCGTCCTTCATCTCCTTGTGACACTTGATACTAGAAAGGTCCTTAATCTTGCATTTCAAATCTTTGGCTCGCATATCAATAAGAATTGAAGGGTCTCCTTTCATATTTCATATGTGACATATCCGATAATTAATAATTCCTTCAAAACACACGTTAGTCACATACGATTATCATTAATCACTGAAACTTACCATGAGCATCTATCGGCCTAGATGCGGTTCAATCTCCCCCTTTTTGGTGATTGATGACAACACAAAGTAGAGATAGCAAGAATATGAAATTGAAAGCGCTCAACAACAACATATGCAAGAGGATAAACAAGGAACTGAACAACCATGCATAACTGAAACGAAATCCACAAGTAGGGACATGTCAACACACTATCATACACAAAAGCCAAAAGACATGTCCATACTACAAAAGCCATGAAATATCCAAAACACGCCACAAACCTCCCTGCTCCCCCTATCCTTACTCCCCCTATCTATCTCCCCCTTTGGCAAAGGAAGGCAAAGCTAAGGAACTAAGGAGCTGGACAGGAAGGAGCACGAGTGACAGACGACAAAGTGATAAAGCGGTCGGGGTCGTCGTCGTCGTCTGAGGTGTTGGAGTGTGTGGCGGTGGGAGATTCCTCAACTGGCGCAGTCACTGGAGCTGTAGAAGGAGCAGAAGACGCTGTTGGCTTCGGAGCAACTGAGGAAGATACGATCGTAGAATCTGCCGGAGAAGGACGTACGACCTCAGGACGGATAGGCTGGACAGCTGGAGGCGTCGTGTCAAAATTGAGTGTCATGACTGGAAGCGAGCGCTGCTGGAGCTGCTGCTGCTCTAAGTACTGTGCTCTCTGCTGCTCTGTTATCTGAGTCTGCTGAGCTGGTGCCTGAACTGGTACTGCAAATACCCCGGTCTGAAGAAGTGGAGACATCGGGAACGAGACCAAGGGTGTGTGCACGAACCCACCAGCAGGAGGAGGTGGGGCTGTCGGGTCGAACTGCAGCTGCTGGGGTGTCGGAGGCTGAGGCAGAGGAAGACCTAAGTGCTGATATACAGTGCCAAAATAGCCAGAGAAAAACGTGAACATCTGCTGCTGAATCTGACTCTGCTGAAGGAGCTGTTGTCTGATAACCTCCTCCTGCTGTCTCATCTCCTGAAACATCACCAGCTGAGCCTCCTGAATATGTGCCTGCTCAGCCTGGAGTTTGTCCTGGCGTTCGAACGACGCTGCTCCTCAGTAAGTGCTTGGAGTATCGTAGCAAGTGTGTCCGGTACAGCAACCTGGGCAACTGTAACCGAAGGGGGTGTAGGAGGTGTGAGGTCGTGGTGCTCGGCCCCCTCGGTGTCTGCTGCAGCTCCTGCCCCAGATGGGCCTGCCTCGGAGTCGTGAGCTACCTGGTGAACTCGAATGGAGGTAACAAAGTCCTCATCCTCCTCCGAGTCTGTAGCGAGGTAGGACGGGAGACGGGCCTCTGCTGCTACAAGAGAAGCTGCCTCTGTTGCTGTGGGATCTACTGCTCCCTCTGCCTTGGCCCTCTGCTGAAGGATTTGCTCGGCTCTGCGCTGTCCTCTCGCCCCTCGGCGACCGTCTCGTGGTCCAGTAGGTGAGTAGACCTTGAAACGGGTCCTCGAGCGTGTGTAGTCCTCCATATAGTGACCCTGAGTGAGTTGAGCACAGATCCAGCTGATCTAGTGTGTGTAAGGTTGCTGTCGCTACACTGTCATGCCATCCATAACAGCATCCTCGAGCTCACAAATAAACAAATCCACTATATCAAAATCCAGCCCTCCCAAGATATACACTAGCATCCACTGCTGGAGGGCGGAGATACACTCGGCGTACCCCTGCCTGTAGAGCAGACTCCTCCTCAGAGCATTGTAAACAACGTACGCCACTAGAGTGAGTCTGTCGGGTGTCTTGGGTGTGCGTGGCAGGAAAGGCTGCTGGAACAAAAAGCTGACATCCTCGTCTAAAGGAAAAAGCGGCTCGTGAGTATGGTGAGGTGCCTCAGCGTCCTGGTAAGCGAGAGAGTGCAGAGAAATAATGTTCCTGTGATCAGCTGCCAGCTGCACTCCCAAGCGACGAGCAAGTGTGTCGCGAGACAACCTCCACTGTCCACCAGCGAACATAAACTGTATGGACTCCCTCTCGCCCTCGACAAACAGAGTCGCGTAGAAGACACGTACCCACTCGCGGACGTACGTGGTCCTCTCGCTCAGCAAAGCAGCCAGCCCGGGGTACCTCTCAAAGAACGGGAGTATAGGAACTTGTTGGCGCTAAAATCGGCCGGATAGGAATCGGCCGATGGTCTTCAGCGTCGGACACAAGACCCGGGAGAATCTGCTTAGCTTCTGTTCGGGTTATCGCCCTGGTGCGGTTCGCGCGGCGTGGCAGTCAATCTGACCTGTTGATTGGCAAGGAAATAGAGTATTAAATTCCAGGCGCGTCGATCGGCTGGGATTTCGATCTGTCCTGAGGAGCGCGTCGGCAGCGAATCGGCCGATTTGCTGTAGAGATGATCGGCTATGGATCAGCCGATAATCGTGTGGTAATTGTAAAGAAAACCACCGGAGCGATCTAAACAATTACTACAGAAGCAACACTTGAAATAGATCCAATCGGCTGTAAGGTGATGAATCGAAGAAGAACAATGACGAAGCCGATTACTCTGATCTCAAGCTGGATGACTAGTGATAATACTAGAATAACAGGTAAAACTTGCAATTCTTGTAAATATCGATAACTGGTGAATAAATCCAAACAAAACCACAGCGATGCGCCCGTAGTTAAAGCTCGGATATTACTCGGTAAGCGGAACCTACCAATTGGCCGGAGATCAAGTTGATGCAGCCCTGCCAATCCGTACGAACTCGTGGAAGAAGAAAATATTGGCGAAGTCGCCGACTTGAAAGTAAATTGCTGGAAAAGTAGAAGTATTGTTGTTGATTGTTGTGTTGATGTCTTTTCAAGACCCTGACGACTCCTATTTATACCCTAAAGCTAGGACTCCTGGTCAATCACGACTTGTTACAACCTTATTTAAATTACTATATCTATACGAACTTTAAAAAGGAAACGGACTCCCGCAGAATCTTCCGCCGCCACTCCCTAATCCAATCAGGATTTCCTTCAATTGCTCCCCGACCGACTTAGCGTGCCCCCTTTGACCAACTTTTGACCAGGATCCTCTGAAATAATCCCATCCTGTTGGCGTAGGCACTGTCACCAATCGGCCGATTTCCAACTGTTACCTCAATCGGCCGATTCCTTTCTGTAGCCTTCAGATCTGCCGCATCGGCCAATCTTCTCCTCCTGACGCCGATTCAACACGTGTCAAAATCTGGCGTCAACACATGCCCCCCAGTTTCGGAGTAAAATATAACTTTTTCTTCAAAACTCTTTCTTTAATCCTTTCCTCCGAAACGGGCGCAGTAAAAATCTCCCTCCGTTCCGCGGCACAATGATTGCAATTTCCTCGAACCGAGCGCGCGAAACGACCGCTCCTCTGGAACTCATGTAGACGGCGCGGTAAAAATACCATCTTTGCCCTCGCTTCCCTGATTTTCTTAAATACTGGCTTTCTCCGCCTATCCTTCCCCACGAATCTAGCATTTTTTTTCCATCGCACCACTGTTCGTCTTGCTCCAAACTCTTCCGATCTCCAAGCGCTTCCCCCTTTCCGGCGATTTCATCCGCGGCCTGCTCCGACCCCCAATGGCGTCTCCATCGGCAACCACCCCATCTACAGAGGCTCCATCGGCTACTCCTTCGGCGGCGGCGGCCCAATCGGCGGCTTCCCCAGCGGTGTCATCGGCGACGATGGCCTCCATCCCAGAGGTAAATGCTCGAAATTTTTCCCTTTTCGCCTTTTTACTGTTTCAGTATTTTCCGGACCCTCTCTCAGTTTCTTCCCTTTTCCCCTTTTTTAGGCACTTAGGCACCGAATCACTATTTCCCTTTCAGAATCCCCTGACCTCATCTGTTTGGGCCCTATGGGGAGTCCGGATCCAACGGACCTGATCAGTTTAGAAACCCATAGGATCCCTTTTAAGCAATCATCTATGGATTTAGATCACTGGGTAGGCACTTTCAGATCCTGGCCAAATGAAACACCCGGGTGGAGAGAATGGTGCCAGAGGGTAGCCGGTTCTTGGAAGGTTCAGTGGGAAGAACTCAAAATCGGCCAGTGCATAGACTTATCCCTGTCTCAGATGGAAAGGAACGAACCTCTGGTTATGGCAGCCTCTTATTTTTGGTCTGATGCACTTAACGCGTTCCTTTTCGGACACGGACCCATGACCCCGACCTTGGCCGATGTTCTGCTGCTGACCGGCCTCGATGTTTCCTTCACCGATACCCCCTTCAATTATCTGTTCAAGCCATCTCATCGGCTGGAGACCAAAGGAATCGGCGGGTGGAAAGGATACATCAGTAAAAACATGAAGACCGGGATAGTTTCGCAGAGGGAGCATACTGCCTTCTTGATGATGTGGCTGGAGAAGCATTTCTTCTGTGGCAGAGCAGTCGGCCCCTCTTCAAACACTCAAGCTTTGGCAGAGGCTCTTTCACAGGGATCGTCCATCCCTCTTGGAAAATATTTGCTGGGATCGACGTACCATCTGATGCACCAAATCGGCGTCAAGCTGTCGAAGGGGGAGCCGATAGGGAACCCAGGTGGTCCTTGGTGGTTCATCACCCTCTGGCTCAACTTACACATGAGCAAGGTTTCTCAGCAGCGGATAGAGACAAAGACCTTTCCCAATATCGAGTCAGAGGAGAATCCATCGGTCCGTCGCCGCTGCAGATCTTTTGGAGAAGCGGTACCGGCCTTTCCTGGCTGCCAATTCACTACCACCCGCACAGCTGAATACTTCAGATGCTTCTACAATGGCCTTAGTGAAGAGATGATCAGCTGGCACCCATATCAGGCAGTAGAGCCAATTTTCGAATTGCCCGTATGCTACGATTTCTCCACTCATACCTTTGACAGAGAGTTAATGGACGTCTTGATCAAGCCGGGGATTCTGCCGGCCAACTTCTTCTCAGGAAAGGACTCACCCACCTACGAGTTCTACAGTCCATTGGCTGCGGCAAGGCAACTGGGTTTTGGCCAACTGCCGATTTGGGTCTACTTCGCCGGCCAGGCAAAATTCAGAGATGGACTAACCTCAAGTCTTGATTACAGCCGGCTGTGCGATCTAGTACCCGACTCCAGTACCATTGACTTGAATGGTTGGTCAGTTGCCTCTTTCGCCACCCAGCAGTTTAAATTATGGTGGGCAGAATGGAAGCAGCACCTTTTCTGTAAATCTCCATCGTCTTGCTGCAACATTCTGGACCCAGAGACCATTGATCCAAATGCAGCGGTATGTCCTTCTTCCTTAGCCGATTCCAATGTTATATTATCATCTTGTTGTTAACTCATGTTCATCTCTTCAGTCTGAAAGCCATGTTCCCCCGATTCGGAGCCGAAGCGGCCGGCCGATTGATAGCCATCACCAATACACGCCGCATCCACTTATCGGCTTCCATGCTCCAACTGTCAGAGATATCTCCACCGGCCGATCAAGGCGAGCACCAAAAAGGCCAACATCAAAGATAACCAGCCGTCGGGTGCGAGCTCGCATTGGATCGGCCGATCAGACGGCAATAACATCGGCTGAAGTCCCCCGCATCGGATCGGCCAGCCAGATGGCAGTGGTATCGGCCGAGACTTCCCGCGTCGGATCCGCCGACCAAGTAGTGGTGACACCCGCCGAGACTCCAGGTCCTTTACCCCTGCCGGTTGTCGAAATGGCCGACCCCCAAGTCACTGCTGAAGTCGGGGCTGCTGCAGCATCACTATTAGTAGAAGCTGTTCAGGTAATCTTATTTATCTCATATATTCTCCAAATCTTCTACTGACATCAATTCTATTCCTCTGCCAGGCTGCACAAGTTATCCCACCGCAGTCTCCGCAACAGTCGGCCACGTCTCAAGTGGGAACCGAGATTCCAGCAGCTCCTGCCGCCGAGGTAAACTATCTCTTACCTTGAATTCTTGATATTCAGAAAACTTAACCAATTTTGATGCAGGCCGATTTGGGTATGCCGATTATAACTCCACAACAGGCATCGGCCGGGAGATCCACAGAGGCATGGCAAATTTCTATTACTATCTTATTTCAATTTCCCATAGCATTTTCACAGGAATCTTCTTTTATGTCTTTCTCAGGAAGCTGGTCCAAGCGGAGCGCTAATAACCATCGAATCTTCTTCTTCCGACGAACCAAATGCACCAGTCCCTGAGACAAGGGAAACACTTCCACCGGCGCAGGCAAGAGAGATTCGCTTCAAAGAGGTAACAGTCTTACCATTAGAATCGGCCGATTTCCTTTCACCGCTTGCTTACCCTTTACTTTATTTCCTTACAGGAGCAAGATACCCCCAACAATAGCATCTTTTCTTTTGCTGTCTCCTTGGCCGATGACGAAGAAATCGCTTCACACCCAATTCCATCGAGCTCCACCTCCGATGATGTCCGCTCCAAGCTCGAAAGCATTCGTACTCTCCTCCAAGATGACATCGGCCGATTGGTGGAGGATGCATCGCCGATTCGACGACTTTTCAACGAGGTCAAAGATCGCATCCCGGATGAAGTATCGGAAAATTTGGGGTATGCTGCCTATATAGAGGGCATGTAGATTCCGGTTTCCAGGGCGCTGCGACGTATGGCCGATCGTGCTCAGATGGCCAAAACTCAGGAGGAGGTCGACTCGTACAAGCACCGGACTCAGGAAGTACACCACAGGATCAACTTCCTCGAGAATTGCCATCCGGACATCGTCGGTGCAATAGATCGGCTGAAACGGAGGAGAGCAGAACTAGCCAAGGAGATGGAACAGATAACCAAAGAGATAGCCGCTGAAGAGAAGAAGCTCCAAGAACTCCCATCCATCATCAGCGAGCTGAAGCAAGAAAGACAACATCTGGCCCGTGAAACAATAAGGTTCCGTCGCCGCGTGTCAGAAGTACCAGGATCGGCCGATGATGATCAGAGAGTAGTAGACTCGGCCGATCAAATTAGACGATGAGCGATTGTAGCCATAGATGCTTTCCTTGGGCTGTAAAAAATATGTTAAACATTATTGCTCCTTTAATATCACTGCGCCGATTCGGTTTTGAAGTGCTCCTTCAGTCTGCTTTGCATTTATGTATGTATTTACTCCGATAGGACGTGTCTCACCATCCATCTAGCTCCTCTTCATTTATAAGCAGACCGTTCACCATCTCTAGAGGCACACGCATTACTTATCTCCTCTCCTTCTTTTACTGTCCCAAACTGAACGGCAAGATGTCTTCTTCGTCCTCCTCATCCTCTTCCTCTGTCAACCAGGTATGAACTCCCCCTCTGCCTTTCTCTTAAGCATCTCAATCGCTCCGATACTGGGTAACTCCTTTTATCTCTGTTTAGCCGAAACGTCTCAGCCCCGGTCTAGAACGAGCGACAGAAATCATGCATTCAGAAGAGCCACTATCACAGACAGACAGAAATCTGATAAGAGCTCATGCTGGGGAACTCAGAGATCATGTCCCTGCCGCTGTCTAGGAACACTTGGACCTCATAAATGCTCATTTTTTGGTCCGCAAGCAACCATCGTCCGAAAAAAGTTCTTCACTTCCTTGTAAAGCCAAAACTGGAGTCGCCATGGAAGATCTGGAAGAGGAGAAGACCCGCCTGCTGAAAGAACTCTGCAACCAAGCTGAAACTGGAGCCACTGCAGAGGACCCGAAAGAGAAAAGGCTCACCCTTATGATAAAACTTCGTCGCATCGAGAAAGAAATCAGGCGTAGTCGTAATCAGTAGACACACCAGTATTTTTATTCTAAGAGCGACTTGTACCATGTCGGCCATGTAATCTGTAATTTCCATTCAATAATGAATCCCAATGTTTCTTTCACCAGATGTGTAGACAGAAACCGATGAGAAATCGGCCATGTTACCTTGACATATTTTGCTGCAAATCATGTATCTACCCAAATGCTTGGATAGTACCTCTTCAGATATCGCCCATTTAGAGCTCTTGGGAATTCCTCCCCTTCGACTGTCTCCAGAATATATGCATTCCCAGGGGCACATCGGCCGATTCTATACGGCCCTTCCCAAGTGGGTGACCATTTACCGAATTTGGGATCTTTAGATCCTATCGGCAGCACCAACTTCCATACCAAATCTCCTTGAGAGAACTGTTTAACTTTGACCTTTTTGTCATACCATCTGGCCACCCTTTTCTTGTTTTCTTCTATACTAATCAGGGCTCTCAACCGTAAACCCGCCAAATCGTCAAGTTCATCTTTCATGAGAAAGGAATAGTCATCGGCCGTTAATTGATCTTGTAACGATATACGTCTTGACCCTGTCCTTATCTCCCATGGCAAGACTGCCTCATGACCATAAACCAACTGATAAGGTGATATTTTAGTGGCTCCATGACAAGCCATCCTGTATGCCCATAAAGATTCAGCCAAAGACATATGCCACTTCTTGGGTTGCTCTTCTATCTTCCTCTTGATTAGCTTGATTATCCCTTTGTTAGACGACTCTGCTTGGCCATTGGCTTGAGCATAATATGGAGAAGAATTCAATAATTTAATCACCATATCGGCGGCGAACTCTCCGAATTCTCCAGAAGTGAACATTGTCACTTGATCAGTTGTGATGGTTTGAGGAATACCAAATCGATATATAATATGGCTTTTAACGAATTCAATCATATCGGCCGATGTCACGTTCCTCAAAGGAACTGCCTCCACCCACTTAGTAAAATAATTTGTAGCCACCAATATGAACTTATGCTCTTTGCTTGATGGAGGATGAATCTGTCCGATGAGATCTATTCCCCAACCTCTGAACGGCCACGGCTTAATTATTGGATTCATAGCCGATGCTGGCGCGCGTTGCACATTGCCAAACCTCTGACAGTCTTGGCATCCTTTGTAGTACTTGAAACAATCCTCAAGGATGGTTGGCCAGTAATATCCATTGTTCCGGATCATCCATTTCATTTTGTGAGCCGATTGATGAGCTCCACACACGCCTTCATGGATTTCTCCCATCAGAACCTTTGCCTCTTCTGTTCCCAGGCATTTGAGAAGAACTCCATCAATCGTCCGATAAAATAAATCATCCTCAAGCAACACATATTTTGTAGCCTGAAAACGTGTTCGCCGATCCATCTTTTGGGATGGATTTCTCAAGTAATCGGCGATCTCCTTTCGCCAGTCATCGGCCGCGAGCTCTAGCGTCATCGCTCCCTGAATCGGCCGATACCCAGAAGCATGTTGGGCCAGTCTGTTGGCTTCTTCATTATAATTTCTGGAGATGTGTTCAATTATTGCAGATTTGAACTCTTTTAAAAGTTGAAGACAATCCTCATAATAAATCCTCAAGATATCATCCTTGCACTCGGATCGCCCCGTCAACTGATCCACAATGAGCATGGAATCCCCAAAAATTTCGACTGCATCAGCTCTGACTTCCCTTAATAATTGGATGCCTTTCAGAACAGCTCGATATTCCGCCTGGTTATTAGTTGCAGAAGCTTCTATCGGCAGAGAGAAATCATAACTTGCCCCCCGAGGCGACACAAGAACAATGCCGATTCCTGATCCGGCCCCACACGAAGAACCATCAAAATATAGAGTCCATGGAACTGGTTCAACGGTGGCGATTTCTGGTCCACAATGCTGAACTACGAAATCGGCCATCACTTGACCTTTGACGGCTTTGGCCGATTCGTACCTTAAATCGAATTTTGACAAAGCCAGGATCCATTTTCCAATCCGCCCTTTCAAAATCGGCAATGATAGCATATACTTCACCACATCATCCTTGCACACGACTATGCATTCTGCCGATAGCAAATAGTGCCTGAGCTTGGTACATGAAAAGTACAAGCACAAGCATAGTCGCTACACCGAGGAATATCTTGTTTCGGCGTCTAAAAGTCTTCTGCTGACGTAGTATACCACTAGTTCTTTCCCCTCAAACTCCTGTACCAACGCCGATCCGATAGCCTGTTCATCAGCCGATAAATATAACTTGAACGGCTTACCAGGCTGTGGTGGAACTAATACCGGAGGTGAATCCAGATACTGCTTGATATTCTCCAGTGCCTTGCACTGTCCTTCTCCCCATACGAATTACCGGTCGGGCTTTAATTTCAATAGATGGGTAAAAGCTTGAATACGCCCTGACAGGTTGGATATGAATCTTCTGATGAAATTGACCTTGCTGATGAGGGACTGTAGTTCAGTTTTATTTTGTGGGGCCACTACTTTGTTGATGGCGTGTATGGTCTTGCGGTTGACTTCTATCCCGCGCTCATGGACCATAAATCCTAAGAATTGCCCGGCCGATACACCAAATGCACACTTGTTTGGGTTCATCTTCAACCCATGTTTCCTTGTGCACTCCAGTACTTCCTGTAAATTGGCCAGATGATCTTGGTGACCTTTTGACTTGGCCACGACGTCATCTATATAAATTTCCACCGATGAACCAATGAGCTTGTGGAAGATGTAGTTCATGGCCCGTTGATATGTAGCGCCGGCGTTCTTCAACCCGAAAGTCATAACCACCCATTCAAACATACCAAGATGACCTGGGCACCTGAAAGCCGTTTTCAAAATATCTTCCTCGGCCATTAATATCTGATTGTACCCGGCATTCCCATCCATGAAACTTATGACTTTGTGGCCTGCGGCGGCATCCACCAAGATATCGGCCGTCGGCATCGGATATCCATCCATCGGCGTAGCCTGATTTAAGTTCCTGAAATCGATGCACACACGTAATTTTCCATTCCTTTTGTATACAGGCACAATGTTAGAAATCCATTCGGCGTAGCGGCACTGCCGAATAAATCCTGCTTCAATCAACTTTGTAATCTCGGCCTTTATATCAGGTAGAATCTTGGGGTTACACCGTCGTGCAGGTTGCTGATATGGCCGATATCCTGATTTTATAGGTAACCGGTGTTCAACAATAGACCGGTCTAGTCCTGGCATCTCATGATATTCCCAAGCAAAGCAATCCTTGAACTCTTTTAATAAACTTATCAATTTACATTTGTACTCAGGATCCAAATTGGCACTAATGTACGTCGGCCTTGATTTGCTGCTATCTCCCAAATCTACCATCTCTAATAAATCGGCCGACGTAAACCCATGCCCAAGCTTCCCATCTTCTCGGACGAGCTGATCCATTTATTCTGAATCTTCAGAGCCGACTGCTTGGATCGACTGTAGACCGAAATCGGACACTTTCAGGAAGTCGGTGTCCCAAGTTCTGCCAGATATACACTTGGCGTGCTTGCAGCTCCACTGTTGCGTGTCGGCCGCTGCAACGCTGTAGACGGAATCGGCAGCGACTATCTCTGTACTGTCGCTGACCCATTGCACAAGGCATTGATGCATTGTAGATGGGACACAGTAGTTTGTGTGTATCCAGTCGCGACCAAGCAGCATATTGTAGGACCCCTTGCCATTAATAACGAAAAAAGTGGTAGGGAGGGTCTTACTGCCGATGGTGAGGTCGACGCAGAGCGCTCCGCGGGCGGGTGACACGTTGCCTTCGAAATTCTTCAGCATCATGTCCGTCTTGGTGAGGTCTTCATCGCCCTTGCCCAGCTTGCGGTACATGGCATACGGCATGATGTTAACTGCAGCGCGTCCATCTACCAGTAATCTGGTGACGGGTCTTCCGTTGACATAGCCTTTGAGAAACAGCGCTTTAAGATGCTGTCGGTTTTCCTCTTCTGGTTTCTCAAACGTAGCCGTCATCGGCTCTAACGCTAGTTGTGCCATTTGTTCCTCCTCTGTTCTTGTTATTTTATCCCGATCGTTTGGCGCCATGAACTCCATCGGCAGTATGAACACCATATCAATTTCGGCTGCCGATTCTTGGTTGTTTGCTTCTTGATCGTTTTTCTTTGGGCGCCACAGTCGAGACTTAACATTCCTTCTCTCTGGCACCTGTCTTTGTTCTTCTTCTTGATGCTCCCACTGGCGTAGGCGCTGGATCCTTCGCTTCTGGGATCTGGATAGGCCATCGGGACACCACCTGGGATTTGTTGGTTTGGCCGATGATCTGGCGTGTTCCCAATCTGGTTCCCTTCCTAGGGGATTCTCGTCTGATATCCTATCATCGGCCATCTCTTCCAGCCGATCGTGCGCGCTGATCCTGCCCCCCAGTCCATCTCGTTGGCCGATCTTGCTTTTTGACTGGTGGTACTGGTCAACTCTGCCCCCCAACCAATCATGCACCGAAACGCGCTGTTCCTCGCGTCGATTTCTGCTGATCGGCTCTGATCCTCTGTCCCTAGAATGTGGCCTTGGGCGATCGCTGCGGCTTAATCCGTTACACT
Source organism: Panicum miliaceum (assembly GCA_032594955.1). Taxonomy (NCBI): domain Eukaryota; kingdom Viridiplantae; phylum Streptophyta; class Magnoliopsida; order Poales; family Poaceae; genus Panicum; species Panicum miliaceum. The sequence goes on along the minus strand of CM064060.1, from coordinate 13,408,179 downwards.
CCGGACAGTTATCGGCAGACGACAATCTGATGTCGTTCTCCCAGCAGTGGATGAAGAACGGACATTGCCAGTGATCTTCATGCCGGCGTATCATCTCTTCCTGGTATCTTGCTTGTTCTTGCTGCTGCCGATACTTACTGAGTAAGAAACGGGAGGTGACGGGCTTGCGTGGTTGTTCTGGTCCCCGCCTGTTCCTTCTGGTTTCTTCCATCGTGATCTGCCTCCTGGGATCGACGGCGCCGCCTCTTCTCGCCGATTCTGACGTCAGCACCTTAGTTTGACTTGAGTCCCCTCCAGCGTTAACCATGTTGGCCGGGAAGGATGCTGATCTATCTTCATCGGTTTTGCCGATTTAGCTGGAGTTTCAAATTTAAGCCGACCATGCTCGATGGCCGATTGGATCTGCTGACGGAAGACTTTACATTCATTTGTTTCATGAGAAGTAGCGTTGTGCCACTTGCAGTATTTCATCTTCTTAAGTCGATCAGCCGTAGGGATGGTGTGATGCTGAGACAGCTTAATCTGCCCTTCCTGAAGCAATAGATCAAAAATTTTATCGGCCTTTGACGTGTCAAAGCCGAATGTCTCTGGCTCCTTCTTGCCAAAGGGGCATGATATCGGTTTTTTTCCCTTTGACCCATTCTGCTAGGCCGATTTCCTCTTCCGCATCTGATTCAGATCCTTACAAGTATGCCACCTTCTTTTGGAAGTTCCTCCGCTGTTCAAATGGTCGGACCTCTTGTCCTGACAATCGGTGAACGATCTGGCTCAGGCTTTCAAACTCTTGGACAGCATATCTTTCTTTGATTTGTGGCAGGAGGCCTTGGAAGGCGATATCAGCGAGCTGTGCGTCGGTCAGAGCCAGACTGTAGCATTTGTTCCTGATTTCTCTGAACCTCTGTATATATCCCATCACTGGTTCATCGCTCCTCTGCCTGAGGCTGGTCAAATCCGAGAGCTTCATCTCGTGTACCCCTGCGTAGAAGTACTTGTGGAATTGTTTCTCCAGATCGACCCATGTAACGACGGAATTTGGCGGCAAGGTGGTGAACCACTGGAAGGCCGACCCGGACAGGGACGATGAAAATAAACGCACCCTCAGAGCATCTTGCGTGGCAGCTTCTCCGCACTGGATGATGAATCAGTTGATATGCTCCACAGTGGATGTATCGTCCGTCCCCGAGAACTTGGTGAAATCAGGAACTTTGTAGCGGTGTGGGAACGGTAGCAAGTCATAGGCCGATGGATATGGCGTCTTGTAAGTGTAAGTTTGAACTTTTGGCTTCAATCCAAACTGATCCTGGATTACTTCTGCTATTCTTGCCGTCCAGTCCACCTGCTGCTGATGATCAGCTGTTCGCGGCGCGGGCATGTGCTGAAGGGTTGGTACGGCTGGGTGATGAATCGGCGAATTTTGCTGAACGGCCGATAGTTGATGGCGAAACGAGTCCGCACCCCCATCGTACGGGTTGAAGCGGTGCCTGTGATGGGAGACATGGTGCACCGCTGTATCTTGGAGACGCTGGGGGCGGTGGAGAGTTGTACCCCTCGTGTTGCGTCAATATCGGCTGAGGAGCCGATTGGGACGTGTATGGTAAGCTTCTGGCTGGCAGAGTGGTCGGCGGGGCATATGCCGGTCCCTTATAGCCTTGGACTGCTCCGCTGGCCAGAGAGCTGACGACGGCGTTATACACCGTGTTGGTCATCACCGAGGATTGGTCAATGAACGCCTGATACACGGACTGTTGAATCATCTCTGACATCTTGCCCGAGTCCTCAGCAATGGTGATGTGGCGAGGCGCTAGAATAGGAGCCTTCTTGACTGCCTCCCCGCTTCTGGTATGACTGAACGACTGGAGGTACATCTTCCTGTAATCTTCTAGATGTTTGGCCAATTCTTCCCTCTGGTCGTCCTTGAGATCTGCTTCTGTGACCTCAATGATGTTGCTGTTGGAGATTTCTGCGTTTTTCGACATATCAGATCTTGGATGGTCCCACTGGGCGTGCCAAAAGTGTGTTGGCGCTAAAATCGGCCGGATAGGAATCGGCCGATGGTCTTCAGCGTCGGACACACGACCCGGGAGAATCTGCTTAGCTCCTGTTCGGGTTATCGCCCTGGTGCGGTTCGCGCGGCGTGCCAGTCAATCTGACCTGTTGATTGACAAGGAAATAGAGTATTAAATTCCAGGCGCGTCGATCGGCTGGGATTTCGATCTGTCCTGAGGAGCGCGTCGGCAGCGAATCAGCCGATTTGCTGTAGAGATGATCGACTATGGATCAGCCGATAATCGTGTGGTAATTGTAAAGAAAACCACCGGAGCGATCTAAACAATTACTACAGAAGCAACACTTGAAATAGATCCAATCGGCTGTAAGGTGATGAATCGAAGAAGAACAATGACGAAGCCGATTACTCTGATCTCAAGCTGGATAACTTGTGATAATACTAGAATAACAGGTAAAACTTGCAATTCTAGTAAATATCGATAACTGGTGAATAAATCCAAATGAAACCACAGCGATGCGCCCGTAGTTAAAGCTCGGATATTACTCGGTAAGCGGACCTACCAATTGGCCGGAGATCAAGTTGATGCAGCCCTACCAATCTGTACGAACTCGTGGAAGAAGAAAATATTGGCGAAGTCGCCGACTTGAAAGTAAATTGCTGGAAAAGTAGAAGTATTGTTGTTGATTGATGTGTTGATGTCTTTTCAAGACCCTGACGACTCCTATTTATACCCTAAAGCTTGGACTCCTGGTCGATCACGACTTGTTACAACCTTATTTAAATTACTATATCTATACGAACTTTAAAAAGGAAACGGACTCCCGCAGAATCTTCCGCCGCCGCTCCCTAATCCAATCAAGATTTCCTTCAATTGCTCCCCGACCGACTTAGCGTGCCCCCTTTGACCAACTTTTGACCAGGATCCTCTGAAATAATCCCATCCTATTGGCGTAGGCTGTGTCACCAATCGGCCGATTTCCAATTGTTACCTCAATCGGCCGATTCCTTTCTGTAGCCTTCAGATCTGCCGCATCGGCCAATCTTCTCCTCCTGACGCCGATTCAACACGTGTCAAAATCTGGCGTCAACAGAACTCCTCCAGCTGACACTCAAAGTAATCCCCAGTTGAGCATCCTATGCTCGCTGAACCGGGTCCCCAACCTCTGATAGGCGTAGTAGAAACTCTCGTGAATAATTGTCCAGAAGCGTACGTCTACCCTGGGCTCACGCGCTGCAGGCCACCAAATCTCCTCTGAAACTACACAGAGTCTGCGGACCTTGGGCCCTGGAAGCCCTTGGACGTCTCTAAGCAAGAGAGGCTCAGGTGCTGGTGCTAGTGCTGCCTGTGAAGCTGCTTGTGTATCAGCTTCTGTCTCACTGCTAGAGCTGCCACTGCCACTGCCAGTACCACTGTCTGTCGGCTGAGACTGCTGAGTGCGAACTGCTGGCCTCTGAGTGCCTCCACCTCAGGTCTGTGGACCAGGACGAGGAGGTGGTGGTGCTGCTGCTGAAGCACGCGTACGCCCTGAGCGGCGTAGCGGAGTACCTGCTGCCCCTACTCCCCTGAGTATCTGCCGTTGCCTCTCGGATACGTACAGACCGCTGTGGCTGACCCTGAGTATCTGGCACTGAAAGAGCACGGTCCCACTCGCGCTGCTCGTGAGTCCGCTTCTTCTTCGGCTGCTCGACTGCCTTACCCTTTCCCTTTCTGTCACCTGCCATCTGTCAAAGAGAATCGGTGGAAGATAATAGAATGAGATAGGGTTATATAAATAGTACAAGATTCATATGCTAGAGGTGAGAAGAATCCTAAGCAAAGCATGGATTGATTGAGCCTATCATGAGATTTGGTTGAGCCCTAACTGATTCTGCCATGTGACACATTGATTTTTAGTTGAAAGTCATGTGCAAGTGTGTGTATGGTGTGTGTGCAGATAAGTGATAGGATGTGCAAGTGTGAGATATGTGAGTGCTAGAATTAGATAAAAGATCTACTGCAGTGAACAAAATAAGATCAAGAGTTTACCACTGCAGAGATGAAGAAAACCGAAGAAAACACCTAAGGGGCAAACTGCCGAACACCTTGGGGGCACAAAAGACAAGGCGGGAGAGGTGTTGAAGCTTGGGCCGGCAAGGAACTGTGGCTGCGGTGTGCGGGGAAACAGGCGCGGCGAGGGACGCGGCGGCGCGAACACGGTGGCGCGTGTGGTGAGAGGCGCGGCGGCGAGGTGGCGCGGCGTGGGCGTGGGAACGGTCGCACGCACGGCGGCTGGAGCGTGGCGCGGAGCGGCGTGATGCGTGGCGCGGCGATGTGGTGGCATGCGGAGGTGTGACGGCGGCCGTGTACAGGCGGCGGCGCGGTCGCTAAGAGTGCAGGCGGCGGTTCGAGATGGGAAGAAGGAGGTGAAAGAGGCTGACGCGACGGGCCCACAAAAGGATAAGGAGGAAGCTGACAGCGCAGGCCCATGAAAACCAGAGGCGTCGGATGCTTCGACGGCAGGAAACCCTAGGCGACGGAGTAAGCATCAGATCAATATTGACTGGATGTGAAGAATTTGAATCAAGTCAAACTGGAGGTGACCGGATGCTCCGTCGGTAGCGACCGGATGCTCAGACACGTGATCGAATAGGGCGTTGGATCAATGAACAATGGCTATGATCACTGTGCAGAGTTCTCTGAGGTGACGAATGATCCGGCACCGCATCTAACCACACGTCGGATTATCCGACGCTATAGAAAATTATGTGCTGAACTACAATCTTTACTTCTGATCCAAATATTAAAGAACGAAGGCAATAAACACAATATTTGGACCATTTTCAAGAAACAACCTCTCCCCTCAAACACTCATACAATATATTTGCTCAAAAGCTTTTATAACCATAGGCAATTAAGAACGACGCGAGGATAAACCCAAGATCCAAGAAATGTATGAACCATACGGCCTATGAACTTAGAGATTGACTCTTTAAGTTCACTAGGACATGGTTCAATAGGCATGAAAGCGCAACATTGATCTTATCACTCTTGTTGAGTTGATATATCATATTTAGCATGAATATCCATCTCGAAGTGTGCTAATAACGCAATGCAATGCTGTGCAAAGAATTAAACATGAATGCAAGCTATATGGCAAGAAAAGATGCATAGCATAAATTAAATCTATCTTGTCAAGTTTGAGCCCTTGTCAAGCTTATTCATGATGAACCCTACAACATGCCATGAGCGAAACAAAGGTACCACCGGCTCATGCAAGACCCATGTTCATCACTATCTTGACAAGGTTAGACAAGCTCCTAGCACAAGTACATATGAAATGTAACTACATGACAAGGCAATTGCATGGCACTAGAAGCATCTAGAACAATAAGCTCACTTCGCAACCTACAAAAGGTGCTCTCATCTAGAGGTTTTGTGAAGATATCCACCAATTGATCTTCGGAACGAACACCACAAGGTGATATATCGTTCTTTGCCACATGATCTCTTAGAAAGTGATGACGAATATCTATTTGCTTCATGCGAGAGTGTTGAACTGGGTTGTTAGCGATTTTTACGGCACTCTCGTTATCACAAAGGAGCGGGATCCTAGCTAGTTTCACACCATAGTCCAAGAGGCTTTGCTTCATATAGAGGGTTTGAGCACAACAAGCCCTGTCGGTAATGTATTCCGCCTCCGCGGTTGAAAAGGCCACGGAATTTTGTTTCTTTGAGGACAAAGAGACCAAGGAACGCCCTAGCAAGTGGCACCCACCCGATGTACTCTTACGATCGTCAAGGTCGAGATGTCCATTTGTTGGCATTGGAGTCTTGATCGGCTTGCCATCATCCATCTTGAATTTCTTGAGAATATCTTTAGTGTACTTTTCTTGATGGATGAATGTCCCTTCCTTCAATTGCTTGACTTGAAAACCAAGGAAGAAGTTGAGCTCACCGATCATGGACATCTCGAATTCCTTAACCATCATTTCTCCAAATTCCTTGCACAAAGTGGGGTTAGTTGAACCAAAAATGATATCATCAACATAAATTTGACAAATGAAAAGCTCGCCGTTGATGGTCCTTGTGAATAGAGTGGTATCCACCCTCCCGATCTTGAAGCCCTTCTCAAGTAGGAAGTCATGAAAGCGTTCATACCAAGCCCGAGGAGCTTGCTTGAGCCCATAAAGCGCCTTGTTCAACCTATAAACATGATTATGATATCTAGGGTCTTCAAACCCGGGAGGTTGTTCAACAAACACCAATTCATTGATGAAGCCATTTAAGAACGTACTCTTCACATCCATTTGATAAAGTTTCATGTTGTGATGTGAAGCATACACTAAAAGGATATAGATGGCTTCAAGTCTTGCGACGGTTGCAAAGGTTTCACCAAAATCCAACCCTTCAACTTGTGAGAAGCCCTTAGCCACAAGTCTTGCCTTGTTACGGACTACCACACCATGTTCATCTTGCTTGTTGCGGAAGACCCACTTCGTGCCAATGATGTTCTTGTCTTGAGGACGTTCTTCAAGAACCCAAACTTCATTACGGGTAAGTTGTTGAGTTCTTCTTGCATGGCCATTACCCAATCCGGGTCCTCAAGAGCTTCATCTACATGTGTGGATTCCAAGCAAGAGACAAATGAGTAATGTTCACAAAAAGAGGCATATTGACGTCTACGAGTTCTTACTCCACCTAAAGGGTCACCCATGACCAAGTCAATAGGATGATTCCAGGTTGTCCTTGTTTGCCTTTCTTGTTGTAGAGGTGATGTAGCTTGTGGTGAATCAACTTCTTCGGCTTGATCTTGAGTTTCTTCAAATGTAACATTGGTGTCATGAAATGGAAGTTACTCTTCAACTTTGCCAGCTTGAGGATGTGAAGCACCATATTCTTCATCGGATGACTCATATTGTATATGAGAAGTTGTTGGAGTAGGTTCTTCAACCTTGGAGTCGTCCTTGGAAGGCGCTTCAACTTGTGTGGATGAAACTTGAATTTTTTCATCCTCCTCTTTTGGCCATATTCTTCATGACATTTCGAAGTGGTTCATCACCTACATCATCACAAGTGAAACTCTCCTGTTGGGAGCCATTAGTTTCATCAAACTCCACATCACATGTTTCTTTAACTTCGCGAGTAGCATTGTTGAATACTCTATATGCTTTGGACTTTGATGAGTAACCAACAAAAATACCAACATCACATCGACTTTCAAACTTCCCTAGGTGCTTCCTTTTCTTGAAGATGTAGCACTTGCAAACGAAGACCCGAAAGTAGGAGATGTTGGGCATTCTCCCAATGAGGAGCTCATAGGGCGTCTTCTTCAAGAAGCGGTGGAGATACACCCGGTTGGATGCATGTCAAGAGGTGTTGATTACTTCCGCCCAAAACCTTTGAGATGCCATAGTCATCCAACATGGCTCTTGCAAGGGTGATCAAGGTCTTGTTCTTCCTCTCCACCACTCCATTTTGTTGAGGAGTGTATGTTGATGAAAACTCATGCTTGATGCTGAACTCATCGCAAAACTCTTCAATTTGTGTATTCTTGAACTTGGTGCCATTGTCACTTCGGACCTTCACAACGCTTGACTCATATTGATTTTGAGCTTGCTTGGTGAAGGTCTTGAAGGCCCCCATTGTCTCACCTTTGTCCTTCAAAAAGAAAGTCCAAGCATATCTAGAATAATCATCGACAATGACGAGACAATAGAGATTACCGCCAAGACTCTTGTAGGTGGTTGGCCCGAAGAGATCCATGTGGAGAAGTTCCAATGGTCTTGATGCTGACAAGTAGGCCTTCATGGGATGTGAAGTTGCAAATTGCTTCCCGGCTTGACAAGCACTACAAAGTTTGTCCTTCTCAATCTTCAAATCCTTCACACCAACCACCATTCTTCATTTGAATGCCTTCTTGAGTTGGCTCACTCCAATATGAGCAAGGCGGCGATGCCAAAGCCAACCCAAGGACATCATGGTGAAGAGACATGTTGACAAGCTTGCATCTTGAGATGAGAAGTCAACCAGGTAGATGTTACCATGTCGAAACCCATTGAAAATGAGGCTCTTGTCTTACTTGCTTGTTACAACAACATCACAATTGTTAAAGGTGCATATTAGTCCCAAATCACAAAGTTGTGCAATAGAAAGCAAATTAAAACTCACGAACTCTACAAGCAAGACATTAGAGATAGAGAGATCCTTGCTTATTGCTACCTTACCCAAACCTACCAATTTTCCTTTTGAGTTATCACCAAAGGTGATATGTTCATGATCACCCACATCTTCATCTAGTGAGGTGAACATCTTTACATAGCCGGTCATATGTTGTGTACATCCGCTATCAAGCACCCAATGCTTTCCACCGGTTTTGTAGTTCACCTACACACAAATGAATCATTTTTGAGGTTTGGGAACCCAAGCAAGTTTGGGTCCTTTGACATGAGTTACTAAAGATTTAGGAACCCGTAGTTGGCGTGGAAGCTTTCCCTTTCCTTGAGAGCCAATGAACCTCGCCTTCACCTTGCCATCTTTAAGTTTGCTCAATAAGAAATGATGATCATTGCATTGAGATTTATAGTTAGGTGGCAAGGTAGGAAGAGGGCGAGTAGGAATAGGACACTCCCTTGTGTGATGCCCAGTGATTTGGCAATGTTGGCAAAAGGAGCCCACTTCCTTGTTGAAGCATTCTTTGAGCTCCGATGACTTGGGATAATTTTTCGGAGGCTTGGGGAAGGTACCAAGTCCATTTGTCCCAAAGTGCCTTGCATTGTGGAAGAGAATCTCCTTGTGCAAGTGTTCTCCTCTTGTCACCGTGAACACACATTTTCTCATGCTCTCAAGCTCATCTTCTAGTTGTTTCTCCCTATCAAGGTTAGTCTTGGAAGAACAAGGGGAAACTTGATGACAAGTAGTTGAGTGAGATGATTCCGCAAGATCTTCACAAGAAGTAGATGCATTGACTTTGATAGTGTTTATCTTCGCTATTTATAGATCATCATCAATGGCATCATAAGCAAATTCAAGTTCTTGATACTTTGAGTTTAAGTTCGCATAATCAAGCTTAAGTTTCTTATTGCTATAATCAAGAGACTTGTTGAGTACAACTACTTCATCATGTTTAACAAGCAAATCATTGTACTTAACAAGTAACTTGTCATGCTCCTCTCTAAGTTGCTTGCTAGACACAATACATGATTCATGAGTTTCAACTACCTCATTGTGTCTAACAAGCAACTCGTCATGTGACGCCTTAATCTTGGTATGATCACACTCAAGAGACTTGAATTTAGACTTATACTTCTTTATCACATCTTGATAATCTTCTAGAATCGATCTCAACTCATTAGGAGATAAATCATTATCATCATCACTAAAGGAAGAGCCTTCATCATTATTCACATTGGAGCTACCTTTTGCCATGAAGCACATGGGCGATGGAGGTAGAGGTGGTTCATCATCCTTGATGGCGATTCCCACAATCTTCTTCTTAGTATCTTCATCACTTCATTCATCACTTGCGGTTTCGCCATCAGTGACCCACTCACCAAGGAAAGCCTTGATTTGTTCTTTTCTCTTGAAGGACTTCTTCTTCTTGTATTCTCCTTTCTCATGGTCCTTCTTCTTGTGCTTGTGTTGATTGCCCTCATCTTCATGCTTATTGTTTAGCTTTGACGGTTCGGGGCAATCATAAGAGAGATGACCATCTTGCCACAATTGTAGCACTTCTTCTTGACATCTTCCTTGTTTCTCCGGGTACGAAACTTGTTTTTCTTTGGATCATAGTTGTACCCTTTCTTGTTCAATCTTAACATCATTTTGTAGGTCTTCCTCATGAGAAGAGCCAACTCCATATCTTCATCTCCCTCATCATCACTTGAGCCATTGCTAGCTTCATCTTCACTTGTGCTTGGTGAGGGAGCCTTGCACTTGTTCTTCTTCTTTGACTTGTGTTCACTCTTGGCTTTGTATGCAAAGTCTTTCTTGGCTTGTGATGGCTCAAGTTCACCCAAGAGAAACATTTCATGTGATCGGATCTTCCCTACAACTTCGGCCACTTCAAGCGTGTTGAGATCCTTCTCATAGAGAAGAGATATGACAATGTTGTACTTGGGCTTGATGAGTGAATGAAGAATCTTCCAAATGATTTCACTGTCGGTCATAGGAGAAATTTCAAGTGCATTAATGTCCTCAATAATCACATTCAATCTAGAGAACATTTGCTCAACAAGCTCATTAGGAAGCATTTTGAAGTCATTTAGCTTGTCCTTAAGCAATTGATATTTTTCTTCACGGAGTTTCTTGGAACCAACATAAATGGTTTCAAGCTCACTCCACACCTCATGAGTCGTGTCCTTGCTACGCACTCGAGCAAAGACCTCTTCACTAACGGCCTCAAATATAGCATTTTTACCTCTAGAATTCCATTTGCATTGATCTTCGCTAGGCACGGTTGGCATAGCTTTCTCGGTGACCTCCCAAGCATGATAGGATTGAGCATCAAGATAACTCGCCATGCGAGCTTTCTAATAGCCAAAGTTCCTCCCATCAAACTTGGGTGGTCCACCCCCGACGGGGCCATTTCTCCTGGATTTTAAGCCTATAAAATAGAGCCTAAGCTCTGATACGAATTGAAAGGATCGAGGCCCAAGAAGAGGGGGTTGAATTGGGACTTTTATGGCAGAACCGTCCAAATTAATCCGGCTTAAGTGCGCTAATCATCACCATAAAGGCAATCCGAGCTACCACGCACTTAAAACAGAGTAATCCGACGGTCCGTCGGGTAAATCCCGATGCAACCACTGAATTTTCGACCGAAACAATGCTTCTCACTCGAAGGTGAGCCCAGAGATTACAACAATACATAATTTTACATCACCGAGTGCAATATGAATTTATTATTACAAACCAAGGTCCGTATTCAAAAATAGAGTACTTCAGAGTTTAAAAGTAAAGAGGTCTTCAGATTTCAAAAGCAGCGAAAAAACAAACGATAAACTACTCGACGATACATGATGTCTCGATGAAGCCCGTACAAGACATCACTCGGCATTATCATCATTGGCCGGGGACGCATCCCATTCCACCGACCAACCTGGAGGAAGAGTACACGGCCAAGTCAAACTAGCAATCATGTCCTCAAAAGTCTCATATGAAAATAAAGCCACAAGCAAGGCTGAGTATACTAATACTCAACAAGACTTACCCGACTAGTGGAATATACTTAGCCGACTTCTAGACATGTAAGGCTTTTGGCTTGAGGGGATTGTTTTGCCAAAAAGCAACTAAGAGTGAGTCCTTGCTTTCATGTTTTAGTATCAAGTTCTAGTTCATTAACCATTCTAGATGAGCAACTATCCAACATCACACATGGTGGAAATAATTATTTTGCATCCAACAATATTCATCATCATCATTGTTCCACTTCTTACTCTATGTGGTAAAAGGGTTAAACAGTCTCAATGACCGCGAGAAACGGACGATTCGAATCGAATTTCTTAACCTTGCAAGGCAGACCTAAACACACGCACGTGAGTACTCCTAGAGTCCACGCGCACAACTTTTCTCCTTTCTTTCCGGGTTGTGGATCGGGGCCACCCTCCGAGAGTACAAGAGCCCCACGCCACGATACGGCGCCGGGTCGTGACCACTCATGCACTCGCCATATGCACATGGGACCGAAGTTCGAGGGGTGAGGGTGCCGTCCACTTGCCGGACTGATCAGTTACTCAGCTTACCAATTACCATATTCTCAGCATGTGGTTAGTACGTTCAAAGGCTTAACCACCACTACCACACACTGCGGCCTTAGTGTTTTTCACTAAACAGACGAGGCCTCAATCATCAACATGAACATCGCACCATAGCCCCGTTCGTCGATCTTATGATTGCAGCATGTAGTAAATATTCAACTCCTATATTCTAGCGAGTGACACGAAATCACTCGACTTCTGCCGGAGTCCTATTAGCATAGCATTCTATCGAACCTTACATCTAGTATTCAGAGGTAGGAACCTAAGATCAAGCAACTAAGTTTTCATTCAACTCCTATGAACTTAATGCACAAGTAGATAGAAATATAAGTTGCATATAAATTGAAAGCAGGGGGATTCATGCTCCGGGGCTTGCCTTCCTGAGCTAGGTTAGCCTTGGGCTCTTCCGAACTTTGGTTCGGGTCTTCGACAACTTCAATTAGATTAACTTTTGTTTCACGCAGCTCACTCTCGGACTCGGGCACCAGCTCGTACGTTCCGTCAGCGAGAGTAGTCGATTCTATATGAATGCACAAGTATGAGTTGTAGTGATGTAGAGATTTCTAGCTTATTCACGATAAACTTGTAATCCAATAAAACTTCATGTTTTATCATAAATCATTGTTCTTTACCGCATTCCTTGGGTAGTATTTTTACTGAATATAACTTAGATCAATTAACCTTATTATATAGATGCGTGTTTTGTCATTTATAAAAGTTATCTTTCAAAGAGCAAGTATGAAATATTCGTAGTCACTGCTAGAAATATTTTGTGGTGTCAATATTTTTATACAAGATACCTCTCTAAGCAACTAGATTACAGCTCTTTATATGCAGCAAATTAAGTATGAAAATAAAATAAATAGCTACTACTAGAACCTAGTTATTTTTATACAGAACAAACTATGAAAGTATTGATGCCAAAAATTTTACACGGTGCTAAAATACCCATATAAATGCTACTGTAATTTTTTAAGATTTTATTGTGCATTATACCGAGCATAAAAAATAAGACAAGATACACATACTTTAATAAAAATCTATTTCTACAGGAAGTTATACAGGGTTTCTGTGCATCAAACTTTTTCTACAGCATGAGATAATTCAAAATGTCCCTTAGTAAAAATATTAACATTTTCCATGTTTAGTGACTTAATGTACCAATATATGGACAAAAACAAAAGAGTGTGTTAAGCAGTAGCAATGAGCCTCAAAATTTTACAATAGCCTTCATGCAACAATTACAGTCTACTGTAAGAAGTCCACATACATATCTACACTACAACATCATGAACAAGTGCATCTACCAAATTATTGCCCAAAACAAGATTTATCAAGAACTATTTCTAGGGAATAGTAATAGACTTGAAATGTTTACACAAGCACTAAAATCACACTTAAATGCTATCATAAAAATTTCATGTCATTTAATGGCCCTAAACATCAGTTATGAAAAAGACAAGTACAACTAGCTTTAAAACACTATTAAGCATAAATCCATTTCTGCAGCAATAGCTTTAAATTTCAACATATCATATTATGGTTCCAGAGTGTATATCTATTCTCAAGGATTCAAAAAAATCCTCATTTACCATTTTACGATTTTTCTATGGTTTTTGGTGGGTTTTACAAGTGACAGCCTTTCAAAAACAAAAGTTAAAACGAGGTCTCGCAGATAGGCCCCTGATTTCTTGAGTTAAGGACCCTGAAAAGAACTCGAGTTTTGCAATGTAGTCCCTGTCGCGGCTGCCATGGTTTCCGGCCAAAATCCGGCGAGGTGGTGGCCGGCCGGCGGAGAGGGAGGGGTGGGTGAGTATGAGAGCGTTGCGATCTACCTTTTGGTGACTTCGGTTGGGGCTGGGATGACCGGAGCCGGGCTGCCCACGGCGAGCAGCAGCTCGGCGGCGGCGCAGGCGGCGTTCCGGCGAGCTCCGGCGATGTGGGGCAGCGGTGCTTGGTCGGGGAGCTTCGGTGGGAGGTGGGGGAGCGGTTTGGTGGGTCTTCTTAGGTGGGACACGGCCAGAGATTGGGACGTGGCGGCGAGCTTTAGGCGGCGGCGGCCATGGCTGGCGGTGGAGGTGCCCAAGCGCGGCAGGAAGGCTGGGCTGCCTTTTATACCGACAGAGGGGAGGGAGGAGGGGCTGTGGAGGGCTGGTGCGGGCTGCAGGCGCGCGGCACAAGCAATGATGGCGCGGCGTCGCCATGGCGTCGTCGCCGAGCGGCATTGAAGGCCGGGCCAGGGGCGCAGCGACGAGGGAGGCGGCGCTGCAGAAGTGACGGGACTGAGCGAGCTGGCGTGCGGCGAGGCACATGGAGGCATCGGTGGCGTGCTCGGCATAGAAGGCCAGAGGTGGGAGCGCAGCCGGGGAAGCGGTGTTGACGAGCGGCGGCAGGCATGCCACTCTGCTCCGCTCCTTGGTCAACGGCGTGCGGGCGTTCGGCAGCGCGCGGTTGTCGCCGAGCGGCCGTCGGGGCGCGGCTGGCCAGGCGTGCGGCAGCAGGCGGCGTCGCAGCGGGCTGCTGCTCGGGCGGATGCATCGCTGCCAGCCCTACCATGGGCAGTGGAGCAGAGGAGGGAGAAAGAGAGAAGGGAGTAGAGAGAGAAGAGAAAAAAACAGTGGCAGCCGATTTAAATTTGATTTTGCTCACACTTTTACATGGAAACTCAAAACATTTTGAATACGAAAGTTGTAGAGAATTTCAAAACCTTCAACTTTTGTTTCAGGCAAAAATTCATTTAAGCACCATTTTAAAAGTTATTTTAAATCTAAGATAACTAGGATTTGAATATGTGAACTTTTCAAATTCGAATCCGATTCTTCTAGCAAATCTGTAGAGCATTATAAGAGAGATATGTTGGTGCATTTTATTTGGCATAACCTGTTGTTATGAAAAATTACACAAGCACCCTATTCTAAGCATATTTTGCATCTATACGCATGCACATACATACATACACATGCATGTATACGTACAAGAATTGTATTATTTTAATTTATTATTGGTCATTATGCATTATGCTATATTTAAGATCTTATGTTAATATTTTTTTAACCACCTGTGGTGTCACAACTTTTTCGAATTCTATCGAATCCTTAATTTATGCTAGTGTTGTCCAATCTACAAGTTTTGATCCTAGCAACTAGAGCATACTAAATTGGACACCCTTAGGTAGGAAAACACACTAGCATATCCATGATTCCTAGTAAAGATTCACACTAACAAGTATGTGATCTAGTCAAGGTGACACACCAACAAATGATCATCCTACTCAAACAACCAAGAAAACTAGCAAAGATTGCAATAAGTAAAGCTAATTGAATTGCTTGAAAGTAAGAGAGGGACACGAGACAACCCAACTTTTTCCATGGTATCGAGGAGTTGACGCTCCCCCCCTAATCCACGTTGGAGCACCCACAAAATGTATGGCTCCCTTGCATCACCAAGAACGCAAGTGCTTCACTAAGAATGCTCCTTCTCCATCTCCAGAACGGCGAGCTTCACACTGTGTACAACTTCTCTTCTTAGGGCTCCCACAAATTCCAAGAGGTAACCAAGAGTCAACGATCACCAAAATCGTCTAGATGCCGTCAAACACCAAGAGTAACAAGCTCTCAAAACTTCACTTGACCTACACTAAGTTGTCCATAAGGTCCAGCACACTAGCTACTCCAAAGGAATGATTTCTTCTTGATTGTATCAACTCTCAAAGCTCAATTTCTTATCCTCTTGACTTCAAGTGTATTTCTTTAGCTCCAGAGTGGCCTCAAGTGTTCAGAATGGCAATTCGGGGCAACGGGACTGCACGCGTGGCATAGAACATTCTAGAGTAAGGGGTGGGGCATGTCCTATACCTTATCCATACTGTAAATTACTCGTACGCGGGTACAACTAGTCGGTACAGAAGAAAACTACCCGAGAGTACGCGGTTAGGGCTCCTAAGCTCGTACCGGACTAGGACTTTTATGTAACTCTGTCCCCCTAGGATATATAAGGGCGGGCAGGGACCCCTCCAAAGCACATCGTGCATAACGCATAACAAAAGGCAATACAAACCATACAGAATGTAGCGTATTATGCATACTGCGGCCCAAACTTGTCTAAACTCTTGTGTTTCTTGCACCATCGAGTTCTGATCTCGGCGACACCCTGACCATAAGTCTACTACCTTAGGGTATCCCTAGGTAGGCTTAACGGTAAAACACTGGTAAAACACTGATAGCTGGCGTGCCAGATAGGGGTGATCGTCGACAATTCCCTAACGAATTTGATGGCAGTATCATTAATCGGGTGAGTCACTCTAAGTAATTTTACTAGATCAATCTAGTTTTTTATATGGCGAGTCATAATTTTTTTCTCTCTCTAATCTGCATGGTCGTCGCCAACCTCTGCACACGGTTCGACATCGTGTCTTGCCACGACGCCATGCTGCTCCTAGGCCGCGCCGGCGTTGCAACGTCGCGCTCGTGGGGGAGTTGGCGGCAGCGTGATGTTGCTGGACTTCGTGGGCCACCTATTCACGCGTATGCTGCTAGCTGGAGCATGCATGCACGCATCACACATGCGTGTCTGCGTGCATGGAAAACCAAGTTCAGAACGAGATGGAGACCAAGACCAAACTGCATGCGGCTCGTGGATCAAGGCAGAGCTCCAGCTATTCTTTCCCCGTACCGTGGGCCCACGTGCCGCTTGCCGTCGCGTGTCGCACGCACCGCTCAGCTTGGTGCAGCAGCCGCAACCCGCATGGAGCCTCGTGCTGCACGCTGGCGGGGTTGCTGCTACTAGCCCAGGGCAGCCGCGTGCGGTTGGTAGCCGGCCGCATGCACGCCTGCAGTTGCTGGCTGCTGGCGGGCCCCGCGCTGGCTGCTAGCAGATGTGTTCCTACAGCAGCTGCGGTTCGCGCCACAACATCGCCGTGCCGTAGCTGTGGCAGAACCACCTAAATTAATCCGGCTCAAGTGTATTAACCACCACCATTAAGGCAATCTCGGTTAACCTTACACTTCAAACGGAGTAATCCACTGGTCTGTCGGGTATAACCTCCCGATACAACTACGGTAGAGCGGATCGGATGCCATACATACAAACGCTCATGCGACGATGAGCCCAGAGAATACCACATTCCAGCAAATATTACAACATTAGCATAAGTCAATATTACAGACCAAGTTTTGAGTTTAGAAACCAAGTACTTCAATGATCATACTAAGAAGTTCTTCAGAGATTAAGTTGCAGCGGAAAATACAAACAACGAAAGCTACTCGACGATATAGGATGTCTCGATGAAGCCCGTACGAGACATCACTCGGCGTTATCTCCGTTGGACGGGGGCGTATCCGATTCCACCGACCAACCAGGGGAAAGAGTGCAGGGCCAAGTCAAGCTAGCAATCATATCTTCGAAGGTCTCACCTGAAAACGAGCCACAAGCAAGGCTGAGTATACTAATACTCAGCAAGACTTACCCGAGTAGTGGAATCTACTCCACCGACTCTAGATATGCACGGCTTTTGGCTCAGGGGTTTGTTTTGCCGAAAAAACTTCTACAAGTGGGTCCTTACTTTCAACTTTTAGCTCAAGATTCTAGTTTCGTTAACCCTTCTAGATAAGCAGCTATCTAAAAGCATACATGGTGAAGCATTAAATTTTCATCCAACCAGTTCATTCATCCTCATTGTTCCTCTTCTTACTCTGTGGGTAAAAATGGTTAAGCAGTCTCAATAGCCGTGAGAAACGGACGATTCGAATCGACTTTCTTAACCTTGCAAGGGAAACCTAAACACACGTCACGTGGTTACTCCCTAGAGTCACACGTGCAACTTTTCCTCTTTCTTTCCGGGTCGTGGATCGGGGCTACCCTCCGAGAGTACAATAGCCCCACGCCACGGTTTGGCGCCGGGTCGTGACCACTCTCTGCACTCGCCATATGCACATGGGACCGAAGTTCAAAGGGTAGGATGCCGTCCCCTTGCCGGGCCAATCAGGTACTTAAGCTTACCGATTCCCATAATCTCGGCATGTGTTTAGTACGTTCAAAGACTTAACCATTACTACCACACCCTGCGGCCTTAGCATTTTTCACTAGACAGACGGGCCTCAATCGTAACCATCGTTCCATAGCCCGTCCGTGTCCTTATGATTGCAGCGTGTAGTAGACATTCAACTCCTATTTTCTCGCGAGTGACAGGAAATCACTCGGCTTTTACCGGAGTCCTATTAGCACAGTATTCTATCGAACCTTACATCTAGTTTTCAAGCAGGGGTTCCTAACATCATGCAACTAAGTTTTCATTCAACTCCTATAAACTTAATGCACAAGCAAAGAGTAATGAGTTGCATAATTAGGAAAGAAATAGGTTATGCTCCGGGGCTTGCCTTCGCAGTTAGCTTGGGGCTCTTCCCAACTTGGGCTCGGGTTTTCAAGAGCTTCAGTTAAGTTCACTTGAGCTTCACGCTGCTCACTCTCGGACGCGGGCACCAGCTCGTAAGTTCCGTCGGCGAGAGTCGTCGATTCTACATGAATGCACAAGTTTAAGTCGTGGTAATGGTAATCGACATGATTTAAGTGTAATTACTATAGTGGATAGTTTCTGGTCATGAAACTTTGGATTTAGGCACATCAGGGAAATATGTGCTTACTGTAAAATTTTCAGACAATTTCATGTAGCAGATTAATTATGAAAAATATATTACATAGTTGCTGTTAGACTTTTGTTCTTTTTGTACAGGACAAATGGTGCAACAACTAAGTCTAAGATTTTTACAGAGCTTTCATTTGAGCATGCAGGAGCTACTGTAAGTTTTGTAGGATTTATTATGCAGTATTCAGAGCATAGAAAATATGACATTACACACCTAGGTTATTCAAGGATTCATTTTTACAGGACACTACAGAGGGTTTTTGTCCATGCAACTTTTTACACAGCAACCTCTACCACAGTGTATCTCTTAGTAAAAATTTGAGAATTTTCCAAGCTAAGATACTATTTCCTTGATTTAATATATGTTATTAGCACATAATTAAAATAATTAGGTTCCCGTGAGATATAAATTCTCCCAATTTTTCTCTGGCATCTATGTACCATTACACCAGTACAGAAAAAGTTTCATTAGGTGATTAATAACTTAACTGCAAGGGGTAAAAATATGTAACCACTTAGGGTATGAAACTAAGTTTAACAAACAGTGCAGCTAGAGATGGAATTTGGGCCTGGTCTTTTTACACAGTCCTAAACATCAAACAACTAACTCACTGTCCAATTTTTAGGGTCAGCATTGATCTACAACAGTGGGTACAAAATAAGTCCATTAAAGCTTCCATTTAATGTAGAGCAACATATGTTGAGATTCTGAGAAACTTTTTGTAACAAAAGTGGTAGAGTTTGTTCTAAGGATTCCAGAACAGTTGAGTTTGCATTTTTCTGAATTTTCTACGAATTTATACGGATTTTACAAGTTCACTAAATTTGAATCTAAATTTGAAACTTTCTTTTACAACTAGGTCCTTGAATCTTACGCGCAGACCCTTCTAAAGATTTAAATTCTTGCAATTGGGTCCTCGGGCGGCTCGGGTACGGCGGCCGGCCGAAATTCCGGCGAGGGGCTCGCCGGCGGCGAGGGGTGAGGGTCGGGGAAGGTTCAGGGGTGCGAGGGCTACCTCGTGGGGGTGTTGTTCAGGTGGGGAACGGCCGGGAAGGGCTCGCCGGCGTTGGGGCAGAGGCGGCGGCGGCGGTGGCGCGCGTCGATGGTGGTGCTCCGGCGGGCTTGGGGCGGCCTGGTCCGGTCAGCGAGCTTTAGTGGCGCGTGGGGAAGCTGCTCAGGGGCTTGGCTTGGACGGAGGAGGTCGGGGTCGAGCTGTCCACGGCAAGCAGGGGCGGCGGCGGCGGCGACCGTGCGGGCGGCGGCGCTCCGGTGGTCCTGGGCGGCGTTGGGTGGGTCGGCGAGCTTCAGTGGGGTGATGTAGTGGTGGCTGGAGGCTCAATTTGGGCGGCGGGCGGCGGTGGAGGGCTGTCCACGGGCGGGCGGCGCTCGGCGGCGGCAATGGCGACGGCGAGGGCGTTCTGGGTGCGTGGCTCGCGCGGGCGGCCGGGGCGCGGCTTTTATAGGGGCAGGAGGGAGTGTGGAGGGGCCTGGGCAATGCGCGGGGCGGAGGCACGGCACGGCGCGCACTGGCCACGGCGGGCGGCAGCAGAACGCCGGCGCGGCGTGCGGCGAGCGGGCGCGGGTGACTGGCGGCCGTAGATTTGGCGTGGGCGCGAGGGGATAGTGTGGCGCGCGGAGTGGTGGAGCAGCTGCTGCAGCGGCTCGGGCGGAGGGCAGGCGCAGCGACGGGCGGGGCGCGGGAGCCGGGGCGGCACGGCGGGTCGCGGTGGTTGGGCGCGGCGGGCGGCGAGGCGGGACGCGGCAGCGGCGTGCGCACGCGCGGGCGGGTACTGGGCAGCGCGGCGTGGGGAGGGGGCAAAGCCGGGCGTGGGGGAGTGGCGCGGCGGCCACTGGCCTGGCGCCTCGCGCCGGTCAGGCGTGGCCGGCCACCTGGCGCGCGGCGGTCGGGCGGGGAGGGGAGAGGGGGGGGGCGAGGGGCCTGAATGCAAAAATTCGAAAAACTTCAGGGGGCTAGGCGCAAACAGGGCGTTTTCTCCTCTTTCTAATTTGAATTTCAAAAACTCTTTAACACGAAAGTTGTTCAGAATAAAAAGTTCTACAAATTTGGTTTCAGGCAACATCTCATTTGGCTTATGGTTTGAAAGTTAAATTTAAAAGTTCAAAGGTGTCCAAATGTGCCCAATTTAAATTTGAATTTCAACTTCTCTCGTCCTAATTCTTTTCACCCTTTTATTAGTTGGTTAAGCATAGGGTTAGGCTACTGACATTGATTTTAGAAATGAAATTTTTCAGGGCTGTCACAGCCTTCCCCCCTTAACAAGAATCTCGCCCCGAGATTCGGTAATTCTTAGTGTGGGCGTGGGTGCACATACCAGTGGTTGAGATAAGAAAACTAGGGAAATGTTGGTTTAGGTAGCTCTCGGTTTCCCAGGTGGCTTCTTCTTCCGTGTGGTGATTCCATTGTACTTTATATATTCTAATCACTTTCCTCCTGGTCTCTCTCTCTTTTTGATCCAAAATCTTAACTGGGTGTTCGACATACGAGAGGTCGGGTTCCAACGATATTTCTTGTTGTTCCACAATCTCGGTAGGGACTCGAATACACTTCTTGAGTTGAGATACGTGGAAGACATCATGGGTGGCCGTGAGCTGAGGGGGCAGTCGTAATTTGTAGGCTACGGGTCCGCAACTCTCAATGATTCCGTAAGGACCAACGTAACGGGGAGCTAGTTTGCCTTTGATTCCGAATCTTTGCACTCCCTTGGTTGGCGAAACTCGAAGATAGACATGATCGCCAACTTCGAACTTTAGGGGCTTTCTCCTTTTGTCAGAATAGCTCTTTTGTCGGGCTTGTGTGGCTTTAAGATTTGCTTGTATTACTTTTACTTTCTCCTCTGCCTCGATTACCAGGTCGGGTCCAATTATTTTACGTTCTCCGGTTTGTGACCAGCTCAAAGGAGTTCGACACCTTCAAACTCGAATGGTGCCATCTTCAAACTCGTTTGATAGCTATTTTTGTACGAGAACTCTGCTAGGGCTAGGCATTTGTCCCAATTCTTGTCATAGTGAATGACGCAAGCTCTCAGCATGTCTTCAAGAATTTGGTTTACTCTTTCCGTTTGTCCGTCAGTCTAAGGATGGTATGCTGAGCTGTGAGTCGGTTTGGTACCGAGAGACGTTTGTAGTTGTTCCCAAAAGCGTGCTATAAACTGAGGACCACGATCGAAAATAATTGTCTTAGGTATTCCATGTAGGCAAACAATACGATCGAGGTAAATCTTGGCATATTTCTTGGTAGAATAGGTGGTGTGTACCGGAAGAAAATGTGCCGTCTTTGTGAGTCTATCAACGATAACCCATATGGAATCATATTTCTGGGAAGTGTTTGGTAGTCCAACGATGAAGTCCATACTTATGTCTTCCCATTTCCATGATGGTATAGGTAACAGTTGAACTGTACCGGCTACCTTCAAGTGGCTAGCTTTTACTCTCTGGCACGTGTCACATTCCGAGACATACGTAGCAATTTCTCTTTTCATTCTAGTCCACCAGAAGTTTTGCCTTAGGTCTTGATACATTTTGCTACTGCCGGGGTGGATAGAGAATTTGGAAAGGTGTGCCTCATCAAGAATTTGCTTGTGGAGTCCACGATTCTTCGGAACGACTATACGACTTTCGAACCATAGAACTCCCTTATGGTCCTGGCGGAAACATTTGTACTTCTCCTCACCTAGAGAGAGTTTTTGTTTGATGATCTTAATTCCTTTATCATGTAGTTGTGCCATGACGATTTGGTCGTGAAGAGTGGGCTCAACTGAGATGTGATCTAGAGTGCCTTGGGAAACCATTTCCATGTTAAGCTTCCTCATTTCTGCACACAATGTCTCATGGTAGGACTCCATGGATAAGCAATGGCAATGGGACTTGCGGCTTAGTGCGTCCGCGACTACGTTAGCCTTGCCGGGGTGATAGTGCACTTCAAGGTCATAATCCTTGATTAATTCTAGCCATCTCTGTTGTCTCATATTCAAATCGGCTTGTGTGAAGATATACTTGAGACTCTTATGATCCGTGTAGATATTGCACTGTGTACCCATGAGATAATGCCTCCATATTTTCAGAGCGTGAATGACAGCTGCAAGCTCAAGATCGTGAGTGGGATAATTCTGCTCGTGGGGCCGAAGGGCTCGTGAGGCATATGCAATCACTCGATTCTCTTGCATAAGCACACATCCTAGACCAGTACCCGATGCGTCACAATACACATCAAACGACTTGGTATTATCGGGTTGAGCTAACACAGGTGCAGTAGTTAGATGCTCTCTGAGAGTGTGGAAAGCTTCTTCACATTTCTCATTCCATACAAACTTTACTTCCTTGTTTAACAGTTCAGTCATGGGCTTAGCAATTCGAGAGAAATCCGGGATGAAGCGGCGGTAGTAACCGGCTAAGCCGAGAAAACTGCGAATCTGATGAACAGAGGTAGGGGGTTTCCAATCCATCACCTCTTGTACCTTGCTGGGGTCAACAGCTATGCCTTCGCTGGAGATCGTGTGACCTAAGAACTTTACAGTATCCAACCAGAATTCACACTTCGAAAACTTAGCATAGAGCTGATGGTCTCTTAGACGCTGAAGAACAATGCGCAGGGCTTAGCATGCTCTTCCTCATCCTTGGAATAGATAAGAATGTCGTCGATGAACACTACGACGAATTTGTCAAGTTCGGGCATGAATACCGAATTCATGAGATACATGAAGTAGGCAGGGGCATTGGTGAGTCCAAAGGACATGACCAAGAATTCATATAATCCATATCGTGTGGAGAAGGCAGTCTTAGGAATATCACACGGGCGAATCTTGATTTGATGATATTCCGAACGAAGATCAATCTTTGAGAAGACTCTGGCTCCAGCTAATTGATCGAAGAGTACATCGATACGAGGAAGTGGGTATTTATTTTTAACAGTTACCGCATTGAGAGGTCGGTAGTCCACACATAATCTTAAACTGTCATCCTTCTTCTTTACAAAAAGGGCCGGACATCCCCAAGGTGACGCGCTAGGACGAATGAAACCTTTGTCTAGTAGTTCTTGGAGTTGAATTTTTAGCTCTACCAACTCTTTAGGGGGCATCCTATATGGTCTTTTGGATATAGGTGCAGTGCCCGGTTGTAGTTCAATGATGAACTCAATGTCCCTATCTGGTGGCATTCCTGGTAAGTCATCCGGAAAAACGTCGGCATACTCGTTGACCACAGGAATATCCTCTAGCTTAAGTCCTTCCATCTTGTAAGCACAGGAATTCGTACAATCTAGGAATGGTAGGTAAAGGGTAGTGGCTCCGTGACTAGGTGATATCTCAACGGCTCGGGAAGAAAGGTCCAGCGTGACTCCATGCATAGTCATCCAGTTCATTCCCAAAATAATATCCATGCCGTCAAGAGGTAAAAGAACAAGGTCTGTGTCGATGGTTTTACTATCCAACTTGACTGGTACTTGTCTGATCATTTGGTTTGAAGCAAGCTTACCACCCGGTGTTGATATCATATATGACCCTTTGGTGTGACAAACATTCAAGCCTACTTTTGCACCGAATTTTGCACTTATGAAACTATGCGATGCACCAGAATCAAATAATATAACTGCAGGCTTGTTATGGATAGAGAATGTACCCGACATCACTGGGCCTCCTTCTGGAAGCTCTGCAAGCGTGGTGAAGTTAATCCGTCCTTGCTTGACTTGCAGGGTTTGTCTCTTGCCCCTGTTCTTGTTGTTCGGGTTGGATCCTTGACCTTGGTTGGGCTACCCAGACTGAGGGCATTCTCGTGCAAAGTGGTTAGAACTCCCGCATTTGAAGCAACGATTCGCGGGGCGGGGTCGAAGAGACTGTTGAAGAATGGGCCTCGGACCGTTCTGTGGAGGCATCGGGGGTCGTACCATGCCTGGCGGCTGTGGGGGTCTGGCAATCCATCTCCCTGGCTGAGGGGCCCTTGGTGGAGCGGTGGGCGCGGCATTTTGCACGATGCGATACCTTGGTGGTTGAGCACTTGATGGTCCAGCGGGTGCCTTTCTCTTCTTCTCTGCCCGGTGTGCCATGATACAGTCTTCCTGGGTAATGGCCATATTGACCAATTCGTTGTAGGTGTCAGCCCTGGCTAGGTTCAGACGTTCCTTAAGCTTGGTGTTCAGACCTCGGCGGAAACGATCACGCTTCTTGGCATCCGTATCAGCGTGATAGCCCGCATACTGGCATAGGTTGTTGAACGCCTGGGCGTACTGCAGTACGGTGCGGGTGCCCTGGGTGAGTGCCAGGAACTCGTTCAACTTCCTCTCCATGAGACCCTCGGGGATATGATGTGCCCGGAACGCGGTCTTGAACTCATCCCAGTCGACCACATGGTCAGCCGGGAGCATCGCAGAATAGTGGTCCCACCACAGTCGAGCGGTACCGCGAAGCTGTTGCGCGGCAAAACGAGCTTTGTTGGCCTCTGAGCATGGGGCCACAAGTAGCGTGAACTTGGATTCAATGGTGCGAATCCATGCATCTGCGTCCAGGGGTTCCTCGGTCTTATGGAACAAGGGCGGCTGGGTCCCCAGGAAATCCGTGTATCCTGCAGCTTGGGGTTGGTGAGCATTGTGCCCACCCCTCTGCTGGTGCTGTCCTTGCACGATCTGACGCAGCAGCTCGGTTTGAGCGGCCATCACTTCCACCAAACTGGGCGGGGGTGGTGGCGATTGTCGCGGTCGGCTGCCACCGGCACCAAAACCATCGGGGTTGCCACGTGTTGATCCAACCATCTGAAACGTGAAAGGTTACCATTAGTAACGCGATCCATATTACTTCCTTGATTCATAAATGATTGGTGTAGTCATAGACTTCCGAAATCACAGCTAGAAGTATGGACAGAATCTCTGTTTGCTACGAGAAAAATCATAGCTTGCTGTGGGTCCATCCAAAACATCTCAAACTTTGGCAGTAGTCAGAGAATTTAGGAATGCACCACTTTGGTATTTAACTTCGGCGCTAGAACTATAGCTAAGGTGGTCGAAAGGCTCGTCCTTTGCCTTACTGTCTTAGCTGTTTTTCAGCAGATTGATCGGTACTGTTTCGCCTATAACTTAAACTAGCGAGGTCCAATGATGCTGAATTTTTGTGAGAACCACGATCACAAAATTTAGCACAAGTTTGGTATTCAACACTCAGCCAAGAAATGCAAGGAGACATGGATAAAAATTCCGACAAGTCTCAGCGATTGTGGATTTCATCGTTTACCAACTTACAACGAATCACCCAAGTTTATCGCCGTTCCTTACATGCTGAGGGTATCCACATGGTTCAGGTGTACCCATTACAAAAGAGTTACTCAACTCTTAGTTAGCCTATTACAACACTTGCCAAAAGTTAGGCTACCCTATCGAGGAGTATGTGCAAAAGTCCTCCTAGGTCGTCATCTAGAAGTCATCCAAGTCGTTGACGGACGACTCGCTGTGAGCAGGAGAGTGAGCTCCCATCTGAGGTGCCTATGGTACCTCACCCTCGAAATCCATGCCGGAGATACCATCAATCTCCTGTGGCTCCTCCTCACCTTCCTCCATGTCCTCCTCATGGGGATGGTCATTCTGATCATGGTGCCACTGAATGTGCTCATTAGCATCCTCCAACTCAAGGCTCAGATCATGGAGCTGTTCCTCCAACTGTGCTATCGTGGCATCTTTCTCACCCATGAGAGTGTCCTGCTCCTGAATTTGGCCCTCAAGTTGGCCAATCTGAGCATCTCTGTCCTCAAGATCCTGACTGAGCTCCTTAATCTGCTCATCCCTGGTATCTGCCATCATGTGGTAGGCCTGAGCAAGATCAGTGAGCTGCTCAAGCGCCTGACTCTGGAGAGTCTGAAGCCGGTAGAGTGCACTCATGTACCGCACGGAGGTATGAACAGTTTCCTGGGCATGAAAGTCTACCAAGTACTGTGCGTGCTGCACCCTGTTGAGCCAAAAGGGGTCGTTGTCCTGGGCAGCAGGAAACAATCCAATGGGAGCGAGTGTGACAACCTCGGGACGCTGCGCACAAAAAGTGGTGAGCGCCCTCATGGCTGCAAGCTCCCAAGTATCGGCCAAATGGCGACCAACAGCCTCAAGCTCCAAGGCGGGCCACTCCGGGTGTAATGGGTGCGGAAAGATAGTCACGTTAACACGACACTGGGTAACTCCATTCTCTGCAAACTCCAGTCCGGCGTAACGTGGGGGAATTAGATAGCCCGCGGTACGCAGAACATCCCACAAAATAGAGGGAAAGCCCTCCCAATGGAGATACTGCGAGTCTACGCGTCCATCCTCATCCACCATCATAGCAACAGGCTCGGCCATCTGAACAAAAGATCAAATGGAGTGAGATAGCGAAAAACTGTGAACAGCACAAGGACAGATTCTGTATAGTGTGTAAAAATAACCATAACTTCCACAGTTCTAATCCAAAAATTTTCAAATTTCACCAGATCACTCCTAAGGTATTTGTGAACAACTTTTCTAGTCAACTCCAGAGCTAGATAGGTCTCTAAGATGGTCTTTCTTTTCGGGTTTTACCTCTCTGTCTACCCAGAATTTTCAGTGAACAGAGGGCTAGAGTTTTGTGCACTAGGGAAAATCTACCCAGCCAAAATTTACCAAATTTTAAAAGCCGCTACCTGGGTAAATTTGAAACAAGTTTTGTTTTGTACTCTTTTTCAGAAAACGTTAGGAAGGGGACCTAAAAATTTAAGGGGCAGAAGTGCTTATTCGGGACAGATTTCTGACATTCCAAGGTTTCTGTTATTTCTTACTATCCATAAGTTCAGAATTTTTGATTTTTGAACAGGGAATAGAACACAAAATTTGGAACAATCCTTTCAACATGAACTTTACCAGAAAAGGTCATTTTCTTTGGTCAATAATTCGCTCTTTTCGGTCATGGCAGATTTGGGACAGATTCTCTAGATAATCCTTATGCAAACCATGCTTAGATACGCGAGGACCTTACCACTCTCATACAACGTATTTTCACTTTCCGATATATATGGTTATAATGCATGCACATCCTATTCGTCCTCACAAAATAAAATAACTGCCAAATACTTTTGGTCTTACGAAGATAGTCTCGGTGGCATACACAATACGGCTCTCGCTATAATAGCTAGTCGAGTCTTTCTAATCGTTCCTTAACTTATCGTAATCGCGGTTAGTGTACCTGCAGAAGATTGACAAGGCATATACATTTCATGAACCTTTCATGCCAGCACTCATGAAAGCGTCCGTATTCATTACCGTTTACTTATAGAAACGATATCTGTACAATTTCCGCCGTACAGACGACGTTAACATACGCTATCAAGATAGCGTATTCACGGGGGTACCGTCATGAGACGGGGGTATGAACAGCGATCGCCATACCCTGCGCCGAACCTTCTACTCCCAATATGTTCAACTAACAGTTGGCATATTGGCAGCACCTCAAGTAAGCCACTGCTTGAGGGCAGCGTTCGGTTCGCATCACCGACAGGAAGGCCAAGCTCTCTCAGTTGGCTGAGGATCCTTACCTTCTTACCTTAGCGATGAGCGCGTCGTTACAGAAATTAAGGTCGGTTGTGCATGAAAGTAAGTTTTGACAGAAAGTAATGTGCTGGAAGTCAGTTGATAATATATATAGAAGTTAGATAGCCACCTAGTAAACTTTCTCATAATCCCTTAGGGCTTTACGAACTAGTCACCATCCTTAACGTACCAACGTATTTCGCAACACATCCTTCTAGTCAAGTTTTAGTAAATCGAGTTTTTAAGGCTTGTCGCATTCTCTGGCGTATGTATTTTGGCTCTGGCGCCAGCTGTTGCCAGCTGTGGTACCAGCTACGGCTCTGATACCAGCTGTGGCAGAACCACCTGAATTAATCCGGCTCAAGTGTATTAACCACCACCATTAAGGCAATCTCGGTTAACCTTACACTTCAAACGGAGTAATCCACTGGTCTGTCGGGTATAACCTCCCGATACAACCACGGTAGAGCGGATCGGATGCCATACATACAAACGCTCATGCGACGATGAGCCCAGAGAATACCACATTCCAGCAAATATTACAACATTAGCATAAGTCAATATTACAGACCAAGTTTTGAGTTTAGAAACAAGTACTTCAATGATCATACTAAGAAGTTCTTCAGAGTTTAAGTTGCAGCGGAAAATACAAACAACGAAAGCTACTCGACGATATAGGATGTCTCGATGAAGCCCGTACGAGACATCACTCGGCGTTATCTCCGTTGGACGGGGGCGTATCCCATTCCACCGACCAACCAGGGGAAGAGTGCAGGGCCAAGTCAAGCTAGCAATCATATCTTCGAAGGTCTCACCTGAAAACGAGCCACAAGCAAGGCTGAGTATACTAATACTCAGCAAGACTTACCCGAGTAGTGGAATCTACTCCACCGACTCTAGATATGCAAGGCTTTTGGCTCAGGGGTTTGTTTTGCCGAAAAAGCTTCTACAAGTGGGTCCTTACTTTCAACTTTTAGCTCAAGATTCTAGTTTCGTTAACCCTTCTAGATAAGCAGCTATCTAAAAGCATACATGGTGAAGCATTAAATTTTCATCCAACCAGTTCATTCATCCTCATTGTTCCTCTTCTTACTCTGTGGGTAAAAATGGTTAAGCAGTCTCAATAGCCGTGAGAAATGGACGATTCGAATCGACTTTCTTAACCTTGCAAGGGAAACCTAAACACACGTCACGTGGTTACTCCCTAGAGTCACACGTGCAACTTTTCCTCTTTCTTTCCGGGTCGTGGATCGGGGCTACCCTCCGAGAGTACAAGAGCCCCACGCCACGGTTTGGCGCCGGGTCGTGACCACTCTCTGCACTCGCCATATGCACATGGGACCGAAGTTCAAATGGTAGGATGCCGTCCTCTTGCCGGGCCAATCAGGTACTTAAGCTTACCGATTCCCATAATCTCGGCATGTGTTTAGTACGTTCAAAGACTTAACCATTACTACCACACCCTGCGGCCTTAGCATTTTTCACTAGACAGACGGGCCTCAATCGTAACCATCGTTCCATAGCCCGTCCGTGTCCTTATGATTGCAGCGTGTAGTAGACATTCAACTCCTATTTTCTCGCGAGTGACAGGAAATCACTCGGCTTTTACCAGAGTCCTATTAGCACAGCATTCTATCGAACCTTACATCTAGTTTTCAAGCAGGGGTTCCTAACATCATGCAACTAAGTTTTCATTCAACTCCTATAAACTTAATGCACAAGCAAAGAGTAATGAGTTGCATAATTAGGAAAGAAATAGGTTATGCTCCGGGGCTTGCCTTCGCAGTTAGCTTGGGGCTCTTCCCAACTTGGGCTCGGGTTTTCAAGAGCTTCAGTTAAGTTCACTTGAGCTTCACGCTGCTCACTCTCGGACGCGAGCACCAGCTCGTAAGTTCCGTCGGCGAGAGTCGTCGATTCTACATGAATGCACAAGTTTAAGTCGTGGTAATGGTAATCGACATGATTTAAGTGTAATTACTATAGTGGATAGTTTCTGGTCATGAAACTTTGGATTTAGGCACATCAGGGAAATATGTGCTTACTGTAAAATTTTCAGACAATTTCATGTAGCAGATTAATTATGAAAAATATATTACATAGTTGCTGTTAGACTTTTGTTCTTTTTGTACAGGACAAATGGTGCAACAACTGAGTCTAAGATTTTTACAGAGCTTTCATTTGAGCATGCAGGAGCTACTGTAAGTTTTGTAGGATTTATTATGCAGTATTCAGAGCATAGAAAATATGACATTACACACCTAGGTTATTCAAGGATTCATTTTTACAGGACACTATAGAGGGTTTTTGTCCATGCAACTTTTTACACAGCAACCTCTACCACAGTGTATCTCTTAGTAAAAATTTGAGAAGTTTCCAAGCTAAGATACTATTTCCTTGATTTAATGTATGTTATTAGCACATAATTAAAATAATTAGGTTCCCGTGAGATATAAATTCTCCCAATTTTTCTCTGGCATCTATGTACCATTACACCACTACAGAAATAGTTTCATTAGGTGATTCATAACCTAACTGCAGGGGTAAAAATATATACCCACTTAGGGTATGAAACTAAGTTTAACAAACAGTGCAGCTAGAGATGGAATTTGGGCCTGGTCTTTTTACACAGTCCTAAACATCAAACAACTAAATCACTGTCCAATTTTTAGGGTCAGCATTGATCTACAACAGTGGGTACAAAATAAGTCCATTAAAGCTTCCATTTAATGTAGAGCAAAATATGTTGAGATTCTGAGAAACTTTTTGTAACAAAAGTGGTAGAGTTTGTTTTAAGGATTCCAGAACAGTTGAGTTTGCATTTTTCTGAATTTTCTAAGAATTTATACGGATTTTACAAGTTCACTGAATTTGAATCTAGATTTGAAACTTTCTTTTACAACTAGGTCCTTGAATCTTACGCGCAGACCCTTCTAAAGATTTAAATTCTTGCAATTGGGTCCTCGGGCGGCTCGGGTACGGCGGTCGGCCGAAATTCCGGCGAGGGGCTCGCCGGCGGCGAGGGGTGAGGCTCGGGGAAGGTTCAGGGGTGCGAGGGCTACCTCGTGGGGTGTTGTTCAGGTGGGGAACGGCCGGGAAGGGCTCGCCGGCGTTGGGGCAGAGGCGGCGGCGGCGGTGGCGCGCGTCGACGGCGGTGCTCCGGCGGGCTTGGGGCGGCCTGGTCCGGTCAGCGAGCTTCAGTGGCGCGTGGGGAAGCTGCTCAGGGGCTTGGCTTGGACGGAGGAGGTCGGGGTCGAGCTGTCCACGGCGAGTAGGGGCGGCGGCGGCGGCGACCGTGCGGGCGGCGGCGCTCCGGTGGTCCTGGGCGGCGTTGGGTGGGTCGGCGAGCTTCAGTGGGGTGATGTAGTGGTGGCTGGAGGCTCAATTTGGGCGGTGGGCGGCGGTGGAGGGCTGTCCACGGGCGGGCGGCGCTCGGCGGCGGCAATGGCGACGGCGAGGGCGTTCTGGGTGCGTGGCTCGCGTGGGCGGCCGGGGCACGGCTTTTATAGGGGCAGGAGGGAGTGTGGAGGGGCCTGGGCAACACGCGGGGCGGAGGCACGGCACGGCGCGCACTGGCCATGGCGGGCGGCAGCAGAACGCCGGCGCGGCGTGCGGCGAGCGGGCGCGGGTGACTGGCGGCCGGAGATTTGGCGTGGGCGCGAGGGGATAGTGTGGCGCGCGGAGTGGTGGAGCAGCTGCTGCAGCGGCTCGGGCGGAGGGCAGGCGCAGCGACGGGCGGGGCGCGGGAGCCGGGGCGGCACGGCGGGTCGCGGTGGTTGGGCGCGGCGGGCGGCGAGGCGGGACGCGGCAGCGGCGTGCGCACGCGCGGGCAGGTACTGGGCAGCGCGGCGTGGGGAGGGGGCAAAGCCGGGCGTGGGGGAGTGGTGCGGCGGCCACTGGCCTGGCGCCTCGCGCCGGTCAGGCGTCGCCGGCCACCTGGCGCGCGGCGGTCGGGCGGGGAGGGGAGAGAGGGGGGGGGGGGGGGGGGGGAGGGGCCTGAATGCAAAAATTCGAAAAACTTCAGGGGGCTGGGCGCAAACAGGGCATTTTATCCTCTTTCTAATTTGAATTTCAAAAACTCTTTAACACGAAAGTTGTTCAGAATAAAAAGTTCTACAAATTTGGTTTCAGGCAACATCTCATTTGGCTTATGGTTTGAAAGTTAAATTTAAAAGTTCAAAGGTGTCCAAATGTGCCCAATTTAAATTTGAATTTCAACTTCTCTCGTCCTAATTCTTTTCACCCTTTTATTAGTTGGTTAAGCATAGGGTTAGGCTACTGACATTGATTTTAGAAATGAAATTTTTCAGGGTTTTCACAGTAGCGACCACCTCCACTGCTCGCCTCGATCTCAGCTAGCGTTCCCGACGTGCTGCCGCCAACATCGACAACCCAGCTCGTGTTCAGCTCGCGCCGCAATATTGCTGCGCTGCATCGACCCACCCGCAATTACTTCGACTTCGCCATGATGTTCGGCGACCCTCCGGCCATTACTTCAGAATACTCGGCAACCCGCCGACAACTGCATCGACTACTTCGACTACTCGTCTCGACTACAAAACTAGTCGAAACGAATCTTACACCATCAAGGACTAGTCAAAATCGACTTCGACTAGTCGACTTCATCAACAAATCACCGCGGCTCCATCGACGAGCGCTACGGCTTCATCGACAATCGTCCACGAATCAAGCTAAGTCACTTATACCTTTTTTCGACTTGTTCTAACAAGATCGACTACTTTTCTATATACGGCTCACGACGGGGATTACCCTCAGGGGCTACGCCGTGATCAACTACTCCTCGGATATTAGATCGACAGCCACAGCTTTGGTGCACCGAGTACTGAAGGCTCTGCCACAGACTTAGCACACCGAGTGCTGGCGGTTTTGCCACAGTCTTAGCACACCGACTGCGGAGGCTACGCCACAAAGTTATGTTCTGAGTGCTGGAGGCTTCAAGTGGCTACACCCTATGGAAGTATAGATCTTTGCGCTACAACACGCGCTCTCACCGACTACTTATCTGTGTACGTCTCTCGATGGGCATGAAACCCTCCAGAGCTACATTATGACTACTTTTTGCGCAACGCACATTCTCTTTATCGCATGAAGACTATTTCTTTCTGCTCGCTATCTTCTCTTAACGGTCGCTAATCTACTCGAGTAGCAAATGCCATAACCCGTGAAACCTCGAGTCTTCAGTCATGACCTAAGCGACTCTATGCACGAGACAAAGATCTGATGGATGCTATGAGTGAAGGCTAAACTGAAACCGGGTGAACGTAAAGGGTGGACTACTGAGAGATTTAAATGGCCTAAACAAGAGCTCGGCACGACAGCTTCATTTTATATCGAATAAATTTCGGTATTTTCGCATTATTACTGAGTAAAACTCGATATCTTCACATTATGCTACATAATGTATGCATTGTTTTTTTTCAGATCAAGCTTCAGAACAACTCGCCAGACCGCATAGCCCGCCTCCCGGCTCGGGGGCTAGGCGGATTACTACTCGATGTGGCTCCTTTGGCTCCCAAGCTCGGGGGCAGGGTGCCAGCAACTATTCGACATTGCTGCTACAGCTCACCTAGCTCATAAGCTCGGGGGCTGGACGCCGCAAAACTACTCGGAAGATGACTTGTATGAAGACTGAAGGCCTAAAGGTAACCCTAGGTTGCCGCGCAGTTAGATAACCAGCGGTGGCCTAAGGGTCCTTTGGAAGAGTTTTCTCCCCTAAAAAAGTGTGTGAATTATTTTGAGCGGTTATTTGGGAAGAGTTGTGGGGAGTTTATTTGATTAACCATTTTTTCAGGGACCTTATCGCGGAAAAGGGGGGTTTTCGAATTTTGAACCAATTGATTTCCGAAATAAACTAGCAAGGCAGATTACGCATTCTCTACACACTTTTTGTACATAACACTGTTCAGTATGCCACGTTCTTTTGGATCCTTTTTCCCAAATCTTGGGATTTGGATTCAAAGCTCGGGGGCTGCGGGATACGTGTCATCGATGACTTATTTTTCAAAAAGTTTAGAAGATAAGGAAAGAAGATTCAAGACTAGTGGGACCCTCAACTTGATTCTTCGATTTAACCTAAGGCTCGGGGGCTACTCCATGTAGAGTGCGATTTGCATCGTACCCCATAGAAAGAAAAGACTTGAAAGTACTTGGGGCTAGAGCATCTCACAGCCACGAGCAGCCAAGAAAAGTACTCGGAAGGCACCTTCAAGACGAAGTTTCAGCACAAACCGAAGGATGACTTCAAGAAGTACTCGATGCCTGCAGTACTCGGCTATAAAGAGCTCGGGGGCTTGTCAGGCCCGGGGCAACGGGACTGTATGCGTAGCGTAGAACATTCTAGAGTAAGGGGTGGGGCATGTTCCATACCTTATCCATACTGTAAATTACTCGTACGCGGGTACAACTAGTTGGTACAGAAGGAAACTACCCGAGAGTACTCGGTTAGGACTCCTAAGCTCGTACCAGACAAGGACTTCCATGTAACCCTATCCCCCAGGATATATATGGGCAGGCAGGGACCCCTCCAAAGCACATCGTGCATAACGCATAACCTGAAGGCAACACAAACCATACAGGACGTAGGGTATTATGCATACTGCAACCCGAACCTGTCTAAACCCTTGTGTTCCTTGCACCATCGAGTTTCTGATCTCGGCGACACCCTGACCACAAGTCTACTACCTTAGGGTATCCCTAGGTAGGCTTGCCGATAAAACACCGACAAGAGACCCGAGGGAGGGGTATATATAGACTTGAGATCAAAATGTAGCCGTTTGTACTTTGTTTCCAAAAATGTACATGACGTCGGATGATCCGGTCGCACCCTGCGGATCATCCGGTCACACTGAGGCCAAATAGTAGCCGTTGGGGCTGACAGTGCTGCTTTTGCTGGCGTCATTACTCCGACGCCTCATCCGGTCAAGTGTCGGATGCTCCGACGGTAGCCTGCGGATCATCTGGTCGTGAATCCTTGTTTGCAGACCAAGAAACATGCTATCGGGCAGTAAAAGTCCCAAAATTTCTCTGACGCTTATTTCAGAGGGTGTCGGATCATCCGGTCGCACTGCGGTATTTCTGACTTGATCGTGTTGCCCCGCAAAATTGCTCCGACGCCTATACACAATAGGATGTCGGATCATCCGACCCTATATAAATTTTAGCCACTTGTTCTTTTGGCTTGGGGTTTGAATTTTCTTTGAGTTTCTTCATCTTCCAAGTATTCATGTGACCTTTTTGAGTTGTCTTGGGCTGAGATTGAGCAAGTGTGTATAATTCTAAGGCCAACTCAATTTAAGTCAAGCTACCAACTCGAGAACCCCCTTAATAGTACGGTCAAAGAGTAAAAACTATAAAACCTAAACTAAATCAAGCGTCCTTCATCTCCTCGTGACACTTGATACTAGAAAGGTCCTTAATCTTGCATTTCAAATCTTTAGCTCGCATATCAATAAGAATTGAAGGGTCTTCTTTCATATTTCATACGTGACATATCCGATAATTAATAATTTCTTCAAAACACATGTTAGTCACATACGGTTGTCATTAATCACCGAAATTTACCATGAGCATCTATCGACCTAGATGCACTTCAAGGCTCCAAGCCAAGAACCTCACGGCCATGAAGCAGTTGTTCCCAGGAGCGGCATCGCCAGGCCAGCGCAGGCCATTCCTGTTAGCCTGATCGGCTGGTGCCTCGCCCCCTTCGATCGTGTAGTTCCTAGCACATGGATAACATCAACATTCTTTCATGGAATGTGCGTGGGCTCAACTCGCGAGCCCGACGCGATGCGTTACGCACGATGGTTGACGGTGTGCATGCATCCATAGTGTGCGTGCAGGAGTCCAAGCTGGACAGTGTACCACAGGAGCTAATGCTGAGCATGCTAGGCGTGCACTTCATGGATTACGCTTACTTGCCCGCGTCCGAGACGAGAGGAGCGGTATTGATCGCAGCACGTGACTCGCTGATCGTGCTGGGTGACATACATCTCGGGTGTTTCTCTATTACCGTCAAGGTAACCCCGCTTAATCAATTTGATGCCTCTCCATGGTGGCTCACCGCCATCTGTGGGCCACAAGACAATGGTGAAAAGGAACTCTTTCTGGATGAATTAGCTGCTGTTCGTGACGCCTGCCAGGGGCCGTGGCTGCTGGTGGGCGATTTCAATTTAATCCTTGACGAGGCCGACAAGAACAATGTGCGCCTGAACAGAAGAAACATGAGACGTTTCAGGCAGGCTGTCTTCGAGTTGGACCTGCAGGACATTCACCTGCATGGCCGCTCCTACACTTGGAGCAATGAGAGGCTAAACCCCACGCTGGTCAAGCTCGACCGAGCGTTGGCCTCTTTGGACTGGGAGGAGCAATACCCATCCTGTTTCTTGGAGGCGCTGTCCTCTGACATCTCAGATCACTGACCACTCCTACTTCAAGCCAATGCTTCCCTGGTGACCAAACCAAGATTTTACTTCGAAATCTTCTGGCCAAGACTGTCTGACTACGAAGAAGCTGTGAAGCGGGGCTGGCAATGTCCTGACACGATCACTGATCCTTACAATCGCTTGGATCAGTTGTTCAGAAACACCGTAAAGGAATTGCAGAGTTGGGCGGCAAAGTGTATCGGCAACATCAAAGAACAACTTCTTATGGCCAGGGAGATCATCTTCAGGCGCAAGATTCCAGGACCTTGTCCGAGGAGGAAGCTGAATTCAGATGTGAGCTCAAACACAAGTGTTTGGGCCTTGCGTCCCTGGAGAGAACAATTGCACGGCAAAGATCAAGGATCACTCATCTGCGTGAGGGGGATGCTAATACCAGGTATTTCCATCTCATGGCACGGGGTCGTGCAAAGAAGAAGTTCATCTCCAAGCTGAGAGATGGGGATCGGTTCGTTTTCAGCCAACAAGAGAAAGAGGAGCTGGTCCACAGCCATTTCTGCAGCATTCTCGGCACAACGGTGGATAGAAACTCGAGACTGAACTTGCAGGAGCTCGGATTCGCCGTGTCTGATCTTGAGTCTTTGGAGCTGCCATTCACTACAGATGAAGTCTGGGCCACTATCAAGGATCTGCCCAAGGACAAGGCGCCCGGCCCCGACGGGTTCACAGGTGCATTCTATCAATCTGCATGGCCAATCATCAGAGATGATATCATGGCAGCGGTCAATGCTTTCTGGGCTAAGGATGGAAGGAATTTTAATCGTCTCAACAATGCTCTGGTGGTCCTGCTGCCGAAAACACCTGATGCAGCTGAAGCAAAAGGCTACAGACCAATCACTCTTGTGCATAGCTTTGCCAAGTTGATCTCTAAACTGCTGGCCAACAGAGCTTCCCCCTTTCTGGACAGGCTGATTACTAACAACCAGAACGCCTTTATCAGGGGGCGTTTCATTCATGACAATTTCAAATATGTCCAAAGGGCCGCGGTACTGCTGAGGAAAAGGAAAATCCCAAAGTTGCTTCTCAAACTTGACATCTCCAAGTCTTTCGATACTGTTGCATGTCCATTCCTCTTGGAAGTGCTGAGAGCCTTCGGTTTTGGGAGCAGATGGTGCGAATGGATCTCAATTTTGCTAGCTACTGCTTCCTCTCGCATCCTGCTTAATGGCTGCCCAGGCCCGGCTATCAAGCATGGGAGGGGAGTGAGACAAGGGGACTCACTCTCCCCCCTACTCTTCATCATGGTAATGGAGGCCTTAAACATGTTGTTGGTCAAGGCTCGTGAAATGGAAGCACTGCGGCCTTTGGAACTGCCTGAAATCAAATTCCAGTGCAGCTTATACGCTGATGATGTTATACTATTCATCAGTCCGACAACCGAAGAGGCAAGAGCTATTCAGCAAATTCTGCAGCTTTTTGGTGAGGCTTCAGGACTGATGACCAACCCGTAGAAGTGCTCCATCACGCCCATTTTCGGTGATGAGTCCATCCTTGGAAATATCCAAGAGATCCTTGGTTGCAAGATAGAACAGTTCCCCCTATCAGATATCTGGGTTTGCCTCTAAGCACCAAGAAGCTGCCGAAAGCTCAATTTCAGACTATAGTTGATGCAGTGGCTAAGAAACTGCTGCCGAGATAGGGGCCTTTGATGCAAAGAAGTGGCAGGTTAATATGGGTGAAGTCGGTCCTTTCTGCAGCACCTATCTACGCAATGATGGCAGAAAACCTGCCGGCTTGGGCAAGAGAGGAGATAGAAGGCATTTGCAGGCATTTCTTGTGGGCTGGCTCTGATTCTTCAGTGAGGGGGAAGTGCCTTGTCGCCTGGCCTGTGGTGTCCCGGCCGACATCCCTCGGCGGCCTCGGTGTTGCAGACCTGAAGCTGACTGGGTTTGCTCTTCAAACCAGATGGCTTTGGCTTCAGAAAACCGATCAAGATCGGGCTTGGTCAGCACTGCCAATCAACGTTGATCCGACCGTGCAGAAATTCTTCCAAGCTTCCATCTCGGTTGTCGTGGGCAATGGCAAAAGAACTCTATTCTGGACAGACAATTGGCTCGAGGGGCGCAGCATCAGCAGCATGGCTCCAACCCTGATCGGAGCAGTAGCCAAAAGAGTGATCAAATCACAGACAATGTTTCAAGGTCTGCAAAACGACTGCTGGATCTCAAAGATCACTGGGGAGCTATCTGTTCCTACTATAACCGAATACCTGCAGATCTGGGACTTGGTTAATGAAGTAAATTTGAGAGAGGACACTGAAGATTGCTTCATCTGGAAATGGACTCCGAGCGGAGTATACACTGCAAGGTCGGCATACAAGATGCTGCATGCCGGCTCGGTGCCTTTCAGTGGTAGCTCTTTGATCTGGAAGACTTGGGCTCCAATGCGATTAAAGATCTTTCTGTGGCTGGCTTTCAGAAGAAGGCACTGGACTGCTGATAGAAGAATCAGACACAACCTCGAAGCAAATGAAACTTGTTCCCTGTGTGATCAGGAACTGGAAACAATCGATCACATCCTTTGTTCGTGCTCCTTCACAAGGCAACCCCGCGCCCTTTCGCAGCCCACAACCGCGCCACCGCCCAGAGTTAGCGCGCCGCCGTGACGCCGTCGTGCGCGCCACCTCGCCGGAACACGCCGATGCGGGCGGGCACGTGAAGTTCGATCCGGATTAGAGCCCCCCCCCCACCACCCCCCGCCCCCCCCCCCCCCCCCCCCCCCCCCGGACCGACAGTCAACTCGTGGTCGCTGGCAGCAATTCAGGAATCAGTGTACACCGTCCAAAAGAAAAGGTTTTGACTCTCTGTTCGCCCTGGTTTCCTGGCAAGTCTCGAAGGAAAGGAACGCAAGGGTCTTCCGAGGTGCTGCTAGTTCGATTCCGCATCTCCTCGCAGTTATCAAGAGAGAAGCCGAGCTGTGGATTGAAGCCGGAGCAGCAAAGCTGGGTTGTTTAGTTAGCGAGTAATCACACTGTATTTCTTTCCTGTTTAGCCCGGGCTACATCATGTAATCTAGCTAAAAGGCGGGCGAGCGCACGAGGTCGTGCCGCGTTGTAATATTTTCACTTCTATTTTAATACAAAGATGCACAGATCTCCTGCGTATTTAAGAAAAAATTTTTGTTGAGATTAGTGCACTTCGCATTAGCAGAAGATTTTTGATGTTTGAGATTCGTGCACTCCGTATCAGCAGGGTCTAGGGGTTGGAACAGCCTGGAGCATGAGGTGAAGGAGGAGAGAAGAAGAAGAAGAAAAAGAAGAAGAAAGAGATGAATGTAGAGAAGGAAGGAGAGGAGAGCCCCCATGCAACCTAAGGCTACATCCGCCCCCTGCGCATCAGTCCTTGGATTCACTTCCTCTCCCCCGCTCCCTCCTAACCCTAGTGCTGCTAGCTTTAGCGCACTGCTGCTTTCCTCGCTAGTGCCAGCAGGAAGCCTAGAAGTTAAGGTTGTGCTTCTCCGGTGTCCTTAGGTAGGGGTAAGGAGCTACTCCTTCCATCCTGAAATACAAGTAATTCTAGGTTTGTCCTCGACAAGTTAAACCCCTGATCGTAGAGGACAAGACACATTGTTAACAGTCATTGTTATGCTGAAGTACTGAACCCTACCAAGTTTAACGGACACTTCAGCCAAGTTTGAGGGCCTTCCAGTTCATTTTGACTCTTTCCTATATCATTATTCATTTAATGGCTGCACCCATTTGCTTTCTTATCTGTCCCACAAATCAACGCGATGTACACTCCGTTGAACGCAAACGATGTGCACAGCACACAAAAACCACAAACAGGATATATCTTGTCATATGATGTGGCGGCATGTTCCGTCGCAGGGGTAGGGGCAGTCGATCGCCTTCACTTCAGCTCGCCCGAAGTACCAATCCCCAACTGATCTTGCGATCCCCTGCGCGCGCGGCAACAGTAGCATATATACTTAATAAACATGCTCAAATCTTCTGTACAAACGACATCTACATTTATATATATACATGTATGGCTGGCTGCCTGGCTGAAGATGCTATCACTGCATTGCTACCTTGCTCTGAATGGCGGGGGAGCCGCCTGCGTTGCTCCAGGTGGCCGGCAGCTCGGACTGGCAGTGCGCGAAGCAGGAGTTGATGAACAGGCCGTTGCTTCCGGAACTGGAGAAGCCTCTCACGGATGCGACCATCTGGTCCCTGAAATCTGAATTTTAAGTTGGGGGCTTCAGAAAACCGTTCCATCTTCTGAACATCGGATCATTTCTTGATCGGATCATTTATTTGGTTAAATAACCTTGCAGGAACTTCATCTGGGACGCGTCGCAAGCGGAGCGGTTGGACTTGCAGGCTCGCCAGGCGCCGCTGGGATCAGCTCCGTTGGGTGCCAGGCTCTCCTGTATCTGAATCGATCAAGTACAATTGGTCGGATGGACAACATGAGTATTAGCGTTGATCATCAGGAGGATACAGCAATGTAATAGTTTACTATAGTTGTTGGCAACAAGAGGATAGCGATGTGTAATTAGTTACCTGCCAGACGTCGTACGCTGCGTTTAGCAGGAAGATTGGGGTCTTTATGCCGTCGATCACATTCTGAGGGAAGAAGCACTGCATTCGCATGCGCAAGGAGGGAGGTTCAGTTCAGACAGTGTGTATAATTCCTAGAAGAGAATTTATAACAGGAGAAAAGATCAACTACTTATTGGTTTACAAAGATCAGGAGGGATTAGCAGGTCACCGAGGTGGCGTCGAGCCGGGCGGTGCAGGCCGGCGGCAGGTTGGGAGCCACACCCTGCATGGCCACGATGTCGGAGTAGTAGGATCTCAGGCTGCGCCCGCCGGAGACATCAACACTGCATGATGCAGGGGAGGGCACTTGACGCAAACATCGGAGGAAAAGGAAATAAGTGGCAGTATTGAATAACGAACTAGACGTACGCGTCGAGGAAGAGGCCGGCGTCGGCGAGGCACTTGACGGTGGTGCCCCGGGCGCCGGCCGCGGTGTGCGGGAATAAGGCCTGGAACTCGTCGCAGTGAAGTATCACCGCCAACCCGCCGGCAGAGCAGCCGGTGAGCAGCGCCTGGTCTGCCGAGGCCATCCCGATGGAGAGAAGGTGCCGGATGACGGCGTCCCAGATGCGCTGGCCCCGGAAGTAAAACCCGTTCTCCTGCAGTAATCTCAGCTCCACCAAATCAAAATACTACTACTAGATAAATAAATAATTTATTAACAACAGAGAGATGCAGATGAATCCTAAAAGAAAAACAACGAAAGATCTGCTGTGCCTTGTCGAAGCCTTCGCCGGCGAAGGAAGCGCCGTCGCAGTAGCGGATCTTCACCCGGTTCCAGTTGTAGAAATCTGGAGCAGCATGTGTGCATTGATCAGTAATGCGTTACAAACACTGGAAGAACTTATTGTAAAGGTCATCGGATGGCGGACCGGGATTGTCGGCGGGGCTGCTGCTCATGATGCCGCCGAAGGGGATCTCCTTCTCCATGAGGTCCGACGAGCCGCGGCGGCTGGTCTTGCGGAACTGGCAGGCCCTCCCGTTGTTGCACCACCCGCCTCCCTGCACGCGATCCATACATGAACGTCACTTGATCAGCGCAATCCACCAGATCGAATTTGAAATGCACCCACGATTCGACGAAGGACTGACCTCGAGGTTGACAATCCAGCTGTTGTTCCCTGCCCCGGAGCCAGGATCCAAGTGGTAAGCAGGCGGCGTTCCATCCATGCACACTGCGCGCACACACACACACAGGTGCATGCCGTTACAGATCGTCGGAGAATGAAGGACGATTGAAGGGGGTCTTTGGAAAAAGAAAATAGGTGTCCCAAAACACATCAATTGCAAAGCACATGGCACATGGTACATCGCTACCACGGAAAAAGATAGTCCTAGCTAGAGCATCTCCAACCGATTACTCATCCCTCTTCAATATTGAAAAGTTGATATTTTGAAATTATTATCAATCCAATCCCCGTTATCTAAAAGTTTTTGGTAATCACCAAAACACACCTCCCTCTCTAACCTAAATGAAAGGGATTTATCCCTCTACTCTATTATTGGTGATTGAATTTTGATATTCTGCTACAACAACTATTATCACAAATATAAAAGTAGTTATTATTGGTAATGAAGAGAGTGTGTGTTTAAGGTATGAGATATGAATTTAACGTCCTGTCCTCCTATCGTTGCCCGTACAAATATAATTAACATACAGGGATATATACCCGCTAACCATGCATGTCGGCTGATGATAGCAACCCCGCATGGATATCGTTGCTATTTATTAAGTATCCGTGCTGGTTGGAGTAACGAACCTTACAAGAATATCCGTGCCGAACCTTACTAGAAATGCATGCTTGGCTTTATTTTGATTTCAAACAAACTGTACGTATTAGGATGCCAAACCTATTTTCTAAAGCCCCTTGCAAAGGAAATTTATTTATCCATCTTTTTTAACTGTCAAAGGAGCATATAACGGAGTAAAATAATCAATATTACCGTTTTACTACTACGACTGAGCGTCCTCTAGAAAAGGTAGGAACATGAATTGGCGTGGATTTGACTTTACCACACTCGGTGGAACTTCGGTAGCCTTTATTAAGAGCATCTCCAGCAGTCTTTCAAAACATATTTCCCAATAAAATATTATTAGGATATCCTAATACTATTTTCATGGATTATTGGAAGATGTGCTTTTGCGGTCTCCCAATAATCTCATCCCATTAGCTATCATATTGGGAGAGACTATACTCTCCTTTTACTTGGGGAGAGTTGGGGTTGATTATTGGATTGTCCAATAATTTTTGGGGAAAGGGAGATATAACGGAAGTTCGTTGGAGCACTATTTTCCCATAACCTCTCCCAATATGGTAGTTGGATTGGGGAAAGTTCTCCCAATATGGTAGTTGGATTGGGGAAAGGGAGACTGCTTGAGATGCTCTAGTACCCTGAAATTTTCTTTAATTCGCAGTTGGATCTGAACCCTAACAATGAAAGTGCTTTGTTCTTCCGATCCCGTAGCTGAACCTTCTTCTCCCATGAACGAGTTTTCTTCCTCCCAAGATCTAGCTTGTGCCTCTTTAGTAGCCAAAAAAAAAAGAAATCGTGGTTTCCCTATCGGTCCAGTAATGGAAAGAGAAAGAAAACGCTCGGAATATTGCTTAGCTTTCAGAATGGTCGCTCATCCGGGTTTGAAAATCGAACCGGCCATATATTCCAGAGCAACGGAAAGAAGCGTAGGTGAAAGGAACAGCCAAAATGACGATCAAGCCACAAGCACGCAGCTCGTGACGGGTCACTCACGGGTGCATAACGCAGCTTCTTTCGGAACCTTTGGAACCACACGCGCGTGCGTATGTGCGCGATCCGGCCGGCCGTATCGCATCGTCCACGCACGCGCCGACCGCACTACCGGAATGGCAGGGAACGACCGGCCCAGCCAATCTGCACAGTGCGCGCAAGGCGACAACGACGCCCCTACTACTGATCAGTGACGATGTGGACACACAAGCAAGGCAACTACTCTTATCTCGCCGTGCATAGTGATAGTGGTGTGGTACCACGCTAGCTCTCAAGAATCATGGATGATCATGCTCGACCAGAAAAAGATTATTGGAAATGTGCTGGAGGATCGGACGCGAAATTCAAATAATCTGTCCTCCCATGCCAAAACCCTTGCGATGTTTCTGCCGGCCGCCGGATTTGCTTGCATGCGCGTATGAACTGATGAACAACCCTGCAGGTATCCTAGCCGAACAGATGATGATGGCTGGTACGGTGTGACGAGGACCCGCCGGAGGAAGGAGGAGATCGAAGAGCATGCGTGAGTGCGTGCAGTGTGCGTACCGGCTCCGGCGTCGACGGCGGACTT
This sequence comes from Panicum miliaceum, assembly GCA_032594955.1. Classification (NCBI taxonomy): domain Eukaryota; kingdom Viridiplantae; phylum Streptophyta; class Magnoliopsida; order Poales; family Poaceae; genus Panicum; species Panicum miliaceum. The sequence goes on along the minus strand of CM064060.1, from coordinate 13,363,954 downwards.
GAGGACGGTGATGGGCACCATCAGCGGCCCCGCCGCCTCGGCCCGCCTCCTGCTGGTCCTCCTCCTCTTCCTGCCGCCGCTGGCGCCCTTGCGGCTGCTGCTGCTCATCTTGTCATCCGCCGCGACCTCGGCGCAGCAGCTTCCGAGGAGGAGGACGACGAGGACAGCGGCGAGCAGAAGCGGCCTGCGGCAGGGCTTGTTGTTGGTTATTACAACCCCAGCTTCCCCCATGGATCCTCCTCTAATTCGTCGTGTCCCGGCGACGGCCATTGAGCGTGATGGAGCCGTGATAAAACCAGCGAGCGCCTATATATATTTAACGCGCGCATAGCAAGGGGATGACACACCTAGCGTAGGTACTAGCAGCGAGCGACAGCACAGATCACCATACGTACCAGCTCTAGCCAAGAATTCACGGAGCAAATTATTAATTAAATCCAGCTTGAATAATAAATTAGTAGTTGAGCTAAATACCATGTCTATAAATTAGGCCAATCTCAGTGTACAGTGTCATCGCACAGCTACAAGACCGCCACATCAGCTTGATACTGGAATGAATAAAGCCATCCCCCTCAATGCACAATTTCAATGCACAGTTTTATAGATAAGCTGTCATGTTTAATTATTGATTAGAGTTACGATCAAATGTACCATGTGACAGATAAAAGTTGACGAATCTGTGTAGATGAAACTCAAATTCTTTCAATGGAGTTTCGTTCTAGCCAGTTTCATGGCTCTTGGTAACCGTGTATATCAAATTTCATCACCATGAAACTCTATTCTTCTCTTTCCTCATAAATTGCTTGTCATGTCATCACTTTTGCTTACATGGCATGTAATGAGAATGAAACTCATATGACACTTGCATTAAGAATGACCTTAGGCCAGTCTCAGCGGAGTTTCATAAGAATTTTATGGGTATTAAATTTTGCTGACGTGGCAGGTTTATTATGAGGAGAGAGAATGGAGAGTTTTATGGGACGGGAGAGGAGTTTCATCCCATATATATACTTACCCGGCTCGGTTACCAAGTTTTTAGTCTTGGTAACAGTACAATAAAACTATGCATGAGACTAGCGTTAGTATGTGAGAGTATACATGTTCATTGCATTGCTTGCACAGATCAAAGGTAGATAAGCAGATATATCTCGATTAATTAAATCTTGTATGTTGACACATATGCGATGATTTGGCAGATCTTATCGCCAGAATTCAATTCGCCAGCTAGCTCTGACCCATTAATCGAGCCAGGAAATCCATCAACTACAAGGACGCATGCATGCATGCATGCATGTGCGTATCACTGTACGCGTACAGCTACGGCAAGCGATGGGAGGAGTGGAGAGCACAGCGAAGAAGATGTACGTGCAGGACCGTGTCGTCCGCGAGCGTATATATGGATTGTGCGCGTCGACGTATATATGTACGGTGCGCGGGCAACCGTCAATCGATTTCGACGGCTCACTCACCGCCTCATAACCAGCATGATTAAAATTAATAAAGCCGTCGTCATAAATGTATTACGTCTCCGTCTAAAAAGGCTAAATAACTCTTCGACCTCGACGTCTCACTTGACACTTCACATGTCTCGCTTTGAATATGGCGTGAACCAACACTCCTGTCCCTCCTGTGCTCCGAATTGCTTCTAGTTTATCTGGAGTTTTCTCCGCTCATACTACGTCATCATGCGATTAAACTTTAAAAGCCAATATCTCCTTTTTAATATTTTATTAAATGGATTTTTGAGAATTGTATGGTGGTTAGATTTCAAATGTTCTCTATATCTCCTTTTGAATATTTTAAATGCATTTTTGGAAATTGTACGGTTATATTTCAAGTGTTTTCTCCCCTTCCAAGACCAGTAATTAAAAAGATCTGATGAGACCCGCGTACCGTTAAGTTTGGAAGATTTCAGACAAGTATTAGCATACATTACAGGTGGCATGATATCTTTTAATTAAACGGGGGTAAGGACAAAACTGTAGAGCTGGTTAATTAATCCAACTAAAAGAAAGAAATTTGCAACTCCCCAAATCATAGGCTTGCAGGTGGAGCGGGACCTTGTACAACCAGCTTAGCCGCCCCGCAAAAGCCTGACTGCGATAACCGCAATTTTTTCTCGCCGCCTCCCGTCGCAACTAACCACGTTGACAATGACATAATCAAGCCACCTTGTTGAGTGAATTACGGTAGTAGGAAAGTTCTTGGGAAAAAATTACGGTATGGAATTATTTATTTATTTATTTAAAAAGTGACCGCAGAAATCTTAGTTCACGGTAGAAGCATCAGTTGAATAATCAGAATTATGTACAGAATTGTCAAGCGAAAGCAGAATAAATAACAACTTCGCAAAAGAACTCAAACAAAGTGAAAAAAAAATAACGAAGCTTCAGTGCAACGCGCTATTAACTCAGGCCCAAGTGCGTCGTGGGATTGTTAGACAGAAGGCAAAAAAATAATAAAAATGTGAAACTTGTGGTTGAATAATCAGAATTATGTACAGAATTGTCAAGCGAAAGCAGAATAAATAACAACTTCGCAAAAGAACTCAAACAAAGTGAAAAAAAAAATAACGAAGCTTCAGTGCAACGCGCTATTAACTCAGGCCCAAGTGCGTCGTGGGATTGTTAGACAGAAGGCAAAAAAATAATAAAAATGTGAAACTTGTGGCTGCTGGGATTCGAGCCCAGGTCTCCACGGCCACAACATGGAATTCCCACCACTAAACTACAGCCACATCCTGTGCTAAGCCTCCTTGTAGCCGTGGATTATTTGGACTCAAATGGCAAACAGCTAGACCCCCTTTGATGCTTTGCCTCGTAGGTAACAGCGTCCATATGTTTGAATGAATTCATCGCCCTACATCAAGGGCCTATTTAGTTCCTTGGAATTAGGATGAATTGGAATGTTTTCCAGTAAAATCCACATGGCTCGGGTATTGGATTATGAACTGTGTAAAATACTAGCCAAAAAATAAACTTTGTTCCAACGTCTTTATTCCTCCATTAAAAAACTTGTACAAATATACCCCACCACTTTCTGGTGAAAAGGGGCTACTCTGAGCACATTGTACAATCTCCTACTTAGCTCATCCAAACAGACTTTACAAACCAAGAACACAACCTTTCGCCTTTTTAAACCCCAAATATGAATGAACTGCCGAGCTCCCAAGAAAAATGAGCTGCAGCCGACACTGAACTATTTGGCATGTCCCCCAAACAAAAGGTAACCTATGCAGTACTAGATGCTACATCAGAATAATCGTCTCTGAAATTATATTGCTCATAACCTTGGAACAACATCTCTCTGCAGGGCACAACTGCCCCAATCTTGATGCAAGCCAGGAATGCACCTGACAGCTTTCTATGCAGGCTGTAAACTTCATCCGGTGGTGGGGTCAGCCTGTGCTTCAACATGGTAGCCCCGAGATTGGAAACACTATGTGTGATATTGTTTGCTCGAAAATCATGGCCACCTGGCTTTGCGAACGGCACACCAACAATGAAGGCTGCTTGGACATGAGCATCCAGCATGACTTCTGGTTCCTCGCCAGTAAGGAATCCAAGTCTGCGGGACATCTCTAAGACAGCAGCCCGATCTTTGTTTGCACAGGCAATGACCTGAGCGACAACACAAGAAATCAGACACCAACCATATCGAAAGCAGTAGATATGGCAGAATTCTGATAATGGATTCTGTAATGGAAGGGTGCATTGGTTCTCATTACGTACCATGCGTAGATAATCATCTACAAAGCGCTTTGGAAAATCACGAGCTGCCCCAAAGTCGATCAGATTGAATTTCCTTGTAGCATCATCATACAGAAAATTACTCCAATTTGGATCAGTCTGCGCCAAGTAACAAAAGGTCAGCATAAAAAGAGTAGTGTACAGGACAGGTCTTCAACCTTTGACCATTTGCACTACAAATATGAAATTAGCAATTGTGGGAGTTTAGCACGATGCAGATTATACATACTGCAAGCTCTAACTATTAGTTATTTAGGAATTTAGCAGATCGAATGAGAGCCAACACATGCCTGCATGAATCTGAAGACAAATAACTCCTTTATTGTAAGCTCAAGCAGTTTACAACCAACATAATTGCGGGTTTCCTGGCTTAACTGAGCAACCTTATCGATAGGGACCCCTGTACAGAACCAACAGGTAGGTGCAGATGTTAGGATCTCCCAACACAATATACCAGTTCTCAATTTCATGAAGAAAAAGTGAGCAGCAGAAGACATCAAATACTGTTGCATAGTTTGATCTTAATATTAGAAGTATATTTAACATGTTTCAGTTCATTAATATAGCTTCCTTGCAGATAAAATAAACACAGGATCCATTTTCCACGAAGTCCATAACTAATAAGCATAAAAAGATTGTTTTATTCTTCAATGGTTGGTGAGTATATTGCCACATAGCTGAAACCTGAAATATGACAGTTCTATTCTGTGACCATAAGATGCTATTGAAGCATAATTCTAATTACAAAATTCACAGAGACAAACTAGTGAACAAGTCAATCCTTTTATTCAAAATGTCTAGTAAAGGTCTAATATGTTCTTCAAGCTCTCTGTTGGAATGCGTACTGCAAAATAATTCAGGCTTTATAAGGAACTCCATAACAAACATTTTTGCCTCTCTTTGGTTAAATGGTTAGTTTAAGATACAGATATCTATGGTAACTTCGAATTGTCCATATGCCAGCATTTCATGCTCAACATTTAAAAAGCAAAGTAAGTTGAAGTGGATATGCCATACATCACAAGAGTAAAGGGATCCCAAGTCTACTAATGGGATTACACTAAATAGTTGAACATATCTAAAAAATTGTCATAATTTAATCTGGTAATATTAAACAATACATACACAGGACAAAAAACAATTATAGCATTTTTGCTCAAAATACCTGGAACAAACTCGGAGGTCAGTACTTTGTTGCTAGATAATTGATCAATGACCTTTGGGACATAATAGCCATCACTATCAGATAGCAATTCTTTGTAACGTTTCTGGTTACTTGCTTCTAACACATAATCACATTCCCTTGCCAGCTCCTGCTTTGCCACCTGAATAATATAACATGAATGTCAAAGAGCTTATTCTCTGTATGTTACAAATTTTGCATCAATGTGACAAGTCATTTGGCTCTATTAGAAGAGTAGAAGTTATGATACAGAAAATATCAACGTATGATTAGTATGCGTAGTTGACCCATAAGATTATACAATGTATGAACAGAGATTGTAAAGGACAGCAACTAGCTGGATGTGACTATTAGAAATTCACCATTTCCTTTTGAATATTTTTTAATTTGTATATTGACTGAGTAAAAATCAGCATCGGTTCATCTCATACAGAAAAGAGCTTATAACATACTCATATGTACAAGTACATCACATTACAATGTCGTCTATTTGCACAACAAATATAATTTTGCCAGAAAGAACAAATAATACAAAAGTGTGCCAAAACCGCAGGCAGAAATACGATGAGAAAAAAAGAGTGAAAAATCCGTATCTCTATCAAAATAATGAAGAAAAAGGTTTACCTTCATAGCTCTATCAAGGAAAAGGCCTTTAGGGATGAGATTTGTATAAGTTAGAAGTAGCCTAACATTCTCAAGATCACTTTCTATACTATCTGCAACCCCAGGGTATTGTATTTTCATGACAACATCTGATCCGTCCTTCAAAACCGCCCGATGGACCTGGTTGAAAGAAAAAAAGGCAATAGATAAGCAAAGGATATGGGTTGATAATGAGAGCAGCAGCCAACAACATATTTAGTATCAGATAGTGCTGAGGTTAAGGCTCAAATTTCACATTCAGTGCATAGTTTAGCGTGGACGGCAACTTCCTCTGCTGAACCAACCTGCCCGATGCTAGCTGCAGCTAGCGGTTCATAGTCGAAACTCCGCAACTTGGAGGACCAGTCAGTACCAAGCTCGGCATCAAGGACTGAATTTAGCTGCTTCCTTGGCATGACATCAGCACCTTGACGAACAATATCAAGAGCTGCCAATACCTACATCAAGTCGGCCAACATCAATTTGATTGACAGATCACAACAAGATGATAAAACAAGCATAAAACAATAGGGAAAAAAACAAAAATTGCAGTATCAGATTCGAGATACTACCGGCGGAGGCACAAGGGATTCATCCTGAATGCTCAGCATCTGGCCAACCTTGAGTGCCGCTCCACGCATCCGGCAGAGAGCAAGGGCAACACGCTCGGCATTCTGATCGGACAAGAATGGCGACAGCGCTGACTGCTTGCCCTGTTTGTCCACCGGTGCACCGTACATCACCCGGCGGGCTGACTCCTGAACGGTGCCCCATGCTAGCCCGGCGCCCAGTCCTGCAAACCTTAATTGTTCCCGCACATCACCGAAAAACAACACAACTCATTCATCACCTCTTTCAAATTTAGATGGACGCCTATGCGCAAATTAAAACGAACGTGCATTCTTTCAAATTTCAATTGAGCCGGATGCATAGCTTGGTAACTTACCCGAGGGCTCTGGTGAAGGGCGTGGACGGAACCCTCCGCTCCCGTAGCCGCCTCCTCTTCTCCACTGACGCCGGTGAGGGCAGAGGGGGCGCCTGTGGGGGCAAAGGAGAGGGCTCAGGAGGAGCCGCCACGGGATCGGGACTGGCCGCCGCTACGGCAGCAGGTTCAGCTGCCACGGCGGCGGCTATACCAGTTCCGGTGATCTCCTGCGTCCGCGCGGTGTGTGCGGGCTCTTCCGCCGGCGGGGACGGGGGCGGCGGCCGCTCCAACGGGGGATCTTGCGGGGGCGCAGCGGCGTCGTCGTGGCTGAAGTATACGACGGAGGAGGACGAGGAGGAGGGGCCGGTGGACTCGGTGGCGCGGTGCGGCCCAGCGCCTGGAGGGTCCTGCGGGCGGCGCGGGGTGCCCTTGGTGAGGCCGGCGAGGTCGGTAGCGGCCAGGAGCGCGGACCTGAGGACGTTGCGTGGGGAGGTGCCCCTCGTGGCCTCGCGGGCGACGAGCGCGGCGCCGTCAAGCAGGCGCCGGAGATCCCTGGACGCCATGGGAAGGGCCGAAGGGGGGGGCAGGCGGGGGGACCGGAGGCGTGGAAGGCCCCTCGACCAAGAAGAGAGAGCGGATGCGTGGAGGCGGCAGGCGCGGCGAGACACGGGGCCACGGCTCCGCTTGGTGTTGGGCCCCTCGTGAATATCACTTTATGGGCTTCCGCCTACGTGGCTAGTTAGTTAGGCCCAGCCCCACCAGTGGTTTATTTTTTTTTCCTCCACGAGCAAAAAGGCTAATTAACGACGGTCTTTGTCAATTGTCATATCCATTTTCCCAAAAAATAGTTTATACGCCTTTTAAGGTTTTAGATTCATACTATAGGACATAGGAAATGGAATGATGGATGTCTAAGATGGAATTGAGGAGCAAACTAACCATACATACCTACCTCATTCCCCAAGTCTTAGCATTGCTAACCATTGACTGGTTAATTGTAACATACAAGAAGGTACCTAGAAAAATTGAAACATGGAAGAGGAGTAGATGACACTATTTTCAATATTAAAGCAAATTCATTAGAGCACAGCGCTGATAAGCTCTATGATCACTTTGTAAGTTGTAAAAGGCAGAGGTTGCGAATCGTGTATGGCGCGGCGATGGATCCACCATGGAAACGTGCGCCTCACTTTGGTCCAAGTATTAAACAATAATCCATCTAAGCTTTGCAGGCCAAAATAGCCCTGCTTATGACTATGCCACATGTTCATGCCAAGTTAACTTTGAGCATCCATGGTGCATGCATGAGCATTTTGGTATTCACTCTGTTTGCCCGGCAGATTTCGGCTGGTTCAATAGTATTCTGTGAGAGAGAATAAGCCAAAAGCAGACAAGCTTTCCTGTTAGTTTACTTGACGTGGACTTTACAGATTTCTTGTTCTCCTGTTTTACTTGACGTGGACTTTACGGATTACAAGAAGATCGTCATGCTCTACGAATTATAAGAAGCTCATCGTGCTCAATGGCTATTTGAGAGCAATATCACAAAAATATAGGGCATAAAAGTTGCACTGCCTTTTCATTAACTTTATCCAACCAAAACTGAACGAAATATTATCATCACTATTAATACTTCAGGAACAAAAAAAATGACCCTCCACAAAATTTCCGAACATGAACCATGCTTAAACTTGTACCAAAATCTTTTGTTTTAGAAAGGAAGTTCTAGAATGTAAAGTTTTCAGAACTGTAAAATGTAATGCATATATATTTTATCTTAGCGTGACAAAAAAAAGTACATGTTAGAAAATTATGTGAAGAAACTATTACTCAATATTTATTTTCATATTTTTCTGCAAAATGATGACTTTCGAATACCGGATAAAAGAGGGCAAGTTTTATAGTTTAATTGTAAGAACCTTTTGTCAAAACAAAGTATATTACTAGAAACATAATTCTTCAATAGAGGAAACCCAACATCTTATCTGTTGTAATGCAAGATAAAATGTATTTTTGTTCTATTGTAGTAACTAAAAGTGCAATCTAGGACTTAGAAATATAATGAATATTTTTAATAAAATAAAAAGAATGTTACGAACAAGATTTACAATAAGCACATTAAGGATTGGCCATGCCAAAGGGCCCCATGATGTAAAAAAACTAGTTTACATAAATACCTAAGGGTCTTCTTGTAATTTTTATCCCAACAAATGGTTGAGAGGAAAACAACCACCTCCCCCTCAAGCGTCAGCTATATAAAGGATTTAAGGGTAACAAGGCAGGGGGCTCTCTTCTTTTTCTTTTCTTTTCTTTTGCCTTTTCACTTCATGGCTCTCTCCCTCTATTACGTCAGATAGCCAACAAAGCAAAATAGTACCGATTTAACATGCTGGGAAACTTATGATGGTGCCATGGAAAGGAGGAAAAACTATGCACATAAATGGAAAATCATATAAAGTAAAAGTAATTATAATCAAATTTTATCATCATAACCAAAATTATTTTATACAGTATTTGTATGTGTATTGTGCTAGATATAAAAAAAGAAACAAAGACGAGTAAATTTTATTAACGTAGAGTATTCCTTCAGAAATAGTGCCTCACTGAATAAGGTAAATTTGAGCTCTGGTTGCTCTGAAATGAGCTTGGTACATAGTGTCATGGGTTCCGTAAATATTCAAGTGGAAGAATTACACTGTGATAGGAATACCAAATCTGAGTTGAAATGGAAATAGGTTGCAATGTCATGGTATTGCTAAATTTACTTGGTTTGTGTAGGTACTTTGATCACAAAGGCAATGGCATCATTTAAGAAAGAACATAGTTGTAACTTCCTTATAAACAAGGTGTTGCCTGCAATTAAGGCAAAAAACTAGCCAGCAGAGGGGCATATGCCCATATTCATTCAACAAGATAATGTTAGGACTCATATTGTCGTGGATGCCCAGCTTTTATAGCCGCTGCCCAAGCTGAGGGATGGGACATTAGGCTAGTATGCCAGCAACCAAATTCACCGAATCTTAGTCCTAGATCTTGGTTTTTTGCAACTATCATTTTTTGAGATAGGAACACCAAACAATATTGACCAAATTTTGGCCAAAGTAGAGAAGGCATTCCGTGAGTACCTGGCGGATCGAGCAAATCAGATCTTTTTAACACAACAAGCAGTGGCGGAGCCAGGGGTGGCCGGCAAGGGCCATAGCCCCTCCCAAGGTTGCAGATTTACACAAACATAGCATTATTTAATAAAAAAGAAAATTAGCAAAGCATAACTACTCATTGCATCGTTATAGGTTCAGTCCCTGAGCTTTAGTGCCTGAATCCCACAACATAGCTGATGAGTGAGAGCATAGATAGTACAACTTTAGTATAGGGGCTAGATGGGTTAGTGTTGCCATTGTATAGATAGTGTGTTAAGGGTCACTTTACTTGTCCCCCCCCTAAGTCGAAATCCTAGCTCTGCCCCTGACAACAAGGGTGCATGATGGAGATCATGAAGCATAATGGAAGGTGACACTACAACATTTCTCATATGAAGAAGAAACATTTGGAAATGCAAGGTGCTCTCCCATTAGCTTGAAGTGTCCTATGGACCTTTATAATCAAGCTATTCAGTTTGTCCATTAGGTTAACATGTGTTTCGTGTTAGGATTACATGTGTTTCCGTATTGAACTGAGATGCTTGTAACTTTTCATGAACCATGGTCAACTGGTAATGCTTGATCGTACTGTTTATCAATGTACTGGATGAGTTTTAGAATGCAACTAAAATAGGCTTGTTCATTTCTGTTTTGCATGTGAGTGTAGTACGTCCAAAACATTTAGTACTCATTGTCCCTCTCTTCCAACCAGAAGCTACATAAAAAATCAACACAACAATGCTTAGTTTTTTCTCCATACATCAAACGGTAGGCGATCTTAATGTAGATCTAATTCAACATAATAGTGCACAATCACTACATGTTCCAAGATCCAATTCCTCACTCTTCATCAGCAACCTAGGATGATCCAAACCCATTGGGTATGACTGGTCCAATAAGGATCAATTGATGCATCCTTGACGTCCTCATCTTCCTCTCTGTACAAGCAAGGAACCAACCATCAAATTTGCCACATATTGAGCCTCCTTGTCAGATTGAAATGTGTTCACCATAGTCTTGTAGAGAAGCATTAGGGCATGAGCGACATAGACCTCGCTCTCAGCCACGGTAACCGTTACAACCTCCGCGGCGCTGAGGGAATCAAGAACTTCTATCTCATCGGTGAAGGAGTCGAGCATGACATGAACGTCATCAGACTCGTATATCACCTCTTCAGTGCCATGGTGCTCATTGTCCTCCATGTTTTCCATCGCAAGGCTAGGGGTGGGCACAAAACCCGATACCTAGAGCCCAAACCCAAAAACACGAGCTCGAACCCAAATTACCTGAAGCGCGATAATCCGGGTATTTTTTTAGGTATCAACTCTGAATTGCATGCCGTACTGTGACACACCGGCCCAGGGCTTAATAGGATTAATAGGATACTCGTACCAGCAAGTTGCAACTTCTTTTTCGGAAGCCCAATTTCAAAGAACTCCAAAGTTAAGCGTGCTTGGCTTGGAGCAATTTGGGGATGGGTGACCGACCGGGAAATTCTTCCTGAGTGCGCATGAGTGAGGACAAAATGTAAGCAGGCCCGGCCTCGGGGAGGCGGGACGTTACACGTACGTGTCCTCCATTTCCGTTGTTGGTCCCGCGGACCCAGGCAGCACAGACATCGCATGGTATATATCGCAACCCTGCAAATGTTTAGAATTAGCAGAGGAAAGGCCGAGTGTCTGCCCATGTTAGCGCGCCAAAACGGGAATCTCAAAGTGTGCCATGAATGAAGAAGGCTAGCTAACTAACTGATATCCTTCATGGGCCAAAACTCAATGAAGCCTACAGCCCAAGGCTGAAAAGGCGGCGTAGCTGAGCAGCTTTTTATCCAAGAATCCTACTCACACACATGCGGAATTGCAAACCCCTCTTGTCTTGGTAGAGTCTAGAAGATCACCACTATCCACAGAGGCAGAGGCAATGAAAGAAAACAAAATCATGTCACAATAATGCCAATTCCTTTTCTTTTGAATCAAAACCTTCAATTTTCATAGTCTAGTGAATGAATGGATAGTGAGTAAATGAATAGAGGGTGCCTCTAATTGTGGTACGAATTTATTTTGGGCGATTGGGGTTTCAACTCCCGGTACCCAAATTCCCCGAATACCCAAACCAGTTAGAAGCCTAGTTACACTTTCAACCCACTCCACGGCACCCTGCGTCAAACCTAGCTTACCACGCATCCACCCCTTCCTTATCCTCTACCTGCGCCCCTCCCACTTCACGCTTTTTGTCGCCACCGGCTCCCCTCGTCGGTGTTCGTCCACCACAAATTGCAGCATTGCTGTCTCCCTCCTGTCTGTGCTCGCGGGAGGCCACAAGACGCCAAGACCCTCACGCGTTGGGGTTCTAGGCGACCGGGCATCCCACTGCTCTACTGCTAGAGCAGCTGCTTGAGCTTCATTGCCTCGTTGTCAGCCGAGTGGAAGGCTTCAAGTACATGATGTGACACTACACCAAGTGCCCATTGAAGGATGGTTGGATCTTGGATTCTTTGGGTGTCGATCTGCAGACTGTTTTGCTAGTACTCTGCTCTTCTCAAATGCTTGGTGCCTTTTGGCTTGTTTGATGCATGCGATGTGAAGTCTCCTCTCTTTGCTATGTATGTTTGTTGACTTGTTGCACGACTTTGGTTACTATTGACAATTTATGCTTTTAATGTCTTGTTGTACCACGCATCCACCCCTTCCTTATCCTCTACCTGCGCCCCTCCCACTTCACGCTTTTTGTCGCCACCGGCTCCCCTCGTCGGTGTTCGTCCACCACAAATTGCAGCATTGCCGTCTCCCTCCTGTCTGTGCTCGCGGGAGGCCACAAGACGCCAAGACCCTCACGCGTTGGGGTTCTAGGCGACCGGGCATCCCACTGCTCTACTGCTAGAGCAGCTGCTTGAGCTTCATTGCCTCGTTGTCAGCCGAGTGGAAGGCTTCAAGTACATGATGTGACACTACACCAAGTGCCCATTGAAGGATGGTTGGATCTTGGATTCTTTGGGTGTCGATCTGCAGACTGTTTTGCTAGTACTCTGCTCTTCTCAAATGCTTGGTGCCTTTTGGCTTGTTTGATGCATGCGATGTGAAGTCTCCTCTCTTTGCTATGTATGTTTGTTGACTTGTTGCACGACTTTGGTTACTATTGACAATTTATGCTTTTAATGTCTTGTTGATTCATGAAAAACAGTACAAATTATGGATGCAAATGTATGCACATAGATCATCTCATAGATTCTCGGGTTGTTCTGGAATACCCGAACCTGAATTTTCAGGTACCCGTATTGTTGGGTTGTTTTTTAAGGCAAACTTTGGGTAGCAATCTTGAAACCCCAAAATTTCTAAAATCCGAATTACCTGACCCAATTTTTTTGGGTTACCCGAATGCCTAGGCATAGGCAAGGCGCTATTGATGGGATGTGGCGAGCCAAGGAGATGCTATGATGATGGGACAATGCAAGCTGAGGAGAGGTGACGGTAGCACTAGCGAGGCGGCGGCGGCGTGTGGGTGTAGTCAAGTCAACGGTGATGGAGGATGTGAACTTGTGAATTGGTGAGGACGAGGAGTAGATGTGGGCTGCCGATTTTAATCTCTCAAGGAAAAAGGTGTTGCCTTCCTCTCCATTCTAATGCGCGCATGCTGGCGGCTGGGGTTACTACAACGAGGAAGCCAAACGGACTACTTGCGGAAACCCATGGCGCAGATTAAGTACTATGATCACTACTTTCTCAATTTTGGAAATATTGTGATCAAAACTGAATGGAGGGAGTAGTTAGAATGCTTCAGGATTCCAGTTATGTCTTTGCCATTGGTTTTCTCCCTTAATCCGGCTAGTGTAATAAGGAGGGAGTCAGAGACTACCAACCAGTATGCCTATTTTTCTATAGAAATGAATGACTACATAGCTAGAATGAAACATTGACTATCAATTCTATTTTAAATTTGAATCCACATATTGTTGAATTGTGTATTTTGAAGAGTTTAAACATCATATAATATCATACATGGATGAAAATGTAGTCTCCATAACTTATGGGAAAATTATACTTCCTAAAATTGTGCATGAGCTCATCCCCACTAAAGCAGCCTAAAATCCCTTGGTCCCTTCTCCGAACTAATATACGCTAACCCAAGAACAACTAACTCGAAGTATAGTTCTACCAACACAATTCTTTGAATATTTCTTTTTATGTTTTATTTTTAGTTATGCAGGATACCAAATTAAGATCGGACACAGTGTAGCTATGGTGTGCACACATCATTTGAAAGGAAAAAAAATCTAACACAAGAACACAAACACCATGGCAGGTAACAACACATCATGCATAGACATCGTGGTATACAATGAAAATGCATCAGTTAGGCATGCATACCTACAATTGGCATGAAGAGACCCAACACTGGAGAAGAAGAAAAATGCATGCATGAAAAGATTAGAGTTTCTATGTGTGTTGTAGTTGAGCTGAAGGTATGAGGGAGGGGTTTATTTTGAGGCTCCATGGGTTTGCACTCGTGAGGGGACTAGGCGAGTAGGCAAGGAAGAGATCGCAGGTGCACATCACATATCAACAAGTGTTGTGCTTCAGACGAAGAGGTGGAGGAAGAGGGAAGATTTACCTACCGACATGGACCGACAGGGGGGCAATGAAGGATGGCCAGGGATGCGAGAGAACAAGGAGGGTAGGAGAGAGGACACCTTGTGACACTTGTTTTTCTGAGATCACCTCCTCTCTATTCTCCTCATGCGGTGGTAGCCTCTTTTGTTTTTTTGTGAGAATGGACAAAGGTTACATGTGGGATAAAAGGGGGGAAGTAGAAAGCGGTCAATTCAGCTGAATATCTAGCGGGAGGGCTTGAAATTGTAGACGGACTCATGCAGGATGGATGAAAGTTTCATGGCATTGTATCATTGTTTCCACCAACTAATAGAGGGTACCCATTGACAATTCAAGATTCTAGGCATGAAAACCAACATCCAAGTGAGGTAATTAGACAATTATGTTCCAAAAATACATGCTTTCTATTAAACAAACATGTTATATACACTTATTCTTTTTTTATGCTTACACACCTCATTTTTCATCACATGAAACTCTACCTAGATAGCATAAGGTATTGTGCCTCCGTGCCAATTTGTTTTAGTAAATGCTAAAATAGTGCTCATTGAATACAAGCACAACATGCAATAAGAAATAATTATATGATTGATTCAAGTACACCATCAGATCGTGTGTGCTAAATTGCATTACCATAAGTTGTGCTAGTAAGATCATTCTCAATGCGAGTGTTATTTTCATTTAATGAGGTGTCACATCAACAATGGTCAAATGGCATTGAAACTATGAGGAGAGAGAGAAGATGAATTTCATCTAATTGAGCCTAGTGCACATTATTTTCAACTCATAGGAAACTTAGTGAAACTCCTTTGAGAGCATTTCATTTTATCCCCACGCATTGGAATCTAAATGAAACTCCTTTGGGAGCATTTCATTTCAAAATACCTTGCAACACTGAAATGCTATGGTAAGACTATGAAATTGTAAAATGAAACTATGCATTAAGAGGCCTTGTTAATTTCATTAACACACTCCTCTTGGAAACAGTAAAATAAAACTAGCCAGTGTGAATTGCCTTAGTCATCTAACAGGAACCATCAAACTACTGAAAATTGAACCAATGCCTGTGCACCATCACATCGCAGGTTCCCAAAGAACTAAAGATCATGAGGCACATTTTGAAGCTCATCATGTATGAGGTGTTCTGCTCTAATTCAAGTACAAAACACAAAACAAATCCATTCTATGAGAAGAAAAAACAGAGCCCATGGCGCACTCAGCTAGATACAAAAATTGCCAGACCAAATCAAAAATCCCATTGGAAGACCTTACTTCAAGCGCATTGGCTTCTATCACGTGAGAAATTTTCAGATCAAATTAGTAAATCCCCTTAGACAGCCCATGTGCACAACAGACCCCATGCGAAACCGTCAAGCAAGTACGCAACAACACAAGATGGGTGGGTTAAGCACAATAATTTTGAGGAGCAAGCGGGAGATTGAAATTGCATATTACCTAAAGATCATGAGACACATTTTGAAGCTCATCATGTACGAGATGTTCTACTCAAGTTCAAGTACAAATCACAAACCAAATCAATTCTATGAGAAAAATACAGAGCCCATGGCGCACTCACCTAGATTCAGAAATCGATAGACCAAATCAACAATCCTATTGGAAGACCTTACTTCACGCACATTGGCTTCTATCACGTGAGAAATTTTCAAATTAAATTAGTAAATCACCTTGGATAGCCCATGTGCACAACAAACCCCATGCGAAATCGTCAAGCAAGTACGCAACAACACAATATGGGTGGGTTAAGCACAATAATTTTGAGGAGGAAGCAGGAAATTGAGATTGCATATTTACCTTCATCTTCGAAGAGAATCTAGGATTAGAGTGCTAGAGGCAGTGGATTGGGAGAAGGCAAATGGAGAGTGTATCTTGTGGAACAACAATGGAAGATAGCCTACAAGACAGGGCAGCGTGAGATGATTTCGGCATAAGCAGAACATGGAAACAATAACTAGCAAGGTACGAGAGATTGGAGAGGGAGGACTACCTTCTTTTGCAATCTAGTTTATGGAGGTCGAGGAGGACGGAAGAGGAAGAACTCAAGACGAGGCAAAGTTCTTTGTTCCAGTGGGAGGTAGAGATTGAGAAGCGCAACATACTAAGCTGGAAGACAACATCATATATTTATGGTCCCATGCCTCTTCAGCAAGCTCTTGCAGCACATGGCATCCCGCATGCTGCATATGATGTCGTCGGTCATGCTGGAATGGCATGCCTTAAGGTGGTGTTACTAGGCTTCGTGTCTTGGCATTTCATGGCAACAACCTCATCTAATCATGCGGTATTGGGTTGATGCACGGATGGAATCTTCATAATTTCATCCTCATGCTGATGTCATTATGATTAATAGAACAAATTAAAATTTATTGATTCACTTCTGAATCAATTATATCTAGGGATTAAAAGAATCGAAAAAGACCTAATCTCAAAAAAAGGCCTAAATTGTTTTTTATTTCATATTTTTCCTATAAGAGAATTGAATATGATATTGGTAGAGACAAATATGACATTGGTTTTTGAAAGAGGATTTGGCCCCCTAAGTGGGTTTTGGTGTTGATGACACACATAATTAAGGAGCTAATGCGTTTATCGAGTTTTGAACAGGTTATGATGCAATGAAATTAAAAATACGCGTACAAAGATGCCAAATTGCTTAATGGATGCTGTTGGAGCTCAAAGAAGAGTTTTATTTGTTTTCTATTTTGAATTTGAGTATAGGAATTACCGTACTATTAAGAGGGATGCGAAAAAGTGTCCTGGAGATGCTAAAGTGCTTAGTAGAAAAGCCAAAAATATTCTAGAGACCAAACCCCTTTGTAGAAAACCTAAAACCAAAAGAAATAGCCTTGTGGGAAGTTCTGACCTGGAGTCAGAAGTTCCGACAAGGGTCGGAAGTCTGGGGAGACTTCCGATCAGGGGTCCTCGGCCAAATATTAATGTGAAGGTCGAAAGTTCAGATCCATGGTCGGAAGTTCCAACAAGGGTCAGAAGTCTGGGGAGACTTCCAACTAGGGGTCCTCGGCAAAATTTTAATGTAAACGTCGGAAGTTCCGACAAGCACATTAACTGCACAGTAACGGCTAGTTTTTGGAGGTCGGGTATATATACCCCTTCACCCCCTCATTCATTGCTGTTGACCTAACACGAGACAAATACCTCCTTGAGCATTAAATCCACTCCCCCACTCCCTCCTTGAGCTAATCCTTGCATTGATTTGATCTAGGGCTTTGGTGAGAGAGAGATTGAGGTGTGTGACTTGTTCCCTTGAGAAAGAGGGCAGCACCCTTCCTCCCATGAGCACTTGAAGCATCTCCAAGCATCGATTCGTGTTTGTTACTCTTGAAGCTTGCTTCTAGGCGGTTCGGCGTCGCCCGTGGAGCGCTCTCTCGTGTGTGTGCTCCCCGGGAAGTTTTTATTACCCAATCCTTTTGTGGATTTGATAGTAAGTGACTTATTCCTCCTTTGTGGTTGATTGAGTGAGGAAAAGGTTAGTGAAGACCCGGCTCTTTGTGAGCTCCTTAACGGAGACGTAGCTTCCTTAGTGGAAGTGAACTTCGGGATAAAATCGCTTGTGTCTTGTTCATATTGTTCATGTCTCATTCTTGTTGACCTAGACCTTGTTTTTTGTCGATCTACGTATTCTTGTTGTTGAGCTTGCTAGGATTGGTTGCAGAGGGTTCCTAGCATCACTACGCAACTTTTGATTCAGCCAGGTTTCGTAGTTTCAATTTAGTTTTTGAATTTCGTTGTAAATCCTTTATATCGTCAGAAGTTCTGACCACGCGTCAGAAGTCCTATCCCGGATCGTAAGTTCCGACAGGTTTAACTGTTGCGAAGAATTTTCAGGTTTTACAGGTTCGCCTATTTACCAACCCTAGGCATCACCAAGATCTTTTCAGTTGGTATCAAAGCCTAATGTCTTGATTAAGGCTTAACAGCTAAGGGATTTCGAGATGGCTCAAGATGGGAATGGCGCCACCCTTCCGGAGGACACCACCAGTCGCATACCGGTGGATCAAATTCCGGCAGTCTCCGGAAGACCGCGCAGAAATGGAAGCCGCGCTCCATCCATCTACGACTCCGCTTCAAGCAAAGAAATAAGTGAAAGTGATGAACTTGAAGGGGAGGACGTAGAGGCAAGAAAAAGAAGAAAAAGAGAAGAGGAAAGCCAAGATTGAGAAGAAGGCGAAGAATGATGAAGAAAAGAATCAAGGAAGAAATGGAGAAGCATCCTTTCTTTGGGATGCATCAAGTACCACATAACTATTCTCAATCTCAATATCCTGTTTCTCAATTTCAATCGGTCCAATTGGAAAAAGCCCCGTTCTTTGATGGAACGGATTATCCCAAGTGGTCCTATGATATGCAAATGCACCTCTCTGCACTTCACCCTTCCGTTTGGAAAGTTGTTGTTGTAGGTGTCACTCCGCCCACAAATGGGATACCCACGGCCGAACAAGCTCAAGACTACTTCCGCAATGTGCAAGCCGTGAGGGTTATCACAAGTTCCCTTTGTGCTCAAAAGTTCAACAAGATCCACAACGTTCAAGTGGCCAAGAAGATATGGGACACCTTGAAAGAAGCTCATGAGGGGACCGATGAAGTTAGAGAAGGCAAGATTGATTTGATACAAGGAGAGCTAGAGTGGTTTGTCATGAATGATGATGAGACCGTGAGGCAAATGTATGATAGGCTCATGATTCTTGTGTCAGACATTAGAGCTCTTGGTTGTGAAGATTGGGAAGATCACAAAGTGACAAAGAAGTTGTTTAGGGCTTTCACACCAAGGAACCCTACTCTTGCGAAAATGATTAGTAGAGACCCAAAATTCAAGATCAAGACACCAAATCAACTTCTTGGTGAAATTCTTCATCAAGAGTTGGTAGAGAGGGACGTGGCAAAATCCATGAGCCACAAGATCAACAAGAGTGTAGGACTCAATGTTACCACTAGCAACAAAGTTGAGTCAAGCTCCAAGGCCCCCAAGTCAACGAAAGAAGACTCAAGTGATGAAGGGTGAACCGATGAAGAAATGGCCTTGGTGTTGAGGAATTTCAAGCACTTCATAAAGAAGAAATCTTATAAGAGAAACGGTGATGACAAGAAGAGGCCTCAACAAAGAAGATGCTATGAGTGCAAGGAAGTTGGCCATTATATTGCTGATTGCCCACAATTGAAGAACAAGGCCAAAGAAGAAAAGAAGTACAAGAAGAGCAAGGACTACAAGAAGAAATATCAAGATCAAGCTCATGTTGGACAAGATTGGGAGTCAAGCCGTGAAGACTCCGATCATGAAGGGATGGCAACTCTAGCCATGCCCAAGTCCACAAGGAAGCTCTTCAAGAACCTCTCCGATGATGAGGATGATACTCACTTTTGTCTTATAGCAAGAGGTACCAAGGTACAAGAAACACTCATACCTTCTTCCCAACCTCCTTCCACATTTGATAATGCACGAAATGATTTGGAAGATCAGGAAGAACAACATAGAGCTTTTATGATTAAAGAATTTGGAAAAAAAGGTTTTAAAGAAATTAAAAAGCTTATGGAGAAATTGGAAAAGAGGAAGGAGACTCTCAATAGGCAAGAAGACTTGCTCATCCTTGAAAAGGAAAGAATCCTTGCCTTAGAGAAATCTCTAGCCGAAGGAAAGGTTAAGGTTGAAAATTTAGTTTTTGACTTGTCTTTGGCCAATGATTCAAACAAAAGGATATCAAAGGAGAAATCCTTGGTAGATGAATCTATACCTTTTGTAAAGAATACACATAGTGAACTTCAAGAGAGCCTCTCATGCTTAATGGTCAAATACAAAGTCCTTGAAGCTAACTATAGTGCTCTTTGGAAAAGCTCCAAAACCAATTGTAAGGCAATCTTTAATTCCAATACCTCCACAAGTGAAGGTTTCTCTAAATGCTATAAAGTTGATGTGCAATCTTGTGTTACTAACTTGGGAGAGCTAGAGAAGCTCACCAAGGCAAAAGATGCTCAACTTGAGAGATTGAACAAGTTGGTAAGAAATGGATATGATGGTGATTTCAAGCCCGAGCCAAAGGTTGTGTACAAGGAAGGGAGACGCTCCCACAAGAAGGTTGGGCTTGGTCACTATCATAGTGTCAAAGCAAATGATAGAAGGATGGTCAAAGGTAAGGAATGTGTTATGTTCACTAAGAAAACAAAGCTTGAGGATTTGGTGAACATAGCACATGGTGTGACCTCCACTACTCCTCCTCAAGCAAAGAAGAAGGTTGAGACTCCCATCAAGACAAATGTAGTGAAGCATGAGCCATCACCAAGCTACACTACAGATTACATGGTTACCATGGATCACAAAGGTCAAATTGTGGTCAAATATATTGGGGCCTACACAAAGAAAGCCATCCTAAGTAATGTGTGGGTTCCAAAAATGTACCCGTCTAACACACAAGGACCCAAATCTTTTTGGGTACCTAAATTCAAAGCTTAAACTTGTTTTGTAGACTTACTCCTCCGGTGGCACAGCATGGTTGCTTGATAGTGGATGTTCAAATCATATGACCGGCGAGAAGAATTTGTTCACTTCCTTGGAGACAAATGACATACCTAAAGAAACTATTGTCTTTGAAGACAATAGCCAAGGAGAAGTGATCGGTTTGGGTAAAATTGCTCTTGCTCACAATAATTCAACTAATGATGTTTATTGGGTTGAAAAATTGGGCTACAATTGTCTCTTTACTAATGAGGGTGTGATTGTCTCTAGAAGGGAGGATTCCTCTATTGCTTTTATGGGTCATTTGAAGGGCAAAATTTATCTTGTTGATTTCTCTAAGGAGAAAATTGAGCCCGAGACTTGTTTAGTGGCAAAATCCAATTTGGGTTGGCTTTGGCATCGCCGACTAGCTCATGTTGGCATGAGGAACTTGGCCAAACTTCAAAAGGGCGGTGGGCACATCCTAGGACTAACCAATGTTATTTTTAAGAAAAATAGGTTATGTAGCGCATGTCAAGCCGGGAAGCAAGTTGGTGCTCCACATCCCGCCAAGAACATCATGACTTTATCAAGACCTTGAAGCTCTTACACATGAATTTATTTGTACCAATTGCCTACATTAGCATTAGCGGTAACAAATATGGTCTTGTCATTGTTGATGATTTTTCACATTTCACTTGAGTATTCTTTGTGTTCGACAAAAGTGAAGTGCAGGGAATTGTCAAGAAATACATTAGAAGAGCTCAAAATAAATATGAGTTGAAGATCAAGAATGTAAGAAGTGATAATGGTTCCGAATTTTGAAATACCAATATTAAAGAATTTCTTGATGAAGAAGGGATCAAGCATGAATTCTTCGCTCCATACATACCTCAACAAAATGATATTGTGGAGAGGAAGAATAGGACATTAATTGAAGCCGTAAGAACCATGCTTGATGAGTACAAGACCCCGGATATCTTTAGGGCCGAAGCTATCAACACCGCTTGCCATGCAATCAACCGCCTCTACATTCATAAATATTTGGGCAAGACACCCTATGAGATAATCACCGGTAATAAACCTAAGGTGCATTACTTTAGAGTTTTTGGTTGTAAGTGTTTCATACTTAACAAGAAAGCCAAAAGCTCAAAGTTTGCACCAAAGGTAAATGAGGGTTTTTTACTTGGTTATGGTACTAACGAACATGCCTATCGTGTCTTCAACAAAACCACCGGTTGTGTTGATATCACGGTAGATGTGACTTTTGATGAATCTAACAGCTCTCAAAAAGAGCAAATTGAGAACCTTGTAGATGATGAGGAGCCACCAAGTCTATCAATCATGAGGATGGCCTTAGGTGAAGCTCATGATCAAGCACAAACACCGGTTGATCAAAGAAGCAGTGATCCATCATAATCTACAAGAGCTGAACAACCAAGTTCTCATCAACCACAAGATCAAAGTCAAGATCATGGTGATGATCAAGATCGTGGCATTGATCAAGGGGGAGGACAAGGTGGAGAAGCTCAAGTTGATGCATGATAAGAAGATGATGATGATGGACCAATTCAACCTCAATCACAAGTGCCTCATCCAAGAGTTCATCAAAGTGTTCAACGAGATCATCTCGTTGACAACATTCTTGGGAGCATTCAAAGAGGGGTAACAACTCATTCACGATTAGCAACATTTTGTGAACATTACTCATTCGTTTCCTCTTTGAAACCTCTTAAGGAAGATGAAGCACTTGGTGATCCGGATTGGGTGATTGCCATGCAAGAAGAATCAAACAACTTCACAAGAAATGAGGTTTGAGAATTGGTTGAAAGACCGAAGTAAAATGTGATTAGCACCAAGTGGGTCTTTCGAAACAAACAAGATGAAAATGGTGTCATCACAAGAAACAAGGCAAGGTTAGTTGCACAAGGTTTTACCCAAATTGAAGGTTTGGATTTTGGTGAAACCTATGCACCTATAGCTAGGCTTGAGTCAACTCGTATTTTATTAGCCTACGCTACTCACCATGATTTCAAGCTTTATCAAATGGATGTGAAATGTGCATTCTTGAACGGCCCCCTATCCGAGTTGGTGTATGTTGAACAACCACCAAAGTTTCCTAACCATGTGTACAAGCTCCATAAGGCGCTCTATGGGCTTAAGCAAGCACCTAGAGCATGGTATGAATGCCTTAAGGATTTTCTTCTCAAGAATGACTTTGTAGTGAGCAAAACTGATTCTACTCTCTTTACTCACAAAGTCGATAAAGATATCTTTGTTTGCCAATTATATGTCGATGACATTATATTTGGTTCCACTTACCAAAAGTTTTGTGAGGAATTTAGTAGGATCATGACCAAGAGATTTTAGATGTCTATGATGGGTGAATTGAAGTTCTTCCTTGGGTTTCAAGTAAAGCAAATGAAGCAAGGGACTTTCATATGTCAAACCAAGTATGTGAAGGATACGCTCAAGAAGTTTGACATGGCCGATGCCAAGCCCATCAAGACACCCATGGCATTAAATGGTCATCTTGATCTAAATGAAGAAGGGAAGTCGGTCGATCAAAAGGTATATCGCTCCATGATTGGCTCTCTTCTTTATCTTTGTGCATCTAGGCCGATATTATGCTTAGTGTGTGCATGTGTGCAAGATTTCAAGCCTATCCTAAGGAATGTCACTTAACCGCTGTTAAGAGAATTTTGAGATATTTAGTACACACTTCTAATCTTGTCTTGTGGTATCCCAAAGGCTTAACTTTCGATTTACTTGGTTATTCCAATTCGGATTACGCCAGTTGCAAAGTAGATTGAAACAGTACGACGGGTACTTGTCAATTCCTTGGTCGGTCCCTAGTATCTTGGAGTTCTAAGAAACAGAATTCGGTTTCTTTATCCACCGCGGGAGCGGAGTATGTTGCCGCGGGTGCATGTTGTGCCCAACTTTTATGGATGAAGCAAACCTTGAGTGCCTTCGGTTGTGAGTTTAGTAAGATTCCGCTCTTGTGTGATAATGAGATCGCCATCAAGCTAGCAAACAATCTGATGCAACACTTTCGAACAAAGCACCTAGATATAAGACATCAATTCTTATGGGATCATGAGGCTAAGGGAGATATTGATTTACGTCATGTTTGCACCGAACGACAACTTGCCGATATCTTCACTAAGCCCCTAGATGAGCAATTGTTTTGTGCTTTGTGGAGTGAGCTAAATATCTTGGATTCTCGTAACTTGGCTTGACTTGTTGCACATACTTTATTGTTGCCTAGATAGAAAAAATAAATTTTATTGTGTTGAGTTCTTCAAAATATTTGGATTTTGATCCTTGGATAGAAACTTGATACTTGTGATCTTGTTATGTAATGTTTTTTGTGCCTGATAATCAACTGTCAAGTTGTCACATGTCTGCAAGCCGAAATCATCCAAATCTCCAAATTCGTTCTATATCAAAATCTGCCTTTTTGGAGAAATTCAGCTTTTGTCGGAACTTCCGACACAAGGTCGGAACTTCCGACAGCATCGGAAGTTGCATGTGTTTTCTGATGAAGGGTCCTCGGGAGAACACTTCTGATCCAAGATCGGAACTTCGGACCCGCATTGGAAGTTGCTTGATTCTTTCGACAAGGGGTTCTCGGTTTGAAAAATTAATCTCGTCGGAACTTCCGATCCACCGTTGGAACTTCTGACAAATTGCCTGGAAGTATAAATACCCGCTTTATACCTTTTTGAACCCTAGTTCTTTCTTTCACTCCCACCGACGCCTCCACCTCTTTCCTCTCAAACCCTTGAGGGGATCTCCAAAATCGACCGTGGGATTTCGTTGTCGTGAAGATCTTTGGATTCCCCAAGCATCGGAACTTCCGATTCCATCTTTCTCTCCTCTGATCCGCGCGGGAAAAGCTCAAGGTATTTCATTCAAAATCTCCATTGCCCGATCTCTCAATGTCGTAAGAGTTAGAATGATTCCTTTAGGGGATAGGCTCTAGATACATCATAGAACTCATGTCTAAAGTTTGATCAAGTTTGGTGGGTTAAATCTTCAATTCCATGGATTATTGTGCTGACTCGGGCTAGGTCGGAAGTTCTGACCCCTGGTCGGAACTTCCGACCAATGCCTATTTTGGCACAATGAGCCCATTTTTTTTACCAAACTTCGTTCTGTTTCTTCGATCCTTTTTATAATCCTGTCATATCTATCAGATGGCTCATGGAAACAAGGGCAAGGGTCATGAATCATCTCCAGAAATTCAATCACCTTCCTCCGATTCCGAGGCCACCGTCGATTCCTCACCAGTTCCTCAATGCAAAAGGAAGGCCGTTGCCAAGGTGCCACTACGTGCACGTGGGCGTGGGAGGCCCACTCAAGGCCAAGGTTCTAGCCGTGGTACACGTACAAAGCGTGCTGCCCAGCGTCCTTGAGATGATGATGATGATGTTGATGAAGGTGATGAGGAAGATCATGCAGCGAGAAGCAAGCATCCTTATCTTGAGCAGTTTATCATCAGAATGAAGCCACCAACTCATCTACTCATCCCTCTTGTCTTGGTCATCGCATGGTCAACTACGCCAAAGGCAAGCACAAGCTCTACAATTTGAGGTATGACGATTGGACAACTCTTGATAAGGAGCAGCAGGGCAATTCTCGCTTTTGGACTTGGTTTCACGTCGATTGGTATGAGTCCATCATCATGACCAAGTCCCACCCAACAACCGAGATGAAGTCAATTGATTGGAACCATCTTTTGGATATTGAGTTGCCTGTCATGCGAGAGGTTGTTAATGCTTGTGGAAGGATGAATGTCATGCACATCATGTCCTTCTCTTGTGATTGGAATGAGTAAATTGTTGCTCAATTTTATGCAACACTTTATGTGAATCATCACGAGAAGACATTCCATTGGTTGACCATTCGTAAGCACTTTCAAGTTGGATATGCTGACATGGCGAGCATTCTTGGTATTCCCAGTGAAGATCTAACAAGGGAGAAACTTCATGAAGAAGAAATGTGCTAAGCGATGAGGAGATGGCCTTCATCTATGACCGTACTTATGGAAAGATCAAGCTTGGGAAGGTTAGTGGCTTAACTCCATATTACAAGCTGCTCAACAACCTCTTCCGCTACACAGTTTGTCCTAAGTGAGGAGATGCGGATAATATCTCAAACATGTCAAGGAACTTGCTTGCAAGGATGGCTCCGGGAAAAGCTGAGTTTAGTGTGTTTGATTTCATTTGGGAGGAGATTATTGTGTGTTCCGTGTCACCCAAGAAGAGCTACAATTATGCCCCGTATATCTTTGCCATGATCAAGGCGGTAATCGGTACCGAGATCCTCACCGACAAGGGCCATCAAGTCTATAGGCCAAGCAAGGGCACCATTAAGCGACTTATCAAGCTTGGCAAGCATGCACCTCCAAGAAGAGCTGTCGAGTCATCTCAAGGACCTTGTTCTCAAGCTTCATCTAGCTCTCGTGGTCCTTCTACTTCTCGTGGTCCCTCTACCTCACGTGGTTCACCTCCTAGGGCACCGAAGAAGAAGGGTATTTTTGGCTTCATATCCAAAGGTCTCTCTTTGCTTGTTTCAATGTGGGACATCACAACGCCGAAGAGATTCATGCCCACAAGAAATATGTAGATGAGCAGCTCCTCAAGATTGAAGCTAAGCAAAAGGAGATCATGGCCAAGAGCGACATTCCACACTCACCGGTTCGAGCCCCTATGGACTTTCCTCCTCCTCCCGTCTTCTACAACCCTTGGGAGGGGATAAGTGACCCATCTATGTTGTTTGGTGCTCCTCAATATGGTGAAGACTTTGAGGAAGATTTGGGTGGGCGTGAGGAGTCGGATGAAGAAGAAGAAGAAGACGTTCCTGCTGCCAACTCTTCGACCGAGCCGGAGGACAACAACGACGACGATGATGATGAGTAGTGGCGATGGAAGGGCCTCTCTTTTTTTGTGCTTGATGCCAAAGGGGGAGTGAGCTCACCATACCATAGGCCATGGATGAATGATGGTTGTCTTATCTATCTATCTATAATATCGTATCATGGCTTGTGGACATGTAAGAAAATTTGTATTTGTGTTATGTGTGGTGTGCCAAGTGAGACTTTGAATTTGTAAGACTTATTCATGGATTGTTATGTTAGTGTGATCCTAGAACCTTAATGCTTGTGATGATCATAACTTGGTGTAATGCTTATTTTCACTTTATTGTTGTGATATAACTTGTCATATGCATCACGATTAATTATTGTCACACTTTACACCCCACGGACTCAATGATATAGGGGGAGCTCTCTTAATATTGTGCAGATGACGTTTGAGGCCGTTTTATTTCATTTTGAAAAATGCACATATTAAGGGGAAGTTCAACTATATGAGTGGTTCAAAACCGATATATGAGTTTATTTGTGAGCCTTAATTGTGTTGTCATCAATCACCAAAAAGGGGGAGATTTAAAGTGCATTTGGCCCCCTAAGTGGGTTTTGGTGTTGATGACACGCATAAATAAGGAGCTAATGCGTTTATCGAGTTTTGAACAGGTTATGATGCAATGAAATAAAAAATACGCGTACAAAGATGCCAAATTGCTTAATGGATGGTGTTGGAGCTCAAAGAAGAGTTTTATTTGTTTTCTATTTTGAATTTGAGTATAGGAATCACCGTACTATTAAGAGGGATGCAAAAAGTGTCCTGGAGATGCTAAAGTGCTTAGTAGAAAAGCCAAAAATATTTGAGAGACCAAACCCCTTTGTAGAAAACCTAAAACCAGCAAAAATAGCCTTGTCGGAAGTTCCGACAAGGGTCGGACGTCTGGGGAGAATTCCGATCAGGGGTCCTCGGCCAAATATTAATGTGAAGGTTGGAAGTTCCAACAAGGGTCGGAAGTCTGGGGAGACTTCTGACCAGGGGTCCTTGGCCAAATATTAATGTGAAGGCCGAAAGTTCCGACAAGACTTCCGACCGAGGGTCCTCGGCCAAATATTAATGTGAAGGTCGGAAGGTCCGACCCCCGGTCGGAAGTTCCGACAAGCACATTAACTGCACAGTAACGACTAGTTTTTGGGGGTCGGGTATATATACCCCTTCACCCCCTCATTAATTGTTGCTGACCTAACACGAGACAAACACCTCCTTGAGCATTAAATCCACTCCCCCACTCCCTCCTTGAGCTTATCCTTGCATTGATTTGAGCTAGGGCTTGGGTGAGAGAGAGAGATTGAGGTGTGTGACTTGTTCCCTTGAGAAAAAGGGCAGCCCCCTTCCTCCCATGAGCACTTGAAGTATCTCCAAGCATCGATTCGCGTTTGTTACTCTTGAAGCTTGCTTCTAGATGGTTCGGCGTCGCCCGTGGAGCGCTCTCTCATGTGTGTGTGCCCCGGGAAGTTTGTATTACCCAATCCTTTGTGGATTTGATAGTAAGTGACTCGATCCTCCTTTGTTGTTGATTGAGTGAGGAAAGGGTTAGTGAAGACCCGGCTCTTTGTGAGCTCCTCAACGGAGATGTAGCTTCCTTAGTGGAAATGAACTTCGAGATAAAATCGCTTGTGTCTTGTTCATATTGTTCATATCTCGTTCTTATTGACCTAGACCTTATTTTCTCCCGATCTACATATTCTTGTTGTTAAGCTTGCTAGGGTTGGTTGCAGAGGGTTCCTAGCATCACTACGCAACTTTTGATTCAGCCAGGTTTCACAGTTTCGATTTAGTTTTTGAATTTCGTTGTAAATCCTTTATATCGTCGGAAGTTCCGACCAGGGGTCGAAAGTTCCAATCCATTAGAACTTCCTATCCCGGATCGGAAGTTCCGACAGCTTTAACTGCTGCGAAGAATTTTTAGGTTTTACAGGTTCACCTATTCAACCCCCCCCCCCCCCTCTAGGCATCACCAAGATCCTTTCAGTTTTACATAAAAAATCATATAAAACTATCTAGTGACAAACACCTCAATATTGGTTGAAAAAATTTATAATTGTAACACAAATATCTAACATAGCGGAACAACATACATTGGAATGACCAATTGACATTTTGTAATCAACATATTTCATAACAACCCCCCCCCCCCTCCCAAAAAAAAATCTTCCATAGATCACTATAAAGAGTATTTTATAATGACAGATTATTCAAATCCATATCTTGACCATTCATGTTATGCTCTCGGTTCTTATAAAATAAACATCATTTTAATAGTAAGTTAATCAATTGACACAACTTTAGTAGACTAAACATGCATATAGATAGGTTCTTATAATATTTTTCAAAACAAAGTGCATTTAACATTGATGGACGAGTACATCATAAGACAAGGTCGAGCCATAGATAGGTTCGGTTGGCCTCTTACCCTCTTGAACCTTGTGGGTGGTTCAGTAGGTATTATAAGAAGGTAAACGAAAACTTTATTGTTGGTAATTATTGGTGAAATATGAGAATGCTTTAAAATGATCTAAAAGTCCTAGAATTATTTTCATTATTAGTTCTATTTTTTATCACTTCCATTTCTCTTTTACGGTTATCATTTTTAATTTTGTATTGCTCTAGATTGTGAGAAAAAATTGAAAACAAGCCCTATTATCAAGAGTTTCCCATTTTCTCTTTCATCCCTAATTATATGATTCCGCGTCATCACCCTTTATGTTGATCATGGTGTTTTTTCTTGTCTTATCATCAGACACTTAAAGTGTTGTGTTTAAACAAAGTAAAGTGATATGGTGGTCTTTGAATGAACTATCAATTTGCAACTTATATCCTTGAATTTATTAAGTGGATCATTATGTTTTAAACCTCTAATCTCGCACCTTCAAATTTGATAGTCTAGATTCTAATACTATACCCATGGTCAATTTATCAGTACTTAGAGTAGTGGTTCTAAATTACGCTATTACCTCTTCCATTGGCTCTCACTAACATTATACATTTTTTTTGTTTTCTATTATTTTGATATTAAAATGCTACAAAGCATAGTTATCGCTACGCTATATCCATTGTCGGTATACACAACAACGCTATTTAGAAAGTTGGCGCACCTAGTATTAGCAGGCATCTACATAGTACTCATGTCACCCAATTCTCACCCCACATTATATGATATGAGAAAAAAAAATGTGCCCCACATGTAATACGGAGCGGGGAGTGAAATGGCTCGATTATATAGATATGAGATAGAAGGGAGAAATGGCCATGTTAATACACAATATAGCATATGTTGATTAATTATATATAGCCCTCGAGGTGTACAAATAAGAAGCCACATATAGCAACACCCTCGAAAAACTTTGAGTACCGCCAATGTACTTGTGAAAGATGTAACATGAACATTTTTTTCTATTTCCTCCATCTAAATTAAAATATAATTCATGTTAGCAATATTTCAAATAGCGGGCTATAAAGAGCTCTCCTCAACCGTTATAGCCCCAGTATTTAATACAACATTGTTGTGGCTGCAATTGGCTACAACCTCTATAGCGCTGCTATCTGCCGCTATTTGAAACATTTTGTTTCAGTTTTGTTAGAAGTCAAAGGCAACTTCTTTAAGTTTGGCTGAAAAATGTACTAAGATCTATAATACCAAATAAAAACTATCAGGACATATTTATGGTGGATTTGATTGACAAATTTGATATCGTAGGTGTTGGTGTAATTTCTATGCACTTGGTCAAAGTTAGAAGAGTTTGGTTGCAAAAAAAGTAAAAAGTCTCATATAGATATTGTTCATCAACTCGTTAATTTTTGTTTGTTGAATTTTTGGAAGGTTTGGATCCCTTCTTTATCTATTATATGTTTTCCTTGTTTCCATTCACCATCCTTGAACCGAATCTATTTATGTTTCCTATGTCTAGCTTGTCATGATTGCTCAGGATCGACTCTATAGTTTCAAGGGCCCTAGTGTGGACCGGATGTCGTGACCCTTTAGACTATATATACTTTGCACAGGAAAATGATACTTTTTCTAGCATTTATCTTTGTATGTGGTACTGTTGACGCCATATTTTGATACGTGTTGAATCGTCGTCAGGAGAAGAGATTGGCCGATGCGGCATATCTAAAGGCTACAGTGAGGAATCGGCCGATTGAGGCTACAGTTGGGAATCGGCCGATTGGTGATCCAACTTGCGCCAACAGATAGGGAGGGTGAAACTATTGGAACCACAACAGGGTATCCCGGTCAAAAGTAGCCTGATATTGGTCAACGGAACAATGCTGATTCGGTCGAGAAGCAATGGAAAAAGTCCTGATTGGATTAGGAGACGGCGGCGGAAGATTCTGCGGGAGTCCGTTTCCTTTATAAAAATATTATAGATATAGTAGTTTTTCTGTTTAAAATAAGATTGTAACAAGTCGTAATCGATCAGGAGTCCTGGTTCAAGGGTATAAATAGGAGTCGTCAGGGCTTTGTAAAGATACAACAAATCAATCAATAAAACACATCTACTTTTTTCATAGTACTTTACTTTCAAGTCGGCGACTTCGCCAATACTTTTTCTTCTTTCACGAGTTCGTACGGATTGCCAGGGCTGCATCGACTCGATCTCCAGCCAATTGGTAGGTTCCGCTTATCGAATAACATCTGAGCTTTAACCTCGGGCGCATCGTTGTGGTTTCGTTTGGATTTATTCACCAGTTATCGATATTTACTAGAATTATAGGTTTTACCTGTTGTTCTAGTATTATCACCAGTTATCCAGCTTGAGATTGGAACTATCGGCTTTATCATTGCTCTTCCTCATTCATCGTCATATAACCGATTAGATCTATTTCAAGTGTTGCATCTGTAATAATTGTTCAAGTCGCTCCAGCAGTTTTCTTTGCAATTATTACGTGATTATCGGCTGATCCATAGCCGGTCATCTTCATAGCAAATCGGCCGATTCGCCGACGCGCTCTTCAGGACAGATCGGAACCCCAGCCGATCGGAACGCCCGGAATTTAATACTCTTACTTCCTTGTCAATCAACTGGTCAGATTGACTGGCACGCCGCGCGAACCGCACTAGGGCAATAACCCGAACAGGAGCTAAGCATATTCTCCCGGGTCGTGTGTCCGACGCTGAAGACCATCGGCCGATTCCTGGCCAATTTTTAGCGCCAACACACTTTTGGCACACTCGGTGGGATCCAACTTCAAGATCCAATATGTCAAAGAACGCAGAAGTTTCCGAGAACAATATCATTGAGGTCACAGAAGCGGACCTCAAGGATGACCAGAAAGAAGAATTGGCTAAACATCTGGAAGATTACAAAAGGATGTATCTGCAGTCGTTCAGTCGTATTAGAAGCGAGGAGGCAGTCAAGAAAGCTCCTCTTCCTGTTCCCCGCCACATCACCATCGCTGAGAATTCGGGCAAGATGTTTGATATGATCCAACAGTCCGTCTATCGTGCTTTCATCGACCAATCCTCGGTGATGACCAACACGGTGTATAACGCCGTCATCAGCTCTCTGGTCAGCGGAGCAGCTCAAGGATATCAAGGGCCAGCGTAAGCCCCGCCTATTGCACCTCCAGCCAGAAGCTCACCAGGCACGTCTCACTCGGCTCCTCAGCCGATGTCAACGCAACGCGAGGGATACGACACTCCGTTGCCTCCAGTGTCTCCAAGGTATAACGGTGCACCATGTTTCCCATCGCAAGCACCGCTTCATCCTGTCCAGATTGCTTCTGTGCAATCGTTCCCCACAAACCCAGTACCCTGGGGGGCATCGGCAATGATGGCTTTTCCCGATCAATCAACCGGACATGGGAGCTATCCAATCCAAGCGCCGTTCCATTCGGCCGTCCGGTCAACGGTCCCTCAGTATCAACCAGCCCCGTCAGAAATCGGCAGAGGGGCAGGCGCTGTAGACACACTCCGAAGCACGACGCCGATGACGATGTACGACGGGGCGGCGGATTCGCTTTGCCATCAACTGTCAACTGCTCAGACGGCCATGACGCAAGAGAATTCGCCGCATGCTTCGATCCATCACCCGGCCGTACCACCGCCAATCCTCCAACATATGCCGGCACCTCGCAGCTGTTCATCAGCAGCAAGTGGATTGGACGGCAAGAATAGCGGAGGTAATTCAGGACCAATTCAGGTTGAAGCCGAAAGTGCAGACTTATACATACAAGACGCCATACCCATCGGCCTACGACCTCCTGCCGTTTCCCCACCGATACAAGGTTCCTGATTTTACCAAGTTTTCGGGGCTGGACGACACATCTACTGTGGAGCACATTAACAGATTCATCATCCAGTGCGGGGAAGCCGCCACGCAAGATGCTCTGAGGGTGCGTCTGTTTTCATCGTCTCTGTCTGGATCGGCCTTCCAGTGGTTCACCACTTTACCACCTAATTCCATTGTTACTTGGGACGATCTAGAAAAGCAGTTCCATAGGTACTTCTACGCAGGAGTACATGAGATGAAGCTCTCAGATTTGACCAGCCTCAGGCAGAGGAGTGACGAACCAGTAACTAGATACATACAGAGGTTCAGAGAAATCAAGAACAAATGCTATAGTCTGGCTCTGACCGATGCCCAGTTGGCCGATATCGCTTTCCAAGGCCTCTTGCCACAAATCAAGGAAAGGTATGCCTCACAAGAATTTGAAAGCCTAAGCCAGATTGTTCACCGATTGGCAGGTCAGGAAGTCCGTCCGTTTGAGCAGCGGAGGAATTTCCAGAAAAAGGTGGCATATCTGGAAGGGTCTGAATCAGAGGGAGAGGAAGAAATCGGCCTAGCAGAATGAGTAAAAGGCAAGAAGCTAATATCGTTCCCTTTTGGAAAGAAAGAACCAGAAGCATTCGGCTTTGATACGACAAAGGCCGATAAGATTTTCGACTTACTACTTCAGGAAGGACAAATCAAGCTATCACCATACCATACCATTCCTTCGGCCGATCAGCTCAAAAAGATAAAATACTGCAAGTGGCACAACGCCACGTCTCATGACATGAATGAATGCAAGATCTTCCGTCAGCAGATACAGTCGGCCATCGAGCAGGGAAGACTCAATTTTGAAACCCCGGCAAAGTCAGCGAAGCCGATGAAGATTGACCAGCATCCTTTCCCAGCCAACATGGTTGACACGGGAAGAAATTCACTTCAAACCAAGGTGCTGACGTCGGAATCGGCAAGTAGAAGCGGCGCCGTAGATCCCAGGAAGCAGGTCACGGTGGATGAAGTCAAAGGGAAAAGGCGGGCTGAAGACAAGGGCGAAGGATCGGGACGATCACATAGACCCATCACTTCCCAATTCTTGCTCAGCAAATATCGGCGGCAGCAGGAACGGTCAAGATGCCACGAGGAGATGATACGCCAACACGAGGATCATTGGCAATGTCCGTTCTTCATCCATTGCTGGGAAAACGACCTCCGATTGTCATCAGCCGATAACTGTCCTGAGTGCAACGGATTAAGCCGCAACGATCGCCCATTCAAAAGATCACGCTCCAGAGACAGAGAATCAGAGCCGATCAGCAGAAATCGGCGCGAACAAGAAGGACGGCGCCTTTCGGTGCATGATCGGCTGGGGGCAAAGTTGACCGGTATCACCGGTCGAAAGGCAGGATCAACCAGCAGGAGCGACTGGGGGGCAGGACCAGCGTACACGATCGGCTGGAAAAGATGGCTGATGACAGGGTGTCGGACGAAAACACCCTAGGAAGGGAACCAGATTGGGAGCACGCCAAATCGTCGGCCAGACCAGTAAACCCTAGGTGGTGCCCTGAAGGATTGTCTAAATCTCAGAAGCGGAGAATCCAACGCCTGCGCCAATGGGAGCAACAAGAAGAAGAGCAGAGGCAGGTGCTGGAAAAGAGAAACGTCAAATCTTGGGTCTGGCGCCCCAAGAAAAACAACAGCAAGGAAGTTGGCAATCAAGAATCGGCAGCTGATGTCAACACGGTGTTCATATTGCCGATGGAATTCATGGCGCCTGCCGATCGAGACAAGGCGACAAGGATGGAAGAGCAGATGGCGCAGTTGGTATTAGAGCCGATGACAGCCACCTTTGAGAAACCAGAAGACGAAAAACGACAACATCTCAAGGCATTATTTCTCAAAGGGCACGTTAACGGACGACCCGTTACCGGCTACTAGTGGAGGCGCCGCAGTCAACATCATGCCATATGCCATGTTCCGGAAGTTAGGAAAAAGTGATGAAGACCTGACCAAGACAGACATGATGCTCAAGGACTTCGAAGGCAACGTGTCTCCCGCCCGTGGAGCACTTTGCGTCGACCTCACCATCGGCAGTAAGACCCTTCCTACTACCTTTTTCATTATTAATGGTAAGGGGTCCTACAACATGTTGCTCGATCATGACTTGATACATGCGAATTGCTGTGGCCCATCTACAATGCACCAATGCCTCGTGCAATGGGTCGGCGATAATACAGAGATAATCACCGCCGATTCCGCCTACAGCGTCGCAGCGGCCGACACGCAACAATGCAGCTGTGAACACGTCAGGTGTATATCCGGCAGGACTTGGGACACTGATTTCCTGAAGGTGTCCGATTTCGGTCTACAGCCGATCCAAGCAGTCCGCTCTGAAAATTCAGAATAGATGGATCAGTTCGTCCGAGAAGACCGAAAGCTTGGGCATGGATTTACGTCGGCCGATTCATTAGAAGTGGTGGATTTGGGAGATGGTAGCAAACCAAGGCCGACGTATATTAGTGCTAGCTTGGATCCTGGATATAAGTGTAAATTGATAAGTTTATTAAAAGAATTTAAGGATTGCTTTGCTTGGGAATACCATTAGATGCCTGGTCTAGACCGGTCCATTGTTGAACACCGGTTACCAATAAAATCAGGATATCGGCCATATCAGCAGCCTGTGTGACGGTGCAATCCCAAAATTCTACCTGATATAAAGGCCGAGATCACAAAGTTGATCGAAGCAGGATTTATTCGGCAGTGCCGTTACGCCGAATGGATTTCTAATATTGTGCCCGTGTATAAGAAAAACGGAAAACTGCGCGTATGCATCGACTTCAGGAACCTAAATCAGGCTACACCAATGGATGGATATCCAATGCCGACGGCCGATGTCTTGATAGATGCTGCCGCAGGACACAAGGTCATCAGTTTCATGGATGGTAATGCTGGGTACAATCAAATATTAATGGCCGAAAAAGATATCTCGAAAATGGCTTTCAGGTGTCCGGGTCACCTTGGTCTATTCGAGTAGGTTGTAATGACCTTTGGGTTAAAGAACGCCGGTGCTACATATCAGCGGGCCATGAACTATATCTTCCACAAGCTCATTGGCGCATCGGTGGAAATTTACATCGACGATGTTGTGGTCAAGTCAAAAGATCATCAGGAACATCTGGCCGATTTACAAGAAGTATTGGAGTGCAAAAGGAAGCATGGGCTAAAAATGAACCCGAACAAGTGTGCATTGGGTGTATCGGCCGGGCAATTCTTAGGATTCATGGTCCATGAGCGCGGGATAGAGGTTAACCGGAAGACCATAGACGTCATCAACAAAGTTGTAGCCCCACAGAATAAAACTGAGCTGCAATCCCTTATCGGCAAGGTCAATTTTATCAGAAGATTCATATCCAACCTGTCCGGACGTATTCGAGCTTTCACTCCTTTTTTGAAATTGAAGCCCGATCAGGAATTCGTATGGGGAGAGGAACAACGCAGAGCGTTAGAAGATATCAAGCAATATCTGGTTTCACCTCCGGTTTTAGTCCCACCACAGCCCGGTAAGCCGTTCAAATTATACTTATCGGCTGATGAACAAGCTATTGGATCGGCGTTGGTACAGGAGTTCGAAGGGAAAGAACGGGTGGTATATTATGTCAGCAGAAGACTCCTGGACGCCGAAACAAGCTATTCCCCGGTGGAACGGCTGTGCCTGTGTTTATACTTCTCGTGTACCAAGCTCAGGCACTATTTGTTATCGGCAGAGTGCATAGTTGTATGCAAAGATGATGTGGTGAAGTATATGCTATCACTGCCAATTTTGAAAGGATGGATTGGAAAATGGATCCTGGCTCTGTCAGAGTTTGACTTAAGGTACGAATCGGCCAAAGTTGTCAAAGGTCAAGTCATGGCTGATTTCGTAGCCAAACATTGTGGACCGGAAATTGCTATCGTTGAACCGGTTCCATGGACTCTGTATTTCGATGGTTCTTCGTGCGGGGCCGGATCGGGAATCGGCATCGTTCTTATATCGCCTCAAGGGGCGAGTTATGATTTCTCTCTGCCGATAGAAGCGTCCGCAACTAATAACCAGGCGGAATACCGAGCCGTCCTAAAGGGTATCCAATTATTAAGGGAAGTCAAGGCTGATACAGTCAAAAATTTTGCGGATTCCATGCTCATCGTAGATCAGTTAATGGGGAAATCTGAATGCAAAGATGATATCTTAAGGATTTACTATGAAGATTGCCTCCAGCTGTTAAAGGAATTCAAGTCTGCAATAATTGAGCATATCCCTAGAAATTATAATGAAGAGGCCAATAGGCTGGCCCAACACGCGTCCGGATATCGGCCGATTCAAGAAGCTTTGATTTTAGAGCTCGTGGCCGATGATTGGCGAAAGGAGATTGCCGACTACTTGAGGGATCCGTCCTAGAAGGTGGATCGACGAGTGCGTTTCCAGGCCACAAAATATGTGTTACTTGAAGACGATTTATTTTACCGGACGATTGATGGGGTTCTTCTCAAATGCCTGGGAACAAAAGAAGCAAAGGTCCTGATGGGGGAAATCCATGAAGGCGTATGCGGAGCCCATCAATCGGCTCACAAGATGAAATGGATGATCAGAAACAATGGGTATTATTGGCCAACAATTCTTGAGGATTGTTTCAAATATTATAAAGGATGCCAAGACTGTCAGAAGTTTGGCAATGTGCAGCGCGCGCCAGCTTCGGCTATGAATCCAGTAACAAAGCCATGGCCGTTCAGAGGTTGGGGAATAGATCTCATTGCACAGATTCACCCTCCATCGAGCAAAGGGCATAAGTTTATATTGGTAGCCACCGATTATTTTACTAAGTGGGTGGAGGCAGTTCCTTTAAGGAACGTGACATCGGCCGATATGATCGAGTTCGTTAAGAACCATATTGTTTATCGATTCGGTATTCCTCAAACTATCACAACTGATCAAGGAACGATGTTCACCTCTGGAGAATTTGGAGAATTCGCCGCCGATGTGGGATTAAGTTATTAAATTCTTCTCCGTACTATGCTCAAGCCAATGGCTAGGCCGAATCGTCCAATAAGGGGATAATCAAGTTGATCAAGAGGAAGATAGAGGAACAACCCAAAAAGTGGCACATGTCTTTGGCTGAATCTCTATGGGCTTATAGGATGGCTTGCCACGGAGCCACTAAGATATCGTCTTATCAGCTGGTATATGGTCATGAGGCTGTCTTGCCTTGTGAATTAAGGACGGGGTCAAGGCGTATATCGCTTCAAGATCAGTTGACGGCCGACAACTATTCCTTCCTCATGAAGGATGAGCTCGAAGACTCGGCGGGTCAGCGGTTGAGGGCCCTGATTAGCATCGAAGAAAACAAGAAAAGGGTGGCCAGATGGTATGACAAAAAGGTCAAAGTTAAACAATTCTCCCAAGGAGATTTGGTATGGAAGTTGGTGCTGCCGATAGGGTCTAAGGATCCAAAATTCGGTAAATGGTCGCCCACTTGGGAAGGGCCGTATAGAATCGGCCGATGTGCTCCGGGAAATGCATATATTCTAGAAACTATTGAAGGGGAAGAATTCCCAAGAGCTTTAAACGGAAGATATCTGAAGAGGTACTATCCGAGCATTTGGGTAGATGCATAACTTGCAGTAAGATGCATCAAAACGGCGTGGCCGACTCCTATCGGCTTTTGTCTACATAGCCGATGTAAGAATGACATCGCCTTCAGGAGGAAACATTTTGGTTTGGTCTGACCGATTCATTATTCGGTGAAAAAACAGCAGAGTACATGGCCGACGTGGTACAAGTCACCCTTAGAATAAAAGCGTTCATAAATGCAAAGCTGCCAAAGGAAGCGGTCCAAGATCGAATCGGCACATCAACATTAAGGGAGCATTAAATGTTTACAAGATTCTTTACAACCAAAGGAGGGCATCTATAGTCACAATAGCTCGTTGCCTAATCTGATCGGCCAAGTCTAGTACTCTTTGATCGTCGTCGGCCGATCCGGGAATTTTCGGCATATGGCGATGAAGTCTTATCGCTTCACAGGCCAAGTTCTGTCTTTCTTGTTTCAGCCCGGCGATGACGGTTGGAAGCTCTTGAAGTTTCTTTTCTTCAGCAGCTATGTCTTTGGTTACCTGCTCCATCTCTTTGGCTAGCTCTGCTCTCCTTCGTTTGAGGCGATCTATTGTGCCAACGATATCCGGGCGGGAGCTCTCGAGGAAGTTGATCCGTTGGTGTACTTCTTGGGCTCGGTGTTTGTAGGAATCGGCTTCCTCCCGGGTCTTTGCTAGCTGGGCACGATCGGCTACATGACACAGAGCCCTGAACACCGGAATCTGCATCCACTCTATGAATGCAGCAGTTTGTAGAGTCTCCGTCGCTTCCTCCGGAATTCGTCCTCTGATGTCATTGAGAAGCCGCCAAATCGGCGAGGCATCTCCCACTAATCGGCCGATATCATCTTGGAGGAGGATACGCATACTCTCGAGCTTGGCGCGGACATCATCAGAAATTGAGCTCGACGGAACTTGGCGTGAAGCGACTTCTTCATCGTCAGGCAAGAAAACCGCGAAGGAGAAAAGGCTGTTATTGGGAGTATCTTGTTCCTGCGAAAGAATAAAGACAAGGATTAGCAATCAGTAAAGGGGGATCGGCCGGTTCCGGCGATAAGTTTATTACCTCCTTGAAACGGATCTCTCTTGCTTGCGCCGCTGGGAGTGCCACCCTCGTCTCAGGAACCAGTGCAATCGGCTCATCAGAAGAAGAGGACTTAACAACTATCAATGCTCTGCTTGGGCCAGCTTCCTGAAAAGGCAGGGGAAATAGATTCTATGAGTATACTGCGGATAATTGAATATGATGATATGAGATACTTGCCATACCTCTGTGAGTCTTCCGACCGATGTTTTTTCAGGGGGTACAGTCGACGCGCCCAGATCGGTCTGCATCAGAATCAGTTAGTTTTCTGAATATCGAGAAATTGAGTTAAGAGATTATCTACCTCGATGACGAGGGTCGCTGGTGTTTCGGCTTCCGCTCGGGATGTGGCCAATTGCTGTGGGGATTGCGCTGGAGCGGTCTGTGCAGCCTGGCAGAACGGAGAAGTTAATATTGATAAGAGTACTTAAAGATATGTGAAGTATGCGAGGTTACCTGAACAGCTTCCACCAGCAGTGATGCAGCGGCCGCTCCGACTTCTGCGGCAGTTTGGGGATCGACCGTCTCGATAATCGGCAAGGCTGGAGGAGTTGGGGTTTCAGCCGATACTACCGCTAATCGGTCAGTCGGTCCTATGCGGGCACGCACTCGACGGCTTGTCTTCTTCAAGGTTGGCTTTTTCGGCGTTTGTTTCCATCGGCCGCTAGTGATGTCCTTGATGGTCGGAGCGTGATAGCCGATGAGTGGAAATGATGTGTATGGACGATCGCTCTCTATCGGCCTACCACTTCGGCTCCGCATCGGAGGAACTTGGCTTTCAGACTGAAAAGATGAGCACAAGTTAACGGTAAGATTGTAGCATGGAAAGAGACAATATTGAAATCGGCTGGGAGAGAGGTCATACCGCTGCACTTGAATCGATGTTTTCTGGGTCCAAACTGTTGCAATATGTTGATGGAGATAGACAGAAGAGGTATTGCTTCCATTCTGCCCACCACAGTTTGAATTGTTGGACGGCAAAAGGGGCCACCGTCCAGTTTTTCAGGTCTATGGTACTGGAATCTGGCACCAAGTTGCACAGCCGATTGTAGTTGAGGCTCTTGGTCAGTTCATCTCGAAATTTTGCTTGGCCGGCAAAGTAAACCTGAATCGGCAGTTGACCAAATCCCAGTTGCCTTGCTGCGGCCGATGGATTATAAAACTCATAGGTGGGGGAATCCTTTCCAGAAAAGAAATTGGCCGGTAAAATCCCTGGCTTGATCAGGGTATCCATAAGATCACTATCAAAAGTATGGCAGGATGAATCGTAGCAGACGGGAAGCTCGAAAATTGGCCCTACTGTCTAATATGGATACCAACTGATAGTCTCTTCACTGAAGCCGTTGTAGAAACATCTGAAGTATTCGGCTGTTCGGGTGGCAGTGAATTGACAGCCAGGGAAGGCCGATGCCGCTTCTCCAAAAGATGTACAGCATCGTCGAATGGTGGGGTTTTCCTCTGACTCAATATTGGGAAAATTCTTGGTCTCTATTTATTGTTGGGAGACCTTGCTCATATATAAGTTGAGCCAGAGGGTGATATACCACCAGGGACCACCAGGATTGCCAATCGGCTCCCCTTTTGACAGTCTGACGCCGATTTGGTGCATCATATGATAGGCCGATCCTAACAGATTCTTCCCAAGGGGGACGGCCGATCCTAGTGACAGAGCTTCTGCCAGGGCTTGGGTATTAGATGAAGGACCAACTGCTCTACCACAGAAAAAATGTTTCTCTAGCCACATCATCAGAACGTCGTATGTTCTCTCTCTGAAATTGTCCCAATCCTCATATTCTTGCTGATATACCCCTTCCATCCACCGATTCCTTTGGTTTCTAGCCGATGAGATGGTTTGATCAGATAATCAAAGGGGGTGTCAGGAGAGGAGATATCAAGGCCGGTCAACATCAGAACATCGGCCAAAGTTGGAGTCATGGGTCCATGCCCAAAAAGGAACGCGTTGAGCGCGTCGGACCAGAAGTAAGAGGCCGCTATTATTAAGGGCTCATTTTTCTCCATTTGAGACAGAGAGAGATCAATGCACTAGCCGATTTTCAGTTCATCCCACTGAACTCTCTTAGATTTGGCTACTCTATGATACCATTCTTTCCAGCCAGGGGTCTCATTCGGCAAAGATCTAAAGGCACCTGCCCACTGACCTAAATCTATGGGTGATTGCTTGAATGGAATTCTGTGGGTTTCTAGGTTGATCAAATTGGTTGGATCTGGATTCCCCATAGGACCTAAGCAGATGAGTTCGGAGGATTCGGAAAGGGGAATAGTAATCTGGTGCCTAAATGCCTAAAAAGAAGGAAAAAGGGGAAAAACTGAGAATGGGTCTAGAAAATACTTGAGCAGTAAAAGAATAAAAGAGGAAAGTTTCGGATGATTACCTCCGGGATGAAGCTCATCGTCGCCGATGGAGCCGCCAGTGGAGCTGCCGATGGAGCTGCCGACGCTGAGGGGGTTGCCAGCGGAACCTCCATAGTTGGAGAAGTTGCCGATGGCGCCGCCATTAGAAGAGTGGAGCAGGTCGCAGGCGAGATCGCTGGAGGGAGCGGTTGGAGATCGAGAGGGCTCAGGAAGAAGATGAGCAGTGGTTCGTTGGAGGAAATTACTAGGCTCGTGGAGAAAGGAAGGCGGAGAATGCCGGTACTTAAGGACAATCCGAGAGAGAAAGATCAAAGGCGGGATTTTTGCCGCGCCGTCTACACGAGTTCCAGGGGAACAGTTGTCTCGAGCGCCCGGTCCGAGAAGATTGCAATCATTATGTAGAAGACCGCAAAACGGAAGGAGATTTTTACTGCGCTCGTTTCGGAGAAAAAGATTAAAGAAAAGAGTTTCGAAGTAAAAATTATGTTTTACTCCAAAACTGGGGGGCATGTTTTGACGCCAGATTTTGATACGTGTTGAATCGGCGTTAGGAGAAGAGATTGGCCGATGCGGCATATCTAAAGGCTACAGTGAGGAATCGGCCGATTGAGGCTACAGTTGGGAATCGGCCGATTGGTGATCCAACTTGCGCCAACAGATAGGGAGGGTGAAACTATTGGAACCACAACAGGGTATCCCGGTCAAAAGTAGCCTGATATTGGTCAACGGAACAATGCTGATTCGGTCGAGAAGCAATGGAAAAAGTCCTGATTGGATTAGGAGACGGCGGCGGAAGATTCTGCGGGAGTCCGTTTCCTTTATAAAAATATTATAGATATAGTAGTTTTTCTATTTAAAATAAGATTGTAACAAGTCGTAATCGATCAGGAGTCCTGGT
This sequence comes from Panicum miliaceum, assembly GCA_032594955.1. Taxonomy (NCBI): domain Eukaryota; kingdom Viridiplantae; phylum Streptophyta; class Magnoliopsida; order Poales; family Poaceae; genus Panicum; species Panicum miliaceum. The sequence continues at coordinate 13,321,126 of CM064060.1, read as the reverse complement.
TCTAGGGTATAAATAGGAGTCGTCAGGGCTTTGTAAAGATACAACAAATCAATCAATAAAACATATCTACTTTTTTCATAGTACTTTACTTTCAAGTCGGCGACTTCGCCAATACTTTTTCTTTTTTCACGAGTTCTTACGGATTGGCAGGGCTGCATCGACTCGATCTCCGGCCAATTGGTAGGTTCCGCTTATCGAATAACATCTGAGCTTTAACCTCAGGCGCATCGCTGTGGTTTCGTTGGGATTTATTCACCAGTTATCGATATTTACTAGAATTATAGGTTTTACCTGTTGTTCTAGTATTATCACCAGTTATCCAGCTTGAGATTGGAACTATCGGCTTTATCATCGCTCTTCCTCATTCATCGTCATATAGCCGATTAGATCTATTTCAAATGTTGCATCTGTAATAACTGTTTAAGTCGCTCCAGCAGTTTTCTTTGCAATTATTACGTGATTATCGGCTGATCCATAGCCGGTCATCTTCATAGCAAATCGGCCGATTCGCCGACGCGCTCTTCGGGACAGATCGGAACCCCAGCCGATCGGAACGTCTGGAATTTAATACTCTTATTTCCTTGTCAATCAACAGGTCAGATTGACATGCACGCCGCGCGAACCGCACCAGGGAAATAACCCGAATAGGAGCTAAGCAGATTCTCCCGGATCGTGTGTCCGACGCTGTAGACCATCGGCCGATTCCTGGCCGATTTTTAGCGCCAACAGGTACAAATCAACATCGATGACCCTAACCAACTAATAAGAGTTAACTTCTAACTCATATTTCTAGTTTTCTCGATCATTTATGAACAATGTCAGTAACTCAGTATTACAAAAGATATTCCAAAAGGGCAGTAAAATGGATCTTTAAATTGAAAAGGAAGAGGTAGAAAAACCAAGGGTCCATGAACCAATGGATCTTTGTGTTGACGAAGGACAAGATCTGCAGAGTCAATTGATTTCAATCAACAGTAAATGAGAAAAAAGAAATACTAACCAATTGTAAAATAAGTCATTGCTGCAAAGGTTGCCAGTTCAAGGAGGTTTTTGGAATCCCTTGATCCTATGACCATTCGGAACCGAAATTGTCGAGATCTCACCGTGGAAACTGTCGAGAACCTAGCACCATGAATCTACGTCAAGGATTTATAAAATGCTACGGAGTCAATTAGTAGGATACAACTTTTCTGTACACGTTCAATTGCAGTAAGATCACCTATAACACCACTCTCCCGCTCAAGTAACCTTAGCTCTGAGCCATGCTATTGCTAACATGGCAGCCTAACTACTTATTATCATCCTCATCAAACTGAGCTAACCTAGGACGATGCGGATGCACATCAAAATTTTTCAGCGCCTAAAATTGAGTAATATCCACGAATAATTATAATTTAATTTGACATCTTTTACTTTTTTACATTCCATGGAATGTTAGGCAATGTAATTATTAATAATTCTTTACCCGTTCGTGATAAATTAATTTGAGTCAAATTGACATGAGTCTGCGTGGACGGTGCTATATTAATTTTGCAAATCTAATAAATATCTTAGAACCAGCCTTATAGATTTCCTTTTTTAGAAAATGTTAAATGTTACTATAAAATTATACATCATATTTCCAAAATGTGATAGAATCACGATTTTACGGACGGTGCAATCACTGAAATGATTTTATCGAGGATTCTGCTAGTGGAGGATTGGCACTGCCACTGCAGCCGCTGGTTCTAGCAGGTCGCGAGTCGCCACGGAGTAGTTCGTTTTCGTTGGCACACCCCAAAAACCCAAACCATCTACTATTTGCTCGCACTGTTCCATGCAACCGCTTCTCAATTTCTGTGCATGCAGTTGTGTCAGCATCTGCACAATGAAAGGTAACTCGAGCAATGGCGAACACTGCAAAGCAGCAAACGGAGAAGCAGCAGCAGACAACTCCACAATCCACAATGAATGTTCAGGTGCAGACATACGAAATTCAGAGGTTATCTGAATTTCGTATTAGAGCAAGACTAATAGCTGCGCCCGCTTGCCGGCGAGAGCGAGGGCCAGCTCAGCCAGGTCAGTCCAAATGGGAGTGGACCCCGCCATTCTTTAAGCCTCTCCGTGGACAGCAGCCAATGAGGGCAGGCTTGCGGTGAAAAAAAGCTGCAGCACAGCCCATGTCCTCCACGTAGGATTCAGCCCGCTGCCATAATACTTGCTCTTAAGCACATCAATTAGCACATTGCTCCATGCATTAGATATGACACAGCCACACGGGGCCATCCCATTCCCCTATGAACAGACACAGAAATCCTGACACGGGCACGGCACTAGGCCCTGAAACCCTCAAACATGAGCACAATGCTGCTACTGTCTTTTCGTCCCAAGAAGAGTACGCTTACTACTACTAAAGTTTTCCTTTTAAAAAAGAACCGCCACCGGCCGCTACCGGTAATGGAAAGGCTCTCGCACGGCGGCTAGCTAGTTCTAGTTGGGGTGGCCGGCGGTGGACGGGCTGGATCCCATCGGCTGGGGCTGGTAGTGCGCCGCGAGCGGCGACGCGGCGGGGTGGTGGTCGACGGACGACGAGTTGGCCTCCGCCATGTCCAGCTCGATGTCCTTGTGGCGGAGCAGGAGCAGCATGCGGCGGCCCTCGATGCGGAGGCGGTCGTTCTCCAGGCGCGCGCGCTCCATGTCGCGCTCCTTGTTGCCGCGGAACCGCTCCCACTTGAGGCGCTGCGTCTCCAGCTCGAAGGCGCGGGACTCGAGGGCCACCTGCTGCTCCTCCACCTCCACCGCGCGCCGCCGCACCCAGCACCGGGCCTGCTGCGGGTCCGCCGCCGCCGCCGTCGCGGCCGCGAGCTCGCCCTTCAGCTGCTGCACCACCGCCGACTGCTCGACCGACGCAGCCGCCCGCGCGCGCTTCCCGCCGGCGTCGTCGTCGTTGTCGTCCTCCGCCGCGCCGCTGTCCTCGCCGCGCCCGCGCTTGCCGCGCCCGCCGCCGTTGCGCTGCTGGTGGTGGTGGTGGTGGTGGTGGTGGGCGCGGTGGTTGAGGGGGTACACGTGGCCGTCCTCGTCCTCGTCGCCGTAGTCCTCGTCCTCGTCGTCCCCGTTGTTGCTCAGGGCGTCGTCGCTGTCGTCGTCGTCGTCCGCGGAGGAGTCCTTCATCCCCGGCGGGGACGGGGCCGCCTGGTGCTGCTGCTGCTGCTGCGCGTGGCGCGCGGCGGACGAGGCCGCCGGCGCCGGCGGCGGGTGGTGGAGGCAGGCGGCGTCGCCCCCCGCCGCGGCGTGCGGCGGCGCGTGCGGCCCGCCGCCGTTGTGGTAGGCGCACATCTCGCGGAAGAAGAGGTGCTTGGAGCTGAGCAGCTTGCGCGCCTCGTCCTTGGCCCTGGCCGGGAGGTCGTCGATGGCGTCGAGCAGCGCGTGGTTCTCGACCACCCGGCACGCGCGGCCGCGGCCGAGCAGGTCGACGACGCGCTTGTAGCGCTTGTTGAGGTCGTTGAACTTGTCCTCGCACTGCTGCGGCGACACCGTGAAGCCCTTCTCCCCCATGGCGCGCGACACCGACTTCCACTTGCCCTTCTTCTGCTGCTGCTGCGCCGCCGCCGCGTGCCCGTGGCCGTGCGCCGACGAGCCCGCCTTGGCCGCCTTGCCTCCGCCCGCGCCGCCAGCCGGCGCCACGCCGTCGCCGTCGTCGCCGACGTTGTACACCACCGTGATGAGCAGGCGCACCATGGAGTCCGTCCACTTCATCCGCGTCCACAGGCACCCCGCAGCCGCCGCCATCTGCTGCTGCTGCTGCTGCTGCTGCTGCACCACTCCGGTCTTCCCGCCGAAGCCGCCGTTGCCCACCATCTCATCGTCGTGCCCGACCCCCGCCGCGCTCGAAACGACCCTGGACGACGACGTGTTGGAGTAGGGCGAGAACGACGGCGGCGGCTGCTGCTGCTGCTGCCTCACCGGCGCCGGCTGGTGCAGCTGGAACCCGCCGTGGTGGTGATCCGCCTGCGGCTGGTGCTGGAACGCGGCGGCCGGGTTCATCTGCTGCGGGGCCAGGTCCATGTCAAGCCCCAGCATTGCCGCCGACCCCACCACGCCGCCGCTGCCGCCCCGCGGCGCCATGCCTCCTCCCCCGTCGCCCCTCTCCATCGCCAAACCCCCAATCTCTCCGAAGCCTCTACCTCTCTCGCTCGCTCGCCGGATCGCTCGCCCTCGGCTCTCGACCGCTCCGCCGTTGGAAAGCGGCAGCGGGGAGGGAGACTTTATGGGGGCAGCCGTGTGGGCGCTCGCCGCCGGTTTCGCCCGTGCGGGTGCGGCTGCGAGTCGACCGCCCCGGCAGCGGGCTCGGGTACTCGGTTTTGCCCCCCGCGCCGCCCCGGTTCCAGCGGTGGGAGCCCACAGGGCCGCGAAACCGCCTGGGATCCCCTGCGCCGACGCGCTTCCGCTTCACGCGGCGTGCGCTTCTGCGTGGTTGGCTGGGGTGGCCGCAGAAGATCCGAGACTGCCTGCGGAGGACTGGATTGTGAAACAGCTGCTGGGAGGGGGCTGCCCCTGGTTTTGGTCTTTACCGGAGTTTCCTTCCTCCTCGCTGTTTTTCTCTTCTTTTTCCCCCACAGGAGAAATTAGTTTGGCGATTGCAGAAAAGACCCTCTACTGTTGCCAAGGACCTCATGTGGCTATTGTTCATCCAGGGGTCAACGTGCAAGTGACAGTCGCATTGACCTTGTCAAAAGGCGTTCGTAATAAGGTGTTGCTACGTTTGCATCACAAGTTGGTTACTTGACATTTGCTATGCTTTCCATTTTAGCTAGTTTTTGTGCGTTATGGTCGCGTGAACTCATAATCTTCGTACACACGAATGAATTTTCATGCTCATGGTAGAACCTCGTTGTCGTGGCAATGGACGCAAGATTAACATTGAGGCCCGCCGTGTTTCATGTTTTCGTTACTTATGACAATATTCGCGTATAAATGGATGAGCTTATTACAGGTTTCCCGATCACCATTTCGTGTGTAAAATCATGATGGGCTAAAACTAGCTTTAGTTCGGACTTGACCGTTGGCTTAAGATGTCATGGAAGAGCACTACGGATAAGTGTACGGTTTCTATTAATGCGATAAAAAATATGAGACAAAAGTGCAGCTCGTACACTAATATATGCGTGACAAATTATCGGTAATATTGCTTACGATCAACGTATCTATGGATTGTCGCCTACTGTATTATGGATTACCGTCTCTTGTATTGTTTCATACTTACGTACCGCGCATTGGTTTGAGGTGTCATCCAAGGCGACTACGGATAAGTGTACGGTTCAATTAATGCGATGAAAAATATGAGACAAAAGTGCAGCTTGTAAACTAACATATTTGCGCGACAAATTATCAATAGTATTGCTTACAACAAACGTATCTATGGATTGTCACCTCATGTATTGTTTCATACTTCCGTACCATAAATATGTTCAAGGTGTCATTCAAATACGGATAAGTGTACGGTCTTATTAATACGATCGAAAATATGAGGAATAAAGTGCATGCACATTTGTATATTTGCGCGATAAATTGTCAATAATATTGCTTAAGACCAACGTATGGATTGTCGCCTCCTGCACTATGGATTGTCACCTCATGTATTGTTTCATACTTCCATACCATAAATTTATTCAAGGTGTCATCCAAGTACGGATAAGTGTACGGTGTTAAAAATATGAGGAATAAAGTGCATGTACATTGTATATTTGTGCGGCAAAGTATCATTTTGCGACCAACATACTCTAGATTGTCACCTCATACATTATTTCATACTTCAGGCATATAATTGGGTACACATATTGCACATTGCCCATTTTATCTCGTCACGAGCTGAGACACTTTGGTGAGGTAAAGCGAGTATATGCCATTTTCCTAGGTACTCCTACTTAAATTTCGATGTGAACGTGATAGTTCTAAGCCTGCCCAAGATTGAGGCTGTCAAAAATAACTCATTTGCCTATCACAAAAATAACTTATTTGGTATTTAGGTTATTCAATTTTATTAAAACACCCAGGACCTTTAAGCAATTAGCAAAATAATGAGTTGTGCAAAGTTACATCATATATAGCTACTCTCACGTGGGTTTGCCCACGTGTTTTGATGCAAAACTGTCTCCAGCCGTCATATGCCAGTCAACGGTTTAGGAGGGAGGGGGGGGGGGGGGGGGGGGGGGGAGAGAGAGAGAGAGAGAGAGAGAGAGAGAGAGATGGCCCGAAGGCCCAAGGACATGCTGATGCATGATACAGCTACAAGCGTTGGCTATTGAATTCGGGCACATCATAGACCAACTAGAGACAAAAGTCAGACGCTAGCACTAGAGGTTTTCTTTCTCCTTTGTTGTGTTTTCAGGCCGTCAACTTAGGATCCTAGTACGTGAGCCACAAAATTTCAAGTATCTTCAAGGCTAGGGGTGGAACAAGAATATCTGCAAGATTTATTTTGTAGCTGTATTCACACATATTTTTTTTTGCAAGTAGGATTCACAAGTATTTCTTTCGCGAGTAGGATTCACACATATCAATTCATGCTATTTTTGAAAGAAAAAAGGTATCTAAACAATTGTTCATCACATTCCCCTCAGCTTCTCTGCCATATTTTTTTGTTGCGAGTAGGATTCACACATATTAATTCATGTTATTTTTTAAAAGGAAAAAGATATCTAAAAGATTGTTCACATTGCCCTCAACTTCCCCACCATATTTTTGTTGCGAGTAGGAATTCGCACATATTAATTCATGCTATTTTTGAAAAAGAAAAGGATATCTAAGTGATTGTTCACATTCCCCTCGGCTTCCCTGCCATTTTTGTTGCGAGTAGGATTCACACATATTAATTCTTGCTATTTTTGAAAAAGAAAAGATATCTAAATGATTGTTCACATTTCCCTCAACTTCCCCACAAGCTCAAATTCTACGTCTAACTCAAAAGACAAGGCAATTCACTTTTTCCCCAACTTTGAACGGTGAACATCAAAGATGACCAGTTACCATTTGCTTCAGACCACCTTGGTTTAGTCGTGTCTAGCATCTGCGAATTCATATCTTGTTGAGGTTTACTCTAGAAGCTCGGTAAAGTTTGGAATGCAAATATTGTGTACCATGGGAATCCTTGCAACACTCCTCGGAATCTCGTAAGTGCTTTTTTCCCCTGCTGTTTTCAAAGCTTTGAGATTTTACTCACTTTGGCTCCCGAAGCAGCATAGGTGTTTTTTTTCTTCGTAGAAATAGTACATGCGCAATGTGCTTGTGTTCGGTGCTCATGATGCATGCTCGCGCTACATGAGGTAATTAATATATAGGTTTTTCTACGGCACTCCGAATTGACCATGGACCCCGTAGATCTTGACATATTACCATAGGAGGTAATAGAATAAATGTTTGTTTTTTATAGACTAATTCTAAAAATAGGAAAAATTATCTTGTTGTTAGATCTAACATACAGGCATGATTGTATCAGATCTATCACTTCGTTTTTCCTAACATGCATGAACGTGATATGGATTTGTTCAAAACAAAAACGTGACATGTGAAGGTAGTTTACTTATCTGTTACGGTATAATGGCCAGTCTCGCCTAAATTACCATGCACTTGAGGATTTAGTTATTTTTTAGGTACGTACCAAACATGGATGGTTGAGATTTCTTTCAGCTCTTACCTCGTATGAGGTAATTGGAGTACGCACGACCCTATATACATCTCTCCTCACAAAAAAAGTAGTACATCTGATGAGCAGTTGCTAGAGTAGTTAAAAGCATCTTTGTCTTTTCTTTAGGAAAGTTGACAGCCGCTCGTGAGTTTGGTTTGGATGCGACAAAATAATAAAATGCACACAATGGATCAAACAAACGAGCCCAGTTAGACATGTCTGATGAGCTGCCGCTTGGCCAAATAGCAAACCAAACTAGTAGATTTATAACGGGCCAAACATGAACTCAGGTTTGGGCAAGATTCCTCGGTAATGGGCTGTATATGGAACAGCAGAGGCCGGTCACGGCAGAGAAAGTAAAGAAGGGAGGAAAAGGCCGGATATCTTATTTACGCTTTGGGCCGGATTAGGCTTCGCGTGGATTTACACTGTTACTTTCCTCGGTTCCTCCATTACTCCGCTGTAGATTAGTAGTGGTGCTCCCGAAGTCCCGATAGACACCAGGATCCCGGGTTTTTTTATAATTTTTACTATTATACCGGATGTCACTTGTCCGATTCTCGATGACGCTTAGGGCAAGTATATTGCTACACATCAACGATCTCATAGATTGTCTCATGCATATCCATGTAGGATTTTTAATGATGTGGAGGAAAGAGGGGGAGGAGAGAGAACGAGACGGTTGTTTCGCGAAGCAACCGTCTCATGGGCTAAAATTAAGGACTATGAGACCGCTTACTCACCATTGTACGAGTTGTTGTTGTCTAACTACTCACAATATTTCCTTTTTAATTCCACAAATAAAGGGATATGGTACTACTACGAGACAACGAAGACGACAACCTATTGTAGAGGTTATATGTTTAGTCGCCTTAAGATGACGTGTCAATGCATGAGACTGCCTATTAGACGGTTCCAATGTACTTGTCCTTATAACTTTAGCATTATTATTTCATGTGCCTCTCATTTTTACCATATTTACCTATGTGGCACGCCACGACGGCCTGACACGCTGGCGCACAATCAGCAGGGCCACGTGAAATATCTTTCTTACCCCTGCCCTCATCCTCTCTCCCCCCGGGTCCCCCTCTACAGCTGGATCCTGCGGCTATTCTCACTGCCAAATGGGTCCCACCTGTCAGCTTCGTCTCCCACCTGGCGTTAGTTTGCTTGCTTTCGATCCCACTGCCCACATCTCAATCCGCTTTTCGCCATGAGCGCCGCCGCCGACAACCACGAGGAGGAGTTGAGCCCCCTCCTTCCAGCTGGGGTCTGCGCCGCCATCCCCGCGGACGAGAAGCCCCCACAGGCGCCGGCTTCGGAGGCCACCAAGCTCTACGCCGATGGGGTTCCCGTCGTGATTGGCAAGCTGGTCGCGGCCCACGCCATCCCGCGGGAGAGCTGGAGCTCCGGGATCCTCTTCTGCCTCGGCCGCCACGACGAGTTCTGCAGCAGCGACCTCGAAGTGTGTACGTGTCCCGTGACCTAAGAGAATCAAATCCTCTTTGTTTGAGTTGTGCTTAATTTTTGAGAGGTGCGTCATGCGTGGTTTCACGTTTGGGGATCTCGGGGAGGAGCAGGTGATTGTATTACCTCTGTCATGCTCGATTTTAGTTGAAATTAGTAGATTGTTTGGGAAATCTTCGGTAATTTCCACAACGAGAGGCCTAGTTTCTGTTAGTCGCTATGCAACCGACGATGGCAACTTCAACATGTCTGACTTTTTGGTGCAATTTTGTAGCTGAACGTAAATTAGGATGGTGGAGATGAATTAGATGATGGCGGCCGCGGCTTCCTTCCCGAGGAAGAAGGGGTCGGTAGCGGGGGTGGGGGGGCACGAGGGCGGGCTCGCTTCCAGAGGTAGGAGACGAAGCTAACAGGTGGGATCCACATGGCAGTAAGAGTAGCCGCAGGACCCAGCTGTAGGAGAGGGGGAGAGAGGATGAGGGCAGGGGCAAGAATGATATTTCGTGTGCCCCTGCTGACTGTGCGCCAGCGTGTCAGGCCGTCGTGCCGTGCCATATAGACAAATATGGTAAAAATCAGAGGCACACGAAATAAGAATGCCAAAGTTGTAAGCGTCATCCTAAGAGTGAGAACCAGATGGGTGTTATCCGGTATAATGGTAAAAATATAAAAAATCCTAGAATCACCTATATTACAATGAAAACACACAGGGTTATACAGGTTCAGGGCAGGGCATTACCCCATGTTCTGCCCGTGGATTGTATTAATTTGTGTTGCTAGAATCAACATGTATCACTAAGTGATATTGCAATTTGCAAACCGAAAAAATCTTGCCCCACCTTTCTGCCTTAGGGTAATAGTTGAGATCCCACCATCTTTCTTATGTACTCGCTTCGTCCCATAAAAGTACAATTCTATTTTTCTTGAGATGAATTAATGGAGGCGTGAAAGAAATCTCATACCTTTTATATGTTGTCCCTTCATTGTACAGAAGTCACCTACCATCTTATTAGACACATTCTAACTATCTTATTGGACACATTTTAACAAGATATTCAGGAGTTATTGCATATATTCTTATTTTCCGCTGATAATAGTTCTTAATCAGGTTATTCAAATTGTTTGGACGGACAACGGCTAAGTTCTCTTCCCACGTTTTTGGATTACTAGTTGGGCATCTTCAAGAGTTCTCTATCTCTCTTCCCCATTTTTATTTTTTTTAAAATAGAAAAAATACTCTCCAATAGTTTTCCATCCTACTTTCCCATCTCCTAACCGCTTCTCCCCTCCCCCGCGGCGTTTCCTGTGGAATTATCTTTATGGGGTCACAAACTTCTCATTTTTGGGAGTAAAAATGGGGAACTATTGGAGATGGACTCTTTTTTGCCTCCACATACCTATTTGGGGAGTTGGCAAACAACAAAATTTGGGGAGAAAATATTGGGAACTATTGGATATTGGAGATGCTCATAGTCCAAAACCCATATGCTTCCAAAAGCCAGAAGCTGAAAAGATTATGGGTGCGTTTGGTTGAGCTGCGGCTTTTGTAAAAGTTGTCGTGGGCTGTGACTTTTGGAAAAATAATTGTGGGATATGGCTGTGACTTTTGGAAAAGTAAGTTTGGTTGACCAGCTGTGACTTTAGGTAAACCTTCTTTCACTTACGAGCGGACCCCACACGTCATAAAGATAAATTGCTTCTTCTTCCTCTCTCTCACCTCATCTTTTTCTTCCTCTCTCTCACCAATCTTCCTCCTTTTTGGCTCTCTCTCACCGAGGCACGCGCGGGGTTGGGGAGGCCAACACGCGGCGGAGCAGCGCGACGCAGGGGCCTGCGGCGGCGAAGGAGCGGGCCACATGGGCCCGCGACGCGGCAGAGCAGCAGGGCGCGGGGCGGCGGAGCAGCGCGGCGTAGGGGCCCGCAGCGGCGGAGGAGCGGGGCGCGGCGGCGAAGGATTCGGCATCCGCGGATCTCGCGGCGGAGCAGGTGTAGGTGCACCCACTCCCCCGGCAGTGCAGTGCCGCGCGCCCGCTCGGTGGCTGGCGGAGCGACGCCCGTGTTGGAGCAGGGCCGGAGCTCGTTGGGGCGGAGGAGACGCCGGCGGAGAAACGAACGAGCGAGAGAGGGAGAGTTGACGGGCGAGTAAAAGAAACGAATGGGTACCAACGTAACCAGTGGCAGTGGGTAATTTTTTCAAACTTTCCACGGCCACAACCAGTAAAAAGCAAGGTCTGAGCTGCTTTCAAAAATATATTAGGAGAAAGTAGCTTTTGGCTGTGACTTTTAGTGGCAACTAATCCCTTTAATTAAGATTTTGATTTTTGGAGGCAAAAGTTACAGCCAAAAACCCAATCAAAGACACCCTGTAATAGGCAGCCGATGGTCCAAAATTGCTTAGAAGTTCAAACAAACAGCATCTAAGTTAATTGCTTGGTAACCAGTAGCTTCACGTCAAGGAAACTTGGTCGTTGTTAAGATGCCTAAATGCCAGATAAGAAGATGTTCCGCCTCACACAGTCATGGTTAAGCCGACACTCCTTCATCCCAGCAGAATTTGGATCAGCAATTACGTAACAGTTTCAATTCGGGCTAGCTTGTGCAAAGTCAGTCCGCTAGTCCGGTCAGCTCGGCCATGACCTTCCGATCCACGATCCAGGCAGGTCAGCTATGGAGCCCTGTAAAGAATATATCAAACAGGATACTGTCCAAAGGCAATAATTAACCATAAAGGGTAAGCAGATGCTAGGTGAAAAATTTGGCTCGAGCGTGGCGCTATCCAAATGCAGGATTGGCGCCGTGAAAATCGAAAGAGTTTCTGCCTCTACTCAAAAATCGGTCAGAGAAAGCAAACACTCAACAAGTGTGCATCTGCATTCATGCAACTGCAACTGTTGGTGATGAGCGACCAGCAACCAGCCAACCACCTGCAAGTCTGCAACATCGATTTACCCTCCCGACCGACAGAGACGGCGGAAGAAACCTTAGTTTATAATTATATTTACTGTAGCACAATATTATCAAATCATGATCTAATTATACTTAATAGATCCATCTCGACAATTAGCCTCCATTTATATAATTAGTTTTGTAATTAATCTACATTTAATACTCCTGATTAACGGACCAGAATTGCTGCTCATCCATTAAATTCAAGGATCAAAGCTCAACAAGATTCATGATCAGTAGCCATGGCGGCATCTCAAGCAGCCGTAGATGGTAGACCGGGACCATCGGATGAGATCTCGCGGAACAGATTCACTCACTAATCAGCACACAAGTTTTATTGCTGGACCTGGACCCGTACTGGATGGCATGGCAGCAGGAAAGAAGGAATCTAGAATCCGCCATGGAACGGACCACGCGGTCCGCGGCCATGGCGCGGCGCGCACGCAGGGCGCGTGCCCGAACTACTGCTGCTGTTGCTGCGCGCCGACGGTGGCGGCGCGCGCCTTGAGCCATGCGATGATTTCGTCGAACACCTTCTCGACGTTCTCCTCGGGCTCGCCGACGATCTGGTGCCACATCCCGGGGTAGATGCGGATCGTCTTGTCCGTGCTCCCCGCGCGCCTGCAGAGCTCCTCGACGCAGGCCGGGTCGCAGACGGTGTCGTCGGCGCCGTGCACGGCGAGGAGCGGCAGCTCCACCTCCTCGAACCTCCCCTGCAGCTCCCTGCAGACGCGGAGGAGCTCGAGCGCCGTTGCGGCGCGCGGCGGCGCCGTGGTGCGGCGCGGGGACGCGAGCGCCAGCCGCCGCTTCCAGTCCATCTTGAAGGAGCGCTCGGGGATGTTCCCGCGCGTGAACGCCACGCGCCAGGTGGGCACGACGGCGGCGGCAGCGGCGAGGAGGTTCTCGAGCGGCCAGGGCGGCTTGAACCGCGGGCTGACCCCGCACATGGCGCCGTTGAGCACGGCCCCGTCGCGCCAGAGGTCCCTGCGGCGGAGGTGGAGCAGCAGCGCGATGGCGCCGCCGAGGGACTCCCCGTAGAGGAAGCAGGGGAGCGGGGGCGGGTAGTCGGCGCGAAAGGCCGCGAAGGCGGCGTCGCAGTCGTCGAGGACGGGCGCGATGTCGGGGATGTGGCCCGGGAGGCCCTCGGAGAAGCCGTGGCCCTGGTGGTCGAGCGCCGCGACGGCGAACCCCGCGGCGGCGAGGTGGACGGCCGTGAGCTGGACCATCCAGCTGGACTCGCCCGTGAAGCCGTGCACGACGGCGACGGCGCCGAGGACCGGGGCGCCGGCGCGGGGCGTCCAGCGCTGGGTGAAGATGCGGAGGCCCCGCGGGTTGACGAAGGAGGAGGTGGTGTGGGTGACCCCGTGGCGCGCGTAGAACTCGTCCGGGGTGAGGCGGCCGAAGGGGCTCCGCTCGTCGGCCTCCGCGATCGGGTGCACCATCTCGCCGCCGCCGCCCGCTAGCTAGCTTGGCTCCCAAGCCCTGCCTGCTGCTCGGTCCACTCTTGTAGCGGGGGTGGGGTGGAAACCAAACAAGGGGAGCGTTGGACTGCCCCCCGCGCCAGTTTTATTGGACTCTCCTCCGGTGGGTGGGCACTGGGCACTGGGCACTGGGCACTTGGCCAGTCCGATACGAAAAAAGTCCAAGGCACGGCACCAAACGTGTTGGATGGGTCCCTGCTTCCGAGCGGGCAGTCCGTTTGGGCACCTTCCCAGCTGTCACAGGACACGGCAAATGGAAATGGTGATCGCAATTTGTTAATACTAGTTTGTAGATGCTCTGCGACGTACGGTATCCAATCAATGCCCGACCGTCCGTCATCGTGAAGCTGTGCTCCTCCCAACCACCCTGGGGCCGGGGCGCAGGCTGGACCGCGGCGGAGGAGGAGGGAGCCACGGGGATTGGATAGCCGCGATAGAGATAGGCAACAGAAATCGTACCGGAAAGGATTCTGCATTCAGTTCTCGAACCCGCTTCGTCACTGCACCTCCGGTTCTAGGCACGCGCGGAGACATGTAAAAGGAATTTCTCTAAATCTCAATCGGTTGATCATAATTTTCTAGAGCCGTGCGATGAAGATTCCTAAATTTTAATCTAGATAACCGACCGGATTTTAAAAAGGTCGATTCTAATCTTGTATAATTTTGAGCTAAATATGCATAAGAGTCAGATGGACTGCAAAGAGAACGTTAGGTCATTGACCTGTTACCACACCTAGCCTTGTGCATCGCGAGTCGAGGCTGACGGTGCACAGAGCGATAGATAAAATGGAAGGGCCACGAGGAACATAAGAATTAGCTCGGCAGATTGTTGCCTAATGAGGTTTATTTTTAATGGTTTCAGGATTTGATGCATCATCATGTACCGAATGATGGCAACCAATAGCTAAAAACGAGGGGGGGTAGCTGAAAGCGAAGGTCGCACAGGACGCAAGGTCGAGACTCGACAGAGAGGCTGTCACCTGTCAGGCTGACGTATACACGGCAGGGGAACGTCCCAATCCCCTTCTTCTCTCCTGGACCACAACAGGATTGCGGTGCCAATTCACTGCACTGTCTCCATCAATATTTGTTTGCCGAGGCTCTGATATTACCTACTGTTTTCAACAAACAAAATGACCAACAAGAAGTTACTGTATCCGAGAGTGTTCATCGCGGTAGCTGTTCCTATCATTGTACATGTTTCTTCTCTCCTTTTCTGCGGTTGCAAGTCTGGTTGTTTTCTTTTCATGTTATAAACCATTTTTTTATGGTAAAGTTTGTGCTCCTTCCGTGCTTGCCGTTGGGGAGGCAACTGCGCCTGCGTGCGTGTGGTAGTGCCATGGTATCTTTCAACACTTGAAATTTTGCGTCAACTTTCTAGAACAAATGCTCAAAAAATGTTAACAAAATACTAATAAACAGTTTCTACCTTTGGCGCCACTAGTCTAAATAGTATTGTCGCTTCGAAGAAACTTGAGTGGAGGCCTTTTCCTTTTTTTTCTATTTTAAAAAGCTCAATTCTTTTAAATAGCCAAAAAAAACCGTTGTCTTGGGCATTCACCATGCGAGCATTAAAATCTAACAACTACTGTTTAGCCTCATATCATCCTTTCTTGACTTAGTAAATACATCATGTTGTTCCTCATTTAATCTTTCTCAGGGGAAATAACGGATGGCTCCATCAACAGGGGAGGTTGTCCTCTGCCATTTCAACCATCACAATCCGTGATGGTAGCACTAGCACAAGAGAAAAAACCTATTTACCTTTTTTCAAGGGAAAAAAGATGGGGGGCCCATCGCTTGTGGCCATGATTATATTTTTCTTGAAATTGTTGGTACTGTTTTTATGCCTAAGATTTTGCATCTGCTCCGAGGAAACCTGAGTGGAGGCATTTTCCTTCTTTTTCTTTTTAAAACCCCAATTCTTTTAAACGGCAAAAAAAAACTGTTGTCTTGGGTATTCACCGTGCGAGCATTAAATCGAACAGCTACTATTTAGTATCCTATCATCCTTTCTTGACTTAGTAAATGCATCATGCTGTTCCTAATTTCATCTTTCTCAGGGGCAATGGCTGATGGTTCCATCAATAGGGAGGCTGTCCTCTGCCATTTCAACCGTCACAATCCGTGACAGTAGCACTGGCACAAGAGAAAAAAAAAACCTATTTACCATTTTTTGGGAAAAATGGGGTCCCTATCGCTTGAGGCTATGATTATATTTTTTCCCTTGAAATTGTTGGCACTGTTTTATGTCTACGGTTTTGCATCTTCTTCTTCTTCACTCAACAAGTCACTATGTTCTGTTTTCGTTTTACCATTTTTCCAGCTATCTTTCATGAAAAGATTCATCGTAATTCGTATTTGCAGATTGGAGGAGAGATCGTCTTCCTTCTTCACCTGAACATAGCCACGGGTCAGCTTCTTCGTTGCAAGAGGGGTCTACCGGGCGGCCGGGCCTCACCATGACAGGAAATTCAGTTCTTGAATTACAGGAAATGCGGTAAAGAGAACACTTCGCGTCAAGTGGCAGCCGCATCTTGACATGTCTGTTTGGCAGTATGGACCATGCACATTCCCATATAACTGCAAGAGTACAGCTTCATCCATCATCGCAGGCAGGCAGGCAGCTCGCTGCATGTGGATGGACCATGGCTGCCTGACCCGAACCAGAGCTCCTGGGGTCCTCAACCCTTTCCCAACCTGTGGTACTGTGGTAGCAGGCTATCACCTAGCAGCCTGCTACGGCCAGCACTGGTGAAGTTGCTGGACCGATTCATGGTATGGTGTCCTGCAATCGCCGCACCCCGGCACGGCCAATCTCCGATCCGGAGCAATGGTGCGCCGCTCAGAGTTCACGTGGCCAAGGACATGGTTAGGTGCATCACAGTCCTTGTGTTCCTTGGTGGAGTGCATCACTGTTCAGTGTTCCTCACGAGTCACACCACTCGCCGCCCACCGCTGTCTGGTGCCAATCTTTCTTTCGGGACTGGTGGTATCACAAGGGCTCTTTAGCTGCAAGGTCCAACCACATCAAAACAGTGTTGAAAAGAACAGGGCCTGGAGAAATCATGCAGTGACAAGGCACAGAGATCCGCAAGCCAAGTTGCAATTACATGGCATAATTTCATCCCTTTTTTTTTCATTTTGGATATAGAGGTAGCACAACATGACAGTTCACAGTTGTTTGGAACTCCAGAAGCGGTTAAGAAAACCAACCAACAATTTGGGTCAGGCTTTTTTTTTTACCTAGGCAAAAGCTGATATGTACACTAACTTACATGACGATCCATCACTTATGTTTGATATGGCCACCGACTTTGGCTGCCAGACTACAGGATGCACACGCATCAGAGACCCTAAGACGTCTCTCTGCTTCATTCAGCAAAAACTTTGGGTTTCCGGACCCTTTGGCTCCTCCTGCTATTTACAGCCACCAGCACAGCCTTCTCAATCTTCAGATTCAAGGGGCCACTTTCGGTCTCTTTCTTTATTGCAGAGGGCGCGTTTCCAGCCTCCTGCTTCTTTGTAGCTGAGGATGGGTTTTCAGTTTTCTGCTTCTTTGTTGCTGAAGATGGCTTCCCAGCTTCCTGCTTCTTCGGTGCTGCAGATTCACGCTTCTTCGCGTCTGCAGGTTCCTTTCCAGTTTTGCGCTTCTTCCCAGCTGAGCAAGCGGTCATGGTTCCCAGTCCTGTTGCAGCAGAGGGAGTGCTCCCAGTTTTGTTATTTGCAGCTAAGGGTGTGCCCTCAGTTTTCTCCTTTGAAGCAGGTGTTTTGGAGGCCTCTTTCTTCTGCTTCTTGGTGAAAAAAGAGCCTTTCTTCCTCCTCCTCTTCTTAGGTTTCAGCTCCTGCTTGTTCTGAAGGGAGACAGGCTCCACCCCTGGAGAAGAAGTGCTATTTGTTTCCACTGGAGCACAAGTGTTCTTCACTTCTGCTGGAGAAGAAATGTTCATTTCTGCTGGACTAGAAATGTTCTGGCCTCTGGAGGGACTTCCAGAAGGCAGATGCCTGGCCTTATCTAACTGCTGACACGCTTCATTGACTGTTTGATTGTCTATGAGGATATCATCAGTGTTCTGTGAAAAAAGAAACAGTAGTAGAATCAACTAAATGCCAAAGCAAATATATTATCCAAGAAGCTAACATGTTCCCCGTTTTTTTCTGGAAATGGTTCAAAATCAGTGAAATAGTTTTAGATAATACAAATAGAGAAAAATACTCAATACAGCATAGCCACATCTCCACATTTAAGATTTCAAAATTGTCATAGAAACGTAACTAAGTTACTAGTATTGTGTGTTTAGAAATCAAAGTTCAAAATGAATTGACCTGCAAATTTCACTAGAGATATCTTCTACCTATGCTGACACAGTATATATCAATATCGAATTCTGGATGGATCTGATTCACAAACATCATAACAAATTTTAGATTAGTATTGGTACTGATGCATAGGAACATGCAGGCATCTGACATGGGCCCATACCTAATGCCCAAGATATAACTAAAAATTCCAGGTTCTGCTGGGAAATAGCATCTGTTTACATGGAGATTACACTTATTTATTTAAAAGTAGACAAGTAAAGTCGCAATCCCTACGATATTTTACAGATGCGGGACTTTATACACCTGTGCATATAGATATTGAAATTCCAACTTGAAAGCAGTAATTCTGAGGGGATCAACCAAATCCAGACAAGCACTAAATAATTAAACAAGGAATAAGAATAAGCAAAGGACCAAAGACTTACATCTTTGCATAAATCCCCAATATGACCATTTGGTATGGTGTCAGTACCAAAGAGTAGGTTCACTGTGACAGCTTTCTCCGTCGAGTGATTGCACTCGCCCCTTTTTTCTTCAGCATTCTTATTTGCATATTTCATATGAGCGTCAGTTTCCCTGTCAGGCAAAGCAGGTCTCCCTGAAAGAGCTGATCCATCATCATCCTTCAGCAAAATGTTTAGATTCTTCCTTTTCTGTGGTTTAGTATATCGACACTTTGTATAAGAGAACGAGCGCTTTTGAGTATGCTGCCTCTTCCGAGGCACCCTGACATGAGTATTGTCCTCAGAAAGTGCCAAATTTTCTCCTCCAGAATGAGCCTTGCTGAGACGTTCTTGCAGCAGATGAACTCTAGACTGGAGCCCATCGATGGTCATGAGAGTGTCCTTTAAAGTGAGTTGCTCAAAAATCATATTATAATTCTCGGAATCAAGCAATGTAACAGTGTCAAGTCCACCTCTGATACTGCCATCAACTGCATTAAGAATGAACCAAATACAATACATAGTTAACACTTGCCTGACAACTACTCAGGATGAGAATATAGACGAATTGCATTTTCTGCATGGCTAACTAACTAAACCCCAAGTGGCTATGTGTGTCCATCAATCTATCCAAAAAAGGAATGCTACCCAAAAAACCAATGAAACCATAGAGGATCAGAAAGGTGTTGGACACATTTTAATATATATGGCTATACAAACTACTCACTCTGTCAAAATATATAGGGTATGCACGTTTCTGGAAAATTCAAACTTTGTATATTTTGATTTATGCTTACTCAAATAATAAGTATGTCTAGTGTATAAAATCATACAGCTACATTCACATCCCAAAGTGCTTTTTCTCTATATTCATTTTTATAGATAAGCAATGGTCAAAGTCTAGTTTGTTCTCGAAAATGGTCAAAGTCTAATTTTGAATCCTGGCAAAATAAAAATTGAAGATCCTGTCAACATAAAATACCCTATATACTTGGATGGAGGAAATATTTGCTTGGATACTCCACAAACAATAAGGAGAGGTATTAAGATAAAATGGCTGGTACCTATCTACACAAGAGCTAGGTCACTTCGACCAAACAGATTTTGTCTCGGTAACATATAAGCATTTAACCTTGACCACTAAAGTACTAATATAAGCATTAAAATGTGTCATATAAAATGACATATTAGTAGATTTGCCATGTTAAGTGCTTTCAAGCAATGATATTTTTCATATTTTTACTGACATATTAAGTAAAGTCAAAGGTGTGTGCCGGAGACTGGTAATGCCCAAAACAGAAAGTAAAATGGGAGTATATAGTAACAACTAAGAACCATGTGGCAACAAGGTTACATTTGGCATTTTGGATTTCTAATGACTCGACTAATTAATCATTGACCTTCGATTAAAACATAAGCATACACCTTTGCTAAAACACAATCATATTCCTAACAAAAGCAAACTTTTTCTCACAACCAGGTCTGGAGCTAACACGGTCTAATGTAACTTTGTAAATACCATGCTTTCAATTTTAACTTCAAGGAAAAGTTTGACCAGATGGGCACATTCATACCTGTATTGCCACAATCGTCATCAATTAAGACACCATCAGTTTCAGCTCCCTTATTTTGTTTGTCTGCGAAATATTGAAAGATTCTTATCAGTAACAACTAAAACCTGGAGCAAAATCAACATGGCCATGAATAAATTGATGTACTATCACTACATAACAGTAGACATAATTGGATGTCGGACCATGATAGTATGACAATATCTGGTGTTTCTTGATGTACAAGGATGCATCAACATTTTCTTCATGTCTCTTCCTCTTTCTCCTCTCCATGATACTGTTCCGATGGCCTTTGTGAATCTGCATTGATTCTGACATAGAACCATTTGCTTTGCTTACTGTTTGTTGTACTTCCTTTTCTTTCTTGATTAGAGCAAGCTCCCTGTCATACTTTGATACTTGACATGACAGCTCCTTCATACGCAACTCTAACCACTGGCATCTCCACAGAATTGGACGAACAGAATTCCTCCACTCAGCTGTCACCTTTTTCCTTCTGAAGGGTAATCCCATATCACAAAATTTGCCCAAAAAAAGGCGTGTCAGAATAACAAAACTGTACACTATAACAAAATATTATAAGAATATAACAAGTAGCTGCTTGCTCCATATACCTATAAAATTACAGGTTAGCTAACACTTTGAAGCACTCATAAGGGTAGTTTAATTATCAATTTCCTTGTACATGACTACAAATTATAGTTTTAAAGCATGAATATCAAAAGTAAGCATGCACAAATCAGAAGCATACTCTCAAAGAAAGAGAATAAGCATGAAAAACACAATACAAAGTGCAAAATGGAATCTATAATGGTCTACAGCATTAAAGATAAACATCATCAATGATGGTTCTGATCAGTACGCATATCTATTTGTTGATTTGAATTCCAGGCTAAGAACTTATTTTGTGAATTCAGAATGTCATGCTTAGCATATATTATTTAATATAAAACATCTAGGTGAACTTTTTCTGAAAAAAAAAGAAAGAAAAATGGCAAAACTAACCCAGGACTTTCTCTCTAACCAGAAGGATATTGGTGCTTGATGTGTCAATCTTTAGCGATTGATACGTTACTGAATTGACAGACATGGTTCCCCATGAACCCATGAGAGCATCTCCAGCAGATTGCTCATCTCTCATACCCTATATATTTTCTCTCTTCATTGTCAATAACACTTTTTGTAGTTTTGGTAGCAAGTGCTATAGCAGATTACTCAATGGATAGGGTGGAGGAAGGAATCCCCAACATTTGAGCAAGAGGGAGGTGTGTTTTGGCGACCACCAAAAATTTTTTGGTATTGGTGATGGAATTGGTAATCTGCTGGAGCACCTCCCACTACCAAAAGGATAGTTTTTTGGTATTGGGGAGAGAGATGAGTAATCGCTGGAGATTCTCTAATCATTATCGTGGAATTAAATATTAATCGACCTGGTTGTTGAAACCAAAGTCCTTGTCGAATAGAATACTATAGATTTACAATGCTTTTGAAGAAGTTACAATTTGCTTAATTATCCTTTTAAATAGCTATGCTTGCAAATGGAAGACCATAGAGGTATCCGGAAATTGCTTTTTCTGATCGTGGCAGACATACTTGGCATAAGTGGCATTTCTAAGGATAGAATACATTCTTTCTGTATGTTGCCATTGATCCACCTGCTTCTATTATGCTTTTTGGAAGAATTGGGCAGAAATTATACCTGTCTTAATCTATAAGGTGCTATCATCACCTTCTAAGTTCTAATATTTCAGACACAAATGATGAACGGAATGTACACTGGAAATGGAAGATATTGACGACAAGGTACTAATTACTACTGAATCATTTCTTTCCATTTTAGGTACACCGATCCTCTTTGTCGCTTCCGCAGGAAGGAAGGTGCAATAATTAAAACATAGAAAATCTGTCAAAACCCTACACTGAAACACACAAGTTGTAACCTTCCATTTGATCACCGGGAGCGCAGGAGCGGGAAAACCAAACACTAAAACACATCAGCACCTAACTGCCTAGCATAGTCATGCTCGTTCTACCACGAACCAGCGTGGGCATAATCATGAACAATCATCATATCAGTAACATTCAGAGTGCACGAGGAACTGACAAAACGACTCACCTAGGCGGCTTTAAGGGCCGACGAGCTGAGATGCCAGAATTCACCTCCGGTTCACCCCCATCCGCCTCACCTTCGGATCCGGAGAAGGTGTCCCCGAACGAGCTCGAGCACTCGGTTGTATCATCTTCCTCACTCGAGCACTCGGTTGCATCATCCCCCTCACCTTTCACGAGATCAGGAGGCGCCACCAGAGGGCCACCATCCGCGCAGACGGCCTCGGTTTTCACCACCACCATGCTGCTCCGGTTCCCAGCACCGCCGCCGCGGTCGTCCTCAGCATCCATGGATGGAGAAGGAGCAGGAGCGGGCGCCATAGAAACCCCACCGGAATGAATCCCCCCCCCCCCCCCCCCCCCCCCCAATCTTCCTTCAGAGAACCCTGCGGATGGACGGGATCACTCTCAGCGACGAAATTCCGAGGAATCGAAGGAACTCAACAAGGGGTAATCAGGGCGAACCCAGTGTACGACATGGGCGTGCACATGTACGCCCGGTAATTTTTTTGCAGAAATCGAAGAACCGGCCAAGGGCGGGCGGACCGCCGCTCGCCGTGCCGTCGCCTTCCAATGGGGAAGGAGGAATCTGGCCTCAGCCCGTGCGGATCGCCATGGCGTAGGGCGGTAGGGGGGAGGATTATTAGTGGGGAGGTCGAGATCGGGGCGCGATCGCTCGGGGCCGCGGCTCAATCAGTCCGTCGCGAGGGCCGAGCTGCGGGGAGGTGGCATCTGCGGATTTTGTTTCGAAGCGGAGCGGAGGGAGGAGGTTGGAGGCGAGCAGGCGCCAGTTACGAGCTTCCCGTTCCCCTCGTTGCGGCAGTGGGCGAGGTGTGTCCACACCGCTCGGCGAGGTGTGTCCACCGCGCCACCTCCCTCCGGGACCCACGGAACCCACCTCCCTACTGTGCTTCGAGAGAAAAAAAATCTTCTACTGCTGTTGAGTATTCATGTTTTTTTTTATAAGAGTGATTATTCATGCTTGAGTCACTGTCTGGACATCCGAGGTCCCAGTAGGGAAGGGCGGAACGCAGGGTTGCCACTCCATTTGGTGTTCTGCGATGACAAATTCAATGTTTGAGCGTATCCTTCATTCCTTCTGTGTGTAAGAGTTGGGAACTGATGTACCAAACTCCTCCACTATCATTGGAAACTGAAGGTCCAGGCCATTTTGGGTTTGGGGCCTCCATAGCTCACAACGTGATATTGGTAGTTCTAAGTGTGACATCCAATGTGTGTATATGGTTTTAGTGCCATAATCTGAAGGTAGAGCAGCGACATAAAGCAAGGACAATTGTGACAAGTCATGGCATCAGAATAGTTTCCCATCATCAACCCAAAACAAATTGTCAAACTAACAGCAGAAGTAACAGAGCCTAGATCCAGAACTTGAGACATCTGCCGAATGGAAAATACATCTGAACGCGATGCACACCACCTGGATTTTACACGCTTAGCAACACAGCACTTACAAGCTACAAGTTAAAGACATAAAACGAACTTGATGGTTCTGGACGGCTTTATGGCAGCATTGCAACCAATGTACTGGCTAGGATACGTTGCCATCAAATTCAAAGATCAATTGCATCGAAATTACAAAAGAATCATCTCCAATTCTACACTTTAGCATGATCACAGTTGCAGGAATGTCAAGTGAGGTGGAGTAATGCCATACAGCCACGTCAGGATAAATGCACGAATTAGGCGCTCACAGGATACGCTCACAGGATAAATGAACAAGGCAGTTGATAAAGGTTGGACTAAGGTAGCATGGGATATTTCGTTCGAGAATACCTAAAACATAATGAGATCAAAGCTCTCAAGTACGCCACAATGGAGACTAAAACGCGATATATATACAGTCACACTGCCACAGCAAGGACCAAGTAATAATGGGAACTAAACATTTAGGTACTTAACTCCTTCAGGTGAAATGAACTTAACATAGGCCATAGCGACAATCTTGAGACGCAGCAGATCAGAAGAGGAATCAGCAATTTATCATGGGACTTTCTAATCATTCAGGTACGAGGATTGGCTGATGATGTCTTGGATGCCAAAGAGGCTATATAATCTGCAGTTTCATACAGTTCCTTCCTCCTCTGAGCAATTGTTGCTTCCATGAAATCTTTATGCTCAGCAATGGAATCAATAAGTTGCAGCAGCTCTCTCACAGCTGCCTGAGTTTCTTCATCATCTTTGAGTATTGCATCTTGGAGCCGCTTCTCCGAATTCTACCAAATCAAACAGAATTTCTTTTCAATTATCTGTTTGTGAATGTGTTAAGCTAATAAAGGAACAAAACAAATACGAAAAGTACCTTCAAAAATTCGTCTGCCTCCGTTTCAACAGAAATCAAATCATTGTACTTTTTCTCCAATTCATCTTTCATTCGTCTCGCATCAGCTGTGCATCTTGAGTCATCATTTGTGATTTCACGATCCAGCAAGTTCAAACGAGCAACCATCTAGGCAACAGAAAATACAAGATGTTTGACGTTATTATTTTGCAATAATTATTCTGTAAGAGTCCAGAACAACTTGAGCTGTATGGTAAAAGCCACAGGGCCAAGCACTTGTCCATATTGATAATTGTTTAGGATCACCGTGAAAAAGAGACTGGGATAAGGAATTCAAGAACACCCGAAAAAGGCTGCAAGCCAGAGTAACATCTTATAGATGAAATGCTCCTACACAGAGGGCAGAAAAAACAAAATCCATTTACAAGTATTTGACAACTGGTACAACACCAGACTGATTATTCATCATTTTATTTCTCCGACTGTGAATTAGCCTCCAAGATACTCATTAACCTTGCATACATAAAAGTTGTAATGGAGTTCTTTAAGACACTGCGGCGGCTCCTTTTGTTTTGACGGAAGTACAAATTAAATTCAGATAAAAGGTGGCAGGACATCCACATATGTGTTAACAAATAAATCATGCCCGCTGCTCTTACTGAAAGAGAATACGGCTTGGGAATAGTAGATTGATTATGGGGTGCAAAGCACGTGTACATATATAGGCAAGGAGGTCCTAGGAGTGGTTTATAGAATAGCAACAAATCAGGAAGATCCCATAATCTAATTTACAGCACATCAGTGAAAGGCAGATCATTAGAAAAGGCATCAATTTACATGAAGAAGTAAAAGGAGATCTTTACAAAAGACATAGATTAGATAGCCCTCAAACCTAATTTACAGCACATCAGTATAGTCCATGGGACAAATCCAAAATCCGATTTACAATAACAGCAAAATTGATTTTTTTTCATAAGTCAAATCCATTCTTCATGTTTACTTCACCATAAATTTCATGAGTAAATATATATTAAGATAAAAGGGTGGTAGGGCATCTGCCTAATATTTAACAAATTGATGATGCCCCCTGCCGCACTTCTCTAGTGAAAAGGCAGATAATTAGAAAAGGCATAGATTACATAACGCTCAAGTTAAATCACAACACATCAAAGTATAATTATGACATAAATCCAAACTTCAATTTCCAGTAACAGCCTCAATGAATCATAATTGGTCAAGTTCAAATACTAAGGGCTTCGTCACCACCAAGTTGATGTGTAAATATGCTCAGTGCCCACTCCCATTTATAGGAAGCACTATTCTTCCTGATTTTAGTAACTTAAAGCTTAAAAAGGTTTATTACTGGTAAATACTGCCAATAAAATACTACAAGGGCCAGCAGGAAAGCTTTATCAAGTTGAAGTAAGTGACTGTATGACTCTAGAAACTGGTCTACATCAACATCTGACTAAATATTCATGTGTTGTTGTATCATCATGACATACTACAAGAAAATATTGGTCACCAAACTGTGTAACTAGATTATAGTCTGGTCGATAGACTTACCTCGTCATGTTTAGCCTGGAGACTGGAAATATAACTCCTTTTCTCCTCCAGGATTTTAGCACTTCCTTGCAGCTCCTTTTGTAGATCAACAGACTCTGCAAGATTTGAGACAGCGATCCTTTTGTTCTCCTCAGAATGAGCCAAAAGTGCAGGTTTCAGTACTGTTTTGTAACCAGGACCTAGCATCTCAGCAGGTGAGGACCCTTTTGAATTTATCCTGTACTGAAAATCAATACCAGGTTTCAACCTGAAAAGTGACCCAGCTGTGTAAGAATTGGTTAATTGGTTCGAGAAGAATGGAGAGGAACAAATTCAAAGAATGAAGAAACTACAGTAGACATTGCGGCACATTCATACTTTTTGAGGGCCTGGTTGCATCGCTCGGCAAGCCCCTCAAGCTCCTCAAGCTTGGTAACCAGCTTAGCATCAAGCTCCCAGCCCTTATCCTCCAGTGCCGCCTTCCCATTCTCGGCATTGGCAATGTCGCGCTCAATTGCCTGCATCTCCCTATGCATCCTCTCGACATCCCTGACATTCACCGCCTGAGTATCCACTTTCTTCAACAGGTCCTGATTTTCAGCAGCAGTGCGTCGGGCGTCCAACACTTTTGCCTCAAGCTCCTTCTCCAAATCCACCAACGCCTCTTCCCTTTCATCGATCTTAGTTTTCCAGGTCTTCACCACCGCCTCAAACTTGTGAACGTCTGCAGTGAAGGCCTCTTTCTCCGCCTCCAGTGCCTCCAGCCGAGAGGGACCAGAGGTGAGCTTATTCACCTCGGCCTCCAATTCCTGCGCCTCCTTCTCCACAGCACGGAGTGTTGCCACGGCAGCCTCACCGCTCGTCCGGGCTTGGGAGAGGTACTCCTGGTCGAGGGCTTCGACGGCGTCGTCGTCCCCCGACAAGAAGTGGCGGTACCCCTGGGTGGTATAGAGCAAGAGATCATTGGGTGGGGCTTGGGCGGCGGAAGAGGCCTCCGCATCGCAATACTGGGCGAAGATGGTGAGCCAGTGGAGTACGGAGAGGAGCGGCGGCCACGAGTGCGGGGTGCCGGGGGCCTTGAGCGCGGAGCGGGTGATCTTGTAGGGGCATCCGAGGAGGCGAAGGGCCTGGATGAGGTCATCCTCGAAGGTGGCCTCATTGGGGGGGAAGTCGATGCGCTCGAGGAGGATGCGGAGGGCGGCCTGGATGTCGCGCGCGGAGGGGAGCGGCCCGCGGAGCGTGACGGCGGGGGCGAGGTAGGCGTTGACGACGCGGAGAGCGGCGGCCTGCGTGGCGCGGTCGGAGAAGTTGGGGGCGGCGCCGACGCCCGCGCCGACGGAGGAAGCGCGGTGGCTGCTGCATAGGCTGGCGACGTCGGAGTCGCGGCGGGAGAAGGCGGAGTCGAGGTTGCGGATGGGGATGGCGCTGGAGTCCAGCGCCGGGGTGGCCTCAGCCGCGGAGGGCGCCAGGGAGGGCTTGGGGAACCGCCGGCCGCCGCCGCGCCGCATGGCCGCAGCGGATCTTGAGAGGATTTGGGGGTTTCGAAATGGAGCGGCGGCAACGGGAACCGCGGGCCGGAATGGAATGGGGTTTCCGTTTTTCCGTGAAGCCCTTGCGAAGTTGTGATATCAGGCAATGGTTTCCATTTTTCCTTGGAACGGCAGAGTAGTACTATGAGTCATACGAGTGCAGCGCTTTTTTTTTTTCACAAACACGAGTGAAGCGTTTTCGAAATACGGGAGTACTCCGTACGTATTTTATATGTTTTTATACGTGTGCTACTTCCTCCTACGACGGAGGAATTATATTATTATATTTGCTGAGTCTGTATATATATTGTGTACAATTGTTTTTCACTCACGTTCTCCTTGTTAAATTCATTTTCACTAATTGATAGCTCGATCTCGATGCGGTGGAAGTTTACAAGTGTGGTTTTCAGATAGCTCAACCTGGAAAACAAATGGTTTTGATGCCCCATCCTCCTCCGGTACACCATTGTATTATGGTAAGCACTCTTCCTCCAACACCTCTTTAACAATCACTCGCCGCGCGTCGCTGCCTTTGGAGCCTCGAGGTTTAACCATCACAGCAAAGATTCATGTTCAACATATAACTCATGTTGGAGGGTGTTTAGCAGGACTCCTCCTGAGCACTGGCGGAGCCAGGGAGGGGCCAGCAGGGCCGTGGCCCCCCTCAACGGGGGCGGGCGGGTGGGGAGGGATTTTTTATCTCTATGTGAGAGGCAAATGATCTAATATAATTATTGTTACATAGGAGTTTTAGTTTATACAAGTTTCAGAGAATGATCAAGTTGCTAGCTCCTAATTAATTCTAACAAAATTAGGATATGCTTCACGTTTACATATACGATAGACAAGCTAATACATGTTGTAATTTTAGTGCGCATGGACCAAAGCTATCAATTTTCTTACTCACATGTACTTCACCATGGCTATACGAGAAGCACCCTTAGTACCTTCAAATTCTTAATCCTATTGCATGATGGCTTCATAGGTCGATGCACACGATAGACGAGACACCACTAGGACTTCACTTTGCTGCGATCATCCGGCCTCCAAGCGCGCCCGGACGCTCTGGATGCTGGACGCCGCATCTAACTCTAATCCTACATATAGGTCCTAACCATGTAGGCTGCGGCGAGCCAGTGACTCGTGATATTACTAATATATGGCTCGTTTACGCTAAATCATTCAGTTTTTTCTTGTTAATTTTTTTCCTTGGTCTGTGTTACTCTATAGCCAATACTCATATTAATATGAGTTATGAGTAGTGTAAATATTTTATGGAATATATATATGTATATATAATTCTTATTTATTGACCATCAAATTATATCGATATATTGGGCCGGCCCCCTCTATGTAAAATTCCTGGCTCCGCCCCTGCCCATGAGAGGCTACTGTAGAGGAGCCGGAGCCGTTTGCTCTGTTTTTTCACTCCAAGCACATTGTTGTACACGTATAGTATGATGATGACTATCAGGTTACCTTCCACCCTACCAACTCATCCCGATCCGAAATGTGTCAGGTGGGAGCAAAGCAAGAGCCCAAAAATGTTCTCGGCAAGACAGCATCAAATCGCAAGACTCCACAAAAGAAAAAGAAAAACCGCAACAACTGTTAGAGCAACACAATTCAAGACCACAACTGTTAGAGCAACACAATTCTCGCACCACTCCTGGGCTCCTGGCAGCGTTTCATCGCATATACAACACAAAATTCTCATCCCTGCCTTTTAACCAAGTTTCATCAGTTATTAGTAGACGGAAACAGGGGTAATGATCCATTAAAAGCAATTTTTCATCCCTGCCTTTTAACCAAGTTTCATCAGTTATTAGTAGACGGGAACAGGGGTAATGATCCATTAAAAGCAATTTCTCATCCCTGCCTTTTAACCAAGTTTCATCAGTTATTAGTAGACGGGAACAGGGGTAATGATCCATTAAAAGCAAATTCTCATCCCTGCCTTTTAACCAAGTTTCATCAGTTATTAGTAGACGGATACAGGGGTAATGATCCATTAAAAGCAAACGGAATGGCTATCAGTGACCATGGCAACAAGGACGAGAACGGAACAGAAGTAGCAGTTTCCCAACCATCATCACCGTACACCAGCTCCTACCTGACAATAATGGAAACAAGGCTGCATACGCCAACTAGTTCTTGGACACCACTCTCCAACTCAACACAAGGCTGCATACACTGGCTAGTTCTTGGGCGCATTGCTCTCTAGCTCCTTCCTCAACTGCAGCGAGAAGTCATCGTTGACGTCATCATCATCCCAGTCATCCTCCCATTGCTGAAGTGCTTCATTGCCTTCTTCCTTGTCGTCCCACTCTGGAATTCAGAAGTTAGTGTCAGCCTGACATTACGTAATAACACAAGTACACATTGTTTGAATCTATAATGGTTTTGAACATACAGTTTTGAACTGAACATATAAGTTAGCACTGTGCTTGGACTCTTGCAACAATTAGATCATGACACAACCAAAACAAGGGGGCATGCTATATGTTTTTTTTTCCAAAGATGCTATATGTAATTTGATCCAGAAAGGAATATAAGAGAAACAAAACAAACATCATGGTTATCCAAACGAGCCATGACATAGCATCGCAAAGTTGTTAAACTGGAAACATCATCTGCAGACTAAACTTCTACATCAATCATGCTTTCCAAAATAAAGAAAGCATAAATAGATCTATGACTCGTTCTTTTCAACTTGATCTGCATGTAGCTATGTACAAATGATCTAAGTAGAATAAGGGATCAGTCCTCAGCACA
This sequence comes from Panicum miliaceum, assembly GCA_032594955.1. Lineage (NCBI taxonomy): Eukaryota > Viridiplantae > Streptophyta > Magnoliopsida > Poales > Poaceae > Panicum > Panicum miliaceum. The sequence goes on along the minus strand of CM064060.1, from coordinate 13,290,975 downwards.
AATTACATAGCAATAGGCTGGATATGTTTTTGTTAATATTCTTCTTCATTGCCTTCCAGGCAATTTCAGTTGTTCCAAAATTCATGTACTCCACCCAGTCAAAAGTTATTTTTCATCCAAGAATATGCTGTGTGTGTAACAAACCCCCATTTTATTTTGACCAATTGCTCCACAAACATTTAGACTGGACGTACGAAATTGCTGAAAATCTGTCTATGAAAATACTTCCACAATACTAATTTTGTGAGTCTGCCAAGATGTTGCCATGGAAACTAGTGGTCAAAGTTATGTACTGAAGGGCTGAATCAGTGCTCTAAATCACGCTTGTGATGGGAGTGACGGATAAGTGAATCTGGTACCTTATTATAGATAAATGAATCACAAATCTTATCCAAAGAAAAGCTCCCTATCTCGTATACATAAATAAAGCACAAATCTTATCAAGAGCTCCTGTTCAAATTGAATCAGCCTGATATCCCAAACATTGTCTAGCTCAAAGACCTTGGATTGTAAAATGGAATTCCCTAACTAGGCGGAATCAGCACAGACAAGAGCAAACCTGCCCAACAATGCCCAATTTTGGAGCAGCAGGTTAACCAGGAACTACAGAATCAATCTCCAATTGCTGAACTAAGCAATGGATCGCTCGCTTGCAGAATCTACAAGGTGGACAAGCCCTACCTTCAAGCACGTATGCACAAGTAACAGGCAAACCCTGACTCTTCCACCAAAGCACAACAAACCCGAACTGAGCTAATATGCCAGAAACCCTAGCCTGCTAGCCAGATCCCACAAACGGGCAACGGCGCCATCTACCAGATCTACTACCAGCGCATCGAGGACTTCGACAGCAATACGAAGAAGGGGGGATTCGATGCGGAAACGGTACCTTGATCGATCTCGAACTCCTCGAACTCGTCGTCGTCCTCGAGCAGGTCCATCTTGGCCTCCTCCGTCACCTCGGGCTTCGCCGGCTCCGCCATCGGGACTCGCAGCACGGTCCGGCACGAAACGAAGCCTGAAGTTGCGGAGAGAATCGACGGGAATTAGAATTAGTTCGTGTGGCGGCCGGCTTAGGAAGATCGAGAGGAACCAGACGGACCTGGCCTCTTAAAACGAGCTCGTCGCACGCCGCCTGCCGAATTGGAGAAGGATGCTTTTTTTTTCCTTGCGGGAGAAGAAGAACGGCGGCCGAGCCGGGGCGTTTTGTTATAGAGGTCGAAAGCAGGGGCCGATGTGTAAACGATTTTTTTTTTTGAGAGAGAGGGATCTGTAAATTAGAGCATCTGCAAGAGTTTCTTATTTTTTCTTCCCAAAATTTATTGTTTGCTAACTCACTAAATAGGTACGGGAAGGGAAAAAAATCTTCTCTAAAAGTTCCACATTTTTTCTCCTCAAAAATCTAAAATTGTGGACCCAAGACGCTTCTGCTCCCACGATCTCCCCCTTGTCGCGATCTCCTCCAGAGCGGCGTCGCGCCTGGACCAGCCGGCCGGCCCTCCACGCCGGGTGATCAATGCCCCCGTCAGGGGATCGGCGCCTCCCGTGCAGCCGGTGCTGGCCCTGCCCATCGCTGCTCGATCTCCCGGTGTCGGTCGCGCCCCCACCACTCGGCCTTCCGGGGACTTCACGCTCTACACCGGCACGCTTGGCACCGCGCTCCTGCTCTTCAGGGCCTACTCGGTCACCGGAGACCGCGCCGACCTCACCACCTGCGCCGAGATTGTGGCCGCTTGCGACGCAGCGCCTGCACCTGCGGGCGAGGAGTAAGTGTATACGGTCGCGTGTTCGCCACCGGTACACTGCTTCATCCGGTTACTTTTGTGGAGTTGACTTGGGACCACTGCAGGTTCGTGACGTTCATATGCGGACGGGCTGGGGTTTGTGCGCTCGGTGCGGTGGTGGCGAAGCACGCCGGGGACGTCGTTGCCGGCCTCTAGGCGTGCAGGGAAGACGCCCACGACAAAAAAATGGCGCGGGAAAGGACGATCGGAAGGAGTGATGGCGTGCATATTTTTACGCACAGGAGAGGAGGATTTGCCAATTATTAGGAGATAGGAAAGGAAAGGGAACTATTAGAGAGAGTTTTTTTTCTTTTTTCTAAAATAACAAGGATGAGAAAGTGAGATTGGGAACTCTTGAAAATGCTGGAGCCAATTGCGTTCGAGAACTCTACCAGAATCCTAGTTTGTGAAAATTCAGGTCCGAGGGTCCGTTCGATTTTTCGACACATTCTGCCTAAGATGAATTTTGATTTGACTTTGGAAGTCTAGGGCTTAATTTTGTAATTTTTCACACTTGTCATTTATGTCAATTCAGTACATGGGAATTAGTACCACACAAGGGGTAAGAGCGAGTATAATAACTGGTTGTAAGTAGGGTGAATGCTGAGGTGGAGAAGAGAGAAGATGAGAGAAAGGAGACGTGGGGTGTAAATTTACAGCCGGTTACAACACAAGAACCAAGATTGTAAGAGAGACAAGTGGATCACGTATTAATGGTGAATAGCTGACTACTATACGAGTGGGCTGATAGATATGATATAAAGATCCTTACATCCAACAACCGGCTCTGTAACAACCAGCAACCTTGATTTAAGGCACTGAGATTTGTTGCCACCTAGCAACATTTGCCATAGGGCAAACTATTTCTTCACCATTCCGATCTTCTTTAAAACAAAGGATTGATGGAGTTGGATCCAATTTCTATAGGAAATTTTCTTACGTATCCACTTTGAAACAAAGAATCGATACGGCTGTAGGATTTAATTCCTATAGAAAGATCTCCTATGTATCCCTTTATAACAAAGAATTGATTGAGTTGTTGGATTAGATTGTTAGAAAAAGTTTTCCTATATGTCCCTTCGATACAAAAGATATCCTATATATCCCTTTGAAACACAAGACATCCAAGAATTCTACAAAATTTCTATGAAATGCTCAATATGTAGAAATTTTGGAAGAACCCAAACATGAAGTTTTGTCATAGCTGAGCATTTTTCGGATCGGGTCGAAGATAGCCAGTTAATTTCATGTATAAAAAACGAGCATAGCACCGTCCATGGGTAACTTCGAACTAGATTCGGACTTCCCACTACTTTTTAGTTAAAGAATAATTAAATTAAATAGTTAGGCCATACTCGGGCTAGCTCGAATTTTTTTACAAGCCTAGTTCCCTCTGACAAGCCTAGCCCTGCAGTGGATGTGGGCGGCCTAAAAACCTAGCGGGCTGCTGGACTCAAACCGAACCTAAAATGCTCGGGTCTATGATCAAAATCTAAAACTTTTCTTTGTCTAAATTTTTGTGGTGTTTCCCGTGTTCTATCCAAACATTCCATTGAAAAGTTTCATGCATTTTTCCCATTTCTACGCGTTCCAAAGGAGGACTCAAGCTAGGGCGTCACAATTTTCCGTGCAAAAATTTAATAAAGTTAAGCCTCATGTGATAGCTCAACTTTCCATTATCGAGAAATATCATGTCTAGGGTCATCCCGAAGACTATCAAAATTCTGACACACTAGAGTAACATAGCAGAAGACATGAATGGATCTGTACGTAAGATCACTAATATCTATTCCCTCTATCTTAAATTAATAAATTTGGCTATATGCATGGCAAAACTACGCACCTTTAGCTAATAATTACTAATAATTTAGTACGATGGAAGTAGAACCCAAATCTGCTTGTTAGGGCTTGGCAGCGAGGGCCGAGAAGTGGCAATCATTTTGATCTAAGTGGCAATCATTTAGATCTCAGGCACCGCCATTTCGTCGACCTACTTTGGCTACAAGGACAAGGAACAAAACTAGCAGAATTCAGGCAAATCTGGTCGTAGTTGCACGATGACGCTACATGTTCCAAAGAAGATCAACTCTGAACCATTCTAATAATATATCAGTAGCACACAGAAACCAAATAACTGAGTACAACGCATCGTAATAATATCTCAGAAGCACACAAGAACCAAATAACCGAGTACATCGACCACTCAACTATGCTTACAAGCGACCAATTGAAAGAGGTGTGTGCCGCTACATAAAAGTGTCAATTTAAAACAGGCTACAGGAGAGTAGATAGTAACACCCACTTACTATAGGGTAAGTGATGAAACCTGAGTGTCAGGAGCCCAGGACACAGAAGTTCAGTTTACACCAGTAGGCTAGGCACAATAAGGCTCTCTTTAGCAATATAATGTAATTATTAAATACTAAATAAGAGAAAACCTCCCAAATGAGGGGGTGCAGTGGCAACAACAGAATCAACTTCCTTCTCTCTCTGTGGCTAGTTGCGCACTGCTTCAAGGGTTCCCTAGTTCAATCAGATCTCACCTGCCAGCAAGTAAAGATTAGGTTAGCATGGAAGTTCCTAGCAATGCCATAATTGTATTTTTTTTTTGAAAGTGTGACATTACAGGAGAACGAGAACGGGATGCGCTTCTGCTCCTGGGGCTTCTGCTCACAGATCTTCCACGAGAAGGCTGCAAAAGAGTTAAATGAACTGCATTGAACAAGCCATTTTTATGATGTAGCATAGTTATGACAAGTGACAAGCTTGGAATACTTACAGAAGAGACAGGGGATCGGGATCTTGATAGCGATCTGCAGAAGGTTCCAGAAACAAAATCCATTACTTAATGATGTGTTAGTAGCACTGAGATACAAAATTGCTATCATTTGAGATACACATAAAGAGGTTTCAATGAATTGGTTCAGAATGGGAGCTACAGTGCTTAGTACAATTTTTGGAGTTTATGCTATCAGGTAATAAGGTCATAAATGAAACTGCAAATAGGCAAACTAAGCAAGATTTATCTTATCTCCCTATAAATGTCAACTTTTTTGAGCTAGAGCAAACTCAGAATGCACATTGACAAGAAAATGCATAGAAAGCATAATTTTTGTGTGTGCAAGAAGCACCATAGACTCTGAAATTTTTACCAGGATGGCAATATCAATTAACAAAAAACTTGTGAATTAACGTCCATTTATATGGAGCCATTGAAATTTAAGCACAATATAGTCGACACACCACGAGATCCACTTCACATATCCTTACTGTCAGTCCTATCTTGCTCCTAGGACTGGTTGTAGCCCACTTGTCATACATGCATCACAATCCAGCTCTACTATCCAAAGTCCCAAACCATCCACTCCGATTCTCAATACATCCAATAATCTATCAATGCAGTCCCCAGATCGCCGGCATGGCCAGATCTAGGAAAAACAAAAGCAAACCTTGAGCAGTGCAGGTTAGCCAGCAAGCTCTTAATGTTTAAGCAGTAATCACTAACCACAGAGTAAATTCAAGTCATGCTAATTCAAAAAGAAATTGGTACATCTGGAAAACGTATCACTGGTGTTATAAGCCAGTAAGCATTCTGAAGTATATCAAATTAAAATTCTGGCACCTAACTTTGTTTTTCTTCTTTAATAAAAAAAACAAGAATGAAAATGAAACATTTTCTTATGCAGCAGGCTATGATTAATATCTATGGTGAATATATATGAATTTCATGCGTAGAGTCCTTTTTTACTCTTTAAATAAAGTAGGAAACATAATTTGGGTCCGCATGTGTATACATTTTGTTTGTTAAATATGGAGAAAAAACTCTGGGTTAGGGATGTATGAAGCTGAAAAATAAGGAGAGGACTGAAGCTTCTCCATGAGAAAAACAAAAACAAAATAGATGCTGCCATGTTATAGAGATGACTGATTGATACAGCCGCAGAAGTGAAAAAAAATCATAGTTTTGAAAGAAGCTAAAATTCTGGTTACCCTATCACTGTCTACTCTAAGCCGTTTCCCCTCTCTAACTTGGCATGCTTATGAAGGATCAACACTCCCCACTTCAGCATTCTAAGATTTATATATAAGTTTGTGGTAGAGAAAACTTCAAATTTTCAAAAAGCATGACCTAGAAGGTGCTTAAATATGTAGAGCTGCACATGTGGAAGTTCGTATAAAGCATGGCAGGCTCTAAGGTTCTAAAAGGCTTTTTGTTTGTTGAACATGTACCAGATGGTAGAAAACAAATAAGTTAATGTGGCACTCTCTTATCAGTTTTACAATAATATATGCACCCCGCTTCAAGCTAGTTTACAAAATGATGGCATGTCTACATAAAGTGAGGCTTCCATATTTTTTAGCACCATAGGTGTACTGCATGTCTACACCATATGTTAAAGATGACATAGAAGATCTGATTGCTTCATTTATTTGATGAGTAAGTACTAAGTACAATGTTCCTTCTAACAATAAATTTGCAGGCATAGAATGCAGATTCAACACTAGCACTTACGATTTCACAAATGCACATTTCCCATCAATATAGATTCACATACCTTTCATCCACAGGTGATGGTGACCGAGAAACAGATCTAATTAAGAAACAACAAATAAGAATGGGTGTCATAAAACTTGGATGTCAAATTTGTGAACACGTATACGTACTTTGGACTCCTGCTCCTGCTGTAACTGGGGCTTCTCGAGTACGAGCGGTTACGGCTTCTGCTTCGTGATCTAGCATCATACTCCCTCACCTATAATAGAATAACAAATCAACATAGTTTTATAATTAAATAAATGTCATGCCAGACATCTTAGCAATTTCTAAAACTAAATTGAGGAAAACAAGAGAACATACTCTGATATACGCCCTAGAAAATGCGTTCCTGAACAGTGAGTCATCAAGCTTCCTAATCTGCAAGATGGAAAGAGAAAAATGCATAAGAGTAAAGCATGCCACATGACACAGGAAAGAGCACACATTTAATTAGAGCATTCTCTTCAACAGTCAGAAAGACCCTCTGAAACAGTAATAGATGATACAAGTTAAAGATCATATTGAAATCAATGACTAAAAGACAAGCAAAACCCACTGCATATTTCATGTCGTCATAGTTTGTATAATCCACAATTCCAATAGTTTCTGCAGCACAAGAAAGAAGAAGGGACAAATGTCATCAATATGTGGGAATTCAGAATAGCACCTGAAGATTCATATTTCAGAGGGACAATGAAGCAATAATTAAGGCCACATGATATAAAAAACTAGTGACCACGTTTACGACCTTATGCTGCAATGGAACAACAGGAAATGAGTTTAGGAGTACTCAAACTACTAACCTCCGGCCTCACGGTATACATCAGAGAAACAAACGTCACCGGCGCGTCGCATGTGGTCCTGAAATGTAATAAATTGAAGTACTTTCCAGCAAAACTACAAGCAGAAGTTAGTTACAAAGGCATTACCTTCAGATCTTGCCACGATGCCGATGAAGGTAAACCCGTGACCATAACTGCATGGTTCAGAAAATGTAACCATGAGAATCTCTGTAAGGAGCTATAAGTAAACTTACTCATAAGACAAAAGTACCAACCACGGTAATCAGAGCGCCTAGAAACACCTCCACGGCATGCGCTGCTATAGCTGCTAGAACGATCATAAGAGTAAGACTGACCTCTTCCACCATGAGCTAATTCAACCTGAGTAGAAAACACATTTTCAGCACATAAGAGCAAGAAAACCAAACCAGACTCCTCTTCGGGGAAAATCAACTCAATAAATGAAACACACATCTTGGTCTACATACCCGCAACCTGTAGCCATCAAAGTTATACCCATCACGCCCATAAATTGCGTCATCAGCGTCACGTGGGTCCTCAAACTACAAAAACATCATATTTTTGTTAACACGAGATGTTTGTTTGCATCAGAACCAAATTTTATTGGTTAGTTTGATTTGGATTTTTAATCGTCAAAACACGATCTAAAATAGATTATAAAACTGAAAAAAAATTAATAGAGCTGTTGTTATAGATTTAGAAGTAAGACCACAGCAGAACATCTTCACCTCAACGAAAGCGTATCCAGGAGGTCTTGGAGGTATCTTCAGGTCAATATCCAAAATTCGACCATACTGCACAATCATACATTGAAGGAAAAATTAAGACAAGCGTATTGTCATACAAGATTCGATAAGTATACTAATACTACAGTGTGAACACTTTTTTTTTTTCTGCAAGACAGGACAGATTTCTCATTTTACTACATGCATCATGAAGGTTTCAGATACTGCGAATTTGCCTTATGCGAACTTAGACTATACATAATTAAAAGCATAGGTCATGCAGAGATATAATAAAGGTACTGTGCACAATTGCAAAAACAGAGAGCATTGTTTACTTCAGACAAAGATAACATATACAATGTTTCTTTGGTTAACACAACTCAATAAAAAGATTGAATCTGACAATAATTTACGTGCAATGCCTAAACCACGTTGCAGACCAACAACAACATAGCCTTTTTTGTCCCAATCAAGTTGGGGTAGGCTAGAGATGAAACCCATAAAAAAAAATAAAGATCACGGATCTTCAGGTACGTGGATGACGAGTCTCCAAGCGCTCCTATCCAAAGCTACCTCTTTGGAGATATTCCACTCCTTAAGGTCTCTCTTAACCGACTCGTCTCAAGTCAGTTTAGGTCTACCTCTACCTCTCTTTACATTTTCGGCCTGCTTTAGAACCCCACTACGCACCGGCGCCTCAGGGGATCTCCGTTGGACATGTCCAAACCATCTCAATCGATGTTGGGTAAGTTTCTTCTCAATTGGTGCCACCCCGACTCTATCCCGAATAACTTCATTCCGGACTCTATCCCTTCGTGTGTGCCCGCAAAACCACCGCAACATCCGCATCTCTACTACACTCAGTTGTTGGACATGTTGTCTTTTTATAGACCAACATTCAACATCGTATAACATCACCAGACGAATCGCTGTCCTATAGAATTTACCTTTTAACTTTTGTGGCACCCTTCTGTCACATAGGACGCCAGAAACTTAACGCCACTTCAACCAGACAGCTGAAATTCTATATCTAACATCTTAATCAATGTCACCATCCTTTTGAAGCATCGATCCTAAATACCAAAAAGTATCCTTCTGGGCCACCACTTCCCCATCGAGGCTAACATCTCCATCCTCATGCCTAGTCGCGCTGAAATCGCACATCATGTATTCGGTCTTGGTCCTACTGAGTCTGAACCCTTTCGACTCTAACGTGCGTTTCCACAACTCTAACTTCCTATTAACCCCTTCCCTACTCTCGTCAACCAGCACCACATCATCAGCAAAGAGCATACACCAAGGGATATCAACTTGTATGTCCCTTGTGACCTCAGCCATCACCAAGGCAAATAAATAAAGACTCAATGTTGATCCCTGATGTAGGCCTATGTTAATAGGAAAGTCAATGGTGTCAACATCACATGTCCAGACAAACGTCATCGCATCCTTATACATATCCTTGATGAGGGTAATGTACTTATTTGGGACTTTGTGCTTCTCCAAGGCCCACCACATGACATTTCTCGGTATTTTATCGTACGCCTTCTTAAGGTCAATAAAGACCATATGCAAGTCCTTCTTCTGCTCTCTATATCTCTCCATCAATTGTCGGATTAAGAAAATCGCCTCCATGGTCGACCTTCCAGACATAAGTCCAAACTGGTTTTGGCTCACACTTGTCACTTTTCTTAGACGGTGCTCAATAACCCTCTCCCAAAGCTTCATCGTATGGCTCATCAGCTTAATCCCACGGTAGTTAGTACAACTTTGAACATCTCCTTTGTTCTTGAAGATTGTTACTAATATACTTCTCCTCCATTATTTAGGCATCCACTCCTCCATTCTTTAGGCATCCTGCTGGACTGAAAAATAAGGTTAAAAAGCTTAGTTAACTATATTATCGCTTTGGCACCTAGGCATCTCCACACCCCAATGGGGATACCATCAGGGCCCATCGCTTTACCCCCTTCATCTTCTTCAACGCCTCCCCGATCTCAGCCTTTTGAATTCTCCTCACAAAGCGTCTGTTGGTGTCATCAAAAGAGTCATCTAACTCAAGGGTAGGGCCATCATTCTCCTCATTAAACAACTTATCAAAATATTCTCGCCATATGTCCTTGATCTCCTCATCCTTCACTGGAAGTCGATCTATCTGTCCCATCTTTGATGCATTTGATTTGGTTGATATCTCTTGTCTTCCGCTCGCGGATCCTAGCCATCCTACAGATGTCCTTCTCCCCTTCCTTCGTGGCTAGCCGCTGATACAGGTCATTATACGCTTTACCCTTTGCTACGCACGGCTCGCTTTGCAACCCTCTTCGCTAAATTATAGCTCTCGATGTTGGCTGCACTCTTATCAAGGTGGAGGCGCTTGAAACACTCCTTCTTCTCTTAATAGCCCTTTGCACCTCGTCATTCCACCACCAGGTATCTTTCCCTTCCTGTTTGCCTCCCCTACTCACGCCAAACACCTCTGAGGCCACCTTCCGAACACATGTTACCATCTTTAGCCACATGTCTTCTGCATCTTCTCCTTCCTCCCAGGGCCCCTCACCTAGCATTCTCTCCTTCAACGTTTGCGCCGCTTCCCCTCTAAGCTTCCACCACTTCATTCTCGCAATCTTGGCGCGTTTATCTCGATGGACACGTACCCGAAAATGAAAGTCTCCCACCACAAGCTTGTGTTGAGAGACAACACACTCCCGGGGTATTACTTTACAATCTAAGCAATCTCGTCTATCCTCCCTCCTAGCAAGGATAAAGTCGATCTGGCTCGAGTATTGTCCACTATGAAAGGTCACAAGATAGGATTCTCTCTTACTAAGAAAGGTATTCGCTATCAACAAGTCATAGGCTAACGCGAAGTTTAAAATATCCTCCCCCTTTTGACTCTTGCGACTATACCCAAAGCCCCCGTGCACTCGCTTGAACCCTACATTAGTCGCACCCACATGGCCGTTGAGATCTCCTCCTATGAAGAGTTTCTCGCTGCTAGGAACGGTACTAGCCATGCTATCTAGGTCTTCCCAGAACGTTGCGGATACTATACTATTTAATGTAATAACAAAAAAAATGCAAACCGTCAACTCCAAAACTAATATTCTCACATTAACAGGATACTGAAATTGCTGAGACAGAAAATTTTATTAACTGATCAGTAATTAGACATATGCCCTGACCAATCTAGCACTTTCTTGCAAAAACGGAAGTCTGACAAAGGTGCCTGAAAAAAGATTACACCCACCTTGTAGAAGAGGTCCTCAACCTCCCTCTCACGGATGTCCCCAGGAAGGTTGCCTACATAGATGGTGCGACTGTTGCGCCTGCTCATTGTTTTCTGCAGTCAACCACAAAGGTAAGAACAAAGTTGCTATGCGACACGATGCAGAAGATAGTGGGGTAACAAAAAAATCTCCTAGCATGGTACTAGCATTGATTAATAGGAAGAGATAAAAAGTAAAATATCTCATAGACGAAGCAACAAGAATTTTTTTCAAAAAGAAAAAAACAACAAGAAAACATAGTGGCAGACAACTATATGCTGAGCATTGTAAGGTGGACTAATATTTTAGCAGCATCCTTAACCAGCAAATAAATGATGCTTCATTGGAAAATGTAACAAGAGCGCTATAAGTATATTCTCCATCGCCTTTTATTTATTTATTTATTTATTTACTTACTACTCCCTCCGTCCCAAATTCCATTCCAGTATTACTACTCCCTCCGTCCCAAATTCCATTCCAATATTAGTCGTTTTGGTTTTTCCAGATACATATTAATATATATTATATCTAAATGTATAGCAAAAATTATACACCTAGAAAAGTCAAAATGACTAATTTGAGTCGGAGGGAGTATATGCTGAGCATACAGTAACTATTTCTTTTCAAGAAGAACCGAACAATTCTGCCAACGGTGGGTAATCAAACTACACCTGCGTATTTCACACGCTCTACAGTGTTGAATCATGCATCAAGGCCTCGATAGTTTAAGTATGGTAGCAGCTCCTAAAAACACACAACTGACAGGGGAGCCTAATCCAACATAGCGCAGGTGATTCGGTTAAACCCCCGAAATTTAGGAAGAAGAAGATGAACAAGAACCTAACCGAACCGTGCTAGGATGGATTGGATTACCAGCGCACTACTCCTCGAACAATCCCGCAACGAACAGAACAGGAGAAAGAGAGATTTGGGCTTGATCGCACCACAAATCAAAGCAAAGAAAGGGAGAGGCGGCGGGAGGGACTGGCGGGAGGTTGGGGATTACCATGATCGAAACAAGATCGGAGCGGACGGAAAGGAAAAAAGAAACAGTGTGCTGTGCCGTGGGAATGTGGGGAATTAGGCGGGCGCACCTGCGTGGAGCGGTGGGCAGGCTCGGAGAGGGGGCTCGAGAAGGTTCGGGACTCCGGGAGGAGGGAGGTGACCGACGCCGCGTGGTGGGATGGAAGCAGACGGAACCTGCGAAAAGGATCGCGTGGTGAACTGGTGGTATAGACTGGCGGCTGCGGGCTGTGTTTGCAGCGATGCTTCTAGATTCGTGTGCCGTTGGGGGTGAGTCGTGCGGGCTGGTGTGGCCTGTGGGCTGCTGTGGGCTTCAACGGTGGTGATGGACCGATGCTGATTTGGCCTTCGCAGGCCATGATCATTGGTTGTTTTCTACGTGAGGACAGATACTGAACACATGATTACATGAGAGAGTGTTTAGTCTTCTTTCCCCTTCGCACAGTACACAGACGCGACTGAGGGCGATTTTCCGATCCGCCGCCGATTTCGACCAGCACCTCGCTTCTGGTGCCCTCGCCGGCGTCGGGGTCTGGTCAATCGGGGTCTGTTTTGTTTAAGGTTCCCGGTGGATATATACCACCGGTTCTTTTGTCCCTCCGAGCTTCTTCCGGTGAACGTGGCTCGCGCGGTGATGCGGCTCGGTGGCCCAGCTCCTCCCACGGTGGCAGCTTGCGCGGGGGTGCGGCTAGGCAGCCCTGCGCCTCCCGCGGCGGCGCTGCCCGGCGTCCCGGCAACACGGCGTAGGGGGCAGGCCGGCGCGACGGTGCGCGGTATGGGGTCCCAGCAGCTCGCGCGGTGGCGCGGCTCAGCAGCTCTGCGCCTCCCGCGGCGGCGCTGCCCGGGGGTCCGGCTGCGCGGCGGTGTGGGTGGCAGGCCGGCGCGCCGCCGGTGCTCGTCGGTTTGCCGGTGGCCACCTCGTAATCTTTACCGGTATTTTCCTCGTGAGGTATGCGCTACACCTGCTCGAGAAATCGGGTTGGTGTTCATCGTACACTGCTTCTGGTGGTTTTCTTCCCTTGGTTGGTGATTGAAGCGCCAGATCCTTGTTCTCCGGCGAGGATTGGCCCGCACGTTCAATGCTTACAAAGCATGTTGGGGTCCCTGATGTGCTGCTCATGGTGCCTATGAAAACTTCTACTTGTCTTCGTCGGGAAGGCGGTCGGCTTCACGGGCGGCAGGCTCGATTGCCGGTGGCGGACGAGACCGGGAAGAACTTGGATGTAATTTATTTTACTTAGAGTTGTCTTTGTAAATTGTGGGTTGTTATCGGAAGTTTAAGTGAAATATAAATCATGATTTCTAAAAAAAAACGTGAGGACAGATATGCAATAGAATATGGTTTTTTAAAAGAAGTCAAATATACAAACTATTAGAACTTATGAGATTGTTCATTACAAAAGCTAGAAAAAACAAATTAAAAAGCTAGCTTGGTGTTTTTAAAATATCTGCATGCATCTAAATTTTGGTTTAGTCTAACACCTGAAAGTTTACGTGTTTTCGGCAACACAAATAACTTCTGAACTGTGAACACAAATACCTTATTTTGTAGTAAATAAGGTGAACATTCCAGCAACACAAATAACTCCTGAACTTTCGATTTAGCAAAATTGGCAAGGTCATTTGGTCAACCTTACAGAATTCTTATGTGCTAAATGTTTATGAAGATTATATAAACCAAACAACTCACATCCTTGAATTGATCTACCACTAAAAAAACTTTCTTTTGAAATGAGGATAATCCTGTTTCCACTATAAAATGAAAATACAATCGAGTTTGCAATTTAGATGAATAAGAAATTCGTTTAAAGGGAGAAGCCTATCATCAGACTAGATAATATCTAAGCATCTACTCTTATCACAAGATCTAGTAAAAAGGGATTCAGCATAGTGGATCATCTAACAAGAAACTCCCATAGCTAGCAATCTCTGTATAGTCTGCGACTCCTTGAGACCTTCATCTTCAACCTTTGGAAACCCTTGCATGGGATCTTGCATTTACTCCACGGAGTGAATTATAATCTGCACGTGAGCCATGTTTTATCAAAGTTCTGATGAAAGGATTTTATATTTGTTGAATAATCTAATATCTCAATGTTGAGAACATGGTACAAAACTGAGATATGACAAACACGATATATATATATATATATATATATATATATATATATATATATATTAAAACTACTATACTTGTTGACGCCAGATTTTGACGCGTATTGAATCGGCGTCAGGAGGAGAAGGTTGGCCGATGAAGCGGACCTGAAAGCTACAGTAAGGAATCGGCCGATCGGGGTAACAGTTGAAAATCGGCCGATTGATGGCGCAGCCTATGCCAACAGGATAGGATTATTCCAGAAGATCCTAGTCAAAAGCTGGTCAACACGGCATGCTAAGTCGGCCGGAAAGCAATTGAAGAGGTCCTGATTGGATTAGGAAACGGTGGCGGAAGATTCTGCGGGAGTCCGTTTCCTTTTTAAAGTTATTATAGATATAGTAGTTTTCCTGTTTTAAATAAGGTTGTAACAAGTCGTAATCGACCAGGAGTCCTAGTTTCAGGGTATAAATAGGAGTCGCTAGGGCTTTGCAAAAAAAAACAAAAATCAATCAACAAAACACTTCTACTTTTTACCAGTACTTTACTTTTCAAGTCGGCGACTTCGCCAATATTTTCTTCTTCCACGAGTTCGTACGGATTGGCAGGGCTGCATCAACCTGATCTCCGGCCAATTGGTAGGTTCCGTTTATCGAGTAATATCCGAGCTTTAACTACGGGCGCATCGTTGTGGTTTCGTTTGGATTTATTCACAAGTTATCGATATTTACTAGAATTGCAAGTTTTACCTGTTATTCTAGTATTATCACCAGTTATCCAGCTTGAGATCAGGGTAATCGGCTTCGTCATTGTTCTCCTTCAACCCATCGCCATACAACCGATTAGATCTGTTTCAAGTGTAGTTTCTATAGTAATTGTTTAGATTGCTCCAGCAGTTCTCTTTACAATTACTATATGATCATCGGCTGACCCATAGCCGATCATCTCTACAGCAAATCGGCCGATTTGCCGCCGACGCGCTCCTCAGGACAGATCGGAAATCCAGCCGATCGACGCGCCTGGAATTTAATACTCTATTTCCTTGTCAATCAACTGGTCAGATTGACTGGCACGCCGCGCGAACCGAACCAGGGCGATAACCCGAACAGGAGCTAAGCAGATTCTCCCGGGTCGTGTGTCCGACGCTGAAGACCCATCGGCCGATTCCTATCCGGCCGATTTTAGCGCCAACACACTTTTGGCACGCCCAGTGGGACCATCCAAGACCTGATATGTCGAACAACGTAGAAATCTCTGACAGCAACATCATTGGGGTCACAGAAGCTGATCCCAAGGACGACCAGAGGGAGGAATTGGCCAAACATCTAGAAGATTACAAGAAGATATACCTCCAGTCGTTCAGTCGTACCAGAAGCGGGGAAGCGGTTAGGAAGGCTCCTATTCCAGCACCTCGCCACATCACCATTGCTGAAGACTCGGACAAGATGTCAGAGATGATTCAACAATCCTCGGTGATGAGCAACACGGTGTACAACGCCGTCGTCAACTCTCTGGCCAGCGGAGCCGTTCAAGGTTATCAGGGACCGGCATATGCCCCTCCAACCACCCTGCCGGCCAGAAGCTTACCGTACACATCCCAATCGGCTTCTCAGCCGATATTGACGCAACACGAGGGATACAACTCTCCACCACTTCCGGCGTCTCCAAGATACAGCGGTGCACCATGTCTCCCATCACGAGCGCCGCTTCAACCCGTTCAAATGGCTTCTGTGCAGACACTGCCCACGAGCTCAGTGCCTTGGGGGGCATCAGCCACGGCGTATTTCCCCAGGCCAGTGAACAGGCATGGCACTTATCCGTTGCAGGTGCCGTACCAATCGGCCGCCCGGCCGACGGTCTCCCAGTACCAGCCGATTTTACCCGAAATCGGCAGGGGGGCAAGCACTGTGGAAGCATTCAGAGGCACGGTGCCAGCAACGACGTACGAAGAGGGTGCGGACGCGTTTCGCCAGCAGTCATCGGCCGCTCAGCAAACTTCGCCGATTCATCACCTGGCCGAACCAGCCCTTCAGCATATGCCCGCGCCTCGAACAACCGTTCATCAGCAGCAGGTGGACTGGACGACAAAGATAGCAGAAGTAATCCAAGATCAGTTTGGGCTGAAGCCGAAAGTTCAAACTTATACTTACAAGACGCCGTATCCACCGGCCTATGACTCTTTGCCGTTCCCGCACCGCTACAAGGTTCCTGATTTCACCAAGTTCTCAGGGACGAATGACACATCCACTGTGGAGCACATCAACAGATTCATCATCCAGTGCGGAGAAGCTGCCACACAAGACGCTCTGAGGGTACGGTTATTTTCATCATCTCTATCCGGATCGGCCTTCCAGTGGTTCACCACTTTACCGCCAAACTCTATCGTCACGTGGGCCGATCTAGAGAAACAATTCCACAAGTATTTATATGCAGGGGTACACGAGATGAAGATTTCGGATTTAACCAGCCTCAGGCAGAGGAGCGATGAGCCGGTGACAGGGAATATACAGAGATTCAGAGAAATCAAAAACAAGTGCTACAGCCTGGCTCTGACCGATGCACAGTTGGCCGATATCGCTTTCCAGGGCCTCTTACCGCAAATCAGAGAGAGATATGCCGCCCAAGAGTTTGAGAGCCTGAGTCAAATCGTCCACCGATTGTCAGGGCAGGAGATCCGACCGCTTGAACAGCGGAGGAGCTTCCAGAAGAAGGTGGCGTACTTGGAGGGATCTGAATCTGACGCGGAGGAAGAAATCGGCCTGGCGGAATGGGTAAAAGTGAAAAAACCAATATCCTGCCCCTTTGGCAAGAAGGAGCCAGAGACATTCGGCTTTGACACGTCAAAAGCCGATAAAATTTTTGATCTACTGCTTCAGGAGGGGCAGATTAAGCTGTCGCAACATCACACCATCCCTACGGCCGATCAACTTAAGAAGATGAAATACTGCAAGTGGCACAACGCTACTTCTCATGACACCAATGAATGTAAAGTCTTCCGCCAGCAGATACAATCGGCCATTGAACAGGGGCGGCTCAGATTTGAAACTCCAACCAAATCGGCAATGCCGATGAAGATAGACCAGCATCCCTTCCCGGCCAACACGGTCAACGCTGGAGAAGAACCAGGTCAAACCAAGGTGCTGACGTCAGAATCGGCGAGAAGAGGCGGCGTTGTCGATCCCGGGAGGCAGATCACGACGGAAGAAATCAGAAGGAACAGGCGAGGACCAGAACGACCACACAGTCCTGTCACCTCCCGATTTCTACTCAGTAAATATCGGCGGCAGCAAGAACAAGCACAACACCAGGAAGAGACGATACGCCGGCGTGAAGATCACTGGCAGTGTCCCTTCTTCATCCACTGCTGGGAGAACGATATCAGGTTGCCATCTGCCGATAACTGTCCGGAGTGCAACGGATCAAACCGCAACGATCGCCTGAAGGCACACTCTAGGGACAGAGGATCAGAGCCGATCAACAGAAATCGGCGCGAAGAACGGCGCGTTTCGGTGCATGATCGGCTGGGGGGCAGAGTTGACCAGTGCAACAGGTCAAAAAGCAAGATCGGCCAGCAAGATGGACTGGGGGGCAGGATCAGCGCACAAGATCGGCTGGAAGAGATAGCCGATGATAGGGTGTCAGATGAAGACCCCCTAGGAAGGGAACCAAATTGGGAACACGTTAGATCATCGACCAAGCCAGTGAATCCCAGGTGGTGTCCTGATGACCTATCCAGATCCTAGAAGCGAAGGATCCAACGCCTACGCCAATGGGAACATCAAGGAAAAGAACAGAGACAAGTGCTAGAGAGGAGGAATGTGAAATCTCGAATTTGGCGCCCAAAGAAAAGCGATCAAGAAACGGATAACCAAGAATCGGCAGCCGAGATTGATATGGTTTTCATACTACCGATGGAGTTCATGGCGCCAAGCGATCGGGACAAAATGACAAAAACAGAGGAAGAGCAAATGGCACAACTGGTATTAGAGCCGATGACGGCTAGATTTGAGAAACCAGAAGAGGAAAAACAACAGCATCTTAAGGCGCTGTTTCTCAAAGGGTATGTCAACGGAAGACCCGTCACCAGACTACTGGTAGATGGAGGCGTGGCAGTCAACATCATGCCGTATGCCATGTTCCGCAAGTTGGGCAAGGGGGATGACGACCTCACCAAGACGGACATGATGCTGAAAGATTTCGAAGGCAACGTGTCACCTGCCCGCGGAGCATTCTGCGTCGACCTCACCATCGGTAGTAAGACCCTCCCTACTACTTTCTTCGTCATTAATGGCAAGGGGTCCTATAATATGCTGCTTGGTCGCGACTGGATACATGCAAACTGCTGTGTCCCATCTACTATGCATCAATGCCTTGTGCAATGGGTCAGCGACAGTACGGAGATAGTCGCTGCCGATTCTGTCTACAGCGTTGCGGCGGCCGACACACAACAGTGGAGCTGCGAGCACGTCAAGTGTATATCTGGCAGGACTTGGGACACTAACTTCCTAAAAGTGTCCGATTTCGGGTTATGGCCGATCCAAGCAGTCGGCTCTGAAGATTCAGAATAAATGGATCAGCTCGTCCGAGAAGATGGGAAGCTGGGGCACGGGTTCACGTCGCCTGATTTATTAGAGATGGGAGATTTGAGAGATAGCAGCGAATCAAGGCCGACGTACGTTGGTGCCGATTCGAATTCTGAGTACAAAAAGAAAGTATGTCAAGTTAACATGACCGATTCCTCATCGGTCTTCTGGCTACACGTCTGGCGAAAGAAATATTGGGATTCATGATTAAGTGGAAATTACGGATCACATGAAACAGTTCAAAACCAGATCGGCGCGATGGCATTAAGGAACAATAATGTTTAACATATTGTTTACAGCCCAAGGAAAGTATTTATGGCTACAATCGCTCGTCGTCTAATTTGATCGGCCGATTCTACTACCCTCTGATCACTTTCGGCCGATCCTGACACTTCTGACACGCGGCGACGGAGTCTTATTGCTTCACGGGCCAGATGTTGTCTTTTTTGCTTCAGCTCGCTGATCATGGTTGGGAGTTCTTGGAGCTTTTTCTCTTCAGCGGCTATCTCTTTGGTTATCTGTTCCATCTCCTTGGCTAGTTCTGCTCTCCTCCGTTTCAGCCGATCTATTGTGCCAACGATGTCCGGACGGCAGTTCTCGAGGAAGTTGATTTTGTGATGTACTTCCTGGGCCTGGTGCTTGTACGAGTCAACCTCCTCCTGAGTTTTGGCCATCTGAGCGTGATCGGCCATACGTTGCAGCGCCCGCGAGACCGGAATCCGCATGCCCTCTATATAGGCAGCATACCCCAAGTCTTCTGACACTTCTTCTAGGATGTGATCTACGACCTCATTGAAAAGTTGTCGGATCGGCGATGCATCTTTCACCAGTCGGCCGATGTCACCTTGGAGGAGAGTACGGATGCTCTCGAGCTTAGAGCGGACATCGTCGGAGGCAGAACTCGGTGGAACCGCGTGTGAGGTGATTTCTTCTTCATCGGCCAAGGAGACAGCGAAAGAAAAGATACTATTGTTGGGAGAATCTTGCTCCTGTAAGGGAACGAAGCAAAGGGTAAGCAAGTAGTGAAAGGAAATCGGCCGATTCTGATGGTAAGATTATTACCTCTTTGAAACGAATCTCTCTTGCCTGCGCCGGTGGAAGTATTTCCCTTGTTTCAGGGATTGGTGCACTGGGTTCACCAGAAGGAGAGGATTCGATCATTATTGGTGCTCCGCTTGGGCCAGCTTCCTGAGAAAGATATAAACGCTCGTGAGAATACTATGGGAAAATGAGATAAGACGGTAATGAGAATTTGCCATGCCTCTGCGGGTTCTCCGGCCAATTCCTGCTGTGGAGTTACAATCGGCATACCCAAGTCGGCCTGCATCAAAATTGGTTAAGTTTCCTGAATATTAAGGATGCAGGGTAAGAGATCATATACCTCGGCAACAGGAGCTGCTGTAGTCTCAGTCCCTACTTGAGACGTGGCCGACAGTCGTGGAGATTGTGGTGGGACAACCTGTGCAGCCTGGCAAAGGGATGAAATTGATGTCAGCAGAAGATTTGGGGAATACATGAGATAAATAAAGTTACCTGGACAGCTTCTACTAAGAGCGATGCTGCAGCAGCCCCGGCTTCGGCGGTGACTTGGGGATCGACCGTCTCGACCACTGGTGGAGGTGAAGGATCTGGGGTCTCGGCGCGTATCACTCCTATCTGATCGGCCGATCCAACACGGGGAGTCTCGGCCGATATTGCTGCCATCTGGCTAGCCGATCCGATACGGGAGACATCAGCCGATGCTATTGTTGTCTGACCGGCCGATTCAATGCGAGCCCGCATCCGACGGGTGGATATCTTCGGTGTTGGTCTTTTGGGCGCTCGTCTTGATCGACCGGTGGAAATATCTCTGATAGATGGAGCATGGAAGCCGATGAGTGGGTACACTGTGTATTGATGATGGCTATCGATCGGCCGGCCGCTTCGGCTCCGTGTTGGGGGAGCATGGCTTTCAGACTGAAGAGGTAAACACAAGTTAACAGCGAGATGATAATGCAACATTGAAATCGGCTGAGAAGAAAAGGACATACCGCAGCATTTGGGTCGATGTTCTCTAGGTCCAGAAGATTACAGTAAATTGATGGGGATTTACAGAAAAGATGCTGCTTCCATTCTGCCCACCATAATTTATACTGTTGGGTGGCAAAAGAGGCGACTGACCAGCCGTTCAAGTCAATAGTGCTGGAGTCGGGTACTAAATCGCATAATCGGCTGTAGTCAAGACTTGAAGTTAATCTGTCTCTGAATTTTGCTTGGCCAGCGAAATAGACTCGAATCGGCAATTGGCCAAAACCTAGTTGCCTTGCTGCAGCTGACGGGCAGTAGAACTCATAGGTGGGTGAGTCCTTTCCCGAAAAGAAGTTAGCCGGCAGAATTCCCGGCTTAATCAAGACATCCATCAACTCTCTGTCAAATGTGTGGGTGGAGAAGTCAAAGCATACAGGCAACTCAAAAATCGGCTCCGCGGTTTGATATGGGTACCAGGTGATCATCTCCTCGCTAAGTCCATTATAGAAGCATCTGAAATATTCAGCTACGCGGGTAGCGGTGAACTGGCAGCCGGGAAAGGCCGACGCCGCCTCTCCAACAGATCTGCAGCGGCGACGGACCGATGGATTCTCCTCTGACTCAATGTTGGGAAAAGTCTTTGTCTCTATCCTCTGCTGAGAGACCTTGCTCATGTGTAGATTGAGCCAGAGGGTGATGAACCACCAAGGACCGCCTGGATTCCCTATCGGCTCTCCTTTCGACAGCTTGGCGCCGATTTGATGCATCATATGGTATGCCGGCTGTGACAACCCTGGTAATTACATGTCCAAAATCAATGTCAATAGCCTAATTCAATGATTAAACCAACTAATGAAAGGGTGGAAAGAATTAAATCGAGTTCAGTTGGAATTCAAATTTAATTTGAGCACATTGGGTTACTTTTGAACTTTTAAATTTAACTTTCAAACCATAAGCCAAATGAGATTTTGCCTGAAACCAAAGTTGTAGAACTTTTTATTTTGAACAACTTTCGTGTTCAAAAGTTTTTGAAATTCCAATCAGAAAGAGGAGAAAATGCCCTGTTTGCACCCAGCCCCCTGAAGTTTTTCAAATTTTTGCACTTCGGTCCCTCGCTCACCCTCCCTCCTCTGCTGCACCGCGCGCTCGCCCGACCGCCGCGCGCCAGGTGGCCGGCGTCGCCTGACCGGCGCGAAGCGCCAGGCCAGTGGCCGCCGCACCACCCCGCCACGGCCGGCTTTGCCCCGCCCCCACGCCGCGCGGCCACTCAGCGCCCGCGCGTGCTGCCGCGCCCAGCCCGCCGCCCGGCCACCCAGACGGCGCGCTCCGCCGTGGCGCCCCGGCCCCCGCGCCCCGCCAGTCGCTGCGTCCGCCCTCCGCCTGAGCCGCTGCCGCTGCTGCTCCACCACTCCGCGCCCCGCGCTATCCCACCGCGCCCGCGCCGTATCTCGGCCGCCCAGTCGCTGCGCCCGCACTGCCGCACGTCGCGCCGGCGTTCTGCCGCCGCCCGCCGCGCCCAGTGCGCACCGTGCCGTGCCCCCGCCCCGCGCGCTGCCGAGGCCTCTCCGCACCCCCTCCGGCCCCTATAAAAGCCGAGCCCCGACCGCCCGCGCGAGCCCAGCCACCAGAACGCCTCGCCGTCGCCATCGCCGCCGCCGAGCGCCGCCCGCCCGTGGACAGCCCTCCACAGCCGCCCCCTGCCCAAATTGAAGCGCCAGCCACCACTACATCACCACACCGAAGCTCGCCGACCCGCCCAACGCCGTCCAGAGCCACCGGAGCGCCGCCGCCCGCGCTGCCGCCGCCGCCGCCGCCCCTGCTCGCCGTGGACAGCACGACCCCGACCCCCTCCGTCCAAGCCGAGCCCCGGAGCAGCTTCCCCACGCGCCACTGAAGCTTGCCGACCGGACCACACCGCCCCAAGCCCGCCGGAGCACCGCCGTCGACGCGAGCCGCGCCGCCGCCGCCTCTGCTCCAACGCCGGCGAGCCCTTCCCGGCCGTCCCCCACCTGAACAACACCCCCACAAGGTAGCCCTCGCACCCCTGAACCTTCCCCGACCCTCGCCCCTCGCCGCCGGCGAGCCCCCTCGCCGGAATTTCGGCCGGCCGCCGCACCCGAGCCGCCCGAGGACCCAATTGCAAGAATTTAAATCTTTAGAAGGGTCTGAGCGTAAGATTCAAGGACCTAGTTGTAAAAGAAAGTTTCAAACCTAGATTCAAATTCATTGAACTTGTAAAATTCGTATAAAATCGTAGAAAATTCAGAAAAATGCAAACTCAACTGTTCTGGAATCCTCAGAACAAACTCTACCACTTTTGTTACAAAAGGTTTCTCAGAATCTCAAAATATTTTGCTCTACATTAAATAGAAGCTTTAATGGACTTATTTTATACCCACTGTTCTAGAGCAATGCTGACCCTAAATTTTGGGCAGTAAGTCAGTTGCTTGATGATTAGGACTGTGTAAAAAGATCAGGCCCAAATTCCATCTCTAGCTTTACTGTTTGTTAAACTTAGTTTTATTCCATGTGTAAGTAGAATGTTTTATCCCTGCAGTTAGGTGGTGAGTCACCCATTGAAATTTTTCCTATGCGAATGTATTGGTACCTAGAAGCCAGAGAAAAATTAGGAGACTTTTTATCCCAGTAACCTACTTATTTGATTTATGTGCTAATAACATACATTAAATCAAGAAAATAGTATCTTATCTTGAAAAATTCTCAAATTTTTACTAGGAGTTACACTGTTGTAGGGGTTGCTGTGTAAAAAGTTCCATGGACAAACACCCTGTGTAGGGTCCTGTAAAAATGAATCTTTGAATAGCCTAGGTGTAGAATGTCATATTTTCTATGCTCTGAATACTGCATGATAAATCCTACAAAAATTACAGTAGCTTCTGCATGCTTAAGTGAGAGCTCTGTAAAAATCTTAGACTCATTTGTTGCACCAATTGTTCTGTACAAAAAGAACAAGGATCTAACAGCAACTATGTAATGTATTTTTCATAATTAATCTGTTACATAAAATTGGCTGAAAATTTTACAGTAAGCACATCTTTCCTTGATGTGCCTAAATCCAAAATTTCATGACCAGAAACTATCCAGTGTAGTAATTACTCTCAAATCGTAAACAAGTGCCTTTTCCACGACTTAAACTTGTGCACTCATGTAGAATCGACGACTCTCGCCGACGGAACCTACGAGCTGGTGCCAGCGTCCGAGAGTGAGCAGCGTGAAGCTCAAGCGAATCTAACTGCAGCTCTTGAAGACCCGAGCCCAAGTTCGGAAGATCCCCAAGCGAACTGCGAAGGCAAGCCCCGGAGCATAACCCATTCTTTCCGAAATTATGCAACTCATTACTCTTGTTTGTGCATTAAGTTTATAGGAGTTGGATGAAAACTTAGTTGCATGATACTAGGAACCCTTGCTTGAAAACTAGACGTAAGGTTCGATAGAATGCTGTGCTAATAGGACTCCGGTAAAAGTCGGGTGATTTCCTGTCACTCGCGAGAAAATAGGAGTTGAATGACTACTACACGCTGCAATCATAAGGACACGGACGGGCTATGGAACGATGGTTACGATTGAGGCTCGTCTATCTAGTGAAAAATGCTAAGGCCGCAGGGTGTGGTAGTGATGGTTAAGTCTTTGAACGTACTAAACACATGCCGAGATTATGGGAATCGGTAAGCTTAAGTACCTGATTGGCCCGGCAAGGGGACGGCATCCTACCCTTTGAACTTCGGTCCCATGTGCATATGGCGAGTGCAGAGAGTGGTCACGACCCGGCGCCGAACCGTGGCGTGGAGCTCTTGTACTCTCGGAGGGTAGCCCCGATCCACGACCCGGAAAGAAAGGGGAAAAGTTGCACGTGTGACTCTAGGGAGTAACCACGTGACGTGTGTTTGGGTTTCCCTTGCAAGGTTAAGAAATTCGATTCGAATTGTCCGTTTCTCATGGCTATTGAGACTGCTTAACCATTTTTACCCACAGAGTAAGAAGAGGAACAATGATGATGAATGAACTGGTTGGATGAAAAATTTAATGCTTCACCATGTATGCTTTTAGATAGCTGCTTATCTAGACTGGTTAATGAAACTAGAATCTGGAGCTAAAAGTTGAAAGTAAGGACCCACTGGTAGATGCTTTTCGGCAAAACAAACCCCTGAGCCAAAAAGCCTTGCATGTCTAGAGTCGGTGGAGTAGTTTCCACTACACGGGTAAGTCTTGCTGAGTATTAGTATACTCAGTCTTGCTTGTGACTCGTTTTCAGGTGAGACCTTCGAAGACATGATTGCTAGCTTGACTTGGCCCTGCACTCTTCCCCCTGGTTGGTCGGTGGAATGGGATGCGCCCCCGTCCAACGGAGATAAGGCCGAGTGATGTCTCGCACGGGCTTCATCGAGACATCCTGTATCGTCGAGTAGTTTCCGTTGTTTAATTCCGCTGCAACTTAACTCTGAAGAACTTATTTATGTTAATTGAAGTGCTTGATTTCTAAACTCAAAACTTGGCCGTAATATTTACTTATGCTAATGATGTAATATTTGCTGGAATGTGGTATTCTCTGGGCTCATCGTCGCATGAGCATTTGTATGTATGGCGCTCGATCCGTTCACCGTGGTTGTATCGGGAGGTTATACCCGACAGACCAGTGGATTACTCCGTTTGAAGTGTAAGGTTAACCGAGAATGCCTTAATGGTGATGGTTAATACACTTGAGCCGGATTAATTCAGGTGGTTCTGCCACACCGATCCCAGCAAATGTTTGCCGAGGGGAACTACTGATCCTTGTGCGAGAGACTCTGCTAAAGCTTGGGTGTTGGAAGAGGGGCCGACCGCTCTGCCACAGAAGAAGTGCTTCTCCAGCCACATCATCAAGAAGGCGGTGTGCTCCCTCTGTGAGACTGTTCCCGTCTTCATGTTTTTGCTGATGTATCCTTTCCACCCGCTGATTCCTTTGGTGTCTAGCCGATGAGATGGCTTGAAAAGATAATTGAAGGGGGTATCGGCGGAGGAAACATCTAGGCCGGTCAGCAGCAGGACATCGGCCAAGGTCGGGGTCATGGGTCCGTGTCCGAAAAGGAATGCGTCATGTGCATCGGGCCAGAAGTAAGAGGCTGCCATAAGCAAAGGTTCGTTCTTTTCCATCTGAGACAGGGACAAATCTATGCACTGGCCGATTTTAAGTTCTTCCCACTGGACTTTCCAAGACCCGGCTACCCTCTGGTACCATTCTCTCCACCCGGGTGTTTCGTTCGGCCAGGATCTGAATGCGCCTACCCAGTGATCTAAATCCATGGGGGATTGTTTAAAGGGGATTCTGTGAGTTTCTAAACTGATTAGATCCGTTGGATCAGGATTCCCCATAGGGCCTAAACAGATGAGATCAGGAGATTCTGAGAGAGGAATGGTGATCCTGTGTCTAAGGGCCTAAAAGGAAAGGGAGAAAAGGGAAGAAATTAAGAAAGGGACCGGAAAATACTGAAGCAGCAAGGCAAAAAGAAATTTTTTTTTCGGGCATTTACCTCTGGAATGGAAGCCATCGTCGCCGATGACGCTGTTGGAGAAGCCGCCGATTGGGCCGCCGCCGCCAAAGGAGCAGCCGATGGAGCCTCTGTAGAAGGGGTGGTCGCCGACGGAGACGCCATTGGGGGTCGGAGCAGGCTACGGGTGAGGTCGCTGGAGAGGGGGGAACGCTTGGAGATCGAAAGGACTTGGAGGAAGATGAACAGTAGTGCGGCAGGAAGGATGCTGGATTCGTGGAGGAGGAGAGGCGGAGAAAACCAGTACTTAAGAAAGATAAAGGGGGCAAGGGCAAAGATGGTATTTTTACCGCACCGTCTACACGAGTTGCAGGGGAGCGGTCGTTTCGCGCGCTCGGTTCGAGGAAATTGCAATCATTGTGCCGCGGAACGGAAGGAGATTTTTACTGCGCCCGTTTCGGAGAAGAGGGTTAAAGAAAAGAGTTTCGAAGGAAAAGTTATATTTTACTCCGAAACTGGGGGGCATGTGTTGACGCCAGATTTTGACGCGTATTGAATCGGCGTCAGGAGGAGAAGGTTGGCCGATGAAGCGGACCTGAAAGCTACAGTAAGGAATCGGCCGATCGGGGTAACAGTTGAAAATCGGCCGATTGATGGCGCAGCCTATGCCAACAGGATAGGATTATTCCAGAAGATCCTAGTCAAAAGCTGGTCAACACGGCATGCTAAGTCGGCCGGAAAGCAATTGAAGAGGTCCTGATTGGATTAGGAAACGGTGGCGGAAGATTCTGCGGGAGTCCGTTTCCTTTTTAAAGTTATTATAGATATAGTAGTTTTCCTGTTTTAAATAAGGTTGTAACAAGTCGTAATCGACCAGGAGTCCTAGTTTCAGGGTATAAATAGGAGTCGCTAGGGCTTTGCAAAAAAAAACAAAAATCAATCAACAAAACACTTCTACTTTTTACCAGTACTTTACTTTTCAAGTCGGCGACTTCGCCAATATTTTCTTCTTCCACGAGTTCGTACGGATTGGCAGGGCTGCATCAACCTGATCTCCGGCCAATTGGTAGATTCCGTTTATCGAGTAATATCCGAGCTTTAACTACGGGTGCATCGCTGTGGTTTCGTTTGGATTTATTCACAAGTTATCGATATTTACTAGAATTGCAAGTTTTACCTGTTATTCTAGTATTATCACCAGTTATCCGGCTTGAGATCAGGGTAATCGGATTCGTCATTGTTCTCCTTCAACCCATCGCCATACAGCCGATTAGATCTGTTTCAAGTGTAGTTTCTATAGTAATTGTTTAGATTGCTCCAGTAGTTCTCTTTACAATTACTATATGATCATCGGCTGACCCATAGCCGATCATCTCTACAGCAAATCGGCCGATTTGCCGCCGACGCGCTCCTCAGGACAGATCGGAAATCCAGCCGATCGACGCGCCTGGAATTTAATACTCTATTTCCTTGTCAATCAACTGATCAGATTGACTGGCACGCCGCGCGAACCGCACCAGGGCGATAACCCGAACAGGAGCTAAGCAGATTCTCCCGGGTCGTGTGTCCGACGCTGAAGACCCATCGGCCGATTCCTATCCGGCCGATTTTAGCGCCAACAATACTGTAAGATCTCCACACTCTTAAGTAATAATTTAAGTTTGTGAATTGAGCACATATTAGCCGGTAAGGTTGTTTGGGGTGAAATATGACCACCTAATTTCGAATCCTCTACTCAGCATGGTTATTTGTATTTTTTTAAAATTTGTTTCAAGATTTAAACAACGCTATTCTTTTACAATGAGATAGCTATGGTGTGATCTCGTGATTTGTCAGCTTTGCATGTACGTGAGTGTCTATGCCTCTACCATATTTCATAAAAAAATATAATTTAAGTTCGAACTTAGAAAATCAATAAATTTTCAGGAAAATCCAATCCAAAAGCATTGAATTGTAAATAAACTTGTAATTTTTTTTATTAAAATATGTTGGTGTAAATGAACTTTGAATTCTTTGACCTTTTTTCAACAAAAATGAACTCCTAGCTGCATCAAATGTTGACGATCGGCCTATAAAAAAAGTTGACGAGCATGTGAAATGGAGTCAACGCCGAATTTAATGACTTTTTCTTACACAAATGGAACTGTAGTACAATTTATTTTTCCAATTTTGCCCTTTTCCGCTTTTGAAGATATATAACTGTATAGAAAAAAAAAATCAGACATCAAAGCTTTTCCTTCCCCACCGAGACAAAAATGAGATCACCGCCACCACCGTGCCCCCTCCCCAACCCCAACTCCCCTCCTCCGGCGCCGATGACCCCGCGCGCCCCGCAGCTGCGGCACCACCCGCCGCACATACTCCTCTCCGAGGCCGTCGCCTCCTGGCACCCCTTCCACAAGAAGCCCTGCCTCTCCGATCGCTCCACCGCTCCCGCCTCCTCGGCCCACCTCCCTGACGCGGAGACCCCCACGCCTGCCCCCTCGGGGGGCGGCAGCGGCGGATCCTTCCGGTGGCTCGGGCTGCGCAAGCGCCGCCGCCGCGGCGCGGGCTCGCGGTCGGTGTCCGGCCGCAGCAGCGACCGCCGGAGATCCGGCACGTGCTCCGATTTCCATTTCACGTGCGGCGCTGGTGGCGGCGGCGCCACCGACTCCAGCGGAGAGATGTGGGCGTCGGATGTCGGGGAGGTGCGGATGAGGGACGTGCCGATGACGACGGAGTTCGGCCCGGCGCCCGTTGGTGGGGCCGCTGCGGGGGCTGGTGGTGTCGGCGCGGCAGCGGAGGCGGCAGCCGCCGATTCTGGGTACGGGAGCGAACCTGGGTACCGTGGCGACGTGGAGCTCGGATACGGAGATGAGATCGACGAAGAGGAGGAGGATGGGAGGCAGCAGCTGTTCTGGGGCGGGGTGATTGGAGGTGATGAGCGTCCTATAGTCACTGATTTTAGCATTTAGTATCCTCAACACCACATAGATCTGAGCTATTTTCATTCTTGGCAGCATCACTATGTGCAGTTCTATTAATTGGAATATTTTTATGAGAAATTTAGGACAATTAGTTTGTTAATTATGTGGATTGAGATTATGGTGTCCTTCGATAGTTCGTGTTGGGGATCAAATGCTTATAGGTTATCGTGATCCTCTGTTCTTGATCTCGGCAAGACGTCGTTAGTCTCATTCCTTGCTGTTTATGTCTGTTTTTTTTTGTATTGAGTCGCAGTTCTTGCTGCCAGTAAATATTTGCCGCAAATTAGCTGAGTCAAAATTGTCTTTGGAAATGCACTTGTTTACCCATACAATAAACTATTAGTGGTCTGCTAAAATGATTGTGCCCTATTAATTTCTTCCTTTCCGCTCCCTCCAATCATAAATATATGTCGTTTATGATTCTGACCGTGGTCTCCAAGATGAAAACATATATGTTTTGCAATTATTTTTTAAGATGAACCTAGTAATGTCAATGTTATGTTGTCAATCTGTATGATTTCTTTAAGCTAGTGATGGTCAAAGCTGAAAAGGTTTGACTTAGGACAAACCTAACATGACCTGTATTTATGATAGATGAAGTAATAACATAATGTGAGATGATTTTTTCTGGTGAGGAGTGCGCTTTCCATATGCATATCAATATATGTATAGTATGCCTAGGCTTCTTTTATATTCCATCTGTTTTTGTGAGAGGAGATCTGTGAATTTCAGATTGGACTTCTGTAAAAAAAATTCACAAGGAATTTGCTAACATGTTCTCTTGTTTAGTTTGGCGTGTGCATATCAGTGGTTTTATTTTTGTGAAGTTCACTGTAGGTCCTTTAACATGCAAATTTGTGTCACTTTACCTAAAAATATCTGAGTTTGATCCTTGGTACTAAATTTTAATCAGGTCCAAGTTGTTTTATGCTATCTAACCAAGTATTTTGTTTTAATCCAACAACATGGTTAATTTTTGATAAGGCTTTCTCCTGTTGGGTGTGATAGCAACAACCATTTTTGTCGATACCTTTTCCGATGTTTCCATTTGTTTCAAGATTTAGCTTCTACTTCCTCTGTTCCAAAATGTAGGTCGTTTTAGCTTTTTTAGATTCATAGTATTTTCTATGTACCTAGATATATTGTATGTCTAGGTGCATAGCAAAATCTATGAATCTAGAAAAGTCAAAATGACCTATATTTGGAACAGAGGGAGTATTTGCATGAAATCTAACTTCCGTTTTAATTTTCAGCATATCTCATCTGCTATTTTTTTGGCTAGTAAAATTTAGCAAGCTGGCTAATGTTAAGCATTGTTCATGGCAGATTCATCTGACAGAATGATGTGTTTAAAAGTATGATTTCAGTTTGACTCCTCATGAATCCTCCCCTTTTATTTGCCCAGTCATTTAGTTTTGGAAACGCAGCCTCTGCTGAGGCTGCTAGACCATGCAAACTTCAGAAGAAATGGACCAAGTTATGGTATGCAGCAAAAATGTAATTGGGTAATTGTGTGAAATTAGTATGTAGGGTCAGGACCAGTGCTTTGGGTGGTGTTCTGATGGCAGCACAGCAAAGTCCAAGCTCAAGGCTGAGGTAGGGAGGTAGCTTAGTTAATTCTTGATTGCCTAGTGAATGATAATGCCATGCCTTACATAGATAGCTGCCATAAGAACCAAATTTGACATTCCTTTGAGGAGACAGATTAATTTTTCTATGACTCCTACCTTATTTTTAGGGAGACAAATAAGAAACAAACTCATTCAACCTGCCCAGGGCCAGGTCATCTTGTGTGTGATGCTGATGCTGTACTTGTCAGTCCCACGACCAACTGTCAATATGTGCATTTCCCAATGAGTGTACTAGGCTATTTGCTATTGCTATAGTACCACTAGATTTGGAAGGGTCGTTGTAAGCTGTAACACTTTTTTTAATGTGAAATACTGGTATCCTGTGCATGTTTAATACTCTAATGTCTTACTGCACATATCTTGGTAAGTCAATGCATTTCGTTCTAAATTTTATGAGCTGAATTTTCCTCCGGTTATCAATGTTATCCACTTACCATGCTGTCTAGTCAAACAGAAAATGTATTCAATGATTCGTTCTAGCAGCACTATAGCAGGAGTTAAATTTTTTTCGAAATTGCTATGTACTACCCAAGAAAAGAATGTACTACCCCAGAAAAGAAGATCTTATGAAATATGCGCTGGTCCTAATGTTTTTTTTTTGATAATACGCTGGTCCTAATGTTGAGACTAGGTTGTGATCAAATGCTGCCCACTCTAGCTACCCTTCTAGTAGGTACAATGCCATAGTTTTGACACAGGTTAATTTAGTTTGCTACATGTCTTGCTGGAATTGTTAACGAAATTTAGTCTTTTCTTGGCATCCTTCCTAGACGTAATTGCACTTTGTGATTAGTAATTTTGCTCACTTGTATAATTTTTAGGAAGTTAAATTGTTGTCAAGCATCCAAACCCTACTGATCAGTTGCTGAATATACTGGTGGTTTAGTCCTTTGTATTACTGGCTTTTTGGGAGGTATTAGGTTATAATTCGAATGAGTCCTGGTTTCGTACAAGTTTTTGATGCCTTTGAAATCATGTAGACTGAAAACATACAAACAAGAAAAAATTAACGAAACCTGTCCCTGAGGGTCTAAGTTTAATTGAATTCGTTAATTAGACCTGTGGTCATCAGTCTATTTCATATGGAGTCTGTTAGGTCTTGTGGAGTACTCCCTCTGTCCAGGTTTGGTCAGCACATGAGGAGAAAAAGGAACTTCACAATTGATGCGGACAGCCATCTTCCCTCGGGCGAAACATGGACGTCGCATCAATTCGCGTGGAATTGAATGCATGAGCTGATCATTGCCCTGCTAGCTGCATTGGTCACGATGCACTATCCTGTTCTATTCTGCTTGTTGCCTTGGTCACATTGCCAAAACCTATCCCGATCATTGCCTTGGTCATGGTGCCAAAACCAAATACGCTGATCAAACCTGGGTGGAGGGAGTATTTTTTCTTCCTTAAATGATGTTGTTGCAGATACTATTTTGCAATGCAATTTTTTAATAGTGACAGTCTACATTAAATGTGCACTATACTGGCATGCGGACAACATCGTTCTACATTAAATATTTCTTTATTTAGGATTAAAAAAACTGTTGGCCATACTTGCACCCTTTTTGGATGCATGGCCAGTCATTATGTTTGCTGCAATCAACTATTGATGATAGTGTTTCTTACTAAAATTGGTTGTCTGGTGCAATGTTGATGTTGATCATCATGAATTCATGGTCCTGGTATTGGTTTCCTGCAGCTAACACCACTGGAAGTGTTCTTGGGTGACATTCCCGTGTCGCAATATATATGCTTTTTATCTGTGTGCTCCTAGAAGCTTTCCTGACTACCTTTTTTATTTTCCCATTGCAGATATGAATAAAATGAGAATTGGTGGCGACAATAACTTTGGGGAGCAGAAAACCCATCACCGCTGCAGGCGCAAGAAGCATGATGTGAGGATGTTGGATTCTCTGAGGTGAATCGCATAGCACTGGTAAAGCATCTATGCGTGTGTTGTAGTGTTGCTTTCACTAGCAGCTGTAATTATCAGAAACAAATTTCGCGCGTCTTTGTTATGGCAAGCGCTAATAGAGCAGGCAACTAGTTGCCGGTGCGTTGTCCTTTGAGAATGTGTACAGTTGCTTGCTAACTGACAGTAGTTCCCGAGTTTCTGGGCGAGAATTTTCCCTGGAGGTTATTTCGGACGAGTTATGTATGCGGGTAGCACATTTTGAGTTATCGTGTCATGCTGTGATTACTGAATGCTGATCTGACATTCTTCTTTTTAAGTACTAACATATGGTTGTGAACCGGGGACACTCAGCTTCAGTTAGCTCTACTTACCTGCAGTGTTTAATCCTGCTATTGGTTTCAGTGTGAGTTATTGGTTTCAATAGCTTCCTAGAAACGCCATTTCGCCAAGGCGCAAACAGTTTCTCTGCCTCTTGTCCCCCATTGTTTGTGTAGTCCTGGGAATACCAAACTTTTCGAGCTTGATCTTAGCATTTCGAGCTTCTGGGCAACTGCGGTGGGTGAAGTGGTGACCTGACTATGGCATCTTTGGTAAGCAGGTCTGCTATTTTGCCAATTCTAAACACCGCAACAGAGTACAGATATATGAGCGTTGCCAAACGGGCAAAGGGAACAACAAAATAGCAATTTGGAGACACATGAACTAAATTATACTCGTACATCAACTCACCAAGCACTTCCTGGTATCTTTCTGGGGAAATAAGGAGCTCAGATTTGGTCTTCTCGTAAGCAATGACCTAAGCAAGCAATAGAGTACTCAAGCGGCCGGTGTCAAATGCATAAACGATCATGCAACTACGTGTTCAATTTGATTGTGGCATCTTGGTAGGATTTGGCCCATCGATCTAGTGTACTTATTGTAATTTGGCCATGTAAAAACTCAGACCTTTAGGGGAAAGACCGCCCCTAGCTGATGGACAAAATATTGGGTGTTTGTAATGCGGCGAACTTGTGTCACGATAAAAATGGGTTCCCATTTTGTCTCGTTAAAGTTGGAATGCTTTGCCTCATTGCTGCATGAATTGACTATTGAGTATAAGTATCCAATATATTGTGCACGATGCCTTGATGAGCCGGTAAGGT
Organism: Panicum miliaceum; assembly: GCA_032594955.1. Lineage (NCBI taxonomy): Eukaryota > Viridiplantae > Streptophyta > Magnoliopsida > Poales > Poaceae > Panicum > Panicum miliaceum. Next base: position 13,257,021 of record CM064060.1, on the reverse strand, counting down.
GCTAAAAGCGCATCTACTGATCATGTCAATCAGGACAATGATACACAAATTAAAACTCGTGCAAAGACACATTTAACTACTCATAAAGGACTGTGCTTATTTTCCCACGAAATGATAGCATACTGGTAGTGCAAAATGCTATGATTGATCATTTTAAATTTCTATTAGAATATACAGTAGCAGTATCCACACCAATGCACATATGTGAGCAACCAAAAACGCCAGTTGTTTTCAATTTGAAGGTATCCATCAATCAAGAAAATGACTGCGACCTTAGTATATTTTTGTTTGAAAGGGTAATCACCGATCACACATAGCAGCCGCCGGCTTTGTAAAAGATAAAAGGAGTTGGCTTCGTTTGGTTCTTCTATGTAGACTTGAGTTTTTTAAATATCGCACCATCCTGATGTCTTGAGAGTTGACACGCAACTCTTCCTATCTTATCCTTCAATACAAGAATGTAATTTTGAACTGACAACTGTACCCTACCAAATTCAGTTCTGGTAAAGATCCGAACAAAACGTGCTCCATATGTATTTACAATCGCTTTTAGGAACACTGCTCGCAAGTTACAATTTGGCAACGTTGCATTTGCACACCAACTCACAAGTCGCGAGCTCACCTACAAATCACTCCTGCAAGTTGTAACTAGCGTCGCAGCACATCCATCTGCTGCTCACTTCCCCGTGCATCAGAAGGCCACCTCCCACCACAGCAACCCAGCAGTGTCGGCGCCATGGCCGCGCCCGCAGAGGCTCCCGAGGCCGCCGCCGCCGCCGCGGGCCACCGTTTATACGACGTGATCGTGGTGGGCGCCGGCATCATGGGCAGCTGCGCGGCGCACGCAGCGGCATCCCGCGGCGCGCGCGCCCTGCTCCTGGAGCGCTTCGACCTGCTCCACCACCGCGGCTCCTCGCACGGCGAGTCCCGCACCATCCGCGACGCGTACCCGAAGGCGCAGTACCCGCCGATGGTGCGCCTCGCCCGCCGCCTCTGGGCGGACGCCGAGGCCGAGTCCGGCTACCGCGTGTTCACCCCGGCGCCGCAGCTCTCCATGGGCCCGCGCACCAACGCCTAGCTGCTCGCCGCCATCAGGAGCTCCGGCGCGGAGGAGGTGGACCTGGCCCGGAGGTGGGGAGGCGCGTTCCGGGTCCCCGACGGGTGGGTGACCGCGGTGAGCGAGCACGGCGGCGGCGTCCTGAACGCGACCAAGGCGGTGGCCATGTTCCAGGCGCTCGCCGCCAAGAAGGGCGCCGTGGTCAGGGACAAGACGGAGGTCGTCGGCGTCAGGAAGGGGCCGGAGGGAGGCGTCGTGGTGACGACGGGCACCGGCGAGGAGTTCCACGGCGCCAAGTGCGTGGTGACAGTCGGCGCGTGGACGAGCAAGCTGGTGAGGTCCGTCGCCGGCTTTGAGCTCCCCGTCCAGCCGCTGCACACGATGGTCCTGTACTGGCGCATCAAGCCCGGGCGCGAGCGCGTGCTCACGGTGGAGTCCGGCTTCCCGACGTTCTCCAGCTACTGCGACCCGCACGTGTACAGCACGCCGTCGCTGGAGCTGCCGGGCCTCATCAAGATCAACTACGACGGTGGCCCGCCGTGCGACCCCGACAGCCGCGACTGGGCCTCCGGCGGCGGCGACGTGGCGGATCGGGTGGCCCGGTGGATCGAGGAGTTCATGCCCGACCACGTCGAGACCGCCGGCGGGCCGGTGTCCCGGCGGTCGTGCATGTACTCCATGACACCGGACAAGGACTTCGTGATCGACTTCCTCGGCGGCGAGTTCGGAGAGGACGTGGTGGTCGGGGCCGGGTTCTCCGGGCACGGGTTCAAGATGGGGCCGGCGGTGGGGAGGATCCTGGCCGAGATGGCCATCGACGGCAAGGCCAATACGGCGGCGGAGGCCGGCGTGGAGCTCGGCCACTACGGGATCAACCGTTTCGACGGCAACCCCGTGGGGAACGCCAAGAACTAATGATCGTATTTGGGAGTGGTTAATTTAGTCAGCAAGTTTCTGTTCTTGTAATTTCATATAAGTGGAAGTTGTGTTTGTGTATTTGTTTTTTTTCTCTTCTTCTAATATAATAAAATTTCGACAGCAAATCTCTTGCCGTACTTTTGAAAAAAAAGTTTGTGTTCTTTCCCGTCTTTCATGCATGTTGCCAGGTTCCATTGTCTTTAGATTGATTCCTTGTTACTATTAGTGCTACTACAAATCACTGCTAGAAATCAAGGCACCCGTAACGAACAATTTTTATCACTGTAAACGCGAAATACGTCACAGAAGGTTTTCTGTGATGAATTTGTGACGAATTTATTTTCGTATTACAAGCCGCGTCCTGTTAGGTCTAGCGTGAAGAACTTCCAAAAATGTCACGGAACTATTTTTTTTCTGTGACGAAGAAATGTCACAAAAAGCCGATTCCACGTGTTCCAGCTCACGCTGGCAGCTGACATGGCGCCGTCCACGTTGACGTGTCATCCATGTTGGCAGGCGGCAGCTGACACGGCAATATCCACATAGGCTGTTGATGTGTCATCCACGCTATCAAGTGACGTGTCAGGCGTCATGTGCTGCAAAGGGGGACCGACACGTGACGACCTTGCATGACGCCATGTGTCACTATTTGGTCAGCCCACGTGTCACTGTATGGTCCGTCCAGGTGTCACTATCTGGGCATCCCACATGTCCTCGTCTCAGGTCGACAGGTGTCACTATTCGGGCAGCCCACGTGTCACTATTTGGTCCATCCACGTGTCACTCTGCGGGCAGCCACGTGTCCTCGCCTCAGGTCGACACGTGTCACTATTCTGCCAGCCCACGTGTCCTCGCCTAAGGTGGACACATGCCGCCTTGCGACAGCAGCACGTGCTATTCCAGGACGTTGCCACGTTTCATTACCAGACGGATCCACGTGTCCTCTTCTCATTTGTGTGCGTGTCGCCCTACAGCTAGGCCACGTGGCCTCGACCGATTCAGCCACGTGCCTCTTTCCTATATGTGCACGTGTTGTTGTGCTGCTCGTCCACGTGGCCTTCTCCTGTTCGCCAACGTGTCGGTTTTAAGGATGGTCACGTGTCCTTTCCTCGTTACGCCAAGTTTCGACTTTCTATTTGCCCACGTGTCCTTCCGCGCTTGTGCCAATTGTCCTCCTGTTTGTCCACGTGTTCTTCCGCGCTTGTGCCAATTGTCCTCCAATTGTCCACGTGTCCTTTTCTGGCTGGCCCACGTTTCGTTTCCAGGCTCTTCCACGTGTCGGTGCCCTAGCTGTCCACGTGGCCGTTCCTAGCTGACCCACGTGCCGTTTTCCTATTCTATCACGTGTCGGTGCCCTATTTATCCACGTGTCATTTTTTGTTGCGGCACATGGTGTTTCCGTATAGATCCATTTCGTCACAACACCATTTTCGTCACAGAACTATAATCGTCACAGAACCATTTTTGGCATAGCACCATTTTTATCACAGAACTATTTCGTCACAGTACATTTTCGTCACAGCACCATTTTCGTCACAGAACTATTTCATCACAGAACCACAATTCCATTATACATCAGAATTGTTCCATAAATAGTTTCATTACATGACCACAATTAGCGGGGCACTGTTCAGAATCACAATACGATATAAATGGGAATGTCCAGGGTCACTACAGTTCCACACACATAGGATCAGAGCTGAAGAGAGGTACCAAGGTTGCTTTGGGCCTGGATGAACTGCGAAAGGAGGCGATGACTATCTTCCTGTTGCTTCTTCATCTTCTCATACTGCCTTTGGGTTCTCTCCAGCGCTTCATGTGCTGCTTTAGTCTCCCTCTATAGTGCATCACTCTTCCTCAGTAGATCATCACTGTTCTTCTGGAGTTCTTCCACTCGTTCATGCAGAACAGATGAACCCTGTCTTTCAGCATCAAGTTCTTCACGAAGCAAAGTTTCAGACGATGACCGATGCCTCAACCTCGAGGAGGGAGAGGCTATACTAGCATTCTTCAAGAAAGTGCTGTTGGAGCTGGCCTGGGAGAGGACCTTGGAAACAACCTCAGCACTAGGCAATCTTGACTGCCCATCAGCAACAACGTCTGCCTGTATAGTTTCCATTAACATCTACAAAAGGTAAAGATGAACTATTAGCCTACCGATTATATTGGATAAACAATCTAGAAAAAGGAACATTAAATAAACTGGGAACAAAGGCAGATTGGATAACTGGTACTAAAAATTGTTAACAAACCTTAGAAATACAGGCAGCCATGCACGTTAACAATATATGATGTGGCATGTACAAAGTGTTGAACAAAGAAGAACAAAACTCTTGCTGAAGGAATGTACGGGGACTTACAACTGCGTCTCTAGCCGCGGCACTCAAACCGTTCTTGCTGCTGGTATGGCAGACCTTGAAGGCTAACATGGCATCCACTTCATTGGGTTCGACATCTTCATCAACTTGGAGCTCTACATCCTCGGTGCTTCAGTGGGTTCGGCAATGTTGCTCTTGTTCTGGTGCTGATGATGTACCAAATGCATGAATCAAACTTAAAGAATAATGAGACTTGCCACGAGAGACAGACGGAAGTGCAACAATAATGGAAAGCAGAATATTGAAGAGGTTACTTTAGACGCGTGTTAACACTTACATATGAATGCAACTGCGCAACATAGCAGCGTGATCCTGTTGCTAAAGGTAACAAGACTCTGCCCCGGTTTAGCTTGTTCTTCTCAGAAACCTCTTGCATGAGATGTATGTGTTAGTCTCCATCATAAGTTTACACTGCTGTGCATCAGTCATGTTGGAGACAGGAAAACACATGAAGAGAAATTACCCTGTGGTGTGCACTTGACCACTTGTCAACAAGTTGGCACCACTGTGCATCAGTCATGCTGGGGACAGGAGAGGTCGTGCGGATCTCATTTGCAGCGACGTCAACAAAGTATTTCTGCTTCAACTTATACCACGTCTGCCGTATGGATTTCTCGAACACACTGCTACAAGCATCTGTTGTTGGCTGCTGCCTAGTGTCAATTGGTAACCTTCCCTGGTGATTAGAGTCCAAATCAGACTTACATGTAAGAGTTGAATGTACAACAGGGACTAGTACGGCACTCACAGATAGCCTTCCCACGAAGCCATCGAAAAGTTCAGGCTGTTCTTTGTATTGTTTCCAATGGGTCAAGATAGGAACTTGAGACCTAACAACAACACCAGCCTCTGATGAAAATTTGGCAGCTTGCGCCGGAACATGGGGCCTTTTGTTCCCCTCAAAAATAGAGATGCGCACCCTTGTCCCCATAGCTTTGTTCATCCTGTCAAGCAAAACTCTCCGTGTTGCTTCCCTCGCCTTCCTCCGGCCACCTCTTTGTTTAGGTGCTGCAGAGATTTCATTCAAATTATCATCATTCATCAAATATGAAACCATGAGCGCTAAAAAGCTTTAGGGTCAACGAACCAACCTTCATCTTCAATGATGGCATTACCATCACCTTCACATCGTGCCCAGTCTCTGAAAGGACTTGAACAACCATTAAAATGCTCATTACAGGTAGTGTTTTCTGGTACTGCTAGCGATTCTTTCTGCACAACATTGTCACCACCGCAACTGTTTTCTGCAATTGGCTGCAACCTTTCATGCACAGGCCATTGAGGTGCTCCTGCAACGTCCAGCCTTTTTCGTATCCTTGATGAAATTTTCTGCGTGACATGTGTTGGTGGGATTGACCTCACCCTCTTAGATTGTCTTCCTCCAATACCTAGGGCAACCTTTTTTGTCCCCACCTTCCTACGCCCAGGGCCCTGTAGATTTCCAAAGGCATAACTTGTAAGCATGTCAATAAATTAGAAGCACTCGTACGCAACGGAAATATATAGTCACTACATTGGAAAAAAATAGTGCTGCTTGTAACCATAGGAAATATCTAGTTCACGCATCCCCGCCCCACTGCCAAGTATAGAAGATGCACCTCATTTCGTAGGGGTGTCCGTTCCTCCTCTAAGTCCGTATCATCATCTCCATTGTCGGGATCTTCTTGAGGGATGTAATCTGCATCACCGCCAGTCCTTCTCCCCTTGCTGCCTTCACTACAACCCTTGGAAGTTGTTTTTCTTCCAGTACTAAGAGCTGCTCTTAAGTCAGTCAATCCACTCGCCTTCAATACTCTGTTATTCTCCCTGATGTTGGCTTCCCGTGCCATTTCGTAAGCACGGTCAACCAGTTCATGATGTGTAGGTTCTAACATGTGTGAAACAGATTTTAAGTGTTAGGGAGCATGCTAGAACCTCCAATCCCGAACCGTGGATGAATGTGTCCATACCTAGAACCACATACCGTTTAAAGTAGGTTTTTTCTAGGAAAGGCATTAAGAGATGCTTTTATGGCAGACAATCTATTCTATGCTAATACTCTGTAATTCTCCTGATGCGGGCGGGCCGTTGCATTTTGTATTCACGGCAATCCCGTTCACTTTGTGTAGGTTCTAACATGTGTGAAACAGATTTGATGTGTTAGGGAGCTAGGCTGATTACATATTTATGCTTGGAAGTTGGAAGTAGAATGCAAAGCCACTAGAATCTGCAATCCTGAACCGTGTCCCTACCTAGAATGACACATAAGGTAGATGGATTTTGCATACCTCTTGCTGCTTGGCCTCGGGTTTCGACCATTGTGAATCGTCGGGGTAGCTGCACGTCGAAGATGGTGCGGCTGCTATGATGCTGCGGTCGTCGTCGACGTTGACGGGCGTCATCGAAGGGGTAGCAGATCCGGTGCGGCGGTAGTTGCGGACGGGGAAGAAGATCCCGTGTGGCGGTAGTGGCCGAAGTGGAAGCAACTCTGGTGCGGCGGTAGTGGCCGAAGTTGGAAGTAGAATGCAAAGCCACTAGAATCTGCAACTCAAAGACACTTTTCGAACTGTCAGTAACAGGAAACTCGGATACTCCGGGTAAACGTTCGGAGAGTCTGGACTTCTGATCCGGAGTATCCGGGGTTCTTGCCCGGATTATCCGGACAAGAACACTCGAATCTAAAATTACAGTAATTGAGGCAGGAAATTAGATCGAGTAAATATGCAGGTACCGGGGTGTCCTATAGAGTAGAGATCAACTGTTGATTTCACCTAGAGACTATTAAACTAGTAAATTGGCCTCAAACCCTAGAAAAGCGATTCCACAAGCAAGAACACGGGAAATACAAGTAACAAGCAAGTAAAGAGATAGCGATTTGTTTCCCGAAGTTCACTCCCGAAGGAGTTACATCTCCGTTGAGGAAGGGCTCAAGAAACGGCGTTCAAGAACCCCTTAGCTCCTCACCCAAGGGCGAGATCACCTCTCAAGCCCAAGGTCACTTACTATGGATTCCTCAAAGAGGAATGAAGATTACAAACTTCTTGTGATGCTCACAATTTGCTTGAGCACTCACAAGCGACGCCTAGCCGTCTAGGAGCTCAAAGCTCCAAGAGTAACAAACTCGAATCCACCGGCTTGATGAAGTTCTAGTGCTAAAAGAGATGGAATGGATGCTCACTTGCACTAATCTTTGCTCTTTCTCTACTCTCACTTCAATCCCTCAAAGGATTCACTCATGAATGGAAGAGAGGGGAGTGAGAGAGCTCGTGGAGGCTTGTTGCAGTGCTGGGTGCGAAAATGAGGCAAGAGAGGGGTAAAAGAAGGGGTCAATGGGTATTTATACTCCCTCACGCAGAAACTAGCTGTTGGCTAAGGGTTACCGGAGACTCCGGCCAAATGTCCGGATACTCCGGACCATGCGTCCGGACATTCCGGACAGCAGCCCGGACAATCCGGCAAACACATAATTTTTCACTCAAATTGCTCTCATGTGAAGTTTGAGTGGTATTTGTGGCTCACAATTGTTTGTGGGGTTCTCTTGAGCACTATTTCTAAGTCAACACCTGCAGAATCAATGTCCCTCTTGATAGTACAGCGTACCTATACTCAAATTATAAATATAAAATTCTATTCTTCAAGTATCTTTGAACCACCGCTTTTCATTTCATTTTTGTTGACCATGATTCACCATTCGAATACTTGATCGTTTCATCACCTGCACACATGCTAGATAATACAATTAAACCTACATGTGTTTTGTCATTAATTACCAAAACCCACTTAGGGGCCTAGATACCTTTCAACGGGGAAGTAGGTCCGGTGCGGCGGTAGTGGCAGACGGGGAAGCAGCTCCGGTTCGGCGGTAGTGGCAGACGGGGAAGCAGATCCGGTGTGGCGGTAACGGCCGACGGGGAAGCAGCTTCGGTGTGCTCAGCGTCGTCGACGGGGTTGAAGCTCCAGTGCTGTGGTCTCCGGTGGAGTAGAGGGTTCGAGTGCCGGCGCAGAGGGGAAAGGCGAGAGAGATTGAGCGGAAAGGCGAGAGGTGGAGAATGGATCGAAAACTCGAAAAGGGGCAGAGGATATGGGGCGCGCGAGCGAGATTGTCACAAATACCCTTTAAAGTTTGGTTACCGCCGGAGTGGTGTGGCTGTTGCTTGAGGGGTACAAGGGACTTTTCGAGCGAAAAGTTTTCAGGTTCGGTGGCAGAGTTGGCACCAAGTGAAAATTTCGGAGCGTGGTGTCCCCTCCGACGCATGGACCCCACATGTCGGTCTTCTTAGAATGCGTTATGAATGCCACACCCATTTCTTGTGAACAAGACTCTTTCTCTTTTTAATCTCCGATTTGAAATTTGGATTTGTCTTCCTCCCTCATACAACATCGAAATGACTTGATTCTTTTTGTAAAGTGAATCTAAAATGAAGCTCAATCCAATCGTTGCTCTATGTCAGCTTCTCTTTCTATGGAAATGCACTCTTTTTTGAAAATGCCATGGTTCTTTTCACTCTAGCTTTTGCCATGAATGTGGAAACATACACATCAAAGTCAGTAGTGTTCATCACACACAAATGCATATGGAAGCACTTGCGCTCATCACCTAACAGAAGATCACTCACGCCTACATTCTACCTCAACGCATAACCAACTCCCATGGTAACAAGGGCTACAACCAGTAGACAGAAGAAAATCATAGCTTGGGTCAATTTCTCTAGCTTTGCTTCCAATCCGTTGCTCTTCAGCATGGCACCTCCTGCTGCAGGGCTCCCAGCAGCATGAATGTGCTCCATGGATTGGACTTCTTGAATCTCTTCTTCATCAACAAAACGTAGGTGGACCATCTTTTCTTTAATCAAATCATTCAAGTAACCCCTCTGCTATGTGAAGTAGCCACACCACTGAATAAACAAGAAATCCTTGCTTAAACCCTATCACAGATCTGAAAGCACAAAAACCAAATCAAAGCTAAATCCACTAACCAGGCATTTAAAATACACCCGACCGATGTTCTCTTTCTCTTTCCTCGATCGGGCCTCACGCATCCTTGCCCTCTTGCAGGTCCGGCACATCATCATGGGCAAGCCAGTCTCCTCCCCAACAAGCGAGGGCATTTGCCTTCTTCTGGATGAGGACTCCGCAACATGTGACATCCTTCCGCGCCGGTGGCAATGGCGGGCAATCAGACAGGCCAGATTCCGACGGCAATGGCGGGCGGCGAGCAAAGAAGCAGCAGTGAGCTGCGTCTACCTAAAGATAATGCAGGGACAGAAGGGTCCTTTGGTGTGGGATGTGCGGAGACACGTCAACAACCTAGGCTTAAACGCATTGTGAGAGTGAAATACTGAATGGATGGAAATTACTTAAATATCCCTGAGCGTCTCCCCCTTTCCCTGCCTACTCCTCGCTTCCTCTTTCGACTCCGGCAAATAAGGCGAGCGGAATGATCCCCATCGAGCTAACGAGCGACAACGACTCCGACTCGGGCATGGGTTTCCCCAAGGTGGCAGATCTGCCGGTGCTGGCCAAACGCCCCCGTGGTCACCACCTTAAGGCTGAGTCGCGCTCCTCGGCCTCGCCGCCGGCCAAGCGCCCCCGTGGTCGCCCGCCGAAGGCAGACAGGCCCTCCTCGGCCTCGCCGCCGGTCAAGCATCCCTGTGGTCGCCCGCCGAAGGCAGACTCGCCCTCGTCGGCCTCCCCGCCGGCCAAGCACCCCCGTGGTCAGCCGCCGATGGCAAAGTCGCCCTCCTCCCACGCGTCGCCGGCCAAGGGTCGACGCGGACGCCCGCCGAAGACAAATGCGGCCTGCGTCGCCTCGCCGCCGCATAAGCGGGCCTGCGGCCGGCCACTGAAGAATGGGCCATTCGAGGCCAAGATGTCTGCATGCATTGATGACTTCTCCATCGGCCATGACGACTTCGATGAATCCTTTGACGAATTGGAGTTCATGAGGAAGCACATGCACGAGATAGGTGATGAACTATACGAGAAGAGGAAAATGCATGCAAAAGCGCAAGCCAAGATTGCTGCACTTGGGATTTGGAAATCAAAAGCAAAAAAGGTAGATGGCACTTGTGGAAATGCAAAGGAGTGATGTGGATGGGTGGTCACTGACAATAACTGTGATGTTATTTTGGTGATGTGGAATTGGTAGATGCTAGTATGATGTATGAATTTGGGATGTTCTTATCTATGAATTGGGGATGTTGTTCCTTATTTTTGGTGAACCAATTGTGATTGTACTCCATGTTTGGCAAATATGTAATGTGTTTACTCCATCACGAATACTTTGGTGAAAAATTGAGTTAATTTGTCATTTTTATTCCATCACAAGTAATGTGGTGCAAATTTGAGTAAGTAAATTTGTCAACAAAAAATAGGTCCAACAAATGAATTGAACTGGAGACCTTAGGCTTGTGGCGGGCTTTCCCAACCACCAGACCGCGTGCACGCTTGTGAAGGTCATGGCTTTTCTACGTTATAGTAGAATAAGGAAATGGACACGTGCCACCTAGGCTGTGCAGAGGCGGGCATCACCTGCTGCTCCACGTGGTAATGCGTGATTGGCTGAGAGGCATAAGAGCTTGTAAATAGTCCATCTTTCTCTTTTTAATCTGGAATTAAAACTTGTAACTAGTATTTATCCCTCATAAGAACTCCGAATTTGATGATTCTTTCTCCTAGTTTTATATAAAATCACACTCTACCATTTCGTGGTGTCTTTATTCTAGTTAGTTTCTATTTCTTAGATCTTTTATATAGCACATAGTTTTATACACCAAAGTAGAAAAAAAACAAAATGATATTGCATGAGAATTGCAAATATAACTTCATATTCTCTAATTGTAAGGTCAATATGAGTTTGTGTTAAAATTTGAGGTGTATATGATGTCAAAAGTATTGTGAGCTATGAAAACTTGAGAGTTTGAGTTAATTTCTAGGGAACTATGTGGGAGATGTATTTATTTTTGAACAATGTATGGCCCGGCTTTGTTAAAACCATTTGATATTTTTTCTCAGGCTTATGGTCCTAAAATGTGTTGATGTGTTAGTTTGTAGAATTTTCTGACAAACTTTTGATATTATTATTTTTTTGTACTACCTTAGACTTAGTAGTTTGAATTATCCATACGAAACAGTTGAATTTTGTTTCCATATCTCGTACTTAAGCTATAATAGTATATATGTACCTGAATATATTTGTTCTGTATTTTTTTTGAATCTTATTGGTGGCAGACGTAGTTCAATTTGAGCATACTTTTCAAATTTCTTGTAACAGTAACTATGAAGAACGTCTGTGTTAGATGGGCTAAAAACTTATCGTGGGCAATTTTCTAGTCAAGCCCGATTCATCATAGCCGTTCGTCTTCCCATCGACAATGCAGATGCCACAGCCTCCGTCGGTTGCCGTCTCGGCTCCTGTTCTTCCTCGCACGATCTTCGAGGTGCGCTGGTTGGCATCAATGACTGGCGCCGACGGCCATAACTTCCACCATCGGCTTCCTTAGGAAAGAAGAGAAGCCTTCCTTCCTAAGGAAGCCGAGGATGTGCTTTATTTAATCTCCATTTCCCCCACCATCGACGTCCTCGCCAGTTACCAGTTTCACTTCCACTAGACCAGTCGCCAGTCGATCGCGTGCCCGTCCAACGCCATGAAGCAAACCAGCTACTCCTCGGCCGAGGCCTCCACCGCCGGGTCGCACCGCCTCTTCCCCTCTGCCCACGCCTTCGGCTCCCCGGCGCGCATGGAGCGACCCTTCGGTGCCTCGGCGTCATCGTCGCGTGGTGGTTTCTCGTTGCGCTCTGACGCCGGGGAACTCAACCCGCCGTCGCCCGCGGATGTAGGCCACAGAGGCGCTGGGGGCTCCCCAGGGTGTTCCCTTGCTTCCTCCGGCGTTGGTGGTGCCTTCATCCTCCACCCCCGCGCCCTCGTCGTCGTTGTCGCAGCCCTCGTCGTTGACGGTCACCCTTCCTGCGCTCGACTATGACTTCGACACCCAGACGGAGACGGACTCGTTCACCCTTCCTGCGGCCTTCTTCTATGACTCCGACACCCTTCCTGCGACCTTCTACGACTTCGACACCCAGACGGAGAAGGATTCGTTCACCCTTCCTGCGGCCTTCTAACACTCTGACGCCGACTCCGACGCCGACTCTGACACCCAGACGGAGACGGACTAGTCCGACGACCAGAACCATGGCTACATCAAACCAGTCCCCCGTGGCTCTGCTCTGCGCATCTACCACCGCGGCAACGGCATCTACAGGTGCCCTTTCTGCCCCGGCTTGGCGCACAGGTGGATTAGGCTGAATGAGGCCTGGGACCACGTCATGGGGAAGGCCAACTCCTCGGCCGTGAGGGCTGAGAACAAGAAGAAGTACAGCCACCACCGCGTCCTTACCCGGAACGAGGGGTGGATGTGTGTGAGCCGCGCGTTGCATGCAGTGATCACCGGGAACGTGGAACGCGGTGACTGCCAGCGCACCAAGCCTTGCCGCCGCGACGTGTGTCGTCGTCGATTACCGCTCCACATGTGCTAAGTTCCACATGGGGGCTACTCTAATTTCAGCAGTTTCATGTCGTAGCTTAATTATTGTTGACGCAAAAAGCCGTGGGTCAGCCTTCAGCGTTGGCACACACGTGGACCTAGGAGCCTCTTGCTTCGCTCCTGCGCGGCGTCCAAATCGGCTGCGTGGTGGTGCAGGGCGTGCCAGTCAATTTGACCTACAATTGACAAGGGACAGGTAAAACGGTTAAATTACCGGAACGTATCGGCTGTTGTCTGAATCGTTCCGTCGCGCGCGTCGGCCAAACGTCCAACGCGTCAGTAGATCAATCGGCCAAAGCTCCGGCCGATTGTTCGGGTAAGGCAACGCTAAACGGGTTAGCGAAGCCTCAGTAGACAACACCTAGATCCGAACCCGATCGGCCTGACGAGGAGCAACAAACAAGCTGCGCATCGGCCGATGGTATTTAGATCTAGGCTGGATAAAGTGTGGTAAAACTAAATAAAACAAGATCAAACGAATCTAATCCTACCAAATCTAGTAAATATCGATAACTTGTGATAGCAGCAAGAAACAAGCTAGACTAAATAGATTAATCTAACAGGAACAAGATGATATCGATAACTTTGTGAACAGACCAGACCTAGATCCAATCTGCTTGATAACTTGAACTAATACATGATAGAGGAAGAAGCGATGAGCCGTCAACCTTGAGCCTATCAGCCTCGTTCGACGCGGAACTTACCAGCAAGTTGGAGATCAAAGTCGATGCAGCCCCACGTGCAGGAAAGAACTCGTAAAAGAAAAATCTACTGCAACTAAGGCGAAGCCACCGAAAAGAGAAAAAAAGGAAAAAAGGGTTTGTGTATTGATCATTGGATGGTTTGGTACATGTCCGAGGGCAGCTATTTATAGCCTAAGCTACAAACCCTAGTCGATTACGACGTACATTACTTGACAACAAAGAAAACACACTTTCCTAAATTCTAACAGATAACTTGCTGACGTAGCTTCGTGAGCTCCTTCCATGCTCCATCGGCTGCGTCGCCTCTTCCGGCCTAAAAGGCCCATTATGTTCCATTCTGCTCCTGATTCTAGTGTCGGCCCAATTTCTATCGGCCTCTGCTCGACATACTAATACTTGCCAAAAACCGGTGTCAAGACATGCCCCCAATTTTGGAATGAAAAGTTTTGTTCCGAAATTTCAGTCAAGCTCTTCTTCTGCATCTTCCGAAGGGAAATGTGGTTTCCACTTCTTCCACCCCTTGATCTCTTGTGTAGCATCTCGATTTTCTGCATCTTATTGATGCAAGAGTAAAACAGCCGATACTGTATAACTGTGGACTTCCTCGACCATGTTCATCATTACTCCTCTGCGGGAAAGTACGATCGGCCATCTGTCAGCCACCCCATCTAATCAAGTAACTCCACGACTCCTCGATTATCGGGATGGTAACTGGAACACGTGTCCGACTCCTCCACTTCCCTTTTAATTGCAGCCGTTCGGCCTCTGGAATCCTCCAACCATAAATCCAAGAGCACAACAGAGCACAAAGAGAAACCACAATCTTGCCCTTCTTTTTCCTCAGCTTCTCATTTGTGCTTTTGCTTCGATGCCCCCATGGCCGACAATAGGCGACTCAACGCCTGCGAACTATTCTGCACCATCAAGGGTAAAGATTCCTCAGCATTGTGTTCCCCTTTTTGGCTTTCGATCTGATCCTCCCCCTTCACGGCTTCAGTGCTATCTCAATGGCCGGTGGTGTTTATCACACCGGTACGTCTCGGCCTACACCAAGCATCCCAGCTACGGGTCCCTCTAGTTCTGGTAATTCTTCACATCCTCGGGTGACCGAACTAGAATCCTCTCTGCGCACAACCAGGGTTGCTCTGACGGCGGCGGAAATCTTTTGCTTTGCTTCCCCCCAGCCGATGAGACACTTGTCTATACTTCTTCACGGAGTACATACTTCTGGGCTATCTTCTTGAACTGGATCAAGGCTAAAATTTTCCAATTTCAGGAAATTCTCTTTTCGCACTTTTCCTGTGATGCACTCCACACCATCAAAACCCCAAACTGGAGGATCAACCCAAGCGACGCTGAGAGATGGATCCGCAGGCACCACTTCAACTGACCCATCCCCTAGCCATTGAATAAGGCATTGATGTAACATGGACGGAATGCAACAATTAGCATGGATCCAATCCCGGCCAAATAGCAGATTATATGAACCCTTGCCATCCATGATAAAGAAAACAGTCGGCAGAGTTTTGCTTCCAATCGTTAGATCGATAGAGATTGCCCCCCAAGCAGGTGAAACTCTCCCTTCGTAGCTATTAAGCATGATATCGTTACCCATCATATCCTCTTCCTCGTACCCAAGCTGTTGGAGAATAACGTAGGGCATAATATTAGCAGCGGCCCCTCCATCGACCATTATCTCAGTCATTGGCCTACCATCAATACGTCCTTTCACATATAAAGGCCTCAGATGCTTTTGCTTTTCTTCATCTGGCTTCTTGAATGATGCTTGGACTAGATTCAGCGTAAGTCCTGCTACCGCTTTTTCTTCATCATCGCGCGTTGGTGTCTTGACTTCCATAGGTTGCACAGAAACCATATTGACCGATGCTGACGGGGTAGTTTCATCGGTCTTCACGCGCCATACTTGTGATTTGACTGCCTTCTTCTCGTAGGCGCGCGCTTATTCTTGCTCCCGGTTGTGGAGCCTCTGAACCTTCCTCTTCTGAGAACGGGTCAACCTTGGGATACACCAATTCGGGTATTCATCTGGATCATACTTGTAATTGTCATGATGCTCGAGTGATTGATCTAGAGGTGCTTCATCATGTACACGGGCTGCAGCTTGTTCTTCAATTGTTGCTTGATCAGGAACCCATGCACCCAGCCAATCATAGATAGAGACACGACCCTTGCCTTTGAAATTCGTCTACTGATGATTGTCTTCATGGCACTGCCTCTTGATATCATATTGGCCTTGCTGTGTCCCATTGCATTCAGGACAATCATCAGCCGATGGCAAGCGCAAACCCTCGTTCCAGCAGAATGCAAAGAATGGGCACTGCCAGTATTCTTCGTCACGCCTGTCTTTTTCTTGATGGCGCCTTTCTTTTTCTTATTGGCGCTGATACTTGTTCAGGAGCACCTGTGATGTGACAACTCTGCGTGGCTTCCTGAAGTTTCCACCTTGCTCGTATCAGCCTTGGTTCCCCCTGCCGTTGGCCTATACACCAGTCTTTGGATTCTCAGTATCACGATTAGGATGATCAGAAGGTGATACCTTTGCTGTTCCATCGACTTCCTGGGCTCCCACGTCAACCACGTTGGCTGGGAAGGGATGTTCATCAATTTTCATCGGCCTGTCGAACTTGATTCTTCCTTGCTTGATGGCCGTCTGGATCTCCTTCCTAAAGGTCTTGCAGTCGTTAGTATTATGAGTGACAGAGTGGTGCCACTTACAATACCGGTGCCCTTTTAATTCATTGGCTGATGGGATCACATGGTTGGAGGGCAATTTGAGTTGACCCTCTTGCAACAGTAGATCGAAGATCCTATCAGCCTTTGTGATGTTGAACCCGTAGCTTTCGGCTTCTTTCTTGGCGAATGGGCATGAGACTGGCTTCTTGGACTTGACCCATTCAGCAACACTGATTTCAGCCTTGCTTTCTTATTCAGAAGAATCCCCAACATAGTTGACCTTCTTCTGGAACATGTTCTTCTTGGCGTCGTAGGTTCTGATATCAACATTAGCAAGCCTGGATGCTAGATGACTCAGGCTCTCGAACTCCTGGGATGAGAACTTCTCCTTGATGTGTGGCAGAAGTCCCTGAAAGGCCAATTCAACTAACTGGCCATCGCTGAGAGATAAGTTGAAACATCGGCTCCTGAGGTCCCTGAATCTCTGAATGTAGTCCGGGACGGGCTCGTTGTCCCTTTGTTGCACCGCAGTTAGGTCAGTGATCTTCATCTCCTGTACTTCTGTGAAGAAGTACTTGTGGAACTGGTTTTCAAGATCAGCCCAGGTGATTATGGAGTTGACTGGTAGTGATGCGAACCAGGCAAAGGCCGATCCAGAGAGAGATAGTGGGAACAAGCGGATCTTCAAGGCGTCCGTCGCCGTGGCTTCCCCGCATTGTACCAGGAACCTGCTGATATGCTCAACGGTCGACATGTCGCCCTGTCCAGAGAACTTGGTGAAATCTAGCAACTTGTATCGATGAGGCAGTGGGATCTGATCGTAGGCTTCTGGGTAAGGCTTCCTGTACATGAATGCAGGCTCCTTTGGCTTCAAGCCGAACTGATTCTTCATCACATCGGCTATCTTGCTGGCCCCGTCAACTTCAGGCTACTGCACCATGAGGTTTGGCATCTGAAGGTTTGTATCTTGAAAGGCCCTTTGGAGTTGGGGACTCGTCCGTTGTCCCACAATATCTTCCATCAGCTGAATGGCCGATGCATCTGCGTGATGCCCCCCAGTCTGATTGGTGCCGGTGGAGTTTGTGGTGGATGCTGAATTATCGGAGCAGACGACACCAACGATAGTGTGGCAGTAGGGAAGTTCACTGTGTTACTACTTTGTCCAAACATCTGTGGATAGATGTACAGCCAGAATTCCATTGGCATGCCCCGTAGAAGGTACGAACCCTGTTGCAGTGTTGAACACGCCTCTGCTTGGTGTTGATGTGTTCATCGCAGGATTGGTAGTGGATGTCGTCGTTGGCAACGATGAAACATGCATTGCCGAAGGACCTGGGCACCTCAACATGTAAGGCGATGAGCTTGTCCCGGCGCCGGTCATCGGCACACTTGTCATACTGGGCTGAACGCCATCGGCCGTCGCCGCTGATACTGTGACACCAGCAGTGGCCGATGACACCTTATTGGACTAGGATGGTCCTATGTTTCCCCCTTGAGTGCTCTCTGCTAGGACGTTCTTGACAGCATCCTTGATGGTCTCGATCAGCACCCCTGACTGATTGATCAGAGCGTGGCTTATGGATTGATCGAACATCTCCTTAAACTTGGTTGAGTCTTGAGTGATAGAGATGCCCCCCGGCCCTGGTAGCGGCTGCTTCTGTATTACCTGCCCCTCCTTGGTCAAGATGAATGACCTGAGGCAGGCATCTTGTGATTGCTTCACGGCCTCTTCTACTAGCCGCTTTTGTTCTTCGTTGAGATCATCCATGGTAGGCGACAAGATCTTGTCACCATCCAAGCCGTTGCTCTTGGTCATTGTGGTGTTGTTGTTGTCTCCCACCAGGCGTGCCAAAAGCGTGTTGACGCAAAAAGCAGTGGGTCGGCCTTCAGCGCCGGCACACGCGAGGACCCGGGAGCCTCTTGCTTCGCTCCTGCACGGCGTCCAAATCGGCTGCGTGGTGGTGCAGGGCGTGCCAGTCAATTTGATCTATAACTGACAAGGGACAGGTAAAACGGTTAAATTATCGGAACGTATCGGCTGTTGTCCGAATCGTTCCATCGCACGCATCGGCCAAACGTCCGACGCGTCAGTAGATCAATCGCCAAAGCTCCGGCCGATTGTGCGGGTAAGGCAACGCTAAACAGGTTAGCGAAGCCTCAGTAGACAACACCTAGATCCGAACCCGATCGGCCTGACGAGGAGCAACAAACAAGCTGTGCGTCGGCCGATGGTATGTAGATCTAGGCTGGATAAAGTGTGGTAAAACTAAATAAAACAAGATCAAACGAATCTAATCCTGCCAAATCTAGTAAATATCGATAACTTGTGATAGCAGCAAGAAATAAGCTAGACTAAACAGATTAATCTAATAGGAACAAGGTGATATCGATAACTTGGTGAACAGACCAGACCTAGATCCAATCTGCTTGATAACTTGAACTAATACATGATAGAGGAAGAAGCGATCAAAGTCAGAGATCAAAGTCGATGCAGCCCCACGTGCAGGAAAGAACTCATAAAAGAAAAATCTACTGCAACTAAGGCGAAGCCACCGAAAAGAGAAAAAAGGAAAAAAGGGTTTGTGTATTGATCATTGGATGGTTTGGTACATGCCCGAGGGCAGCTATTTATAGCCTAAGCTACAAACCCTAGTCGATTACGACGTACATTACTTGACAACAAAGAAAACACACTTTCCTAAATTCTAACAAATAACTTGCTGACGTAGCTTCGTCAGCTCCTTTCATGCTCCATCGGCTGCGTCGCCTCTTCCGGCCCAAAAGGCCCATTATATTCCATTCTGCTTCTGATTCCAGCGTCGTCCCAATTTCTATCGGCCTCTGCTCGACATACTAACACTTGCCAAAAACCGGTTTCAACAATTATTAGTGTCTGTCATCTTCGTTGTCCTAGCTTAGATTGCATTTTAGGAACTCGATCGATCGGGTTTATGAACTCCACGTGTGTTGTTTATGTATATATGTATGTTTTAATGAATGTACTCATCTTAATTAATTGGAGTTACATTGTTACTACGAACAAAAATAGTTACGCACGTTTGGGATTATTAACTCGGCATAGATCCAAATTAAAGCATACAATGCAAGCAAATTAAACCTAGAATCCAAACATCTCGAGGTTGCAGCGAGGTGGCCCACGATCTTAATCGCCAAGACGATGGAAGCCGCTTCGCCACCAGAGGAGGGCTAAACGAGACGGGTAACTGTTGATGGAGGAAGCCTTTTCGCCTAGCCCCACGTGTAAGTGATCGAGTTCCCCTGTAGTTACCTTTTATCGTCTATATGTGCCCACTTCCCCCAAAATATCCCATCAAACACCGCAGTTTTCTTCTTCCGCTCCCCCTCACCGGCACTGCATCGCCTTCTTCTCCCATCGCCGTGCCGCGAAATAATGGAACTAGGTGAATCGTCAGGCGCAGCTTGGCCTCGTCATCACAGAGAAGAATCGGGCATAGAACTTGATGCGATGGGAGACCCCGGTGCGGCGACGTTCTTGCTGATGATGCTGCTGCCAGAGGATCTGATCAGACGGATCATCCTTCACTGCATTGAGGATGGGAGCGTCTATATGTACTTGATGCTTCGTCAGGTATGCGTCCGCTTCCGCCGCATCTGCGACTCCACCGAGGTGCTCCGGCGCCTGTCGTTCCGTGAGCTTCGTGACCACTGCCGTCATTTAAGGAGCGATATCAGGTTGTGCTTCGAGCAGCGTTGCGCCTCGCTGATAATCCGGAGGCCGTATGCTACAAGGGGATGGAGAGGTTGATGACGCGACGGGATCCCACCATCGGGCTGGCGCTCGTCAACCAAGCCGTTGACGCTGGAGACTCCTGCGCTGCTTACTTCTTGGCGATGCTGACGGCCGGTGGGAGAACCACGGCCTGTCGTGCCTGCGCGGCTTGGTCCGGCAGGACCTCCACAACATTGAGTTTCGGAACCGGCTTCCTCATCGCGACGCGGCGCTCCTCGTCGAGGATCCCCACGGCGCTCCTCGTCGAGGATCCCCACGTATGCACATGGGCAGAATGCAGGTGCTGGGGTGCTACTAGGAGATTCATCATCCGGTACTGCAGTGCGGAGTGCTGCATTTGTAACGTCTCGCCTCCCCGAGGCCGGGCCCGCTTACATCTGGCCGCTTCCTAGGACATAGACTGCCCTCACAGAACAACACAAGTCTTTTTTGCACACTTTGTCCTCACTCGTTCGCACCCAGGAAAAATTTCCCGGTCGGTCACCCATCCCCAAACCCAAATTGCTCCAAGGAAAAATTTCCCGGTCGGTCACCCATCCCCAAATTGCTCCAAGCCAAGCACGCTTAACTTTGAAGTTCTTTGAAATTGGGCTTCCGGAAAAGAAGTTGCAACTTGTTTGTATGAGTATCCTATTAATCCTATTAAGTCCTGAGCCGGGGTGTCACAGCATTCGTCATGAGTTCGACCTGTGGACGCGGAGCATGAACGGCCCGGTAACGTACGCCGTCAGCAGGATGTGTCGAGACGCACCCCAGGCCGCGACCGGAGCGAAGAAAGAAGCAAGTGATGCTAAGTTCACACGGGAGCTAATTTTTGTTATTTGATGTCGGCGATGCGGGCGGTGATGGAGAAAAAACCCAGCATTGGGGGAAGTACTGTAACTTGCGCCGATGGGAGAAAAATCCCGATTTTGATGGGACGGATTGGGGGAAATGTGCCACGTGTCCTCAAGGATGAAGTCAGAGGGGTGGTTTGGCTTCTCAAGGAAGAAAGTTGGGACACAGCAGTTGTTTCCACCCAACAGCCACTGACGTATCGGGCCAACAAGCCTTGGCCCACAAGCAAGTGATACGACGCGCCGACCACTCGTCAGTTCGGCTGGTCGAGGAAGAAACTGGGAACATGGTAGTTGTTTCCACCCTACAGCCACTGACATATGGGGCCCACAAGCAAGCGACGCGACGCGCTGACCAGGAGCCGCGTGATTGGCTGAGATGCATAAGAGCTTGTAAATAGTCCATCTTCTCTTTTTAATCTGGAATTAAAACTTGTAACTAGTATTTCTCCCTCAGATGTACTCCGAAATTGATGATTCTTTTTCCTAGTTTCATCTAAAATCACACTCTACCATTTAGTGGTTTTTGTATTCTAGTTAGTTTCTATGTCTTAGATCTTTTACCTAGCACATAGTTTTATACACCAAAGTAGGAAAAAAACAAAATGATATTGCATGTGAATTGCAAATATAACTTCACATTCTCTAATTGTAAGGTCAATATGAGTTTGTGTCAAAATTTGAGGTGTATATGATGTGAAAAGTATTGTGAGCTATGCAAACTTGAAAGTTTGATTTAAGTTCTAAGAAACTATATGGGAGATGTATTCATTTGTGAACAATGTATGGCCCGGCTTTGTTAAAACTATTTGAATTTTTTTCCACAGGATTATGGTCCTAAAATGTGTTGTTGTGTTAGTTTGTAGAATTTCTTGACAAACTTTTGATATTATTAATTTTTTGTACTACCTTAGACTTAGGAGTTTGAATTATCCATATGAAACAGTTGAATTTTGTTTCCATATCTTGGACTTAGGCTATAATATTATATATGTCCCTTAATATATTTTTTCCGTATTTTTTTGAATCTTATTGGTGGTAGACGTAGTTCAAATTGAGCATCTCGGAGGATTCTGAACCGTTGGATCGTAACGCAATGACAACGACTCTCAGTCAACGAATGGTCGTTTGGTTGACGTACATGGTCGTCCCCACCAGCGAGTCACTTGTTGGTCGTCCGAACCCAATCCAAACCCCCGCATTCCTACTCGACGGCTGCGCCAGCGGCGGCGGCTGGCGGATCCCGATTGACGACGCCGGGGAGGTGTCCTGGTGTCCCCGGCGCCTTAGGCGGAGATATCCCCGTGCTTCCCCTTTCCTTGCCGCCGCTAGTCCGCTAGTCCGCATGTTCGCTGTGTAGGCGTGCGTCACGGAGTCCTCCTCGATCCGGCGGTACCAATCCGGCCTACTTGAGGTAAGTACCCACTTCCGCAACCATCAATTTGTCCAACATGATTATAGTTTGGTCTGCTAGTGTTGAATTTTGTCTTGCACACATGTCGAATGGTTGTTTAGCAGCTACCTGCCTTGTTTAGGAACTTTCAATATCGATGGATAGAACATGGATATCTAGTGTGAGAAAATTCACACCTTCTTACATCCATGGAGTCGAGCAATTCATGAAATTTGTTAAGCAACGATTCGTTGAATAGAGCAATATACGTTGCCCATTCTCCTGATGTCTGAATCTGTATGAATTGGGTCAGCATGAGGTCCATGACCACCTTCTTCTGTTTGGGATGTCAGCTACATATACAAGGTGGACTCATCATGGGGAAGCTGCAAATGCTGCATCTGTTGATGAGTTTTCAGAGGGAGTGCATGGACATGAATATGACTATGGGCTTGACTTTCAAGAGGATGAATTTGACCATTACGATGGGATTGATGTGGTTGAGGAAGCCAATAATGATAATAAAGAAATGCCAGACGTGAAGATGATATTAGAATTGTACACAGCTGCAGAGGAGGATGGACAACAACCAAAATTTACGAGAGTGCTCCAAGATTTGAAGCGGACTCTTTGCCCAGGATCTAGGCACTCACGATTCTCCTTTGTTGTGAGGCTGCTTCATATCAAGTCGCGCTATCAAATTAGCAATACAACATTCAACGGAATATTGAAGCTGATGTCCTTATCATTCCCTCGGTCCGAATTACCGTCTACATATGATAAGGTAAGGAAGTATCTTCGTGAACTGGGCCTTGGATACGACACAATCCATGTGTGCTATAATAACTGTGTGCTGTTCAGGAATGATTATGCCAAATTGGATGTCTGCCCAAAATGCAAGGAATCTAGATGGGAGGACAAGGATGGCTGCAGGCGTGTATTTATTGTGACAAAAACCCATTGTCACGGCCAATAAGGAAAAAGTTATGCTACATTGGTCACCGTTGTTACCTTGACATCACACATCCTTGGCGGAGAAACAAATTTTTATTCGATGGGACGATAGAGATGCATGAGGCACCAGGAAAGTTCACTGCAGAAGAGGTCGCTGAGCTACTAGAAAGAGTCAGCAATGTCAGCCCAGGTTTACGTAATAATGCACCAGAAAATAGAAAGAGTGGAGAGGATAGAGAGCGAGTAATTTATAACTGCAAAGCTGGGTGGTGGAAGCTGCCATATTGGAAATTCTTGCTGCTGCCCCACAATCTTGATGTGATGCACATAGAGAAGAATATATGTGACAACCTCCTTGGCACATTGCTGAAACTGGAGGGAAAAACAAAGGACACACTGAATGCTAGGCTAGATTTGGCCGATATGAGCATAAGATCTAATTTGCACCCTTACCAAGATGGTAACGTGGTAAAAGCTCCACATGCTTCCTATGTGTTGAAACCTGCACAACGAAGTGCATTTTGTAACTTTCTCAAAGGTGTCAAGTTTCCAGAAGGATATGCAACTAACCTATAAAGATACATTGCTCCTGATGGTTCAAAGCTCCAAGGCCAGATGAAAACTCATTCTTGCCATGTCCTTCTACAAAGAATCATACTTAAGAGGCCTCATGCATCCTGATGTATATGAAGCAGTTGGAGAGCTTGGGAACTTCTTTCTGGAGCTATGTACTAGAAATCTGAAGACAATAGTCGTGCAACGCCTGAAAAAAGAGATCCCACTGAACCTATACAAGCTCGAGAAGATCTTCCCTCCTGCCTTCTTTAATGTGATGGTGCACTTGACAGTCCATCTACCTAATGAGGCACTGCTTAGAGGCCCTGTACAGTATGGCTGGATGTATCCGATTGAACGACGGCTTGGCACATTGAAGAATTTTGTAAGGAATAGGGCTAGGCCTGAAGGATCAATTGCTGAAGTCTACATAGAAAGTGGAGTCTTGACATTTTGTTCTATGTACACCGACGATGTCGACACAGGTCCTGAATTTGAAGGGCCATTAGATGGTGACATCTCTATATTCATGCATGGTGCTCGACTTGTTGGCACAGATCGGATGAAATACATCCCTGACAATCTCATGGACAAACTAATTTAGTTTGTACTGAATAACTATGAAGAAGTTGATCCTTATGTGAAGTACGTATATGTTCTACTCTGTCCTTATATATATTTTGTATATGTTGACCGTTGTTGATTCCTAATAATGTTTAAGCTTTGTCATACAGCATGCACAAGAATTTGTTGCTGCAACAAGTGGTACGTGATATCAATGTCCAGAAAAGGCAACCAAAAGAATTTGCTAAGTGGTTTGAGGATCATGTAAGTTAATTAATGACATGCTATCATTTTGGAAGTCACTGGCATCACACTAGACTCAACTACTTTAAACGCTTGGCTGTAGATTAAGAAGCTGCTTAGACATGATCCTAATCAGGTTAGCGACGGATTGGTTGCACTATCTCGTTCTCCTGATCTTCGAGTCAAGATCTGTTCAGCTTGCACTGTTAATGGAGTAAGCTACAACACTGCTGACCGTGAGAAAATCCAAAGGACACAAAATAGTGGTGTCATGACCAAGGGGACAGATAGAGGCGAAGAAATTGAATTTTATGGTGTAATCAAAGAGGTAATTGAGTTGCAATACAACTCTAATCTTGAATACCGTCGGATAGTTGTTCTATTTCGATGCAATTGGTACAATCAAAGGGGCAAGACTGTAGGCATTAGAGATGATGGACATTTCAAGTACATTAACATCAACTCGTTTTGGTACAAGTCTGATCTTTTTATTTTCACGACACAAGCCACCAAGATATTTTATTTGCAGGATAATGATTTAGGCAAAGATTGGCGAGTTGTGCAGAAAATTGAGCAGAGGGGCATGTATAACGTGCCTGAAATGGATGCTGACGTACTTCAATATGATTACTGTTCTGATACGGAGCATGCGGTGCGTGAAGGTGATGCAAAGGCTGAGGATGTGCACCAGGAAAAGCATGATGCAGTAGACACAGTCATTGAAGCTAATTTAGCAGAACTTGGAAGAGACAGGACTGCCGGTCAGGCAGAAGATGAGGATGAAGATGACACTATCTTGGAGTACTGTAGTGACAATGACGACAATGTGAACAGTGTACATGATGTAGCCAAAGACGATGACGATGATCTATAGGAGTTTGCATTGCCTCTGGCCTTGTGTGTGTGGTGTTGTTGATTGCCTGTTATTGGATTAATTCATGTGTTATTGGATTAATTCTTGTAATAATAATGCTGAATTCATGTAATAATAGGAGTTTGTACTTTAATTTTAGGGAAACATAAGATCTTCATTAACCATACTTGTATTTACATTGCAACAAAGACTACCTGAAGCAAAAGCAAGAGAAAAGCAATACCACCTAGGAGTACTACACTCGCTCACTCTAGAGCTTAACGGACACAAAAGCCACCAAAATCAGAGGCGCATGCGCAGCCAGTCCTAGCAACCTAGTAGGAGCGAAATCCCTTGCGGAGAATTTCGACTTCACCTTGAATCCTACAGTCCTCGCTGCAATACTTGGCCAATCCTTGAGGCTCCCATGGATTGACAAGACTGCCGCATATGCCGCCTGCGCATGGAAGACCTCCGCATGGCACCGGCACCGCCGCCAGCTCCGGCGTGTCCAAGATCCTGCGCCAATGCGCTCGCCAGATGCGCTCTGTGACCTCCTCGCACCAGCGCAAACACCTGTCGTTGCGAAACTGAGGTCCGCCATCCTCGCGGCCCGCCGCTGACGCCGCCACCGCTTCTTCCTCGCCCTGGACCTGTCTCATGTACCGCCTCGCAGCATCGTCGCTCACGGCGCCGTCATTGGCCCTGTGGAGGAGGATGGCGGCCACATAGGCCACCAGATTGTGCATACCGGGGCCAAGGGCGTGCCTTTACGGAACGCGACTTCATTCCCGGTTAGGAAGCACACCTCCGGGTTGCCTACTTTAGTCAGGCGACCAACGAGTGTGGCGTAGCCAACGGGTTCATCCCACGACATGTCGTCGGCGAACCGCCCTAGTGCGACGCACCAGCCGACTTTGGGTTCGCCGCACACGCCGAGCATGTGATGGCTGGTGGCCGGAGGCGCACGGAGGTCGTCCATTGGCCGCTTCGGGTGGCCGCGAGGTGGCCCGCGATCTTAATGGCTAGGTCGGGCGAGAGCTCCGCCAGCGACGACTGATGCCGCCGCGTTGCCTCCATTAGTGTGCTGGCGTCATCGACAATGTTGCGGAACGCCGGGCGCATGGGCGTCGGTGAGACGGAGCAGGAAGTTGCGCGGGAATAGCAACTGTCTTCGTGCCATGGGATTGCACGGTATGCTCACCCGTGAGATTTTTGCTCAAAAAGATTGAGAGTGGAGAGTGGCGAGTGGAGTTTGTCGATGTCATCCATGTCGTACCTCAACTTATATAAATGAAATAACTATTCGATGTGTTGTCTCTGACAGGTGGGCCATGGTTTGTGGGCCACATATGTCAGTGGTTGTTCGGTGGAAACAACTGCCGTGTCCCCAATTTCTTCCTTGAGAACACGCGGCGCATTTGCCCAATCCGTCCCATCAAAATTGGGGTTTTTCTCCCCTTGGCAATACCTGAAGCAATAGCAAGTTACAGTACTAATTAAAGTAGCATAAGATGTTCATTAATCATACATATATGTTTACATTGTCCAGAAGATCCTTGGACCTCATGAAGCAAAAGCAGCAGAAAATTAAAGCAATACGTACACTACACTTCTTCAATGTAAAATTAGCCACAAGAACCACTTCATTTTTCCACGCATCCGACAATTCTCGCTGCAATACTGCCTCCATGACCATTCTATAGCCACTTCGCAATCCTCGCTTGCGCACAGAAGATCGGCTCGCGGCGGTGCCGGCGCCATGCGAATGGACCTGCGCTGCCACCTTCTCCAGACCACATGCGCGGCCCTCCGGCGAATCCTGAAACACTCCCTGAACATTTCATCGCGGACCCCCGTCGGCTGCGGCCATGTGTTGTCCACGACAATGGCCGCCTGTCTCATGTACTGCCTAGCAGTAGCATCGATGCCGGCGCTGCCATTGGCCATGTACAGGAGGACGGCGGCCACATAGGCCGCCACTTCGTGGCCGCCCGCGGCGGCGCGTTCGATATTCTCATCGAGGACGGCCAAGGGCGTGATCACAGGTCCACAGAAGACGACATTCACCCCATGAATGAAGCTGGCCTCCAGATTGCTGAGTTGAGCCAGGAGAGCAACAAAGGTGTGGTAGGCATCGGGGGTGTGCCACGCCATGTCGGTCAACCCCGCTACATTGATGCGCCGGCCGAGTTCAGGGTTGCGGCACATGAGGTGCATGTGGCGGCGCGGAGGCCATCCATTGGCCGCTCCGAGGTCGTAGCGAGGTGGCCTGCAATCTAAATGGCCACATCGGTAGGAAGATCCGCCATCGGCAACAACCGGGGCTTCCTTGCCGCCATGAGTGCTGGCGGTGTCGACGTCGTCACGGAAGCAGGAGCGCGAGACAAGGTCATGCCCGAGGGCATGGATGGAGCTGTGGCACGCGGACGGCAGCGAGCCAGAGAGCAGGACAGGCGTAGCGGCGTATGGACGACTGTAAGCCGGAGCGGTGGATAGGTAGAGTGGCGCGTGGATGGCGGCGAGCCCTAGCGCTGGAGGGGGGGGCGAGCTGAGCTACAGTTCGAGTTCTTGGTCGAGATCTTGAATGCGTTGCCACTTGAGTGCATATCCAGTTGCTAGGAAGTTCAGGCAATGTCGTGTCTCGGGGGGATTGCAAGCTCGTCGGGAAGGTGCCCGGTACAGGAACCGTCGCAGCATTTCCAGCGATAGGAGAGGAAGAAGATCGGGGAACATCCAGCGGGCCTTTTCCTCTTCCTTGGCCGGATCCAGCGGCATAGTCAATGCGTCATGTCACTTGCTTGTGGGCCATTACTTGTTGGCCAAACCGCACCGGTGCCTTTTTTCCCTCTTCCCCCAAACTGTCCCATCAAAGGTGGGGTTTTCTTCCATCGCCAAGTCCAGAGTCCTCCAAACTGTTCACATTCTCCTCCTCCCATCGCCGATGAATCCTCTTCCCCTCCCATATCGCCGACGAATCCTCTTTCCCCTCCCATTGTTGGCCGCATCCTCTGCCCTACAATGGACAAGGAAAAAGACCAGTCCGTGCCGAGCCCTGGTGCGGCCTCGGGGCCGCCGTCAAGCGGCGGCCCACCATCCCCCAAGTGGAAGGTCGACAGCGGCCCGTCATCCCCCAAGCGTAAGCGCTCCGCCCTATCTGCGCTGTAGACGAAGTTGTACTACTCCTTTGATGAGATAGCTCGGAGGGCCAACGCTCCTCCCTCCCCGCCCGCGCCTCCGTACATTCTGGTGCCGCGGAGCCGCCGCTTCGCGTCGATGATCGTCGTCTTTCCAGATGGCGATTACGATGAAGATTCGCCTCGGCAGTTGGCGCCCCCATGCACGAGGCCTTTGTGGTGAGTTCTTATTTGATTTGCACATAGGATTAGTATTCTCCATTTTTCCAACATTCTAGTCATCAACATTTCCAACATTATAGTCGTCAACATTATACTCTGTTTTTCCAACATTATAGTATCTTAAATGTGCCTTGTGCCTAAGGTGTTCTTAGATCAATCTTGCATGTTATACTAAATGCGCCTAATGTGTGCATGCATTAATAAATTGGAGGAAGGTGAAAAGTATACAGTCCTTTTCCGAAGGCAGTTCCTCGTGAACATGTACCACTACCCAGACAGTTATCCCGAAGAGGATGGAACTCCTCTTCCTACTGGCAAGGAGGTGATGGTCATTCCCTTGATTACGCTAGCGATCCCTAATTTCTTAATGCTAATTGGTTTCCTTCTATAATGTCAGGTTTGGGATGCAGCCAAGAAGCTTCGGCTCATGATCAAGCGCTACATGAATTCTCGGAAGTGGGACGAGCTGAGGCGCGGGGGCTCCGACAAGTGAAGATGAAGGCTGCCGTTATCTTAGTCATCTTAATTATCTTAGTTTTGTAGAAGTAATGAGCGGCATGAACTCTTAGTTATATGTAATGGATGTAGATGTAATGAGAGGCATGAACCTCTACTTTTGTCTGATCCATGCACTTGTATATAATGGATGCAGTTGGTTTGAATGAAGTCCTTCTATTTATGGGAGCTCTATCTCGTCTGGTTTTGCAGTTGATAAAGTTGATCAGTGTTCATGGTAGAATATCTCAATGTTTTGCAGAAAACTATTTCACACAAATACATGGTGTAATTAGTTCATGAAGTAAACTTTGCAACACCAAATTACACAAAGAAACTATCATCATCTTCTCCAGGCACAATGTGGATTATCATATATAAACTTGAATGATGCAAGAATGTCCTGATGTGAAAATGTGGCTGAGGTTGTACTGAACCTGATGAATGAAGCTGTTGCAATGAGATATAATTCTTTGAATGACCATGCATATAGACATTTTGTACACTGCATAATAGGGTGAAACAAAAAAAGCTAACAACACATTATATTGTGTCCATTGCATACAGAACAAACTGGGGCACCATCTTGCCATGACCAAAAGGTTTTGGCCTTTGCCCCAGTACACTGAATGTCTCAAACTTTGGGCCATTACAAGTTGGTTTGTTGCCCATTACATTACATAAGTAGGAAATACAGTTTGAGGCCAATTGCAAGAGTTTATGCTCTTGGAAAAATAGGACTTCTAAGTAATCACTTCCCTTTTCTAGTCTTGCTCTAGTCATCTTCTTGGCAGGGACTGTTCATGCCTGCACGATGAGGAAGCTGATCGACCTAAGGATGATCCCCGAGAATGCGGAAGATGTCGTCGCACAGGCTCTGGATCATGCATTCCTCGCTGCAGAAGTACGACCACTGGTACCATCTATCGTGGCCGCCGGCACGCCGCACCAGCATTGCACCCTTCTGACCGGCTCCCAGAACGGGGACGCGCACTGGTGAACGTCCGCACGAGGCACTGGGCAAGGAACGGGGACTCGCTGGTCGACGTTAGGCCATACCTCCATCCACAGCATGTCGAAGGCTTCCTCGACTGGACACACAAGCCCGCGGTCGTTCCAGACGGCGAGCACCGGGTTGTTATCCACTGCCTCGGCGCCACTATTTGCTGACCACAGGAGCATCGCAAGCATGTACGCCGCCGGCTTGTGGCCCCCGCGGGCAGCCTGATCTAGCTCATCCAGCGGCGCATGAAGAGCCCTGCCGTGCTCTCAGAACACGACCCTCATCCCCTTGATGAAGCGCGCCTCCAGGTTGCCCGCGGCATAGGTGTTCGCGATTAGTCGCTCGCGAGTCGCCACGTCGTCCGATTGCCGCAGCGCCCGCCTCAGGTTGAGGCTGCGGCGCACCAGCGGCACGCCGCACACCCTGTCTCGCATGAACGAGCAAGGCCCCCTAAGGCGACGGAGATCGGCCATGGGGAAGCTGGATGATGCCGCGACGCAGGTGGCGACGTCAATGTGGATCTCTTCTAGAAGGTCGGTGAGGGATCTCGCAGGCTGTCACACCCGGTTTAAGGACAAAACCGAATGCATAACTATATGTATGCCAGGATCAAGTTCCATACATATAGTGACATCATCAGTGAATAACAGCAATAGTATCACGTAAAGAAACATAAATAAGGACTTACAAGACTATCAGAGATATGCGCTTATCATGGAAACGAAGGCTCCAAACTTCACAGGCAAACGACCGGGGGTTGCGTACGCCTAGAACCCTTCATCATCTTCAGTAGACTTCACATCTTTTTCTTCTGAGCAGCAGTTAGCAAGGGTGAGTACACTTATGGTTGGTACTCAGCAAGGCCACAAGATATAACCAGAGTAACGATTTAAATCCATCTTTAAGTTTATTAATCATGTGAGGGTCCAGGCCGCTCTTGACCGTGAGCACGGCTGATATATCAGTTTTAGACACTCTGCAGAGGTTGTACACTTTCACCACAAGTCGCATAAAAGTTCAAAAAAACTTTGGACCCAACCATGCTGTGCTAGTTAGGCACAATACCACACTTCTGAGGTGTGATTGCATAGGGACGCTACGAGGCCTTTACAAAGATTCCCTAATAAGAAGTAGTCCGCTAGAGTTTCGGTAGCGGCGTGAACCATAACCCTCCCTAATGGTCAGCACCTTAGCGAAGGCTGCTACCCCAAGAGGACTGGGCTATACACCAATCACCGACCCGCTCCTAGCCCTTTCGGTAAGACTGCTTCAAACTAGAGTCTCTAATTATTTATCCAAGACCAGAGCCATATGGTCCTCGTGGTTGTACTGTTTTCCTTGGTGGTTCTCCACGTTCCAATTAATACATGGTATTCTTGTAAATAAGCATAGATAGAATGATGGTTAGGGTCACTTTCCTTTTTCCAATGAAAAGCTACTATTACTGCTCTTCAGCTCTTGCTTCCTTGGAAACCTTGATCTTCAAGCTTCAACAGCGATCATTCTACTCGAAGCAAATATCGAGCACAAACATACAAAACAACAAACAAGTACAGCTAAGAACAATACACCAATCACAAGACAAAAACTTTTAAAAGAGCGTGCTAAAGGATACGGCTCGCTGCTACGGTTACAAGAGCACAAGAAACGCGGAAAACGGAGCTAGGGTTGAAAAGACACAACTATCGGAAAATTGGTATTATAAAAGAAACAAAAGAACTATGAGTTTTATTTATTTTAATTGGAAAAAAATGTAAAAGATATTCAAAACAAAATATCCTTGATTATAATTAACTTATATTATATTTTATTTATAAAAGCGGAGTAGAACTTAGCCATATTTTATTTATGATTGTCTATGTACAAATTACACTAATTAACAATTAATTAGAAAGAAACTTGTGAGAGCATCTAAACGCATAACTTTATATTTGGTGTTCAACTAAACAAATTATATTTAGAACACATTTGAGTTGGTATTAATTGAATTGACATTAGTTATGAAAACCGGAAGTAAAGACCTAGGTAGATTTTAATTAGAAAAACTAGGTGAGAGAACTTTAATCAAATTAAATATATTTTTAATTAAAAGACAGGAACTAAGGCACAACGACACGACTAAATGATAGCTTAGGGTTTTATAAGACTTAACGCAACAAGAACGAGTCGAAACGGAGCTAAAACAACGAAGGTAGGGCTAAAACAAGGCTCCAGGGACTTATCTTTGAAGAAACTGAACTTCCAGGAGCTAAATTGAAGGAAACCAAGGGCTAGAACCTAATTAAACCTTAAACAGAGGGTCTGGGTGCAAAACTGGAGGTCCTGGACGGCGGGTACTAATTCTAGAAAGGTCAGGGGTCGGGACAGAAAAGAAAGGACCTAACTCTAATTATTTTTCTTCTGATCTGGACTGTGGGTTGATTTCTGGAAAGCCTAGGGGCTTTTCTGCAAAGGTTCCGAGGACGGCTAGGGTCGGACGAAACTGGTCCGTTGGATCAGAATCGTGTGGCAGGATAAGGGTCGGGCGAGGGCGGCGGCTCGTGCGCGGCTCAGATCTGTTCTGGCCGTGAGATCTAGACCGGGCGGCAGGGTGAGGGTCGGGCGAATCGGACGCGGCTCGGCGGAGTAAGGGTCGGGCGATTCTGGTCCGTTGGATCAGGGTCGGGCGAATCAGGTCGACTCGGCAGGCGGTGCTGGAAGTCGGCGGCGAGCGAGGGCGGCGGCGGACGGCCGGAGCTCACCGAATTCGGTGCTCCGGGGCTCGGTTCAGGCCGGGGTTAGGCCGGGGAGAGAGAGCGTGGCACGGTGAAAGTGGTGGGGGTCACGGGACGATCGTGCAGCGACCGTAGACCGGCGGCCACGGCGACGGGCGGAGCCAGAGCTCCAGCGAACATTCGTCGACGAGAGAGAGTGCGAAAGAGGGGGGAAAGGGGGCTGGGAGTGTTCTCACCACCTCGTGGAGCGTTTACGAAGGTTGAAGGCGGCGGAGAAGCAGCGGGACGGTGGGTCATCGGCGAAGGGCGGTTCACGGCGGCGGCGTTCACACCGGCAAGGGATTACAGGCGTGATGCGTTGGTGCGGAGGGGAAGACGAGGCCGGTGACAGTGCGGGGTCCCAGGAGGAGCTCCGGCGAAGGTCAGCGTTGATGAAGAGGTGGCGTGAAGGCGGTCGATGGCGTGGCGGCGTCGGCGAGCTCGAGCTCGGGAAAAATAGCGGCGCAGAGTGGTGGGGTAGTCGGGCGTGCGGTGAAATCGGAGTGGAAGGGGAGCGCTGGCGCTCGGGCTCGGGTTTTATAGGGCGAGGGGAGGAGGCGGAGCGGCCGGGGAAAGGAAGGCGGTGGCTCACGTGGCGGCCGGAGATGGCAGCCGTGATTGCCGCGGGCGTAATGGGGGCTGATCGTCCGGGGGGCGCGTGCCGCGGCCATTATGGCAGGCAAACGTCGCAGGAAAGGAAGGAGAGGAGGCGCGGGCGACGAGCGTGGGCGCGGGCGCGAGCAGGACTCGCGGCGAGGAGGGGGGAGAAAGGAAGGCGCCGGTGCCGACATGTGGGTCCACGGTGGCAGTGAGATAGGGGGAGGGGGAGGGAGAGAGGGGCGGGTTGGGCCGACTGGGTTTTGGGCCGCGGGGAGAGAAAGGAAAGAGAGGAGAGGGAGAGGATTTGGGCCGGGCTGAGAGAAGGAAAAGAGAGAGAAAGATGGGATGGGCCAAAAGAGATAGGGAAGAGAAAAAAAAGAGATTTTAGGGTGGTTTTTGGGTATTTTTATTTTGCAAACTCAAACACGCAAAGAAACAAAAACCAATGCAACGACGTGAATGCAACATACATAAAACCATTTTATTTAATTCTGAAAGACAATTATTTATTTTTTTCCTATACTAAATTCTCTGTAAAGAAAATAAATGTTGAAATTTTTATATAATTATGAGAAAATCATTGCTTTATTATTATTATTT
This sequence comes from Panicum miliaceum, assembly GCA_032594955.1. Taxonomy (NCBI): domain Eukaryota; kingdom Viridiplantae; phylum Streptophyta; class Magnoliopsida; order Poales; family Poaceae; genus Panicum; species Panicum miliaceum. The sequence goes on along the minus strand of CM064060.1, from coordinate 13,222,768 downwards.
TTTTAAATCACATTCTGAAATCCAATAATTTTAGGGTGTGACACAGACGCCATAGGCGAAGGGACGAGGGTTTTTTGGAAGGAAGGCGAGAGCGCAATGGCGAAGGGAGTAGGCCTACAGTAGATCAAGGGGAAGGCAGAAGTTTGATCTTGAAATCCCGTCTTCGATATTTCTTCAATTCCCCTCTTGGGGATGGCAACCATCTCGGCAACGTGCGCGGGAACAGTAAACGTCTGGGCCTTTCCTTTTTCAATGCGGGCCTTTTTCTCTTCATGGGCCGGATCGAGTGGATCCTTGTTCCACACTCAAACCTGTGCCAGATGGCTCGACCTTGAAAATGGCCCATGCCTTATCAGCTAGCCCCGCACACGTACACGTGGACGGCTTGGTCCTACCTTTGTAGTGGACCCTGTGTTCATATATTTGACCAACAACCCAGACACGTGGGGTTTAGGGTCCCACTCAGCACATGTGGCTGCCTGGTAGACATGTTGGACCAGTCAACCGGGACCCACAGATACACGTGTTAGCCACGTCGGCCAGCTCGGCCTTCCTTTTTACGGCTCCTTCAGCACACCTATTTTCACGACGAGTCTTTTTCTCTTCCTGGGCCGGATCTAGTGGATCCTGGTTCCTCACTCAAACCTGGGCCAGATGACCCAACATTAAAACACGCCCATGCCTTATTAGCTAGCCCCGCACACGTACACGTGGATGGCCTAGTCCCACTTCTGCAGTGGACCCCGCGTTCACATATTTGACCCACAACCCTGACATGTGGGCCTTCGGGTCCCACCCAGCACATGTGGCTACCTGGCAGACATGCTGGACCTATTAACTGGGACCCACACATACACGTGTTAGCCACGTCGGCCAGCTGGGACTGCACACGTACACGTGGACGGCCTGGTCCCACCTCTGTAGTGGACCCCGCATTAACATATTTGACCCGCAACCATAGATACACGTGTTATCCACGTCGGCCAGCTGGGCCCGCACACGAACACGTGGACGGCCTAGTCCCACCTCTACAGTGGACCCCGCATTCACATATTTGACCCACAACCCTGACACGTTGGCCTTCAGGTCCCACTCAGCACACATGGCTGCCTGGTATACATGCTGGACCTACCAACCGGGACCCACAGATACACTTGTTAGCCACGTTGGCCAGCTGGGTCCGCACATGTACATGTGGACGGCCGGGTCCCACCTCCGTAGTGGACCCCGCGTTCACATATTTGACCCTCAACCCTGACACGTGGGCCTCCAGGTACACGTGTTAGCCACGTCGGCCAACTGGGCCCTCGTACACTTGGACGCCCGGGTCACACCTCTCCAGTGGACCCGAGTTAACACAGATACTTGGACTTGATGGTGCACCCTTTCTATGACGATACGACATGTTGTTCTGTGACGCTCGTTTTACTTTCATCACACTTGAGTAGGGGCCGAGGGCTGCCGCCGATGAAATGTGACGAAACTCGGGTTTTGTCACAAAAGGAGCATGTTTTGTGATGACGTTGGAAACATCACGCGGAATTTCGTCACAGATGCGCCGATTTCTTGTAGTGAATATATCTATCCTAAGCGTTCAAAATTTGTCCCAAATATAATAATCTCATGATATATAGGGGCCACAATTCAACTGCCGGCGCCGCCAGAGCCGCCACATCTTCACTGATGATTCGCCCATCGAGTTTGAGCCACACGTGCAGTACAACTCGGCAGACTTTCCAACAAGCTCTGAAAAAATCAATTTCGCCGGCTTTCACGGGAAGAAGGTGAGAAATGCTTCCACAACATATTGGGGTTCACAGTTTGAGATAAGTAATGATAGATGAAAATATTATGTGCACAAGGATATATATATATATATATATATATATATATATATATATATATATATATATATATATATATATATGTGTGTGTGTGTGTGTGTGTGTGTGTGTGTGTGTGTGTGTGTGTGTAATATAAATGTAATGGAGTAAAATGTGCTATATATATAGAAATATGTAATTTTCATGGTGGATATGTTCTATGTAATTGCATTATGACCCTGTTTTGCTTGTAATAATGAAGCATACAGGGGAGAAGTATAACATTGTTTTCCCAAGGATGGCATGTTCGATGATCATCAGTCTTGCCAGCGATGACGACGACGATGTTCCTACCCTGTCTAATAAAGAGGTGATTTTCCTACCCTTTAAGTATGTACTGCAATTGGCATGAACAATGCAGTTTATCTTTTCCACACACGCTAACTGATCGAACCCCTTCTAAAATATATATCAGATCCGAAAGAAGGCCGAGGAGCATCGCATTGCTGTCAAGCGGAATCTGATCGAGCAAGAGTGGTACGCCGACAGCGAAAACGACAACGATGAAGACTGAGTTGGCTAGTCTTTTAGCTTTGATCTTTTGATTTTATTTTGTGTAATGAACAACCAGATCTATGGCAGTACTGTGGTATGTTAAGAACAATGCAAGTAGCTAGATGTGTATGTATATGCTACCTTGTTTATTATTCTAAGTTATATATGCTCTCGTGTCATTTGCTAATTGAATTGGTTTATGGTGTGATCAGTTTGGTCCCTTATCGAAGACTATTTATATAGTTGTGGAAAATTGAGAAAGTTTGTTGTATTTTTTTGAGGGTAACATAACATGTTCATTAATCATATTGCCCACAAGGTCCCTGGACATCACGAAGCAAAAGCAACAGAAAAGTAATAGATATATATACTACACCACTTCACTACAAATTTACTCTAAAATTCATCAAGCAAAAGCAACAGAAAAGCAAAAGTCACATAACTAATTCACTCTAAAACTACCTCCAAGAACAACTTCATTTGTCCATGAATCCTCGCTGCAAAACAGTGTGCTCCCCCATTGTGGATCAGCGCCGCAATTCTCGACTGCACACGGAGGAGCAGCGCATATCAGCAGCGCCACGCGCTTTAGGGGCCAGCACCACCTCCCTCTCCAGATCACTGATGTGGACATCACCAGAATGGATACACCCACATGTAATAAACACACATGGAAGGTATGGAGGACCAAAGAAGTTGATTGGGGACCAAGCCTAAGTCTTCCCAATGTTCTCCATCAGGCCACCACGTCACTTTTGGTGCAAGGAAAGAAAGAGTCCATGTCCAACACGTTTTGGAGGCTGGATTCGGACTGCAGAACAGCACCAACTTGTGACGGACACCACGGTCGCATACGGACTCGGATAGGGACGTTCAAGTACTTCGTGGAAAGCTTATGAAGTCTAGTTTCGTATGGATCCAGACTCAAGTCCATATCTCTTCTGATTCATCCGCAATGACCAAAATACTACCGACTGGTTTTCTGTCTAAAGGTGCTGCGACATCTTAATTTGGCCCGATGGGCTTTGTATCAAGTCGGGTCCATTAGGGACGCGTCCTAGGGTTGGAGTGCGACTCAAACACCCTCTTGGTCGTCCTCCTAGGTATTAATAAGGGTTAGAGCCGCCATGAACAGATTGGGGGGTTTTTGTTTTGTTGAAAGTTTAGCCATTGCTACTTCCTTGTAGACGCGTGTGTCGACTAGACCATCCGTTCTACTCGATTCGGAACCCCACCTTGTTGATTCCAGATTGGTTATTATCTCCATATTTGCAATTGAGTTGCTTGTTCTACTTGTTCTTGCTGGTTCTTCGATTGCTTGCAGGACAGGTGCCCTAGTGGCCGGGTGTCGCGCTCCACAAGATCGCGGCAGCTATTGGAGGTGGTGTATCGGTTGCTAAGGCGCAGCGTCCTTGGAAGGCTGTAGTCGGGCCGTGAACGTCGCCTCCATCTCAAATCGAGTTATCCCCCGCCTCTCATCGAAAGATCGGGAATAAACCCTAGCGGTTTCACATCAATCACATTCGCGGCGACCCGGCGCCAGATGAAACAGTCCCTGAACATTAACATTGTGCCGCCGCCTCCCGCAGGTGCCAGTACTGATTCTTCCATAACCACGGCCTGTCTCATGTACAGGAGGATGGCGGCCACATAGGCCGCCACTTTGTGCCCGCCCACGGCGGCGCGCTCGAGATTCTCGTTGAGGATTGGCAGGGGTGTGATCAAACGACCAGGAAAGACGTCATGCATCCCGATGATGAAGCACGCCTCCGGATTGCAGACTTGGGCCAGGCGACGAAGTAGCATCAAATAGCCAATGGGGTCGTCGTCGTCGGACAACTGCTCTACGGAGATGCACCGGCCGACTTCGGGGTTGCTGCACACGCGGCACATGAAGCGGCAGGTCACCCGAAGCGCGCGGAGTTGGTCCATTGGCCGCCCCGAGGTCACAGCGAGGTGCCTCGCTATCTTAGCGGCCACATCGGGTGGGAGATTCGGCAGGGACGACGAATGCCGCCTTGACGCCATGAGTACTGGCGCGCGTCAACGACGTCGCAGAACCAGGATCGCGAGACGAGGCCGAGGGATCGCATGCGCGCCGGCGTGGATGGACCGGAGCTGCGGCGCGTGGACTACGCGGAGCCGATGATCCAAGAGGAGATGGTGGATCACTGAAGATCGAGTAGGGCTACAGTGGATCAAGGGGAAGGCAGAAGTTTGATCTTGAAATCCCATCTTCGACATTTCTTCAATTCCCCTCTTGGGGATGGCAACCGTCTCGGGAAGATGCACGGGAATAGTAACCGTATGGGCCTTCCCTTTTTCACAGCGGGCCTTTTTCTCTTTGGGCCAGATCGAGTGGATCCTGGTTCCACACTCAAACCTGGGCTAGATGGCCCGACTTTGAAACAGGCCCAGGCCTTATTAGCTGGCCCCGCACACGTACATGTGGACGGCCTGGTCCTACCTCTGCAGTGGACCCCGCAACCCTGACACGTGGTGACGGATTTGCACTCCGGCAAGTCTGCCAAGGGTAGCCCCAAGCAGTAGATTTGTAGGCGGGGTGGATCTTGATGGTAACACAAAGACGCAGAGGTTTAGACAGGTTCAGGACCGCGAGGAGCGTAACACCCTACGTCCTGTGTTCGGGGGTTTGTATTAGGGTTTCGTGGTATGAGCTAAGATGTGTTGAGTTGAATTTCCTATGGGTCCCCCCACGGCTCCCTTATATATATGAGCAGTCGTGAGTTACAAGTTAGGGTAAATCTACTCGGGTTTGTTACAAGGAATCGGAACGGTTAAGATACACAAGATCATGTCTATCCAGTTCGACCTAGATCCTGACCCCAGGGGATCCTGCCCATTGTCCAGCCGAGTGCCTATACACCGGGTCGTTTATGCGGAGTCGTTCAGCCGGGTAGCCATCTCCACTCGGCAGGGAGGTACCTGGGTCTACCTTCGTTAAGCCCCTGAGCGCTGAGTCACCGAATTGAACTCCGACTGAGCAATGAGGCCAGTCGGTGATCATATAGCAATCTTTACGTCCTCAGGCTCTTGCTGCAACTTGACTTCAGTAGACTCCTGCCTTAGTACTTCTTCTTCAACGGGATGCGCCCCTGGGCGCACCCATTGGGTGTAGCCCCCGAGCCTCGGAAGGTTTTGCAGAAGCATTTCGAGGGTCAAAAAAGGAAACAACCTCTTAAGCTCTTCACTAGTAATCATCTTATGGCACCTGACTCTCAGTCAGAACTGCCACCAGAGTCACGGAGACACGCCAAATTGAATAGCAGCGCCCAGCCCCCGAGCAGGGTCGCTAGCGGAGTCACGGAGACACGCCAAGTCGAATAGCGGCGCCTAGCCCCCGAGCAGGGTCACTGGCGGAGTAACGGAGACACGCCGAGTCAAACGGCGGTGCCCAGCCCCCCGAGCAGGGTCGCTGGTGGAGTCACGGGGACATGCCGAGTCGAACAGCGGTGCCCAGCCCCTAAGCAGGGTCGCTGGCGGAGTCACGGAGACACGCCAAGTTAAATAGCGGCGCCCAGCCCCCAAGCAGGGTCATCGGCGGAGTCACGGAGACATGCTGAGTCGAACAGCGGTGCCCAGCCCCTGAGCAGGGTCGCTGGCGAAGTCACGAAGACACGACGAGTTGAATAGCGGCACCCAGCCCTCGAGTAGGGTCGCTGGCGAAGTCACGGAGACACGCCGAGCCGAATAGCGGCGCCCAGCCCCCGAGCAAGGTCCTAGCGGAGTCACGGAGACACGCCGAGTCCTTTGATTCCACCTGGTGGAAAGGAATTTTCTGATCCAACGGTCAGATCCAATCCAATCCGAAAATCCTGGGATCTTTTCCGATTTAATCTGTTGCGCCGCCTACGCTTCGGGGCCGCCATCCCTTTTACTGCCGCTATCAAATCGCTTGTTACCGTTTCCTCCTCTAGCTCAGGGAGAGGAAAGGACGCTGTAACACCCAAAATATAGGAGTTAAAATTTCTAAAAGTATTTTCATAAAAATCATAAATTAAAATTGTGCATGCATCTTTATTTCTTACTTCTCCTATTTCTTTCTTTCAGCCCGGCCCAATTCTTTTTTTCTCTCCTTCTTTTTCTTTTCCCGCGGCCAACCCAGTGGCCGATTTTCCTCAGCTGACCGTTGCTTCCACCGACAGCTAGGACCCACCTGTCGGCGCCTTCTTCTTCTTTCTTCTTTCCTTACCCAGAGTCTGGAACGACTCCGTTGTTCATACCCCGTTCTCTTTCTTTCTTCTTGTCCCGAGTCCTGATCGATTTCCGCAGCACCGCCTTCCTAATCTCGGCCGATCTGCCCCTATAAAATCCTGCCAAAGCCCCGCCTTGCAACCCACGCCAAACTCAAATCCTTTCCTCAACACAACATCGTCGTACGACCGCTGGAAGTTGCGCCTCGAAGGAACACCGCCGACCCGTGTCGCCGATTCTCCGTCGACTCGCCGGTCTGCAGCTGCTCCGCCGTCTTCAACTCTCGCCAGAGCTCCGCAAGTTGGTGAGCAACAAGCCAACCAGATTCCCCTCTCTCTCTCTTGCTCCGCCGCCCACCAGATTGCTCGCCGCCGTGGCCGCCAGCCCACAGCTGCCACACAGCCAACCTGTACCCACCCTCACCTTCACCGTACCACCCACTCACTTCCCGTCATGAACCCAGCTTGAATTGAGCCCCGGAACACCGGAATCGGTGAAGCTCCGGCTGTCCGCCGCCGCACACGCTCGCCGTCGATGCCCAGTAAAACTCCACCTCGCCCGACCCCTTTTTGTTCTGTCAAGCCGACCCTTCCTCTGCCGCTCGATCTAGATCTAACGGCCAGAATCGATCTTCACTTTACCCGGCCGATTTACCCGACCCACTCTTTACTCAGCCGATTCGCCCGACCCTTACTCCGCCGATTCGTTTGATCCGCCGCCGATTCTGATCCAACGGACCAGACTTATCCGACCCTAGCCGATCCCGAATCTTTTGCAGGAAGATCCCTAAGTTTTCCAGGAATCAACCCGCAGTCCAGATCAGTAGAAAATAATTAGGGTTGAGCCCTTTCTTTTTCTATCCCGACCCCTGACTTTTCTAGAATTAGAACCCGCCGTCCAGAACCTATAGTTTTGCACCCCGACCCTCTGTTTAAGGTTTAATTATCTTTTGGCCCCTGAATTCTTCAGATCTAGCCTCGGGAGACTTAAAACTCTAGCAGTTAGGTCCCCAGATCACTGTTTTAACCATATCTTCATCGTTCCAACTCCGATTTCAGCGATTCTTGAGCCCACCCGATCCTTGCATCATGAACTACAACTTTAGCATCTTTTCACCCTTCCATTTGTACTGTTTGTTGTATTGTTTCTTATTTGGTTGTGTATGCTTGTTTGTGTGATCGCGTAGACAACGTGACGTTCGAGCCAAATCAAGAGCAAGCTTACGAGGAAGAGAATCAGCAGCTATTTGAAGGAGGCAAGTGGATTTCCCCCTCTGCATATTCTATTTGATCCCAACAACTGCATGAAAATACACTTTACTTTATTGTTGCTTGCATAAACTTGATGGGATTACCTATGCTAAGGACTTACCTAGTCTTTTACCCCAATCCTTGAAACACCTAGGTTTACCACTTTGTTGGGTAGTTACGCTTAGTTGCAAACTTTGGGATTGGTATTGGTTTACTCTTATGTTAATGTTGAACACGTTTCATATTGTGGTTTTATTGCGTAATATCAAGATCAACTTTGTTTAATGGGAACATGGAGAACCACCCAAGTGAACAGTGCAACCACAAAGTCATATGGCTCTGACCTTAGCCAATTAATTAGATGTGTAGTTTGCTGGTGGCCTTACCGAAAGGGCAAGGAGGGGGTCGGTGATAGGGGTCATAGCCCGGTCCTCTTGGGGTAGCTGCCTTTGCTAAGGAGCTGACCATTAGGGAGGTTTATAGACCACGCCGCTACTGAAACTCTAGCGGGCTGCCTAGCTCTCGACATGTCTTTGTAAAGGCTTCGTAGTGTACCCTCACCACTCACCTCGGAAGTGTTTAAGGGCTTTGCAAACCCGGGCGACTCAGGGAAACACGATTTGTGGGTAAAGTGTACAACCTCTGCAGAGTGTAAAACTGTTATAACAGCCGTACTCACGGTTAAGAGTGGCTTGGACCCTCACATGATAATTTAAACTTGAAGATTAAATAAATTGTGGTTCGTGGTTAATACTTGAGTTGATGGTACAATTATGATTTTGCTAAATTGGGATTGGTATAAACTTAAACCTAGTTAATAGATGCTTGATAATAAATATTTGACCAACTAAAAGCAACTGCTGCTGCAACCCTTAGCCTATCCTTGATAGCCTTGCATTTTCACCCCACTTGCTGAGTACCAACCATAAGAGTACTCACCCTTGCCCCTGCTGTTCAGAAGTTAACTCTGAAGAGGAGATCTTCGACGACTTCGAGGAGTTCTAGGTCCTGCGTTCACCAGTCATCGCCTGTGGAAGACGGAGTTGTTGAAGACTTCGTATAGGGTATAACGGTTTAACGTTAAAGACATCTGTGTCTCTTTTATACGGAGTGTAATATTGTTAAGTACTTTATTTAGTTACTTCTTGAGCATTGTCTTTGATATATTACACTTTCCGACTACCATATGTGTGTGAACGAGATCCTGGCGCACATATGAGATGCATCTGGTTCCTTCTAGAATCGGGTGTGACAGACGCTCTAGAAGCCGATTCAAAATTCAAAAAGAAGGGAGAAGTCGAACGGCCAGCTAGGGTTGCGGCCGATATAAAAGCAATCGGCTTGGCGTGAGCTTATCCCTTTATGCCTTTTCATCTCTGCTGCCACCGAGTCTTCTAGATCTCTTCCATCCTCCTCTCAAGCACTCGCCCCCAGAGCACTCCGCCGCCCTTTCGCCCGCCACCACTCGCCTAGCGCAGAAATGGCCGGTGAAGTTCCAGTTGTTGCCGCCGCCGCCGCCGCGCCGCTCGCCCTGGAGCTGGCCTGGTCTCCGAGCACCACGACCGACACTGACATAGAGACACTCGTGGCGCAGGGCCTTCTACCAAAGAAAGCGATCTCCGGTTGGCGGAGCTGCTTTGGGGAGGCATTCCCCTCGGAGGACCGGACAGAGATGGTCGTCTTCTGGTCCTTCTACAAGAAGGGGCTCGGTCTGCCCCTGGGGCATTCTTTCGGGGGCTGCTGCACTACTACGGGTTGGAGGCAACGCACCTCAAGGCCAACTCCATTGCACAGATTGCGACCCACTTCAATCTGTGTAGGGCCCTTTATCACCTGCGGGCATATTCGAGCAAGGATACACTGGACGTCGTCGGCGGTGCCGCCTTCTCGCTCCGCCAGGGCAGGAAGTACCCGGAGGCCACCTTCAAGGACACCAACAAGTGGTGGGCGGAGGAGTGGTTTGTGGTGGCGAACCCTGCTCTCGACCTTCCGCCTCGCACCGGCCTCCCGCCGGTGCTGAACGCCAGGTGGGAGGAGAAGCCCACCGACGAGGAGATGGTGGAGGTGGAGGTACTGCTGGCCAAGATGCAGAACCTCAAGGCCAAGAAGCTGACCAGCGCCACGGTGGCGCTGTCGTTCGTGAAGCAGCTGACCCAGCCGATCCAGGAGCGGGTCCACCCCGGGTATGAGTACTCGAGTCATAATGACCCAACCCACGTGCAGAACGGCAAGGTCTCGCGCGGCGAAGCTCACAGGCGGGTTACGCTCATCGTGAGTGGGGAGGTCCACGACAAGGGCTGCCCGAAGGCGTACTACCTGAAACAGTCCACCACCAAGGTATGTAGTCTGCCTGCCAAGTCGTTCTGCTTCTTGCCGAGTGGTTTTGGTCTGAGTAGTTTTCCACCGACTCATTTTTACCACCGAGTCACCCGTTGGGCTGTAACTCCACTCGGCTTCTTGCAGGAAAATATTGTGTCATTCTGGTGCCCTGCGCCTCAGCCGGAGGGACAGCAGGGCAAGGCTGTGGATTCGCCCGTCGAGCTTGCATTCCCGACGGTGGATGCTGGGAGTTTCTTGTCCGAGTCCTCCATCGAGGGTGAGTCGGACAACGTTGTTGAAGTATTGGGGCCGGCGGCTGGTGCCGGCTCCACCACAAGGAGGCGGCGCCCCACTCGCAAAGTGGCCGCGTCGAAGGCCTAACGGGGCGGAGTGGCGCCGCGGGGGAGGAGCACGACCCCTCCAAGCGCCAGCAGGGTGGAGGCGGAGGCCGCGGCGGAGAAGGCCGGCCTCACCACCCCCAAGCCGGAGGAGGTGGACCAGGAGGAGGAGCGGGGGCGGCTAGCAAGGTCGCCCGCTCGGGTGGCGCAGTCGCTGCCCTCCGCCGTGCCGCTGAAGCCGAGCTTTAGCGTGCAGCAGGCTGGGAGGTGAGTCTTCCAACCTTCTGGATGTCTCCTTTTCATGCTGAGTTCCAATTCTGAGTCAATGTGTTCCAATTCCAAGCTGAAGGCGGAGGAGTCCACGGGTGAAGCCATTGCGGCTGAGGTGGCCAAGGGGGACGCGTCCCCATCGGAGCGGCCGGTGGCCCGCCCTCGACTGATCGAGGGGGCGGTCACCTCGGCTGAAGGAGAGGTGGCGGCGTTGGAGCTGCCCTAGGGGTCGACGTCGCAGCCCTGGAGGTCACGCCGGCGGACGGGGCCAAGGGAGGGACCGTGGAGGACCCTGCAGACCCAAATGTGGGGCCCCGGGTCATGGTCCCCGCGCTCGCTAGTGCCCAGGAGCCACCTGAGGAGAGGGTGCCTGGGGAGGAGGTGGCGGTGACCAAGGAGGTGTTGATCGGGGCCGCCCAGCGCGCGGCCGAGGCTACCAAGGTGAGTCATTGGAGTTTGCATTTAGCTGCCTGGCGTGTTTCCTTGATATGCTATCTTTGTGCAGGCTTTGGCCGACCTGAGTCGGCGAGCTGCGAGTCAGCTCGAGGCAGGCGACGAGTCGGCGAGCCGAGTCCTCCAGCTGGAGGAGGAGTTGCGGGCGCTGAAGCGTCACCACTCCGAGGCCCCGAAGAAGCAGTCGGCGAAGCTCAAAGGTTCGGCTTTTTAGCTGTGTTTGGTGTCTGACTACCCGACTTGCTGCAAGGGACTGACGCCTGAGGCTGTGCAGAGCTGAAGGAGGCCAACGAGATGATGGCCCAGGAGCTCAAAGTCGTCGTGGCGGCCAAAGAGGAGCTGCACCGGTTGCGCGAGGGCGCTGAAGGCCGGGAGTCTCTCACGGAGCAGAAACTTCGACTGGAGAAGTAGCGCTGCGAAGGTATTTGGCTCTATTCCTTGAACGTTACCTATTTTGCTGAGTCGTTCGTACTGATATGAGTTATTTTTGCAGAGGTGGAGTCCCATCTAGCCAACGCCCGGGTGGACCTCGACCAGCTGATGGCCAAGACCGACGCCATGCTGGTGGCATTCAAGCCGGAGGGGGTCGCTCTAGCAAAGGAAGCGGCGCAGCGGCTGGACCGTGTGTGGGAGCGCCTCAAGGTCTTCGTCAGGAAGACTGCGAAGGACTCGGTACAGTTCGCCATGGCCCTCGTGAAGTCCCACAACCCTGAGGCGGACCTGGATCCTGTGGGTGAGGGCGTCGCGGAGGACTGCACCGATGCCGAGTGGGATGCGCACTTCGCCGCCGTTGGACCCCTCGCCGAGCGCATCATGGGCAAGGTGAACATGTGAGAAAATCGTTAGTTAGGGCAGGAACATTATGGTGCCGAGTGTTGGCCGAAAACAATGTTTATTTTGCATTTAATTAAGTGTTGCTTTTGTTTAAGTTCAGTAGCCGTGTAGTTTTCTGACTTGGCCGAGTGGTTAGGATGCCGACTCTGCGGTGTGCCCTTGCCCATTGTGTAGAGAGCTGGTCATCAGACACGTGATATGCGTAGGTGACGCAGAGTGGTTCCAGGATGCACCGGTTTATGTTCAGGTCACCGCCCAGCTAGGTTAGTTTTTGACACGAACGATGCTGGTGCGAGTTGGCGTGGCCGAGTCGCAGCCCCCGAGCGTGCTGGACGAGTCGGAAGGGGCTATACCAGGTTTTTTTACAGCCACGATGGAGAAGTAGTATGCAGAAAAACAAAAAAGCGATGAAAATGCTCTTATTATTATTCAGAAAGGTTGGGGTACATAGCTGCAAGCTCCTCTCAAGGGTAGAAGCGCCGGAGGTGTTCGATGTTCCACGGGTTGCCCACGTTCGTGCCATCTTCTCTCTGCAGACGATAGGTACCAGGGGCAACGACTGCGCTGATGATGAAGGGTCCTTCCCATGGGGAAGATACCTTGTGAGCGCCAGTGGTGGACTGGATGCGCCACAGAACCATGTCACCTATGTTGAAGTCTCTCTCCTGCACATTTCGATCATGGTAACGCCTGAGCTGCTCTTTGTAACGTGCGTGCTGGAGGGCGGCTGTAACACGATGTTCTTCAACTAGGTTGATGTCATGACGCCGAGTCGTTTCTGCCTCGCCTTCCTCGTAGTTTTGGATGTGCGGAGCCCCAAAGGTTATGTCACTCGGGAGGACAGCCTCCGAGCCATAGACCAGGAAGAAGGGAGAGTAGCCGGTGGCCCGGCTCTTCTTGGTGCGTAGGCCCCAAATGACCTTTGGTAGTTCCTGGATGCACTTTGGACCAAACATCTCGAGTGGGTCGAAGATACGCGCCTTGAGCCCCTGGAGGATCATACTGTTGGCGTGTTCGACCTGGCCGTTGCACCTTGGGTGGGCCACGGAGGAGTATTAGACATCGATGCAGTTTTCCAGGCAGTGGTTCCAGAATGCATTCCCAGTGAACGATGTACCCAGGTCAGTGATGATTTTGTTGGGCACACCGAACCTATGAGAGATTTCCTGGATAAATTCAACCGCCTTAAGTGTTGTGGTCGTCGCAACTGGTTTGACTTCGATCCACTTAGTGAACTTGTCGATGGCCACGAATATGTGGTTATAACCACCTACCGCCGTCTTGAGAGGCCCGACCGAGTCAAGGCCCCACCAAGCGAAGGGCCATGAGGCAGGAATCGTTCGCAGAGCTGAGCCGGAACGTGCTGCTGCTTGGCAAAGAATTGGCACCCTGGGCACCTTTTCACGATGTTGTGGGCGTCAGCGAGTGTGGTAGGCCAGTAGATGCTAGATCTGAATGCCTTGCCCACTATGGTTGAGGTGCCTGCGTGGTTACTGCAAATGCCCCAGTGGATGTCATGAAGTAGAACTACTCCTTCGCTCTGAGCGATGCACTTGGACAGCGTCCCTGAGGAGGCTGAGTGCTTGAACAAGTTGGTGCCAATGACTATGTAGCCGGTAGCTCATCGTGAGAGCTTCTCATGTTCTTTCTATCAGGTGAGGACTTGTTGTTGACGAGGAAGTCGACGATGGGAGAGCGCCAGTCGAAGTCGATCACTAACACCTCTTGGCCCTGAGCTGGTACCAAGTCTGGTTTGGTGGGAGGTGGTTCTTCGACCTCGACCATGGGTCGTCTCAGGGCTTGGACGAAGACTCCGGCCATGACAAGGGCACGACTGGAGCCAATCTTGGAGAGTACATCGGCCGCGATGTTGTAGTCTCTGATGACATGGTGGAACTCCAACCCATAGAAGCTGGCTTCTAATTTTTGTATCTCCTTGCAGTAGGCATCCATCCTTTTATTTGTGCAGTCCCAGTCTTTGTTGACTTGCTGGATAACAACTTTGGAGTCTCCGTAGGCGAGGAGGCGCTTGATGCCGAGCGAAACAGCAATCTGGAGACCGTGAAAAGTATTGTTAGTTGCCTTGAAAAGTAATTGGAGGACGTACTTGAGTTGTTCGCCCTTTGGGGAAATGAGTAGAACTCCAGCGCCAGCTCCATCGAGATTGAGGGTGCCGTCAAAGTACATCTTTCAGTGCTCTGGTCATTCCTTGGGTGGTGGATCTTGTATCTCTGTCCACTCGGCCATGAAGTCAGCCAGAGCTTGAGACTTGATCGTGGATCGAGGGGAGAACTGCAGGCTGAGCGCGCCCAGCTCGAAGGACCACTTGACGATCTGGCCGTTGGTGTGGCGGTTGTGGACGATGTCGCCGAGTGGGAACGAGGAAATGACTCTAACGCTGTGTGCCTGAAAGTAATGCCGCAGCTTCCTGGACGTGATGAGGACTGCGCACAGGAGCTTCTGGACTTGAGGGTAGCGCACCTTGGACTCGCCGAGTACCTCGCTGACGAAGTAAACGGGTCGTTGCACCTTGTAGATGTGACCTGGCTTGTCTCGCTCGACGACCAGGACGGTACTGACCACATGAGTGGTTGCGGCTATGTAGAGGAGAAGCTCCTCATCGGGCTCTGGAGCCGTGAGGACCAGTGGGTTAGTGAGGAATTCCTTGAGCTCCTGGAAAGCTCTAGTGGCGTCATCGTTCCATACAAACTTGTCTACCTTGCGGAGCAGCTTGAAGAAGGGGAATCCCTTGTCACCGAGTCGACTGATGAATCGACTCAGGGCCGCCATGCACCCGGTCAACTTCATCACATCTTTCTTGCACCGAGGGGGCTTCATTCTTCTGATGGCGTTGACCTTGGTGTGGTTGGCCTCGATGCCTCGGTTGCTGACTAAGAAGACGAGTAACTTTCCCGAGGGAACACCGAAGACACACTTGCGTGGGTTAAGCTTCCATTTTAATTTCCTGAGATTTTCAAATGTTTCGACTAGATCTGCTATGAACTGATCATAGGACCTAGTTTTAACCACTACATCATCGACGTATGCTTTGATGTTGCGGCCGATCTACCCCTGGAGGCATCTCTGGATAGCTTTCTGATACGTAGCACCCGCGTTTTTAAGGCCAAACGTCATGGTGTTGTAATAGTACGCCCCGAAGGGTGTGATGAACGAGGTCTTCTCTTGATCCGACTCCTTGACGGCAATCTGATGGTACCCGGAGTAGCAGCCAAGGAAGGAGAGGAGGACGCACCCGGCCGTAGAGTCAACGACCTGCTCGATGCAAGGTAGAGGGAAGGGGTCTTTAGGTCAGTGCTTGTTGAGATCCATATAGTCAACACACATTCTCCCTTCACCGTTTTGCTTTTTTACAAGGATTGGGTTTGCCAGCCATTCAGGGTGTGTGACTTCACGAACGAATCCTGCAGCCAGGAGCCAAATAACATCTACCCTAATAGCCTCCTTCTGATCTTGAGAGAAGCGCCAGAGTCGCTGCTTGACGGGTCGTGCTTTTTCGTCGAGATCAAGGGAGTGCTCAGCCTTCTCCCTCGGAACGCCTGGCATGTCAAAGGGCTTCCATGTGAAGATGTCCCAACTGGCACGGAAGAAGGAGGTGAGCACGTCTTCCTATGCTTTATCGAGTTCCGCCCCGATGAGGGCGGTCTTGTCCGGGTCATTCTCCCTGAGGAGGATGGTCTTTGTTGCGCAGCCGGGCTGCAGGTGTGACTCGGTTGCTGAGTCGTTTGCCGGGATGGGGATGTCCTCTGGGGGCATTGCTTTTGCCGACTCGGCAATCATGATGGCGTTCTTGGTCCTCTGAAGTGCTTCTGAGATATTGATGTTCTCGGTCTCACAGGAGTGGGAAGTCTGCAAGTCGCCGTAGATGGGGAGCACACCGTTGGGGGCAGGCATCTTGAGGACAAGATACGTATGGTGTGGGATGGCCATGAACCTGGCGAGGGCAGGCCTCCCCAAGATGGCATGGTACAACGTCTCGAAAGAAGCCACCTCGAAGTGTATGTGCTCCGTCCTGTAGTTCTCCCAGGTGCCGAAGGTGACCGGGAGAGTAACCTGGCCGACCGGAGTCAAGCCTGAGCCGGGGATGATGCCGTAAAAAGGCCTCCTGGGTCGGAACCAAGGAGGTCATGTCGTACCCCATGCTCTCCAACGTCTTGGAGAAGATGATGTCGAGGCCGCTGCCTCCATTGACAAGCACCTTGGAGAGGCGCACCTGACTAACCACCGGGCTGACTACGAGTGGATAGGAGCCAGGGCTGGGTAGGTGTATCCAGTGGTCGCGCCGATCGAAGGTGATCGCAACCTCGGACCAGTGCAGGGGTTCCACCGTGTGTTGGAACACGGAGTTGACCTCGCCCTGATCAAGCTTGAGGCGACGTCAGCACCTTGGGGCCCTGGAGCCACCATAGATGAAGTTGACCGCAAGGTTCGCCTCTTGGAAGTCCGTTGGGGACTTGTCGCCTTGGTTGTCCCGATCTCGCCTGGGCGAGTTGTTCCGGCGTCCTTGACCCCTGGAGGTTTTAGAGCTGCTTGGCTTGTTGCGGTCGTCGTAGCGAGAACGCTTAGGGTCGTCCTGGGCCACGCTGTTGCGGAGCGCGTGACACTCCCACGCCGTATGGTTGGAGTCCTTGTGCATAAGGCACTTGCCGTCGAGGAGTCGATCTAGCTCCTCCTGGTTAAGGGAGGTACGCTGTCGGGGTCAATCCGCAACTGCAACGGTGTTGTCGGGGCCACGCTTGCGCTCTTGCTGCTTGGACGACTCGGGTCGGTCATTATGCTTGCCGGAGTTGTGGCGAGGCGGTCGTCCGTTGGGTCATTGGTGATCATCGTGTCGCTGCTTGGGCCGGTCGTCGGAGTGGCGCTGGTCCTTGTGGTGATAGTGCGCCTTCTCAGCATCCTCCATGTCGGCGTGCTTGTTGACGACGACCATCATCTCGGGGATAGTTTTGGGGTTGCTCTCGAACATCTTGCGCCAGAGCTCGATGTTATGCAGCCCTTGGTGGAAGTAGTGGATAACGTCCATATCATCAACATCCGTAATCATGTTACGGTTGGTGAAGTACCTCTTAGTGTAGTCACGTAGGGATACGCTGGGTTGCTGAGTGACACTGCCCAGATCCCATCTGGTTTTGGAACCCGGGCATGAAGCCTGGAAGTGGTTGACGAAGGCAGTGCAGAGGTCCTGCGAGCTGTTGATGGAGCCGAGGCTGAGTCCCTCGAGCCAGTTGAGAGCCTGACGACTCATCATGACTGGGATGTAGGCCGCCATGATGTCGTTGTTGCCGCTCGCCGCCCGGACGGCCATGTTGTAGGTGCGCAGCCACATCTTGGGGTCGGAGTCACCGTCGTACTTGTCGATGCCGACCGGCTTGAACGTAGACGGCCACGAGATTGCACGGAGTCAATTGGAGAAGGCGGAGAAGCCGTCCAGGTCCCCGGTGGTGTCGTCGTCGAGGTTGATCAGAGCCTGCTGGTGTCGATGTGAACGCTGGTCAGTGTTGCCATGGTGAGCCCGACCTCCCCGGTTGGCACCGGGTGGGCCGTACTCCTCATCGTATTTGCGGCGACGCTCCCGCTCGGCCTTGTCGCGCTCGCGGTGTCGATCGTTGATCACGGGTCGGACGTCGCGGTTCCGGAGGTTGGAGCGGAGGTCCAGCTGGTTGACCTCGTTGCCGTCATTGTGACGGGCTGTAGAGTGGCGAGAGCTACTAGATTGGGCTCGTAGAGCCGAGTAATCCTTCCTCAAGCGCTGGACCTGAGCAGCAGCAACATGCAGACGAGTTCGGGCTAGTTCGAGCTCGGGTGAGTGAGGTAGAGTCTCCAGTACCTCGAATGCGGCGGCCAGGTTGGAAGATGGAGTGGCGAAGACATTCTGGCCGTCGCACTCGAGGACGAATTCGTTATCGAGGTTCCGAAGGGTCGCCGGCGTACGTTGGGGTGGGACTCTCGGGTTGCGCCCCTCGGCGTTGCGGAGATCTTCCTCGGCGTGGTTGATGGCGGCCTCATTGGTGCGTCGTGTTTGGCAGTTCTGGTTGAGTTGGAGGCGTTGATGCTTGGCCTCCTCATCTTCCCCTTCGACGGAAGCTTTGTCGGAGGAAACGACGGAGATCTCCCGCCAATCTGGAGAGCTCACAGGGTTGGGTGGGAGGGTGAAGGGGACCTCTTGGTAGCCGGCTTATGGTCCTGAGACCATGTCAGATCCGATCTGGTCAACAATGGGTTGACTCAGGTCGAAAAGGCGCAGCTTCTCCATCGAAGATCGGATCTGGTCCGAGTAAACAGAGGAGCTGGAGCGGAGCCCGAACGGGGCATGAGGGGTCGAGTCGCGGGGACGGCGGAGTGCCAACTCTGCGAGCCCGATGCACTCGGCCAGGGAGGCATCGACTCGGTCCAAGCCCGCAAGGATGTCGTCGATGTTGATACGCGGGCGACGGGTCATCCATGAAAGGTTTTGGGCCTGGTCCTGGATGGACAGGTCCTCCACCTAGTGTAGCATTGAGCTGGAGAGGGTCAGATCGGATATGGAACCCTAGAGGCTTTCTGTCTTGGAGACAGACGAGCCTGGCGATGAGCTCTTGGGAGCGGACATCTCTGGAAAGCTTCCAAAGATGATGGAGTGGCCGGCAGGGGCCTGGATCTGGAGCGTCACTTGCACGGAGAAGAAGACGCCGGAGTTGGATGCCATCAAGTTCGCCAAGAGGACCCTGGAGATCCCCCTACCTAGCGCGCCAACTGTCGGATTTGCACTCCAGCAAGTCTGCCAAGGGTAGCCCCAAGCAGTAGATTAGTAGGCGGGGTGGATCGGAGAGAGCCCGTGAACTTGATTGTAACACAAAGACGCAGAGGTTTAGACAGGTTCGGGCCGCGAGGAGCGTAACACCCTTCGTCCTGTGTTCAGGGGTTTGTATTAGGGTTTCATGGTATGAGCAAAGATGGGTTGAGTTGAATTTCCTTTGGGTCCTCCCATGGCTCCCTTATATATCCGAGCAGCCGTGGGTTACAAGTTAGGGTAAATCTATTCGGGTTTGTTACAAAGAATCCGATCGGTTAAGATACACAAGATCATGCCTATCCAGTTCGACCTAGATCCTGACCCTGGGGGATCCTGCCCATCATCCAGCTGAGTGCCTGTACGCCGGGTCGTTTATGCGGAGTCGTTCAGCCGGGTAGCCGTCTCCACTCAGCAGGGAGGTACCTGGGTCTACCTCCATCACGTGGGGCTTAGGGTCCCACTCAACACACGTGGCTGCCTGGTAGACATGTTGGACCAATCAACCGGGACCCACAGATACACATGTTAGCCACGTTGGCCAACTGGGCCTTCCTTTTTATGGCTCCCTGAGCACACCTATTTTCACAGGGAGCCTTTTTCCTCTTCCTGGGCCGGATCGAGTGGATCCTGGTTCCTCACTCAAACCTGGGCTAGATGGCCCGACTTTGAAATAGGTCCAGGCCTTATTAGCTGGCCCCGCACACGTACACTTGGACGGCCTAGTCCCACATCTGCAGTGGGCTCCGCGTTCACATATTTGACCCACAACCCTGACACGTGGGCCTTCGGGTCCCAGCACACGTGGCTGCCTAGCAGACATGCTGGACCTGTTGACCGGGACCCACACATACACGTGTTAGCCACGTCGGCCAGTTGGGCCCACGCACGTACACGTGGACGGCCTGGTCCCACCTCTGCAGTGGACCCCGCGTTCACATATTTGACCCGCAACCCTAACACTTGGGCCTTCAGGTCGAACCCAGCACACGTGGCTGCCTGGTAGACATGCTAGACCTGTCAACCGGGACCCACAGATACACGTGTTATCCACGTCGGCCAGCTGGGCCCGCACACGTACACGTGGACGGCTTGGTCCCACCTCTGCAGTGGACCCCGCGTTCACATATTTGACCCACAACCCTGACACGTGGGCCTTCGGGTCGAACCCAGCACACGTGGCTGCCTGGTAGACACGCTAGACCTGTCAACCGGGACCCACAGATACACTTGTTATCCACGTCGGCCAGCTGGGCCCGCACACGTACACGTGGACGGCTTGGTCCCACCTCTGCAGTGGACCCCGCGTTCACATATTTAACCCACAACCTGACACGTGGGCCTTCGGGTCTCACTCAGCACATGTGGCTGCCTGGTAGACATGTTGGACCTGTCAACCGGCACCCATAGATACACTTGTTAGCCACGTCGGCCAGCTGGGTCCGCACACGTACACGTGGACAGCCGGGTCCCACCTCCGCAGTGGACCCCGCGTTCACATATTTGACCCTCAACCCTGACACATGGGCCTCCAAGTACACGTGTTAGCCACGTCGGCCAACTGGGCCCGCCCTCGTACACCTGGACGCCCGGGTCACACCTCTACAGTGGACCCAAGTTGACACAGATATTTGGACTTGATGGCGCACCCTTTCTGTGACGATACGACATGTTATTCTGTGACACTCGTTTTACTTTCGTCACAGTTGAGTAGGGGCTCAGGGCTGCCGTCGATGAAATATGACGAAACTCGGGTTTCGTCATAAAAGGGGCATGTTCTGTGACGATGTTGGAAACGTCACGCGGAATTTCGTCACGGATGCGCCGGTTTCTAGTAGTGAATAGAGGATTTCTACTTTTCTAAAGAGTATCAAAATTTTAAAACCCAGTTGTCTTCCAAATTACTCACTATATGCTTTACCCCTAATCTATCCTAGCTGCAATTACTCTCACTGATATGGTACCATCTCAGTCATTAACAATTGGCCACAGTGGCAAAAAAAATCCACTCAACCAACAGGGTGGTAATGTTTGTGTTACAGTTTTATTTGGTGTAATCAACCATATTTCTAAAGATCAGGCCAGGACAACCACGTTAAATGTCTTGTTAACACGTTAAAGAAGGCTGCCAGTGTAGCTCAGCTGGTAATGTTTTTTTTCATGAATCCTGCCCATCTAGATTTGAATCCTTGATTCGGCATGGTGCTCACATTTTTCTGAATTTAATCTGAATTTTACTGGCGTTACTTTTTCAGTGGTAGGTGACGTGTCCGTTGACAGCAAAGCGCATACGGTGACTTCATCAATCTTAAGGATATGTCGTGTATATTAATGTTTGTGTCTATACTGTATTTTCACAGTGACTCATGGGTAACAAGGGAGCGAATTTCCATTCTCTAGATGCTATGGAGAATACTAGCGATGAGAAGAGCTAGGGAGAGCATGATTTTTTAAGGGATAACACGCAAGTGATCATACTCGAGCAATCCAAACAACCAAACCATAATAAATAATAAATGAACCTAGCCCTACCTCAAATAGGAAAACAAATATAAACCTCCTGCATTAGGCCCTCTCCAACGGTACCGGCGACTTTACCGGCAACATGAAGGAGAGAGGATGCCGGTATAGTAGCAGCAGGTGGCTTGGGACGCATGCGTGCAAGCGGAAGATGCATCGGAGAACGTTCGTGCTAGGCAA
This sequence comes from Panicum miliaceum, assembly GCA_032594955.1. NCBI lineage: Eukaryota > Viridiplantae > Streptophyta > Magnoliopsida > Poales > Poaceae > Panicum > Panicum miliaceum. The sequence continues at coordinate 13,201,224 of CM064060.1, read as the reverse complement.
GGAGTGGAGTGCTAGTGAGGCTGGTTTTTCACTATTCATCAATTAAAAAATTAATTTAGCCGGCGATGTCGCCGGCCGTTGAAGAAGGTCTTAGACAAGATAGACTGGAGCTAGCCAGGCTTAGAATCCTAGCTATACCCAACAACCAAACACACTCTGGGTACAGGAGCTCCGTCCACTGACTTCCCTTGGCTCCCGCGCTCAGCTTCAGCGACAATGTCAATGCGTTTCACGTATATGTGTCCTACAGGCCCGTAATTCATGAGTAGAGAAATTGTCCACCCTTGATCATGTTCATGCACTCCGTGTGCATGTCTTCACCATGGGATTGTGAAGAGGTTGTTCGTGGAACTTCTACTCTACCGTACCAATATGTCGCACACAACGGCACAAGTATGCATCATATTTTTTTTAGCAACGCAAGTATAGATCAATTGAAAGTAACAAATGCATAAAAAAAACAACACGTTGAACTGGGCCGCCGTATTCTGGCCCATCTAGCCCACCTCACACCTAACGTAGCCCTAATCCTCTTTCCTAGTCCCACACGGCTCAACGCAGCACGCAACAGCCGTCTCCCCTCTTCCTGCCTCACCCGCTCTCCCCTTCTCGTTCTGCTCTGCTCAGGCAGCACACTGGCAAGTTCCCCAGAATCTCAGTGTCCTCTCGCAGCTCCCTCATCCGCCGCCTCACTTGGCCACCGCCCATAACAACCAAGCCACGCCATGGCCGCGCCCGCTGCTGGTCCCATGGCAGCCGCCGCCGACCGCCGCTTCGACTTCGACGTGATCGTGGTCGGCGCCGGGATCATGGGCAGCTGCGCGGCGCGCGCGCCCTGCTCCTCGAGCGCTTCGACCTGCTGCACGGTCTCGGCTCCTCGCACGGCGAGTCGCGCACCATCCGCGACGCCTACCCGGACGCGCGGTACCCGCCGATGGTGCGCCTCGCCCGCCGCCTCTGGGAGGGCGCCGAGGCCGAGTCCGGGCGCCGCGTCCTCACCCCGGCGCCGCTGCTCTCCCTGGGCCCGCGCAGCGACGCCTCGGTCCTCGCCGCCGCCGGGAACGCCGGCGCGGAGGAGGTGGGCGACCTGGCCGCGAGGTGGGGAGGCGCGTTCCGTGTCCCTGATGGGTGGGTGGCCGCCGTCAGCGAGCGCGGCAACGCCGTCCTGAACGCGACCGAGGCGGTCAGGATGTTCCAGGCGCTCGCCGCCAAGAAGGGCGCCGTGGTGAGGGACAACGCGGAGGTCGTGGCCATCAGGAAGGGGCCGGAGGGAGGCGTTGTGGTGGAGACGAGCACCGGCGAGGAGTTCTGCGGCGCCAAGTGCGTCGTCACGGTGGGCGCGTGGACGAGCAAGCTGGTCAAGTCCGTCGCCGGCGTGGACCTCCCCGTCCAGCCGCTGCACAGCCACGAGCGCGAGCTCTCGGCGGAGGCCGGCTTCCCGACGTTCTCGAGCTGCTGCGCCCCGCACTTCGTGTACATCACGCCGTCGCTCGAGCGCCCGGGCATGATCAAGATCAACTACCACGGCGGGCCGCCGTGCGATCCAGACAGCCGCGACCTCGTCTCCGGCGGCGGCGATGTCGTGGAGCGGGTGGCCCGGTGGATCGACGAGTTCATGCCGGGGCGCGTGGAGACCGCCGGCAGGCCGGTCGACCGCCTGCCGTGCATGTACTCCATGACGCCCGACGAGGATTTCGTGATCGACTTCCTCGGCGGGGAGTTCGGCGAGGACGTGGTGATCGGAGCCGGCTTCTCTGGTCACGGGTTCAAGATGGGTCCGGCGGTGGGGAGTATCTTGGCCGAGATGGCCATGGACGGTGAGGCGAGGACTGCGGCAGAGGCCGGCGTGGAGCTCGGCCACTTCAGGATCAACCGCTTCGATGGCAACCCCATGGGAAATGCCAAGGATTTGTGATCTCGATCATGGATGTGTGTCAATATGGCGTGTCCTGTTATCTCTGTGATTCTTGTTGATGGTGGGTGCATTGCAATAATTTCAAATTTGGACCATCGAGTTCTGTTCATGTAACGTTGTAAGTTTGAAGTGACCGGCACCCGAAACTTTTCTCCTCTACTCTCAACTTTCCTGTCTGTACTCCATCTTCGGGTATATCAGAAGACTTCTCCAGTAGTTAGATTTTGTGGTTAGGGTTGGGGATTTAGTGTTCGTATTTTAGGGATATTTGGGGATTTGGAAGGAAGGCTGCCAGGGTAGGAGGGTTCTACGTACTATTATTCAGATGGTGGAAAAGGGCACGCCCATTTCTCTTGCTGCTTATCTGCAAATTGAAAAAAAAACGAATATGTTAAATTCAGTATGCTCAATGTTGTTTGTTAAAAAAATCATTTGGTTGTTAACTTCCTATTCTTCCTTTGCCGAGCTGAAGTTAATAGAAAATCTATGAATTGTTGTTCCTTTCAGATTCTTCATTTGCACTTCCTTTCTGGCAGATTATTATCATGAGTTCATGGCAGGCACTGCACTTTCAAAGTACATCACCTCTGTTATTTTCTGTTTATGTGCTCCTTTATTTGTTCTTGGTATAATTTTATCTGTATCTACAATTCTGTCACTGCTAATAGATGCTAAGTTATAAATATGCCTATTCCTCAAACATTAGTGCTGGTATTTATTGATCTGCTGCTCACATGACGGCCTATATGAAAGAATAGTAGCATCATCAACGTGCAAAGGGGGAAAAAATCCACATTCAGTCTTGCAGTTTGCAGGAAGAATAGCCTCCTCATATATACCTAGGTAGTAGTATGTACTATGCAACTTATACCTGGGCAGCCTTTTCGCACCATATATTCTTTTTGGCATCAAATTCTTCAATATCACCTTTGTGCTTAGTGAATTACAGATTGATATAGTGGGTATGCTGTTCCTCTTGTTTTCTGAATGGGTAGGTACATGCATGTTTCTCCTGAAGGCCAGTCTGATCGATATTTTGTTATTCTGTGTCTCATCAGATCAGGCGGTAATAAAAAATGTTTAACTCAATACTAACCATCTTCAATCTTTGTGTATCTTCGTGCTGCCTTCAAGTGCAATTAGCTGTGGTGCCCCCCATCAGTGGAAAATGCACATTTGCTTCAGTTTGTTCAGTCTAAAACAGTAAATGAACAAAAAGATCTGCTTCAGTTTGCTGCTCTAGATTGAACAAAAAAGTGCTTTACGGTATGCTTTAACAATATGCTAGAGCCATTTTTTTGTTTCTTTTGTCTAGATCTACCCTTCGAGTATTCAGGGGGTTAAAGCACTCATGCCACTTCGTGCGTGTTGTGAAATGAAAAATAGTAGAGACAAGAATGTAATGAATTGGAGCATTTTCTTGTTGATCTCATGGTGCCCTTTTATAGGGGGATTACAAGGTCAATAATTCTAGGAATTAGTGTAGGACATCAATTCCATTTGTAACGCAATAACAATAATTCATGGCCTTCAACCATGGTGGTTACCATGGCCTTAACTCAATGGCTGTTACCATTGCCTTCACTCCTTGGTTGCTGCATTTGTGAGGTCAAATTAAGATTGTTTTGTAACACTCTCCCTTTTAACCGAATCCTTTTGAGATAAAAAAAGTTCTTTAGTTCCTTTGAAAAACCCTGTCGGAAAAAATAGAAATAACTTGATTGGTGATTACTCTATCATGAACCGGTAAGGTTTAAGGAGTAAGTCATGCCTACTTTTATATCTAGAAAAAACCCTGTGTGGAAAACACGAGATAAGGCATATGCTTGCATCAATCATTGTCTCATTAAAAACTATGTATGAGAAAACCTGATGGTAAAAACTCATAAAAGAAAAGAGTGCAATGTGAAGCGTCTAACAAGATCCATCATTCAGAGAGTCTCCCCCTGAAGCTTGCAAGTCTCGAAGCCGTCTCATACCAATCCCTTTAACACATTTCTCGAATGAGGAAGTTGGTAGGGACTTGGTGAAGAGATCCGCTAGATTGTCATAAGACTTTGTCTGTAAGATGTTTATTTCTCCACTTTGATGAAGCTCATGGGGAGAAAACAACTTAGGGGCAATATGTTTGGTGATATTGCTTTTTATGTATCCTGTTTGCATCTGTGTAATACAAGCATCATTATCTTCATTGATAATGGTAGGTGATTCTGATGAACCAATACCACATGATTGCTCAATCTGGTCTATCATTCTGCGGAGCCACACACATTCAGTGATGCTTCGAATAGTGGAATGATCTCAGAATGATTTGTGGAGGTAGCCACTAAGGTTTGTTTAGATGACTTCCATGATATAGCAGTTCCTCCATGAAGGAACACAAAACCTGTCTATGATCTGGCATTGTGGGGATCAGAAAAATAGCCAGCATCATTGTATCCAGCCAAGCTAGGATCATCAGATTTCTGAAAGAATAAGCCAAGATCCTTAGTACCATTCAGGTATCTAAGAATTTATTTTGCTCCGGTCCAATGACGCTTAGTTGGGGCAGCACTATATCTTGCCAACAGATTCACTGTGAATGCATTGTCAGGCCTGGTACAGTTTGAAAGATACATGAGTGCTCCAATGAGACTGAGATAAAGACATTCAGGTCCTAATATCTCTTCTCCTTCCTCCCGTGGTCGGAAAATATCCTTTTCTTTATCGAGAGATCGAACAACCATGGGAGTTTTATTTGGATATGCTTTGTACATATTGAATTTCTCCAATAATTTCTAGACATAGACAGATTGGTGCACTAAAATTCCTGAGTGAAGGTGCTCGATTTGCAAACCTAAGCAAAATTTGGTTTTACCCAAATCCTTCGTCTCAAATTCCGTCTTAAGATGTTTGCGGGCTTCATCAATATCTTGTGTGTTGCCAATGATATTCAAATCATCTACATACACTGATATAATGCAAAATCCTGTACAGGATCTTTTGACGAAGACGCATGGGCAATCATCATTATTGGAGTAACCCTTCTGCAGAAGGTACTCACTCAGTCGGTTGTACCACATTCTTCCCGACTATTTAAGACCATAAAGTGATCTTTTGAGTTTTACACAATACATATTGCGATTTGAATTTCCATTCGGTATTGGGATCCCATCAGGGACCTTCATATATATGTCCGAATCTAGTGACCCATATAAATATGCTGTCATCACGTCCATCAACTGCATAGATAGACGCTTTTGAATTGCTAGTGATATTAAATATCGGAATATAATTCCACAAATAACTGGAGAATATGTTTCACTGAAATCAATGTCGGGTCTCTACGTAAACCCTTGTGCTACAAGCCTCGCCTTATATCTCACCACCTCATTGTTCTCATTCCGCTTCCGTACGAAAACCCATTTGAAACCCACAGGGAAGGTTTTTGGAGGTGTAGGTATCACTGATGAGAATGTCTCTCTTTTATTGAGCGAGGCTAACTTTGCTTCAATTGCTTCCTTCCATTTATTCCAGTCCGAGCGCTTTTTGCACTCTACCATGCATTTTGGATCTAGATCATTTTGGATGTTTTCTGCAACCGATGAGGCAAAGTATATGTCGACAATTGTAGTCTTACGATCGAATGATTCTCCAGAATCAACATAGTTTATGGAAATTTCTTGTACCCCAGTTGACGGCTCGGTATTTTCCAATACGACGGTGTCGGGGCGTTCCAATGTCCCATCATCTAAAATTGAGTGCACTGTTGATGTGGGAGGTCGATTGGTAAATCCACTTTGTGTCTCTCAACTTGAGGTTGAGTTTCATTTACTGTTTTAGAGGATTCTTTCCTCATTTTCCTCGTGCACTTCTGAGGATTTGCCGTACTTCTCCCACTCTCTTTTGAGGAAGGGAGTTGAATAGTTTTATTTGGTACCTCTACTCTTTCTGGCACATTCCTTGCAGGAATGAATGATTTTGTGACACTTTTACTCACAGTAAATGAGTCTGGCAAATTGTTTGCAGCATTCTACAAGTCAATGATTCTTTGAACTTGAAGTTCAGATTATGTGGTATGAGGATCCTCCTTTAGGGTGTCTAAGGTATCCCAATTTATTTTCGGGCATTCAGTGTGATACTTGAATTCTCCCCCTAATGCCGGGAAATGTTCTTTGTTGAAGATACAATCAGCGTACCGGGCTGTGAGTAAGTCCCCTATAAGGGGCTCTAGGTATTTAATGATCGTCGGAGATAAATACTCCACGTAAATACCCCACGCTTTGGTGGTGAGATTGGTACGTATACTGCGCAACCGAATTTCCGTAGATGAGAAACACTAGGAGGATCACCACGAACCAATTGCAGCAGGGAAGCTGTATGGTATGCAGTTGGACGCAATTGTATTAAGTCACCAGCGTGTAAGACTGCGTGACCCCAACATGAGGTTGGTAGGTTACAATTTTGCAATAGTGGTCTGGCAATGAGCTTTATTCTCTTGATAAGAGATTCAGCTAAACCATTCTGAGTGTGAACATATGGTACAAAATGTTGAACTTCAATTCCTAAGGCCATACAATAATCATTGAAGGCATTGGAAGAAAATTCTGCAGCGTTGTCCAATCTGATTGATTTTATCTGATGTTCAGGTTGGCTTGCTCTAAGTCTGATGACTTGTGCAATCAATTTTGCAAAGGCATGGTTCCGTGTCGATAAGAGACACACATGAGACCATCTTGTGGATGCGGCTATTAGAACCATGAAGTACTTGAAGGGTCCAGACAATGGTTGAATGGGGCCACAAATGTCACCTTGAATGCGTTCAAGAAACTTTAGTGGTTCAGCCTTAATTTTAAGATGTGAGGGTCTCAAAATTAAATTTCCAGTTGCACATGAGGTGCATACAAAATCTGAGGATTTTGGAATTTGTTGTCGCTCATACCATGTCCACATGAATTGCTCATGATTTTTCTCATCATCCCTATGCCGGGATGGCCAAGACGTTCATGCCATGTTTTGAATGTGTCCACATTCTGAAAATCACTTTGTATGCAACATATGATACGGGTTTGATGTATGTGTAGTACAATCCTGACGGAAGAGAAGGCACCTTTTCAAGTGTCTGTTTGCCATATCCAGTGTCTTTGGTGAAGAGGAGGAACTCCTCATTGAATTCTTCACATGTTTCCACATGAATTCTATTTTTCCGGATATCTTTATAACTTAGTAGGGTATGTGTTGAATCGGGATACGGTAATGCCTCCTCGATACGAATTTGTATACCCATTGGAAGTATGATAGTGGCCCTTCCGGAACCAACAATCATAGCATCGCGTCCCGCGACGGTCAAAACTTGTCATTCTCTCTTTGTGAGAGTTTGGAAATATTTGACTTCCCTAAGTATAGTGTTAGTGGTACAACTGTCCACTAGGCACATCTCTTCTTCTATTGGATTGACTCCCGTAACAATCTATATAATGCAAATTTTAAATTCATAAGAATAAAAATAATATATAGAAGAACACATATGAATTTATTAAGATAGCACTTGCAATTTTACAACTGATATAAAAAGGTGTAGCAACCATCATGCCTTTATTACAAGCATTTCCTTTGCAAAATTAAATATTAAACTATGGATCCTATTTGAGGTCTCCAAAAATGTCGTTGGAAGAGTATTCCATGAGCATGTCATCGATGTCCAGAGAGCCTTCGTCTTCTTTTGGTGGAGTCTTGGTGTTGCTCGGTCCTGCTCCTTCAGGGATGGGGTCCATAGCTTTATGCTCCAGCACTTGAGGGACGAAGTGTGCTTCATACTTCTGGGTGTTCTGTGTATGACCCATGGACTTCATGTATAGTTCAACAAGAAACTTAGGGGTCCAGCACTTCTTAGCGATATGATTATAGCAACCACACCTAAAGCAAGCGATTTTGTTGCCACTATCATTTTTGGGCTTTGAAATGCCTTTCCCCTTTGGAACATTTGCATGTGGCTTTTTGGCTCTTTTGCGCTTGCCCTTGCCAGAAGAATTTTGAGTTTGTATGTTCCCATTGGGACCATATTTCTTCGCATTCGCATGAACATCAGGCAGTGGTGCAGTGCCCAATGGGCGCTGGTTTGAGTTCCACATAGTGAGCTCATGGCTCTTTTCTGCCTGTTTCAATGTTTGAATGAGCAAAGAATATTCTATGAACTTCTTTTCTCGGTATTGTTGAGTAATAATCCTTTCCGATGGGAGCATTGCAGACAGAGTCTTTTCAATTTTCTCCGCATCGGTAGGTTCTTTCCCACAAAACCGCAGCTTAGAGCATATCTTATGAACACCATGATTGAACTCATCTATAGATTTGAAATCTTGTAGGCGTAAGTGGTTCCATTCATGCGTTGCCTCTAAGAGGATAAGCGCTTGTTGCTGTTCATATCAACTTTTTAGAGCCGTCCACAAAGCACGTGGGTCCTCCTCATACATGTATTCCATTTTTAAATCCGGATGGATATGATTCCTCATCACTTTCAAAGTGGAGAAATTGGACATGTTAGAGGGGGTAACAGTTCCTGCAACTATCTCATCTATACATCTGTATAGTCCAAGGGTCGACAGACTCACTTTGAGATCCATCGCCCAAATAGGGAAATTGGAACCATCAAGAGTGAGGATATCAAACTCTTTGGTTGCCATCTCACCTACAATGTGATAGCCAAAATTTTTGAGAAATTATGGCATATTTATGCAATTATATGTGAATTCGAAATGAGTTCAAAAAATTAAATAATTTTCCTTCAATTTTGGTGGAAATTCTGAGTTTGAGGGATTATCGTAATGTTGAGGCATTCACAAATCCATATGATCTCATACTTCAAAGAATTCTTCCAAGTTACAAAGGATTATTGCATTGAACTAAATAAAGTAGGGCAATGAAATTTAATTTGCAAAGTGCTTGTAAAAATAAAGGACATGGGAATGCATAAAGTGCTGAAAAACAGACTGATATGTATTGAAACATAGAGGTACAAGGTGCTGAAAGCATAAAGTCTCTCTGACTTATTTGCAGAATGTAAAAAGACCAAACTCTAAGGACTAGAATGTAAAATTTTTGAGGAAATTAAAATTCTGAAAATAAATGAGCTTTATTGGGCGGTGGGCCGAGACAATCTCGGTTTCGGCCCATCGCCGCTCAATAAAAGAGAGGTATTCTCATCAGTGATACCTACACCTCCAAAAACCTTCCCTGTGGGTTTCAAATGGGTTTTCGTACGGAAGCGGAATGAGAACAATGAGGTGGTGAGATATAAGGCAGGGCTTGTAGCACAAGGGTTTACGCAGAGACCCGACATTGATTTCAGTGAAACATATTCTCCAGTTATTTTTGGAATTACATTCCGATATTTAATATCACTAGCAATTCAAAAGCGTCTATCTATGCAGTTGATGGACGTCATGACAGCATATTTATATGGGTCACTAGATTCAAACATATATATGAAGGTCCCTTATGGGATCCCAATACCGAATGGAAATTCAAATAGCAATATGTATTGTGTAAAACTCAAAAGATCACTTTATGGTCTTAAACAGTCGGGAAGAATGTGGTACAACCAATTGAGTGAGTACCTTCTGCAAAAGGGTTACTCCAATAATGATGATTGCCCCTGCGTCTTCATCAAAAGATCCTCTATAGGATTTTGCATTATATCAGTGTATGTAGATGATTTGAATATCATTGGCAACACACAAGAAATTGATGAAGCCCGCAAACATCTTAAGACGGAATTTGAGACGAAGGATTTGGGTAAAACCAAATTTTGCTTAGGTTTGCAAATCGAGCACCTTCACTCAGGAATTTTAGTGCACCAATCTGTCTATGTCCAGAAATTATTGGAGAAATTCAATATGGACAAAGCATATCCAAATAAAACTCCCATGGTTGTTCGATCTCTCGATAAAGAAAAGGATATTTTCCGACCACGGGAGGAAGGAGAAGAGATATTAGGACCTGAATGTCCTTATCTCAGTCTCATCAGAGCACTCATGTATCTTGCAAACAGTACCAGGCCTGACATTGCATTCGCAGTGAATCTGTTGGCAAGATATAGTGCTGCCCCAACTAAGCGTCATTGGACCGGAGCAAAACAAATTCTTAGATACCTTAATGGTACTAAGGATCTTGGCTTATTCTTTCAGAAATCTGATGATCCTAGCTTGGCTGGATACAATGATGCTGGCCATTTTTCTAATCCCCACAATGCCAGATCATAGACAGGTTTTGTGTTCCTTCATGGAGGAACTGCTATATCATGGAAGTCATCTAAACAAACCTTAGTGGCTACCTCCACAAATCATTCTGAGATCATTCCACTATTCGAAGCATCACATGAATGTGTGTGGCTCCGCAGAATGATAAACCACATTGAGCAATTATGTGGTATTGGTTCATCAGAATCACCTACCATTATCAATAAAGATAATGCTGCTTGTATTACACAGATGCAAACAGGATACATAAAAAGCAATATCACCAAACATATTGCCCCTAAGTTGTTTTCTCCCCATGAGCTTCATCAAAGTGGAGAAATAAACATCTTACAGACAAAGTCTTATGACAATCTAGCAGATCTCTTCACCAAGTCCCTACCAACTTCCTCATTCGAGAAATGTGTTAAAGAGATTGGTATGAGACGGCTCTGAGACTTGCAAGCTTCAGGGGGAGACTCTCTGAATGATGGATCTTGTTAGATGCTTCACATTGCACTCTTTTCTTTTATGAGTTTTTTACCATCAGATTTTCTCATACATAGTTTTTAATGAGACAATGATCGATGCAAGCATATGCCTTATCTCGTGTTTTCCCCACAGGGGTTTTTCTAGATATAAAACTAGGCATGAATTACTCCTTAAACCTTACCGGTTCATGATAGAGTAATCACCAATCAAGTTATTTTTATTTTTTTCCCACAGGGTTTTTCAAAGGAACTAAAGAACTTTTTTATCTCAAAAGGATTCGGTTAAAAGGGAGAGTGTTACAAAACAATCTTAATTTGACCTCACAAATGCAGCAACCAAGGAGTGAAGGCAATGGTAACAGCCATTGAGTTAAGGCCATGGTAACCACCATGGTTGAAGGCCATGAATTATTCTTATTGCGTTACAAAGGGAATTGATGTCCTACACTAATTCCTAGAATTAGTGACCTTGTAATCCCCCTATAATAGGGCACCATGAGATCAATAAGAAAATGCTCCAATTCACTACATTCTTGTCTCTACTATTTTTCATTTCACAACATGTGGCAAGCTGCTGGTGCATCAAGCGACGAAGATGGCGAGCACGGAGATTGCGTGGAAGGGAGGAACCAACATCAAGGTAAAATGGTAAACCACGTGCCATCTTACCCTTGGTGATGTCTCTATCGCTCAGTGTAGAGCTGCTGATAACGTGTTGTGAAATGAAAAATAGTAGAGACAACAATGTAGTGAATTGGAGCATTTTCTTATTGATCTCATGGTGCCCTTTTATAGGGGGATTACAAGGTCACTAATTCTAGGAATTAGTGTAGGACATCAATTCCCTTTGTAATAGCAGCAATAAGAATAATTCATGGCCTTCAACCATGGTGGTTACCATGGCCTTAACTCAATGGCTGTTACCATTGCCTTTACTCCTTAGTTGCTGCATTTGTGAGGTCAGATTAAGATTGTTTTGTAACAGTGTGCAACACCAACACCACATGTACACTTCGCTTGATATGCCTTTTGAGAGAAAGGGCCGAAGTCCCAGAGCCTTTGCTTGAAGGCACGCAGGACCGGGGTTCGAGCCCGGCCGGCTGGCTCCCAGCTCTCGAGCTCAACCACCGAGCTGCAAGCTCGTCTGCGCTTCGCTTGATATGCACTGATGTCGATGGTGATGTTTGGCACTAGGATGGGCCAAACGAGCACTTTGTTGAATCACTCGATCTCATATATTCCTAATATCTAAACCAAAGAAATAATTTCAAACCAGTCTAATGATTATGTTGAATATGTGAAACATTTAATTATTATGGAAATTTGAGTTGTAACTGTTATTTAGGATTAGAGAATTTCAACCTTACATGTATTCCTAGGATCCATAAATATGGGATAATTACCTGTAACTGAGAGATGATTGTTTAGATTGCGAGGCATCATTGTTTAGATTGCGAGGCGGCCGGTCTGACCGCAATAGATCATCCATGGCTTACCTATGTTGTAGCTGCTACGGAAGGAGGCTATCCAAAGTCTTTGCTAAGGGCAAGTATAAATTGCTACATATCAGCGGTCTTATAGACGGTCCTCTTGGCCACCCACAACCTTAGCTTTTTAGAGAAATACGAGCAGCCCAGCCCCCTCTTGGAAATTTGGATATTAGTGAATTTTTAAAAGAGTCGATTACAAAAAGGCGAGAGCGAACATGCAGATCCATATATGATTTTTGATGATGTGGAGGAGAGAAGGAGAGGAGAGAGAACAAGGTGGTTGCTTCGCAAAACAACCACCTCATAGGTTAAAATTAAAGACTATGAGACCGCTTACTCACTATTGTACGAGTTGTTGTCATGCTAGTCATAATATATTTTTTTTATTTCACAAATCAAGAGATATGATACTACTGCGAGACTAAAAAACAACAACATGTCGTAGAGGTTGTATGTTCAATCGTCTCAAGATGATATATTATTGCATAAGTCTGCCTATTAGACGACTCCAATGTACATGCCCTAAGGATGACGCACGTCGAATGCGCAAGAGGATGGTGCATCATTGCATTAAGAAAAAAGTATGCACGCCAGAAATTTGATCCATGTTAGTAAATAACGTATATATACGGTTCCTTGCCATGTATCGTTTTAAGAGTAAATTGCACTCCAGATCCTCAAACTGGTCGCGCAGTTTCACTTAGGTCCCTAAACTCTCAAATTATCCATCTAGGTCCCTAAACTGTATTAAGTGTTCCATCCGAGGTCCCAAACACGCCACACGAGCATCCCAAGCCGACGTAGCATGCCACGTCACGACACGGTGGCATACATTTATAAAAATGCCTATATAGTCTTATCTTCTCCTATTTGCTCCTCAACCTCTCCCTTACCAATCTCTCGGGAGGCTACGCCAACCTGATCCATCGTGGTGGCCAGAAGCTTCCGTTCGCCGCTCTTCTCCACGATCTCCCGACCAGCGACGGTGACCTCCTTCCTGCATCAGCAGCCTCAGGCCCTGCTGGCACGTGCCGCCGCTGCCACCATCTTTCATCGCGCACGGCTTGCCGTCGGTGGAGCATGTGGCAGCGAAGATGCGGCCAAGCAAGTCCGTGGCCTCGACCAGCTGGCGGTAGACCTCCCACGAGACTCGCCCCAGCACCCACTGCACCCGACGCTGGTCCGCGTGATCCAGTAGTTGCAGGAGCTCCAGCTCCAGCGTCAGGTCGTGGCGCCGCGCAAAGCGCCACCTGTCGGATACCTCGATGGCGGCTAGGTCCTTGGCGGTCAGGCGCACCCGAGCCTGGGGATGGCGCACTCCCGCCCACGGCCTACCTCCCTCCGCACCACCGTGGCGCCGCTGGGGGCCGTGCACAGGAGCTCCAACTCACCCAGCGCACGTTCCTCCGTGGCACCCGCTGGCCAGGACACTGCCTCCGCCTCCATGCTGTGCCTCGCCTGCGGGGCTACCGCCACCCAGGTCGGCGAGCCACGCCCATGGGGCAGCCCCCGCCCAGGCCAACGTGCCTCGCCCGTAGGGTGGCCTCAAACTCCGGCTTGACGCCAGGGAAGGATTTAGGCGCGCCGTCGCGGGCCTCGGTGGATAGGGCGAGGCAGCGGAGCTCATTGTCGCCAGTCGGCAAGGTGGAGCGCGGAGAGGTGATGTGGTGGCCGCGGAGGTGGCAGCGGTCGGCGATGGTCGGAAGCCGGTCTGGACGTTGTTAGCCCCGCGCGGGCTAGCGGGCGGAGGGAAGCGAGGAGGTGGCGCAGGAGGGAGCGAGGGGAGGAGAAGGGGTGGACAGGAGGGATGTGGCGGATGGAGGACCGAGGACACCGGATGTCCCTAGCGGCGGTGAGCGCCGGAGAGGAGAGAGATAGGAGTGGAGGAGAGGGGAGAGGACATTGAGCTAAGATAATAGAAATTAGTGGGGGATTTTTACAAATGTTGTCCACTGTGGCGCCCATGCCACGTCGGCTTGAGATACTTGTGTGGCGCATTTGGGATCTTGGATGGAACATTTAATACGGTTTAGGTACGGTTTAGGGACTCTGATGGATGATGGATGATTTGAGAGTTTAGAAATCTACATATGCAGATGAATAAGATGAAAGATCGAGGCCTGCGGTGAGTAGCATTGGCGGGGTCAGGCTTCACGTACACGGAAGCCACAGCATCACTGCATCATCAGTGGTGGGGAAAGAGAGTTCTGCATCTTGCAGGAGGCGGAGAACGAGTTGCCGCCGTTGGTGTCAGTCTCGTGCTCATCTCTTCTACCGCGGCAATCTGCTCCCACTGCGGCCGTCTCCGTTGCCGTTGGAGGCCGCGAGGACTGATCACTGGCGTACAGCGGTGCCGGTGGTCTGGATCTGTCGATGGAATCCTACCTAGCTATCATCTATCGGGCTATCATGCAGAGGCGGTGTATAAATGATCTATCCCCATCCCCACCGCCGATCGCGTGAACGACGACCCGTCGTCAATTCTGGCGTTCCCAAGCGGCCAGGCTTCGCTCAGATCACATGGCCAATTCAGAGTCGTCAACAACTCTAGCTATCATCCAAACTGGAAAACTTCCAAGTTCCAAGCCAGCCTTGTTTTGTCAGTATCGAATGCAACGAATGAGACCAGTACCAAGATGAAACAAGGACGACTCAGGATCGGACGATCAGTAGCAATCGATCGATCTCTCCACCAAGAAAAACGGCCTATATATGTATCTATGAAGTTTCTTCTCCGTCCTTCCTTTTGCTTGGAAAGGTAACGCGTAGCAGCAAAGCATTGCCCTAATATGCAATTTCTGATCGCCAGCACTAACAAATTTAATGTTTCCAGGCAAAAGACAAAAAAATTGCTTGAAATTCACCCTTATTAATAATCTACCAACATCCCCAAGACCCTGTTTTTGCTGCAGAAATATCTGAAAACATGCCGCTCTCTGCAAAAGGGCTACACAAACTACAATGCAAAACAAGATCCAGACTAAAAGTAAGAACCACTGATAAACTGGTTTTTCGAAAGACACCGTTGAACTGAATAACATGCATATATGCATTATTTATGTTTTTCGATAATGTTGCATACTAGTTCATAGGCTTAGCACTGATTTTACTTGTGCTTCACTTCAAACATGCAACCGTTACATGCAACTTGTTGATCCAATTTTTTTTGAAACGAACACTTGTTGCTCCAATTAGTTGCTAAGTTATTTCAACGCGCGACATGAATCACACGGACGATACACATCCATGATCGACGTCACTAGTAATCCTTGGCATTGCCCATGGGGTTGCCGTCGAAACGGTTGATCCTGTAGTGGCCGAGCTCCACGCCGGCCTCCGCCGCCGTATTGGCCTTGCCGTCGATGGCCATCTCGGCCAGGATCTTCCCCACCGCCGGCCCCATCTTGAACCCGTGCCCGGAGAACCCGGCCCCGACCACCACGTCCTCCCCGAAGTCCCCGCCGAGGAAGTCGATCACGAAGTCCGCGTCCGGCGTCATGGAGCACATGCACGACTGTCGGATCACCGGCCCGCCGGCGGCCTCCACGTGGCCTGCCATGGACTCCTCGATCCACCTGGCCACGCGCTCGGTGACTTCGCGGTCGCCGGAGCCCCAGTCACGGCCGTCCGGGTCGCACGGCGGCCCGCCGTCGCAGCTGATCTTGATCAGGCCCGGGAGCTCCAGCGACGGCGTGCCGTACACGGGCGGGTCGCCGTAGCTGGAGAACGTCGGGAACCCGGCCTTCGCCGTAAGGTTGCCCTCGCAGCCGGGCTTGATGCGCCAGTACAAGGTCAGCGTGTGCAGCGGCTGGATGGGGAGCTCCACGCCGGCGACGGACCTGAGCAGCTTGCTCGCCCAGGCGCCCACCGTGACGACGCACTTGGCGCCGTGGAACTCCTCGCCGCCGCTCGTCTTCACCGCGACGCCACCCTCCGGCCCTTTCTCGATGCTCACGACCTCGGCGTTGTCCCTGACCGCGGCGCCCTTCTTGACGGCGAGCGCCTGGAACATGGCCACCGCCTTGGTCGCGCTCAGCACGCCGCCGCCGTGCTCGCTCACCGCGGTCAGCCACCCGTCCGGGACGCGGAAGGCGCCTCCCCACCGGAGGGCCAGGTCCACCTCCTCCGCGCCGGCGTTCTCGACGGCAGCGACAAGCGAAGCGTGGCTGCGCGGGCCCATGGAGAGATGCGGCGCCGGGGTGAGCACGCGGTAGCCGGACTCGGCCTCGGCGTCCGCCCAGAGGCGGCGGGCGAGGCGCACCATGGGCAGGTACCGCGCCTTCGCGTAGGCGTCGCGGATGATGCGGGACTCACCGTGGGAGGAGCCGCGGTGGTGGAGCAGGTTGAAGCGCTCCAGGAGCAGGGCGCGCGCCCCGCGAGAAGCGGCCTCGTGAGCGGCGCAGCTGCCCATGATGCCGGCACCGACGACGATCACGTCGAACTCGAAACGGTGGCCGGCGGAGGCGGTGCCCTGGGGAAGTGCGAGTGGAGCGGCCATGGCGCAAATCCTCCCGGTGCTCTGGGCTTGTGGCCTTGTTACAAGCAAAGCGTAGAGGGTGCTCAACTTTATAGTCTCGCTGACGACGACTGAGACGAAAACAAACGAGGCAAAAAGTTGCAAAGCCACATTGAAAAGATAAAACGAAGAGAAAAAACAAAGGGAAGAGAAAATGAAAGGAAATAAAGGTCATACGACTAAGTTTGTAGTAACTTTTATTCATGATGACAAAATAGAACTCCAAAGTGGATCACTACGAGCCATCGGAGTGGGCATTTAAATAGATCACAATTTTTTTCTTCTCCTTTCACAAATGTACCTCCTATCCACCAATCCTGTCATGGTATCTCGTGTAAGCATTGGATCCAACAGTGTGAGTATGAGAATTGAATTGAAGCTGCCATACTGCATCTGCATCTGGCCGGTCTCCTTGGGAAAGACGAAAGAGCTAGCGTAACAGGGTTCAAATTCTGATTACTCACATTTGTTCACGGATGTGGATTTTTTGCGCATAGGGGCAGTTGCCCATGCCATGATCGCACCACACATCTAGCATCTTGCTTTGGGATTGGTGAGCCAAGAAAAGGTAATGCGTTTGCTAAATGAGCAATGGAAACAGTAATTGAGATAGCTTTCGCGTGCATGCACCGTTCCCTTTTGTTTGAAAGTTTGGTAACTTTAATTCGAAACATCGCTTACCTTTTTCCCTCGCGTCAGCGGATGGCAGGTCTCCACTCAACTTGGTGCGAACCGCAACAGGGCATGTGCCCACGCACTCCCGCAAAAAAGGCTGTGTATGATTCAAATTATTTCGGTGGGCACTGAGATCATAAGCGAACAAGTGTTACTTGCTTTGATCTATAAAATGGATGGAACGCTGGTTCACACTTCGCCGTTACAGATTGAAACCTTTTACCCAAAAAATTCAAGTATAGGGGGAGGGGGCATATACTAAGGGCCTGTGGCAATGGATGTGGAGCGAGCCAGGTGTGGCCAAGCTTCACAGCTTAGGTACTTGAAGCTCAAAGATCCCACCCCCGTCGTAGGCATTGGCGCTAATAGTATATACTAACATTTGGCAAAACTTTGCTGATTGTTCACTTGCAAGGTGCGCGCGTTGTCAGGCCCAAGTAGCCGGCTGCCAGCTTCACCAACTACCGCCGTAGACAGGGCGTTACATGTTTCTGGAGAACCACGGGGCAACGTGAGCGTATTCACTCCAGAGATAGGAACTGTGTTCAACTCAGCAGAGGAAGGGTACCGGTTCTACAATTTGTATTCCTGGGACGTGATCCGGTGGTGCTCGCTGGATGTGATTCAGTGCGTCGTACAAACAATAAAATTAGCTACTTTCCTTACCTACTGCCTTATTTCATAAATAGATTGCCTGGTATGGTCAGCTTCTGGGGTTGGATGCTGCGTTTCATCAGTCTAGGGGGCTCGCATCAAACATATGCACGTTTTGTTTCTTATAGTTGTGATATACAAACGATTGTAACTAGCGCATTCCAATTGACTTATTCAGGATCAATGGTGGTCAACCCTAAGTGATGAGTGATTGATAATGTCGTGTAAATTTGATGTCTCTTGGCTCATGATGTGCAGGCACAGGATGCGACGTGACGGTCGGTGGATGCGGTGAAGGTCAATCGTTCATGCCGATGGATCAAGCGCGGTGAAGGATGAACGCGAGTAGGCTTGGACCGAGGGACCAGAAAAGTTCGGGCGGAGTCATGGACGATCCACGTGATGCACTGAAGAGCAAGAGTACGTCGATGGATGGAGACGGCGTCGGTCGAGCCAAGCGGGAGGCTTGGCGGGAGGCCGGATATGCGTCATCATCGAGGCGGTCGCGTGGCAGCCAAGTGGAGATGGACGGTTTGGGTGGTTTGGGCCTCAAAACCACCGCGCAGGCAGATTTCCTGGTTTGGGCCTCAAAACCGGGGGCGCATTCGGTGCGGCCGGATTGGCGGGGTGGAGGACACGTGGCGCCATTGCGAAGCTTGCGTCGAGGCGAAGTAAAGTCGTGAAGATGACGCGTCCGTCCAATGGCTCAACGAAAAGTTGGACCATTTTGCCCTTGCGTGGGCATTTATCTTAGTTATTAGGATAGGAGGATTTTCGTCTTTAGGCGAGGACCATTAATAGATGGGTATGGCTACTTCCTCACCCTCCTTTGAAACCCTAGATCATTTTAGCCCTTTTATTTTTTATTTTTGGATTAGAGTTTGTGTGGAGATTTTGAGATGGAAAGTGAGACCCAAATCCTCACCTTATCCTCCGGAATTCATCACTTGTTGTGATTTTCGTGTGTTCCTTTTATCTCCTACGTTTTTCTTTTCGGTATTTTCGGGGGATTTTTCATGCGTTTTTGGATTCGCGAGTTTTACTCAATCTTTCCGCGAACTTTTCTTTTTGGATCTGTTAGTACTTGAAGTTGCGCATCTATGGCTCGAGTTTCGCGTTGATTCGTTGAGTACTGAGCGAGTATTTTGGATTTTGAAGTTCGAGTTGCGTTCTTGTTCTTCCCTCTTTTGTCTTCTCTGTTCTCGTGCTTCTCTGCAGGGGAGTGTGACGAGGGAGGCAAGGCAGCGCGCGGCGCTGCTTGTTTCGCGCAGCTTGGTCGAGCCGTGCACGCCACGGCGGCGGCCGGTGGCAGGCGGCGCTGGCCTCGGGGCGGCGCTGGTCTTGGGGCGGCGGCAGGCCAACGCTCGGCTGCCTGCGGCACGAGCAGGCTGCACAGCAGCCGCAGGGAGCAGGCCGCGGGCCACGCCCGGCCCAACCCGCAGCAGCCAGGCTCACGCGGTGGAGCCGGCCCACGGGGAGGGTCGCCAGCAGACCTGCAGCAGCCACCCGCGAGCCCAGGTGGGATGCTGCACACGGGAGCAGGCCGACAGCACAGTAAGCTCACTCTTCTTTGCCTCTTTCATTTGTTTATTTCCTATTTTCAGTTAATTAATTAGGGTTAGTTGGTACTAGTGCTTAGAGTTTAGTTGCTTGTTTTAGATAGATCTTTTTGCCTGTTTAGCTAGGATTAATTAGCTTTGGTTAATTAGATTTAATTCTAGTTAGCTTTGTTAGGTCTTGTTTAATTAGCTTTTGTGTGTTAATACTTGTTAATTCCGTGCATGCTTAGTTAAGTTTTCGTTAGCATAATTAGCTAGTGTTTTGAAGCTTTCTCTGATTAATCACTATTGGATCTCTGAGCTCTTTGTGCGCGATCGCTTTCAGCTGAATTTGTTTCGATGTGAGCTGTGCTTTTCGGCTGCTTCCGCTTTACGCCGAGCTTTTCTGAACCGTTCCTAGGGTGAGCTCATCACGAGTTGACTTGTATTACCTTGATGGTTTTTCTAGCGACGTGTTGAGTCGTTTGGGACATAGGCCTTGGTTCTCATCGAGGAGAATTTTTGAAGGCTCTCATTCACTCTTCCCCCCCTCTCTGGTCGCTCTTTCGGTCCCACAATTGGTATCAGAGCTTTAGTTATGATCACTCCACCTTAATTAACTCTGTGATCCATAATGGCGACCTCGGAACGTGTTTCTTCCACCGCGCCTCCCTACTTCAATGGGTCTGATTGCTGATATTGGAAAACTCGAATGAGAGCTCATCTCAATAGTAGAGGAGCCAGTTTGTGGAAAATCACACAGGATACTACCTATGTCATTCCGGTTGCTCGTGTGAGCCAAGATGAAAAGGATAAGTATTACAACAACAACAAAGCTGTCGATATTCTTCTCACAAGCTTGTGTCGTGCTAAATTTGATCCGGTTGAGGATCTCACCCTTGCTCATAGGATTTGGTCCACCCTGCAGAGTTTCCATAAGGGAACTAACCAAGTGAAAGCACGTCTTTTCGAGACTTATCGCCGTGAAGATGAAAATTTCACTCACTTGCCCGGCGAGTTTACTGATGCTCCCTTTCAGCGCTTTCTTACTTTTGCGAACAAGATGAAAGCAAATATTACTCTTCTACCCTACTCTGATCATGATAGAGCTTTGAAGCTCTTGCATGCTTTGGATCGAGATGTGTGGGGTACGAAGGTTGATACTATCATCGAGTCCACATGATATGAGACTCTTACTACTGATGAGCTCTTTTCCAAGCTGAAGTCGACTGAGGTTGACATGAAACTCAGAACAAAGCATGTGAACCCTGCTGATCCTCATAGCTCGGTTCTCATGTCAGGTTCTGGACGGTCTTCTTCTTCGGCTAACAAAACAACCATGTCCTTTGCTTTGTCGTCTTTGTTGTCTATTTCAGAGGAGCAGCTCGTGGTTCTTGAAGATGAGGAACTTGCCTTGATCATGAGGCGGTTCATGAGCTTCAATGACAACCGCAAGAACCGGCGAAGAAGCGACAACACTTGCTTCGAGTGTGGCAAGCCTGGCCACTTCATCGCTGACTGCCCCGACAAGAACAAGTCCAAGAACGAGCACGACTACAACAAGTATAAGAACAAGGACAAGAAAAAGAAGAAGAAGAAGAAGCACTATGATCATAAGAAGAAGAAGCGCAAGAAGGCCAAGGCCCGCGCCTTCATCGCCTCTCTCAGCGACGTCGACTCCGACACTGAAGATCAGGATGATTCAAGCTCAAGCGAGGAGGACGACGACCGCAAGGCAAAGAAGAAGGACGGCAAGAACATCAACGACCTTTGCTTCTACGCCAAAGAGAACCGCGGCGGATACTGCGTCATGGCTATCGAAATCGAGGAGCACAAGGACAACGACTCCGAGTCAGAAGCTGAGGTAATACACAATCGTGAGCAACTTCTCCTAGAAGTAGATGAACTCAATAATTGCTTGCTCAACCAAGACAAATTGATCAAAAGAGCAGCTCGAGAACGATCCGAGCTGAAGGTTGAGCTTGAGAAAGCATTGCATGAAATTGATTTACTTAAATGTGCTCCTGCTGTTGATGATGTGCTTGAATGTGATGAATGCTCTGTGCATATGGCTAGTCTAGCTTCTTTACAGTCTAAGCATGCTTCCTTAGTTGATGAACTCCATGAAACAAAACATGCTTTGAATGAAGTTAAGTCTAGGATAATTCTGCTTGGTGCTTACAAGTCATGTCCTGTTTTACAGAGTCAACTAGATGATGCTTGCTCTAAGGTTAAGAATCTTGAAAAATCACATCATGCTGCTAAATCTAAAATTTCTGAATATGATGTTTGCCCTGCTCTTATTGCTGAATTACATGACATTAAGCTTGCTAAACAATCTGTTGATGATGAGAACACTTACTTGCGCACAATCCTCAGTTGGGTATCAAGTAGTGAATCTCAATTGGGTATCATGATTAAGCAATTCAAAAGGGCTGGTGGTTTTATAATTGGAAATGTGATTGAGCACAATAAGTTTCATTGGTTGTATGAGAAAGTTGGTGAGTGTAGTGGTGAGAAACCGAGTGAGAAACCAAAATCCTCCAACGCACCTGAGGATTCTGAGCCGAGTGAAGAGAGACCCAACCCCGAGTGTAACCCCAAAGATGGAGTGTTTACTGAGCCACCAAAACAATCACTTAAGAGAGCTGTCTGGGTGGAAAAACCCAACCACTTGAAGAACAAATTTGACACACTTCCAGATCCACCTAGAGAGCGCAACCCACAGCCTAAAGCCAAGACACCACAACCAGTGAAGTTTGTGAGAGCTAATCCATAGCCAAGAGTGAACCCTCAAGCGAGAGCTAACCCACAGCTAGAGAGACCTGTGAGGTTCCTTTGTGAGTACTGTCACCGAGAGGGTCACCTTGAGGAGTTTTTCTTTCAGAGGAAGAAAGCTTTGAGGTGTGAGCGTGAGTGGGGCAATCAAGACATGTACCACCCTGCTCATGGTGTACATGCGCCTAGACCTGCTCCTCAGTCCAGTCGTGGTGGTGGTTTTCGATATTTTTCTTCTTGCTGGGTTGACGAGCGTGTTTCTAGTCATGCTCAATATGGCTGTGGACAGCACACTCGTGCTTTTGGATCTCAGAAGTACGACGGACCATGTTTTCACTATCGTGGTGATCGTCGTTCTTGAATGAGACGTGAGAGTTTTGATGTTGCTAACCCAAATGTTGAAAAAATGGCACAACACTGGTTCTCTATACACTTTTCTAACCCTAGTGTTGAGTCATTTGCTCACTCTTTCTCACGTTTCTGAAACAGGATGGAGGCCTGGAGGACATGTGATTGATCAACTCCGGATGTTCACGGCACATGACCGGAGATTCAAGATGGTTCTCCAGCCTCACCCCGGTGATGACCAAGGAGTACATCACTTTCTGGGACAACAGTCGAGGTAAAGTTCAATCGGTGGGCACAATCAAGGTAAACGAAAAATTTGTGCTTAAGGTTGTTGCCAAGGTTGAAAACTTGCATTTCAATTTGCTCTCAGTTTCTCAGTTGCTTGATGACGACTTAGAAGTGAGCTTTAAGAAAGGTTGTTCTCGTGTGCTTGATTCTCATGGAGATCTTGTGTGTCGTATCATTCCTGTTGGACGTGTTTTTCGAGCTGACTTCTCTAAGTCTTTTGGTTTGTCTCGTTGTCTCCTTGCTAGTACTTCTTCTGATTTGTGGAAATGGCATAGGAAACTTGGTCGTTTGAGCTTTGATTTGCTTGCTCGTTTGAGTTCTCTCGATTTGATCCGTGGTTTACCCAAGCTAAAATTTGAGAAGGATCTTGTTTGTCACCCATGTCGTCATGGTAAGATGGTTGCTACTTCTCACCCACCTGTCAATGAGGTGACGACTGAGCACCCGGCCGAGCTATTACATGTGGATACCATTGGTCCAGCTCATGTGTGCTCGGCAGGTGGAAAGTGGTATGTGCTTTTTGTGGTTGACGATTTTTCGAGATACTCTTAGGTGTTTCTCATGGAATCTAAGGAGGAAACATTTTCTTTTGTTTGAGATTTGATCTTGAGGTTGAAGAACGAGCGACCAAAACATGCCATGAGAGCTATACGCAGTGACAATGGCACAGAATTCAAGAATGCTCGTTTTGAAGCCTTTTGCAATGATCTTGGTCTTGAACATCAATTTTCATTGCCATATGTTCCTCCTCAGAATGGTGTTGTTGAGCGGAAAAATTGGACCCTTGTTGAGATGGCTAGGACGATGCTCGACGAGCATAGGACTCCTAGAAAGTTTTGGGCCGAGGCCGTTAACACAACTTGCTATGTTTCGAATCGGATTTTCTTGCGAGCGTTCATGAAAAAGACTTCTTATGAGTTGATGCATGGTCGGACTCCCAAAGTGAGTCACTTGAGAGTATTTGGTTGCAGATGCTTCATTCTCAAACAAGGCAATTTGGATAAGTTTGAATCCCGATCTTCGGATGAAATTTTTCTTGGTTATGCATCTCACAGTTGTGCTTATCATGTTCTGAATCTTAAGACCAACCGGATTGTGGAAACTTGTGAGATAACTTTCGATGAAACTATGCCTTGCACGACCTCTACTTTTGAGCTTGCGGGTGAACATGAAATGGGACAAAGCATCTTTCAAGAAGATGAAGAAAATGCCAATGATGAAGATGAAGATGAGATCGATCATGTTCCAGCTATTGTTTATGTATATTCTACTTCAACTATATTCGTCGATGGTCCAGCCTCTACATCCACTACACCAGGACATCGACATGAACCACGATATGATCAAGTTGAAGAAGAAACTTAGGAGGACCCAGCTGAAGTTGAGGGGGAGACTACTTCAGAGCCTACAGCTCCACGACACATCTAGCGATGCCATCCACTATTGGTAACTCGGCTGCAGACCAATGCTCGGCTGCCTACGGCACGAGCAGGCTGCACAGCAGCCGCAGGGAGCAGGCTGCGGGCCACGCCCGGCCCAACCTGCAGCAGCTAGGCTCACGCGGGGGAGCCGGCCCACGGGGAGGGTCGCCAGCAGACCTGCAGCAGCCACCCGCAAGCCCAGGTGGGATGCTGCACACGGGAGCAGGCCGACAAGCACAGTAAGCTCACTCTCCTTTGCCTCTTTCATTTGTTTATTTCCTGTTTTCAGTTAATTAATTAGGGTTAGTTGGTACTAGTGCTTAGAGTTTAGTTGCTTGTTTTAGATAGATCTTTTTGCCTGTTTAGCTAGGGTTAATTAGCTTTGGTTAATTAGATTTAATTCTAGTTAGCTCTAGTTAGCTTTGTTAGGTCTTGTTTAATTAGCTTTTGTGTGTTAATATTTGTTAATCCTGTGCATGCTTAGTTAAGTTTTTGTTAGCATGATTAGGTAGTGTTTTGAAGCTTTCTCTGGTTAATCACTATTGGATCTCTGAGCTCTTTGTGCGTGATCGCTTTTGGCTGAATTCGTTTCGATTTGAGCTGTGTTTTTTGACTGCTTTCGCTTAATATCGAGTTCTTCTGAACCATTTCTAGGGTGAGCTCGTCACGAGTTGATTTGTGTCACCTTGGCAGTTTTTCTAGAGGCGTCTTGAGTTGTTTGGGACATAGGCTTTGGTTCTCATCGAGGAGAATTTTTGAAGGCTCCCATTCACTCCCCCCTTTCTGGTCGCCCTTTCGGTCCCACACTTATTCCCTGAAAAGGCCAAATAAATCAAAGAAAGATTAAGGCATCAAGATTTTCTACTGATTGTGATAATATGTATTTAGGGGATACAGATCTTATTGGCAAGTTTGCCTTTAACACTGCCTAGGTGGTGGAGTTCATCCACCTAGTGTAAGCTTTTCATATTCACGTTATATTGTTGTTTCGAAAACATTTGCTGATACTCCCTCCGTCCCAAATTATTAGTCATTTTAGCTTTCTAGATTAATAGATTTTGCAATACATCTAGATATATATTATGTCTAAATGCATAGCAAACTTTACGAATTTAAAAAAGTCAAAACGACTAATAATTTGGGACGGAGAAAGTACCATAAACTAATATGTTACTGATAATATTGAAGTGCTTGGCAATCACACTAGACATCAGCACAAATAATGAGCTTCTTAATGATGGATTTTACAATGGCTTGAGGCAAATAAGAGCCACATGCCAGGTTGGATATCAACATCTATTTCTGCATGCTTTATGTATTGTTTCTGGACTAATAAAATATTTAGTGTGGGTAAATTTTTTTCGTAAAAATGATCCCATACACGTGCGTCCCGCACGTGCACCCTACTAATTCGTAGTTACAAACATAACTGAAAGCTACTATTTTGAATTCGATGGCATCTTTAGAGTGAATCTTCATGCTGTTCAACTCCATGTACCGACCACCGTGCAAACACCATGGTAGGAATATGATTGGTTCCCTAACTGAAAGGATCGACTTCCCCGGTGAGAAATAAAGGCAAGGCATTATAGGGATAATAGAAAATTGATTACATGATGTCTAGATAAAAAATTAACACCATAATAGCGGTGTACCGCAGGCCTTGTGCTACACAAGCGGACGATAATGCTACAAAATGGTGGTGAGATACTGGCACATGCGTATGATGACCCAATACGGCCCGTAACAACAGCAAAACGTGACCAGGCACAAGCTAAACGATGGTAAAATAGGTGCGAATGTTCGGAGTCACGCGCGCGGCAGCGAGGACGCGTCGTAGAAGCGCCCCCGCGCGCGCGGCCCGCTCGTCCGGGGTATTTCTCCGGCCCAATAATGGTTTTAAGGTCCAATTTTGTTTTTTTTCTTTTTCCCTCCTGAAAGTTCCAACGAAATATTTTTTATTTTTATTCCAACGAAACATTTTGTTCCAGTGGAACATTTTTTCATTTTCAATGATCAAATTGAATCCAACTGAAGAATTTTTTTTTCCGATAGAACTTTTCTTTAATGGAACATTTTGTTCTAGCGGAACAATTTGTACCAACCATGGGGGGGGGGGGGGGGGGGGGGAGGGGCCTACGGGCTGGCGGCCCAAGAAGTATTTCACGACCCAGCTCCCCTGTGCCTTTTGCGACTAGGCGGCTTGGGGTGCACCGGCTATGCATCGCTTATGCTACATATCTCTTAGCCATCACCTGAAGAAGTGTGCCCCACTGTTGGGCAGTATTCGGCCCAATAGTTAGCACGATTGGTGGAGGTAACCAGCCCATTTATATTGTTTCGGCCTCCAAGTTAAAGCTTGGCCCAAGAGCGATGTAGAAAAAAGTGTAAAAATCGAAAGATAATGTGTGAGAACAGCTTCCAACCCACAACCTTCATCTTTCAACCAAGGTTCACTACCACTATACCACATGGTCAGTTTGTGACTAAAACAAAACAAAGTCTACTTGACATTCAAGACCCAATATGCAGGTTTCTTTATTTCTTCTTCTTGCTACAACCACTCTGTGAGTGTGCAATTGCTAAACTCGGATTTCCATTTTTTACTTTACTTCCCCTTTCCCATTCATTTTCATCTCCATTTGCCTTTTCTTTCTTTCTTTCTTTCTTTCCTTCTATCTCTTGTATATATTCTTTTTCTTCCTTATGCTTGCAATTCCTTACTTTCACAATTTTTGATATATTTTATCTTCAATTTCTTTTCCTTTCCTTTTCCTTATATTTTGCTTATCTTTTCTTCTCTTTTTTACCATTGTAGATTTATAGTAATTATTTTTCTTAATATTGTAGACTTATTCTATCTTATCTTCTTTTTATTTTATTATTTATTTATTTCCTTCCACATACAGTTGTACCTTATCTTCTCTTTGTTTTATTATTTATTTATTTCCTTCCGCATACGGCTGTACCTTATCTTCTCTTTGTTTTATTATTTATTTATTTTTTCCGCATGCATGCAAGATGCTACCTTATATTCTCTTTATTTTTATTTTTATTAATTTTCTACCTATTTTTTTTCTTCTTATTTCTATATCTCCGGTAAATATTTTTCACTAGTATATAATCTGTCTTACTTTTCTTCTCAATAATTATTATTTTATTCTTTATTTATTTATTTTAGGTGTACTAATAATTGATGTATTTATCTAATATGATTTTCCTATTATTTCTTATCTAATATTTTTCTTTTATTCTTTAATTTCTTGTTCTACTCATTTTACTTATTCTTTATGTACCTATCCTCTTTTTTATATATTTTTTATATTATTCTATCACTCCTTGTTGTTCAATCTATCCATCAATTTTTATTGGTAGTTTTGTTCTATGTTCATAATATAATTGTTCCAGGTGTATAATTTATCTATTCGCTATTGTAGATTAAATTGTTCGGCCATGTTGACTTATTTGTTCATGATATTTATTTTCTATTATTTAGTCTATACAATCAAATGTTCACGATATTTTGTTTTGTTGGATACACATTATTATTTCGTTCGTTATATTTAATTTTTTGTTCATAAAAATAATTATTTGTTTATGTTGTTAAAATATTTGTTCCTAAGTAGCTGAAGCTAATTATTTAGTATTAAAAAAATATTTATAAAAAATATCATGCAAACATAGGTAAGTGTGGTCACATTTTGAAGATCTTGTCATAAGAAAGATAATTATGCAATCCAAATTTAATTTGGATGCTCGGTTTAATAATTATACCTTCTTTTAGTTTCGGATTTGCATGCATGTGGGTGACGTCAGCATTGTTGTTTACTTCTGCATTCAAGCACACTCTATCTCTTATTTAGCTGGCAACATGTGGCCCATCTAAATTCCGTCTTAGTTAATCTCTTCAGGTGATGGTTGGGGGCGTAGAGACTAGCTATCGCTTGTACTACAAATTAATGATCCATCGCCTGAAGAGGGTTCGGGATGTGATTGGACTTTTTTCTTTTCCACATCTGCAGCACGCGTGGCCTGCATTTTGTTTCTCGCCGCTGCCTGCATGATTTATTTTCTTATATGTGGGTGGTGCTATACCGAATCACGCATGCACAGCTTGCATTCAACATGCAGAATGTATTTTCTTTCTAATGACATGTTTATTTTCTTCAGAACATGCCAACTGCAACATGCAAGAAGGTAGGATCTTTTTTCTTCTCATTTATTTTTTTTCTATCCTTTCCTTTCCTGTTTTCGTTTTTACCTTTAGTCTTCGCGTGGATAATATTCTTAGCATGTATTTTATACTTCTTTTTTCTTCTCTCATTTTATTTTATTTTTCTTTATTATATTATAATGGTTTTGTCTTTCTCTATTATTTTCTATTTTCTATTATTATTTAAATATACTAATAATTGATGTATTTTCTAATATGATTTTCCTTAGTATTTCTTATGTAATATCTTTCTTTTATTCTTTAATTTCTTATTCCACTCTTTTTACCTATTCTTTGTGTACCTATCCTCTTTTTATATTCTTCTGTTACTTCTTGTTGCTCAATCTATCTATTAGTATTTTTTATAAATAGTAGTATTTTATTCTATGTTCATAATATAAATATTCCAGATGTATAATTTATTTATTCGCTTTGTCGATTAAATTGTTCGGTTACGTTGACTTATTTGTTCATAATATTTATTTTCCAGTATTTATCCTATACAATCAATTGTTCGCGATGTTTAATATTTTGTTCGTTGTATATTATCATTTGTTCATTATGTTTGGTTTTTTGCTTAAAAAATAGTTATTTGTTCATGTTGTTAAAATATTTATATCCAGTAGCCGAAACATATTTTTTTGAAAAATATTATGCAACTATAGGCAAGCGTGGTCTTGTTTTGAAGATCTTGTCATAAGAAAGGTAATGGTGTAATCGAAATTTAATTTAGACGCACAGTTTAAGATTTATAGATTTTTTTGTATGAACTCACTTTGTATGTGGGTGATGTCATCAATTTGGATGATGTCATCAATTTGTCTCCACCATGCATCTGCTATTTATTATGAACGGGTTGAGATACGGTTCAAAATATTGTCCCATCCGAGGGAAGAAAATTAATCTCTCGTCACACCTCAAGTGATGGCTAGTCGCCTCCTGTTGGCGGAACCATCGATGCATATCTGCACCCGGCTCGGGGTCACGCGGGTGACCCGAGTAGCGACCAAAATAGGTAGGTGGGCTGCGACATAATTAGCTTTTGGACCTGCAACAGGGAAACGAAAAATTGGGCAGGCACCAACTTACGATCCATGAAGAGGCCCAAAATCAATACAGACCGCAATGAAAGCATTAGAAAAAAAAAAGAGCAGATGGACATGACGCACTGTAAAAAAAGAGCCCACGGGTATATCACATGTCACGTAGCAATTCGTTCCTACGGCAGCTATTCCTGTGCCGCGGACTTCTTCCGCCATAAGATGTTATTAGGATGAAACACGCGCTACGCTGCGTGGGGAGGCAGTCCCACAGTTGCGCAAACTACTGGAGAACTACGTATTTTGGCATCGGCTGGAAGGCTAAATATACGTTTTTTATATATTTTGGCCAATGGGTGCACATCTTATGAGAAAGTGTAATATAATGCAAATATAATTATATAGCTGGTGTCCAATTATCGAAGTAATTCAACAATTTTGTACATGGAATCTCAAAAAAACCACACGTAATGAAATGTCGGTACATGCACTTCACTCCATTTCTGAGAGAACTATAACAAATTTTAATGCTAATCAAAGACGATATGCATTTTGTTGAAAATTGAATTGGAGACCGGAGAATACTTGCCCAATACTAACCATCGTGTTAAAGATTAAGAAAAAGGTTTTTGAACGAAACAGCTGCAACATTGAACTGGTTGAGTCGAAGTAAAGATAGTTTGCAACCTAGCTAGCTAGTTGGAATCAGAGTGGATATTAGTGGATATATATACGGTAACGTGGTACTCTAGGCGTGTATCACATAGTGATGAGCATGCAACAATGGGAAAGTACCTAGGGATTAGAACTGGAACCAACTGCAAATGGCGATGGACAACCATCTGATGGGAACCTGTGAGAGGTTGGGGAGGAGCCAAGCGTGAAGCGTGAAGGAGTATGGATACCTATCATTCAAGGAAACATGATTCTACGCTTCATCTCTTATATCCGACGTAGTTTGATAATCACCTTATTAATGTGCCACTAATCGAACAACTAAATCGGCGGCAACAACGAATCAGGCGATGGATAGCTGTCGAGAGGAAGAGTAAAAAGAAAGAGAACAGGACATATTGACCGCACACTAATGATCCACGTGTGGGGCACCGTGTCAGTCAGAACGGGAGCAGCGAGTCTTATGTTTGGGCCAGCAGCAGGACAACAAAAAACTAAGCAGGCACCAACGCTCCAAAGGCATGGCCCATGATGGGTCCAAAATGGACACCAATAAAAGCAGCCCACTGCGGAAGGCCATAGCGCACGGTAAAAAGAAAACCTGGGCCATCACGCACGGTAAAAAGAAAACCTGTACACGCGTCGAGCAGTAGTTCGTAGAAACGGGAGAATCACTCCCGTGGCTCGGACTTCTTCTAACATAAGAGTTTACATATACTTATGAGCTCATGCATATTGTGGACTGGAAGTCTGTAACTAGCCGGTGCCGCTCTATCTTTCCCGTGTCAATGATCCATCCGTCAAACACCGAGCAAAGTATATTGATTTAATTTAATAGATGGTTTCATACATTACCACATCTTAAGATGATGTAACAGGCACTACATATAATAGCTTATTCTATAAGCTGTCTTATAGTAAATACATAATTTCATAATTTATGCATAGTAAAATAAAATTTTATGAATTGCATGGTAACAACAATTCGTACAATGATAATAAAGTGCTCTCATAGTTCTAAATTTTAGCCTATGAGGCGGTTGTCTCACGAAAAAACCACCTTCTTCTCTTGACGTGTAGCAATGTACTTATCGTTAGACGTGCTAAATAGGTTTGGAACATGTACAGTGGTTCCAAAACTTAAATGCAGTTTTGTTTAAAATCCCATTTGGTCAGTTTGAAGTTGGAAATATACTCATAATTCATTTTAGCTAAAACTTAGGGTAACCTCTTTGAATCTTCATTGAAATCCTTTTTTTAGGAAATCTGTTTTAGCGTAGGTGAGGTCGTGGAGCAAGAAGCGGGGAAAGCGGTGAGCGTTCGCGAGGTGGCGTGCCGCACCGACAAATCTACCATCGCTACCGTCCACCACCGATCCGACGTCCCGTGTCGTTTCAACGCGCAGCTCTTGTTCACCTCTCGCATATAAACCTTTTCCTCGCTGCCGACTCCTTCCGTCCTACTTCGCAGACCGGTCCAAATCCCCAACTGAAATTTGCGCCCAGGCCCTTCGCCGGAGATGGCGTCGGAGCTGACGTACCGGGGCGGCGCCGCGGCGCACGGCTCCGCCTCCAACGGCGGGGAGTACTCCCCCAAGCCTTCCAAGCCGCTCTCCTGGCTCTCCCGCGCCGCCCGCTACGCCGCCGCCGAGCACCGCCCCGTCTTCGCCCTCGCCGGCATGCTCTTCGCCGCCGCCCTCTTCACCTTCTCCTCCTCCACCACCTCCACATCCACCTCGTTCTACCCCGCGGCTTCGGACGGATTCAGCCGCCTCGCCGTCGCCGGGCACCCGTCCTTCCGCGAGTCCTCCGTCGGCGGCAAGGTGCCCCTGGGCCTGCGGCGGCGCGCGCTGCGGGTGCTCGTGACGGGCGGCGCCGGGTTCGTGGGGAGCCACCTGGTGGACCGGCTTGTGGAGCGCGGCGACAGCGTGATCGTCGTGGACAACTTCTTCACGGGACGCAAGGGGAACGTCGCGCACCACCTCCAGAACCCCAGGTTCGAGGTGATCCGCCACGACGTCGTCGAGCCCATACTGCTCGAGGTCGACCAGATCTACCACCTTGCCTGCCCGGCCAGCCCCGTGCACTACAAGTACAACCCAATCAAGACCATCATATCCTTGCTCAGTTGCTTCCTCTGAATCTGAATGCTAATACAAATTTAGTTGCCTTTAATTATTAACATTTTGATTTGATGATTGATGGCTGTGGACAATTGATTGCCAAGGTGCTTGGTGTGGCCCTTTCTTTCTGGTATAGTTTTGTTTATTCTGGATAGATTTTAGGGTTCGATTAATTTTTGGATGGTAAGGGTCAGTAAAACTACAGTATATGAACGGATCATGTACAATTTCAGAGGATATGTTGATTTTTTTTATAGGAAATCTGTTGTGCGTTGTTTTCTTTTTTATTGTTTTTGTATACTTCAAGTCGGTGTTTACTCTCTGCCACACAAAATTCAGTGATTGGGTAGCTCTGAAGAAAGCTTCTTGGATCTGGTGATCGCGGATTGGGTTGCCTGCTAATTCTAGTTTTGATGAAAATGATTGCTTCATGTTGTTCTAACTTGTAATAGGAGTAAAGGTCAAAGCTGCACTCGGACTTTGGACCTAGTTGAGTTTTATAGTTTTCTCCACTTTTGACAAAGTCTGGATTGTAGTTGCAAAAATCGTACATCAATATCACCACCCTTTTCTTTTCTAATCAATGTTGTGTATCTATCACTTAACTTCATTGTCATATGTCTTTCTGTTTCCAACAACTAGTGCTAGTGCTTAGGGGAGGCAAAGCCTAAGTGCCTAGCTACCAAACTAGAACCTGAAAGAGTCAAAACATCAAAGAAGAAGGGGGTTTTACATGCTAGTGCTTGCTCTATCTTTCTGAAATGTTATTGTGAACTTTAACCTTTGAGATGGCACAAGACAAATGTAGTTGGGACACTGAATATGCTTGGATTGGCAAAGAGGATTGGTGCAAGGTTTCTACTCACCAGCACTAGTGAGGTCTATGGTGATCCCCTCCAGCACCCTCAGGTGGAAACTTACTGGGGCAATGTCAATCCTATCGGTAACAACTCTTCTTTATAAGATTCTGTTTTGTGTGTTGTTGCAAAAGTTTCCTCAAACAGATCGATTGGGTTGACATGGGAGCTTAGTAGAAAGTACAGGAATATCCTCATTGTTGGCATTGATTTCTGGGCACCCGACTGTGAATACAATAGTTAGGTTGATTCAAGATAATTATATTTCTTTTTTGAAAAAAAAAGTGATTCCTTTTCTTCAGAAACACAATGACTAAAGAATCCAATAATAGATAGTGTGTACATTGGTTGTGAAGCTATTGCTGATATAAACTGTTCAGCAAAGGGATGTTTGGCTGTGATTAGAAATGCTGGAAAATGTGGTTATGATATCCTAATTTGTTTGGCATACATGTTTTGGATCTTTGACGCGAAATAGACACTTTTGGTTGGTAGAATTGGTTCCCAAGGAGGACCTCCACTATGTGGATCCCTGCCTAATAAAAGAAGAATATGATAGGTCCACACTAGGTCTGCTTAGTTTAACCAGACTAGTGCAACCAATAACGATGAAAGAGGAATCAAGCACCTGAAAAGAGATTGATGATCTTGATAGGAACAGCTATTCCTATCCTAATTGCAGCCCTTTTCACGTTACGTCACATGCTGTTTGATTTCATTTATTCTAAGGTTTTACTTGTTTTCGAAGGCATTTTACTAATGCAAATACTTCTGTTTTACTTATAGGTGTCAGGAGCTGCTATGATGAGGGTAAGCGCACTGCTGAAACATTAACCATGGACTACCATCGCGGTGCCAACCTTGAGGTTTTTGTGCTATTTAAATGCTTGAGATCAATAGCATCCAGATTTTATTTTTGCGGGATGTAGTAATGTTACTTTGTTTTTAATTTAGGTAAGGATCGCCCGGATCTTTAACACATATGGTCCTCGCATGTGCATCGATGATGGCCGTGTTGTCAGCAATTTCGTTGCTCAGGTAGCACCAGTTGCAGGCTCCTCTTTTGCCACCTTGATGCCTATGCACTTCATTTTTTGTATATTGAAATGCTCCTCGTGGAATTATGGTCAGGCGCTGAGGAAGGAGCCTTTGACTGTCTATGGTGATGGCAAGCAGACTAGGAGCTTTCAGTATGTCTCGGATTTGGTGGGTCCCTCTATTACTCTAAATGATATTTTTGAACAAACCTATCAAATCAAAATTCCCTAAAAGAAGTACACGTCATATGAATTGCACAGTATCCTTGGCATACTAGAGAAACTATCTGCACAGTTGGTATCAATGTTAATAACATCCCTGAAATGATTCAATATATCCCATGCTTATTGCTGAGATATTTAGTGCATATTTATCTAAAGATCTGTTTGCTAGTGGTTTCTTGCTAAAACATCCAATTATTTAGAAACCAATGCTTGATGACGAGGACCAGTCATTTAGTTCTATCCAATTTCTCTGATTCTATTGGCAGTATAAATTACTGAATCCTATACTGATACGGCACTTTCTTCAGGTTGAAGGGCTGATGAAGCTGATGGAAGGGGAGCACATTGGACCATTCAACCTGGGAAACCCTGGTGAATTCACGATGCTGGAGCTGGCTAAGGTGGTCCAGGACACCATCGACCCAGAAGCGCGCATTGAGTTCCGTCCAAACACTGCAGATGATCCACATAAGCGGAAGCCTGACATCAGCCGTGCCAAAGAACTTCTTGGCTGGGAGCCCAAGGTTCCCCTACATGAGGGCCTTCCCCTCATGGTCACTGATTTCCGCAAACGTATCTTCGGGGACCAGGACGAATCCACTGAGGCAGCTGGTGGCCTTTCTTAATCCTCACCATGTCAAAGTGACGCATTTGTTCAGTCTGTATGATGACATCACGAAAATGGGGAGGAAGGGAGCAAACGATCTTGACAGTTTTGGTGGTATATATGCCCTTTGGCTGCTCTGTACAACACGGACAAAAGGTCATGGCTGCATACGTAGTTCTTAGAAGATGTTGGATACTACCAAAATATCTTGGTACTGCTGTAATACTGTTCTTTTCTTTTTGGTTCTTCTGCCTGTAATAATTCTATATGTGACTGCATGTCTGCATACAATTTGTAACGGTGTCGTAAACAGATAACCTGGATTGCTAATAATACATTAAGGTTATAAGCTCATAGTACATGTTTCAGCATGAGTGTCGAACTGAAATGGGGCAAAAGCTTTGATGTTTCATCATTGTTGAGCAAATGTTCACAGCAATGGAGGGAAGGGAATGGTTGGTCATACACAACTCTGACAAAAACATCGAGACCTATATATATTACAAAATGCACATCACCACTTCCTTATTCGCCATTGTTAAGTGCCGGCAGTTCCATCTTTCACATCTCAGCGTGGTGATGCGTCCGGCCGGCCAGCCCGCAGAGGAAGCCTCGGCGCTGTCGCTGAGGCCGCGCGTGCTCACCGCGGTTCTCGCCATCCACGAACTTGCCAGGCGCCGGCGTCATCTTCCTGAGCCGGTCCTCCATGGTCCAGCTGCGGCTGCGCTCGTTGAGCCAGGCGACGATGTCGGAGAAGATGGCCTCCACGTTCTCGTCGGGCTCGCCGGCGGTGAGGCCGTGCCACATCCCCGGGTAGAGCTTGATGGTCTTGTCCGTGCTGGTCGCTCGCTCGTACAGCGCGCGGCTGATCTCCGGGTCCGTCACCGTGTCGGCCTCGCCGTGCAGGACGAAGAACGGCAGCTTCACCTGACGAAACAAATCCGCACAAGAGTTCAGAGCCAGCGTTTAGCGTGATGTGACTGACACGCTTTTCCGTAGCATTTTTTTTTCGGTTCTGAACAACGTCATCAGCAAAGTAATTTACCTGTGGCAAGCTGTCTTCTATGTACATGCTGGTTCTGAGCATCTCGAGCGCGGTCTTGAGCCGCGGCTTGTCCTGGTAGATGAGCTTGTTCTTCCTGATCTGCTTGGTGGCAGAAGCACCGGAGCATTCCAGTGAGACATCATGATTTTACAACATAGCAAAAAGTTTGTAAAAAGAAAAGAGTTGGCAAATGCAGCGCTCAATCATGCCGCTGGATCTATGGTTTGACAGGCTGACCTTTTCGCGCTTGACGGGGTCCTTGAAGGCGGCATCGATGACGTCCTTGGTGGGCACGATCTTCCACTTGGGGATCACGTCCTCCACCTGCGTAAGGAGCGTGATCACCAGAGGGTGCGGCTTCACCTTCTCCGATATCTGAATGAATCAGATTGCGTTCACCGACAGCAGAACAAGAGTTTTTCAGTTCAGGCAATGCAAACTGACCCCGAAGCAAATGAACTGAACGAAGATTATTCAGCCACTCGAGGAGTACTGACCTTGCACATGGGCGCGACGAGGACAGCGCCATCCCAGAAGGCGGGGTCCTTCCTGTGCAGCAGCAGCGCCACCGCGCCGCCCATGGATTCGCCGTACAGGAACCGGCTCTTGCTCCGGTACTCCTCAAGCTCTGCATGCAGAAAAAGTTCAGAGATTTCGGAATGTGATCAGGCAACAGGAATGGCGCATCGAGATGGCAATGCAGCCTCACTCACCGCAGATGGACTTGAAGAAGTGGTGGCAGTCGTCGACGAGGCGGCGGAAGCTGCGGATGTAGCAGCGGGCGCCCATGGACTTGCCATGGCCCTCGTAGTCGATCCCGAAAACACCGTACCCGGCCGCCGCCAGCCGCACGCCGCATTCTGCATTCAACGATCATCCATGCATTTGCATTTGCATTGTTAGAATCAGAAACAGATCAGGAACTGAAGAAGAAGAAGAAGAAAAAGAAAAAGCTCTGAATTCTGATCCAAATTGCGTTTAAGAATCATGGGTTGCACAGGCATTGTGCAGATGATTAATTTGCCCGAAAGAATTTTTTCTTCAATGTTTTTTTTAGCACAGTTTCTAACTTAGCTTGTTTGTACTGTGCTTATCTAAAGAGCACATAGCTAATCCTTTATAGTAGTAAAAACAGTTACAACAGCCTTTTTTAATCCCATAGAAATAAAGCAGCCGAAAGAGGGAGGAATAGTGGCATACGGCCCAAGTTCTTGACAAAGCCTTCAATCTACTATAAATGAGGCCTGCCCACCCCGCAAGGACTCCACTCCACATGTTTGGCCATTCCCGCCATTGCTGTGCACCCGCCATCCCTGCAACCTCCACGCAGTTAAGGCTCGGCGCCATCAAGCCGACCTGCAGGACGCTTGGGGCCGGTGGTGGTGGCGGCGGCCCTGAGCTGAGTCTGTGAGGCCACCATCGATGACGACCTTCTAGAAGGGCTCTCTCATGGGCCTATGTGCCTAATCTTCTTCTCAGTGCATTTATGAACTAGCAGGACATCGTTGTTTTAGAAGAGTAATATGCTCGTATCATTGAGTTTCATGCACCAACCGGTTTTAGAAAGAAAAAAGAATATTTCATACGGTTACTTTAGAGAAAACACGAGCAAACATAGTTTAAAATCTTAAATAATATTTCATACGGTTTTAAAAATTTTCAATTACGCCTTAAGAACATTGACACACTTTTCAGCTTTTGACAGGAGGAAGCACATTATTAGTGAGTGGTGACCACCAGTCCACCACACCGCTACTATCGCATATACTCGTACTCATAATAATGAAGTGGCTCCATCCAGCTCCAGCCTCATCTATACCGCCGGTACAACCTGCGAAACGGGAGGCAAGTACACAGCCGCTTCTTGTTCCTTGACAACGAAGCAGGCGCGACGGCGTGGTACCCCCTAGCCC
This sequence comes from Panicum miliaceum, assembly GCA_032594955.1. Taxonomy (NCBI): domain Eukaryota; kingdom Viridiplantae; phylum Streptophyta; class Magnoliopsida; order Poales; family Poaceae; genus Panicum; species Panicum miliaceum. The sequence goes on along the minus strand of CM064060.1, from coordinate 13,163,166 downwards.
CCGACGGCCCGACGTGATTCATCATCAATGACGACGCGACACCGACAACATGGCGGTTTTCATCAGAAGTTTTTTTTGGAAGAAAGTTTTCATCAGAATTTCGAGATCCGGCACGAGGCGATGCTGGTTATTGTCGCTGCACGATTAAGGAAGGGATCGCCGTCGGAGGCGATGGTAGCCCGGCCGGCGGTTGGCCGGGGGCAGCTCACCCGTCCAAAATGGCCCCCTCCGATCCCCGGTGGCGTCGAAAGGGACCCGCGTTCCAACCGCGGCGTGATAAGGGAAAATATATGGTGTTTGGTTTGGGGTCTGGATCTTGACAGGGACTGACTGCCCCCTGAGCTAAAGATGATTTGAGGGGCTGCAGAAGTGCAGATGCGTATAGGTTGGTGGTAGCTCATCAACAACGCCTACTAGATGGGGAAATAGGCGAAAGCGATGGCGAGAAGCAAGGACCTAACCTAGTGAGTATCTAACACAAAGATGAGGACACGACGTGCTTGTTGGACAGTGTCAGTCTTTCCAGGTTACTTTCAGTTTTATTTAACAATTTCAGGTTATACTGCCCTGACCATCACTACTGCAGCTAGGATCAGGACGTGGTCAGCAGAAGCACGTGCGAGGCGTTGTCTGAAGACTAACCACCACTAGAACCACTGTTAACCATGAAGCAACCAATTGAAAATTCAGAGAAGGCTACAGCCTTTGGTCAGAGGAGACAAGCAAGCTGTGCAGCTACCAAAAATATGATTATGATTAATTGCTTGTGCAGGCTGTTGGGTTAGGACGAACCGGAGCGCAGCGGTGCCGGCAGGTGCCTTGAATCGGGCCGACCTACCCGGGACGGCGTTTGAATGCGGAGCGGAGGAGGGGGCAGGCAGCGCGTCAGGGAAGAAGGAAGCCATAGCAATGGAGTGAGTAACTGCTCGTCTGCTCCTGCCTTCCCATTCCGTCGGCAGCAGGAGTCCTCGCCTGATGTGTATAAACTACTACTAGCCGTGCATCGCATGCAGGCTCTAATCTATTCTAATGCGACCGTCAGCATCCACGGACCGTGACGGATGCTGATCGCAAAAAAAAAGTGATTAAGCTGGATGCTGCTTTCTAGCTTTGACCTGACTGAGCAGCTACACGGTTGCGTTGTTAGGAGCAGGTACATGGTACTGACGAAACCAAACGGGAAGGGGTCGTCGATTCTCTGAAACTAGCAGAAGGGGAGCAGCTGCAAGCTGCTGCTGTCAGGCGACCAAGGAACAGCAACTGAACGTGGCAGCAGGAAGATGATGGGCTAATCGGCACAGATAAGTCGAACAATAGACGGTAATTTCTTTTACGAGAAGATAAGAACGGACTTTCTACGTATTTGCTCCAGCTGCTAATAAAACCTGAAGCTTTTAAGGGCTGGTAGCAGGCAGGCCGATCGCTGAGGTCACGATTTACCAAGGTAGAGGGCAGAGCATTGAATAGCTAAGCTACTGGACGCACGAGGAAATAGCTAGCGGTGCAGGTGAACTCATCAATGGCTGTAAAAGCGTAGAATACAATGCGGCGTGTCTACGGCCACGGTTAATGAGAATACTAGCAGGGTACGGAGATTTTTATCTTCTTCGACAAGGGCTTCGAAGGGGATTGTCAATGCAAAGCAAGATGTTTATCAGAAAGGGGGAAAACCCCGAGAAAAGAGCAGTCAAGCTCTTCAGAAACAGCACTAATAATGTTCCTTCCTGTCATCCTCACTTTTTTGTAAAAGGAAATACGGAAAAGGAGGCCAGCCGAAAGAAAGAACCACAGAAATTAAAGCAAGCAAGAGCGCAGCAAACTACTAGAAGAATACTTATGATGAAGCGTGGGAAGAGGTGGCGTTAATTACCTCTCATGAAGCCACTGCACTCCATGCCGTAGCCTGCAACGAGAGCAACAGCATCACGAACACAACGAGCAACGATACATAGTAACTGAGAAGCTAAGTAAGGTGTCTTTCGTCTGTAGTATTTCATCAGTACAGAGATAACTGGAAACATACAGATACAGATAAGGTAATTAATTAAAACGCGTGTCGCGCTGTGCTGAGCCTGTGACTTACCGTGGCAGAGGAAGACGAGCGCCTTGGGCGCCGCCGCGGCGGGCAGCCAGCCGCAGGTGAAGAGCTGCACGCCCCTCGAGTTCCTCACGTACTCCTGCTCCGTCCGATCCAATCCACGGCGGCCCAGCCACGAGCACACGCGCGAAATAAAGGAAATCAGCAAGGAGATCCCGGGGCGGAAAAGGAACAAGGAAATTAAATCGACGAGCAAGCGGCCGGTCGGCGGCCGCAATGCGAGGGGCGGGGTCCTCTCACCTCGTGGTACTCGACCTCCATGTCTGCTCCGCGGCCGCCGAGGCGCTCGCCGAGAAGGAGAAGAGCTTGCCGCACCGCGGGTGCGTGAGCTAGGCGCGCGCGCGTGAGAGGAGAAGAGGAAGAACCGAACGCTCGCGTGGCAGGCGAGGCGAGGCGAGGCGTCTGGTCAGGTTTGTAAATTAGGTGGGCGCCGGGAGCGGAAGGATTAAACGGGCGCGCGCGGGGACCTGCCGCGTCGGGTTCGGATGCGGCTGCGATTCTTGCTGGGGTGGGAGACGAACGAGTCGGTCGCGGACGACGAGGAAGCAGTAGCAGGCTAGCCTACTCCCGTGAACGAGGAGGAGATGCATTTATGCTCTCCAACGGTGGTGGTGGGCGAGCGGACTAGCGGAGCCATTGCTAAATTGCGCTGTGGACTCCGACATAATAGGAAAAAAAACTGGCTTCCACCGGAGCAAGCAACTGGCTTTCCGATCGATAAAGAAGCGGGAAATTAAACCGAGAAGTGCTACCAGAGCCATCTAAGCAAGTTAGCTAGAGGTCCATTCCCGTCATCTTAGACATAACACTATGTTCAATCCAGTCCGATAAAAATTTGATTTCGGATAGTTTTAATTTTAGTTTTTATATTCTAGTTTGAATATCCATACGGATCTAGATATTCTTGAATCTGAACATGATTCGAATAGTTTCCATTGGATTCGAATCCGCAGTAGTATGTATGTCTGGTTTATATGCTTGTCTGCGGATATCTATTGAGAAAATTCCTTCAATACCATTGAAACTTATAACCATCCCTTATATACCATCAGAATTATAGCAATTCCTTTATTGCTATCGGAATTTCATTTTTCACACCCTGCATGCCACTACCTTTCTCCCCGTTAGATTCCATCATCTCAGCATCTCCTCGTCCTCACAAGCGCTAGGCAAGGAGTCGGCCAGGACCCAACCTCGAGGTCCTTTCATAAAAAAGTAAATAAATAAAAGAACGCTCTGGGCACTACAACCACCGGGCAAACTCCACAACCCCTATTCTAGGGCTGCACGAAAAACTCGTAACTCGCTAGTTCGCTCAACTGCTTGGCTCAATCTCAACTCGTTTTATAATGAACAACTTGGTATATAACGAGCCAAGTCAATTCTCAAGCCAGCAACTAAAATTGGCTTGGCCCGTATGGCCATACATCCCTCGGCAGCTCGGCCCAGCCCAATCGTAAAACCGTAACCTTATACACCACACGTCCACACCACCGTCCACCAGGAGTCGACTCCACTTCGCACGGTCCGCCAGGAGTCGACTCCACTTCGCACGGTCCGCAGTCGCAGCTTTTCGTTTCCCTTTCCCCTCCCCACGGTGAAATCTCAAATATTGGAAGATTGAAATCTAAAATCTACTGGAGACCGAGAGAGGAAGGTGTTACAGAGGATACAGTCTGCGGCTGCCCGCCCCGCGTCCGCATCGGCTGCAACAATTTATGCGGGCACATGCGGCTGCCCGCGTAAGACCGCGAGTGTTTTGCGGGCGTCGCGGCAGCCCGCTTGGTGCCGCTGCGGCGCTGCGCCAGCAGCTTGCTGGTTGTCTGCCGCAGTTGTCTGCAACTTAAAAACAATTGACATGTCAGCTGTTGATTGGTGCCTGCTGGCTGTAAGCATACCTTTTTTTGCATAAAAACAATTTTATCCTTATTACATATCAATGGACAAATGAAACAACACAGTAAATAAAAGAATATTAACATCTCATGTTTCTGAGCTACTGCTAAATCGATAGTGCTCATCAATACTAATAGAGAAGTACTTCTCATGCTTCATTTCCCTCTGTCTTAAGAGAAAACAGGACAGCCAACAGAATTTCACCAATATAATCTAATAAACCAGCACAAAAGAGCATATCTTTTGATCCTTGAAGTCAACACATAATCAACATTTTTTTTTGAAAAAAACGTGTGACGGTGTGAGGTGGAGGCTAGACTGGCGCTGGTGGGTGGTGCTGTTGTACGCGCTGGGTATTTGTAGGCGGACGATAACTGCACTGTCTTCCATCCCATCCTGATAAAGGCTGACTTGTGCCAAGTTCTGAAGTTTTAATCTTGTGGATTTCCTCAATTATTGCAGGCATATCTTCTGTCCCATGCTCGTTAACAGAATACTTCCAATATCTGACAAAGGTTTAGTAATGATGAACATGCACAACTAACAAAATAACTATTCATAGGGTAGATTGATTTTCTGATTGTGATAAAATCAGATAGACACAAGGCCTACTTAATGCTTACTTGTAAGAAGAAATACTTTTATCTGTATGCTCTCTTCTGACCAAAAAACATTCAGATGGTACCTCTGTAATCTCTAATAAGAACAAAATTGACACATTATCTCAACATAAGTTCCATCAGGAAGCAGTATTCCCTGTATATTGCAACTGATGGATAAGAAAAGGGAAAATGATAGTGAACTATATCAAAATGATAGTGAAAATGATAGTTCTTTTTTACTTCTGAACTGTACTAAGTATCATCATCACTAAAAGCTTGGGCTGAAGATTTACCTGGGTTAAGTTTCATCATCCTGATCATCTCCAATTGAGTATCCAGCTATTTCATCATGGGTGATATTATCTGAAATAATTGAAATGGATTAGGCAAATAATTGAACGAATTGAATTGGATTAGCTATTTCATCATGGTGGGCAGCACATCGACAATGAAACATTGTGCCTTTACCTAGCAGCAAACTCTTGGTTATTAGGTTTTCTTCAAAGCGCTCACAAAGTTGTTGTTTATAGAAGCATTATCTGGGGTTGTTACACTTGGCGCTCTCAGTAGGATAATCATCTAGGCCGGGAGGAGGAATGGAGATCTTACACTTGGCGCACACCATAGCCATTGCTACAACCACTGGTTCCTCCTTGTTCTCGAAGATGGGGTCGAGGGACCTGGGAAGGGATGGGTGCTGCAACGAAGGTAGGAGTACTAGGGCCAGGGCAGCAGCAAGGAAGCCTGGAACCATTCTCTGCGATGAATGCTCCCCGGACGCCATTAAGCAGCAGTGTTCCCCATATATCGCAACTGATGGATAAGAAATGGGAAAATGATAGTGAACTATGACAAAATTAACTAGCTCACATGCAAACAGACAGAATCAAAAAAAAGAACTACATTGCTGCATTTTAGTCAGGTCCCAGGAACAACCATGGAATTGCATATGTAACATAGTCAATTATCAAATGGACAACCAGATATACCATAACTGTAATCCAAGGAACTGCCAGAGTAAAATTGACATGCATGTTTAGCTAGTCAGGATAAAAATTGACATTTGCATCACTAAAACTTTGTTGACACAAGTTCTTTCCACTCTAGTACTCTATGAACGTGTACAGTGGAATCAGTAGGAACAGTGTGAAGATCTGTACATACAATCTGAAGCACTCTATATTAACCCAGCACTAGATTTATGGCTTCCTCAACTTCAAATGGCAGGGAAAAAATACTGTAGCAAAATGCACACTACTGTATCTCCCAAAACTTATACACACAAATGCACAAAAACATTGATATGCATATTACACTCGATTGGCATCAATTATATTGTGAATCACAGAATTTCAGTTGTAGCACAGGTGAAAACCATCAAACTAATCCAATAATAACAGAGGTGATGATAACAAGAAATTGAATATTGTCCATGCATGGAACAGAATCTTTGCATTGTCCATGGACAAGCTAGCAGCACTATGGAGCATGCATGGACAGTTGAAGAGAAAAGGAAGCATGATGACTGATTAAATTAGCATGGTTCATCAGGTGCATCACCTCGTCTTGTCCGGAAGAAACATATGCAAAGTTCATGCTTCCATTCAATATTGACCAGGTATATAGAAAAGAAAACTGATGATATGTCAGTGTCATCGAATAGATCGATGGGTTTGAGTAGTAAATGCCTAGCTCGCAAGCTTTCGTTCCAGCGAGAAAATTAAACTAAATTAGGCGCATAACCCTCCACGAGCTGAGGTAATAATTCAGTAAGAAAAAAACTGAACTGGGTGAACAGGCTTACAAAAACTAGTGGCCGGAAGCTCGGGATGGGCGATGACAGCTCCCTGGAGCGCCTTCCACCGGTGCTGAACGGATTCGCGAGGTGCGGCTAACTCGATTTGGATCCGTCCGAGGCCCTGAGCACCAGCGACCTTCTCGGAGGGCGCGACTCGTGACGCCCGCAAGGCCGGTGGCGCGCCGGCGCCCCTCTCTCCCCGCCCCCTGATTTCTTTGCCCTTCTTGTTCTTGTGGATGGTGTCAGGGACTCAACAGCGACGAGATGGGGATGAAACAAGAAGCCTGATCCGCTGGCGACGAGAGTGGTGGATCCGCCGGCGACAAGCGGCGATGGCGCGAATGGCGACTCGGCGGCGCGAAAGTGGATAGCGGCGGCGGCGCACACGACACGCGGTTGAGGGGATGGGGGCGACGGCGCTACGCACTGAGCGGCCCTTCTTTTTGCGGGATACGCGGCGCCGTTGGGCCTCGCTGGCACGCCGCATAGCGCCGCCGCTTCAGCCATGCGGGCTGCATTGCGGCGATTTGCGGGCTTGCGGCAAAACCCGCGCCGCTTGCATCTATAGATACAGAGGTGGCTGTGAGGATGAGGAAAGCATGTGTGCAGTTAAATCTTGAAGACGCGGATATAATTGATAGTAATTAAGCATGCAGCGTTGAGCCTTTCCAAATCAAGATACAGATATAAAAAGATCGAATTGATTTGTCGACAAGGAAGATGAATTCAGAAAGAAGCAGATCTAATTATTAGAGGAACTTCAAGATACTCTTTATATGTTTCTTATTTTTAGGAATAGAGATTTTGAAGAAAGAATACCTTTCAACAGTTTTTTCTAAATGGTTATTCAAATATAGCTACTCTTCATTCCGTATTTCTCGCTAGCTAAATATAGATAACAAAAATGATTTTTAAAAGTATACATAAGATATAGAAAAATTGTTAGAGAGTGAAAATATATAGAAAGTAATTTTATAAAAAAATCTCCAAATATTAATTTACAGAGTGAAATTTAGAAAGATTTCTAAAAATGCTCCTGTGCAGCTATCGAATCGTGGTAGGGTTTAAGAACGCCTGGCAGAAGGAGGTGTATATAGACGCGAAGGCTATCAACACGTATCCTCCCATCCTCCTTGGAATCCTCCTTTTCCAAGGCGGTTACGTCGATGTCGAGTATGCCGCTGCCTCGAGCACCTCCGTCCCTCACCGACCTCGCAAGCCCAACCATGGCGACGACGCCCCCGCGGCCCCTGCCGAACGATCTCATTCCTGGCATCCTCGTCCGCCTCCCGCCGGACGACCCCGCGGGCATCGTCCGGGCCTCCGCCGTCTGCAAGGCCTGGCGCCGCATCCTCGCCGACCCCGCCTTCGCCGGCAGCTACCGCGCGCTCCACCCGGCGGCCCCCGTGCTCGGCTTCCTTCACAACCAGAACATGCTCAACGTCGCCCGCTTCGTCCCACCACGTCCTTCCGCCCGTACGCCGCCGACCACCCCAAGCGCCACGAGCACGACTGCCGCCACGGCCGCGCCATCTTCTTGGACTACGGCTCGCTCTCGTCCTTCGTCGTCTGGGACCCGATCGCCTGCAACGTCCAGCACAAGATCCCTGAGGTGCCAGATGTCTTGACACACCCAGCTGTCGTCTGCGCTGCCGGCGGTGCCTGCGATCACCGCGGCTGCAGCGGGGGCCCCTTCATCGTCGCCTTCGTCGGCGTGCAGAACATCCCAGAGGATGACTACTTCGACGCGCACGCTTGCTTCTACTCGTCCGACACCGGCGAGTGGAGCATTCACATCAACATCCGCCTCGACCACGGCCGGTACCAACTAGAAGACCACGCTGCCGCGCTCGTCGGCGATGCGCTCTACTTCGTCGGCAGGTCCGGGTTCCTCCTGCGGTACCGGTACGGCCTCCTGCGCCAGGTGGGCCACAAGGACATCATCTCAGCCGGCATCAGAGAAGCCGACGTCCTGTCGGTGATCGAGCCGCCGCAGGGGAAGCGTCTCCGCAATGTCATTGTCATGACGGCGGAGGACGGTGGGCTGGGATTGGCCAGCCTGTGTCGTGACAGGCTCATCACCCTGTGGTCGAGGGAGACGACTGGCCCCATCGGAGATGCCGGCCAATGGGTGCAACGCAGAGTCATTGATCTCAAGACGCTGCTCCCGGTTGGCAACCCCAAGAGAAGACCATGCCTGAGGGGAGTTGCCGAAGACGGCGATCTCATCTTCGTGAGCTCGGAAGATGGTGTCTTCACCGTCGAGCTCAAGTCATCGCAGGTGAAGAAGGTGTGCGACATGGGCAAGGTGGATCTTATCCTTCCCTTTGTGAGTTTCTACACGGACTCGTTGCTGGTATGGCTATGGCTTCAACTTCTCTGTGTTTGGTTCATTATGTTTTCAGATTATTTATTCTAATACAATAATCTAAATATACATATTTATCATTATCTAGCTTGTTTACTTTACATCTCACCTCCATATCTCACCTCCATATGTATTTTATATATATTTGATTGAACCATTTATTTGAGCTGTGCGACCAACACAAAAATTGTATTTTTATCTATTCCCTCGTACATGAATACATGGTGACACATCATAGGTAGTATTTTATAAACAATAGTATAAATAATATATTAATAATGATAGAAATAGTATTTTAAAATTTTATATTGGTGCACTTTAAGATTTTATTATAATTATAAAATTTAGATTCAGATTTAAGGATTATTTTAACTTTTAATTAATTAGATAATTTATATGCAAATTTAGGGGATTATTTGATATTATTTTTATAATGGTATACGTGGGTAATTTATGTAAAGATAGGGGTTACTTTAGATTATTTTATAGTTGCAGAGGTGGGTTATTTAGATACATGTTTAGTGAATTATTTTAGCCTATTTCATAATGACAGAGATGTGTAATTTATTAGAAAAGATAACAGATTTAATGACTATTATGATTAGAGTTGTTAGATTGATGGTTAGATGTTTTTTATTTTTGTGTGAATTTTTAGATTTTTCCTATTTTTGAGAGTGTCCACGTAGTATCATAGGTGGCTTCACGTGGAGGCTTCAAAAGTAGCCTCCAATTAGTAATAGTAAGATTAGAAAAACTAAACATATAGGCTAATTTCAAAAATAATTGCATAAATGAAGGCTAATTTGCAAGTAGAATCCATGGATCCCAATTGGTCTGCGATTTGGCCATATTTATTATAGCGTTGCATGGGCTAATCATGGGTTGATCAAAGATCAATGGATTCTACTAGTAAATTAGCCTCCATTTATATATTTAATTTTAAAATTAGCATATAGTCTTCCTAGTGTCATCAAAAGAGAGGGCTAAAGTTTAGCCCTCGTAATCCAAACTAGGCTTAGCGTGCCTATGACTCAGGGCGTAAGTAAAAACTGCTTTTGGGTCGAAGAAAAGTATTTACCGTAAAACAAATAAACTTTTACACGACACGTACTCTCACCATATATGTCACTCAACTAGTTATGCCACTACCGTTTTTACATACACTTGGCTTTCTATTGAGGGTGTTGTCTACAGGTAGCTCTGATTCTGATAGGAACAGTTATGCCACTTTTACATACTCAAACTAGTTGATTGCAAATTGCTGATCTATAGCATATGAAGCTTAACATTTGGTGGTACCTTTTCAGCTGAAGCTTGCCAATGGCAAATTGCCAGCACCGGTGGGGAATCAGTGATCTTCTATGTGAGCCACTTGACAAAAATATGGCCTGACAAATGGACGGAACCGGCAAATCCATAATCAGTTCTTCAGCGTTCTGTTTAGTCTGGGTCAAGTTCAGTGAGAAGTTTAGTTACTTATTCAGTTAGCGTTCCCAATTCCTATTCCTATATTATTATGTGAGCATGTATTGCACTATGTTTCAGTTTAATATTTCAGTATAAACATTGAGGCATTTTTCAGAAAATCACGGTCACACTTGGAAGAATCGCTGGTTCAGTTTCAGTCCCATACAGATTCAATTCATGAATTCGTGAATCATTTGGCTTGAATTCAACTAATCATGACTGTGAACATGTGCTTTGTTTTTATATTTGGACTATGGCTGCCATTGTCCGAAAATCATGAGCATGCCATGGATTTTAAGCATTGTTTGAATGTAATTTTGTTTACAGAAACTAAATTAAATATATGGTTGTGAAGTGAAATGAAATTTCACCATCGCACATGCTTAAATTACTTGTCGGACGCCCTATCCACTCATCCGTTCGCCTCTCTTACCCTTCGGCATCTTCCTCCCCCACCATCGCAGCTCCATGGCTGGGCACGGGCGGAGCTCACGGGTGGCGCGGCCTCGCGCGGCGGAGCTAGTGCGGCGGGTGCGGGTGGAGCTCGCCGACGGTGCGGCCTCGTGCGGCGGTGCGGGCTCAAGCGGAGCTCGCGGCCGGCGCGGCCTCGCGCGGTGGTGCGAGCGCAGGCGGAGCGCGCGTCCGGCGCAGCCTCGCGCGGTCGGGTGTAGGCCCGGGCGGAGCTCGGCGGCGGCCCAGCCTCGCACAGTCGGGCGCGGGCAGAGCTCGCTGGCGGCGCGGCCTCGCGCTGCGGCGTGGGCGCGGGCTCCCAGCGGCGAGCTCCCTGCTCGCCATCCTCCTCCTCCTCCTCCTCCTCCCCCACGTGTGCAGTGCTCCTGCTAGGTCTTTGCTGCATGTTATTAGTATATCTTTCATGTGTTTCAGATGTTTCAGAATACTGTTGCAAGTGTTTTATGTGGATATTGCAAAGTAAGATTTACGATGTTGCATATGTTTCACATGCATGTTGCAAGTGTTTCATCTGGATATTGCATTTTTATCGTGAGAATTTGAGTGTTCCATGCAACATGAAGCATGTGTTGCTCATCGGTAATGGATGGATGATAAAAAAATTTAACATATTTTTGATGTTGCAAATGCTGATTTTGGATGTTGCAAGTGTTGAGTTTCTATGTTGCAGATGTTGCTCTCGGATGTTGCAAGAACCGTCCGATGGGAGACGTCCCCATCGGACATCCGGGTGCTAGCAGCACCGTAAATTAATTTAGTAAAAATACTGACTAATGAGTTAGTTCCTAGATTTTTAGAAGTCAATGTGAGGCCAAAACTTTAATCTGTGGGACGATACCCATCAGCATCCAGCTCTATGCAAGCAAGAACGATGCGAGCTAGAGGATGATCGCCCGCTGCTCTCGTGGGGAGGGTGATTGGAGTTGTTGTTACATAGTCGGTCTCCCTTGTGACCAGTCTCTTAAGGTCACTCCCCATTCCCAAACAGAACATTGTAGGAACTCATCTGCTCATCAATGTATCATTGGCTCATTGCTGATCTATAACATGATTATAAGCATAATAATATGGTCGGTGCTACCACCCTTTCAGCTGAAGCCAGCGAGCGGCATGCTAGTATCTGTATTCAGTGGCGATCAGAATCAGTGACCTTGGCAACTGGCATCATTCGACATGGTTATACATATTATTGGCTCATTGCTGATCTATAATTAACGTGGTTATACATATGGCTATATGAGTCACTCTACAGTATTGTCTTGGCAACTGGAATTGGCAAATCTGTCATCTTGCAGTGCAGAACTGCTGATGTTCTTTGGTTTCTTTTATTTTATGTGGCAAGTTCAGAGGCAAGAGTTTAATTACTTAGTGTTGATGTGAAATACACGCGGGTCGCAAATGAACCAGAACATACCAGATCACGGTCAGCCTAGGCAAGCCGGTCAGACCGGTTTCCTAGGGTTTCGCCTGAAACGGTCGTTCGAAGGGATAACTACCACGCTTACGTGATGGAGGACAGCGAGGTTTACGAGAAAACCAGCAAAGGATAACCAACACACTTATGTGATGAGAAACGACTATTTTATGAGCAAACTAGCAAAGATCGTCGATGCTTACACCCAAGAGGAACGCCATCAGGGCATGGACATCGTTGGACGTGCCCTAGATCGACCAGCAAGCCTAGGATGCCATCAATGGTCTTGGAGATCACGGATGAACAACACGGGGAGGTTGGAAAAGATTAGGGTTTGGAGGTAAAACGTAGATGTATAATGTTTTGTTCGATTGGGTTCCCCTCAATTGGCCGTGGCCCTTCATAAATAGAGGGTGAGGAGGTCTGTACCCATTAGGAGTCGAAATCCTCACAAATCTCGTGTAAAAATACAACTCCTAACTTGAATTGGGCTGTTATGACCGGTCTGACCGGTCCTCCAACAGGTCGGACCGCCCCTGGATCGGTTTGACCGGTTTGACTAAGGTGCAGGTTTTACTAGAGCCATAACTTCCACATCCGGACTCCAAATTGGACGTTCTATATATGCATTTCGATCGTCTAGACGTGATCTACGCAATGGTGCAGTCCAATTGATAATTTTACAATTCTATCATAACCGGTCTGACCGGTTTATTTGATCGGTTTGACCGGTTTGCCTAGATTGTCCAGCAAACCTGAATTGTGCCAATTTTGGGTGTCAATGAACTTTGACACCAAATTGGCCAACATGAACAATTTCAGCATCTTCATAACTGCATCTGAGGAAATACACAACTGATATATCCTCATCTGTCAACACGTAATCTTTATCAAAAATAGGCCTTCGTGGCGTCATGTGTTGTTTGGGGGTTGCTTCATTGTGCAAATTATGCCTTGTATTATGTGTTCCAATCGGTTGATTATGCCTTAGTAATGCTTCATCTTGTTGAGCTATCATCCCAGAGTTTCCTTCACCAAATGTGGATGGTTCCCAATTTTAATAGATTGAAGAAGATATAAAGTTTGTTCAAAAACATCATTGTGTTAGTATATATTGATTTTACCTAGTAATTTGGTAATTTGCAGCCTTTGGCGCTATTAGTGTTGGGTTGTTCCGAACATCATTTATAAAGTCCCGAACCATTGGAAAAAATGGATAGTCAGTATATAGTAAGATGTAGGTGAATCCTAATAATCCATATCCCTTACCTTGAATTCCTTGTGAGAGTGGAAAGGTCAATCTCCAATGCCTTGGACAACCTTGTTTGAACATCACGTTCCATCTTTATTTCTGCTAGCTGCTCATTTAGGGATAAGATCTTAGAGTCAAATTTGTGCTCTATCTCCATTAGTCCGTGGCCTATTTTTTTGCTCAAGATCAAGATGATTATTGTTCATATTTTGAAGTAGCATGTCCAACTGTGACAAGCACAAGTCATTAAGTATGCCCAGGAATTACTTTGATATTTGGAGAAGGGGTGAGATATGAATTTCACGTTAGTGTTCTTCCTTGATGGTTTCTGAAAACGTGACCTCCTAAGATGTCACCATCCCTCACATTTCCCTATGTTTGTTTGTCTTGGTTGCAGGCCGCCGAGGTTCGATGAGGACATCCCAGTCATGACTACACCAAGTTCAACCACTGCTACACGTGACCAAGTAATGGAAGGACCGATCACACGAAGTCGTGCGAAGAAACTACAACAGCAGGTGAACTCACTCCTTACTACATTTGATGCATCTATAGATGAGAACTTTATACTACCTAAATGTGCTATATTTGTTGTACTTAGGTATACACATGAAGAGAAGAAGCAGGATTGAACCAACAAAAACGGACCACCAGATCGGACAACCAAAAGAAACAATCATAACTTTTGATCCCCAAAAGATATGAAGGTGATTGAGTATATTTTGGAAAGCTTATGAAATATAATTTCCAATACAAGAAACATATTGCAATTTGGAGCTTTCAATAAGACGTTATGATTAATTTAGTGAAGATCGCTAAGAAGGTCAACAGTCTTCCCGGGACAGAATGTTGGTACAACTTCTCATACAAGTCTGTATTAATCAGACATGTTACCTAGTACAAGTTATACATGGTTGGAAAGCTTATAAAGTCCACTTTCCAACCCAATAAACGACGCATCTTTTGGACTTCTGAGCAGAGAGTAATAGTAATTTTACTGAAGACTGCGCAGAAGACGAGGAGACGCGCGCGGGGATTGAAGATAACTTCGTGAATGCTTCACCACTTGGCCTTCCACCTTCCAGCGTAGTGACTTCAGTTCATACCGAACTAGGAGAGTTGCTCATAGTATAAATATCATCTATGTGCTACCAGAAAATAACTTTTGATCATTTGATATACCCATATGGTATTGCAGCCGTGCTGCTGAGTGTCTTACACACCATTGTTTTTGCAAGTTGTTCTTGGACTTGTGAGGAAGATCTCTTTGAGGTCAGTTTGGCTGCACCCTTTTGTGTGGATTAGTCCCGGTTTGTGGTTCTGCGATCGTTCGGAGATCGAGTCGAAGTCCTCAAGGTTTCGGTGCCTTTCTCCCCATCGCTTGGTCGCATCCAACCTTGGCAGGTATAAAGCTACTTATCCATTGTTCGCAGCAAAGTTGCCCTTGTTCTTAAACCTACTGTCATGGAGATCGAGCCATCCTTGTGTCGGATCATATCGACACCTATCATGTGGTATCAGAGCTATCGTTGTCACGGTAGGTTTTGCTATCACCCACTTATCTATCTGTTCATTTACCATCTTTTCTTATTCCACTCATATATTTGTTTTGCCATATCCTACAGTCCACATAGAGCCAAACAAAAAAATTCTAAAGCCTTTTTGTGGTACTGTTACTTTGTGTTCGTTGCGTTCATCTTGTTGCTAGTCACCATCTTTGTTCTTCCACCATACTCTAGATAATTTTTTTTCCGCACCCCACTTAGTAAAAAAATTAGAAAAAAAGTGTGAAAGAAAGAGTTTGAAAAAAAAGAAACATAACAAAAAGAGAAGTTGAAAGGGGCTGTTTTGCGGTTTGTGTGAACCATAGTTTCAGATTCGTCATATCAAGTTTGTGGTGGTTTTGACAGGAGCATTTATACCTTGTTGAACGGCTTACAACACTTGGTTACAGTACCATAGCCTTCCTTGAATAGCCACCTACAGCTCCACAAAAATCTGAAACCGGACCTCTCGTCTTGTAATCCTTTCGATCGCTTAATCACAGTTGCGGTACTGCCACTTTAGCACACCCACAGTCCTTGAGAACGAGTAAGAACATTGGTAAGTAAGAGGTGAGATTGTGTGACTCCACAAATTTTACCTACTCCACTTTCCATTGCATTATTCTAACATGGCAGGATCTGATTCGAGTGTTCGTGGTGGTCATCACGGCGAGCAAGAACCTCCTGTTGCATGGGCTGAGCTACACCAACTACAAAACTCATTATTGGAGGCGATGGAGAGGATGTTCAATGAACGTCTTCCTATAGCGGGTGGTCGAGGTCCACATCATCAACGTTAAGATAATTATCAAGAAGAATCTGGTGATGAAAATTCAGGCTTTGGGCATGGGTTTGATAACCCCTTCGGAGGTCGTGGTGGGGGTAGGCATGCTGGTCACAATGATCGGCGTGCTGGAAGGAATCATGGACATGGTCGTGGTGTTCACTTTGATGATGAAGAGGGAAGTCCTAATGATTTTGGTGAAGAATTTGATGATAATGAAAACCCTTTTGCTGGAGACGGGCGGTTTGGATAGCACCATGATTGTCGTCGAGGTGCTGGTCATGATGGAGGACATCATCGTGGTCGTCACAATGGGGATGATCGGGACAACATTGCTCGTGTCAAGTTAAGTGTTCCAAAACTTTCAGGAAGAGAAGATGCAGATGCATATCTTGAGTGGGAGGAGCAATGTGATTAGATTTTTTGGGTTCATAATCTCTCTAACGAAAGGCGTGTAAACCTTGCTTCAGTTGAGTTCTCTGGTTATGCTCTCACTTGGTGGAATCAAATTCAGGAGAATCAACTTATGTTGGGCCGTGCATACATCAACACGTTGGATGAGATGAAGCTAGTGATGAGGCAACGCTTTATGCCATGAAGCTATCGGCGTGACCTTCACAATATATTGCGAACTTTGAAACAAGGATCTAAATCAGTTGATGATTATTATAAGGAGATGGAGTTACTCTTGGTTCGCTCTGGAATTAGAGAAGATGCTGATTAAAAAATGGCAAGATTTTTGCATGGTCTCAGTGAAGAAATTTCAAGTTTTGTTGAGATGCTTCCATATAACAACTTACAAGCTCTTGTGGATCAAGCTATGCGCGCTGAGAGAAAAATTCAGCAAGAGGGCCGACGGAGGTCATATGGCAGTCAAACTATTTCAGCTCCACGGCATCGGCAGCAGGCTCGGACCTCTGTTGTTGGAGGTCGATCTCAAGGTGCTGCAGCAAGGCCTTTTCCATCCATCGGTGCTGCAAAGATGACTGTTTCTACTGCTTCTTCACCTGCAATTCAGCAAGAACAATGACGTCCTGCAGCATGTACAACAGCCCCCTCTGTTGCATCAGCTGCTGCTTCATCTTCACATAGCCTTGGTATTATTTGTCACAAGTGCCAAGGTCGTGGGCATGTTGCTGTTCAATGTCCTAGTCGAAGGACCATGATTGTGAATGAGCTTGGTGAATGGGAATCTGAAAGTGAAGAAGAAGATGCACCACGCTATGATGACGAAATCGAAAGTGATGAGAATGTGATCCAACCCGATGAAGGTGATAATAATTGCTTCATTTCTCGTCGAGTGCTTAATGTTACTGCTGTAAAAGAAGAGAATGGACAACGGCATAATCTTTTCCACACTAGAGGCATGATCAAGGACAAGTTGTGTAGGATTATTGTTGATAATGGCAGCTACAATAACATTGCAAGTCAAGAATTGGTTGAAAGAATGGGATTGAAACAGCGACATCATCCTAGCCCATACAAAATGCAGTGGCTTAATGATCGTGGTGCACTTGTGACAATATTGTGACAGTTCCTTTCTCTATTGGGAGATACAATGATCATGTGGAGTGTGATGTGGTGACTATGCAAGCATGCCAACTATTGTTGGGCAGACCATGGTTGTATGATCGTGGTGTTCAGATTTTTGGTCGAGCCAACAAGCTATTTCTCATGTACAAAGGAGAGCAAATCACTATGCTTCCTTTATCCCCCGAGGAAATTTTGAAAGATGATCTAAAAAGAAAACAACGAGAGAGCGAGAATCATTTGCGAGTGACCCACATAAATAGTGAGAGAGTGTTTCCAAAGCCACATAAAACTCCACAGCTGCAAAGAATCGAGCCAAAGGGAAAAGAGGGTTTTGTGATGATGGCTAGGAAAGGGGATTTAAAAGAATTGAGTGAACCCGATGCCATGTTCTATGTACTCCTATACAAGGATAATTTTCTTGTCACTAAGGACTTACCCTCTACTTTGCCTAGTGCTGTTTTTGATGTGTTACAGGAATATGAAGACATGTTTCTCGAGGAAATACCACCAAGGCTGCCACCAAAGAGAGGGATTGAACACCAAATCGATCTTGTTCCTGGTGCTCCACTTCGTAACCGTGCACCGTACCGTACCAACCCGGAGGAAACAAAAGAAATTCAGCGCCAAGTGCAAGAGCTCATCAACAAAGGTTATGTGAAGAAAAGTCTCTCACCTTGTGCTGTTCCTATTCTTTTAGTTCCAAAGAAAGATGGCTTATGGAGAATGTGTGTTGATTGCCGAGCCATTAATAACATCACCCTAAGGTACAGACACCCCATACCTCGCCTTGATGACATGCTTGATGAGCTTAGTGGTGCTATCATTTTCACTAAAATTGATCTGAGAAGTGGTTATCACCAAATCTGAATGAGAGGAGATGAGTGGAAAAAAGCTTTCAAAACCATGTTTGGGTTGTATGAATGGTTGGTAATGCCATTGGGATTGACTAATGCACCTAGCACATTCTTGAGATTGATGAACCATGTGCTTAGGCTTTTCATTGGCAAGTTTATTGTTGTTTACTTTGATGATATCCTAATTTACTGCGAATCCCTTGATGACCATGTTGAACATATAAAATGTGTGCTTGCTGTTTTGAGGAAGGAATGCTTGTATGCTAACCTTGCCAGGTGCACCTTTTGCACCGACAAGATTATGTTTCTTGGTTTTGTTGTTTCAGCTCATGGTGTGGAGGTGGATGAAGAAAAGATCAAGGCTGTTCGTGAATGGAAGCCTCCACAAAATGTGAGCCAAGTGCGAAGCTTCCTTGGACTTGCCGGCTTCTATCGTCGGTTTGTGAAAGATTGCAGTTCCATTGCTGCCCCAATAAACCAGTTGACAAAGAAGGATGTGCCATTCCAATGGGGCGAAGCATAAGAAAGTGCATTTGAAGAGTTGAAGAAGAAGTTGACATCAGCCCCACTCCTTGCACTTCCAGATTTTGGTAAGACCTTTGAAATTGAATGTGATGCAAGTGGTGTAGGGATTAGAGGCGTGCTCATGCAAGAAGGAAGACCCATTGCATACTTCAGTGAAAAGCTAAGTGGTCCTACTCCGAATTATTCAGTTTATGACAAAGAACTTTATGCTCTTGTGAGGAGTTTGGAAACTTTGCACCACTACCTTTTGCCCAAAGAATTTGTGATATATTCAGACCATGAATCTTTGAAACATTTAAAGGGCCAGTTAAAACTGAACCGAAGACATGCTAAATGGAGTGAATTTATTGAGTCTTTTCCTTACATTGTCAAATACAAGAAAGGGAAGGATAATGTTGTTGCTGATGATTTGTCTAGACGTCATGCTTTACTCTGACAACTTGATTCTAAAATACTTGGACTAGAAGGCATTAAAGATTTGTATGCAACCAATACATATTTTGCTGAACCTTTTTCTAAATGTTGTGATGGCAAGGGCTGGGAAAAATTCCATTTGCATGATGGGTTTTTGTTTCGAGCTAATAAACTTTGCATTCGAGATTGTTCTATTCGTCTCATGCTTTTGCAGGAAGCTCATGCTGGTGGACTTATGGGCCACTTTGGTGCCAAGAAATCTGAGCAAGTACTTGCTGATCACTTCTTTTGGCCTAAGATGAGAAGAGATGTGGAAAGGCATGTTCAGCGATGCGAAACCTACCACAAAGCTAAGTCACGCTTGAACCCTCATGGTTTATACACCCCGTTGCTGATTCCTAGTGTTCCATGGGAAAATATTTTTATGGATTTTGTTCTTGGTTTACCTCGAACCAAGAGGGGGAGGGACTCAATCTTTGTTATGGTTGATCGATTCAGCAAAATGGCTCATTTTATTCCATGCTATAAGAGCGATGATGCTTCACATATTGCTGAATTATTTTTCAGAAAAATTGTGCGACTTCATGGTGTGCCATAGACCATTGTTTCAGATCGAGACACTAAATTTTGAGCTACTTTTGGAAAACCTTGTGGGGAAAGCTTGGGACAAGGCTGCTGTTCTCCACAACGTGTCATCCTCAAATTGATGGGCAAACTGAAGTTGTGAACCGCACATTGTCAACATTATTGCGAGCTGTCCTAAAGAAGAATCTAAAATTGTGGGAAGAAAGCTTGCCTCATGTGGAATTTGCATACAACAGGGCGGTACACTCAACCACAAAATTTTGTCCATTCGAGATTGTATATGGTTTCAAACCTACTCCTCCCATCGATCTTTTGCCTTTGCCTCTGCAGGAACGTGTGAACTTTGATGCAAGCAAGCATGCTGAATTTGTCAAGAACCTTCATGATTGAGCAAGAGCAAACATTGAGAAGATGACCAAGCTATACGAGAAACGTGCGAACAAAGGGCGCAAGAAGATGTTGTTCGAACCAGGTGACTTAGTTTGGGTGCACCTACGCAAGGAATGCTTTCCTGAACAATGCAAGAGCAAGTTGCAGCCCCGAGCGGATGGTCCATTCAAAGTGATTCGCAAAATCAATGACAACGCATATGACATTGATCTTCCAAGTACTTATGGTGTGAGTACAAGTTTCAATGTTGCTGATCTATCTCCATTCTTTGGATTGGAAGAGTCGAGGATGACTCCTTTTCAAGAGGGGGAGGATGATGAGGACATCCCAGTCATGACTACACCATGTTCAACCACTGCTACACGTGACCAAGTAATGGAAGGACTGATCACGCGAAATCATGCGGAGAAACTACAACAGTAGGTGAACTCACTCCTTACTATATTTGATGCATCTATAGATGAGAAATTTATACTGCCTAAATGTGCTACATTTGTTGTACTTAGGTATACACCTGAAGAGAAGAAGTGGGATCAGACCAACAAAAACGGACCACCAGATTTGACCACCAAAAGAAACAATCATAACTTTTGATTCCCAAAAGCTATGAAGGTGATTGAGTATAATTTGGAAAGCTTATGAAGTCTACTTTCCAATACAAAGAAACATATTGCAATTTGGAGCTTTCAATAAGATGTTATGATTAATTTAGTGAAGATCGCTCAGAAGGTCAACAGTCTTCCCCGGACAGAATGTTGGTACAACTTCTCATACAAGTCTGTATTAATCTGACATGTTACATAGTACAAGTTATAAATGGTTGGAAAGCTTATGAAGTCCACTTTCCAACCCAATAAATGACACATCTTTTGGACTTCTGAGCAGAGAGTAATAGTCATTTTACTGAAGACTGCGCAGAAGCCGAGGAGACGCGCGCGGGGATCGAAGACCACTTCGTGAATGCTTCACCATTTGGCCTTCCACCTTCCAACGTAGTGACTTCAGGTCATACCCAACTAGGAGGGTTGTTCATAGTATAAATATCACCTATGTGCTACTAGAAAACAACTTTTGATCATTTGATAAACCGATATGGTATTGTAGGAGCGCTGTTGAGTGTCTTACACACCTTTGTTCTTGCGAGTTCTTCTTGGACTTGTGAGGAAGATCTCTCTAAGGTCCCCTACTTCATGCTCTACGGTTTCCAGTTTGGCTCCACCATTTTGTGTGGATTAGTCCCGGTTTATGGTTCTGCGATCGTTCAGAGATCAAGTCAAAGTCCTCAAGGTTTCGGTGCCTCTCTTCCCGTCGCTTGGTCGCATCCAACCTTGGCAGGTATAAAGGTACTTGTCCGCTGTTCGCAGCAAAGTTACCCTTGTTCTTAAACCTACTATCGTGGAGATCGGACCATCCTTGTGTCGGATCATATCGTCACCTATCAGGGTTGGTGGAGTAGCGAGGTTGATCTGTGGTCTGGACTGAACTGAAAGTGTCATGACAACCTTCCAAAGAACAAAGGTGACATGGTGTAAGTCTGCTATATCAATTGATAATGTCAACCGTTATATATTGATAGATACCATTCATCCATCTAGGTCGTCATGTTTGAAAGCATCAAATCTTACTCTTGCATTTTCTTCATCCCATTGTGACATCAACGGAGGGTGTATAGGAGAATAGGAAACACCATAGTGGCCTTCACATAGGACGTGCTCCCAGAACCAAAACTGTATGAAAACATTAGATGATGTACTTAATTATTCACCTCAATAGTAATTAGTTGTGTACAAAATGGTTATTAGTGCATGATCACATACCTGCAGCTATGCTAAGTTTCCCATAAAGATTAACTTGTTGCTTTAATTGAAATAAGTGGATGCATTTCAACAAGTTAGTCATTGTGAACTTTTCCCAATTTATCTTTGGTAGGTCTTCAACTTTGTGAACAATGGACAAATATTTGGAATCGACATGGTCTTTTGTTGTGGGTGCTAGAATAGTACCAATCACGAACAAAACAAACTTCCTTTTCAAGTCATCATCAGGGAAAGTTGAGGTAGTAATGTTGTGCTCAAGGGCACTCAACACAACTTTGTTGTTAGTTTGGTACGAATCAAATAAGGTCTTTTTTACTGGCTGTTGTGTATGACTATTTGCATCATACCCTTGTATTGGAATACCCATGATAAGTTTCACGTCCGAATCAGTCATAGGAATTTGCTTACCATAGATGCAAAAGTTTCAGTATTCATGTCATAGCGCTTTGCAACCTTGACTAGCATCGATTATCACAGGTATATTGGCTTCATGTGTACGAGTCCACCAAGACCAGTTTCTTCTACTGCAATCTTGTGTTCTGCTGATAGTTTATTTATTGTGTTTGCAAATCTGTGTGGCGAGCATACTAGCTTCATGTGTGCATGCTTCTCGATGTAATTCTCTTTATTTTGGCTTGATGCCTTACTTGGGGTACTCATCTCAGGCAAGTCTGCACAAAGAAAACAACAGTTGTGACCCTGCAGTGGCTGCAGAAGGGCTACCGCATAGTTATAGGTGTGGAACACACCCATGATCTTTACTGTTTGGTGATGCAGATTCCCACAATTGTTATCATCGTTTTTGATCATGGAGGTTTGTAAATCTAATTTTTTACATGTAGGATCTTGTCAAGACATAGGTTTATGCACTCTGAGATTGGTGGCATAATGGTTG
This sequence comes from Panicum miliaceum, assembly GCA_032594955.1. Classification (NCBI taxonomy): domain Eukaryota; kingdom Viridiplantae; phylum Streptophyta; class Magnoliopsida; order Poales; family Poaceae; genus Panicum; species Panicum miliaceum. The sequence goes on along the minus strand of CM064060.1, from coordinate 13,140,459 downwards.
TATACATGCTACTTGATTCCGGCTAACAGAGGTACGTGATGGGGATGGAAGAGTGTTGAAGTACCTAACGCCATTTGATTCGTAGGTCATCGGCTGATGGTACTGCCGGCATGGTGCTCCCCACTGCGATGGTCGCCGTCCGCCGCTCAGGAGCCTCGCAACATGTAACTACCGCGCCTTATTAGATGTGCAGCGTTGTTTGTATTGACTAGATTTTGTACTAGGCAATGAAAATAGGAGGTGGTTTGTTATGATCTCGAGTTGAATTGAGGAGCATATAGCCCACTAATGGGCCTTCAGGACCCTGGAAGCCTTCTCCTCTTTGTCGAGCCCCATGGGCCATCTAGCCCTATCAACATGGTCGCGAAGCACAACCGAAGCGAGGCCACTAATGGGCCGATAGAACCACTGCACTCTTGGCGCTGTATTAGGCCCGATGGGCCTAGCACATTCGATATGGTTGTATACTGTTTTGCTTTACTATTTTTAATATTTTATGTGTTTGGCTTAGTCCTTTTTATCTTATTATTTTTGCTAATTGTTTATCTTTGTATATATGTTTTCTTTGAATATATTGCAATATGTATATTTGTCCAAGATTGATTGGAGCCATTAGATACATGAATCAAAGATTCGTGTGTAACATTTACAAAGTTCACAAACATAGAGAGGTGTGAGGTGATGATAGGTCGTTAATGCGGTTACCATCATGGGAGTGAAGTTAATTTTGTGTGGCATGTTTCTGCAATACATTACGGAATATCGATATTGTTATGCGGATAGTCATCACCATCGATATTAGTAGTGTGAAACTATCTATATATGATGGTTTGGACTCACTCATAGGGACAAACACACTTGATATAGTATTGTGAAATCAAAGAACTGTATTTGAGTACAATAATAGCATTTATTATTTTAAATCAAATGAAACTATAGTACTAAAACTGTAAATGACAAAAAATGCTATATAGATGGCATACATTAATAAATGCTATAGTTACAAGTCATGAAAATGTGTAAATTAAAAGGCAAAAAATATGCCAAGACACGGGCTAGAACCCATGACCTCCTAGCATGTGTAAGCGTTGAGAAGCATTGACCTAAGCTTGTATATGTGGTAATTGTTGCCTTCAACAGTTCTTCACCGATTTCTTTGAACCCTGTATAAAGAAGTGCCGGAGTGGCCGTGCCCCTGTGGCAGAACCACCTGAATTAATCCGGCTCAAGCGCGCTAACCATCACCACGGGGGCAATCAGGGCTAACTCGCACTTCAAACGGAATAATCCATTGGTCTGTCGGGTAACCTCCCGATACAACCACGGTTTTTGTCGATCGAAACCACACATACAAGTACTCACACGAAGGTGAGCCCAGAGGATACAACATTCTAAAGATTTTACATCACAGGGTTCATCATAAATTATTATTACAACTGAGTTTGAATTCGTAAAACAAGGTACTTCAGAGTTCAAAATAATTGAGTTCTCCAGAGTTCAATGTAGCAGAAAAATAACGATAAACTACTCGACGATACACGACGTCTCGATGAAGCCCGTACGAGACATCACTCGGCATTATCATCGTTGGCCGGGGGCACATCCCATTCCACCGACCAACCAGGAGGAAGGGTACACGACCTAGTCAAACTAGCGATCATATCTTTGAAAGTATCACCTGAAAACGAGCCACAAGCAAGGCTGAGTATACTAATACTCAGCAAGGCTTACCCGACTAGTGGAATATACTTAGCCGACTCCTAAACATGCAAGGCTTTTGGCTTGAGGGGTTTGTTTTGCCGAAAAGCATATACAAGTAGGTCCTTACTTTTAAATTTTAGCTCCAGATTCTAATTTTCTTTAACTATTCTAGATAAGCAACTATCCAATATCATACATGGTGAAAGAATTAATTTTTCATTCAACAAGATTAATCATCATCATTGTTTCTCTTCTTACTCTATGTGGTAAAAGGGTCAAGCAGTCTCAATAACCGCAAGAAATGGACGATTCCAATCGAATTTCTTAACCTTGCAAGGGAAACCTAAACACACGTCACGTGGTTACTCTCGGAGTCACACGTGCAACTTTTTCCCTTTCTTCCTAAGTTGTGGATCAGGGCCACCATCCGAGACTATAGAGCCAAGATCTGCACCCACCATGTGCGCGCATGGAACCAAAGTTGAGATGGTGGGATGCTGTCCACTTGCCGGTCCGATTAGGTACTTAAGCTTACCGATTAACATATTCTCGGCATGTGGTTAGTACGTTCAAAGACTTAACCACCACTACCACACACTGCGGCCTTAGCATTTTTTACTAAACAGATGGGACATCTATCATCCACTTGAACATCGCACCATAGCCCCGTCCGTCGACCTTATGATTGTAGCATGTAGTAAACATTCAACTCCTATATTCTCGCGAGTGACAGGAAATCACTCGACTTTTACCGAGTCCTATTAGCATAGCATTCTATCAAACCTTACATCTAGTGTTCAGAGCATGGGTACCTAGGATCATGCAACTAAGTTTTCATCCAACTCCTATAAACTTAATGCACACATAGAATAGAGTATTAAGTTGCATAATTTGAAAAAAATAGGGTTCATGCTCTGGGGCTTGCCTTCTTGGGTAAAGTTAGTTTGGGGCTCGTCCGAACTCGGTTTCGGGTCTTCGAAAGCTTCCGTTAGATTCACTTGAGCTTCACGCTGCTTACTCTTAGACGCGAGCACCAGCTCGTACGTTCCGTCGGCGAGAGTAGTCGATTCTATATGAATGTACAAGTGTAAGTTGTAGTGATGGTATATGACGATTATTTTCCTTCACGATAAAGTTGCAGTCCACAAAACATAGTTGTGAAGTTACTTAGTTACGATTTTCTTGGGCAATCGTTAATAGAGTACATCTTAAACTATTTAACTTCATTAAACAAGAAGGGGGTTGGGGGTTGTGTTCTTTTGGAAACTAATTTTTCTAAGCACAACATGGATTAAACACAACTTCTGGACTAGGAAACTTCTGGTGATGAAATTTTTATTTAGAGCACAATATGCAGAGACAACAGCACTGTAAAAAGTTTAGGCATTTTGTTGGCGCTAAAATCGGCCGGATAGGAATCGGCCGATGGGTCTTCAGCGTCGGACACACGACCCGGGAGAATCTGCTTAGCTCCTGTTCGGGTTATCGCCCTGGTGCGGTTCGCGCGGCGTGCCAGTCAATCTGACCTGTTGATTGACAAGGAAATAGAGTATTAAATTCCAGGCGCGTCGATCGGCTGGATTTCCGATCTGTCCTGAGGAGCGCGTCGGCGGTGAATCGGCCGATTTGCTGTAGAGATGATCGGCTATGAGTCAGCCGATGATCGCATGGTAATTGTAAAAACTGCTGGAGCAATCTAAACAATTACTATAGAGGCAACACTTGAAACAGATCTAATCGGCTATATGGCGATGAATCGAAGGAGAACGATGACGAAGCCGATTACCCTGATCTCAAGCTGGATAACTGGTGATAATACTAGAATAACAGGTAGAACTTGCAATTCTAGTAAATATCGATAACTTTTGAATAAATCCAAACGAAACCACAGCGATGCGCCCGTAGTTAAAGCTCGGATATTACTCGATAATCGGAACCTACCAATTGGCCGGAGATCAGGTTGATGCAGCCCTGCCAATCCGTACGAACTCGTAAAAGAAGAAAATATTGGCGAAGTCGCCGACTTGAAAGGTAAAGTACTGGTAAAAAGTAGAAGTATTTTGTTGATTGATGTTGGTTGTCTCTGCAAAACCCTAGCGACTCCTATTTATACCCTGAAACTAGGACTCCTGGTCGATTACGACTTGTTACAACCTTATTTAAAATAGGAAAACTACTATATCTATAATAACTTTAAAAAGGAAACGGACTCCCGCAGAATCTTCCACCGCCGCTTCCTAATCCAATCAGGGCCTCTTCAATTGCTTTCCGGCCGACTTAGCACGCCGCGTTGACCAGCTTTTGACTAGGATCTTCTGGAATAATCCTATCCTGTTGGCATAGGCGACGCCACCAATCGGCCGATTTTCAACTGTTACCCCGATCGGCCGATTCCTTACTGTAGTTCCCAGATCTGCCGCATCGGCCAATCTTCTTCTCCTGACGCCGATTCAAGACGTGTCAAAATCCGGCGTCAACACATGCCCCCCAGTTTCGGAGTAAAATATAATTTTTCTTCGAAACTCCCTCTTTAATCCTTTTTTCCGAAACGGGTGCAGTAAAAGTCTCCTTCCGTTCCGCGGCACAATGATTGCAATTTCCTCGATCCGGGCACGCGAAACAACCGCTCCCTGGAACTCGTGTAGACGGTGCGGTAAGAATACCATCTTTGCCCTTACCCCCTTATCTTAAGTACTGGTTTTCTCCACCTTTTCTCCTCCACGAATCCAGCATCCTTTCTGCCGCATTACTGTTCATCTTCCCCCAAGTTCTTTCGATTTCCAAGCGCTTCCCCTTCTCCGGCGACCTCTTCCGCAGCTTGCCCCGACCCCAATGGCGTCTCCGTCAGCGACCACCCCATCTACAGAGGCTCCATCGGCTGCTCCTTTAGCGGCGGCGGCCCAATCGGCGGCTTCTCCAGCAGCGTCATCAGCGACGATGGCTTCCATCCCAGAGGTAAATGTCCGAAAAATCTTTTCCTTTTCGCCTTGCTGCTTCAGTATTTTCCGGTCCCTTTCTTAGTTTCTTCCCTTTTTCCCTTTCTTTTTTAGGCCCTTAGGCACAGGATCACCATTCCCCTCTCAGAGTCTCCTGACCTCATCTGCCTAGGCCCTATGGGGAGTCCTGATCCAACGGATCTAATTAGCTTAGAAACTCACAGAATCCCCTTCAAGCAGTCACCTATGGATTTAGATCACTGGGTAGGCGCATTCAGATCCTGGCCGAACGAAACACCCGGGTGGAGAGAGTGGTACCAGAGGGTAGCCGGGTCTTGGAAAGTCCAATGGGAAGAACTTAAAATCGGCCAGTGCATAGATTTGTCCCTGTCTCAGATGGAAAAGAACGAACCTTTGGTTATGGCAGCCTCTTACTTCTGGTCCGATGCGCTCAACGCATTTCTTTTTGGACACGGACCCATGACCCCGACCTTGGCCGATGTCTTGCTGCTGACCGGCCTAGATGTTTCCTCCGCCGATACCCCTTTTAACTACCTGTTCAAGCCATCTCATAGGCTAGATACCAAAGGAATCGGCGGGTGGAAAGGATACATCAGTAAGAACATGAAGACAGGGACAGTCTCACAGAGAGAGCACACCGCCTTCCTGATGATGTGGCTGGAGAAACATCTCTTCTGTGGCAGAGCGGTCGGCCCCTCTTCCAACACTCAAGCTTTGGCAGAATCTCTCGCACAAGGATCGGCCGTTCCCCTCGGCAAACATTTGCTGGGATCGGCATATCATATGATGCATCAAATCGGCGCCAAGTTGTCGAAAGGAGAGCCGATAGGGAATCCAGGTGGTCCTTGGTGGTTCATCACCCTCTGGCTCAATCTACACATGAGCAAGGTCTCTCAGCAGAGGATAGAGACAAAGACCTTTCCCAACATTGAGTCAGAGGAGAACCCATCGGTCCGTCGCCGCTGCAGATCTGTCGGAGAGGCGGCATCGGCCTTTCCTGGCTGCCAGTTCACCGCTACCCGGGTAGCCGAATATTTCAGATGCTTCTATAATGGACTTAGCGAGGAGATGATCACCTGGTATCCATATCAAACCGCGGAGCCGATTTTTGAATTGCCTATATGCTTCGACTTCTCCACCCACACATTTGACAGAGAGTTGATGGATGTCCTGATTAAGCCGGGAATTCTGCCGGCTAACTTCTTCTCGGGGAAGGACTCACCCACTTATGAGTTCTACTGCCCGTCAGCTGCAGCAAGGCAACTAGGTTTCGGCCAATTGCCGATCCGAGTCTATTTCGCCGGCCAAGCAAAATTCAGAGACGGATTAACCTCTAGTCTCGACTACAGCCGATTGTGCAATTTAGTACCTGACTCCAGCACCATTGACTTGAACGGCTGGTCAGTTGCCTCTTTCGCCACCCAACAGTACAAATTATGGTGGGCAGAATGGAAGCAGCATCTTTTCTGTAAATCCCCATCAATTTACTGCAACATTCTGGACCCAGAGAACATCGACCCAAATGCTGCGGTATGTCCTTTTCTTTTCAGCCGATTTCAATGTTGCACTATCATCTTGCTGTTAACTTATGTTTACCTCTTCAGTCTGAAAGCCATGCTCCCCCAACACGGAGCCGAAGCGGCCGGCCGATTGATAGCCATCATCAATACACAGTGCAGCCACTCATCGGCTTCCATGCTCCATCTATCAGAGATATCTCCACTGGCCGATCAAAACGAGCGCCCAAGAGACCAACACCAAAGATATCCAGCCGTCGGATGCGGGCTCGCATTGAATCGGCCGCTCAGACAACAATAGCATCGGCTGAAGTCTCTCGTATCGGATCGGCTAGCCAGATGGCAGCAGCATCGGCCGAGATTCCCCGTGTTGGATCGGCTGATCAGATGGGAGTGATGCGCGCCGAGACCCCAGACCCTTCACCTCCATCAGTGGTCGAGACGGCCGATCCCCAAGTCACCGCCGAAGCCGGGGCTGCTGCAGCATCGCTCTTAGTAGAAGCTGTTTAGGTAACTTTATTTATCTCATGTATTCCCCAAAAACCTTCTGCTGACATCAATTTCATCCCTCTACCAGGCGGCACGAGTTGTCCCACCACAATCTCCACGGCTGTCGGCCACGTCTCAAGTAGGGACTGAAACTATAGCAGCTCCTGTTGCCGAGGTAAATGATCTCTTACTCTGCATCCTCAATATTCAGGAAACTTAACCAATTCTGATGCAGGTTGACTTGGGTATGCCGATTGTAACTCCACAGCTGGAATCGGCCGGAGAACCCGCAGAGGCATGTCAAATTCCCATTACCATCTTATCTTATTTTCCATAGTACCTTCACGAGCATTTATATCTTTCTCAGGAAGCTGGCCCAAGCGGAGCACCAATAATGATCGAATCTTCTTCTTCTGGTGAACCCAGTGCACCAATCCCTGAAACAAGGGAAATACTTCCACCGACGCAGGCAAGAGAGATTCGTTTCAAAGAGGTAACAATCTTACCATCAGAATCGGCCGATTTCCTCTCACTACCTGCTTACCCTTTGCTTCGTTCCTTTACAGGAGCAAGATTCTCCTAACAATAGTATCTTTTCTTTCGCTGTGTCCTTGGCCGACGAAGAAGAAACTGCCTCACATGTGGTTCCACCGAGTTCTGCCTCCGACGATGTCCGCTCTAAGCTCGAGAGCATCCGTACTCTCCTCCAAGGTGACATCGGCCGACTGGTGAAGGATGCATCGCCGATCCGACAACTTTTCAATGAGGTCGTAGATCACATTCCGGAAGAAGTGTCGGAAGACTTGGGGTACGCTGCCTATATAGAGGGCATGCGGATTCCGGTCTCGCGGGCGCTGCGACGTATGGCCGATCACGCTCAGATGGCCAAAACTCAGGAGGAGGTTGACTCGTACAAACACCAGGCCCAGGAAGTACATCACAAAATCAACTTCCTCGAGAACTGCCGTCCGGACATTGTTGGCACAATAGATCGGCTGAAACGGAGGAGAGCAGAACTAGCCAAGGAGATGGAACAGATAACCAAAGAGATAGCCGCTGAAGAGAAAAAGCTCCAAGAACTCCCAACCATGATCAGCGAGCTGAAGCAAAAAAGACAACATCTGGCCCGTGAAGCAATAAGACTCCGTCGCCGCGTGTCAGAAGTGTCAGGATCGGCCGAAAGTGATCAGAGGATATTAGAATCGGCCGATCAAATCAGACGACGAGCGATTGTAGCCATAGATACTTTCCTTGGGCTGTAAACAATATGTTAAACATTGTTGTTCCTTAATGCCACCGCGCCGATTTGATTTTGAACTGCTTCATGTAATCTGTGCTTTCCACCTAACAATGAATCCCAATATCTCTTTCACCGGATGTGTAGCCAGAAAACCGATGAGAAATCGGTCATGTTAACTCGACACATTTTCTTTTTGTGCTCAGAATCCCCATCGGTACCAACGTATGTCGGCCTTGATCTGATGCTATCTCTTAAATCTCCCATCTCTAATGAATTGGCCGACGTGAACCCATGCCTCAGCTTCTCATTCTTTCGAACGAGCTGAATCCTCAGAGCTGACTGCTTGGATCGGCTGTAGACCGAAATCGGACACTTTCAGGAAGTCAGTGTCCCAAGTCCTGCCAGATATACATTTGACGTGTTCGCAGCTCCACTGTTGTGTGTCGGCCGCTGCAACGCTGTAAACAGAGTCGGCAGCTACTATCTCTGTACTGTCGCCGACCCATTGCACAAGGCATTGATGCATGGTAGATGGGATACAGCAATTTGCATGTATCCAGTCGCGACCGAGCAGCATATTATAGGACCCTTTGCCATTAATGACGAAGAAAGTAGTGGGGAGGGTCTTACTGCCGATGGTGAGGTCGACGCAGAATGCCCCGCGGGCAGGCGACACGTTGCCTTCGAAATCCTTCAGCATCATGTCCGTCTTGGTGAGGTCGTCATCGCCCTTGCCCAGCTTGCGGAACATGGCATACGGCATGATGTTGACTGCCGCGCCTCCATCTACTAGTAGTCTGGTGACGGGTCTTCCGTTGACATAGCCCTTGAGAAACAGCGCTTTGAGGTGCTGTCGTTTTTCTTCCTCTGGCTTCTCAAACATAGCTGTCATCGGCTCTAATACCAGTTGTGCCATTTGCTCTTCCTCTGTATTTGTCACTTTGTCCCGATCGCTTGGCGCCATGAACTCCATCGGCAGTATGAACACCATATCGATTTCGGCCGCCGATTCTTGGCTATCCGTTTCTTGATCGCTTTTATTTGGGCGCCAAATTCGAAATTTCACGTTCCTTCTTTCTGGCACATGTCTTTGTTCTTCTTCTCGATGTTCCCACTGGCGTAGGCGTTGGATCCTTCGCTTCTGGGATCTGGATAAGCCGTCAGGACACCACCTGGGATTTACTGGTTTGGCCGATGATCTGGCGTGTTCCCACTTTGGTTCTTTCCCTAGGGGATCTTCGTCTGATACCCTATCATAGGCCACCTCTTCCAGCCGATCGTGCGCGCTGATCCTGCCCCCCAGTCCATCTTGCTGGCCGATCTTGGTTTTTGACCTGCCGTACTGGTCAACTCTGCCCCCCAGCCGATCATGCACCGAAACGCGCCGTTCTTCGCGCCGATTTCTGTTGATCGGCTCTGATCCTCTGTCCCTAGAGTGTGGCTTCGGGCGATCGCTGCGGTTTGATCCATTGCACTCCGGACAGTTATCGGCAGAGGGCAGTCTGATATCGTTCTCCCAGCAGTGGATGAAGAAGGGACACTGCCAGTGATCTTCATGCCGGCGTATCATCTCTTCTTGGTGTTGTGCTTGTTCTTGCTGCCGCCGATATTTACTGAGTAGAAATCGGGAGGTGACAGGCCTGTGTGGCCATTCTGGTCCTCGCCTATCCCTTCTGATTTCTTCCGTCGTGATCTGCCTCTTGGGATCAACGACGCCACCTCTTCTCGCCGATTCTGATGTCAGCACCTTGGTTTGACTTGACACTTCTCCAGCGTTGACCGTGTTGGCTGGGAAGGGATGCTGATCTATCTTCATCGGCATTGCCGATTTGGTTGGAATCTCAAATTTGAGCCGCCCTTGTTCAATGGCCGATTGTATCTGCTGACGAAAGACTTTACATTCGTTGGTGTCATGAGAAGTAGCGTTGTGCCACTTGCAGTACTTCATCTTCTTCAGCTGATCGGCCGTAGGGATGGTGTGATGTTGCGACAGCTTGATCTGTCCCTCCTGAAGCAGTAGATCAAAAATTTTATCGGCTTTTGACGTGTCAAAGCCGAATGTCTCTGGCTCCTTCTTGCCATAGGGGCAGAATATTGGTTTTTTCCCTTTTACCCATTCCGCCAGGCCGATTTCCTCCTCTGCGTCAGATTCAGATCCCTCCAAATACGCCACCTTCTTCTGAAAGCTTCCCCGCTGTTCAAACGGTCGGATCTCTTGCCCTGACAGTCGGTGGACGATTTGACTCAGGCTCTCAAACTCTTGGGCGGCATATCTTTCTCTGATTTGCGGTAAGAGGCCCTGGAAAGTGATATCGGCCAACTGTGCATCGGTCAGGGCCAGGCTGTAGCACTTGTTTTTGATCTCTCTGAATCTCTGTATATACCCTGTCACCGGCTCATTGTTCCTCTGCCTGAGGCTGGTTAGATCCGAAAGCTTCATCTCGTGTACCCCTGCATAGAAGTACTTGTGGAATTGTTTCTCCAGATCGGCCCACGTGACGATAGAATTTGGCGGTAAAGTGGTGAACCACTGGAAGGCCGATCCGGATAGAGATGATGAAAATAACCGTACCCTCAGTGCGTCTTGCGTGGCAGCTTCACCGCACTGGATGATGAATCTGTTGATGTGCTCCACAGTGGATGTGTCATCCGTCCCTGAGAACTTGGTGAAATCAGGAACCTTATAGCGGTGTGGGAACGGTAACGAGTCATAGGCCGATGGATACGGCGTCTTGTAAGTATAAGTTTGAACTTTCGGCTTCAGCCCAAACTGATCTTGAATTACTTCTGCTATTCTTGCCGTCCAATCCACCTGCTGCTGATGAACAGTTGTTCGTGGTGCGGGCACGTGTTGAAGGGCTGGTTCAGCCAGGTGATGAATTGGCGAAGTTTGCTGAACGGCCGATAACTGCTGGCGAAACGCGTCCGCACCCCCTTCGTACGTTGCTGCTGGCGCCGCGGCTCTGAATGCCTCCACAGTGCTTGACCCCCTGCCGACTTCTGGTAAAATCGGCTGGTACTGGGAGACCGTCGGCCGGGCGGCCGATTGGTACGGCACCTGAAACGGATAAGTGCCATGCCCGTTCGCCGGCTCGGGAAAATGCGTCGTGGCTGATGCCCCCCTGCCAATCTCTGGTAAAATCTGCTGGTACTGGGAGACCGTTGGCCGGGCTGCCGATTGGTACGGCACCTGGAACGGGTAAGTGCGATGCCCGTCCGCTGGCTCGGGGAAATACGTCGTGGCTGATGCCCCCCAAGGCACTGAGCTTGTAGGCAGTGTTTGCACCGAAGCCATCTGGACGGGTTGAAGCGGCGCTCGCGACGGGAGACATGGTGCACCGCTATATCTTGGAGACGCCGGAAGTGGTGGAGAGCTGTACCCCTCGCGCTGCGTCAACATCGGCTGAGAAGCCGATTGGGATGTGTAGGGTAAGCTTCTGGCCGGCAGGGTAGTTGGAGGGGCATATGCCGGTCCCTGATAACCTTGAACGGCTCCGCTGGCCAGAGAGTTGACGACGGCGTTGTACACCGTGTTGCTCATCACCGAGGATTGGTCAATGAACGCTTGATATACGGACTGCTGAATCATCTCTGATATCTTGCCCGAGTCTTCAGCGATGGTGATGTGGCGAGGTGCTGGAATAGGGGCCTTCCTAACTGCTTCCCCGCTTCTGGTACGACTGAACGACTGGAGGTATATCTTCTTGTAATCTTCTAGATGTTTGGCCAATTCCTCCCTCTGGTCGTCCTTGAGATCAGCTTCTGTGACCCCAATGATGTTGCTGTCAGAGATTTTGGTTTCGGGTCTTCGAAAGCTTCCGTTAGATTCACTTGAGCTTCACGCTGCTTACTCTTAGACGCGAGCACCAGCTCGTACGTTCCGTCGGCGAGAGTAGTCGATTCTATATGAATGTACAAGTGTAAGTTGTAGTGATGGTATATGACGATTATTTTCCTTCACGATAAAGTTGCAGTCCACAAAACATAGTTGTGAAGTTACTTAGTTACGATTTTCTTGGGCAATCGTTAATAGAGTACATCTTAAACTATTTAACTTCATTAAACAAGAAGGGGGTTGGGGGTTGTGTTCTTTTGGAAACTAATTTTTCTAAGCACAACATGGATTAAACACAACTTCTGGACTAGGAAACTTCTGGTGATGAAATTTTTATTTAGAGCACAATATGCAGAGACAACAGCACTGTAAAAAGTTTAGGCATTTTGTTGGCGCTAAAATCGGCCGGATAGGAATCGGCCGATGGGTCTTCAGCGTCGGACACACGACCCGGGAGAATCTGCTTAGCTCCTGTTCGGGTTATCGCCCTGGTGCGGTTCGCGCGGCGTGCCAGTCAATCTGACCTGTTGATTGACAAGGAAATAGAGTATTAAATTCCAGGCGCGTCGATCGGCTGGATTTCTGATCTGTCCTGAGGAGCGCGTCGGCGGTGAATCGGCCGATTTGCTGTAGAGATGATCGGCTATGAGTCAGCCGATGATCGCATGGTAATTGTAAAAACTGCTGGAGCAATCTAAACAATTACTATAGAGGCAACACTTGAAACAGATCTAATCGGCTATATGGCGATGAATCGAAGGAGAACGATGACGAAGCCGATTACCCTGATCTCAAGCTGGATAACTGGTGATAATACTAGAATAACAGGTAGAACTTGCAATTCTAGTAAATATCGATAACTTGTGAATAAATCCAAACGAAACCACAGCGATGCGCCCGTAGTTAAAGCTCGGATATTACTCGATAATCGGAACCTACCAATTGGCCGGAGATCAGGTTGATGCAGCCCTGCCAATCCGTACGAACTCGTAAAAGAAGAAAATATTGGCGAAGTTGCCGACTTGAAAGGTAAAGTACTGGTAAAAAGTAGAAGTATTTTGTTGATTGATGTTGGTTGTCTCTGCAAAACCCTAGCGACTCCTATTTATACCCTGAAACTAGGACTCCTGGTCGATTACGACTTGTTACAACCTTATTTAAAATAGGAAAACTACTATATCTATAATAACTTTAAAAAGGAAACGGACTCCCGCAGAATCTTCCACCGCCGCTTCCTAATCCAATCAGGGCCTCTTCAATTGCTTTCCGGCCGACTTAGCACGCCGCGTTGACCAGCTTTTGACTAGGATCTTCTGGAATAATCCTATCCTGTTGGCATAGGCGACGCCACCAATCGGCCGATTTTCAACTGTTACCCCGATCGGCCGATTCCTTACTGTAGTTCCCAGATCTGCCGCATCGGCCAATCTTCTTCTCCTGACGCCGATTCAAGACGTGTCAAAATCCGGCGTCAACACATGCCCCCCAGTTTCGGAGTAAAATATAATTTTTCTTCGAAACTCCCTCTTTAATCCTTTTTTCCGAAACGGGTGCAGTAAAAGTCTCCTTCCGTTCCGCGGCACAATGATTGCAATTTCCTCGATCCGGGCACGCGAAACAACCGCTCCCTGGAACTCGTGTAGACGGTGCGGTAAGAATACCATCTTTGCCCTTACCCCCTTATCTTAAGTACTGGTTTTCTCCACCTTTTCTCCTCCACGAATCCAGCATCCTTTCTGCCGCATTACTGTTCATCTTCCCCCAAGTTCTTTCGATTTCCAAGCGCTTCCCCTTCTCCGGCGACCTCGTCCGCAGCTTGCCCCGACCCCAATGGCGTCTCCGTCAGCGACCACCCCATCTACAGAGGCTCCATCGGCTGCTCCTTTAGCGGCGGCGGCCCAATCGGCGGCTTCTCCAGCAGCGTCATCAGCGACGATGGCTTCCGTCCCAGAGGTAAATGTCCGAAAAATCTTTTCCTTTTCGCCTTGCTGCTTCAGTATTTTCCGGTCCCTTTCTTAGTTTCTTCCCTTTTTTCCTTTCTTTTTTAGGCCCTTAGGCACAGGATCACCATTCCCCTCTCAGAGTCTCCTGACCTCATCTGCCTAGGCCCTATGGGGAGTCCTGATCCAACGGATCTAATTAGCTTAGAAACTCACAGAATCCCCTTCAAGCAGTCACCTATGGATTTAGATCACTGGGTAGGCGCATTCAGATCCTGGCCGAACGAAACACCCGGGTGGAGAGAGTGGTACCAGAGGGTAGCCGGGTCTTGGAAAGTCCAATGGGAAGAACTTAAAATCGGCCAGTGCATAGATTTGTCCCTGTCTCAGATGGAAAAGAACGAACCTTTGGTTATGGCAGCCTCTTACTTCTGGTCCGATGCGCTCAACGCATTTCTTTTTGGACACGGACCCATGACCCCGACCTTGGCCGATGTCTTGCTGCTGACCGGCCTAGATGTTTCCTCCGCCGATACCCCTTTTAACTACCTGTTCAAGCCATCTCATAGGCTAGATACCAAAGGAATCGGCGGGTGGAAAGGATACATCAGTAAGAACATGAAGACAGGGATAGTCTCACAGAGAGAGCACACCGCCTTCCTGATGATGTGGCTGGAGAAACATCTCTTCTGTGGCAGAGCGGTCGGCCCCTCTTCCAACACTCAAGCTTTGGCAGAATCTCTCGCACAAGGATCGGCCGTTCCCCTCGGCAAACATTTGCTGGGATCGGCATATCATATGATGCATCAAATCGGCGCCAAGTTGTCGAAAGGAGAGCCGATAGGGAATCCAGGTGGTCCTTGGTGGTTCATCACCCTCTGGCTCAATCTACACATGAGCAAGGTCTCTCAGCAGAGGATAGAGACAAAGACCTTTCCCAACATTGAGTCAGAGGAGAACCCATCGGTCCGTCGCCGCTGCAGATCTGTCGGAGAGGCGGCATCGGCCTTTCCTGGCTGCCAGTTCACCGCTACCCGGGTAGCCGAATATTTCAGATGCTTCTATAATGGACTTAGCGAGGAGATGATCACCTGGTATCCATATCAAACCGCGGAGCCGATTTTTGAATTGCCTATATGCTTCGACTTCTCCACCCACACATTTGACAGAGAGTTGATGGATGTCCTGATTAAGCCGGGAATTCTGCCGGCTAACTTCGTCTCGGGGAAGGACTCACCCACTTATGAGTTCTACTGCCCGTCAGCTACAGCAAGGCAACTAGGTTTCGGCCAATTGCCGATCCGAGTCTATTTCGCCGGCCAAGCAAAATTCAGAGACGGATTAACCTCTAGTCTCGACTACAGCCGATTGTGCAATTTAGTACCTGACTCCAGCACCATTGACTTGTCTGTTACCAATAAGCCTGGCAGGCTCGACCCCGACGTTGCTGCCACAAAGCTAGTTACCGATAAGGTATCTCTGGTAACGGGTGTTGTAAAGAGCCGTTACTAAATTCATTCATAACAGACATCTAATATAACCGTTACGAATAAGTCATCTATCTGTAACGGTCCCTTAAAGGCCGTTTTGAATAAGTCACCTATCCGTAACGGTTGCTTAAAGGCCGTTACTGGTAGGCACTCTGGTAACGGTTGTTACCTTTGGCCATTTAACTCCCGTTACTAGTGTTGGGGCTCAATAATTGAAGCTAGCCAGCGAGTGTTGGCACTGTAGCAGCGTTGTCGCCTCCCGCGGCTGGGTGCTGCAGGCGGAGCAGCAGCTAGTAGGCGGGCGTCCACTCGATGCTGCCGTTGCCTTTCTCTCTTCCTCCGCGCGCGCCGTAGTCGCCGAGGGCGGGGCCCCGACCGCCTCCTCCTCCTCCGCATGATCGTCGTCGGCGCGCTGCTCGCTGCCGGGCAGCCCGTCATCCATCTCCCGGGTCCGTGGCCTCCTCACCGGCGCCGAGCGCCTCTCCCTACGCTGCAGCGCCGCCCGTCGCTCGCCTTTCCTCATCAAGGTAAGGAATTTGCCCCTCCTCAACAAACAACCCTGCTTTTCCTTAAATTTTGATTATATATTTCTTACAAAAATCATCTCCAACTTGTAGATGGCGGATGATCGGTCTTGAATGTACAGACAGCCCCGAGTTTGGGAAAGGTTCCTAAGCGGGGTCAATGGTTTTCTTGCTCAAGCAGAGGTGGACATGAGAAATCGGGGCGTGCCTACAATGTATTGCCCCTGTTTTGATTGTCTCAACCAGAAGAAGATCGGACAACGGGACAATATTTTCCATCATTTGATCACACGTGGATTCACAAAGAATTACACATGTTGGAACAAGCATGGTGAGGAAGGCCTTAATGAAGGCGAAGAAGGATGCCTTAATGAAGGTGAAGCGCGACACCATGCTCAAGGCCTTAATGAAGAGGCAGCACGACGCCATGCTGAAGCCCTTAATCAAGGTGAAACAAGTGTATAATGACTTAACTCATTGATTTCTCATTGTTACATGGTAAAGCAGAATGTCTTAACTCCTTGATTTCTCATTATTATAGGGGAAGAAGAATGCAGAAATAACTTTGAGGAAGATGAAGCATTCCCACCTGTTGTGATGTGGCCTGAGGAAATGAATGACCAAGAAGTTATGGGTTTCAATGATGATGATGTGCTGCCTCGTGTGAACAATGTTGATCAAATGGTGAGAGATGTTGAGTTTCAAGGCGTGTACACAACTTCTAAATTACCGAGGCTAAAACAATTCGTCGAGGATTCAAAGAAACCCCTCTACCCTGGTTGTCTGAAGTACTCTCGCCTTTCTGGTGATCTCAAACTTCTGCAGCTTAAGGCAGGTCATGGTTGGACCGACAGAAGTTTCAAACAACTATTGGATCTGCTAAAAGACATGCTACTAGAGGGAAACCTAGTGGCCGAGTCTGTCTACGAGGCTAAGAAGATAATTTGTCCTTTGGGTTTAGAGGTTGAAAAAATCCATGCATGTAAGAACAGTTGTGTCTTGTTCCATGGAGAGTATGAGGATCTTGACAATTGCCCTAAGTGTGGGTTCGATCGGTACAAGAAGATAAAAGATGGCGGAGATAATGCCGATGATGGGAACGAGCCCGTGAAGATCCGAGGCAAGAAGAGTAATAGAGGGGGTCCTGTGAGGGTGGCATGGTATTTTTCCATCATTCCCCGCTTGAAACGCATGCTTTCCACACGAAAGGAGGCCGAACTCTTGCGTTGGCATAAGGAAGGCCGAAAGAAGAAGGGTGATGATAAGCTTAGGCACCCCTCAGATGCAGCATAGTGGGGTAACATTGATTCCCACTATGGTTGGTTTGCTGATGATTGCAGGAATATTCGGTTTGCTATGAGCATAGACGGCGTGAACCCATTCGGTAACCAGAGTTCAACGCATAGCACCTGGCCTGTCGTGCTGTCAGTGTTGAACCTTCCACCCTGGCTATGCAAGAAATGGAAATACATGATGTTGTCAATCTTGGTCTCCGGGCCAAAGCAACCCGGTGACCGTATTGATGTCTACTTGAGGCCATTGGTTGATGATTTGAAGACACTTTGGAAGCCTGGTGTGAAGGAGGTTTGGGATGAGTTCGAGCGTAAGGACTTTACATTGCACGCCATGTTGTTCACCACCATCAACAACATCCCGGCTCATCGCAACCTCTCCGGTCAGAGTAAAAGGAAAGGTGAAGCTTGCCCCCACTGCTTAGATGAAGCCTGCTCATTGTGGCTGAGAAACTCGAAGAAATTTGTATTTATGGGGCACCGTCATTTCCTCCCCAAGAAATATCCATACCGGTACATGGATTGTTAGTTTGATGGGCAAAAGGAGAATCGAACGGCGCCTCCGCATGTGTCCAGAATGGAGGTCCACTTGCAAGTCAAAGACATCAAAACTATCGAGGAGTTACCAAAGAAGACCATCTTTGGCAAGAGAAAGAAGCAAGATGGTGAAGAAGAAGATGGGCAAGGGGTGTGGAACAAGAAATCAATACTATGGGAGCTAGAGTATTGGGAGTTGTTGGATGTGCGTGATTCGATTGACAACATGCACGTCAAGAAGAATGTGTGTGAGAGCATGTGTGGAACATTGTTAGAACAGAGGGGGAATCGAAAAGACCATGAAAAATGCAAGGGAGGATCTTAAATATATGGGCATTAGGCTGGAGCTCTATGCAGAGGAAACAGACACGGGAACGGACCTTCCAGTAGTTGCAACCACATTATCAAAGACGAAGAGACAAAAATTTTGTGAGTTTTTGCATGGTTTGAAAGTACCTTCAGGCTACTCATAAAACTTCAAGAGGCTAGTGTCGGTGAAGGACATGAAAATGAATTTCCACTTGATGAAATCTCATGATTGCCATCTGTTGATGACAGCTCTTCTTCCTGTTGCACGTAGAAGTATCAAGATAGTACAACAGACCGACGTTACAAAGGTGAACCGTTTGTCTTCGCCAAGGATGTTCAGCAAGTGTTCTATGTACCCGACCTTGCAAAGAAGAACTGGTATGTGGTTATGCCTGGAAAAAAAAGGATTGTTGGGGTTGAAAATGTTGTTGAGGAGGAGGAGTACAACCAGTTTGACAAAATTCCATCCTTTGACACTTCATACATGCCCCGTCTCTTGGCAGATGATAAAACACCGTACTTGCGAACCGACCATCAGGAAACAATCCATGTCCATAAAGCAAGGAAAAACAATCAAATTTGAATGCTTTTGTAATATATGATGTGTATTGGTGAAATTTGAATGCTTTTGTAATATATGATGTGTATTGGTGAAATTTGAATCCTTTTGTAATATATGATGTGTATTGGTGAAATTTGAATCCTTTTGTAATATATGATGTGTATTGATGAAATTTGAATCCTTTTGTATTGACGAATTTATATGTGTTTAGGGGCCTGAATTCAGGTGCCTAAATTCATTTTGTTATTTGATCAGTGGTAACGGGTGTTACCACAACGCCCGCTACGAATTACTCATCAGTAACGGGCATTACCACAATGCCCGTTACGAATATCTCATCAGTCCACAAATTCCAAGCTCTTCTCGAGTGTGTTACTTCCAGTCAAGATCACACAACATATGAAATATTTGACAAACAAGATCACAGGGCACATGACATATGAAATATTTGACAAACAAGATCACAGAACACATGACATATGAAATATTTGATGCATTTTTCATTAAACTTTCAGTCATGACACAGGACACAGGACTCCTTAGTGGGAATACCAACATCACAAGAACAGTCCTACACAAAACCTAGGTCCTTCCTGATGCTGGTCCAATCCTAATATGTTAGTTTTTGCTTCACCAACACAGAAGCTGCAACTATCAGCTTCCACCAAAATCAGCTTGTTTTCATCAACTAGATGCTAGTTCTTGCCTTCTTCGCCACATCTGCAAGTGCACACTGAAGTGCCTTTTTCCTTTCCTTTTCGTTTGCAGGCTCATCTGCAAGTGCACTGACCCTCTCCGTGACGCTGCTAAATTGTTGTGCAAGTCCCAGAAGCTCATCATTTTAAGAGAGACCTGCAAGATAAGAGGGACCCTCAAGAATTCATTTATGTTGCCCATGCTAATCAGGAAAATACTGCAAGATGCTAACTAGTTCAAATTGAACTATGGCATTTTCCAAATTGTCTTACTCTAATTAAAAATATCTTAGGGAGTTAATTATTACCACATGGTGACTAACAATAAAAGTATAGTTAAGTCAGCCAATTCACAGAATGGACAGGGTTAGTGTCTGTCGTCCTGGAAACAGCTATATATAAGAGTAGCTAGACATATTAGGAGCAGTAAGCATACAGATTCTATAATTCTCTGAGACAAAGGGTTCTATCAAATCATCTTGGTTGCACCCTATCATTGCAGGGAGTTGACAGAAATATCTTGGTGATATGTAAGCTACTGAGCTTTTCAAAAGACCTAATATGTCCCATCAGCAAGAGTTTCAGTAAAAGGAGTTAACAAAAATAGCAAGCTAATATGTATCAACTCAAAGCTACTGAGCTTTTCAAAAGAGCATTTTATTTATGTTATCACATATCTTGGTTGCACCCTATCATTGTAGGAAGTTGACAGAAAATTTTGGCCCCAAGTTTTGGCACATTTCACAGCTAATCTAGATCCTGATATACTAAAAAGAATAACTGATTGAAATGTGGGATTGCGCAGTGGATTAACTCCTCCTTGCCCTTCCGCTTCTTCTTCTTAGAGGTCGCTGAAGTGGGATTGCGCAGAGAAGGTGAGGTCACCTTCTCCTTCCCCTTGTTCTTCCTCCCCTCCGGCTCCTCAGTACTAGAGGTCACGTCGATGAAAAAGAGGCACCGAGCGTTGGAAGAAGGGCCCTCACCTGAGGAGGAGGGGGAAGCGCGGCGGGCCTGCAGCTTCTGCCACTTCTGAGGCTTGGCGCCGTCACCGCCGCTTGTTGGGGAGGAGGAGGGGGAAGCGCGGCGGGCCTGCCGCTTCTGCCGCTTGGCACCGTCACCGCCGCTTGTTGTGGAGGAGGAGGGGGAAGTGCGGTGCAGCTTATGTCGGATCTGAGACTTAGCACCGTCACCGCCGCTTGTTGGGGAGGATGGAGCGCGGTGGGCCTTTCGGCGCCGTGGTGGAGTCGCGCCGCCCATGGAGACAAAACGGCCGAACTCCACATCATGAGTCTGTAGCCGCGCATAGGTTTGCCACTTCTATGACTTCATCGCCGTGCGCCGTCGCTGTCGAGAGAGGGAAGGGAGAAGACAAGGGGGAGGATGGGGGAGACGAGCTCGAGGGAGAAGACAAGGGGGCGGATGGGGGAGACCAAGCAGACGTCCGAACATCCCACATGGGTTAGGGTTTGCAGTGTCTTAAGAGGGACGTTGGGTCACTGACGTGTGGGGACGAGTCATTGGTAACAGGCGTTACGATTCTTTGGTAACGGGCGTTACGAGTCTTTGGTAACGGGCTTTACTAGTATGCCCATTACGAATCAGGGTCACAGGGAAAAATATACTTTTAGATGGATTTTTAGCGAATTTACTCGCATAGTGCAATGGTATGGCCATGGGATTTGGTGGACGGAGGGCAGGGTTCGAATCCTGAGGGGCGCAACCATTTTTTGATGAAGCATAGATGAAAAAAAAGCCTCACCCACAGGAGGGCTGCCGCTCCCGTGGTTCGAACCCCCGAACTGCAGCTATAGCCCGGCTAGCCAGTACCACTGCACCACTTCGGTGTCTGTTTAATTTTGTAGCACTTTTGCTACTTGTCTATATAACCTATTGTAATGAAGAACACATGAATAGTTCTTATTTTTCCTTTTAATCTGAATCGAATTTTGTATCTAGTATTTCTCCGTCATATGTAAACCAAATTTGATGATTTTTTTCCTGAATTTTTCTAAAATCGCAATCTTTCCATTAATGATATTGTCTACTATAGATTTTCGTTTCACGGATCTATTCATATGCCTTATCTTGTTCCATGCAAGTACCACATACAAAAAATATTTGTTTTCCACAACCATTACTAATGAAACTTCGTATTTCGTAATATTAAGGTGAACATAAGGTTATGTTCAAATTTGAAATGCATATGAGTTCGAACATGTTGTAAAGTATGGAAAACTTCAATGTTCAAGTAACATTGTATGAAACTATGTGAGATATGTAGGCATTTGTACACAATGTACATTCTTCCTTTATTGAAAGCATTTGAAATTTTTATGACAGGTTTAGGGACCCAAATTATGTTACCACATCAATTTGTACAATGTTTTGACCATATTAAGATGTTATTAGAATTATTATATCATAAATTTTAGATATAAGTTTGAATTATCCCTATCAAACTTTTAAAGTTATGAACTATCTCCAAGATATGACTTTGAATGGAACATATGAGCATCATAAGCATCATTTGGGCATAATTGAGCATCGTTGCATCAACATTCATTTAAGTTCATGCATTTTTATTTATACAACATTCATCATCTTCTAATATAAGTTCCATTTTTATTACACAACTATGACTGATCTTATTTTATTCAAATACTAGATGTCAAATGATGAATTTTTGATATTTTTTAAGAATTTTTAGGTGCGTTTTTCTGGGCTCTAAAATTAGTGGAACATTCAGTTTGTCTTGTTTTTCTTTTTTGAGTTGTGATCAAACCATAGCAGCTCTGAGGGTGATCCAGGTTTTAGATTGTTACCTCTGTTTTTATCTTTCTAGAAACATTTTTTTTGTTGAATTTTTGGACTCGAGTAGCTTAGGCATTTGATGTTAGCAAGTTTAATTTCAAAAAAATGGTGTCGGGCCCACGCGTCAGCGTCATTGGCCTAGAATCAGTAACCGCGGGCGCCATCGGGCCAAATTTCAAATCTCACGAAACCACCTAAATTGACTATAATACCCATGGATTTCCACCACCCCTAGTCACCAGTACAAGGGCAATCTAGTAATTTCTCCACCATCGTGTCTCCTCCCAAACACCGC
The DNA here is from genome assembly GCA_032594955.1 of Panicum miliaceum. Taxonomy (NCBI): domain Eukaryota; kingdom Viridiplantae; phylum Streptophyta; class Magnoliopsida; order Poales; family Poaceae; genus Panicum; species Panicum miliaceum. The sequence goes on along the minus strand of CM064060.1, from coordinate 13,118,265 downwards.
CAGGGTGAGAGGAGTCCCGCAATCCTATCCTCTTCCTCTTCCACGGTGCACTCTTCCTCGCCGCCACCGTCGCCGCCCTCTCGCTGCTCTCCCTGCTCGCCTTCACCGCTCGCCTTTGCCGCCGCAGCCCTGCTCTTCTCCAACCCCCAACACGCGGCCTCTTCTCAAGCCCCGTTGCGGCTAGGATTTCGACCAACAAACCCTAACCCGACGACGGCGACACGGCTCCTGGCGTGACGACGGTGACCCAGCCACCTTGACGACGGTGACCCAGCCCCGTTGCGGCTAGGGTTTCGACCAACAAACCCTAACCCGACGACGGCGCCGTGGTTTCTTGCGTGATGACAGTGACCCAGCCACCCCGACGACGGCAACCCGGCATCCCCGGCCACGACAATGACCCAGCCGCAGATCTGGCCCAGCGACGGCGACCCGGCCACCTCATGCAAAGAGGTAACATGGATGCGGCCCCTCCGGCCACCACGAGCACGATTACAGAGGTAAGTGCTAGATTTTAATTGTACCTCATGCATGATGAGCACCCTGCTTTCTGCAGAGCTAGATTTTAATTGTCTATACAATGAGCATGCCCTGGATTTGGTGTTGACTAGCTGCTTAATAAGTTCTGAACTGATATGCCTCTGAAACTTGCAGTTATCATGTTCTGTTGCAGGAGTAAGCAACATTTGGTCTACTCACTGATTGCCAGGTATGTCATAATCACTATTGAACCTACTTTGGTTAGCTAAATATTGTTGTTCTTCTTTAGTTATGTGGTGGGTGCTAGGCTGCATAAGTCTTTCTTTGGGGCCAAAAAAAATCCAACGGAGCGGCTTTTGGTATTGTGGTGTATACCCTGTAACACCCAGTGTGGTGGCCCCCTCAATGCATGCAAGCTTAGCACCTACCATTGTTTGTAGCTTATTTACATTGTATAGTTTTTTGTTGTGATAATCATACTAACTGATTGGTTTATCCTCTTGTTGCATGTACCCATCAAATGTCCACTTCATTGCTTTGATATATAAGCATTGCTTCACCCTGTCAAAATGGTTAGTACCTATCCCCAACCAGTATATAATTACTGATGCTTATTTTGAATGCTTATATTGCAAAGAAAAAAATACTTGGTGCATATGGTTCAAATTGAGTTGAGAACTTTTAAACTGGTATAAATAAAATGTTGCTATCAGCTCTACTGACAATCTGATATATCATCTATGCAGCCTCACTCATCAACGAGCTCCTCTAGTGACAGTGCACCTGCTACACAGGCCAACAGTGCACCTGCTACACAGGCCAACAGTGCACCTGCTTCACAGGCTCACTCATCACACACTGCTGGGAGTAGCACTCGAGCCCGCAGGTCAAGGACACAAACCAAATGGCCAGAAGACAAGGTGACTGCAATTGTACTTGATGACCAAGGCTGGCCTACCCCAGATGCTGCGAGGGATAGATTCGTATTGGTCTGTGGCCTCATTGCTCGGGAGAGGGTGTCAATCAACATCAAGCTTGAGGATCTCACACTGGAAGAGAAGAAAGAGTTGTTCACTGTTTTCGAGGAAAAGCTAGAGTACCCGGCCAATCTATCCACAGCTGATCGCGATAAGGCAATTAAGTCAGCTATGAAAGAGATTGCAAGTTTGCAACGACGATTCAAGGCCCATTTAAGAGCAGATTTTGTGAGACAAGACGAGCTTCCCTTTGAAAAGCATCCCTTTTTGAACCCAGAAGACTGGGCGCTGTTTGTGGAGACAACCACTTCTCCATTTTTTGAGCAAGTAAACCAGGAGATGAAAGATAAGAGAGCAAAGCACAATAAGCCGCACAAGACGGGAAAAAAAGGTTATTATGGTAAAAGGAAAGAGTGGTAGGAGGAGGATGAAAAGCTAGCTGCAGAAGGAAAAGAGAACCCTTGGGAGCAATATCCTGGCCGTTCGAGGCCATATCTGTGGGCAACGTCAGGGAAGAACACTAGTGGAAGCGGGGAGGTAACATTCAGTTCCCCTCTGGTGGCGGAGGTAGCAGATAAGGTGGAAAGAATTGCAGCTCAAGGTAGCGACGGTTCTTTCACTAGGGTTAGGGAGAATGATGTTCTGACCGAGGCACTTGAGAATCCAGAGCATCAAGGTCGGGTTCGAGGCGTGTCTAGTTCAGTTGGCTAGGGTAAAGGGTTTGGCGAAGGGTTTGCTGGAATGTACAGGAAAAAAGAAGAGGAGGAGGTCTGATGCAGACAAGGAAGAGATAGTTGGTGAAGCAATCACTAGAGTTATGGAGTTGCTAAGAGTTGCAAGCGTGCACATACCGGATGGTCTGTGTATCCCCCAATCAGGACACAAGAGTAGCTACGAGGAAGAACCTGAGGTGCATGTCAACGAGGACTACAATATTGAGGATCCACCACCTGAGCCGGACACAATAGATCTGCTGACAGAGCCAACTAAGTGCAGTCTTTTGGATGGCAGCGGGTATGACATGGAGCTCGCATTAGCCACTGTCTATCCAAATCAAGAGACTTGCCATACAGTACCAGTAGAGTATGGGTATGCAGTGGTGCAACCTACTTACGTGTGGGCCAATGCGTGGCACATCAACCTGCCTGTCCTAGTAGGGGATGAGATCACAACCCTAGGTGATGCTCTATTGCAACGGATACAATGGCCAAGGCTGAGAATCGTTATACCACCCAGGTCAAGAGCTCCCACCTCTGCAGCCACATCAACTGGTACAGCTTCAGATGGAGTTACTGCAGCTCAGTGTCAACAAAAGCAGCCTCAGCAGAAGCAGCCGCTCAGCCAGCAGTCTGAAAACGAATTGGTACCACATCAGCCTCAGCAGCAGCAGCAGAAGCTCAGCCAAACTCCATCCCAGCAGCTCATCCAACCTCCACCCCAGCAGCAGCAGCTCAGCCAACCTCTACCCCAGCAGCAGCAGCTTAGCCAAACTCCGCCCCAGCAGCAGCAGCTCAGCAAACATCCACCTCAGCAGTAGCCACAACAGCAGGAGCAGCTCAGCGAACCTCCACCTCAGCAGCAGCCACAATGGCAGGAGCAGGTCAGCCAACCTCTGCCTAAGGAGCAGCCACAACTGCAGGATTAGCTCATCCCACCTCCGCCTCAGCAGCAGCCACAGCAGCAGGAACCTCAGCAGCAGCCACAACAGGAGCAGCTTGTCCAAAGTAACCCTAAAAATTCAAGCGTTGGCGCTGTTTGGACTATGGCTAATCCAAAATACAAGCCTGGTAAGCCTATGTTGTCAGAAGAGGTTTTAAAGGCTGCTGGGCCAAGTTGTGAAGCCTTGCATGCTTACTTCATGGAACAAAGTGTGAATGGTGCTAATGGCATTCATGCAAAGGTGGCTGCATCCTACTTTGAATGTGATGGTGAATTAAGCATCACAGTTGGATTCAATGACCTGTATGACCTTTTCAACTTGGACAGTCTGGACATTAGCTTGTTGAGGTGCTGGACATTGTAAGTCCCTTCAAACTAAAATAGATAATCTTTAATTTTTACCAAAAAGTTCATGCTAATAATTTGTTTATTTGTAGGAGAATGAAGAAATAGGCAGAGGAGATGCACTGCAATGTTGGGTTTTTGGACCCACAGGTATTCTCGGCCACAACTGTTCAGTTCCAGACGAATACTGTAATAGAAGCAATTAGAAAGGCTATGAAGCACGACTTCGTGGTGGGTGCCTACAACACCGGTGGCCATCGGGTACTAGTGATCATTGCTATGAAGTGGAATGCTGTTTGGTATTTAGATTCTGCTAAAACTTGGCCAAAGCGAAAGTTCAAGGATGTCGCAACTGTTCTGAACTGGTAAGTATTTGTAGGTTTGTTCACAAAATTTCCATCTCGTAATGTTTCTAATCGATATTGTTGATCATGCAGGGCCTATTCAGGGCACATGGACAAAAAGATTAAAACAAAGTCAAAAACCAAACCTAAACTCGTGCACAAGACAGATTTTCCGGTAAGAGCGAGGTTTTTTTATTGGGTCCCTTCGTACGTATTTGGTACTGCCTTAACTTATGTCATTTTGGTACCTTCACGCAGTGTGCTCAGCAGCCATCAGGGAGCATGTTGTGTGGATTCTATGTTGCATTGAACATGTTGGACCTACTCGGTGACATAAGCATACTGAAAAAGGCATCTTTAAGTATATACTGCTCAGCCTTGTCTCTGCTCATATTCTCCATTTGATTTTAGAAACTGATTTTTACTTGTATTCTCATTATAATTGTATTATCCAGGATTACAAAGTTCCCACCAGACGGGCAGATCAAGGAGCGCTAAGGATGGTCCAGGGGATGCTGTGCGAGTTCATTCTTAAGGAGATCATCGACCCAAAGGGCGAATTCTATGATGGTCCAGCAGATAACCCGTGAGTTCATTATAGATTCAGTCTTGCAGTCATAAACTTGATACTTGTTGCACATGTCTGATGAGGAACTTATTGTCTTGATTCAACCACAAACTTGATGTGTATATATGTGATGTGTACATATGTGATGTGTATATATGTTCTGAAATCTATGTTGTGTATATATGTTCTGAAATATATGATGTGTATATATCTATTGTGATGTGAATGAGCTGGTGGCTACCAAATCCTGGCTGGTTCCGGGATGCAGCCAGAAAATAGGACCGTGCATGTGGGGGTGGCACAAGCCTAGGTAACGGGCTTTAACCAAAGCACGATACCAACACTGACCAGGTAGTAACGGGCATCACTTACTCACCGTTACCTATAGGATACGTAGGTAATGGGCTTAATTAAAAAAGTGTTACCTATATGAAACAAACGTAATGGGCTTTAATTAAAAACCGTTACAAAACCTGACCAGTGGGCCCCGAGAAGACACTTTGGTCATGGGTAACGCCATTTTGTAACGGGTCGCAAGAAACAACCGTTACGTCTATGTTGCTAAGGTAACGGGCTTTACTTAACAACCGTTACAACACCTGACCAGTGGGCCCACAAAATAGGTAACGGTTGATAATAAATGCCCATTACAAAATAGGTATATTGGTAACGGTCTCCTGTATGCACCCGTTACGAAATTTCTCTGTGGGCCCATAAAAACAACCATTTTAGGTTACTGGTTACTGTTGTTCGTAACGGTCGTCACTTAATTGCCCGTTACAAATATGTGTGGCGAGTAACGGTCGTTCGCCTGTTACCTTTGACCAGTCATTAGTGACGCGATAAGGTCAACAGGTGTTTTGCCCGTTACCAAAGGCTATCCGTGCCCGTTACAAATCTCTGGTTCTCACATAGTGTACAATCCACCTCTGCAATCACCAACAGGAGGTGACCGTCGGAGCATGCATCTCAGAGGAACTTAGAGTGGGTCGTCGAATCGCGGGACCTAAGGATTCTTAGCTTGCCAGCGCGGTGGTGGTCGCCGATTTTTTCTCCATGGGGTTAGAATCGCTGGTGGCGAACACCAGGCAAAAGGGAGACGAAGGAGAGGGACAGGTGGATAAGGGGACGGGTTGGCACTTGGCGGGGATGAACTGACGGAGGAGATGGAGTCACAACTAAAGAAACAACAACGTGCAATTAGCCTTATACCCTTTCTTAAAGATGCAAAATTAAATTAAATGAAATTAGTATTCAGTCCTACTCCTTTTGGTACTTGGTCCCACATTTTTGTACCACCAGGTACTTTAGTCTAGGTACTTCCACGTACTTTCTACCTTGACCACCGTACGATTCTGTCAAATGGACGGCTCTTATTTTTTTAATCATTGTAAAAATTCTCTTAAAATTAATAGGGCTAGGGTAAGCGAGATGCCCATGACAAGTTTGTCAATCTCTCAAGATCATCCAGCTTAGTCTTTCGGAGACAGTAACAGGGGCAGAGTTACATGTGTATATTTGTAACGGGTGAGAGTGTATGTATGGTCATAAAAGAATCTGCATCTAGTCTATATTGTGTTTCAGGGGAAAAAGCTAGAATGGATGCCCACCAACTCTGATGTATCCTTCTGCATTACTCTGATATATATCAAAAAAGAGTACTTCATGATCATAAATTCATTGTATATTTGTGTTCATCCACGACATAAATATTTATGTCGTTTTAGTTTGCCCTCTGAACTTCAGCACATAACTGAAAGAGAGACCTAACTTTTAAGTAAATATAACTGAAAGAGAGACCTAACTTTTAAGCACATAACTGAAAGAGAGTACTTTTATCACCTTCACGAATATATATATATATATATATATATATATATATATAAGATGCAGTTTAATTTAGAAGCAAATGTTTGATGCACTTTGAGTTATGTTTCTAATAAAAAAAGTAGGTAATCAAGAAGCGTAAAGTTTAGGGTATTTTGATGCACTTTAGGCTATTTTCTTCTAATTTAGAGACGTATTATATCAAATATTTAGATGGTTCGCAATGAGTATATTATAATATACCAAATTGAAGCTCAGATATTTTTTTTTCTTTTTCTATGAGAATTTATAGGATATATTTGTTTTTCTAGTGCATCTCACGGCAATTAGCATAAAGGCATAATGGGTCTTCTGATTAGTTATTTGCATCATTCTCTTATGTAATTAATTGTGATCACTTTCCTAAGCAGAACCGTAAATGCTAGAGGTATTTTGAAATAGCCGCCCCTGTGTATTCTTGTCCGCTTGGCTAGCATGCTTTTACTTATATTGGGAATTAGCACTGGAAAACTGAATCGAAAGAGCTACATAAATTCTCTTCACCTCAATTGCTAATAACTATACTAATATATGCTTTAATTTATTCCTTGCCATACACAGATATATGGGATAAAGATACCATGGGATACAATAACATGTGTTTGTAAATTTTAAGATTTATTAAAACAATAACAGGGTTGTTCTTTTAGGGGTGAGCGAGATGCCCATGATAAGTTTGTCAATATCACAAGATCATCTAGCCTAGTCTCTGGGACAGTAATAGAGGGCAGAGTTAGCATTTACTATTTGTAAGGGGTGAGTGTGCATGTATGGTCATTAATATAGAAGAGTCTGCATCTAGTCTATATTGTATTTAAGGGGAAAAAGCTAGAATGACCTCCCTGATGAATCATATTATTCTTGGTTAAGCATGGAGATGATCTATGCATGCAAGCAAACGCATGGTGAATCGTAAAGAAGAAATGAGAAGACGGGGGGGGGGGGGGGGGGGTGTAGAATCACTAATCGACTTTCCCGAGGAATTATATACAGCAATTAGCATCGAGATCTATGCGTGCGAGGAGCAAACGCGTGGTGAATCGTAAAGAAATGAAGTGCAGCTCGAAATCCATGAGGAACCGTACAATTGACGGCTATATATATATAATGGCTAAAGCATCGACGACATGTATTCATGCGAGCCACGTGACTTCACAACAATCCATGACATCTGTCGTCGTCGTCGACCGTTCGGCCCAATACAAGGAAGCTGCCCAGTGCCCACCAACCCTGATGTATCCTTCCGCATCTATCTACAAATAAAGGTGAGGGCACCGACTGCTTGCTGCACCGCCCAAGCAATCAACGAGCACACCACCCCCACACTTCTTGCTGCGCCCAAGCAATCAACAAGCACACCACCCGTACCATGGAGTTTGCGACTGCGGGCCTGAGCACCGTGCTTCCCAAGCTCGCCCAGCTGCTCAAGGAGGAGTACATGTTAGATAAAACATGGCTTAGAACTTAAACAGGATCTAACACCTAAAATATGAGCACGTTCTATAGAACAAGATGAACAATAAGAGGAAGTTTAGATCTCGACCGTCAGTCATCGTAGGAGCAGTTGAGGACGACATCTCGGCGGTGGTTGGTGTCGGGGACGACGGTGCGTCCGTAGTCGTTCCCGTAGATGTTCCCGACGTAGACGAAGTAGTCGATCTCGCCGGGGTACCGTCGTCCTTCCGGCCTATACCGGCACTGCCCGGTGTTGGACGGCAAGCGGAGGCGGTGGCCTTCAGGTAGCTCCAGCGCCGCCGCAGATCAGGACGGCTGTAGTGGGCGGCTAAGGTTTCTTAATCATTAGGTTAACCACAAAAATGTCGGGTCCCACTATTTAATATGGCGCTGAACGACCTGGGGCCACAACCACTAGTGAGCTTGGGCCTCCGATCAAGGCACGTAACGGGCTTTGACTTATCCGTTTCTTCTCTATCATTTTCGGCCTTTTTGACCACCGAAAAAAAAAGTTCCAACATTCTCCCCTTTGGTCTATAGGCCTAAAACTGATGTCATTCTTAAAGTGGAGTTATGTAAAGAGACAATGTATCACAACAGTATATAATCCCATCGCGACACAATTATCCACAATGCATTAAACCACTTATCATAATGGGTGGTGCTTGACTTATGACCCTTTTAATTCCAATATCACAGGCTATCCAATAGTCCCATGCCGGCAATTAGCTCACGAAATTGATTGGGAGGTGAGCTTTTCGTTAATGGATCCGCGAGCATTTCCTCAGTACTTATATGCTCTAACTCAATAGTACGATCTTGGACTCTATCTTTCACAACATAAAACTTAATGTCAATGTGCTTGGCACCACCACTTGACTTGTTGTTACTAGCATAGAAAACTGTGGCTTTATTATCGCAGTATAATTTTAATGGTTTTCTTATGCTGTCTACCACTCTTAGTCTGGGTATAAATCATTTAAGCCACACAGCTTGCCCCACAGCCTCATAACATGCCACAAACTCAGCCTGCATGGTTGATGCCGCAGTAAGTGATTGTTTGGAGCTTTTCCATGATATTGCTCCATTCGTAAGTGTGAAGACATAACCTGATGTCGACTTTTTAGTGTCAACACAGCCTGCGAAGTCGGCGTCTGAATAGCCAACTACTTCTAAATTCTCAGTTTTCTTATATGTGAGCATATAGTCCTTAGTGCCCTGCAAATAACGCAAGACCTTCTTGACTGCTTTCCAGTGATCCATTCCTGGATTAGACTGATATCTACCAAGCATCCCGGTAATGAAAGCTAAGTCAGGACGTGTACATACTTGTGCACATAATGCTTCCAACAACTGAAGCATATGGAATCGAACTCATTTGATCAATTTCTAATTGATTCCTGGGACTTTCAAATTGCGCAAACTTATCGCCCTTAACCACTGGAGCAGCTGTGCCTGAACATTGATGCATATTATATCTTTTAAGAACCTTCTCTATATAAGCCTTTTGAGAGAGTCATAATGCACCCTTGGATCTGTTTCGGTGTATCTCAGTGCCCAATACATAAGAGGCATCACCGAGATCCTTCATATCAAAATTCGATGAGAGAAAATCTTTTGTCTCATGCAGCAAGTTCTTATCGCTGCTTGCTAATAGGATGTCATCCACGTATAAAACTATGATGAAAGAGCTCCCCTTGATCTTAATATATATACAATTGTCCACTATATTTTCAACGAAGCCCAATTTCTTAATTACTTCATCAAACCTAAGATATCATTATCTGGACGCCTGTTTCAACCCATAAATGGATTTCTTTAGTCTGCATCCCAACTGTTCTTTGCCTTCCACAACGAAACCTTCTGGTTGCGCCATGTATACATTCTCATGCAAATCACCATTTAAGAACGCAGTCTTAACGTCCATCTGATGCAGCTCGCGATCGTAATGAGCTACTAGATCCATAACAATTCTGAACGAGTCTTTCTTCGAGATAGGCGAGAAAGTCTCAGTATAATCAATTCCCTCTCGCTGTGTGAAGCCCTTAGCCACAAGCCTTGCTTTGAAATGTTCGATCTTCCCTTTGGAGTCATACTTAGTTTTGTAGACCCATTTACAGCCCACCCTTTTGGCTCCATCAGGAATCTCTAATAAGTCCCATACCTTATTTATACTCATAGATTTCAGCTCGTCTTCCATAGCCTCAATCCACTTGTGGGAGTGCTCACTACTCATAGCTTCCTTGAACGAGTTTGGATCATCAACCTTCCCCATATTGTGTCCTTCTCCACTCATGTACACGTAATCATTGGAGATAGTAGTTTTCCTCTCTCGCGTTGATCTTCTCAGAAGCTGTGGCTCCTCCACTAGAACAGGCTCAGCAGCAACTTCTTGCTGTGCTTCTGGCGCCCCAGCGGCGGTCTGATCCTGTGCTTCCTCAACAGGTTGTTCCACAATTTCATTTTGATGCTCATTAGGCACATTCTCATGCTCACTTATAACAGGCGCTTGCTCCACATTCACTTCTGGAGAATCAACTGTCTGAGCTGGTGCTGTATTCTGAAAATTAGGCAAAATAGGCACATAATAATCACGAGTCAGCGGTGTAGTATCATAAGTCCGCATTTCCTCGAGATCGATTTGCCTAGTCTCAGTGCATCCATTTTCCTCTAAGAATATTGCATGTCTCGTCTCAACAAACTTAGTAGTACCCTTAGGACAATAAAACCGATATCCCTTTGATCTATCTGGGTATCCAATGAAATAGCAGCTTTCTATCTTAGGGTCTAATTTTCCAAGGAATGGATTAAATAACTTCGCCTCAGCTGCACAACCCCAGACATGAAAATAATTAATGCTGGATTTCCTACCAGTCCAAATCTCATAAGGCGTCTTAGGAACTGACTTACTAGGAACGCGATTACTTATATGCGCGACAGTTTTCAGTGCTTCCATCCATATGGCAGTGTAGAGTTGCTTAGCATACTGCGCACCATGTTCATTAGAGTGCGATTTCTTCTTTCTCCTACACCATTTTGCTAAGGTTCACCAGGAGTTGAGTACTGAGCTACTATTCCATTTTCTTGAAGGAATCTAGCAAAAGGGCCTGGGATTTGTCCATATGTGGCATGTCTCCCATAATATTCACCACCTCTATCTGACCATACCACTTTAATCTTTGACTGATGCTGATTTTCTACTTCAGCTTTAAAGATTTTGAACTTATCAAGTGCCTCGGATTTTTCTCTTATTGGGTAAATGTATCCATAACGGGAGTAATCATCAGTGAATGTAATAAAGTAACTAAAACCATCCACCGACTTAACATTAAATGGACCGAAGATGTCAGTGTGAATTAATTCCAATATTCCTGAACTGCGCTTAGCTCCATCCTTCTTAATTTGTTTTGCAAATTTTCCCTTAATGCAATCAACGCATTGGTCTAAGTCAGAGAAGTTTAATCTTGGAAGTATCTCTTCTCTAATGAGACGCTCCATTCTCCCCTTCGAAATGTGGCCTAAACGAGAATGCCACAATTTCGATGAAGTCTCATTATATCTCTTGCGTTTGTGACTAACTTCGCTTACATTCATCACAGAGACATTATTATGGGACAGTAAGTAAAGATCATTGTGTAAAGGTGCTCGATAAATAATGTCACCATTCAAACTTATTACACATTTGCTGTCACCAAAAGTGATTGAATAACCATCAAGATCTAATTTAGAAACGGAAATCAAGTTTCTCTCCATAGACAGAACATAAAGGACATCAACTAAGTGAAGAATAAAGCCGTCACGAAGTTCTAATTGGAGAGCTCCAATGGCCTCCACGTCGGCTTCAACGCCATTTGCGACTCTTAACCTTCGAGTCCCCCTTCTTATAGTCCGCACGCCAGGCAATCCCTGTGAGGAATTTATAACATGAATGGTGGCACTAGAATCAATCCACCAAGTACTTAATGGGAAATATGCATAAAAGGACTCATGTCGTTATTACCTTTTCTCTCACACCATGCCTTAAACTTCGGGCAGTCTTTCTTCTCATGGCCCTCATTGTCGCAGTGGTAGCGGAGAAGCTTCTTAGGAGCAGATGGATCATTCTACTGAGGAGCTTCATAAGGTTTCTTACCCTTCTTTGGCTTATTGGGGCGGGATACCCTCTTGTTTCCTCCCCTATGTCCCTCATGTCTTACGACGATGGCAAAGTCGGGGTTCTAAGAGCGTAGACTTTATTCCTCTTGAGCACACTTAGACACAAGCGTGGTGATGTCCCACTTCTGATCGCTTGCATTGTAATTTATCTTAAATGGCTCAAAGACTGATGGAAGTGACATCATGACGTGATGAAGCAGTGCTACATCATTAAGGGGACAGTCGAGGTCTTGAAGCTTATCCCTCATGTTGACCATGCCCATAATGTGCTCTCTAACACTGCCTTGCCCATTATACTTAGCCTTCACGAGTTGAGATAAGAGAGTGCTAGCATTGGCTTTGTCAGACCCCTTAGCATTCTTAGGCTCTTTGTCAAGAGCTCCCCTGATACAAGGGTTAATAGTCATGTTCATAATACTTAGGGCGACTCTGTCAGAATGCTCCCAGCGCTCTTTTTCTTTCTCGTAAGCAGCAGTGCTTGCAGCAAGGGTAGTATCCTCAGTCCCTTGTGACACTGCTGCAACAGGAGCAGGCATCCTCAGGGAATGATCCTTATCCATCGTCAGCAGAATGTAGCCAATCTCAATCTTTCACTTGATGAAGTTGTCCCCTCCCAACTGAGAAACACCATTGATATAACTCATGATGCTGGAGGGGGTGGCTTCTGTTCATAAAATAAAATTGAATCAGTAACGACAACAAAATAATGAATGTAATCAGCGTTGAACATTAAATAATCTTGAATAAACAATTTTGCATCACCGTTGGGCAGAAGCAAATAAACTTATCATTTCATGAATTAATTTTGCATCACTGTTGGGCAGAAATAAAATAAACTTAATGACTTAGCGTAATTAACGCAGCGGAAGACTTAATTTTGCATCACCGTTGGGCAGAAGCAAAATAAACTTAAATAAACTGAGCATCTTAATGACAATTAATTAAAATCAACATTGGTCCAAAATTAAATAAATGCTCAAAATAAAACTAAACAATTCTGAATAAAATTCACGTTGGTTTCGTCTAGTTAGAATAGCAACTCATAATTTTCTCAGTATATATCACCTCCAAAATGAATTTACTTAAAGCTAACGAGGGAGAAATACTGAAAAAATAAATCAGAAAATAAATAAAACTAAAATAAAAGGAAAAAAAGGAAGGGTCTTAAAGCTTACTGGGCCCTTGGCCCACAAACCGACGGGCGGGCCGCCTATTCGACCCAGCCACGCCCCCCTTCTCTCCCCACCCGTCTGGGCCTCGGGCCCGGCAGCCAACGAGCGGGCCGCCAAAGCGGCCCAGCTCAGGCGCCCGCCACCCCCACTCCCCCGGCGGCTCGATCTCAGCCGTTGGATCTCAAAAACCTAAATCCAACGGCCAGCCATTCTTTTCGGAGGTATAAAAGCCAGCGGCCGACACCAGAACCCTAACCCTAATGTCATTTGCTCCCTCTCCTCCACAGCAGCCTCATGGCGGCCGCCGGCCACTGCAGTGCCTGGCCGAGCGTTGGCACGGGGCCTCAGCGCCACCGTGCGACCTCGGTGCCCTCGCGCGCGCACCTCATGGCGACACCGCCGCCTTCCTCATGGCGTCGTCGCCGGCCGCTCACGGCGTGCCCGCAACCTCGCCGTTCGGTGGCGGTGCTCCACGACCGGCCCTTATGCCCCGCGTTCGCGGGAGCCTGGCAGCCGAAGCGCCACTGCCGGCCGGCGTCGTGCATGGCCGTCATCGGTCTTTAGCGCGGTCGCGCAAACTTATGTGGCCTTGGCGGCCTTAGCGCCGGGGCAAGTATGCCGACGCGGGGCCGTGGTGCCACTGCGCAGCCTCTGCGCCCCTTTGCGTGTGGTTCCTGATACGCGGCTTCGCGTGACGCAAGTGCGCCGCCGGTCCCGGCGTCTCATCGGCGGCCATGGAGCCGACGGCGCTTCCGCGGCTTACTTAGTCGTGATGCCATTTTTTTTTTGTGTCGTCGTGGGCGCCGAAGGCACCGTACGGTCTCATGGCTTAGCCACCACACGACGCCCGGAGTACGTTGAACTCTAGCGGAAACGGGCGCCGCCGTGCGGCTCTTATTTCTCATTCTTATGCCGATGCCTTCTAGGGTTTCTGATGGGTTTTTCCGGGTGGGTTCTAATGGATCTAATGCTTTTTTACGCATTTCTTATTCTATTCCCCTCGGATCTCTTTATTTCATGCGTGATCTCAACTTAGAACCGATAGATCTACACTAATCATGAACTAAAACATGTCACCGAGAAGGAAACACTTAAACCGAGAACTAAATATGAACAAGACCAACCAAGATCTAAAACATGGCTAGATCTATAGGGCTCACGAATAGGTGCTTAGGCGAAAGATACCAAATATTAGATAAAACATGGCTTAGAACTTAAACTTGACAGGATCTAACACATAAAATATGAGCACGACCTATAGAACAAGATGAACAATAAGAGGAAGTTTAGATCTCGACCGCCAGTCATCGTAGGAGCAGCTGAGAACGACATCTCAGCGGTGGTTGGTGTCGGGGACAAAGAGGGTGCATCCATAGTTGTTCCCGTAGATGTTCCCGACGTAGACGAAGTAGTCGATCTCGCCGGGTACCGTCGTCCTTCCGGCCTGTACCGGCACTGCCCGGTGTTGGACGGCAAGCGGAGGCGGTGGCCTTCAGGTAGCTCCAGCACCGCCGCAGATCGGGACGGCTGTAGTGGACGGCTAGGGTTTCTTAATCATTAGGTTAATCACAAAAATGTCGGGTCCCACTATTTAATATGGCGCTGAACGACCTGGGCCACAACCACTAGTGGGCTTGGGCCTCCGATCAAGACGCGTAACGGGCTTTGACTTATCCGTTTCTTCTCTTTTAGTTTCGGCCTTTTTGACCACCGAAAAAAAAAGTTCCAACAGTACAACCTACAGGCAGGCACCAGGAAGGGCATCGAATTCCTGCACGAGGAACTCGAGAGGACACGGGCCGCTCTCCGTGAGCTCGGCCAGGTGCCTTTGGAGGAGCTTAGCGAGCTGGTAAGGCTCTTGGCTTGTGACGTGAGGGAGGTCTCCTACGACATGGAGGACATCGTCGACACCTTCATGGTGCGGGTGCAGGGTGCTGGACCCCCGAGCAAAAGGAGCGCCAAAAGATTCATCAAGAAGATGACCAGTATGGTCACTAAGGCCAAGGTCCGCCGTGACGTCGCCAAAGAGATCCAAGGCATCAAGGAGCGTGTCAGGGAGGTGGCTGATCGGCGTGACAGGTTAGATACCTAGGGATCTATATACCTGCCTCGCTCTATTCTCTTTTGACTGTCATATTTCACCTTAACATAATGACAAAAAAAGAATCTTGTTTATTATCATCTACTTAATGCAAACAAGACTTTCATAGTTAGTCCTTCAATGCATTTGTGATGACTCATCACGTTGCTAATATTATGTATTGTTGCGGCCCATATCAATAGCAAATAGGACTATTATTTATGAAAATCTGACTTTTGGAAATATACCTTTGAAAAGAGAATGGAGGAAGTAATATTTTTTAATTAATTTGTTTCCTCCCTTAATAATGGCATACAAAATGACCGTTGTCTTGTTGCATTGGTTTAATTTGGAATTTGTTTCCTCGACCTGCAGGTTCAAGCTTGATGCTATTGTTACTACAGCCAAGAAGACCCCTGTTGACCCTCGCATAACATCACTGTATGCCAAGGTGATTGAGCCGGTGGGCATTGGTGAGGCAAAGGAAGAAGTAATCGCGAGGTTGGCAAAGGGATACAATGCTGACAAGAAGGAAAGGATAGTAGTCTCTATTGCTGGTTTTGGAGGACTAGGCAAGACGACACTTGCAAAAGCAGTGTATGATGAGATCAAAAAAGATTTTTGTTGCACTGCTTTTGTTTCGGTGTCTCGCAGTCCTGACACACAGAAACTTCTCAAGGACATGCTGTATCAACTTGACAAGGAAAAGTTCAAGGACATTCATAGCACAATGTTGGATGAGAGGCTTCTCATTGATGAAGCCATCAAATTCCTCAAGAACAAGAAGTACGTTCCTGCCATCTCATCATGTGTATATGCCCATTTTTTCCCTTTATTTACTTTCGGTAGCTGCAGTTCATTATGCATACACCATATATATTTTAGACAGGTGCACAGTGCAATCAACATTAATGTTGTAGAACATCTCATCCTGCTTGGTGCTTTTAGGGTATTTTGTTTTTTTGGCAATGCCATGTCATGTGATATACAAGCATATATTAAGGCTATTGATATGGGTAATATAGTTAAACGAATCATATGTACTTTAGGCTATTTGCTTCTAATTCGTAATTGCATGGTGGGTAATTTAGAGACATATTGTGTCCAATTTTTATTGTTGGCAATGAGTATATTAAAATATACCAAATTGGGGGTCAAATGTTTTTCTTTTTCTATGATAATTTATAGGATATACTTGTTTTTCTAGTGCGTCCCATGAGAATTAGCAGAAAGACAAAAGGGCCTTTTGAGTAGTTATGTTCATCAATTTTCTTATGTAACGGTAGTCGCTTTTCTATGCAGAACCCTAAATGCTTGGCATTTTGAAATAGCCCCCTATATATATTTCTTCGCTTGGCTAGCACATGCTTTTACTTATATTGAAAATTATTACCACTGGAATAGCTATACTTATATATATATACTTTATCTCTTGCCATACACATAGGTACCTCATTGTTATTGATGATATATGGGACAAAGAACCATGGGATAAAGTCATAGGTCTTTCTCTGATTGAGAATAATATGAGAAGTAGAATAATCACAACCACCCGCATTATTGATGTTGCTGAGCATGTCGGCGGCTGCTACAGGCTCAAATCACTTTCTGATAAGAGCTCTGAAATGTTATTCTATGGAAGGATATTTGGCTCACAAGATAAATATCCTAGGCAGTTTTCTGAAGTATCTAAAAAGATTCTAAAGAAATGTGGAGGTGTCCCATTAGCTATGGTCACCACATCTAGTTTGCTTGCTAATAAATCAGAGAACATAAAAGTGTGGGAGGATGTGTGTGACTCAATTGGTTCGGGACTTGGGAGGAATAATCCTGGTATGAATGATATGAGGAAGATATTGTTGCTCAGCTATTATAATCTACTTTCTCATCTGAAGACATGTTTATTATACCTAAGCATATTTCCGGAAGACTATAAGATTAGCAAGGACAGGTTGATATGGAGGTGGATAGCTGAAGGTTTTGTCCAGCAAGGCCAACAAGCAGCCCGAGATCAAATTAGTTTCCTTGAGATTGGAGAGAATTACTTCGATGAGCTTCTAAATAGAAGCCTGATCCAGCCCGCGGATATGGATGGGATGGAAGGTATACCTAAGGCTTGCTGTTTGCATGATTTAGTGCTTGATCTCCTTATTAACTTGTCAGTAGAAGAATGTTTCATCACCACTGTCTTAGGTGATGGGATGGAAAGCAAGGTTCGGTGGTTATCTCTGCATAGTAGTAATACTACTTGGCCTACCATGAAGATGCCAAAACTGAGGTCCCTTACCATCTTCAGACCTTATGATGTAGCAATTGTTCTGACCCATTTATGTTATCGTCTTTTGCGGGTACTGGATCTACAAGGCTGCAGACTTAAGGGGCTTGCAAGCCTTGGGTGTCTTATTGGGAGCTTATCTCACCTACGGTATCTTGGTGCACCACGTACCACTTTATATTATGGACATGTTGATAAGCTCCCAGTAGAGATAGGGAAGCTACGGTTTCTGCAGACGCTGGATATATCTGAAACTGAAGTAAAAGAAGTGCCATCTAGTGTCATTGCAGGTCTAGGACAATTGATGTGCCTGCGATATGTTCGGCATGAAGCTGCCAGTTGGGTTGAAGAACCTAACCTCCCTTGAAGTGCTAGAGTCAGCATATGTAGCGTCAGAGTGCATCGCTGAAGAGCTAAGCCATCTGACCAAACTGAGGATACTTCAGGTCGGAGTCCATCGGTTGCCTCCTCTTGTGGAATCCCTAGGCAAACTAGCCAAATTGAGTCTCTAGAAATTCGTACTTTTGGAAATGATCTGGACGGCCCATTGGAGAAGCCACTAGGCAACTGTGCCGGCTTCGTATTAAGTCAACCAAGCTTCTGCCGACATGGATTAAACCTGCATCGCTCCCCGGACTCTCCTGCCTGGACATAAAGGTGTGCTACGAGCGAAGGGAGGACATCCAAGTCCTCAGCACGCTGCCGTTGCTCCGTGATCTCATATTTGAAGTGTCGTTACCATCCAAGCAAGAAGAAGAAGCGCCACTGGAAAGGTGTGTGGTTGGGCCTGATGCATTTCCACGAGCGGTAAGGTGTGAGTTTGATATATACACAGGCCTGGTCCCATCAATGTTCCCACGAGGCGCTATGCCCATGCTCGAAGACTTGACTTTCTGTATGGGACGGAAGAAGTTCTTGATGAGGAGAGGATGTATTAGCGTTGATGACCTGGGCCTTGGCCACCTCCCGTCCCTTCGGAGGGTGGTTGCTCTTGGCCCTGAAGATTTCTATTATGATGATGAAGCCATAAATTTGATCAGCAGGAGCGTGGGAGAGAAGCTTGAGCACGAGGCGGCTGTCCACCCCAACCATCCGAGCATTCGTTGGAGGTATATACATACTCTTAGCTTGTTCATCAGTTATTTCCCTAGCTTAATTAATTTGTTAATCTGATATAATACTGTACTATATACATTCATGCTAATTAGACTATATACAATAATGCATGCGTACAGACGAAAGAGAGCGAATTGAAGGCCGGCGGCCAACTGCTGGTGCGCACAGGCTACATATTATTTGGTGCAGGGTCCGGCCGGGGCAACAGCGACTACATACCACCAAATCACCTTAGGCCTCCTCCAACGGCCTTGACGATATCTCGGCCGCTGGAGTGAGAGCTGAAAGTATTAAACAAAACAAAAACGAGTTTCCCTTCTTCTCGATTTGTACGCGGGCCTCTCACAGCACTCCGGTAAACATTCCATCAGCTAGCGACTAAAGAAAATTTTGATGTTTCTCACTCCACCACGTCAGCTCAGGCCTGGCGACGCCGCCAGCCGGTGGACACGGCCTTATGCATGCCCAGCGTGAGTGCCTACTGCTAACTTTACACTAGCTATAGCATTGTAGAGTGCCTGCTGCATGCCAATTCGAATTAATGTTGTGGAGGATAAATAAATTCAGTTATTTGTTTGAACCATGGTTGATGAGGTGGACTTGAACCACCGGTACAGTGTGGCTACTAAAAGCCATTGCAGAGAAAACTCTGTACATATATGGTAATCTAACAATAAACATTGCAGACATAATCTGTGATTGTTAAGTCTAGTAACTCATTTATTTCTATTTTACCCTTGTGCTTAGCCACAGCCTATATATGTATCCCTACTGCCCATTGGGCCTCTTTGAGTTGAATGAAAAATCCAATTAAACCAACAATTAGTATCAGATCTAGGGTTTCATTTCTCTCCATAATCCCCTCTTCTCTCTCCTCTCTCCCTACCACTGCCCGGCGGCGCCGTCCTCCACCCCGAGCTCCCTCCACCCCGGCGGCTCCCACCACCCGTGGGCCACCCCTCCCGACCTCCCTCGCTCCGCGCGGCGTGTTGCCGGCGCGGATCCGGGCTGCGGCGGGCGGCGCAGGCGGCGGCACGAGCCCAAGGCGCGGCGGCGTGCACGGACGCGAGGCGACCTCGTGGCTAGGCGGCGTGCTCGCGGGCGGCCAGGAGGCCGAGGCGCGGGCAGCGGCGGCGCGCAAGCAGCAAGAGCGGCCAGCGGCGCACACGGGCGTGCGCGGAGCAGGAGCAGAGGCGTGTGTATGGTGGGCCCAGGGACTCGTGCACGCGTGCAGGAGGAGGAGGGGAGCATCAGGACCTCCGGCATCGGCTTCGTTCCCCGATCTTCCTCACCTCACATGGCCGGCTCAAGCAGAGCTGCCGACGGCGCAGGTGCGGGTGGCGCAGGCCTGGCAAGTGGTGCGGATGTGGTGCCCCGCGCCGCCAGCAAACGACGCATCACCAGCGCGCGCAGCCTCGATGATAGAGTGGAGATCGTACCGATGGAAATCTCCTCGGGGTGACCCGATTTTCACGACAGTAGGTTCACAATCACAAGATAAATTGCTGCAAACAGTGGGGATAACTAGCTTTATACCTGACCAAGATTGGATGCGATCAAGCGGGGGAGAGAGGCACCGAAAACCACGAGGACTTCGACTCGATCTCCAAACGTCCGCCGAACCACAAGCCGGAACTAATCCACACACAAGCCGGAACTAATCCACACAAAATGGTACAGCCGTACTGAAAATCGTAGAGCACGAAGTTGCGGATCCCAGAGGGATCTCTTCACAAGTCCAAGAAAAACAAGAAAGAACAAGGGGTGTGCAAGGCACTCAGCAGCTCGGCTGCAAAACCATACAGGTTATGTGTTCATTCAAATGATTAAAGATTGTCTTTTGCATCAGTACATAGGGGTATTTATACTAGTAACAAATATCTAAGATAAGTATGAACTGAACTCTCCACGTTGGGAAGGTGGAAGGTCTAGGAGGTAAGTTGACGCTATTTTCTTGTCATTTCTAAGCTCTTTTGTTACATTAGTGGCTCAAATGGACCTCTCTTTGCCTCTAACTAGATCTAGATCTCCATGGTGTGGATTAGCCATTTAAGATACTATTTGGCTCAATCTTTTGGATGAAGTTGTGCTATTTTAGTAGGAGAACAAGATTATGTACTTATTTAGACTAGATCCATAGTTTTTAGCCTCATTCTTAAGTAAATAATGCCCTAGATCTATGGAGGAGAGAGAAGAAGATTTATTTTTTCCTTTTTTTGAAAGATGCATGTTAGATATTTTTTTCCCAACATTTTGTTGTAAAATGATATGTTGAATTTTCTATTATTTTTATTTAGTACAAGTTAAATTGACTTTTTCCCACACCATTGCATATATAGAAGTATATATTTATATCAATTTAGGGCTCCACTTCTTCACACACATGCATGTTAGATTTTTTTCCCCCAAAATTTAGTGGTATAATAATATGTTTGGTTTTGATTTTTTTTATTTAGTACTAGTTAAAATGACTTTTTCCCCAATATGGTTGGTTCTGATTTGAGTCCATCCATTTAAATTATTTGTTGCTGTTCAGAGATGGATAGAACATGGATGTACAATGCAAAAAGGACGAACGCCTATTTCCGTGGAGAGCTCAATAAACTCATTCAAGTTGCGGAGAAGCATGCAAGAAATGAGAAGACACGGTTGATGCATTGCCCATGCAATGCCTGCAAGAATTTGAAAGTATTCAGCGACCCAACTACAATCAGATCGCATGTGATGGTGAGTGATTTTGTTAAGAACTACACGATCTGGAAGAAACATGACGAGACGGATGCTCCCCCTCTGACGAATAATCCACTGGATGACATCATAGAAGACGATGAGTTTCACAAAATGTTTCATTCTGATTATGATGGTGGTGGAGATGATGATGGTGTCGGCGATGATGATGGGGTTGATGATGATGGTAGGGTTGGTGGGTTCCAAGATGATGATGTCGACGGTCCCATGGATGGTGATAGTAGTGGAGATGAACTTGACGACGGTGATTTTCTCAGCCAGTTGTTACGCCACACCAAAGCGGAGCTATTGGTTGGTAGTGCTAGGGGGTTAGTAAACTTCGAGACGGTGAGAAAATTAGTAGAGAAAAATATATATGAGCGATCGAAGGGATGCCCGAAACACTGAACCGTGCTTTGTTTCATACTTAAGCTGTTGACTCTGAAGGCTAAGCATGGTTGGTCAGATGGTAGTTTTAACGACCTGCTGCGTATCTTGGCTTGGTTGCTTCCAAAGCCAAATAAAGTGCCAGCAAACACATATCGAGCAAAGAAGCTTGTCAGTCCGTTCACGATGGGTGTTGAAAGAATTCATGCATGTCCAAATCATCGTATTTTGTATCGTGGGGATACTTTCAAAGACTTGGATAAATGCCCTATATGTTCTGCAAGTCGGTACAAAAACAATGCGAGTTACTGTGGTGGCGACAATGAAGGTCCATCCGGATGGAATAAAAGGAAGGGGAAGGGTGTTGCCTCTGTTGAACAAGACGACGTCGCTACTTTAAGCATTTCGGAGAAGCAGAGCAAAATTCCTGCCATGGTTATGTGGTACCTCCCAGTTTTCGATCGTTTGAGGCGATTCTTCTCAAACCTAAAGGATGCTGAAATGATGCAATGGTGGGACTCAGATAAGTGCAAGAAGGGTGACGGAAAGCTCCGACATCCAGCTGATGCTCGGCAGTGGAAGAAATTCGATGAGAAGTACTATCTGGAATTTGGAAAGGATCCGAGGAATGTTCGGTTCGCGTTGAGTACGGATGGAATGAATCCATTTGGTGAAAGAAGCAGCTCCCACAGCACATGGCCAGTGATATTGATGATGTACAACCTGCCTATATGGCTATGCCAGAAGAGAAAGTATCTTTTGCTATCCATCCTTATACAGGGCCCCAAGCATCCTAGCATCGATATAGATGTTTTTCTTGAGCCTCTGATGCAGGAGATGGAAATTTTATGGAAGGAAGGTATCAATATCTTTGATGGTTTTACACGGCAGCCCTTTAACCTTAGAGCCATTATATTCCTCAACATCCATGATTACCGGGCATTATTTGTCCTATCAGGATAGATCAAAGGTAGGATGGGATGCACGGTGTGCGTGGATGGCACCGTATCATCTTTCCTGGAAGGATCTCGAAAGGTAGTTTACCTTGGGTACAGACGCTTCTTGATGGAAGGACATAGGTACCGAAGTAAGAAGTTCTATAATTTTTTTGATGGTAGAACTGAATTACATTCTGCTCCAGTAAAACGAGATGGCCACTATGTTTTAGAGATGGTACGATGCATCCAGGTCACTTATGGGAAGAAGAAGAAAGATGGGAAGAAGAGAAAGAGAGATAAGGCACCTATCGATGGCGTACCATTCAAGAAACAGTCCATCTTCTACAAATACTTACCGTATTGGGCGGATCTTGAGGTCCGCCATGCAATCGATGGTATGCACCTGAAGAAGAATGTGTTTGGTAACACAATCGGGCTCCTACTGGAGACATCAACCAAGACAAAGGATACCTTGAAGTCGTGCCAGGACTTGGTAGCCATGAAGATAAGACAAGATCTTCACCCTGTTGATAAAGGGAACGACAGATATGAACTTCCCCCGACTAGCTACAACTTGACAATGTGCGAGAGCTTGAGAGGGATCAGAGTCCCGAGTCGTTTCACGTCCAACATAAGGAAACTAGTCTCGATGAAAGATCTCTCACTATGCGGCTATAACTGTCATGATTGTCATGTGTTGCTGACGGTGTTCCTCCCGATTGCAATCAGAGCGATCAAACCAGTATATGTAAAGATGGTAATCACTCGGTTGTGTTACTTCTTCAATAGGATTTCATAAAAGGTGATCGACAAAGATGAGTTGCTGGATCTTCAAGAGCTCATTGGGGAGACTATGGCGCAGCTCGAGATGTGCTTCCCTCCGGGATTTTTTGATATAACAGAACATCTAATGATTCATATGGTGGATCAGATACGGGCACTTGGTCCACTTTACCTACACGAAATGTGGACGTATGAGCATTTCATGT
This sequence comes from Panicum miliaceum, assembly GCA_032594955.1. Taxonomy (NCBI): domain Eukaryota; kingdom Viridiplantae; phylum Streptophyta; class Magnoliopsida; order Poales; family Poaceae; genus Panicum; species Panicum miliaceum. The sequence goes on along the minus strand of CM064060.1, from coordinate 13,094,732 downwards.
CCATTCTCAACCGACACGTACTGAATCGTGCTCATCCTAAGGGGTCCATGATAGAGGGATATAGTACTGAGGAAGTCATCGAGTCTTTCCTAAGTTACATAAAGGATAATGTGTCCCTTGGTTTGCCTATTCCACGCTTTTTGGGGTGGTTGCAAGGTCTAGGCACAGTTGGGAGGAAAACCTTCATCGACAAGGATTTCAAAGGTGTGCAACAGACACATTTTAGCATATTGCAGCATCTCACGATAATGACACCTTTAGTCAATGAACACTTGAGCATGATTCGTGCAGGAAGTAATGGCCACTCTGATGATTGGATCATGAGAGAGCACAAGCGTCGATTGACTGCATGGTTGAAGGACCTGGATCTACCAGATGGGGAGACCGTGGATGAGCAAACGATCAAAAGTTTGGCAGCTGGCCCCTCTAGCCAGGTCACATCATGGCAAGGGTATGATATTAATGGATATCTATTCTATACAACCGCAAAGGACAAGAAGACCATATCTCAGAATAGTGGTGTTCGTATTGAGGCTTTGGATGAGAGAACAGGGCAAAGTACAACATATTATGGTGTCATAGATGATATATGGGAAGTGCACTATGGAGTCCGCAAACTGAACTAGCAAAGAGCAACATGCATAGAGTCTGCCTTGGGCCAGGTGGGTACCAAAAGAAGGTCGGCCAGTGGCGGCGTGAAAGAGAGGCGGCAATAGCTGCCGGGCTGCCCGACCCTTATGAAGGCTTGGACGAACGTGCCTGGCGGTGGTGTCAAGCCTGGAAGCCAACGATAGTTGATGGAAAACCAAAGTTTGATCAACCCAAGACCGAAGAGGTGGCAGAAAAGATGTTATAACTTGTCGAGCTTCAGAAACAAGGAAAGTTCATACCCCAAAGGGAGAATGATGCGCTCAGTACAGCCATTGGGTCCAAAGAGTATGGAGGCCACGTCAGAGGCCTGTCCTCTAAGCTGAGCATCAAGGATGGGTTCGAGAAGGACCAGGCTAGGTACAGGAGCCATGACCGCTATAAAGATGAAATCATGGCTGCAGCAGAGAATGCCATGCATCCAAAGTTTAAGGATTTGTTCATGTCAACACTTGCGGAGCAGCAGCAGTCGGGGCTACTTTTGATCACCCCGTCGCAAGAGGTTCTGCAGCAACAGATGGTGACCATACCCCCTCCAGTACTTAACCAAGGGAGTACCTGTGCTCAGAGCAGTGTCGCCTCGACCACAGCACAGCCATACCCGGTGGATACCATAACGAGTATTACTCCATGCTTGTTGCTCTATCCGGTCGGAAGAGTTGGAAAGACAAAGGAAGTTGCCAAGGCCCAGGTGCATCCGGCTAGGGGTATATTTGAGGGAAAACCGATCCCTCCCCTATATGCATGTGTACAAGTGGAGCAACTATTGAAATCAAGCTACGAGGGTAACGAGATAGACATCTGCACTGCAGATGGAAAGAGTTGCCTTGGAGAATGTGTCGGCAGCATCATTCTATGGCATAAATGAGATATCTTACTGGTTGGTCAGCTATCTTTGGTTGCTCCGAACTTTATCTCGCCAGTACGACAACAATAAGAGCAGGGGGCAGCACCAGAGCATTCACTAGCGGCCCTACCGTCACCTCAGGCAGGGCCACGAGATGCATCACCAGCGGCTGCAGTCTCACGAGAGCCATCACCTCAGTCAGGGCCATCACCAGCGCCCCCGGTATCATGAGAGCCATCACCAACGGCCTCGCGATCACCACCACCACAACAGCCATCCCCACAGGTCCCGGTATCACCACCACCACGAGAGCCAACCCCACAGGCCCCGGTATCACCACCACCGGCCCGATCACGAGAGCGTACTCCACCGGCCCCTGCTCCGCTGGCCCCATCACTGGTGTTGCCTCGAGTGTTGCGGTCTTACCAAAAGGACAAAGAAGGATCAGAAATTGTGAATAGATGGCACGCCGCAAACAAGAAGTCTGATGAAAAGGCTAAGAAGGCTATGTCAAAGTATAATCCAGCAGATTCTAGTGCCAGCAGACGGTTGGGCTTTTCTACGCCCCGCACTGACACTGAATTCAAAAAGGTCATTGCGGTTGATGACCTTCCACACTTAGACAATGCTCCTTTAAAGTATGAGTATGGAAAAGACTTGCTATCGGACTGGGCACTAAGGGAATGTCCACCTTTTATGCAGAAGTTTCATAGTTGGTACAAGAGAGCGTGTAGACTTGGGCTCAACTCCATATGTGCTCCGCACCATCCAGATGTATTCGGACTTAAGGGGGACCAAATCTTTGATATCACGTTCGATTTTGTAGACATCCAACACATGTTTCACCTCAAAGAACTTGGTGTTGAAATGATTCGACTCTGGTGCATGTAAGTGCCTCATCAATACTTAATTTGATTTATATTACGGCGTAAAGTTTTGTATATGCATAAATATTTAATTATCATACATTATATTCTACAGGATGCAAACTCAAGAGGCCATTATTTTAAAGAAAAAGGTCTGGTACCTTGATCTAGTAGCGATTTGCGAGTCCAGGCACGCCGGGCCAAAATGGATGAAGGATGACGATGACTTCCTAAAGAATTTTGCAACGTGCAAGGAAAAACAGAAGGAACAAAAAAGATTTCACAAAGAGACCATAAAAAAGGTTGCGGCCTACATATCGCTTATGATGACAAAATGGGAAGAGATGGATTGCATATATGCGCCATACGACATCCAGTAAGTCTAATATCAATCATTTGATATAATAAACCATTGCTCTGATCCAAGCGTACAAATCCTATATAATATTTTTTTGTAGGAATCACTGGATTGCGTTCGTACTTCATCCAAAGCTTGGAAAAATCCCCGGATTGGACTCCTTGGATTGGCCAAAGAAGAGATACGAAGAATTCACAAATATTCTACGACTGTGAGTGCATTTCTTATCTTCCTTATGTACATCATGCTAATTTCTCCACAGAAGTATACATATATAAATTATTAACTTACTATTTCTTTCTATTTAAAATAGGGCTTACCGGTACTACATTCATAAAGGTGGAGCTCATCCCGCCGACCAAACAGAGGAAATGACTATGCGCACAAACTTCCCGTGCCACAAGCAATCTTTCGGTTCCGTGTACTGTGGCTACTACATGTGCGAGCATATGCGGGTGCAAGGGAGATACACTACTGATCCCGAATGTGTAAGGGCCTACTCTTTATTAGGGATATAGATGCATATATGTATATTATCTTTTACTGTAACTAACACTTGCTTAATTTTTCTATGGCATCAATAATTGTAGATTCACCCGCCAAAGCACGATCACATGCTCCACGAGAAACAACTTCTAGATGTAGTCGACGATTTGTGCCGTTTCATTGTGCATGAAAGAGGGGCAAATTCTTTCATGAAGCACATGAATTAGCAATGGATGATAAATACATTGGACTTCGTGAGTGGCACAATCAAGAGCATCGTGTTGCCTCTAGTAGCGTTTGTAGGGAATAAGGGAAAACATGTATTCAATGTGCACTTTAATGATGTACTCTAATGATGTATTATTTCCATATAATTTAATTTTGTATGCATAAGTATTTTATCAAATTTATTCCACGTTTCGATCGCGAAATAGCTTGATAGATCAAAATTGGCGGGAATCCAAATCCAAATCTAAATTTTTAAAAATAGCGGGAAACAGAACCGGATATTTCAAATTCAAATCGGTGAATCTTTTGGCGGGCTGGGAATCCATTTTCAGGGGCGGACCAGACCCTCACCCGCCCCTGGAAAACGATTTGTAAGGGTGACCCGCCCCTACAAATTATTTTCCTCGGGCGGGTGAGGGCTGGGACCGCCCCTGAAAATGAGTTTTCAGGGGCGGGTACCACCCGCCCCTACAAACATCGATTTTTAGCAGCAAAAATTAGGGGCGGGTGACGCACCCTACAAATGTGTTTTTACCCGTCCCTACAAACCGTTTTCGTAGTAGTGTATCCCAAACACAACCATCATAGCTACTTCTGTAATTGTATGGCCCATCTGGATAGAAGTACTCAGGCACCAACAGACAACTGGCAACCAGTTAAGAGGAACTGCCCACCATTTGATGCGCGTTAGGAACTGAACAATGAACCATTCATCAGAACATAGTTTTAAGGGCTTTGGATGCTACACACAGTACAATAAATAGAATATATTCACCTCCAATACATCATTTTCAAAAAATTGTGGCCCTTGCTAACAATCGACTGGTGAACCCATTGCTGATACTGCTCATCTAGATGGCCAACCTGAAATTTTCAGAAAAGTAATTAAAAAACAATCGTCAAAGACCTGCATTTTCATATTCTCCCAGGCATCAAATCACCAATTAAAAAACTGGCTATTTGGGAAAGAATGACAACTGTAAATTGTGCATATTCATATCATGGAAATTAACTGAATCACCATTTTCAGCCATGTAAATAATTGCAAAAATCTAGTATGTATTTTGTACATCTAAGTGAGAAACACATAATAGACATCAAAAATTATACTAACCAAGTAAAACTTGTAAAAACCGGACTCTTGGTTACATCATATGTAGCTATGTACTCTAGGCAGCCGACTAGAGATTATATGTTTCATCGGAAACCCATCAAATGTGTATCGTTGTTGGTGGTGCATAAAAAAGCATGTGTGTATATAAAGAAAGGATTGCAGTAAAAAACAAGTTTCATAATTGTAACATGACAGAGACCAAATTTCCATTCAAATAAAAAGGAAGGTAGAGTTACGTTACCTGGAATACAAGAGGCTTGTCCAAATCCACTGTAAAGGCTGCTGCAACCATTTTCTTAGAACAATGATGGCTGTGGTAATGAAAAGTTAAAGCATAAGGGCATTGCATTCAGAATTCAAGAAATTTGGATAAAAAAGTAACAGGAAACATGTTAGAGCCCAACTGCCCAAGAACCTGACAAGTGAAACTAGTGCCAGCTACATTAGTAGTGGGTAACTTTGTCCTAATTTGGCAATGTAATTGACCCTGAAGTGGTTCCAGAGCACCATATCTCCACATCCATTCCATGATTTGGACACACGAAGCACATACCATGCCCAATGTTTAACTAGTTTAGTAAGGTTCTTGGCCCACTACTGGTTAAACAAACAGCACGTACTACTAGAAAAACCCCCCCTTAGATAAGTTGTAGTAGTAACACCACTTCAAAGCGTCTCTACCGCCGCTCGTAATTATATTTCGTGTAACGTTTCCAAGAACATGTCAAATTATCACGATATTAAACACGCTTATAGCGTCAATAGTGTTGTAAAGACATTTCTTAACATGCTATTTGAAATCGTCTCAAAATGACACGGAGTTAGACACACTTCTAAGCATCATTAATCTATAAACACATTGTAAAGTGTATCAAACATTTGTCTATATTCATGTAAAGATGCTTTTTGATATAATTGTAAAAACATATCAAATTGATACAAATTTAGACATATTTTCAAACATAAGTAGCACGTAGACACGTCATAAAGCGTATCAAATAACTTTAGGCGTTTTTGAGTCGAAAAAACCGACAAAAAAATCAGAAAAAGCATCATTAATCTATAAACACATTGTAAAGTGTATCAAACATTTGTCTATATTCATGTAAAGATGCTTTTTGATATAATTGTAAAAACATATCAAATTGATACAAATTTAGACATATTTTCAAACATAAGTAGCACGTAGACACGTCATAAAGCGTATCAAATAACTTTAGGCGTTTTTGAGTCGAAAAAACCGACAAAAAAATCAGAAAAAACAAACGAAAAAAAGAGTACACATATACCTGGGAATTGAACCTAAGACCCATGACTACCCAAGTAAAAGGTCTACCACTACACCACAAGTCCTTTTGAGTTTGCTTTTGGGGTTGCACTTTATTTAATGATGTGCAGCGGAGCTAAAATGGTAAAAAGATTTTGGACTTTCCATCAAGCTATGTCTTGGTTTGTTCATGTTCTCGGTATTTAGACCTTTTATACTATTTTGAGGTAAATGTTTTAAGATAAATGGAAAAAAGTCGAGCATTAAGTGCTCGAAATGACATTCGAACGAGTGGGCCTTACCTTCACCAAGTTTGACATTGGACCACTAAGCTACATGCGTGTTTTGTTTTTTGGGACAGAAGAAAGATAAATAAATAGTTTAAGTTCGGTCAGCTGATTAAATGAAGAACACATGTTGATCTTTTTCTTTTTAATCTAAAATTAAAACTTATATATAGTATTTCTCTGTCATAAAGAATCCAAATTTGATGGTTATTTTTTTTCAAATTTTCTAAAATCAAGATCTTTCATTCAATGGCTTCTGTTTGTATAGAAATTGTTATTTCTCAAAAAAAATTATATATCTTGTTTTCTTCCAACTAAGTACAAATAGAAAATCAATTTTTAGCATAATAATTGCTAATGTAACTTTATTTTTCCTAATACTAAGGTAAATATAAGGTCGTGTCCAAATTTGAGGAGCATATAAGTTTGAAAATGTTCGGAGATATGAAAACTGCAATGTTTGAGTTTAAGTATATGAAACTATATAAGAGATGTGTCCTATTTATGAAAATGTATACTCCAACTTTTGTTAAATCTTATGAAACTTTTATGACAAGCTCATACATTCATAAAATGATTCTATCTGAATTTACAAAAGTTTTGGATAAGATTTATGTATTATTATTATTATTATTTTATATTAACATTGCAAGTAGAACTTTGAATTATTTTTAGCAAACATTTGAAATTTTCATCGGTTTTCAAGATATGAGCTATAATAATACAAAGACACTTAAAATAAAATTTTGAGGAAATTTTAAAATATTATTTGAGATACATAGAGTTCAAATTTTAATTACTTTCAATAAACTTGCAAAAACTTATTTAAATTTTTAGAAATAGTAAATATGAAATAAAATTATTGAAACTTCTACAAGACTACTTGTATGTAGTCTATTACATATACAAAATGAGTTGACGTATACAAGATAATTATTTTTGTACATTACTTCACAATTGTGCAATAATAAAATGAAAAAAGAAAAAAAATATTAAGCAAACCAGGCCCATTTCAGCCTAAATGGTCTAACTATTTTGACCGTACATCCCCGATCCAACGACTCTAATCACACTCCCATGGTGTATAAGCAGCAGAAACCCTAGCTCCTCCTCCCCACACTCATATCCCCTCCCATCGCAGCTCCCTCCTTCCCCGTCCACATCGCCGCCCCTCCCTCCCCGCGCGATCTCCTCAAGCCGCGCCGCTCCCATCCCCTCCCCGCGCGCGCTGGCCGCTCCCCTCCACAGCTCTCCATGAACTAGGGCCGGAGGACCCGGGGTTCGTGCATCCAGCCACGGTGGGACGCGGCGGCGTGGAGCTCCCGGGGGGGCCCAGCTCGCGGAGCTCCGGCGCAGGCCGGGGGCGGGCCCAGGCTTCGCGTCCTCCCCCGCCACCCGCTGCTTGCAGCTTGGACGACGCCGCCGCCACAGCAACGACGGGTGCGGTCGGATCTGTTGCCCTTATTCGCCGCGGCTCCTGCGGCGACGTCCTGGGCGGAGCCCCCTTCCATGGCTACGGCGCGCGAGGGTCCTCTCTTGCTGGACGACGACGCTGGTGCGCGTCCGCCCTCCGATCCAGTCAGACGACGACAGCTTGTGCAGGTCCTTCCATCCTCCTCATCCACTCCTTCCGTTTTAGCCATTTACCAGATCCTAATTTTTTGTTGCTACCCTATTGAAACAATCGTCCTAGTTGTTTTAGTGAACATCCACATTGCTTTCTGAATATTGTCATATAAATTAACTGAATCTAATTGCTTGGCACAGCTTGGTGGAGCTCTGTGTACTGTCTATAACATTCTAAAAGCAGGAGGCTGACATGTCGAAGTGGTCATGGGCAAGAGCTTGAGTTTCCATGGTATATTCCAGATCTGAATTTTTTTTATCCTTGTATGCCAACTCTGAATGTCTATTGCATGAAAGCATGCTTCCCTAAGTAGCTGTAATTGCAGTAGCTTAATCTTTGTGTGCATGCTTGTGACTCGAGCTTCTAGAGCGATAACATGTTTCTGCACTGAAGTAGTATTTGAAGAATAAGTAGTTATCTTTCTTCTTTACTGCAGCATTGTGTTTTGTACACAGTGCTACATGTTTTTCTAGGCCTTTGTCAAATATAGAATCTGATGATATATGTCTATAGCCAAGCAAAGAGAGGGCATATGAATATCTGTAGGTCCATATGTATCCATGGCAAAGTTTGACCGTATCAATTTGACATTTTTGGATCGACCTGAACTTGTAGATCAGACAGCAGTTTGGTAGAAGACTACGTTCTACCTGGTATAGCCGGCGCCTCAGAGATGGCATGATGCAGGTCGAAATTGATGCCCCTGATATGCTTGTTCCACAAAGCATATGATACAATGACTCCATCATTCAGGGGTGCTCATACCGGTGAGTTATCCTCCTTAATGTCAGATGTGGTTGATTGCTTTTACTAATCTTTCTTTCTGTCTGGGTGCTCATACTGGACCATTTGTTAAACTACTTAATGAAAGTAACACATAGATGTAGTTTCCCCTTGCAAACTGTATGTAGTCTGTATGTTGACACTGATTTTGTTCTGTTGTGTTATTTTATATGATTTACTTGGATTGCGCTGCTGTACTGAACTCCATCATGCTCATGCTATTTCGATTGAAGAGTTTGCCACTAACTAAACTTTCTTTGGTTGACATAGCTTAGTTTACTGATGCGCAGCTTGCTTCATGTTGCAGTCAGGTTTAGCAGCAATTATCTACAACAATTTACAAACTCAATTATGTAATTTTATCACTCTATTTTTCTAGTGACTTGTAATGACATGAATGTCTGAAATTATAATGATTTGATAATCTGAACCAGTGCTTATCTTATGCTTTGAACTAGTGATGTTGTGGCTACAGTGAACATGCAAGCCTATAACGTAGCCTACATATTCTAAAATGTTCTAAAAATTGATCCTTGTATGCTCTAAAATCTGAATGAATGAATCTGTTTTTCTACAGAATTTGAAGATTGAGAAGATCAAGCTATGAGGGCAAAGAGGAGGAAGAAGGCCCAAAGAAAGATAGTTTTTTGAAGTTACAGTAAAAAATTTAGAAATAGTGTATGATATTGCCACTTTGTCGATTATTTTTAATTTTTATGAACGCACTTGTGTCGACCTGGTAATATTGTATGGACCTCATTGTTATTGAATTACGAAGTTTCCTATTTTAAGATACCTGCAGTGCCATGGATCATTTTTTCTATTTTTAACAGTAATAGATTAGGAATGAAAAATATAAATGCAAATAAAATAATTATAACACAGTCACCCACCATGTCACTAGCCACGGTGTCCAACGTGGAAGATACTAAATCGTGTCGTGGAAGATACGTCGTAAAAATGTATCAACTAAATCGTCTCTACGTTAATAGATTTGTAATATAATTGTTTCTACAATATTGTCTCTACAATTGTTCACACACAATGAAGCGTTACTATACTACGTCTCTACGCTATTAGAAATATGTTTTATTTCTATATCAACGAAGATGTATCAATATTTGTAGATATGCATCTAACGTGTCTATGAAACGTCTCTTATTTGTAGATATGCATCTAACGTGTCTATGAAACATCTCTTGCTTAAATAAATATGATTGAAGAAATCGCCTCTACAAAGCCTGATACGGTCCTCTAACACGTTTTATGGTTTACAGTGCCGTAGAGATGCAATATAGCGTGTATCTAGGGGGGGGGGGGGGGGGGGGGGGAGGGGGCTATTCTAGTAGTAATGATGCCTGGCATTATTATTTTATCAGGATCTTGGGCCCCAAAATGCCAAAACCATATTCTGTGGCCACATTAGGCCTGTATCTCAAGGTTTACCAGAGCACCACAAACCTGAAAAATTAGAAGGTCCAGCACCCACGATCTGGCCCGTCCAAACAAACTATCTAGAGCAAATCCAAACAATCAACTTCACAGACGCACATGGCACAAGCTTTTGTCCATTATAGATTCTTGTGCATTTTGACTCTGTCATTATGAGCAAGTTGAGGAATAATCCAAAAGAACCACAGCTAGCAACCACCTGTGGGGCATCCCACCGGAATCCAAGAAAAGGCTGTGTGCTGGCTGGGGCTTAAACCACTGATGGGTGACCACTTTAGACTAAACATAGAGATGTGATCAAAAGCTTAATATTCAATAGCAGTGATGATTCTTGGTTACTTGATCGTAAAGTTCATATATGGATTAATTTGTTGAAGAAATGTAATTTAATTAATATATATTGTAGTGCAAGGCTACATGTGATTGAAGGTGGCAAGATGATTATGGGTTAGTAAGAACTCGGCTATGAGGTACTAAGCGAGGGAGAAGGGAAAGCAAAGGGCTTGGCACCGATGAACCCATGCTAGGGTAAAGAAGCAAGTTAATGCTAACATTTATAGACCAATCAAGGCTATGGATAGTCACAAGTTGCTAAGCATCAATCATTGTTGAATCATATGAATTTAGGTGTCTTGAGGATGTCAAGTTGATTATTGATCATATACGATGAAGAATCTCAAGGCACTAGCTCAAGAATGATAATGCTCAAGAAAGGGGCAAAGAAAATGTTTGCAAATCATCAAAGTGTGATATTGAAGAAAAACAGCATGGTGAAAGTATTCAAGCTCAAGAGGATGATATTGTGTTTATTATTTGATCTTGAGTATAGGTAATGTCGTTCTATCAAGAGGGATGCAACGTTGATAGCTTTGCTTATGACTCGGTGCTCAAACCTAACCTTTCAATTGCTAACATGAGAGAAACACTTGTCACAACATATGAACCTGGTGGTCTTAGACATTGATTGCAGTTGGAATGGGTAGTCCTCTGAATAAGCTTTCCATAGAGTTCAACATCACCGAATTTGGAGTCCGGAGTAAAAAGTTAAGGCTTTTTTTCTAAGGTTACCTAAGCTGTGTGGAGGACCTCCGGAAACTTTTGAGATTTTTTTGAGAAAAGAGCAATGCTAACTTTGTCCGGAATATCCGGACATATATCCAGAGTATCCGGACCTGTTTTGAATATAACGGCTAGTTTTTTGGGGATGGGTATTTATACCCCTCACACCTCTTATTTGTTGCTGCTGAGTTCCCACACGAAATACTCATATCCACAGCCCTAAGAAGCTCTCCCCACTCTAGATTTACAAGAGATTTGAGAAGAGAAGTGAGTTGGGGTTGAGAGAAAGATTGGGAAGGAAGATTGAGTGAAAGTGAGCAAATCCTTTCTTGAGCATCTGAGTTCATAGCGAGAAATCATCATGGCGTTTGTTACACTTGGAGGTCAAGCCTCCTAGACGGCTAGGCATCGCCCGGTGAGCACCCAAGTTTGTGGTGTGCCGCAGAAAGTTTGTCAAGGCTTCGATTTTGCCTCCGCAAGGGAATACATCAAGAAGTGAAGTGGGGAAAGGGTTGAGAGCGACCCGACTTCTTTGGAAGCACCCAACGGAGACGTAGGAACCCATGAAGGGATCTGAACTTTGGTAAACAAATTCTTGTCTCACTTGTTCTTGATTTGTTGATTTCACTGCTTGTTGCTTGTGCTAGCTTCTTTCTAGGTTTATCTCAATCTACTCTTATACAAGTTTCTAGCGTTAATCAACTGGTGAGAAACACTTTAAAGGAACCTCTGGTACTTGTAAATTTACTCGATCTAAATTTTCTGTCTTGGTTTATCTGTTTTGTTCACAAGTTTCATACCCAGAGAATCTGGACAAGATCTCTAGATACTCCGGACACAAAGTTCAGAGTATCTAGACACTTTTGTTACTAACTGTTGAAAAATGTTTTAAGTTGCAGATTAGCCTATTCACCCCCCTCTAGTCATCTTAAAGTTCTTTCAATTGGTATCAGAGTCAAGGCTCTCAATTTCGGGCTTAACCGCCTTGAGAGAAGATGTCTACGGGAGGTGAAGTATTGCTATAACTTCTATTGCTTGATGTTCAAATTATGCATCTTGGTCCGCTTGTGTGCTTAGTATTCTTAGGACTTTAGGTCCTCAAATTGAGTGGATTGTAGATGTAAGTATTTCTCCTCCAAATGTTGATTGGTTCAATCTAACCGAAGAGGAAGGGAAACGCTTACAACTCAATGCCCAAGATACTAATGTTTTAATTCATGCATTGAGTAAAGATGTACTTTATTCCATCATGAATGTTGAGAATGATGATGATATACTTGAGGATGCGTATTTTATTTGGACAACACTCAAAGAAAGATATCATCAGTCCAAATATGATGACGAAGAGCTCACATTGGAAAAATCATTTGAGGGGTTTTCAACTTCATCAACAATCAATGAAGAGGCTCAAGTGATTTTCTCAAATGGTAAAGATGATGTTTCCACGTCCACATCCTCACCAACACATGAGTCAATACAAGGTAATGAAATGGTGAGTAAGCTAAATGATCATGCATGTCATACTTCTACTTCAAGTTGTGTTTGTAGAACTAATAATCTTTTGAAGGAAGAAGAAGTTTGCGACCGGTATCGCCCATGTGAGGAATCAACTTCTTCTCCACACATAGCATCCATTGCCGAAACCGATGTGTGCCTCATCATGGCTCAAGAAAAGAACAGACCAACAAGAGAAAATGATTTTCTTTTAGAAAGCCATGAGAGGCAAGAAGAGCTGCTCATTGAGAAGATCAAGGAATTAAAGACTCTATCTAAAGAGCATGAGAAACTCAAGGATTGTCATGCATCCTTAGTTAGTAGGTATGAAAATTTTTCATTTGAGCAACCTTATGCTACTAACTCTTTCTATCGTGTTGCTCAATTAGAAAAAAGCAAATTGTGAGCTAAAGGCTCAACTTGAAGATCTCACTAGCAAGCATGTGGCCCTTAAATAGAAATATGATGATCTATCATGCTCCCATGAAAAGCCTATAGATTCTTATACCATGCTTGGTATAACTCATGAGGTGATGGTAACTTCGGTAAAATCCTACCTACCTCATAGGCACATGTGCACATGCTCTCTAGTCCATATTGATTTCCCTTGTGCTAACCCATGTTGCTCTCAAGCAAATATCTCCCTAAGCACTACTAGTGACTTGGATAATGTAAATGAAAAAGAGAAGCATAAGGGTCATGGAATTGGAATGAGTTCCAACCAGAAGAACAAGTCAAATAAGTGCAAGTACAAGGAGCAAAGTCAAAATGAGATCAAGATTCCTCTCACCTGCTTAAATTCCAAGAAAGAGGATCACCAAGTGAGAGATTGCTCCCTGAAGAAAGAAGGGAATGATATGAGCAAGAGCCAAGGTAAGAAGAAATGGATGGCTCGCATCAAGTGCTTCCTATGCTCCAAAATGGGACATTGTGCATCAATATGTTCCAACAAGGTTGACAAGACCTCACTTCTAAAGAAGAAAAAAGAAGATCCAAAAGGAAGTGTTATGGTTGTCATGGGAGGGGACATGAAATTGCATCATGTTGACATGAGAAGGATGATCTTTGTAAATCATTAAAGAAGTGGCGAATTGGCAACAAGCAAATCAAGAATCAAGATGAGAAGAAGAAGAAGACATCTTGCAATGACAAGCTGTCACACCCGATTCTAGAAAGAACCAGATGCATCTCATATGTGCTCCAGGATCATGTTCACACACATATGATAGACGGAAAGTGTAATATATCAAAGACAATGCTCAAAAAGTAACTAAATAAATTATTTAATAATATTACACTCCGTATAAAAGAGACACAAATTTCTTTAAACGATAAACCGTTATACCCTATATGAAGTCTCCAACAACTCTGTCTTCCACAGGCGATGACTGGTGAACGCAAGGCCTAGAACTCCTCGAAGTCGTCGAAGTTCTCCTCTTCAAAGTTCTCTTCTGAACAGCAGGGGGCAAGGGTGAGTACTCTTATGGTTGGTACTCAGCAAGTGGGGAGAATATGCAAGGCCATCAAGGATAGGCTAAGGTTTGCAGCAGCGAGCACTTTTAGTTGGTCAAGTATTTATTAGCAAGCACCTATTAACTAGGTTTAAGTTTATACCATCCCATTTTAGCAAAAACATAAAGGTACCATCAACATAAACATAAACCGCGAACCACAATTTAATTAATCTTCAAGTTTCATTATCATGTGAGGGTCCAAGCCACTCTTAACCGTGAGTACGGCTGTTATAACAGTTTTACACTCTGCAGAGGTTGTACACTTTACCCACAAATCGTGTTCCCCTGAGTCGCCCGGGTTTGCAAGGCCCTTAAACACTTCCGAGGTGAGTGGTGAGAGTACACTACGAAGCCTTTACAAAGACATGTCGAGAGCTAGGCAGCCCGCTAGAGTTTCAGTAGCAGTGTGGTCCATAAACCTCCCTAATGGTCAGCTCCTTAGCAAAGGCAGCTACCCCAAGAGGACCGGGCTATGACCCCTGTCATCGACCCCCTCCTTGCCCTTTCGGTAAGGCCACCAGCTAACTTCACATCTAATTAATTGGCTAAGGTCAGAGCCATATGACTTTGTGGTTGCACTGTTTTCTTGGGTGGTTCTCCATATTCCCATTAAATAAAGTTTATCTTGAAATTACGCGGTATAACAACAATATAAAACGTGATCAACATTGTCATAAGAGTAAACCAATACCAATCCCAAAGTTTGCAACTAAGTGTGACTATCCAACATGAATAGTAAACCCAGGTGTTTCAAGGTTTGGGGTAAAAGACTAGGTATGTCCTTAGTATAGGTAACCCATCAAGTTTATGCAAGCAACATTAAAGTAAAGTGTATTATCATGCTATTGTTGGTTCAAATAGAATATGCAGGGGGGAAATCCACTTGCCTTCTTCAAGAAGCTGCTGGTTCTCTTCCTCGTAAGCTTGCTCTTGGTTTTGCTCGAACGTCACGTTGTCTACGCGATCACACAAACAAGCATACACAAAAAAAATAAGAAACAGTACAACAAACAGTACAAACAGATAGTAAAAAGATGATAAAGTTGTAGTTCATGATGCAAGGATCGCGTGGGCGCAAGAATCGCTGAAATCGGAGTTGAAACGATGAAGATATGGCTAAAACAATGATCTAGGGACCTAACTGCGAGAGTTTTGAACTTCCAGGGGCTAAATCTGAAGAAATCAGGGGCTAAAACATAATTAAACCTTAAATAGAGGGTCGGCGTGCAAAACTAGAGGTTCTGGATGGCGGGTACTAATTCTAGAAAAGTTAGGGGTCCGGATAGAAAAAGAAAGGGCTCAACTCTAAATATTTTTCTTCTGATCTGGACTGCGGGTTGATTCCTGGACCTAGGGGTCTTTCTGCAAAAGTTCTGGGAACAGCTAGGGTCAGGTGAATCTGGTCCGTTGGATCAGAATCGAGCGGCGGTTTAAGGGTCGGGTGAATCGGCGGAGTAAGGGTCGATTCTGACCATTAGATCTAGATCAAGCGGCAGAGGAAGGGTCGGCTCAATGGGGTAAAGAGGGTCGGGCGAATCGGAGCTATGCTGAGCGCCGGCGGCGAGCGATTGCGGCGGCGGACGGCCGGAGCTTCACTGAATCCGGTGTTCCGGGGCTTGGTTCGGGCTGGGTTTATGCCGGGGAGGGAGTGGGCGGCACGGCGAAGGTGAGGGTGGTCACGGGACGGCTGTGCGGTGACTGTAGATCGGCGGCCACGGCGGCGGGCGGAAATAGATCTCCGGCGAGGAATTGGGGTTGCGACAGAGCAAAAGAGAGAGAGGAAACTGGTGCGGCTTGATGCTCACCAACTCGCGGAACTCCGGCGAGAGTTGAAGGCGGCGGAGAAGCAGCGGAACGGCGAGTCGACGGAGAGGCGGCGACATGGGGCGGCGGCGTTCCTCCGGTGTGCGACTTCCAGCGGCGTGCGATGGTGTTGAGTAGAGGAAAGGGTTTGAGGATGGCTCTGGGTGCAAAGCGGGGCTCCGGCGGGGTTTTATAGGGGCGGAGTGGCCGGGAAAAAGGAAGGCGGCGGCTCTTGCAAAGGAAAGGGCGGAACCGCGGCCCGTAAGGCATGCCTGCGTCGCAGGGAAGGAAGGAGAGACGCCGGCGACGGCGTGGAGTCGATCCGGACTCGGGGTGAGGAAGGAAAAAGGAAAGGGAGGGAGCGCGGACGACGGCGTGACGCGCCTGCTGTCGCAGCGGAGAAAGGAAAGAAGGGAGCGGTGCGGAACAGAGGAAGAAGAAAGGAAGGTGGAAGAAGGCGCCGACAGGTGGGTCCCAGTTGGCGGTGGGAGAGAGGTGAGGGTGAGTAAAACGTTTTGGGCTGGCTGGTTTGGGCCGCGATAGAGAAAGGAAAAAGAAAAGAAGAAGAAGAGAAGGACTGGGCCGGTCGAGTTGGGCCACGGGAAGGAAAAAGAAAAGAAGGAGAAGAGATTGAAGGATTTGGGCTGGGCTGAAAGAAAAGAGTGGGAGAAGAAAAAAAAAGAGAGAAAGCTGCATGCACAATTTTTATTTTGTGGATTTTATAAAAATATATTTTTAAAGTTTTAATTCCTATATTTTTGGGTGTTACACAAGCTACACATTTGCTACACTTTCCGGAGAAAGAGACATATTAGTAAGAATTGTCTCATGGGTAAAATTTCTAAGACTAACTCTTCCATTGATTATTCTTTGCTTAGGAAGGCCAAAAATGGAATTTGTGCTTCTAATATGACTCGTTCATCTTATGGTAGCACAAAGGCCATTTAGGTGTCTAAGTATCTTGTGGCTAACCTTCAAGGACCCAACATGGATTGGGTACCATCAAGTGCTTAAATTGGTTAATTGGTACTTGGAGATGCATAGAATACTTGGTTCACTTGAGATGAATTATATTTCACAATCGTATGTTAAGATTCTTTCGATTGGTATTTCTCATCATGTGTGGAAAGGGTGCCAAGTATGGATATCATTGTTCTACTTCAAAAATCAATGTCATCTCGGTAACAAGTATTTTAATTGGAATATCTATCCCCTAACCTTGTGTAGGTGTGAGATGTTTACAACTTATTTTTAGTGGTAAACACTTGTTGGGTGGCTAGATAAATTTCAATTAAAACCCTACATTATGCCATGTGATGCTTTTAATGGCTCTCTAGTAAAGCATGATCTTTTGGTGAATGTAGATGATAAATGCTTGGTAATGGCTAACAAGATTGGAAATTTGGATGAATCAAAGGCTTGTTGATATTTGGAAATTAATACTCATCGAGATGCTAGAAAACGCATATATTGGATTTCTCAATCTTTGATGGAAATTTCTTATATGTAACCTCAAATCCTCGTTGAAAGCTCATTCAACTAGTACCAAGAATACCATTGATCAAATAATCGGTGATGTTAGTAAGGATATCCAATCTCTTCTATTATTACTTTGGTCTATGATTATTTATCTATATGCTCTATGGAGACTAACCATGTAGATGAGGCAAAGAGAAATCAAATTTCAAATTAAATATTTCTTGAATGATTGGAGTATCCAAGATGGATGTTGAAGTTGGACCACATCCGCACGTGCCTCATCAAAGAGCTTATCTAGAAATCCGGGCACCACTTCATCAATAATACTTGTGGAGACAATCGAAGAATGGTAATCACTATCTCAAGTTCATGTTCTTTGTCAACTTTACTCTCTTGTGTCTTGTCTAGTCACTTAGGGTGAAAGAAGAATTTAAAGATTTCAATTGGGTGATATCCATGTAAGAAAAATTCTCTTATGTCTTCACAGATTTTGAATTGTGGTTATTATTGGGAAGATTAAAGAGAAAATTCCCTATTTGGCGCTCTTAAAGTTACATCTTCCTTCTTTAGTCCTATTTTTTTGGAAGTTCCATATATGACTTCTTAACTTTGTTTCTTCCCTTATCTGGCCCTTCCGTCACTTCTGTTAGTGAATGCTGTCAAAAATGTGGGGCTTGCTGTCAGATTTTATGTGAAGTGACGAAAATACCCCTGCCCCCAAAGAGATTGAGGAGCAACAGGCAGTTCTCTTCCTCCCGTGTTTCCCACCCAGTACTGAACCTTGGAACCCGAGATGGGCTGCGGGTGGGGGCGAGGCGGCGGGCGGCCCTGCTCGGGCCCGGGGCACGGCGGCGGCCGGCCCTGCTCCGGCCGGCGTCCGTGGTGCTGGGGCAGGGGCGCGGCTGCGGCCGGCCCTGCTCCGGCCAAGGCACCGCGATGACCGGCTGTGGTGCAGGCGCAGGGGCACGGCAGCGGCCGGAACTGCTGCTCCGGCGGGGGGCACTGCGGCCGGAACTGCTGCCCTGTCACATCCTCCCTCCTCCAAGTGCTCTACATCTTCCTCGAGATCCGCGTCGACGCCACCCGCCTTGCCGCTGCCGTCCGCAACGCCTTCCCTGACCCCGCTGCTGCGCCCCGCCTGGCAATCGCTGGGGCCGTGCAGTTCACCTACCGTGCGTCACATAAGCATATGGGCTCGCCGAACACATGCGCAGGCAAGGCATTGGTGCTCCTCGATTTGGATAGAGCTGACCTCAATTAGATATTGGTGAGCTTGAATTGGATGGTACTATGGCAGTGAGTTCGATTTGTAGTCAACGTGTCGGTAGAGCATGAACAGCGAGCCCGGAGGCAGACTGAGGCCATCGGCGCCGGTAGCCATGAGCTCCGCAGACCCGACCATCTCCGCGTCTGCCGCCTCGCCGGCCGGGCTGCACGGGCTCAACAACCTCAGCAACACCTGCTTGATGAACTCCATGCTGCGCGAACTCCACAATCTCAGCAACCTCACGAGCTCGTGCACGTCCCGCCGGATCTCACGAGCACACGGAGACAGCGGCATACACGGTGGCGGGGCATCCATTCGGCTCCTCCCGGTGGGATGAGGCGAAGCAGCTGAGGCAAGCTTGGTCCGTGCAGTCGAGCACGCGACAGAACGCGTGGGCGACGGCCTGGGCCCCACTTTCATGTCGGGTCAGCAGCAGTCATTCAGACGGGATGTGTGGCTGCATCGCGTGCGGAAGCAGCCCGAGGAAGAAGAAGATGGAGGTGGAAGAAGGTAAGGGTAAAATTGTCTTTTCATGTGGCGGTCAACAACGCTAGTGCTCGAAACTGACGGAAGGGCCAGATAAGAGAAAAAACAAAATTAAGAAGTCATATAGGGAACTTCTGAAAAAATAGGGCAAGGAAGGAAGAGGTAACTTTAACAGGGCTAAATAGGAATTTTCCCAAGATTAAATAAGAAATTTGATTAATATCAAATGGATCTCCCACTACGCATAAGATCATTGAATTGGGATTCATTTGTGAATTTAACCAAAGCAAGTTGAGTGAACCTTGAAAGTGCTTCCTAGCAACATTCCTAGGTTCTTTAGCTTATTCATAGCTAAGTGAACTTGACCTTGCTACAAGAGAGGAATTGAATTTGAATCTCGGGATACAGGGCTTATTCTCGAGAAGAATTTTAACAGCTCCTATTCGCCCCACTAGTTTCATTGCAAGTAAAAAAAAATCCCTTGAAGGTTCTTCCAGGTGCTTGCAATTTGGTCTCTTCAAGGTTGTTTCTTCTCAATTGTTTCATTTTCTATTGATTTTACTTGAGATTTTAATTGCGACCGAAGCAAGTAAGTTGAAGCTCTATTGGTTGAATGAAATCAAAAGAAGAAAAGTGATAATAATGAATCAAGGGGGAGGTTCCACTCTTTTTGGCCCTTTAGTGAGTTGGTGAATGGAAGGAACTAAAGAATGGAATTCATTGTTAGCTCTCCGTTGTGGAAATCCACGATCATTCCAACAAATGGTAGCAACTGCTAGTTCTCAATTTGCAAATGTTATGAATTTTACCTTTTTGGCATCTTTGTGAGTTGCTATAGGTAAAGGAAGAACTAGGAACACAATGTGAATCTTGGATGGTAACAAGAGCTCAAATTCATCATAATACATCAAGTGGGAGCCATTGTCATTCAAATGAATTGAACTTCACTTATTGAAGCCATTGATGAGTTGGTTGCCAATTCAATATATTTTTGTGTGGTAATCTATCTACCTTAGTGGTGGTACACATTCGTTGGCATAATTTCCATTGTTGCAAATTTCTTATACCTTGACCAAGATATATGGTGGACTCCCCAAAATTATTAATTGAACCAAGTGCATGCAACAAGTAAGTCAACCACTTGATGCACATATCAAGGGGGAGCCCTATCCTCTGTCTTGTGTGTTTGAGACTAACAATTTCTTCTAGTGATCATATATGTAGCCTATTGGTGAGAATGAGTTTGTCAAGGGTATGCTACTCTCCGTTTGGTCCAATTTGGTAAAAGTGTCTATCTTTTCAATCGGATCACATTTTATCATTGTTATGGCTACTCTCCATAATATAGCTTAAATTCCCTTACTGGACTTGATTGACCAAAGGTGCATATGTGTTTGCCTTCCACATATATGTGTATGCACTATCAAAAGGGGGAATTTAGTCTATGCTATGAGGTTTCACCTTATAGTGATTCACATGCCAACCAAATCCAAAGGGTCACTATATGTGTGAAACTCTAGCTTGTACTATTGATGCTATTTCTTGCCTTTGTGCATTATGATGGTGACAACAAGAACTAGCAATTGAAACTCAATGTTATCAAGTGCAAGCCTTGAGAAGATTGTGGTGAAGAAAATGATCATGAAATCAAGCTTCAAAAGATCCAAGTGAAGTTGGAGATTCTTATTGGATTTCAAATCAAACAACTCAAGATATGCATGCTCATATGTCAAAACAAGTATCATAACCAAGCTTAGGTCCTCTTGAATAAAATCTTGGTTCTTTCAATTGGTATCTCGAGGACATGCTCAAGTAGTTTGACATCAAGTATGGCCTATCAAGACAACAATTCTAATCATTGGACATCTTAATGTACATGAAGAATGTGAGGCTTAAATCAAAGGTATATTGCTCCATGAACTCTTGTAATAACTTCGCGCATCTAGGCCCTAACATGCTAGTGTGTGTGCATGCGTATGCAAAACCTTGAGTCACACCATGATTTTGTGTTTTGGTGGTGATTAGAGAATTATTTAGATATTTTTTTGATACCTCTTGTGGTGATAATGACATGCTTGTCCTGTCAAGAAAATATCATATGAGTAAGGTATGAGCCAAATATGCTAATTTCTCAAAAGTTTGACCTAAGGATTTGTATACTTTTTCTCATAGAACAAATAGGCGAGAAATACTATGTGCCAAACCATTACCTCACTATTTCACTTCACTTTTATCCCCTAATTTCTCCTTTTGGATGGAAAGACCTTTTTGGAAATTGATGCCAAACGGAGAGAGATTTTGGGAGATAGTGTAAGGGGGAGAGATACCTTGTGGATTTTATGAGGTAAAGGGGAGGCAAATAAGATTTCTAATTTGTATGGTGTGTGCAAGGATAGATTTCAATTCATTTTGTTTACTAAGGACCACTCATGTTAGTGTGTGATATTCATGTCTTGAATGTTATAATGATAATCTCTAGTTCTTTGGGTGAAATCACATATCATGAGCATCACGGTTATCATGTTAACACCTTGCACCCCACGAATGCTAAGATATAGAGGGAATTCCAACACATTAGTATGTGCATTTGGCGTTGCATGCCAAAAATATGAAGTTTCATTCAATGCACATACGTAGGAGGAATTTGCTATATTTATCATAGAATTCAAAATCTTATTTTTAGCAATCATGTGTAAGCTTTAATTGTGTTGTCATTAATCACCAAAATGGGAAGATTGAAAGTGCATCTTGGCCCCCCTGTGGGTTTTGGTGGTTGAATGACAACACAATTAAACAACTAATGAGTTTGATGAGTCTTGGATAGGAATCATTGCAAATAAGCATACCAAAGTTATAATATCTCAAATTGAAGAAAGGGCAAGCAAATTGAGAAATCAAAAGAGAAATAGTTGCAAGGGATATTATTTTGTCTCAATGATGGCTTGCTTATATGAATGAGTAAAGATTGATAATGCATTGATATTTTGATCAAGAAGGAAGAGATGTGATCAAGAGCTTAATATTTCAATAGTAGTGATGATTCTTGGTTACTTGATCATAAAGTTGATATATGGATTAATTTGTTGAAGAAATGGAATTTAATTAATATATATTGTAGTGCAAGACTACATGTGATTGAAGGTGGCAAGATGGTTATGGCGGGTTAGTAAGAACTTAGCTACGAGGTACTAAGTGAGGGAGAAGGGCAAGCGAAGGGCTTGGCACGGATGAACCCATGCTAGGGTGAAGAAGCAAGCTAATGCTAACATTTATAGACCAATCAAGGTCATGGATAGTCACAGGTTGCTAAGAATAAATCATTGTTGAATCATATGGATTTAGGTGTCTTGACACTATTGGAAATCAAGGCATCTATGACGAACGATTTTCGTCACTGTAAACGTGAAATACGTCACAGAAGGATTTCCATGATGAATTTGTGATGAATTTGCGTTCATCATAGAACTAGCGCTGTGTTAGGTCTACTGTGACGAACTTCCAAAAAACATCACCAAACTGTTTTTTCTGTGATGAAGAAACTTTCGTCACGGAAGCATATTTTGGTTCTGTGACGAGTCGCAAAACATCACCAAAAGCCGATTCCATGTGTTCCAGCCCACGCTGGCAGCTGACATGGCGCGCCATCCATGCTGTCAAGTGACGTGTCAGGCGTCACGTGCCGCAAAGGGGAACCGACACGTGACGACCTTGCACGACGCCACATGTCACTATTTGAACAGCCCACGTGTCTCTATTTGGTCAGCCCACGTGCCTCTATACGGTCGACCCACGTGTCACTATTTGGGCACCCCACGTGTCACTATTTGGTCCGCCCATGTGTCACTATTTGGGCAGCCCACGTGTCACTATTTGGTCCGCCCATGTGTCACTATGTGGGCAGCCCACGTGTCCTCACCTCAGGTCGACACTTGTCACTATTTGGGCAACCCACATGTCACTATTTGGTCAGCCCACGTGTCACTATGCGGGCAGCCCACGTGTCCTCACCTCAGGTCAACACATGTCACTATTTGGTCAGCCCACATGTCCTTGCTCCAGATGGAAATGTGCCGCCTTGCAATAGCGGCACGTGCCATTCCAAGACGTAGCCATGTTTCAATACCAAACGGAGCCACGTGTCGTCTTCCCATTTGTACACGTGCCGTCCTGCTGCTTGCCCACCTGGCCTCGGCGGACTCAGCCACGTGCCTCTTTCCTATGTGTGCACGTGTCGTTGTGCTGCTCGTCCACGTGGCCTTCTCCTATTCGCCAACGTGTCGGTTTTCTGGATGGCCACGTGTCATTTCCTTGTTCTGCCAAGTTTCGGCTTCCTATTTGCCCATGTGTCCTTCCGCGCTTGTGCCAAGTGTCTTTTTCCTGTTTGTCCATGTGTCCTTTCCTGGTTGGCCCACGTTTCGTGTCCAGGCTCTTCCACGTGTCAGTGCTTTAGCTGTCCACGTGGTCGTTCCTAGCTGACCTACGTGTCGTTTGCCTATTCTGCCACATGTCAGTGCCCTATTTGTCCACATGTCATTTTTCTGTTGTGACACGTGGCGTTCCCATATGGATCCATTTCATCACAGCTCCATTTTCGTCACATAACTATTTCATCACAACACCATTTCGTCAGAAAACAACATTATACATCAGAATTGTTCCACAAATAGTTTCACTACATGACAACAATACTGTTTAGAATCATATTGCGACATAAATGGGAATGTCCTGGGTCAATATAGTTCCACACACATAGGACCAGGGCGGAAGAGAGGTACTAAGGTTGCTTTGGGCCTGGATGATCTGCGAAAGGAGGCGTTGGCTATCTTCTTGTTGCTTCTTTAGCTCCTCATACTGCCTTTAGGTTCTCACCGGCGCTTCATGTGCTGCTTCAGTCTCCCTCTGTAGTGCATCACTCTTCCTCTGTAGATCATCACTGTTCCTCTGGAGTTCTACCACTCGTTCATGCAGAACAGATGAACCCTGCCTTTCAGCATCAAGGTCTTCACAAAGCGAAGCTTTAGAAGATGATAAACGCCTCGAAGAGGGATTGGCTATACCAACATTCTTCAAGAAAGTGTTGTTGGAGCTGGCCTAGGAGAGGGCCTTGGAAACAACCTCAGCACTAGGCACTCTTGGCTGCCCATCAACAACTGTTTATGCCTGTATAGTTTCCATTAACATCTACAAAAGGTAAAGATAAACTATTAGCTTACTGACTATATTGGATAAACAATCTAGAAAAAGGAACATTAAACAAACTAGGAACAAAGACAGATTGGATAAATGGTACTAAAAATTGTTACCAAACCTCAGAAATACAGGCAGCCATGCACGTTAACAATATATGATGTGGCATGTACAGAGTGTTGGATAAAGAAGGACAAAACTCTTGTTGAAGGAATGTATGGGGACTTACAAACTGCGTCTCTAGCCACGGCACTCATACTATTCTTGCTGCTGGTATGGCAGACCTTGAAGGCTACCACGGCATCCACTTCAGTGGGTTTGGCATCTTCATCAACTTAGGGCTCTCCATCCTCGGTGACTTTAGTGGGTTCGGCATTGTTGCTCTTGTTCTGGTGCTGATAATATACCAAATGCATGAATTAAACTTAAAGAATAATGGGACTTGCCACGAGAGACAGATGAAAGTGCAACAATAATGGGAAGCACAAGAATGGAGAGGTTACATTAGAAGCATGTTGACACTTACATATGAATGCAACCGCGCAAGGTAACAAGACTCTGCCCCGGTTTGCTTGTTCTGCTCAGAAACCTCCTGCATGAGATGTATGTGTTAGTCTCCATCATAAGTTTATATTGTTGTGCATCAGTCATGTTGGAGACAGGAAAGCACACGAAGAGAAATTACCCTGTGGTGTGCATTTGACCACTTGTCAACAAGTTGGCACCACTGTGCATCAGTCATGCTGGAGACAAGAGAGGTTGTGTGGATCTCATTTGCAGGGACGCCAACAAAGTATTTCTGCTTCAACATATACCGCTTCTGTTGTATGGATTTCCGGAACACACTGCTACAAGCATGTGTTGTTGGCTGCTGCCTAGTGTCAATTGCTAACCTTCCCTGGTGATTAGAATCCAAATCAGACTTACATGTAAGAGTTGAATGTACAACAGGGACTAGTAGGTAGGAACTAATAGATAGCCTTCTCATGAAGCCATCGAAAAGTTCAGGCTGTCCTTTATATTCTTTCCAATGGGTCAAGATAGGAACTTGAGACCTAACAGCAACACCAGCCTCTGATGAAAACTTGGCAGCTTGCACCGGAACATGGGGCCTTTTGTTCCCCTCAAGAATAGAGATGCGCATCCTTGTCCACATAGCTTTGTTCATCCTGTCAAGCAAAATTCCCCGTGTTGCTTGCCTCACCTTCCTCGGACCACCTCTTTGTGTAGGTGCTGTAGAGATTTCATTCAAATTCTCATCATTCATCAAATATGAAACCATGAGCGCTAAAAAACATTAGGGTCAACGAACCAACCTTCGTCTTCAATGATGGCATTACCATCATCTTCACATCGTGCCCAGTCTCTGAAAGGACTTGAACAACCATTCAAGTGCTCATTACAGGTAGTGTTTTCTGGTATTGCTGGTGATTCTTCCCGCACAACATTGTCACCACTGAAACTGTTTTCTGCAATTGGCTGCAACCTTTCATGCACAAGCCGTTGAGGTGCTCCTGCAATGTCTACGATTTTTCGTATCCTTAATGAAGTTTCCTGAGTGACATGTGTTGGTGGGATTGACCTCACCCTCTTGGATTGTCTTCCTCCAAGACCCAGGGCAACACTTGTTATCCCCACCTTCCTACGCCCAGGGTCCTATAGATTTCAAAAGGCATAACTTGTAAGCATGTCAATAAATTAGAAGCTTTATGAGTAGTGGAAATATGTAGTCACTTCATTGGAAAAAATAGTCTTGCTTGTAACCATAGGAAATATCTAGTTCACACATCCCCAGCCCCACAACCAAGTATAGAAGATGCACCTCATTTTGTAGGGGTGTCCGCTCCTCCTCTAAGTCCGTATCATCATCTCCGTTGTTGGGCTCCTCTTCTTGAGGGATGTAATCTGCATCACTGTCAGACCTTCTCCCCTTGCTGCCTTCACTACAACCCTTGAAGTTGTTTTTCTTCCACTACTAAGAGCTGCTTTTATTTTAGTCAATCCAGTCATCTTCAATACTCTGTTATTCTCCCTGATGCGGGCTTCCCGTGCCATTTCATAAGCACGGTCAACCGGTTCACGTTGTGTAGGTTCTAACAAGTGAGAAACATATTTTAAGTGTTAGGGAGCTTGCTAGAACCTCCAATCCCGAATAGTGGATGAATGTATCCCTACCTAGAACCACAAAACGTTTGAAGTAGTTTTTTTTAGGAAATGCATTAAGAGATGCTTTTATAGCAGACAATCTATTATATGCTAATACTCTGTTAAATTCTCCCTGATGTGGGCGTGCCGTTGCATTTCGTATTCACGGCAATCCCGTTCACTTTGTGTAGGTTCTAACATGTGTGAAACAGATTTGAAGTGTTAGGGAGCTAGGTTGATTACATATTTATGCTTGAAAGTTGGATGTAGAATGCAGAGCCACTAGAATCTGCAATCCCGAACCATGTCCCTACCTAGAATCACAAAGAAGGTAGATGGATTTTGCATACCTCTTGCTTCTTGGCCTCGGGTTTCGACCATTGTGAATCGTCGGGGTAGCTACGCGTCAAAGATTGTGTGGCTGCCACGATGCTGCGGTCGTCATCGACGTTGACAGGAGTCGTCGAAGGGGTAGCATATCCGGTGCGGCGGTAGTTGCGGACGGGGAAGCAAATCCCGTGCGGCGGTAGTTACCAAAGTGGAAGCAGCTCCGGTGCGGCGGTAGTGGCCAACGGGGAAGCAGCTCCGGTGCGCTCAGCGTCGTCGACGGGGTTGAAGCTCCAGCGTGGTGGTCTCCGGTGGAGCAGTGGGGTCGAGTGCCGGCACGTTGGAGCCTGCCAACGCAGAGGGGAAAGGTGAGAGAGATTGAGGGGAAAGGCGAGAGGTGGAGAATGGATTGAAAACTCAAAAAGGGGCAGAGGATATGGGGCGTGCGAGCGAGATTGTCACAAATACCCTGTAGAGTTTGGTTACCGCCGGAGGTGTGGCTTTTGCTTGAGAGGTACAAGGGATATTTTGAGCGAAAAGTTTTCAGCTTCGGCGGTAGAGTTGGCGCCAGGTGAAAATTTCAGAGCGTGGTGTCCCCTCTGACCCATGGACCCCACATGTCAGTCTTCGTAGAATGCGTTATGAATGTCGCGCCCATTTCTTGTGAACAAGACTCTAACACGTGGGCCTCCGGGTACACGTGTTAGCCACGTCGGCCTATTGGGCCCACCCTCGTACACGTGGACGCCCGGATCACACCTCTATAGTGGACCTGAGTTAACACAGATACTTGGACTTGATGGCGCACCCTTTTTGTGACGATACGACATGTTGTTCTGTGACGCGCGTTTTACTTTCATCGTAGTTCAGTAGGAGCTGAGGGCTGCCGCCGATGAAATGTGACGAAACTCGGGTTTCGTCATAAAAGGGGGCATGTTCTGTGATGAAGTTGGAAACGTCACGCGGAATTTCATCACGGATGCTTCGATTTCTAGTAGTGTGAGGATGTCAGGTTGATTATAGATCATATACGATGAAGAACCTCAAGGCACTAGCTCAAGAAGGATAATGCTCAAGAAAGAGGCAAAGAAAATGTTTGCAAACACTCAAAGTGTGATATTGAATAAAAGCGGCATGGTGAAAGTAGTCAAGCTCAAGAGGATGATATTGTGTTTATTATTTGATCTTGAGTGTAGGTAATGTTGTTCTATCAAGAGGGATGCGACGTTGATAGCTTTGCTTATGACTCGGTGTCAAACCTAACCTTTCAAGTGCTAACATGAGAGAAACACTTGTCACAACATGTGCACTTGATGGTCTTGGACATTGATTTCAGTTGGAATGGGTAGTCCTCTAAATAAGCTTTTCATAGAGTCCAAGATCATCGAATTCGGAGTCCGGAGTAAAAAAGTTATGGTTTTTTCTCTACGGTTACCTAAGCTGTCTGGAGGACCTCCGGAAATTCTGGAGACTCCAAAGATTTTACGGAGTTTCCGGAGATTTTTTTGAGAAAAAGGCAATGCTAACTTTGTCCGGAGTATCCAAACATATATCCAGAGTATCTGGACCTGCTTTGAACATAACGGCTAATTTTTGGGGATGGGTATTTATACCCCTCAGCCCTCACTCCCTCCCATTTGTTGCTGCTGAGTCCCCACACGAAATACACATATCCATAGCCCTAAGAAGCTCTCCCCACTCTAGATTTGCAAGAGATTTAAGAAGAGAAGTGAGTTGGAGTTGAGAGAGAGATTGGGAAGGAAGATTGAATGAAAGTGAGCAAATCCTTTCTTGACCATCCGAGTTCATAGCGAGAAATCATCGTGGCGTTTGTTACTCTTGGAGTTCAAGCCTCCTAGACGGCTAGGCGTCGCCGGTGAGCACCCAAGCTTGTGGTGTGCCGCGGGAAGTTTGTAAAGCCTTCGATTTTGCCTCCACAAGGGAAGAAATCAAGAAGTGAAGTGTGGAAAAGGTTGAGAGTGACACGACTTCTTTGGAAGCACCCAATAAAGACGTAGGAACCCGTGAAGGGATCCGAACTTCGGTAAATAAATTCTTGTCTCACTTGTTCTTGATTTGTTGATTTCACTACTTGTTACTTGTGCTAGCTCTTTTCTAGGTTTATCTCAATCTACTTAGCGTGAATCAACTGGTGAGAAACACTTTAAAGGAACCCCCGGTACTTGTAAATTTACTCGATCTAAATTTCCTGTCTTGATTCATCTATTTTGTTCTCGAGTTTCATACCCGGAGACTTTGGACAAGATCTCCAGATACTCCGGACACAAAGTCCAGAGTATCCGGACATATATCCCAAGTATCCGGATACTTGTGTTACAAACTGTTTGAAAAATGTTTTTAAACCCCCCCCCCAGGTATCTTAAGGTCCTTTCATTACTTTATTTGAATACTATTTATTCAAAAATAATAGGCATAACTACGAGAAAAAAAATTACTAGAAACATGAAATAATTGAATCCGAGTAACTGACAAGTAGAGTGCCAATAGATAAGTTATATTTTTTGAAAAATGTTGGTGTCCTTTCATATTTTTTAATTTAAAATAAATAACTTATGATTTTTTAGTTTAAACTTGAATATTTTTAATTTCCACAAAATCAAAAACTATCTTTGAGGACCACCTAAAGGGCAGTTGAATATCCTAAATTATCTGGTTTTATAGTTGAAGTTTGAAAATCGAACTTTATGATAGGATGTAAACTAGATTTTTTTCCCTTAGTAAAATCAGGAGTCTGTACCTTAATCACGGTGGGAGAACGGGATTTCCCTGCATCAACACTCGCAGCTGCCAAGTCAGCTAGTCGAGGTTTAATCTTTCATGGAGGGCACATGATTGTGATCAGCTAGATCTGATCCTGCTCATTGACTCGATCTTAGTACCTAGACGGTCGTACCTTTTCTAGTCAGCTAGAGTAATGCCTTTTTAAATAGAAGAAATATGGCATATTAAAACAAAATTTGAAATTATAATGCGCTTGTGAGCCTCATGAAGAATAGTTCATCTTCTTCATCTTTCTTCATTTCTTTTTTTTTGAAAGACAATCTTTCTTCATTTCTATTTGTCCCATTTTCATACATAGATCAAGTTCGAAACCCCTCTAGGTGGAAAAACGCATAGCAGCAGCTAGGCAGTGGTACTCTGCATAGTGCCCAGGCGCCGCCTAGCGCCTCCTTTTGAAACAGA
The DNA here is from genome assembly GCA_032594955.1 of Panicum miliaceum. NCBI lineage: Eukaryota > Viridiplantae > Streptophyta > Magnoliopsida > Poales > Poaceae > Panicum > Panicum miliaceum. Next base: position 13,064,804 of record CM064060.1, on the reverse strand, counting down.
GCTACTAGCATCTGACGTTGGCTTAACTAAATTAATAGACATCGCTGCAAACGTTACAAAACGAAATTGAACAATAGTACCTTCTCATATTATGAAACTAGTCTCTACTGACATTGATCTGGAAACAACACGCCACAGAAAATGTACAGATGGCCTCCAACCGGATCCAAATCTACCTCTCTGCTGAAGCATCTGTGCCAAGTGAGATAATTGGCTGCATAGACACTCCGTATCGCTCCTTGTGCTTGTATCATGACAGCAGCATGTGGCAGCTCCAAGGGTCTAGCAGCTCAGAGTTCTCCCAACAAGAATTGCAATGAAGTCGGATCTTGTTTGAGCCAGGGGAGCACCAGAGTACGGGTTGAATGAGACCTGGCACTTGATGGCAGATAGCATTTGCAGTTTTGCAAATCTCCAGTAATAAGTTAACAATGTTCATCATTGGAAATATACTGCATAACGAAGACATATTCCGAACTGCAAAGTCTGATAATTGACAAACCTCAATTTATGGCTCATGCAAAAAAGACCAAGGCCCCCGTTTCCATAGCAACCTGAGGTTTGCCCAGTGAGTTCACTAATTAATATCAGCGTATAAAAGAGTATCCAATGCATCAATGAAAAAAGGCAAAAAAAAGATGTCAAGGTGTTCCTTTTAATAAGCAACTCCAAAACTGTGCCTTTACTAACCAGAGGGTTGTGTTCATGAAATGAAGAAATTGTTAGATAACCATATGCATCCAGGTCCCAGTTGATGCAAAGAAAATGACATAAAATTCACCTACCACGCTGATGGTTTGAAAAGTGTCACAAACAGTCAGGATCTCTGAAAGATCAATGAAAAAAAAAATTCTTCCTGGCATTGATGTAAGTTGTTCCTGGTGACCAGCATGGCATGCAGTATTCAACGGCTACTATTATCGATTTCACTTCTAAGCCAACATCGATCTTAATGAAATTAGTTAAACCACACACACGAAGAAAGGGGCATAGTTGCATGTCACATAACAGAACAATATGTTTATTATAAAATAGAATAGAAAAAATAATAAATTTCAGTATCATAAATGAAAATAGAGTAATAAACGTTATCACCTCAAGATGCCTGCAGCCATGCGCAACCCCATAAGTGTAGTCAAACCAACCCAGACTCCAGCCAAGCCAAATACAGATGGAGCCCATAACAGGACCAGTGACGACATGACCCCGACCGCAATCTATAGTAAGAGAATTCAAGAAATCAGCAGACAATTGAAAAACCAAAGGATACCAAAAGCTAGTGAGCGATAGTTCACATACAGTAGCTTGAGCAACATAGTCAAAATCTGATACACCGTAGTGTAGACCATCAAAGATGAATGCCAGGGCATTAACTGGTTGACTGGCACAGACAAACTGAAACAAAAGTTAACATTAGAAAAATGCAAACATAGAAACTAACAGTAATGTCAGAAGGCTTACCAATGCACATGATTTGACAACCATTAGGACCTCTTGGTCACTGGTAAATAGTCTAGCTATATTGCCAAATGAGGCATACAAACCAACAGCCAAGGCTAATCCACTAACTACTCCTACCTGCAAGAGAGAAAAATATACAAGAATAGTAAGAACCTGCAACCATACCGTAAACTAAAATTAAATAAAAAAATAAGTGAAATACAATCACCTGCAATGCAAACATTGCTATCTTCTGAACCCTTTTGTAGTCCACTATTGCATAAGAGCTTGCTATTAGTGCCTAAAAATGAAAGCAGAATCACTTGGACTATTGCAAATGATAGATCATCATCCGACAGAAATTCATTGGTGTCCTGGGGTTGGGGTTGGGGTTCGGGTGTCTCCTTTAGCATAAATATATGTTAACCCAACATGTTGCCATGTTTCAAAAAAATCATCAGAAAAAATATGTAGTATACAAAAAGTTTCAGAAACCTGAAAAGTTCAATCTCAAATTCATCTTTGTTGATTCAAGAAACAAGACGTTACGGTCAGCACATGATGAACAGTGCCAGATTGACTTCTTAAATATTTCATTTCTTGATATCTAGGATGAATTGGAAATGATTTATTGCAGCTATACATAACTTTGTGTACTGCATACATGATGTTTTGACAGATTTTTGAAACACTGCAACATGATAAATTCACAATTGGGGACACCAGCACCCCTGGATACAAAATCTACATTAACGATCAGATCATCAAGCTAGAATCATCTCAGTATCTAATAGTATATACTAGAAGTTTGCAGGCTCTGTATATAGCATAGTAATGCCGGTTGGGCTAAGGGAAACCAAAAGAAAAGGGAGGATGATTTCTAAAACTGAAAATACATACCTGGGCAGAAACAGCTAAAGCATCAGCAAGCAAAGACACAGCAAGCCATACTTGCAAACAAATCTGATGAGCAGCCATAGCTGTTGGGCCTTGTCGAGCAGCCATTGATGTACCAATGGTCATAGTTAATAGAATTGAGAGAGTTCTCCCCAACAGCATACCGCCTACAAATTCCAAGAATACACAGATAATGAAAGTAAAGAAGCCAAAAGCATACAGAAAACAAGAAGAAAATAGGAAAACAGAGCAAGAGCATATTTGTGCCCAGAAGGTTGACATGAGATCTGAAAATACTATGCTGTAGGCCTGGATTTTACCACTGACAGCATATTTTATGGTGCTTGGCTGCTTGCAAATACTGGCTATCTTTTATAGTTGTATTAATCACACAGTAAATACTCCTCCTAAGTCCTAAAAAACAGATAGCTAATTTGAAATGGTTTCAAAGATGCAAAGAGCACAAATGGATACTTTTATCACAATGTCCATAGTCCATACTCCATATTTAATGTGTTAGCTCATTGATTGTGGGTTATGGTGAAGATATACAAGTGGCCAGAGAATGAGGACTTTATAAAGGCCAATACAGTCTTCAGCTAGAACATAGGCACTCGACTACTCTTTTTTGTTTCATAGACTTGAGTTGGACCAAATTAAATGCATCGTGCTACCAGAAATGGAATTATGAATGGTTCCAATTTCTAAATTAACCAAAATAGTTCAAATCGCCATGGAAGTAAAATCCAAAATCTGATAAACGGCACAATGTGTGTAAGAAAAGCTACTATAAAAGCCAGTAAAAACACATTATGAAGAGGTTTGATATAGAATGCACCACAGCTGAACAAATTGACTAGTGGAGTAGCAGCATCAAAGGTTTACCAGATTTTAGATATCCACCGAACTCTAACTGGTCTAGTCTCGGAGGAAGTAGAACTGCTCTTTTACTAAGAGACCGAAGAAGAAGAATTGTAATAATGTACCTGCATCAAGATTAGAAATGATCTTAGACAGACTCAAATTGTAGGCACCAGTAGCCACAGCTCTCAGGGACCTAAACTTATGAGTACGAAGTACCACTAATAAGAACTTACTGGGACACAACAGTAGAAATTGCAGCTCCAGTTATGCCAAGCTGAAAGCCATATATAAGTAGAGGAAGAAGGACTACAGCAGAGATATTGCCCAATCCTAAAGATTATGAAAATGATACAGGCATCATGAAGTGAAAGAATAGAGGGATATGGCATCAGAAAATAAACAATATACTTCAAATGAAACATGCTTATGGACAACATCCACATTTAAAGCACAAAGGAACAATTATGTGATATTTCACAACACCAAATGTAATTACTGCAGATAAATATAACATAAGAACAGTATAAGAAATGTAAACAAAAAATAGGAACCTGGCTAGGTGACTATACAAGTATACAATGCAAAAAACACCCCACCATGCACGCATTCAGCCAACTCCAGCCGTTTTCACCAACGCGGAGCTACTACAGGGTACAGGCCAAGCTAGCTGACTCAGACCGCAGACAGAATAGGCTGAGTGCAGCTACAGTGGGGGTTTTTGCAATGGAGCCTGTAGAGAGGCTAAGAATGGGGAGCACCACACACCCTGATTAGGGGGGGTGTCATATTATATATATAGCCAATGGGCTCAAGTATACATGGAAAGGAATCAAGTATACAAGGCAGGTGATTAAACACAATAAACACCTACAGCTATACATATCTCTAATACCCGCCCGCAGTCGTAGCGGGAGGATCCCGGACGCAAAGACTGGACCTGAACTCCGTGAACAGCTGAACGGGCAAGCCTTTCATCATGATGTCCGCGAACTGGTGGGAAGAGGGAACATGGAGTACCCGGACTTGTCCCAAGGCCACCTTTTCGCGGACAAAGTGGATGTCGATCTCAATATGCTTCGTGCGACAATGATGGACGGGGTTGGAAGTCATATAGACTACACTAACGTTGTCGCAGTAGACAACCGTCGTGGAAGCAATGGAGATGTGTAGCTCCTGGAGAAGTTGGCGCACCCAGCAGCACTCGGCAACAACATGAGCAACGGCCCTGTACTCGGCCTCAGCACTGGAGCGGGAGACCGTAGTCTGTCGCTTCGAGGACCAGGAGATGAGGTTGTCGCCGAGGTAGACGCATTAGCCGGATGTGGAACACCAAGAGTCGGGACACCCAGCCCAGTCGGCGTCGGAGTAAGCCGTCAGGGAGGAGGTGGGGCCGACGCCGATGTGAAGTCCGGAGGAGAGCGTGCCCTTCACGTAGCGCAGAATGCGCTTGATCAGCGCGAGGTGGGGCTCGCGGGGATCATGCATGAAGAGGCACACCTGCTGAACGGCGTATGCTAAGTCTGGCCGAGTCAGCGTGAGGTACTGTAGGGCGCCGGCGAGACTCCGATACTCCGAGGGGTTCTCGACTGCAGCGTCATCCGAGGCCGACAGCTTGGCGCGAGTGTCCACTGGAATCGTCGTGGAGTGACACTCGGCCATGCCGGCACGCTGCAGGAGGTCGAGGGCATAATGTCGCTGAGACAGGAAGAGGCCGTTGTCGGAGCGCGTGACGGAGATGCCGAGGAAGTGGTGAAGCTCGCCGAGGTCCGTTATGGCGAACTCGAAGTGGAGTCGCTCGGTGATGCGCTGGAGGAGGTCCGTTGAGGAAGCAGTGAGGATGATGTCATCGACGTAGAGAAGCATGTACGCGACACCATCAATCACTGTCTTTGTAAACAAAGAGAGAGGTGTCGGATGCCGAAGCGGTGAAGCCGATGTCCCTGATGAATGTGGCGAATCGTTGGTACCATGCTCGTGGGGCCTGTTTCAAGCCGTATAGTGAGCGCTGCAACAAGCAAACATAGTCAGGGGTGGCGGGGTCGACGAAGCCGGGAGGCTACTTGCAGTAGACGGTCTCCTCCAGGTGGCCGTGAAGAAATGCATTCTTCACGTCGAGCTGGTGAATCGGCCAGGAGCGGGAGGCGTCGATGCTGAGGACGATCCTGATCATTGCCGGTTTGACAACCGGGCTGAAGGTCTCGTCGTAGTTGGTGTCGTGCTGCTGGGAGAAGCCTCGGACCACCCAGCGAGCCTTGTGACGGGCGAGAGTGCCGTCGGAGTGGAATTTATGCCTATAAATCCACTTGCCTGTCACAACATTGGCACCCGGAGGATGCGGAACAAGACGCCAGGTGCCGTTGTCGATGTGCGCCTTGTACTCGTCGGCCATGGCAGCCCGCCAGTTCGGGTCGGCGAGCCCACTGCGGTAGTTCGCCGGGATCGGCGAGATCGACGAATGTACCGCTGCGAGGTTCATCGGGTGAACCTTGCGTAGTGTCTCAGTCTGGGACCGGGTGACGGGGCGTCGAGGTGGCGGCGGCGGCGGTGGAGGCGACGGTGCTGCTGGCTGCACCAGCGCAGGTGCAGGCGACGGCTGCACTGCAGGGCGGGGCCGCCTGCTGTACACGTGCTGAAAAACACGAGCAGGGGGCGGCTGGTGCTGAGGAGCTGCAGCTGGGGCGCCTGGACCTGCAGCAGGCGCTGCTGAATGGCCACCAGGGACAGCGCTGGTCCCTGGGCGGGCAGCAGCTGGTGTACGGCCGGGTTCGTGGATGACCGGGCCGTACTGAAGGATGGCAGGGTCGTCGAGGTCATCGGTTGCAATAGCCGATGGGCGAAGGCGCGGTTGCTCAACGTCGCTGGTGGTCGGAGCAGCCGCATGTGGAGGTGTCGATGTAGTTGTGCACGGAGGCACCGGCGCGGCGTGTCAAGTTAGGAGAAAATCCAGACTGGACGCGGAACCCTGCTGAGTGGAGCCGAACGGAAAACAAGACTCGTCGAAAACAACATGACGAGAAATGATGATGCGGCGAGTGGAAAGGTCTAGGCATCGGTACCCTTTATGTGAGGAAGGGTATCCGGGTAAGACGCAAGCTGTGGACCGCGGAGCAAGCTTGTGCGGGGTCGTTGCACTCAAGTTGGGGTAACACAGGCAACCGAAAACACGAAGATGCGTGTAGTCTGGAGGGCTGTGATAGAGTAGGGTGTAGAGAACATTATTGTGAATAGAAGAACATGGTCGCCTATTGAGAAGATAAGTGGCCGTTGCGAGAGCTTCAGCCCAGTAGGAGGCTGGCATGTGTGCGTGAATCAGAAGAGTGCGACATATGTTGTTCAGGGTGCGAAGAACACGTTCGGCTTTACCGTTTTGGGGCGATGTGTAGGGACAGGAGAGGCGAAGGTGAATGCCACGTGAGGAGAAGAGGGTCGTGAGGGCACGGTTAACGAACTCAGTGTCGTTATCCGACTGAATGTTCCTAACGGAAAGGCCGAACTGGGTTTGGACGAAGTTACAAAAGTGGGTGATATGGGTATGGACCTCGGACTTATGAACTAGAGGAAACGTCCAACAGAAGTGTGTGAAATCATCTAGAACAACCAAGTAATACCGATAACCCGAGATACTAGTAACAGGAGACGTCCAGACATCGCAAAGGGAGTTGTACTGTGAGTAGTAGAACTCGAAAAGGGTAACCGCACATGTTTCCCTAACTGACATGAATGACATAGTTTATGATTATCTCTATTACAAGTAATAGAAGAATTATTCCGAAGGACGTCGAGGTTGGAAGTCCTGGGATGACCGAGGCGGTGATGCCATATGGTGGAGGAGGTGGCGAGGTTGGCATGGGCAGTGCTGGTGGCGGCAGCTGGGGGGATGGTGTAGAGGTCACCAGCACTATTGCAGCGAAGCATCACGCGTCTAGTCGGGATATCCTTTACAGAAAAACCAAGAGCGTCAAATTCTATAGAGCAATTGTTGTCTTGTGTAAACTGACGAACAGAAAGAAGGTTCCGAACTAGTGACGTGACAATGAGCATATTGTTTAAGTGGAATTTGGACGCACTGGAGGGATGAAGTGCCACGACATGAAACCGCAAGATTATGACCGTTTCCTACAGGGATGAAGGAGTGGGAGGGGGGTAGGTGGCGGAGTAATATACCATCCGTAGACGCTATGTGGGTCGACGCGCCGGAGTCCATAACCCAAGGGCTAGGGTTCTGGAGGGTGAGCTGGTTCAGGGCTGCAACCAGCCCGGCCTGGTCCCAGCTTTGGCCCGCTGGTGAGACCTGCAGCGGCGCAAAGGCTGTGTGCACCTGGGGTGGCGGCCCGAGAACGCCCTGTGAGCCTGGGCGCCAGCCTACTGCGCCATACTGGGCTTGCATGGCAGCCCATGGATTAAAGCAAAACCATGGGCCGCCTGGGCGCACCTGGCCCATGGCCTGTGAAGGGGCGCCGCCACCTTGCTGCTGGTTCGCAGGCGTCTGCTGACGCCCGCGCTTGCCGTCGGAGTTCCCGCCGCCGCCGCCCTTCTTCCCATCGCCGGCGCGCTCGCCCGGGGCCCCCTGAACGGAGCCGAAGGAGGTGGAGTGGCATCCACCCGGGCTGGTGCAGCCAGAGGCACCGAATCCGGCGACCAGAGCGGTCCCAGCCGAAACCCGATCCCCATTGGCGAGGCGCAGCTCCTTGAGAATCAGCATGTCGTGGGCGCGCGCGAAGTCGGGGAGGACGGTGGAGTTGGCGATGTCGTCCGCGGTGTTGGTGAAGCGCTCGTTGACGCCGCCGAGGAGGTTGAGCACAAGCTGCGACTCAGGGACGCCATGGCCGACGTCGCAGAGGGAGTCAGCGACGTTCTTCATCCGCTGGGCGTAGTCCGAGATGGAGGAATCGCCCTGCTTGATTGAGTGGAACTCCTGCGCGAGGAAGATCGCCCGCGGCTCCTTGGCGCGGAAGAGGCGCTCAATCGCTTACTAGAGGGAGGAGGCGGTCTGGTCATCACCCTCCATGGCGAGATCGAGAACAGAGTCATCGACCGAGCCGAATAGCCACGTCCGGACGCAGCAATCGGCGGATTACCATTGGGGGTCGTCGGGGCGCGTAGGGGAAGTAGCATCGATGTGCGATTGGAGGCCAAACTTACCGCACATCGATTTGAAGAAGGATGCCCACTTGGTGTAGTTGGAGTTCTTCATCTCCAAGGTCACCGGAACGTGGGACTTGACGGAGACCGTCGCGTAGGGGTGGACGATCAGGGGCGGCGCGGGCGGCAGGACGTCGTTGTTGGCGTTGTTGAGGGCCGGCATGGTGCCGTCCCCGGTGGCTGGCAAGGTGCCGGTGGCGCCGCCGGCGCCCGTGCCAAACATCGCGGCGCGAGGATGGCGCCTGGTGTGGTGGCTGCGCCGCACTGGAGTGCGTGGAGCAGGCGTGCGGCAAGGGAGCGCCGCACGACGGTGTTGGTGGCTGCTCCAGCTGGGTGCACGGTGCAGTGTAGATCAGATCAGAGGAAGAAGGCAGCGGAAGAGGAAAGGAACCAGAATTTTGAATCGGTCTCTTGATACCATGTAGAGAGGCTAAGAATGGGGAGCACCACACACCTGATCAGGGGGGGGTGTCATATTATAAATATAGCCAATGGGCTCAAGTATACATGGAAAGGAATCAAGTATACAAGGCAGGTGATTAAACACAATAAACACCTACAGCTATACATATCTCTAATAGAGCCAAGAAGAGGGGTGGGCCTTTGCAACAAAATGCTTTGTGTGGGGATCCCAAAATCAGATTGACAATGGAATCGATTTTACAATTTTCTATAGAAAAAAGAGGGAAGGAAATGCAACATATAATATTTTTCGGTAGTTACCTATATAAAACACCGGAGTCTTGGTATCCTTGAATCCCCGAAAAATACCTTGGACTGCCAACATAAGCACATTTGCAGGGGCTCCCAGAGCTCTAAATGAAAGAAAGAGTTTTGCAGGCTTATACATTGGAGAGACCTGTGCAAAGATTAGTCTGAGATATCTAGCAAATTGCAACAGGTGCAAAAGCACTTTTTCTGTATCCAACCAAAGAGTCATTGCAAATTCTATTCTCTATAACATAAAGTAAAAATACGGTGATAAGAATCATAATCTAAACATACAGGTGATACGCCCATTAGTTTAAGAAACAATCCTGATCCTAGGAACAATGCTAATGCTTCAATTATACCAATTCCAGCAGCTAATATCAAGGCAGATGATACAGATGTAAGCTCCAATTTGCCTGCAATGATATCAGAAATCAAATCTAACACCTGAATTATAAAGCAAGTATATACATAACTATATGTTAAGTTGAAAAAATTGGCATTCATCTGATGATTAAGCTACCTGAACTAGGATGCTTGATAGCACTCTTAGAAATATCCTCTGCCACAAATGAAGTTGCAATGCTCAACAACGGTATGTTGAAGATCTTTGACACAATATTAAAAATCGATACACCAATACCAGCCGAAGCCAATTCCAATCCACCTTTGAGAACATATGCTAAAGGTGAGCAATAACTAACAGATGCTTCCATGCAGAAAGTAAAGGGTACAATACATTTCTCCAGAAGACCAGGCATGTACATAGGTGATTCTCTAACATGCATAAGTTTCAGCATGGCTTTTCACAAAGTCCACAATTTCCTACAGAATGATGTGCTTCTGTAACTGCCACACTAGGGCCAGAAGAATCTATTGTTTCAAGTGAGTAGTGGCCAATGTGTTCATGCAGTAATATGCCTATTCCTTACAAATCAAAATAGAAAGAGGCATGAAATGGGTTGATATACAGCACTACTGTGATATTCCAAATAGTTGCTTATCGATAGAGAGTGAAACAATAGTATTACTCGAGTTCAATCATACTGTACTGTAGCTAATGTTGCAGTTACAGTAAATTTCTTCCAGCTTTTCCTTTTTTAGAAAATAGTGCCACTGAGTTGGGTGTCGCTACCAGATTATTTTTACATAAGAACAAAATCTACTTCTACCAAAAACAGAAGTACCAAGAATAAACTACATTGGATGGATTATGGCAATAAAACTTAAGTAGTGAACCTACAATCTGGTACACAGTGAAAGAAAACAAAATATAGCAGCAAAAAGGAGGTACCTAATCTACCAATGTATGCAGTCTCCATAAGTTGCGCCATTGGATCAATAGCTTGACCAAAGACTGCCGGTAGAGCTAGAAGAATTAGTTCACTTCTGACACCCACAGAATTCAGGCCACTGTTTATTCCTCTGATTGTTACACAAGGCACAAATATGTCAATTAACTGTAGAGACTAATGATTGTACAAATCAAAGTCAACACGGCAAAAGCAGGTCAAACTTAGCAATTGTAGGTTACTTTAACTGGAGATGGATGATTCAAAAGAGAATGATGATGATACGCCAGTAGATAGACATTGGTATACAGAGCAATATAGCTGTGGCCTAGAGTCTAAAGAGCAAGAGACATGTGAAAACCAAAGCAGCAGTATGGACGCGGTTTCCGTTTACATATAATGGGACAGACAATCTTACATGACAGCCTCCTTTGCAGCAGCGAAAGAGATGTTGTCGCTTGGTTCAAGGCTTTGATCAGCATCATCAGGACTGTATCCTGGCAGTGACTGGCCACCAGCGAGAGGGATGGTGCGCGTGCGCCGCTGCCTTGTAGAAGGCCACCCCCGCAGCAGGAGCAACTTTGCACGGTTGGTTGCTGGTGAGGCGGTGGTTCTGCTGTTTGCTTTGTTACATAATATGGAAGAACAAGCAAACCTAGTAGGTGAACAAATGGCTGGGTGCGGAGAGACAAGCGCACTATGGTGGTGCAGCATTGTTGCCTTGATGTGTGGATGAGCTGCTTAGACTATCTGCGCATTCTTCTATCTGCAATGTGAAGGAGGGGAGGGCACAGCCAAATGAATCGAGCAATCAGAAAATTGCTGGCATAGCCGATTGAATTTTGAGAAGCAAACAGGGGTGCAGATAGGTTTGCAAAAAAAGATCGAAGTTAGAATGTGTATACTTCATGCATATACATGTAATTGGGTCAGATCCGAACACAAATAGCTTACGCTAGGGTTTGGGGTGCTTTGTTTCGCACGGCAGGAACGCAAGGGGAGGGGAGGGACGAGCATACCTCGTGGAAGCTCGTCGCCGGCGAAGGGCCCGACGAACACCTGGCAAAGGGCGGCGCCCAGTCGTCGCCTAGTCTGCTCCGGCTTGCTGCTCCCTAGTCCATTTCATGCCCCAACAATTTCAATCCATATCGGCTTTGATGGTTATGGCACAAGGTTGAGAGCGAGCAGGAACAAAGAACGGAAACAGGATGGTTTGTCTCGTTTCGAGCAGCAGAAAAGCTAGTGGATACCTCATCGGCACGTCCGGTTGCAGGCTCTGCCTCATCTGTTGAGTCAGCTTTGGTGCAGGGGATGGGTGGGAGCAGGGGATAGAGGATGCGCGGACAAGCAGTGGGCTCTTGGGAATCTAATCGTGTGTCCATGTTTGGGCCAGATTTTCAGGGAGTCCAATTCCCAGAGATTTTTCAAGTTGGGCTCTAAGTATGGATGGGAATGGGCCAACCGCCTTGGATCTGGCCCTTATGGCCTTAGGGTTAATTTTAAGGGCGACGGGTAGATCCAATCTAGACCTTTGGCTACGGTCTTAATGGCCCAATGGGCAGCACAGGTCGGTCCTAACCAATATTTACATTATGCTTATGCAATCATTTGACACGAGATGCAAGATGCAAGCACTCAGCTAAGTATGATTATACATAATGAACAAAAAGAGTTTAACTTCCATGATCATTAGCAATTAATAATCAAAAGTTTATCTCTACCATTATAATTCATCATCAACAATTGGAGCAAAGGTTTACAATTGAAGGAGCCGGTGATGGTGGAGCCCTTATCCGTGGTTGGTTAAGCATGAACAATGAGCTACCTTCTTGGTACACTTCGTGAGCCCCTTCTTCAAGCAGTGTACAACAAAACAATGAGCCTTTATCCATTAGGATTAAGCACAGAAAAGTTGTTTGATTTTACGAAGTTTGCTGCCTAGCTTTATTCTAAGGTCAAGCTCACTTATAAAAAAAAATTGCCAGCTCTGACAATTGTCAGGATTAACGATCATGTCAATCATAAAAATTGTGTCCGATAGCGATGGTCAATAGCTCGCTCGTCTTCATACCTATGTCAGACTCGGGGCAGCGGGACTGCACACTTAGCGTACATATTCTTGTAGTAGGGGATGGCGCATGGGTCATACCTTATCCTCATTGTAACTAGTCATATAGAACTAGGACTAGTCGGACGTAAGGAAACGACATATTTCCTTCTCTTAACGGTTACTAAAGTACTCAGGTAGCACACGCCTTAATCCGTGAAACCTCGACTCTTCTGTACGCCTATGTTCCTACGTGTGCACGTGGCCAAGCTCCTTGCGCTATGGGCTACGGCTACGATCAGAGATCAGGTGTCTCAACGTAGCAGGCTAACTACTCGAGGAAATTACACAGCCTAACAAGAGCAAGACGCGAAAATTTTGACATGCATTTTACAATGCTGGGATTCGCTCCTGACTTGATATCATGTATATGAGTTACGACATATTTTTATGTTTACCTTGCAGGGCACTCGCTGTGACTTCGACTACTCGTCTGGCTCCCTCGCTCGGGGGCTGGGCGCGACACGACGACTTGGCCTCGCCGACTACTCTGTCAGCCGCCCGCTCGGCCACGACGACTACTCTGTCAGCCGCCCGCTCGGCCATGCTGACTACTTCACATGCTTTCGACAGCTCGTCTGGCTCCCTCGCTCGGGGGCTTGGCGCGACAGGGCACTCGCCATATCTTCGATTGCTCGTCTGGCTCCGTCGCTCCCATGCTCGGGGGCTGGGTGCCTGAAGCGACTTTTTCGGCATAACGATTTGATTTGAGCGGTATTATTCAAGGGTTTTTTGAGGAAGTTATTCGAATTAGCCATCTTTTCAGGGATAGACTCCCGAAAAGAGGGGTTATTCGAATTTTAAAACCAATTAACCGAGAATTACCATTAATTCATTTCAAAAACACACACTCCATGCCACGATTCTTTGAATCCTTTTTTCCAAACCTTGAAATTTGGATTAAAGGCTCGGGGGCTGCGGGATACGTGTCATCAACGACTTATTTTTCAAAAATTCTTGGAAGATACAGACGAACGATTCAAGACTGGTTTGACCCTCAGCCTGATTCTTCGATTCAACCTAAGGGTCGGGGGCTACTCCATATGGAGTGCGAGTTCATCGCACACTATATAAAAGAAAACTTGAAAACTACTCGGGACTTGAGCACCTCTGTAACACCCAAAAATATAGGAGTTAAAATTTCTAAAAGTATTTTCATAAAAATCATAAATTAAAATTGTGCATGCATCTTTATTTCTTTTCTTCTCCTATTCCTTCTTTCAGCCCAGCCCATTCCTTCTTTTCTACTTCTTTTCTTTTCCTGCGGCCAACTCCGTGGCCGATTCCCTCAGCCGACTCTTTCTTCCACCGACAGCTAGGACCCACCTGTCGACGCCTTCTTCTTCTTTCTTCTTTCCTTACCCAGAGTCCGGATCGATCCCGCGCCGTCGTTCGCGCCCCTTCTTTCTTCTTACCCTGAGTCCTGATCGATTCCGCAGCACCGCCTTCCTACTCCCGGCCGATCCGCCCCTATAAAATCCCGCTGAAACCCCGCTTTGCAACCAGAGCCAGGCTCAAATCTTTTCCTCTACACAACATTGTCGCACGTCGCTGGAAGCTGCACCTCGGAGGAACACCGCTGTCCCGTGTCGCCGCCTCTCCGTCGACTCGCCGTTCCGCAGCTTCTCCGCCGTCTTCAACTCTCGCCAGAGCTCCACGAGTAGGTGAGTATCAAGCCGTACCAGATTTCCCTCTCTCTCTTGCTCCGCCGTAAACCAGATTTCTCGCCGGACCCCTGATTCCAACCGCCGCCGTGGCCGCCAGCTTACAGCCGCCGCACAGCCAACCCGTGATCACCCTCACCTTCGCCGTACCACCCACTCACTTCCCGGCATAAACCCAGCTTGAATTGAGCCCCGGAACACTGGATTCGGTGAAGCTCCGGCCGTCCGCCGCCGCACTCGCTCACCGCCGATGCCCAGTTAAACTCCGCCTCGCCCGACCCTTTTTGTCCCGTCGAGCCGATCCTTCCTCTGCCGCTCGATCTAGATCTAACGGCCAGAATCGATCTTCACTTTACACTGCCGATTTGCCCGACCTTTTCCTTACTCAGCCGATTCACCTGACCCACTCTTCATACCGCCGATTCGCCCGACCCTTACCTCGCCGATTCGTCCGACCCGCCGCTCGATGATGATCTAACGGATTAGATCCACCCGACCCTAGCCGTTCCCAGAACTTTTGCAGAAAGATCCCTAGGTTTTCCAGGAATCAACCCGCAGTCCAGATCAGTAGAAAATAATTAGAGTTGAGCCCTTTCTTTTTCTATCCTGACCCCTGACTTTTCTAGAATTAGTACCCGCTGTCCAGAACCTATAGTTTTGCATCCCAACCTTCTGTATAAATTTTAATTATGTTTTGGCCCCTGAATTCTTCAGATCTAGCCTCGGGAGACTATAAACTCTAGCAGTTAGGTCCCAGATCACTGTTTTAGCCATATCTTCATCGTTCCAACTCCGATTTCAGCGATTCTTAAGCCACACGATCTTTGCATCATGAACTACAACTCTAGTGTCTTTTTACTTTCTGTCTGTATTGTTTGTTGTATTGTTTCTTATTTGTTTGTGTATGCTTGTTTGTGTGATCGCGTAGACAACGTGATATTCGAGCCAAATCAAGGGCAAGCTTACGAGGAAGAGAGCCAGCAGCTGTTTGAAGAAGGCAAGTGGATTTCCCCCTCTGCATATTCTATTTGAACCCAACAACAGCATGATAATTCACTTTACTTTACTGTTGCTTGCATAAATTTGATGGGTTACCTATGCTAAGGACATACCTAGTCTTTTACCCCAAACCTTGAAAAACCTGGATTTACTATTTATGTTGGGTAGTTACGCTTAGATGCAAACTTTGGGATTGGTATTGGTTTACTCTTTTGGCAATGTTGATCACGTTTCATATTGTTGTTATCGCGTAATTGCAAGATCAACTTTGTTTAATGGGAACATGGAGAACCACCCAAGTGAACAGTGCAACCACAAAGTCATATGGCTCTGACCTTAGCCAATTAATTAGATGTGTAGTTTGCTGGTGGCCTTACCGAAAGGGCAAGGAGGGGGTCGGTGATAGGGGTCATAGCCCGGTCCTCTTGGGGTAGCTGCCTTTGCTAAGGAGCTGACCATTAGGGAGGTTTATGGACCACGCCGCTACTGAAACTCTAGCGGGCTGCCTAGCTCTCGACATGTCTTTGTAAAGGCTTCGTAGTGTACCCTCGCCACTCACCTCGGAAGTGTTTAAGGGTCTTGCAAACCCGGGCGACTCAGGGAAACACGATTTGTGGGTAAAGTGTACAACCTCTGCAGAGTGTAAAACTGTTATAACAGCCGTACTCACGGTTAAGAGTGGCTTGGACCCTCACATGATAATGAAACTTGAAGATTAATTAAATCGTGGTTCGTGGTTTATGTTATTGTTGATGGTATCTTCATGATTCTACTAAAGTGGGTTGGTATAAACTTAAACCTAGTTAAAAAGGTGCTTGTTAATAAATACTTGACCAATTAAAAGCAACCGCTGCTGCAAACCTCAGCCTATTCTTGATGGCCTTGCATTTTCACCCCACTTGCTGAGTACCAACCATAAGAGTACTCACCCTTGCCCCCTGCTGTTCAGAGAAGAACTTTGAAGAGGAGATCTTTGACGACTTCGAGGAGTTCTAGGTCCTGCGTTCACCAGTCATCGCCTGTGGAAGACGGAGTTGTTGAAGACTTCGTATAGGGTATAACGGTGTACCGTTTAAAGACGGAGTGTAATATTGTTAAATACTTTATTTAGTTACTTTTTGAGCATTGTCTTTGATATATTACACTTTCCGTCTACCATATGTGTGTGAACGAGATCCTGGCGCACATATGAGATGCATCTGGTTCTTTCTAGAATCGGGTGTGACAACCTCACAGCCTCGATGCAGCCAAGGAAGTACTCAAAAGACACCTTCTCAAGGGGACTCAGCGGGGACTTGAAGACACCATTCAGAAGTACTCGGGAGCCTGCAGTACTCGGCTACGAAGAGCTCGAGGCTTGTCAGACCTGGGGCAGCAGGACTGCACACTTGGCGTCCATATTCTTGTAGTAGGGGATGGCGCATGGGCCATACCTTATCCTCATTGTAACTAGTCGTATAGAACTAGGACTAGTCGGACGTAAGGAAACTACCCCACAACGTACTCGGGTAGGACTCCTCAGACCGTATAGTTGTTGAAGACTTCGTATAGGGTATAACGGTGTACCGTTTAAAGACATTTGTGTCTCTTATATATGGAGTGTAATATTGTTAAATACTTTATTTAGTTACTTTTTGAGCATTGTCTTTGATATATTACACTTTCCGTCTACCATATGTGTGTGAACGAGATCCTGGCGCACATATGAGATGCATCTGGTTATTTCTAGAATCGGGTGTGACAGAACTGGTATCAGAGCTATGTTAACTGTAGGACGCTAGCCTAGATAGAAATGGTCGAAATTAAGGATTTATCTTCTAGCAAGCCATATCAGCATCAAATATTCCTGCTTACTCTATATTTCCGCATAAAAACCTATGTTTACATAAAACTTCTATTATTTTCTTTCTTAAAGAAAAACATCCTTAATATTACTCCCGCTCTGCCAGATGGTCAGAATTTACCAAACTGCTCGCAAGCGCACCGGAGGTCGCCAAGTTCGCATTGCCCCAGCTGAGCCAACTTCTCCCACCCCAATTCTAGCCCCTGTTGAAGAGGAGGAAGCTACGGAGGAAGAACCCGAGGAGGTCTACTATTTCGTGGATGGTGAAGATGGCCGCATCCTGGCAATTGATGAAGAAGGAAATCAGTTCACCCCGCCGGCATCACCAGTTGTTGAGCCATCGCCACCACCCCCAGTTGTCCCTGCTCCAGCCCCAGCCCCAGCACCGGTCGTCGCTGAAGGAAGCCCGAGTAACTTCGAAGGTATTAGAAGAGATGATGACGAGGATAACAACAACGATGAAGACAACGACGATCAGAGTGATGAAACTCCAGGGATGAGGCAACTTTGCTGTGTTCGCACCTCGGACAGAGAACCCGGCCACTTGTCTCTAGTGCTACAAGGTGTTCTTCAAGAGTTGGGCAACCGCGTGAGACCTCACTACCACACGCACCACTACACCGACCCCGCGCTTGGCGACTACTACCTCTCTTGCGTCCACATCAGGATGGAAAGTCCCAGAGGCCTGAGGACTCTTACTGCACACGACTCCGCCACACCCCACGCTACATACGACGCAGCCGTCAGCAGTGCTGCCAGGAGAGCTCTATGGTCCATCTGCCATACCTACCACCAGGAGCTTCAGAACACGGAGTATCGCCACCTTCCTCGCCGCCTCAGTGGAACTGAAGAGACCGTGATTACTCTGGGTGAAGACGACGAAGACCGCCTCAACACTCTTGCTCGAGTCACCGCCGCTCTCAACACTGAGCTAGAAAGCGTCATCACTGACCTGGATGATACTCAGGACAAGCTACTGGAGGCCCATGAAAAGATCCGCATGCTGGAAGCTCGACTTGAGGGAAGATCGCCGCCATCCCCACAGATGGATGAACCTCGCTTCCCCGCATTGTCACCACCCCGCAAGAAGCTTCGTCGCGGCAAACCCGGCTCCATAACTCGCCCCGCGGAATAGGCACTTAGGCTCTTAGGCTAGTATCTCCCTAAGTTCTCGTTAGAATCATTTTCACTTGAGAGGACGACGTTGTAATGATGATTGCTTGAGAACAAATGTTTGCTTTGAGTGCTATAAGAATTGCTTGATATAATATATCCATTAATATTAGTTGGAGTCTTATAAATCCATATTTTGTTAAAATATTATTTTCTATCTACCTATATCTAGTACACCTGTCTTATCCTGGGTTTATTCCCTAACGGTCAGATGGTGAACACCAGGACAGGTGGAGGACAGAATATCCCTAGCTCTAGGCGTGCCCGCGTAGTTAATCAACAGAGTCAGCTGCCACCACCGTCCAATCCAACGATGGAACAATTCTTGGCAGCACAGATGCAGGTGTTGCAGAACCTCACTGCCACCATCCAGAACATACAAGCTCAACAGAATCAGCAAGCACCACAGCAAAACCCGCCACCAAGAGACAAACATAGAGAATTCATGAGCCACCACCCTCCTACCTTTTCTCACTCTGTGGACCCCTTGGACGCTGATGATTGGTTGAAGGTCATCACTAAGAAGCTGGACATCACACAATGCAGTGACCGTGAAAGGGTCCTGTATGCTGCAGGACGTCTGGAAGGTGCAGGCGCTGATTGGTGGGATGCTTTCACTACTGCCCACGCCAATGCCAACACTATCACCTGGGAGGAGTTCAGAACCAACTTCCGCAGCCACCATATCCCAGCAGGACTAATGAAGCTCAAGCAGAAGGAATTCCTGAACCTGAAGCAAGGCAGCATGATTGTCAGCGAGTACCGGGATAAATTCACTCAGTTGTCTCGTTACGCGCCCCATGAGGTGGATAGTGACGCCAAGAGGCAGGAGCGCTTCTTGGAAGGTCTGATAGGGCCGCTCAACTATCAGCTGCACAGTCACACTTTCCCAAACTTCCAGACTCTGCTAGACAAAGCCATTGGTCTGGAGAGCAAGCGCAAGGAGCTTGGGGAACACAAGCGAAAACTTCAGTCCCAGGGACAATCCAGCAGCAACACCCGACCCCGCTACAACACACCCCAGGGATATCAGTCGCGCTTTGGAGGACAAGGTGGAGGATATCAACAGAGTCAACAGAATCAACGAACTCCACAGCAGCCTCAACGTTACAACCAGCAGACTCAGCGCCACACCAACCCGCAACCGTACCGTCCAGGCTATGCCACAGGTGCACCCGTGCGGACCAACAATCCAGTCACCCCGGTCCAACCTAACGGATGTTTCAAATGTGGAGAACTGGGTCATTACGCTAACAACTGCCCGAAGCGTAATGCGCAAACTCCTCAGAACCAGAGGAACAGTGGACAAAGGCAGACTCCTCAGCAGCAGCAGCCGCGCAACAGCAACCAGACACCACTGGGCAACAAAGGACAACAGAACTGCGTGTGCGGAAAGGTGAATCATGTGGCTGCAGAAACAGCTGAAGAGGCTCCCGATGTTGTGCTCGGTACGTTTCTTGTTAATTCTGAACCTGCATCAGTTTTATTCGATTCTGGAGCATCACATTCATTCATTACTGAGCAATTCGCTGCAAAACATAATTTACCAATGAGCCCTATAAAACAAATATTTCTAGTAAGCTCCCCGGGCAAGGAATTGAAAGCTAGTCACTTATGCCCAAGGGTCAGCATGAATATTATGGGGATAGAATTCCTAGCCAATCTAATAGTCCTAAAGACTAACGGCATCGATGTGATCCTCGGAATGGATTGGTTATCAGGATGTGACGGTGTCATTCAGTGTCGTAAGAGATCAGTGCTCTTAACCAGCCCTCAAGGAGATAAAATAGAGTTTGTGGCATCAGCTCCACCCAGTAGAGTTGGGACAGTGAACCAAATGAAGGGAGTGCCTCTGGAAGATATCAGAGTTATCAGTGAGTACCCCGACGTCTTTCCGGAAGATTTACCAGGTATGCCACCTGTTCGCGACATTGAGTTCAGTATTGATCTTTTACCTGGTACTGCACCTATCTCTAAAAGACCCTATAGAATGGATGTTAAGGATCTAAGCGAACTAAAGAAACAAATAGAAGAAATGTTAGCTAAGGGATTTATCCGTCCTAGCTCATCCCCATGGGGAGCACCCGTGATGTTTGTCGATAAGAAAGATGGCAGCAGAAGGATGTGTGTAGACTACAGGTCGCTGAATGATGTGACAATCAAGAATAAGTATCCACTGCCCAGGATTGAAGATTTGTTTGATCAGATGAGAGGTGCTAAGGTTTTCTCCAAGATTGATCTGAGATCAGGATATCATCAGCTAAGGATTCGACCAGAGAATATACCCAAGATAGCCTTCACTACCAGATACGGTCTGTACGAGTTCACTGTGATGTCGTTTGGATTGACCAAGGCACCAGCATACTTCATGTACCTGATGAACAAGGTTTTCATGGAATACCTTGACAAGTTTGTGGTTGTGTTCATTGATGACATCTTGGTGTATTCACAGAACGAGGAAGAACATGAAGAGCACTTAAGGATAGTGTTACAAAAACTCCGAGAGAATCAGTTATATGCAAGCTGAGCAAATGTGATTTTTGGTTGAGAGAAGTTTCTTTCCTTGGACATGTTATCACAGATGGAGGAATTGCAGTAGACCCAAGTAAAGTTCAAGATGTTCTAAATTGGAATCCACCGAAGACCGTGCCTAAAATCAGAAGTTTTCTCGGACTTGCAGGCTACTACCGCAGATTTATTAAAGGCTTCTCAAAGATCGTGAAACCTATGACTTCTCTGTTGGAAAAAGGGAAAGAATTTAAGTGGGATGCTACATGCCAGAAGTGTTTTGAAGAGCTGAAGACAAGATTGACCACGGCCCCTGTGTTGATAATGCCAGATATCCACAAAGGGTTTGATGTGTATTGCGACGCTTCACGGATGGGTCTCGGATGTGTGTTAATGCAAGAAGGCAAGGTTGTGGCCTATGCTTCAAGATAGCTGAGAAAGCATGAGCAGAACTATCCTACCCATGACTTGGAATTAGCTGCCGTCATGCACGCATTGAAGATTTGGAGGCACTACATGATCGGAAACAAGTGTCAAATCTTCACGGACCATAAGAGTCTGAAGTACATCTTCACGCAACAGGATCTTAACCTAAGACAGCGCAGATGGCTAGAACTAATCAAGGACTATGATTTGGATATTCAGTATCATCCTGGCAAGGCTAATGTCGTGGCAGACGCCCTAAGCCGGAAAGGACAAGCTAATATGATGATTGCTCGATTGATGCCTCAGGAATTATGTTGGGAGATGGCACGTTTGAACTTGGGAATTGTCACAAAAGCGGAAGCCATAACCATGGAGATGGAACCTACATTAGAACGGGAGATCAGAAAAGGACAGTTGACAGATGCTAAGATCAAAGAGATCAAGATTCAAATTGGTTTAGGCAAAACTAAGGACTTCACCGAAGATGAACAGGGGACTGTTTGGTTCAGAAAAAGGATCTGTGTACCTGAAATTGATCACCTTCGTGAACTCATTTTGAAGGAGGCACATGATTCCGCTTATTCCATTCATCCTGGAAGTACCAAAATGTATCAAGACTTGAAAGAAAGGTACTGGTGGTATGGTTTGAAAAGAGACGTAGCAACTCACGTAGCTCTGTGTGATGTATGCCAGAGAGTGAAAGCAGAACACCAGAGACCAGCAGGTTTACTCCAGCCTTTGAAAGTACCTGAATGGAAATGGGAAGAGATTGGTATGGATTTCATTGTAGGGTTACCTCGTACTCGCGAGGGATACGACTCGATATGGGTTATTGTGGACAGATTGACAAAAGTCACACATTTCATCCCGGTCAAAACAACATACACTGGAGGCAAGTTAGCAGAACTATACATGTCACGAATTGTGTGTCTGCACGGTGTTCCAAAGAAGATAGTGTCTGATCGAGGTACTCAGTTCACGTCGCGTTTCTGGCAGAAATTACATGAATCCATGGATACAAAGCTAAATTTCAGTTCCGCATAAAATCCGCAAACAGACGGATAGACAGAGCGAACAAATCAAGTATTAGAGGATATGTTGAGAGCATGCGCCCTAAAGCATGGAGGTAGTTGGGATAAAAGTTTGCCATATGCAGAATTCTCCAACAATAACAGTTACCAAGCAAGTCTCAAGATGGCCCCATTTGAAGCATTGTATGGAAGAAAATGTAGGACACCATTGTATTGGAACCAGACAGGAGAAAGTCAAGTTTTTGGACTAGAGATTCTTCAAGAAGCGGATAGACAAGTCCAGATAATTCGGGATAATCTCAAGACTGCCCAGTCACGACAGAAAAGTTATGCTGATACATGAAGAAGGGAATTGACATTTGAAGTTGGAGATTTTGTGTACTTGAAGGTATCACCGATCAGAGGTCTACGTAGATTCAAGGTGAAAGGAAAGTTGTCACCACGTTATATTGGTCCTTTTCAGATCCTGGAAAGGAAAGGTGAAGTGGCATATCAATTGGAGTTACCAGCACGATTGTCAGATGTCCATGATGTGTTTCACGTATCACAGTTAAAGAAATGTTTGAGAGTGCCTGAGGAGCAGTTACCGATGGAGGAACTTGATGTACAAGAAGATTTGACTTATGCAGAGCATCCGGTTAGAATCTTGGAAACATCTCAGAGGGTTACCGGAATAAGGTGATCAAAATGTGCAGAGTACAGTGGAGTCACCACTCAGAGGATGAGGCAACTTGGGAAAGAGAAGATGAACTGATTGCAGAATTCCCTCAGCTGTTCCCTAATCCTTCCTAATCTCGAGGACGAGATTCTCTTTAAGGGGGGTAGATTTTGTAACACACAAAAATATAGGAGTTAAAATTTCTAAAAGTATTTTCATAAAAATCATAAATTAAAATTGTGCATGCATCTTTATTTCTTTTCTTCTCCTATTCCTTCTTTCAGCCCAGCCCATTCCTTCTTTTCTACTTCTTTTCTTTTCCCGCGGCCAACTCCGTGGCCGATTCCCTCAGCCGACTCTTTCTTCCACCGACAGCTAGGACCCACCTGTCGACGCCTTCTTCTTCTTTGTTCTTTCCTTACCCAGAGTCCGGATCGATCCCGCGCCGTCGTTCGCGCCCCTTCTTTCTTCTTACCCCGAGTCCTGATCGATTCCGCAGCACCGCCTTCCTACTCCCGGCCGATCCGCCCCTATAAAATCCCGCTGAAACCCCGCTTTGCAACCAGAGCCAGGCTCAAATCTTTTCCTCTACACAACATTGTCACACGTCGCTGGAAGCTGCACCACGGAGGAACGCCGCTGTCCCGTGTCGCCGCCTCTTCGTCGACTCGCCATTCCGCAGCTTCTCCGCCGTCTTCAACTCTCGCCAGAGCTCCACGAGTAGGTGAGTATCAAGCCGTACCAGATTTCCCTCTCTCTCTTGCTCCGCCGCAAACCAGATTTCTCGCCGTACCCCTGTTTCCAACCGCCACCATGGCCGCCAGCTTACAGCCGCCGCACAGCCAACCCGTGATCACCCTCACCTTCGCCGTACCACCCACTCACTTCCCGGCATAAACCCAGCTTGAATTGAGCCCCGGAACACTGGATTCGGTGAAGCTTCGGCCGTCCGCCGCCGCACTCGCTCACCGCCGATGCCCAGTTAAACTCCGCCTCGCCCGACCCTTTTTGTCCCGTCGAGCCGATCCTTCCTCTACCACTCGATCAGTAGAAAATAATTAGAGTTGAGCCCTTTCTTTTTCTATCCCGACCCCTGACTTTTCTAGAATTAGTACCCGCTGTCCAGAACCTATAGTTTTGCATCCCGACCTTCTGTATAAATTTTAATTATGTTTTGGCCCCTGAATTCTTCAGATCTAGCCTCGGGAGACTCAAAACTCTAGCAGTTAGGTCCCCAGATCACTGTTTTAGCCATATTTTCATCGTTCCAACTCCGATTTCAGCGATTCTTAAGCCACACGATCTTTGCATCATGAACTACAACTCTAGTGTCTTTTTACTTTCTGTCTGTATTGTTTGTTGTATTGTTTCTTATTTGTTTGTGTATGCTTGTTTGTGTGATCGCGTAGACAACGTGATATTCGAGCCAAATCAAGGGCAAGCTTACGAGGAAGAGAGCCAGCAGCTGTTTGAAGAAGGCAAGTGGATTTCCCCCTCTGCATATTCTATTTGAACCCAACAACAGCATGATAATTCACTTTACTTTACTGTTGCTTGCATAAATTTGATGGGTTACCTATGCTAAGGACATACCTAGTCTTTTACCCCAAACCTTGAAAAAACCTGGATTTACTATTTATGTTGGGTAGTTACGCTTAAATGCAAACTTTGGGATTGGTATTGGTTTACTCTTTTGGCAATGTTGATCACGTTTCATATTGTTGTTATCGCGTAATTGCAAGATCAACTTTGTTTAATGGGAACATGGAGAACCACCCAAGTGAACAGTGCAACCACAAAGTCATATGGCTCTGACCTTAGCCAATTAATTAGATGTGTAGTTTGCTGGTGGCCTTACCGAAAGGGCAAGGAGGGGGTCGGTGATAGGGGTCATAGCCCGGTCCTCTTGGGGTAGCTGCCTTTGCTAAGGAGCTGACCATTAGGGAGGTTTATGGACCACGCCGCTACTGAAACTCTAGCGGGCTGCCTAGCTCTCGACATGTCTTTGTAAAGGCTTCGTAGTGTACCCTCGCCACTCACCTCGGAAGTGTTTAAGGGTCTTGCAAACCCGGGCGACTCAGGGAAACACGATTTGTGGGTAAAGTGTACAACCTCTGCAGAGTGTAAAACTGTTATAACAGCCGTACTCACGGTTAAGAGTGGCTTGGACCCTCACATGATAATGAAACTTGAAGATTAATTAAATCGTGGTTCGTGGTTTATGTTATTGTTGATGGTATCTTCATGATTCTACTAAAGTGGGTTGGTATAAACTTAAACCTAGTTAAAAAGGTGCTTGTTAATAAATACTTGACCAATTAAAAGCAACCGCTGCTGCAAACCTCAGCCTATTCTTGATGGCCTTGCATTTTCACCCCACTTGCTGAGTACCAACCATAAGAGTACTCACCCTTGCCCCCTGCTGTTCAGAGAAGAACTTTGAAGAGGAGATCTTTGACGACTTCGAGGAGTTCTAGGTCCTGCGTTCACCAGTCATCGCCTGTGGAAGACGGAGTTGTTGAAGACTTCGTATAGGGTATAACGGTGTACCGTTTAAAGACGGAGTGTAATATTGTTAAATACTTTATTTAGTTACTTTTTGAGCATTGTCTTTGATATATTACACTTTCCGTCTACCATATGTGTGTGAACGAGATCCTGGCGCACATATGAGATGCATCTGGTTCTTTCTAGAATCGGGTGTGACAACCTCACAGCCTCGATGCAGCCAAGGAAGTACTCAAAAGACACCTTCTCAAGGGGACTCAGCGGGGACTTGAAGACACCATTCAGAAGTACTCGGGAGCCTGCAGTACTCGGCTACGAAGAGCTCGAGGCTTGTCAGACCTGGGGCAGCAGGACTGCACACTTGGCGTCCATATTCTTGTAGTAGGGGATGGCGCATGGGCCATACCTTATCCTCATTGTAACTAGTCGTATAGAACTAGGACTAGTCGGACGTAAGGAAACTACCCCACAACGTACTCGGGTAGGACTCCTCAGACCGTCCCCGACTAGGACTTCCATGTAACCCTGTCCCCCCAGACTATATAAGGACGGGCAGGGACCCCTCCAAAACATATCATAACCTCTAAGGCAATACAAACCACACAGGATGTAGGGTATTACGCTCTCGGCGGCCTGAACCTGTCTAAACCTTTTGTTACTTGCACCTTCGAGTTTCTGATCTCAGCGACACCCTACATACAACCTACCACCTCGGGGGTATCCCTCGGTGGGCTTGGCGGTAAAACACCAACAACCTATCTCTCTCCCGTGCGTCAGATGGAATTGGGGATTGGGTGGGATGGTGGGGTTATTTTGGGTCGACCCATCTTGCCCATTAGGTCAGTAGGCTCTGGCTTCAATGGACCCTTATCTAATTTGAAGCTGATTCATGTGGTTCATTGTCCTTGCTCTCGTGGGTCGGACCAACTACCCAATGGGTTAACCTGGCCCGCTCCCATCTTGAGCTCCAAGCTGTCTCAGGAGAGGTTGTGTGGCCCAGTTCGGCCAGTTCGGCCACGGCGGTGGGTTGGACCGACCTGATCACCGCCCCGGCCCAGACAGCAGGTGCGCATGTTGGTCTGGGCGCAGAGACAGCCAGCCTAGGGGAGGGGTTATACCTGATCATGGGTTGCCTGACCTGAAACCCGACCCGACTTGAAATTTGTCACAAAAGATCGGGTTTAACCCGACCCAAACCTGACATGATCGGGCTCGGGCCAAAAAAATCCGACCCAATGGTCGGGTCAGGCCGGGTTTGGGTCTACAAAAAATACCGGGTTTTTTGACTCAACCCAAACCCGGTCCGATCTGAAAAATGATCAGGGCAAGAGGGGTGGTTCGTTCACGGAAATATTACAATTCGCGCGCATCTAGAAATCGATCCATCGCATAAGGCCCAACACAGAACAGCATCCGGCGGCCCAGCGACCGAACGGGTGCATGCAGGCTAGGGACGTGTTGTGTCATAGGTAGGAGGCCAAGAGAAATTTGCTATTTCATCATTGTTAAAAGTGGGTTTCACTAAAATGTCATCCTGCAAACGGATTTCGTTGGAATGCCATTATGAAACTGGGGTCTCTCCTACAATGCATTTTCTCTCCTTTTCAATTCATTTAATCATTTTTCATTTATTTTGCCACTGTAAGTTCCCAAGTTGCCCCTGGGCCATCGATTGAAGTCAGGCCGACAACACTGAGCATTGTTTTATTTGAAAAAAAAAACGAGCATTGTTCCTTTTCTCGTCGGCCCCCTTGGTTCTTGTGGGAGCGCCGCTACCCCCCGCCACCAACGTTGGTGGCGACTCCCCCGCCGCCCCGCCGAGCAAGCCGATGACGGCAGTAGCACCTAGCACCGGAAGTCCTCAATAACGCCAGTTGCAAGCTCCCAGGTCGTTGGCCCCATGACGCCGTCTGCAGCCACGAAGCCGACACCGCGAGGTCTGCAGCCACGAAGCCGACGCCGCGAAATCAAGCGCCCCCTCTCCACGCTGTCCTCCATGCCCAATCCCGGCTCCTGGCCTCCGACACCGTTCTGCTCATCATGCTAGCTAGTCACTGGTTTTGTTTCTAGAGCTGGTGGGCGGCGGATGCTTTTGTGCCTGTGATGTGATTTATTTGACTCAACCAAGGAAATCAAGAAATTGGATAGGATTGGACGATGCTTGTTATTTGTTTTTTGTGGAGAGGGGTAGCATCAAATCAATTGCAGAGAAGCAAATCATCGCACATCGAGAAAAGCAGGCAACCAAAGCTTGCCTAGGAGCAGTTTAATCCAATGAAACAGGTGACGATTCAAAGTGCTAGAACCGCATCCAGCGATTCAAATGGCTAACACTGGCGGCAGTGATGGCGTGATGCATATGGAGTGCGGCGGCAAGATGAGACAGAGAACAGATCGAGACGAAGGAAAATGAGGTACTACCAATTTAACTTGAAGGAGGCAGGGGTATAACAGTCAGTTCATGTGACTAAAGAAGTGAGAAATTATAATATGAATTAGAAAAGACTGAAAAAGCATTACAGCGTGTTACACCAGTTTCATAATGACATTCCGATGAAACCTATTTGCGGAATGGCGTTCCAGCGAAACCTACTTTTTATGATGGTTAAATAGCAAATTTCTCGGAGGCCAACGACCAACTTTGTGCAAACGCTAATTCAGATTAAAAGCTACACTTTGCAAAATAGTTATACAAATTAAAAGTTGTTTCCAGTATCTTATTTTTTACAACAAAATCTTCGTAACTAGACTTGATTATGTTTAGATAATTTTTTTTCTAGAACCAATTTTACTTTGTTTTGGAACAAAATTTTAAAATATTTTTATTCCATTATAAGAATAATCTCTATTTTCTAATGGGATATTTGTATTTCTTATTTAGGGTAATTTTTCTTGGAACATTGTGCTAGAACAATTTTTTATTTTCGAAGATAGAGCAATTGCTCAAGTTTCGCAATAAAATTATTCCAACTCTACCATAAAATTGTTCCACTATAGCATTAAAATATATCCAACTTTAATCTTATTTTAAACATCTAGTTTAAAAATACAGTGGTGCAATTTAAATTTAATTTAGACTATCGGTTATAATTTTTTAATATAGATTGCATGCAGCATCCGTGCTTGTGGCTCGTGGGCCGTGAGCCCTTGCGTGTAGCGTGCTTTTGTATGCAGCATCCGTGCTTGTGTCTCGTGGGCCGTGAGCCCTTGCGTGTAGCGTGCTTTTGTGTCTACTGGGCCGTGAGCTACTTCTCACTGCCAGAAACAGAGACCCCAGTACCGGTTAGGAGACCCATTACCACAGGTGTTCCAACCGGTACTGCCTCTCCGGTATTAAAAAATTTTAAACCCACATGATACATAATTTGTTCATGAGTAAATGCGTACACACGGTGCATGGGATTCGAACCCATGACCTCCATCATCGTGCAAGCCTTTCCTACCATCTTATCTACACATCACTTGTGGCTAGATAGAAGATGCTTACGTTTTGATGTAACCCGTGGAGGATCATTTAGTACCGGTTGGTAACACTACCCGGTACTAAGAGGCACCAATTAGTACCGAGCCATAACACCAATCGGTACTAAATACCTGAGACCATTTAGTACCGAGCCATAACACCAACTGGTACTAAATGATGGCATTTAATACCGGGTGGTGGTAAGACCCGGTACCAAATAGCCTCAGAGCGCTGCAAAATTTAGAACCGGTACTAAATGCCCCTTGGAGCTTGATCAGTACCGGTTTCAAACATGACCGGTATAAAGGGGCACAGACGAATGTGCATTTTCTGGCTGTGTCTGCAAAAGAAAGAATCCTAGACGCACGCGCTCCTCCGATCAGCCCGCTTGTTTACCCTCGTCACTCGTCGTGGCTGCGGCGGAAGGTCGTCTGCCCGTCGCGGCCGTGGAAGCTGCGGTGGAAGGCCTCGCCTCTCCCTCTTCGCCCGACGTGGCTGCGGACGTTGCGGTGGAAGGCCATCCGTTAGTCACGTCCGTGGAAGTTGCGGTGGAACTGAAATGGCCCATCACACTAAGGTGGAGGGATGGTAAAGGGCCTTACTTTTTAGCCTACATAATCTAAGAGCCAGGTCCTAAAAGGGCCGGACTCTAATCTTATTCAATTTTGAGCTAAAAATTTTAAGTGCCAAATTGGATTGTGTGTTACAAACAGATGACAAATAAACGATGACGAAACGCAGATCAAACCAAAGGACACGAAGATTTAACGTGGAAAATCCTTGCATCACAGAAAGAAAAAAACTACGAGCGCCAGCCAACAAACCTTCACTATATTAAGTGCAGTTACAAACACCGGGGATTTACAACTAATCTCTCTCTTATCCCGAACGGCGGCTTACAAGAAGTATATATAAAGGTGTAATCCTAAAAGGCATATGATCCACACCGCGGGGAGTTTCGCCCCCTGCACCCCCCAGGCGTCCCCAAGTGCCGCAGGCCAAACACAATGGGCCACTTCAGCCTTCGCTTCGCTCCGGCCCAAGCCTCTGTCGACGGACCTCCGCTTTGCTACGTCCGAAGTCAGCCTTTATACGTGTAGATGAATTTGGATCACAACTCAACAAACTCCACCTTGAGACAAATTACTTCTTGCAACATAAATCAAAACCTTCACCCTGAACACAACAAAGAAAATACTTTCAGCGCCAAATAGATTGGGCTAAACAATTATTCAGATATATCTTTAGTTTCCTGTAGCCTAAGCTTGAGCAGAGCTCAAACTTAGCAACAGGAACTGGCTTTGTCATCATATCAGCAGGATTATCATAAGTGCTTATCTTGCATACCTTTAGCTTACCTTGTGCGATCACATCACACACATAATGATACTTGATATCAATATGCTTTGTCCTCTCATGGAACATCCGATATTTAGTAAGATATATGACACTTTGACTATCACAAAACAGGTTGATGCAAGAATCATCTCCACAAAGCTCAGCAAATAATCCTCTCAGCCAAACTGACTCCTTACAAGCTTCAGCAATAGCCATGTATTCTGCTTCAGTGGTAGACATGGCAACAACAGGCTGCAATATTGCCTTCCAACTCACAGCACAACTACCAACAGTAAACACATAACCTGTGAGTGACCTTTGCTTATCCAAATCAGCAGTATTATCTGAATCAACATAGCCAAAGTCCCTTATCAGTCGTTCCAAACTTCAAACAAACATCTACTGTACCTCTGAGGTACCTGAAAATCCACGGAACAGTCTTCCAGTGTTCTTTACCAGGATTAGCCATATACTAACCAAACTCATAGCATGAGATAAATCTGGATGAGAGCAAACCATAGCATACATCAAAGAGCCAACAACACTAGAATACGGAACCCTTGATATGTATTCAACATCCTCATCTGTACTAGCACATTGTATAGCTGATAATTTAAAGTGAGGTGCAATAGGAGTACTAACAGGCTTTGCATCATGCATGTTGAAACGCTGAAGAACCTTCTTAATATAACTTTGCTGACTAAGAAATAATAAACCAGATTTTCGGTCTCCAGTGATTTCCATACCTAGCATTTTCTTAGCAGCACCAAGATCCTTCATGTCGAACTCACTACTCAACAATTTCTTCAATATAGTGGTTTTTTCCATGCTCTTGGCAGCAACCAACATGTCATCAACATATAACAGTAAGTATATAGGTGATCCATTAACAAGCTTGATGTATACACAGATATCATAATCAGATCTCTTAAAGCCATGTGACAACATAAATGAATCAAACCTTTTATACCATTGACGACGAGACTGTTTTAGACCATATAAGGATCTTTTCAATTTGCAAACATGATCCTTCTTACCAGGTAATATGAACCCTCCTAGCTGGTCCACGTACCACTTCGCTACGTCCGAAGTCGGCCTTTATACATGTAGATGAATTTGGATCACAACTCAACATTGTGAAGAAAGCATTGGGGTCACAGCCCATTACCACCCCTAGGTGGAGCCGATCGTGCTCTTGTGGGGCGAAACAGAATGATGAATTTATGATGATTATAAGTTGGTAATAATGGACCACGATTTTGAGATCGGTCGCTAGCATCCTCACGAACTAGCCACCCACACGGATCCATGCTGGCACAACGCCACAACCCATTCAAACGCCAGCTTCAAGCGCCGGCCGGCACTTCCACTCCCTCTTTGACCTTCTCGTGTGCAGCTGTTCGAGTTCACCGCCGCTCCTTCATCCTCTCTTCTCCGCATGACCATTGTACTCCAGGATTAGCTTCTAGTTCGCCAAGCGCCCTGTGCTCTCTCGTGACGCCATATACAGCCTATATATTTTTTTTGAAAAAGGAAAATTTTATTGATCTCAAGAGGTTACGTCAAGGTGATACAACGTCTTGAAATTTTCCCGACCTCTACCAGAACGGCACACAACCTTAAATAGTCTGAAAAAGAGCTTGGTCCACTAATGACTGACAATCCTAAGACTAGACCACCATCCATATGCCCGAGTAAAAAAGTCCTTGGCCACCTGCTTTAAGAAATGAGATGCCGCAACAAGCGCTTCCCGGAAAGTATGCCGAGGATAGCCCACGAGCGAAGCCAGTGCATAGTCGAGTAGATAACCTGCAAAAAAGAAGAATGTTTATTCTCAAATACAACAGCATTTCTGCAGAGGCAGATAGACCAACACAAAACTGCCGTCCCTACAAGGACTAGAGGTTTGAAATCTTTTGGTATTATATTCAGTCAGCTCCTGAAAATATTTGAAATGTTGCAAGGTTTGGGTAGGCCCCATGCTGCGTATATAGCCTATATAGGCCACAGTTTCATGGTTGAACGCCGCAGAGCGTGGTTGTGCACATTTGCCTAATTTACACTTTCTATTCACATGGGTAGGAGACATGCTCAGATTACAAGGCCATCCTTCGATCTCCTCTCCTACTCGCTAGTACATCCACCATGAGCGACAACAGCTACTCCACCGCAAACGCCTTTGCCCACCAAGCCCTCAATAGCGCCAGCTCTGGCGCACACTCCTCTTCGGATCAGCCCAATGTTTGGTCTTCACCTGCGCAGTCATCATCTTCCTCGGCACCGGTTGTAACGACACCAACGGCTGAGGAGAGGCTCGCTGTGAATCACATCAAGAACCTTATCCCTTATACCCTCGAATCCGAAGTCCACAACTGCTCCTCCTCGTCATTTGCAAGTCTAATCATTTGCAGACAGACTTTAGCCCGGCTGGTGGGAGTACCGTGATGGGAAACCAACAGGTCGGAAGTTGGACTCCCGGTCTGCACCCAAGAATCCCCGGTCTGCCCCATTTTCCAAAGTATAGTTAGGGATCCGGTCTTTCTCACATGCGACGGACCACTATGTACAGTATGAGGTACGGGATCGGTGGGTTTCTCGACGTGTGTGAGAAGATCTCTTTCTTAAAACAATACCGTGGAGCGGTCTTTCCCCCGCGGGCCAAGTTTTTTTACTCAATACTACAAGGATTGCAAAATTACAAGAAAATGGGCGCCATCATTTTCGGTAGGCCTCAACCTCAATGCAATAAGATCGGCCTTGTTAAGATCCCAAAATTGTTTTGCTAAAAACGTCACATCGAATGTTTGGATACATGCATGGAGTATTCAATGTGGGTAAAAAGAAAAACCAATTGCACAGATGGGTTGTAAATCGCGAGACGAATCTAATGAGCCTACTTAATCCATGATTTGTAACAGTGATGCTACAGTAATTATCCGCTAATCATGAATTAATTAGGCTCATTAGATTCTTCTCGCGATTTACAATTCATCCACGCAAAAATTTTGTAAATAGATTTTATTTAATACTCTTAAATAGTAAGATTCCGTTTCAAAAAAACTTGGCGAAATGATCTAAACACACCCATCATCGTCCGTGCGCACAGCTTGCATGTGTGTGCTGGTAAGTGGCATAGCACTTTAGCCTCGTGGTCGAAAATGAAAGCCAAGTTATGCATATTTAAGACAAGGAAAAACTCCATTTTTTTAACCCTAAACTATCACGATCGTCCAATTTTAATCCTTAAACTACGAACCGGACATCCTACACCTCCAACTGTTGAAACCGTTCGAAAAACAACCCTAGCCTCAACCTAAGGCGGTTTTGCTACGGTATAATTTCTGAATTTCTAGGATTTACACCTCTCTCAATTAAATAATGAAGAAAGCATAGTTAATATTTTCTGAAAATCATGATATTTTTCTGGGAGGTAGCACAAAAGACAAGGAATCTATTTTGGCTAGATGTGCTACATTAGACATAAAAGAATTTGAATTATACAACTTTAAAAATGGGTAGAATTCAAAATTCCTTAAAGTTTTAGGCCAGCTAAACCTTTGCTGAAAATGCATTAAAAACATGATAATTCATACGTTTTTATTTAGTTTAGTAAGGTATTTTTTATTGGTCCAAGTTCTACAAAAATTCTCAAATTAGAATTTTGAGGAAATAATCAAATTTGAGTGTTGTGAAAGAATTCAAAAAATTTCAACAAAACTTGAACCAATAAAAAACCTTATTAAACTAAATAAAAAAGTATGAATTATCATATTTTTAATGCATTTTTAGCAAATGTTTAGCTAGCCTAAAGATTCAAGGAATTTTGAATTCTACCCATTTTTAAAATTTCATAATTCAAATTCCTTTATGTCTAATGCAGCACATCTAGCCAAAATAGATTCCTTGTCTCTTGTGCTACCTCCCAACAAAATATCACAATTTTTAGACAATATTAACTATACTTTCTCCATTATTTAATTGAGAGAGGTGTAAAATCCTAAAAATTCAGAAATTATACTGTAGCAAAACCGCCTTAGGTTGAGGTCAGGGTCGTTTTTCGAACAGTTTTGGAGGTGTAGGATGTCCGGTTTCGTAGTTAAAGGATCAAAATCGGACGATTGTGATAGTTTAGGGTTGAAAAATGGACCTTTCCCTTAATACAATTGCCAGCTTACTTAAAACTATGAACTACTTCCTCGTTCCAAATTATTAGTCGTTCTAGCTTTTATATAGATTCATAGACTTTATTATGTATCTAGTCATAATATATATGTTGATGTATAGCAAAAATTATGGAGTTTAGAAAAGTTAAAACGACTAGTAATTTGGAACGGAGGAAATATATATCTTGTTTCACTATGAAGAATAACTCTAGTATAGTTTCTACAAAATTGTAGCTAGTGTACGTATTTATGTGATGTAGGTTTAATCCACGCTTCGTATAAAGAGCAAGGAACCAGACATCTAGGTTCCTCGCTCTGACCCACTGACAGGCCGTTTGGGTCATTTGACCCGTGTGAAATAAAGCCCCTTGAGCAAGGCAATTATCCTTTGTATCCGCGAAGCCCGTGCTGACAGCAGCAAGAAATGGTGAAACTGTGTGTTCCTCATCGTCGTTTGGAAGTCAAATCCATCTGCGCAGGTTGCACTCGTACGTCGAAGATGTTGATTCACGAAGACTGCAACATCGAAAGGTCTGCATCGTCATTTTTAGCCAACCCGATATGTGGATCAGTGAAACAATTTCTGAAGAGGAGAGTTGGTATCTGGCATGTAGAGCTGATACCTGATAGCATAGATGCAGGACTGGTGGTGCTCCTCGAGCCTGACTTCAGGAGAGTAAGTGACCTCCTCTGCATGAGTCAGAGCTTACTGCCACTGTTATAAAAGTCCTTGCACACATGCTGCTGCAGACTCGATCAACCCGTCACCGAGATGACACAGTGTGATTTTTTAAAATTCTAATACAGTTTGTCTGTAATCTTTATCATCCAGTTGTGATAAACTTTCATCACCGATTACGACTTTGTATTCTTTTCTATCATATAGGTTTTCCTTTTGCATCACATTAGCTTAGCTATGTGGTTAACATGAAAAGCGAAATACTCATCACCACCGCATTAGGCCCCAGTATAAAATTTTGTTGCGCAGTTTTCGAAAGTACTATGTCGTCTTTAGATATTTCTATTGATGGATGAAACTAACCGGGAATTGCCTTACTATATTGCTTTTTTCTTAATCCTGAGGACATTGGTCCTTGCATTTCCATGTCAGTTGTCGATTCACTGCGTGCTCCTCATCAGAATTCATGGACATGTAGATGATCGGGGAATTACATAGCATGGCTACAATTAATCTTCATAAAATGGTGGCTTCGCGTTAATAACCGTACCTTACATGATAATAACATTATGATATATCTGCAATCTTATCTTTGTCGTCATCTATTGAAGAGTGCAGCGGCATATACGTACATTAATAGAGCAAAAGAAAGAAAATTCACATAAACGAAGACTCAGTTTCATGGATTGACTTTAACTTTTCCTCTTGGCACTACTATATGTGTTAGGATTTTCAGCACATGACATGAAGGGCCTACGTCATATAAAGGATAGAATGGCGCATCTAGCGCTGACAATTGGACAGGGATCCGTATCTCAGAAGGACAAACCGTACAGTTATATCAACTAACATGAACAAACGAGAACGCAATTAATTAAGCGCTTGCAAGTTATCCTGACGTACAACTAATAAATTTTTCTTGACGTAACAAGAGGGGTGTGAGCCCCTACTGGTTATATACTATATAAAAGTGAAAAAGTTAAAGAAAAGCAAAAAGGAAAGATTACAAGCAAGCAACTAACCATTCGACTATTCCTGGGAAGTACTTTGATTTTGTCGTATGGATACAACAACAACAACATAGCCTTTTGTCCCAAGCAAGTTGGGGTAGGCTAGAGATGAAACCCATAAAAAAAACAAAGATCACGGATCTTCAGGTACGTGGATGGCGAGTCTCCAAGCGCTCCTATCCAAAGCTACCTCTTTGGAGATATTCCACTCCTTAAGGTCTCTCTTCACCGACTCGTCCCAAGTCAGTTTAGGTCTACCTCTACCTCGCTTTACATTTTCAGCCTGCTTTAGAACCCCACTACGCACCGGCGCCTCAGGGGATCTCCGTTGGACATGTCCAAACCATCTCAATCGATGTTGGGTAAGTTTCTCCTCAATTGGTGCCACCCCGACTCTAACCCGAATAACTTCGTTCCGAACTCTATCCCTTCGTGTGTGCCCACAAAACCACCGCAACATCCGCATCTCTACTACACTCAGTTGTTGGACATGTCGTCATTTTGTAGACCAACATTCAGCATCGTATAACATCGCCGGACGAATCGCTGTCCTATAGAACTTACCTTTTAACTTTTGTGGCATCTTTCTATCACATAAGACGCTAGAAGCTTGACGCCACTTCAACCAAGCAGCTGAGATTCTATATCTAACATCTTCATCAATGTCGCCATTCTTTTGAAGCATCGATCCTAAATACCGAAAAGTATCCTTCTGGGCCACCACTTGCCCATCGAGGCTAACATCTCCATCCTCATGCCTAGTCGCGCTGAAATCGCACATCATGTACTCGGTCTTGGTCCTACTGAGTCTGAACCCTTTCGACTCTAACATGCGTCTCCACAGCTCTAACTTCCTATTCATCCCTTCTCTACTCTCGTCAACCAGCACCACATCATCAGCAAAGAGCATACACCAAGGGATATCATCTTGTATGTCCCTTGTGACCTCATCCATCACCAAGGCAAATAAATAAGGACTCAATGTTGACCCCGGATGTAGGCCTATGTTAATAGGAAAGTCAGTGGTGTCACCATCACATGTCCGGACAAACGTCATCGCATCCTTATACATATCCTTGATGAGGGTAATGTACTTAGTTGGGATTTTGTGCTTCTTCAAGGCCCACCACATGACATTTCTCGGTATTTTATCATACGCATTCTCAAGGTTTATAAAGACCATATGCAAGTCCTTCTTCTGCTCTCTATATCTCTCCATCAATTGTCGGATTAAAAAAATCGCCTCCATGGTCGACCTTCCAGGCATGAACCCAAACTGGTTTTGGGTCACACTTGTCACTCTTCTTAGACGGTGCTCGATAACCCTCTCCCAAAGTTTCATCGTATGGCTCATCAGCTTAATCCCATGGTAGTTAGTACAACTTTGAACATCTCCTTTGTTCTTGAAGATTGGTACTAATATACTTCTCCATTCTTCAGGCATCCTGCTGGACTGAAAAATAAGGTTAAAAAAACTTAGTTAACCATACTATCGCTTTGGCACCTAGGCATCTCCACACCTCAATAGGGATCCCATCAGGGCCCATCGCTTTACCCCCCTTCATCCTCTTCAACACCTCCCCGATCTTAGCCTCCTGAATTCTCCTCACAAAGCGTCTGTTGGTGTCATCAAAAGAGTCATCTAAATCAAGGGTAGGACCCTCATTCTCCCCATTAAACAACTTATCAAAACACTCTCGCCATCTGTCCTTGATCTCCTCATCCTTCACTAGAAGTCGATCTGTCCCATCTTTGATGCATTTGATTTGGTTGATATCTCTTGTCTTCCACTCGCGGATCCTAGCCATCCTATAGATGTCCTTCTCCCCTTCCTTCATGGCTAGCCGCTGTACAGGTCATCATACGCTTTACCCTTTGCTACGCTCAGCTCGCTTTGCAACCCTCTTCGCTAAATTATAGCTCTCGATGTTGGCTACACTCTTATCAAGGTGGAGGCGCTTGAAACACTCCTTCTTCTCCTTAATAGCCCTTTGCACCTCGTCCTTCCACCACCAGGTGTCTTTCCCTTCCTGTTTGCCTCCTCTACTCACATCAAACACCTCTGAGGCCAACTTCCGAACACATGTTGCCATCTTTAGCCACATGTCTTCTGCATCTTCTCCTTCCTCCCAGGGCCCCTCACCTAGCATTCTCTCCTTAAACGTTTGCGCCGCTTACCCTCTAAGCTTCCACCACTTCGTTCTCGCAATCTTGGCGCGTTTATCTCGATGGACACGTACCCGAAAATGAAAGTCCGCCACCACAAGTTTGTGTTGAGGGACAACACACTCCCCGGGTATTACCTTACAATCTAAGCAATCCTGTCTATCCTCCCTCCTAGCAAGGATAAAGTCGATCTGGCTCGAGTGTTGTCCACTATGAAAGGTCACAAGATGGGATTCTCTCTTCCTAAAAAGGGTATTCGCTATCAACAAGTTGTAGGCCAACGCGAAGTTCAAAATGTCCTCCCCCTCTTGACTCTTGCGACCATACCCAAAGCCCCCATGCACTCGGTCGAACCCTACATTAGTCGCACCCACATGGCCGTTGAGATGTTCTCCTATGAAGAGTTTCTCGCTGCTAGGAACCGTACTAGCCATGCTATCAAGGTCTTCCCAGAACTGCCTCTTGGTGATCTCACTGAGACCTACCTGAGGGGCATAGGCACTGATCACATTCATGGCTGAGTCTCCAACTACCAATCGGACCAGGATAATCTGGTCGCCTCGCCTCCTAACCTCTACGACTCCATCCTTAAGGCTCCTATCGATCAAGATACCTACACCATTTCTACCCGGTGTTGCCCCCGTGTACCAAAGCTTGAAGCCATTATCTTCAACCTCCTTCGCCTTTTGACCCTTCCATTTAGTCTCCTGAAAGCATAGAATATTTACACGCCTCCTAATTGTTGCATCAACTAGCTCCCGCAACTTACCTGTTAGGGATCCTACGTTCTAGCTACCTATGCGAATCCTAGTTGGCTCGGCTAACTTCCTTACCCTTCGCACCCGTTGAGGGAAGTGCGAAGACCCTTGCTCATTTTCCACTACACCCGGGCATAGATGTAGCGCGCCACTCAGGCTGTGATGACCCGACCCTTGCTCACTTTTCATCGTACCCAGGTCACGATACGACGCGCCCTTGGGGGTTGGCGACCCGGCCCTTGCCCATTTAACACCACACCCGGGTTTCGATGTAGCGCGTCGCTAAGAGGGTTACGCCCCAACGAGTTTCTTATGGGTTTCATATCCATTAGAGTGGCTGTTTTTTACGCTGGTTCGCCAAACCTAACACAACCCTCCTCCTTTATCCGGGCTTGGGACTGGCTATGTTGAGAACCAACATAGGCGGAACCCGGGCGGATAACCATGGCAAATTCTCTCTTGAAGATACTTTTTGCCCCATCAACTGAAAAAGCTTCATTCTCAAAAATAAAGTTATTTCTCAACATCCAGATACTCCATGACATTAAAATTATGATCTGAAAGGAATCGGTGCTCGTAGCCTAAGAGGGGGAGGGGGTGAATTAGTCACTTTCTAAAACTTTAACATATGGCTGAACTAGTTTGCACAAAACATAAATAGAACATCCTATCTAGATGTGCAACTAGGGTTACGTTCTTCTAGCGTGAAAAATTCATCCCAAAGAGTTTTCCAACCTATAGCCAATTCTACCAAGATACTACACTAAGAATGTAAAGGCACACAAATTGCAAGTATGAAATGTGGAAGCTTAAAAGGAAGGGGTGAGGGGAAGCAAACTCTCGACATGAAGATTTATCCCGTGGTATCGGTAGGCCGTAGGCATAAGGCCACCCCTAGTCCATGTTGTTGAAGCACTCACTAGAGTATTGCTTCCCCGTGATCAAGTCTCTTACAGGACTCTTCTTGACTCGCCACCAAGGCTCTCGCCATACCCCTCGTCACCTTGATGCCGCTTTCCACTAAGGAGCTTCTCCATGAAGGATGGAGTCTCCACGTCCCCCGCACAAAGCCATCGTCGCCGCTCCACACCAAGCCGGAGGGTCAAAGACTTACCGGCGAGCCACCAAAGCTCCAAGAGGCCGGCACAACGAGATATAATGGTGGTTCACTCAAGAACCAGCACAAAAGGTAGCATACCTTGCTCTTGCATCTCTCTAGAGCTAATCCTAGCACTAATACTCTCAAAGCTTGTGCTAAATCTAAGGATGTGATCAATGAGCTCTTGGGTGTCTTGGAGAAGTTCAGTATAGGGGTAGCTTCTCACAAACTTTATCAACCTCAAATAATCTGGGATGAGGCCTTATATAGGCTAGAGGTGCAATACTAGCCGTTTTATGCTTTTACCCAGAAAAGCATAAAATGTCAGTTTAACCGGTCACACTGACCCTGCCTCCTAGCCGTTGAGCTCCAACGTTTCTCTTCTGCTGATGTTATTGCATCGACGCTATGCACCGACACACCGTCGGTTCATCCGGTCCTGAAGACT
Source organism: Panicum miliaceum (assembly GCA_032594955.1). Classification (NCBI taxonomy): domain Eukaryota; kingdom Viridiplantae; phylum Streptophyta; class Magnoliopsida; order Poales; family Poaceae; genus Panicum; species Panicum miliaceum. The sequence goes on along the minus strand of CM064060.1, from coordinate 13,024,417 downwards.
TTGCTTTACCAGCTTCTCCAAAACCTTGTGGTGAAATAAACGACCAATGGACCAACGCATTCTTGACACCGTTGGTTAAACTGATGAAACCATCGGTTTAACCGGTGCTACTGCCATTTCATGCACTTGATCGTAGTTGCATTATCCAATGCACCGGTCAGTTCATTCTTGAGACTGTTGGTTAATCTGGTCGCCCTTTTCCTGCTATCACTTGTCCAAATCGTTACTGTGATCATTTGGACCCTTCACTACACTTTGGACATCCTTGACAATGAATTGGACCATCTTGTATATGGATTGGACACCATCTATGGGACCTAGAAATCCTACAAATTTGATCTTACAAACTTGTTAGTCTCATTGACTACGCTGTCACACAATCACCAAACTCACAATTATAGTCTAATAGGATCATATTTCTTACATGATCTCCATGAAAATTAGTCGATGTCTGAAATTTTATCCACCCACATGAAACTATACATGCATTTGGACGAGCTTACTTTCGTCAGTCCCATGCATGCCTGAATCCTTTATGAACTCATAATTAAGCGATTACTTTTATCTCATCTTTTTTTGTGAGAAATACTCTCACGTTAAATTGAAGGGACAATTCTAACTTAAATATTATGTTAAAATGTGAGAAGTGTACCTCTACGGGGCCCTGAAAAATAGATGCATGGATTGCTGATATATGCATGCCTCTGAAAAACATTTTTGTTGGAAGCTTTCATTCTACTTTCACACAATAATGTCGCTCTCTAAATAATATATCCGATCTGCCTCAAAAGAAATGGGGTGGAGGTCTGGAGGAATAATAAATATACTTCACACAAGTCTTATGTCTAGGTTAATTTAGAATTATCGGGAACTAAATTTCTCTGTGTCAGTATATTCAGTGGCGGAGCTCTGCAAATCGCACGCCTAGGGCCACCAACTAAGGGTCTAAAACAGCCACCCGCCAAAAAAAAACAGTCTTATCATGCCATATATTGATATATATTGGAAGCAAAACAAAAAAAACATAACTTATTATGGTACAACAAACTGGATAAAAAATACAAAGCATACAAAAGAGATGCAAACCAATGATGATTTAGTGCATACAAAAGAGATGCAAAGTACAACTATTGAGTAAGATTTGAACAAATGTACTACAATATGCGATATAAATGAAATCAGATTGCATTTTAGTGTCTGCAAATGATTATAATTCCAATCAATTTAGAAAAGAGATGGCAACTGAACTGACGGCACGGAACGAGAGCTTTTTAGCATACGGTGCTGTTGCTCCCAGCTAGTATAGCTGGCCATCCGATTCACTACCTAGGCTCTCGACGTCGTGGCCCTTCTTGGCTGCTTGCCTGCTTCTGCACTCCCGCACCGCCGCACGAGCCAACGCCGGCCACCTGGGCACCGGCCGCACGGCAACAGCATTTTTTTGTTTTGTTTTGGTAATTACACGGCACACAGCTGACAGCACAGCAGTGGCAAAGCGCGCGATCGCGCCTCTAGCCTCCACGCCGCCGCCGCTCCGCTCCTGCAGTCCTGCAGAATGTGCAACTGCACGCTCGGCCTCCAAGTTCCGGCGTTCCGATCCGGACGGGTTACGAGCTGCTAACGTTCGCGAGTGGGAGCGACCGTGGAGGGAGGCAGACAGGGAGTACGACTGTGCGAGATCGAGGTCATCAGGCAGGCCGACGTGCCGGTGCCGGGACTACCAGACTTGGGCCGTGAGTCCTGCCACGGATGGGCCTTTGCGCTGCTGCTATGCTGAGCCCATGCTACAAGCCTAGGGCCAGTCAGATGTTGCATGGATCCTGAAAAATTAAGGAGGATACAAGGGCATTTTTGGGCCACGCATAGGGCCGTGGCCCTAGTGGCCCTAGGTCCAAATCCGGTCCTGAGTATATTGATTCTTCATTATATAGTGGTTGTCGTGTCCCCCCCCCCCCCCCAAACTATTCTGAAATCTGAATACAAAAACAACTCAAAACTAAATCAAAGCTTGCTAACAATTTTCCTATCCTTCATGTGCTCACTACGGGATACAGGTACTTTACCGTGTGCCCCAAGCACTCGGCGAAGCTTGGAAAACACTCGGCAAAGTGTTTGCCGAGTGCCACCCTCAGTAAAGCTCACTTGCCGAGTGTTTTCCAAGCTTGGCCGAGTGCTCTTTGCCGAGTGTCCACACGATTCTCGGCAAAAAAATTAAGATGACAGCGAGGAGACGGTGACGGCATGTTTGCTGAGTGCCGCGACGGTGAAACACTCAGCAAACCCCAAGGCTTTGCCGAGTGTCTTGGTTAGGGCACTCGGCAAACCCCAGATCTTTGCCGAGTGCTTTTACCATAGCACTCGGCAACTACTCAGGCTCACGGCAAAAGCACTACCCAGGCTGCACAGAAAAGGTCCTTTGCCGAGTGCTATGGTAGAAACACTCGGCAAATGCCTTGTCTGCCGAGTGTGACACTCGGCAAACCTCACTGTTTTTTCCTATTTTTATTGTTTGGTCACGTATATGGTACCCCACTCAAATAATCATCACAAACATCACATATATCACAATAATCATCACATGCATCACATATATCACATATATTATATAGATCCATAAATCTATGTCACAACCACAAGTCCATCACATATGCAAATAAACACTAGTATCATTCATCCACAACGAACCACAAGTACTCGACAAATGCAAATACAAGGAAGTCCATACAAAGCAAGTCCATACAATTTATTCTCAGCCACAAGTACTCACTGACTTGGCCACCTCTGCCACAGCGACAAATCTCGATCTTGAGGCCCATCATTCGATGCCGCCGATTGATTCTGCACAAAGGAGAAGAGATCGCATCTGTGAGACAAGATTTAAGGTAGAAACATACAAACTAAATAATTCATACTCACAGGAGTAGTTGTAGTAGAAGGTGGAGCAGGGAATAGCATCGGTGGTACAGGTTGACCTACCCTCTCGCCAACACTGTTTGCATCCAGGCAAACATCTGCTCCACTCTGTGCCGCCTCGGCCTGCATCCTCGCCTCCATCTCCTGCGGCATCCTCCTCTCTTCTAATAGCTGGGCCTACAATATTTCACTCCAATGTTACAATGCAAAGCAAACGTATATGAAAATCAAGAAACGATGAATGAAACTGAAATAGCCTGGAGTGCCTCCATCTGGACTGCACAGTGTTCGGCCGAGGGCGTATGGCCGGGCTTGAGCTCGTGCTCCTCGCTTGAATCTGGGAGAGAGTGGGAGTAGTGGCCGTGTCGAGTGTGCTGTCGCCAATCCAGTACTATCATGCTTCTTGCCTCCTCCCACCCTCATGACGAGTTCTCCATCAAGGTCCTCGGTGCTCGGATCATACTCTGGCACATGAACCTCCCTTGCCATCGATGTGTACTCATTGAGGCAGCTGTGGACGGTCGCATTGGTGTACACCGAGGGCGGATCCTCCGGGTTGTAGTCGACATCGGACGTTGCCTTGCCCTTGTGGGCCAAATCCCATGCCTTGAACTATAGGGTTACGGGGAGGCTACGCTAGCGCAAAACAAAATTTTCTACCCCATAAACCAGGAACACTGCTGTTATATATCATGGAATTACCACTAGATGCGCGGGTGCGGAACTTCTGTAGCACGTCGATGTAGTTTGTATGGTAGCCGGCAGTGCAGTTGCGAGACCTTCTCATGTGCAGCTCGTCCTCGTGCAGCAGATGCAGCACCTCCAAGGTATCCATATGTACGGGGAAAAAGTATCACGCTCCAGACTGCTAGGTCCGCGAGGGCAACTGTAGGCGTGGGTGCGAGGACAGGCGGCAGGAGGCAGACATGGAGAACGAGGGTTTCCTGCGCCCCCTACCCCTGTTTATATAGGCAACCCTAGGCGCCCCCTAATGGGCTCCCAAACCGAGGCCCATTAGCATACCTAGGCCCAGTCTAATTTGGATCAAATCTGCATTAGGCTTCCAGCCCCTTAAGTGTGTGACCTTATGGGCTCGCGCGTGAATAGACATGGCCCGAGTACTCCTACTCGACCAATAATTGACAGCGGCCTCTAGCAAGACGTGTCAACAACTCCTATGCGTGCGCAAAGATCAAATCAGACGAGCCATCACAATTTCATATACATGCTATTCCCTTTGCCTCATGATATTCGGTCTAGCTCCAAGCTGACCTCTTTTTCTCGATTTCGTGATCCGGAATTCTTGGTTAACACTTAACCCTAGCACGGCCATGCATTTCTTGATCCAATCACTCGAGGGGCCTAGAGATATCTCTCTCAAGTAGAGAGGGGCAAATCCCATCTTGACTGACCATATCTCACAACATGCTTCTTGACAAAATCGAGAACCACCTTTATGACTACCCAGTTATGGTGTAGCGTTGGGTGGCTTCTAAGCAAGTCGGTTCACATCTTGAGTACATGCGACGGTCTCAGGTCTAAGGACACAGCGTACACATTGCGTAATGAGAACTCACTATTTATTGCGTTGGGTCTGTTCAGCCACATGTCACACATGCACCCACATTATTAGTTTAACATCTTCGTGTCCATGACTTGTGAAACACAGTCATCAACTAATACATGTACTAGTCTAATATTCATGTGTGTCCATACATGAACTCCGACTAGGAACAACTTTAGAATAACCATACAAGTAAAGAGTCTCACAAACAATTCACATAACTATCAATCAATACAAGTTGCCTTTCATGGATATTCAATGAACACATATAAAACATCATGGATACAATAAAATATGATCATCTCTATGATTACCTCTAGGTCATATTTCTAACATGAACTGGGTGCAAGGCTGGCCACCATGTGCCGACGACTGCAAAAATAATAGCAAGATGATTAGAAATTATGCAGTATTGAGTGTTAGAATAAAGACATAAATTTGCGTACCCATCTAGCTGCGTACTCCTCGAGGGTAATGTTGCCTTGATGGTGTGCTGCACCTGGCATCATCAAACGCCGCTCGCGACAAGCGTTGTACATCTCTTCCCACTTGGAGGCGCACCACTTGTTCGCCATGCGTTCCCAGCACGGGAAATTCTGAGCACATCAATACGGAGGCACCTACACGTTATTAAGTATATGACATGTAAGAAGATCAAATTAAGCGTATTAAATCTTAGAAAAAAAATCAGTATTAATGTTCTATATTTACCTGCAGGTATTGTGCCCGGATCAACTTCATGTTCTGGTCTCTTGCCTCAGCTTTGCTGACCTTCACTCCAAGGTAGTGAGCGTTGTATGTTACGACGGCCTGGATGCACGCCTCATAATGCATGTCCTTCACGAGTTTATGACAGACTTTGTGAGCCACAAGAACCACCTTGTCCTCATATCCCTCCAAACATTTGAAGAAATCCAGCATATAGATGCGATAAATCCTGCGATTATTTCAAAAATGTCTAATGAATACGATGTATTGAGCAATGTAGTGCGAGAAGGCTTACCCACAGCTCACCCACCACCCGCTCCGCCTTGTGTCACACTCGATTTTTATGGCAAAACCGAATGCATCTCATATGTGCGCCAGGATCAGTTTACACACACATGATAGACATCATAAGTGAATATATCAAAGACAATGTTCGAAACATAATAAAACATAGGATCAACATTATTACACTCCGAATAATATAAAGACGTTCCACCATTATCCTAGGCAACATCTTCTTCCACAGGCAGTCAACTGGTGAATGCTCACTTAGAAATCCTCGAACTCGTCGAAGTTCTCTTCTCCAAAGTTTCCTTCTGAACAGTAGTTGGGCAATGGTGAGTACTCTTATGGTTGGTACTCAGCAAGTGGGTAAAAATATGCAAGGCTATCAAGAAAAGGCTAAGGTTTTAAGCGGTTAGCATTTTAGTTGGTCAAATTTTATTAGCATGCAACCTATTAACTAGATGTAAGTTTATACCAACCCACTTATGCAAAAAAAGGAACAACAACAAGATTAAAACAAAGCCAAAGAACCACAAGTTAATAAATCTTTAAGTTCAATTATCATGTGAGAGTCCATGCCGCTCTTGACCGTGAGCACGACTGATATATCAGTTTTACACTCTGCAGAGGTTGTACACTTTCACCACAATTCGTGTTGCCCTTAGTCACCCGGGTTTGCGAGGTCCTTAAACACTTCCGAGGTGAGTGGCGAGGGGTTCACTACGAGGCCTTTACAAAGATTCCCTAACCTATGACAGTCCGCTAAGGTTTCAAGTCAAAGCGATTATAACCCTCACTAATGAGGTGGTACCTTAGCAAAGGACCCTGTCTCAAAGCCCCAAGAGGGCCGAGCTATACCCCGTCGATGCATTCCCCTCTTGCCCTTTCGGTAACACTGTCACAGGCTAGAGTTTCTAATTAATTAGCCAAGACCAGAGCCATGTAATATTGTGGTTGTATTGTTTCCTTAGGTGGTTCTCCATGTTCTATTTAAATAGAGTGGTCTTGCAAATTATCCAGATAAAACGATAGTATTAAACCATGATTACCATTTGTAAAAGATTAAAGCAACACCATAATCCCAAAGTTAAGCAACTAAGCATAGCTACCCAAAAAGATTACTAAAACCAGGTGTTTCAAGGCTTGGGCTGAAAGACTAGGTAAATCCTTAATAGGCATTCCCGTCAAGTTTATGCATTCAACAAATAAAGTAAGGTTGTTTATCATGCTATTATTGGGACCAAAAAGAATATGCTAAGGGGGAAATCCACTTTCCTTTCTCATTAAAAACTTGGTTCTCTTCCTCGAACTGCTGCTCTTGCCCTTCCTCGAATGTCACGTCATCTACGCGATCACACAAAAAAAACATACACAAAATAAGAAACAGTACAATAAACAGTACAACCTGATCAAAATAAGATGATAAAAATGAAGTGCATGATGTAAGGATCGCGTGGGCGCGAGAATCGCGAAAAATGGAGTTAAAACGAGGAAGATATGATTAAAACAGTGATCCAGGGACCTAACTGCGAAAGATATGAAACTACAGGGGCTAACAGAAGAAAAAGTAAGGACTAAAACATAAATAAAGTAAAGATTCAGGGGCTTAACTGAAAAACAGAGGCTCCTGGACTGCGGGTTTTATTTTGGAGAATTTCAGGGGCTAAAACAGAAAGATAAAGGACCTAAAGCTAACTACTTTTGAACTAGAGAGGACTGCGGGTTTATTAAAACACAGGGGCTCTTTTGCAAAAGAACCAGGGCTGACCGGTATGGGGGTGGTTTGACTTGGGTCAGATCGGATTTGATCCGTTGGATCAGAATCCGACGGCTAGGTTCGAGGGGGGGGGGGGGGGGGGGGCGCTCGGCGGCAGCGCTGGTCGGGGCTAGCGGCGGCGCACGGCGGCAGGTGGCGGCGCGGTTGCCGGAGTTGGCCGGAATCGGCGCTCCGGGGCTCGGTTTTGGGTGCGGCTTGGACAGGGAGCAAGAGGAGGCAACAGCGAACGCGATGGGGGGGGGCACGGGAGGGCGGTGCGGCGCTCGGAAGGGGGTGCGCCACGGCGGCGAGCGACGGGATTTCTCTTGCGAGCAATCGCCACGCGGAGCGACGGGGAAGGAGAGAAAAGAGGGGGTTGTGACGTAGCCCACCACCACGCGGAGCTTCTGTGGCAGCTGGGCGTCGGCAAGGAGCAGCGGCGCAGCGGGTCGATGGCGGCGGCGCTCCGGGCAGACGGCGACGGCGGGCGCGAGCGTGGAGCGAGAGCGGAGGAGCGTGGGGGGGGGGGGGGGGGTGCATGAGTACGGCGAGAGCTTGGGGTGCCTTTTATATGTCGCAGGAGGGAGCATAGTGGCCGGTAGTGGAGGGGACGGCGTGCCATGGTGGCCGGCCGTGGTGGCCATCAAGGCGGTGACGGTTGCAGGCGGGAGAGGAGGGGGCGCGAGTGGGGGGCGGGAAGAAGTGATGGTGGCTAATCACGAGCCTTGAAGGCGGGGCAGTGAAGGAGGGAGGGGAGGCGAGCGGGTGCGGCGCAACGGGCAGGCGGAGCTCGCGGCACAGCCGGCGGAAGGGGAGGCGCTGGAGGTGGGGGATGACAGGGGACCCACCTGTCAGGGAGTGGAGAGAGAGAGAGAGAGAGAGGGAGGGAGGGAGGGGGAGAGGACGGCTGGGCTGTTTGGGCTGAGCTTGGGCCGGCGGTGGGGTTTTGGGCCAGCGCAGGAAAAAGAAAGAGAGAGAGAGGAAGAGAGATTAGGCTGGGTTGGGTTGGGTTTGTTTTATTCTTCTTGTTCTTCTTCTTCTTCTGATTTGGGTGTTACATCTTGTTGGTGAATACCCTGCCATCCCGATCCGGTACATCGGGGAAGGCGGCGTAGTGGTCCCATGTGTAGGCCGGCTCTAGCGCTCTGCCATACTCAACCAAGCCAGGGAAGTGTAGCCTGCACAAAAGACCTAGGATGTGATTGACATGGCGTTTGTGACAACCTTCAGCGATCCTCACACAACCCCTGCCGAAGTGATTAAGAAAACTTATTAGTTTTTATTGTGATTTTCATCATATCAAATGAAAAAATAGTAATAACATCTAAAGTTACTTACCTAGACACAGAGGGCCGAATCATCGTGCGTCTCTCATGAGATATCGGTCGCTGTGGGAGGGTCGAGGGACCTTTCAACAAGACACCTGACGAAGTCGAGGAAGCAGAACCCCCTGCCTCCTCCTCCTCCTCCCGCCCCTACCTCTTCCTCGACCCCTCCGGGAGTCCTCAACTTCATCGGACCCTTCATAAAGCACTAATACTGACCTCAAACTGCCCACCATCTTTGTTCAATCACCTGCAATTAAAAAGAGTAAACCAATCAGCACAGATAAACAAGACATACTTTTAAAGACATCCAAAATAAACAAAACATAATTCGAAAATACCATAGTATTACAAATAGTAAATTAATTAGTACGGATCATACATGTATTAGAAATAATCATCATAATCGGGATTAGCTGGATCATAAGTCTCATCATCACTATGACGTGTGTCGATATAATCATGCCCATGCTCCGAAGGAGGAATGTCGTCATCACTGTCATTGGCTGAATGTAGTCGCTCAAGTAATTCTAAGTCCTTCACATTATGAACCGCATCTCCATCGTCCTCATCAACAACCCTTTCATTGTCTACTTCCATTCCGATCGCTTCGGTTAAGTCTATCTCAAAACTCCCTTCTAGCCCATCTTCTTGAAAGAACTCTCTGTCATATGTGTTTGGGTCTATCTTGTAATATTCATTGTTTGGGATAGGTAGTTTACCATGTGGCGATACCTTGACACAACATCCCAACCCTTGAGACGACCGTCAGTTTGGCAGGGGTATGAGAGATAATAAACTTGTGTGGCCTATTGAGCCACAATATAGACATCATCTCCTGGTAAGTGTGGACGGTGCTTAAACCCTGAACTGAACTGTCAACTTCTGCAACATTCTTATCAAATTATCCACCAAACTTAGATATAGGACTTTATTCTAACAAATTCCACAAGTTTTGGTGAGTTGTGATGTGCAGGAACCCATGCATGAAAGACAACGATAAATATATAAAACGTACACAAAGAAGTGCATAAAATACAACTTTCTTCATCACACTTACAAGGGAGGCCCACATGATAGCACAACCGACGAAGAAAGGCGGCAAGCACCCAAAGGATGAAGCCTAGGCCCACCTACCAATGTCTCAGCCAAAGACAGTGGCCAGAGGTGGCAGAGGGGGTCGGCCGACCCCCTGGTGTGGCCGCACCCTCCCTGGAAGATGTCCATGTGCATTTTGGCATGAAGATCAACCTGATCCTCCCATGGTCGGTGGGCAATGTTTCCATCCAAGGAGATGGCGGGAACCGACCTTAGAAGCTATAAAATGAGCCTCCCTCACCCTCTCAACATAACACATTTTGGAGAAGAAGTTTTAGAGGAGCTATTCCACTTGTATCTTTAGAATAGGGAGTGTGTGAGAAAGAAGTGAGGAGAAGAGCCGGGCTTGTCGGTCTCCCTCCGTCCTTGTACCTTGACGGATACGATTCGTTTGAGTAAGTATCCAAGTTCATCTTCTGGTAAGATCTTGGTTAAGATATCCTTTCAGTATTGTTCGTTTGCAGGTTCATCGTTCGTTCTAGTAGCGGATGCTCTAGTGAGGGCCTCTGATAAAGACGAGATAACCCTGCACATCGCTAGAGTACTAGTCGACGGCATAAATATGGTGTTTAGGATGTAGATTACCTTTGTTTGCTGCGAGCCCCACGGTATTGCAGGCGTAGACCGCAGGTGGTGGAGCCCTATTGGTCCGCTACGACACTGCTTTGTGGTTAGTGAAGTCCCCCACGTCCGGGCCCGGAGTAGAGCTAATAGCCGAAGGGTCCTAGCAGACCAGGGTCTGACCGGTGCCTGAAGTGAAGGAACAGTATCGTAAGTATACCTTTCCTTGACTCCTTTACCTTTGGATAAACACACTACCCATAAGTCATTCTACCTTCTCCTTTTCCTTGGGTAAACTAGCTAGAAGACCTTTGCACATCTGTTCCCTGAGAAATTACGATACCCTGAATACTCTCCGGGTGAAGTGCTACAACGGTATCTTCCGTACGCTTGGGGATTTATCTGTGATCGTTAAGAAATACCAACAGTAAGACAGTGACTGTCGAATTTTGACTAGCCCAAGATTGGGAGTCCATCTCACTACTTTCGGATCAAACCAATGGCATTTGAAAATGATAGGATTAAGAGGTTTGCAACCATGAAACACGAGTTCGTATATTTCTTCACTTCTTCCATAATACTCAACCCCATCAAGGACTTGCGTAAAAACTCCAGTATTTGTGGTTCTTCGATTGGGCCGACTCTTCTCATGCCTTGTTGTATGAAAGCGATATCCATTCACGTCATAATCGTTAAATGACCTGACCCTATAAGAACACCCATCAGCAACCTGTCTCAACGCGGCACTCATAGACACATCAGTTTGGCCCTGCAAGTTCAAGCCAGATAGTTCATTATATTAATCGCACGTACGAGCAACTTGTAGTGTCAAACTAAGTACGAGTAAATTGAACAGTACCTTCTTTTTGAACCAATAAATGAAATCAGGCATTCCATTTACCGCACCCTGTCTAAGAAGGGTCTCAGCTTCCTGCGGGGTAGGCTCCCTTGATTTACGCCAGAATTGATGATGAAATTCCCTATGCCAACGAGGAGCAAGGGGTTGGATGCAGAAGAGTGACTACTTGAGAAAAAGTTTGTTGACAACTTACCGCATTTATGGCTCCACTTCGAAAAGGTTGGTCAACATAGTGCGCCACTCTTCATATTTCAAGGTCTTGTGGGTCGCTTCACTTGCCCTACTGAGTTGCCCTCGGAAAATGCTGTGGTTCGATTCATCTTCACCAGCATGTAACAAGGGGGTGGATTATGCACACTAGGAAGGTTGTCAGCATAGTATTTTGTTGTGAAGTTTGACACCTCCTCCAGAATGTATATATGCCTCTACAATGGAAGCTTCAATATTGCATTTATTTTTACATTTAGTTCAAAAAACCTTATGATATCTCTAAATTGAATAGCACCAATGACCCTGCACAGGCCCCCCCATTCTTGCCTCATACGGGAGGTACAAAATCAATGCTGCATCGGATTGAAGAACCCGGGTGGAAAGATCTTCTCCAACTTACAGAGCAACACAGGCGCCATTCTTTCCATGTCTGCAATCACGGTCCAAGATAACTCCTTAACACAAAGCTGGCAGAAGAAATGGCTCAACTCAGTCAGCACTAGCCAGACATGCTTAGGGACATAGCCTCGAACCATCACCAGAAGAAGCCGCTCAAGCCATATGTGGTACACATGACTCTTGAGCCCGTTGATTCACATAGTAGATAAGTTCACTCTCCTCCTCAGTTTCGCTGCATACCCATCAGGGAATATTAACATTTGGAACCATTCTAGTACTTCCCTCCTTTGGGCCCTCGTCAGGATGAATTCGGCCTTAGGCTTTCTCCATGACTTGCCGCCTCTAGGAGGCGCCATGTCTAGCTTCAGTCTATTGCATAATGTTGCTTGATCCACTCTAGCCTTAACGTTGTCCTTTGTCTTATCAGAAATGTCCATGATTGTTCCCCAAAGTGCCTCGCCGATATTCTTTTCAGTGTGCATTGCATCAATGTTATGTGGAAGAAGAAGGTCATCCATATAGAGGAGCCTCCACAAGCCCAACTTCTGAGTCCAGGCACGTTGCTCATCATATCCCACAAAACCACCTTTTTGTTCATTGACCTCGAGAGCATCTGACTGAGCACGAACCACGGCACCTATCATCATCTGCGGTGCAGGGTCTTTAACTACGACACCTTTCATAAAGTTCTTGATGTTTGATGAATGAAGAATAATTTCCACCCTTCCTCAACCAAATGAACCTCAGAGCTGCCTTGCATACTGGGCATGGGAACTTCCCGCGAACACACCAGCCGCAGAATATCCCATACGCCGACAAGTCATGCAGGGAGTAGTGGCACCAAACATGCATTTTGAAGTTTGTCTTTGTAGCTCAGTCGTATGTCCATACCCCTTCCTCCCAAGCACGGACCAAATCATCAATCAGAGGCTCCATGTACACACTCATATTATCCCCCGGATGTTCAGGAATTATCAACGACAAGAATATGTTCTGTCATTGAACGAGGACGTGGGGGCAGATTGAGGGGGATAACGAACATGGGCCAACAAGTGTATTGGGCAGCCGCCATTCCATAAGGATTGAACCCATCTATTGTCAGTGCCACACATACATTACAAGCCTCCCGAGCTTTCTCGCGATGAATCCCATCAAAATGGGTCCATGCTTCAGCATCGGATGGATGTACAAGCTTCTTAGAATTGTATTGACGTCCGTTTTTTGCCATGTCATCTGTTTTGCGGATTCCTCGGTCATGTATAGCCGTTGGATCCTCTGTATGAACGAAAGATGCCAAAGGATTTTCACGGGCATCGTGAGCTGCCTCTTATGACCATCACCAGAGTCTACCTCCAGGAACCTAGAGGATCCACACTTTGCACAGTACTTTGCTTCCACATGTTTTTTTCTAAATAAGATGCATCCCTTCGGACAAGCATGTATCTGCTCATATGGCATCTTAAGTGCACGAAGGAGTTTCTATGCCTCATACATGCTCTTTGGCAGAATATGACCTTCCGGAAGTAGGCTACCAAAAATTGTCAACATAACATCAAAGGCGTCTCAACTCAGGCTAAACTGGAACTTTACAACCATTAGGTGTGCAATGGCATCCAGTTGAGAAACCTCAGTATGCTCGTGAAGGGGTTGATGTGCCGCAGACAACATGTGGTAAACGCCTTTTGCGGTTGCCTCTTGCTCCTCCTCCCTACGTCCTTCGTCGAAGTGTGCTTCATGATAATCATTTAACATGTCTCCTACACCGGCATTAGCATCATAATCCTCGATGCGTTATCTCACGACCTCGTCTCTCATACAATCGGCTTCACCATGGTAGATCCACTGGGTATAGTCTGCCGTAAATCCATTCTTGCAAAGATGTTTACCCCTAACCATCTTTGTCTATCGATACATGTTTCCACACCTGCTGCACGGACACCAAGTGGCACTCGCTCCTTTAACCTTGGCAAATGCTAGTTCCAAGAAAGCATCGATCTTCTCAATCCATTGTTGGTCAACAAACCCTGACATGAGCGGCCCGTGTACATCCACTCACGGTCATCCATCCTCTAACATATCAGTAATTAATATAAAAATTTATTGCATCTACACGATGTTTATACTGTCAAATAGGTGAAGATAGGACCTAATCCCACCCAAGGATGCGTAGTTGGGGTTAGTTTCCATGGTCTACTCCTGTTCGAGACAGAATTTCAGCAGCACCTCCCCGCTATTCTCCAAATACACGTCCTGGCAGGGGGATTGTGTATCCGGAGATCAACAGGGAGATGATGCCGAAACTCCTATCTCGGATTGGAGTAGACCATGGAAACTAACCCCATCTACGCATCCTTAGGATATCCCAATAATATGGACAATTCAAAACAGATACAGTTATAGATATGCAAAGATCTGCATATTTTCAACTGTATCTCTTTCAAAAGGGAGACGCCTAACTGGGTTATGTGATCTACGAACATGATACGCCTAAACGAGCTGTGTGGGAGGCAACGGCGGCGGTGCTTACCGTAGGTCGGCGATGTAGGCGTGGCCGGCGTGGTGTGGACTTGCGGTTCTGGTCAGCTCCGGTTTTTTGTCGAACAGGTCGCAGGCGAGGATGTTGCAATAGCCTCTCCTGCAAAAAGTTATTTCAGCAAGTTCCACCGAAGCAAAAAAAGTCCTAAACTTTTTCTACAAATCTAGGCATCAATGTAACAATACTGTAAAAGTTTCACTTTCTGAATCACAGATCTAAACTCGTAGCTTTGAATCCACTGTCTAAAAACACTACCACTGCATGCCTAGAATATGAGATACAACTAAAGCAAATGAAAATGCATGTGTCGATGTGTGTACCTCCTCGCCCCTGCCGCTGCCAGAGTGGGATGGCTAGCGCGGCGTGGGATGGCCGACGTGGGCGGGCACTGGCGGCGTGGCGGGGATGGCTGGCGCGGGCGAGCACCGGTGGGGTGGGGACCGGCGGCACGGCGGGGATGGCTGGTGCGGGCGGGCACCGACGGGAACGGGGACCGGTGTTGCGGTGGGGATGGCCGGCGCGGCGGGCACCGGCGGGGGCGGGATAGGCGGTGCGGCGGGGATGGCGGGTGTGGGCGGGCACCGGCAGGTCTGGGATCGGCGGTGCGGTGGGCACCGGCGTGGGCGGGGGCGGGAACTAGCGACGCGGCGGGGATGGCCGGCGCGGGCGGGCACCGACGAGGCAGGGACCGGCGGTGCGGCGGGGATGGCCGGCGCGGGCGGGCACCGGCGGGGGCGGAGTGGAGGCGGGGCGGGGGCTGGCGGCATGCGTGTGTTGTGTGTGTGGGTGGGTGTGCGTGGCTAAGTGTAAACCGCGGGCTTTGCCGAGTGCCCCCGATCTGGCACTCGGGAAAGCCCTAGTTTGCCGAGTGCCGGATCAGGAGCACTCGGCAAAGCCCGTAATTTCTCTTTTATTTTCTGCCCTCTCTTTCTTTTCCATATTTCATGCTATTACAAAATATCTTGCTAAATTTATTCAAATGTACTTTAAGAATATCTTATAAAATTCACTCAACAATGCATATTTCATGCTTCTACGAATATTATTCCATTATTTCATGTAGTTATAGCTCAAATTCTATTTATAACAACTAATTCTTTTCCGTAATGTGTTTTACTAATTTTTTTCAAATGCACTTTGAATTTACCTAGCCAAATTCACTCAACAGTTCTTATTTGATGTTTCAACGAAAAATATTCTATTATTTTATGCAGTTATAGCTCAATTTAAATTTATCAATTAAACTTCTACAATTACAAAAAAATTAAAATTATCAAACGGATCCGAAAAAATAACCAAAGTTTCATATGAAACAATTTATAATGTCTATTGTCTATAAAAAAGTTTTGAAGTCAAACTCCAATGCGACTGTCACTTTGACTCCAAATCTTAACGAATCCTTCTCAAATCTATGGTTCTTCTTTGGAGATGTTTCATTTTGTAAGCAACGTATGTGACAACTTGTGTGAAACATTCTCAATTTTTTTACCACAGCCTCCACATATGATATCATGACAAATCTCAAGATTTTTAGACTTTGTTTGCTTTTTATATAATTTAAAAACAATTCCACCACACGTTCGTGGTAATGTTTCGTGAACAGGATGTTCGAAATTTTCTTTAATTTCACGGATAACGCCTTACAATGGGCTCAATAACATGAATATCATTTTTCCATTCAATTTATTCAATTATTCGAATCACTTGCAGTTCAAATTTCACTTTCCTAAATATTCCTTTGAATTAAATAAATTATCAAATATAGCAAACATATCGAGAAAAATATCAAATTTTAACATGGAGTACAATGTAAAGTATGTGGAGAGAAGAAAAGTTTGGAGGGCAGAAGAGGGGAAAAAAGTTTGTTGTTTGCCGCGTGACTGGAAAAACACTCGGCAAAACCACATTTTTGTCGAGTGTCTACACAAAACACTCAGCAAAGTGTATTTTTTCTGAGTGTCTCTATTAGACACTCGGCAAAGTGCTAACGGCTGTCATGGCGGGTGCACGGCGGGCTCACATGGCGATCACGTGGCGGCCACGTGGTGGCCGTTTGCCGAGGGCCGAGACAAAACACTCGGCAAAAGACCACTTTGCCATGTGTTTGCCGAGTGTTTTGGGACGGCACTCGGCAAACACTTTTTTTACCGAGTGTTTCCTATTTGCCGATTGTTTCTCTGGTGCCTCTCGGCAAAGAGGCTATTTGCCGAGTGTCCGATAGAATGTACTCAGCAAACATTCAAACACTCGGCGAACAACGGGTTTCTGGTAGTGTCTATGCCTTAATTGCATTGCATGCTAATTAAGTATAAACGAAACTATGACACTTTTTCTTTGGGAACACACATGAAGAGTATGATACTTTTTCTTGAAAGAAAAACTACTAATAAAGCAGCCTCGCGCCTAACTAGCTACTCTCATAATGTTCATGAACACCACTACGTATACAAAAGGCTTTGTTTGAAGCTACTTTAATCTTTGGAATATATTCTACGGCGCTGCCAAACAAGTGGAGCCAACTTGGTCATGCATGTAGATCGAGAACTTTTCTGCACATATTTGAGTTTGGTTCAGAACTTGGAACCGCTGATCACACTGTTATTTCTATGTACCGGAAGAAAAGAGGAGGAATAGATTCTGAACACATCTTATGCGACCATAAGATGCTGGAAACTTGATTTATGTGCCTTACAAATGAAGTTTCAGTTCGAGCACTATATTGCATGGTACACACCCAATTGCATTCTTCATGTGCTGTGCCCTAATTGCATTTACAACACTTATTATGCTAGCTACAAATAAGTCTGCCACTTCTTTTGCAACACATGTTGCATATGAATATACTTTTTCTTTCATAAAACTATAAAAGCAACCTCCTAATTAAGTACTAACTAGCTAGCATTATTATTCAACATTACTGAATCTCTGAGGATAACCTTCTATGATTTTGTTGGCCACTTACTATTTTTGTGATGTTAGCAGCTAACAATTTTTTGTACCTGCGATCTTATCTTGTCTGCTCGTCACCTTCTTGACCGTAAACCCAAGGTTTTATGGTTAATTTGACTTTGCGCAAGTGTTCTTTATAACACATATTTAAATTTGTCCAGCATAAGGACTTGGATAACATGTACTATACGTCAGTGAGAGAGCAACGACATACAACTTTGACATGATCAATAGTAATCTTGAAGCTAGGTTGATCCGTACAGCTACCTATACTTGTTGTACTTAACTGTACTTGACGTAGAGCTAATAAACTGGTAAATACCTGAAACTTTCTCCACTCCTTTGAACTTATGCATGCATCTGACGGAGCTGTTGTATCTAGCCTTTCACTCCTGATGAACTTCTTTATTTTGTCTTTCATATGCATAATCATATGTAGCACACAAATAGGAACAAAATCGATATATTTTTTTTACGAAACACAATACATACGCAAACGCTCACATACACGCGCAATCCTACCTCTATGAGCACCTCGAGATTGAGCCGACAAATACTTGGATCGACGGAGTCACCACATGTGCCTCGCTGTCGATGGCCACATCGCTTACCACTAAAAGAATAGTGCCGATTAAATTCTGAAATAAATCCAGAAAAATATGAGCACTCGTGTCGAATTGAGGACTCAAACCCAAGTAGATAGGTTCCACCACAAGAAACCTTATCAGCCGAGCTACTCTCAATTCACAAAAATCGATGCATTGGCCTCCACCACTTCTCTCTTTCAATGAATCCTTTTTCTTTTGCATTCATAATTTGGCCATGTAGATAGGACGCATATCTATTTTTCACTTGGTTAAGATAATATTCAATCACAGATTGACCACTGTCGTTTGAACCTCTTGGTACAATTTCTTATATACTTTGTGGACTCAGAAGCCAAAGTTTCGTGATATACTCCCTCCGTTCCAAAATAAAGGTTGTTTTGACTTTTTTAGATTCATATATTTTGCTATGCACCTAGACATATAATATATCTAGATACATAGCAAATACTATGAATCTAAAAAGGCTAAAACGACCTAATTTTGGAACGGAGTGAGTACGTCGCAGCAGGTAGTGAATTTTAATCTGTGTACTGCAATCATCATGCCTCACCTTCTTGACAATAGGATAAACCAACAAGGGCAGACGCCAAGAGTTTCATGTTTGACTTTGTGCATGTTTTTCTTTCCATTCATGTTAAAATTTTCCAGCATTATCTTTGCAAGAAAAAAAATTACAGCATTATGACATGAAGGACATGCACGAAAGTCAGTAAGATAACATGTCTAAGTGAGCCCTTAGATTTCATCTGGATAAGAAAAATTGATGCCTAGTCATTATTCTTTGAGCTGTGGGCATGCATCAGGACCAGTTTTTGAAGGTCTCAAGCATCGCATTATCCTTTACTGCTTTTATGTTTCGAAACTAATTATTTATTACCTGAGCTTCTTCATCGGCCTCTTCTCTAAGAGTTGCTTTCTTGCTGACTTGGAGGCATAATTCAAATACATAAATATGCCACAAAGAGTTTACCACCTCAAGGAAGCGCAGGCATGCATGCATCAGGCGCTTAAATATAAAATATGCATGCCTCCTGTTTTTTTTCCCGGAAACGACTGCATTTTTATGTGTTGTGCTGTCAACCTGTCGCTCTCCAGAAATATTTTCCAGAAAATAAAAATGGGCAGATATAGACGCCAGTCCACAAATTTCTTTTGGGAATTTAAGAGTGACATATATGTGCAAATCCAGATCATGCCCGGCACCTCAGCTACGTCGCTTACATTACTTCTCGTTCAGCACACATGTAATTGCAACGCAGAGTGATTGTTTTGCCTCCCTTCCAACTCTCTTTTCCAACATAACATTTTTAGTGTATTCACATGTGTTGACACCATTTTTTGGTACGTGTCAATCCGTTGGACAAGCGACGGATGATGGATGGGCCGACGTTGGATCAGGAACAAAGAATGGAGAATATTGGACTTTTGGGCCAGAAAGAGCGTCGCAGCCGGTGGGGCTATGGAAAGAGCTGGCGAGTCTATGTCAGCGAGTTATCTTTTAGATTTTTATTTAAAATAGTTAGGAAAGTTTGTTTCTTTTTTATTAAGTAATTTGTAAGTCGCAATCCGCTAGGGTTTGTAGCTTAGGCTATAAATAGCTACCCTCGAGCATGTGTGTCAAAGATATCCAATGATCAATACACAAACCCTTATTTTCAATTTTGCTCTTTTCGGCGGCTTCGCCTTAGTTGCTGTAGATTTTTCTTTTACGAGTTCTTTTCTGCACGTGGGGCTGCATTGACTTCGATCTCCGGCTTGCTGGTAAGTTCCGTGTCGAGCGAGGCAAATAGGCTCAAGGTTGACGGCGCATCACTTCTTCCTCTATCCTGTATTAGTTCAAGTTATCGAGCGGATTGGATTTCGGTCCGGTCTGTTCACCAAGTTATCGGCGCTTAGTCTAGCTTGTTTCTTGCTGTTATCATCAGTTATCGGTATTTGCTAGATTTAACAGGGTTAGATTCATTTAATCTTATTTCTATTTAGTTTTTACCATAATTTATCCAGCCTAGATCTAAATACCATCGGCCAACGCACAGCTTGCCTGCTGCATGTCGTTAGGGCGATCGGGTTCGGATTTAGGTGTTGTCTACCAAGGTCTCGCTAACCTGTTTGGCGTTGCTTTATCTGTACAATCGGCCAGAGCTTAGGCCGATTGATCTATTGCTGTATCGGACTCTTGGCCGATGCCCTTGGTGGAACGATTCCGAATCCCAGCCGATACGTTCCGGGAATTTAATGCTTTTCCTGTTCCTTGTCAATTGTAGGTCAAATTGACTGGCACGCCCTGCACCTCTGCGCAATTGAGTTGGACTCTGCACTGGAGTGAAGTAGAATCTCCCAGGTCCTCGCGTGTATCAACGCTTAAGACTATTCGTCGGTTTTTTGCGTCAACACGCTTTTGGCACGCCTGGTGGGACGCGACAACGACACCACGATGACCAAGAATGACGGGATGGACAATAGCAAGATCCTGGTGCCCACAATGGATGATCTCAATGATGATTAGAAGCGTCGAAGAAACTATGAAGTAGATTCAAGACGCCTGCCTCAGGTCATTCGCTGTGACCAGAAGAGGAGAGGCACTGCAGAAGCAGCCGCTACCAAGGCCTGGGGGCATCTCGATCACGGAGGACTCAGCCAAGTTCAAGAAGATGTTCGATCTATCCATGAACCACGCGCTGATCAACCAGTCGGCAGTTCTGATCGAAACCACCAAGGACACTGTCATGAACATCCTATCTGAAGGCGTTCAAGCTGCATTCGCTGCCAATCATGCAATGAACACATCGACACCAAGCAGAGGCATGTTCAACACCCTAGCTGGATTTATACCTTCCTCGTTGGGCATGCCGATGGAATTCTGGCCGTACATCTATCCATGGATGTTCGGACAAAATAGCAACGTGATGAACACTCCTACCTCTACATTACTGTTGGTGTCGTCTGCTCCGACAATTCAACAATTACTACAGACTCCACCGGCATTGACCCAGATTGGGGGGCGTCACACAGATGCATCGGCTTTTCAGCCGATGGACGATATCGTGGGACAACCGATAAGTCCCCAAATCCAGAGGGCCTCTCAAGATGCAAGCTTTCAGATGCCAAACCTCACGGCAGCAGCCTGAAATTTATTGGGCCAGTAAAATAGCTGATGTGATGAAAAATTAGTTTGACTTGAAGCCTAAGGAACCTGCATTCATGTACATGAAGCCTTACCTAGAAGCCTACGATCAGATCCCGTTGCCTCATCGGTGCAGACTGCCAGATTTCACCAAGTTCTGTGGCAGGACAGCATGTCAACCGTTGAGCACGTCAGCAGGTTTCTGGTGCAATGCGGGGAAGCTACAACAACAGATGCCTTGAAGATCCGCTTATTCCCTCTATCTCTCTCTGGATTAGCCTTTGCCTGGTTTGCCTCGCTACCGGCCAACTCCACAATAACTTGGGCCGATTTCGAGAAGCAATTCCACAAGTACTTCTTCACTGGAGTACAAGAGATGAAGATCACCGACTTGACTGCGGTTCGACAGAGGAACGACGAGCTTGTCCTGGACTACATTTAGAGATTTAGGGACGTCAGAAGCCGTTGCTTCAATCTGTCTCTTAGCGATGGCCAGTTAGCTGAATTGGCCTTTAAGGGACTCCTGCCACACATCAAGGAGAAGTTTTCATCCCAGGAGTTCGAAAGCCTGAGTCATCTAGCCCCTAGGCTTGCTAATGTTGACATTCGAGCCCACGATACCAGGAAGAACATGTTCCAGAAGAAGATCAACTACGTTGGAGATTCTTCTAACTCGAAGAGTGAGGCCGAGATCGGCGTAGCAGAATGGGTCAAGACCAAGAAGCCGATCTCATGCCCGTTCACAAAAAGGAAGCCGAAAGCTACGGGTTCGACGTCACAAAGGCCGATAGGATCTTTGGCTTACTATTGCAAGAGGGTCAGCTTAAGTTGCCCTCCAATCATGTGATCCCATTGGCCAGTGAATTAAAAGGCCGCAGGTATTGTAAGTGGCATCACTCCATCATTCATAATACTAATGATTACAAGACTTTCAGAAAGGAGATTCAGACAACCATTAAACAAGGAAGGATCAAGTTGAACAGGCCGATGAAGATCGACGAGCGTCCTTTCTTGGCTGGCGCGGTTGACGTGGGAGCCCAGGAGGTCAACGGAGATGCAAATGTATCAGCTTCTGATCATTCTAATCATGGTACCGAAAATTCGAAGACTCGTGTATCGGCCAATGGCAGGAGGAACCAAGGCCGATATGAGCAGGGAGGAAGTTTCAGGAGGCTACGCGGAGTTGTCACGTCCCAGATGCTCCTGAACAAGTACCAGCGTCAACAAGAAAGGGAGAGACGCCGTCAAGAAGAGAAGGACAGGCGTGATGCAGAACACTAGCGATGCCTATTTTTTGCTTTCTGCTGGAATGAGGGCCTGCGCCTACCATCAGCCGATGATTGTCCCGAATGCCATGGGGCGCATGAAGGCCGATATGACTTCAAGAGGCAGTGCCATGAAGACAACCATCAGCAGTCGATCTTTAGAAGCAAGTACAATGGGAGTCGTGTTTCTGTTCATGATCGGCTAGGTCCGCGAGTCCCTGAGCAAGCTACGATTGAGGAGCAAGCTGCGGATCGTGTACCTGATGAAGCACCTCTGGATCGGTCGGCCTAACGTCAGGATAGCTATAGGTACGATCCAGAAGAATACCCGGATTGGTGTATTCGGGGTTTGACCCGATCTTAGAAGAGGAGGGTTCAAAGGCTCCGGCATAAGGAGCAAGAAGAAGAGCGCGCCTATGGAGAAGAAGGCAGTCAAGTCACAAGTATGGTGCGTCCGGCAAAAGACCGATGAAACTACCCCGTCAGCATCGATCAATATGGTTTTTGTTTTGCCCATGAAGTTCAAAGCACCAATCCACGACGACGATGAGGCGGCAGTGGCAAAGCTTTCACTTGATCCAGTTCAGGCCTCACTTGAAAAGCGAGAGGAAAAGGAGCAGAGGCATCTAAGGCCTTTGTATGTGAAGGGGCATGTTGACGGTAGGCCGATGACCAAAATGTTGGTTGATGAAGGGGCCGCTGTCAATGTCATGTTGTACATTGTTCTCCGGATGCATGGGTTTGGTGAAGAGGATATGATGGAAACTAATATGGTTTTTAAAAGCTATGAAGGAAAGACGTCGCCTGCCAGTGGGCAATCACCGTCGAGCTAACGATGGGGAGCAAGACCCTGCCTACTACTTTCTTTATAGTTGACTGCAAAGGATCATAGAATCTGCTGCTAGGCCGGGACTGGATCCATGCTAATTGTTGCATTCCATCTATGATGCATCAGTGCCTTATTCAGTGGCTGGAGAACGATTCGGTCAAGGTGGTGCCCGCAGACTCATCACTTAGCGTTGCATCGGCTGATCCTCCAGTTTGGGGCTTCGATGGTGTGGAATGCATATCGGGTAAAATATGGGAAGGCGACTTCTTGAAGATGGAGGACTTTGGACTTGATCCAGTTCAAGAAGATGATTTCAAAGATCCTGCTCTGTAAAGGGATTTGAACAAGTCTCCCATCGGCTAAGAGGAAGCAATGCGAGAAATCTCTGGCCGATGGAATAATCTTGTAAAAGCCGAATGTAGTGATAAATGATCAGGCTCAAATGGCCGATACGATATGTATCGCCCTTAGTGCAAAAAACACCCACAATAAGACTTTGCTTTGATCAAATTATTTGATCTTGATCTAGTGATTGGCTAAACTACGTCTGAGAGGATTGAAATCATATTGGGATTATATTGCAATTGTGTCTGGTGATTTTCATGGCCGATCGACTTTGACGTGTCCTTTCTCGTAGGCTATGTTTGATCTTTGGCGTTGGACACCGCGAATTGGAAAGCTAGCTATTGGAGCCCAGAATCGCATTATGATTTCGGAATCAGTAGAGAGGCTTTTGTTGCCAGGAAAAATGATTCGGGGTTCAGTTATATATTCTTTTCGGCCAATTGATAATTATAAGAGGCTTAAGATTCCTGCTATCAAAGTCATATTTATCCAGTTAGCTGAAGATTCTTTTTGATCGAGTAAAGGCACCGGTAAATCAAGTTCAGTTAATTGCAAATCAACGAGGAAGAGAATCCAAGCTTGTTGGGAAGTCAGATACAAATAAGGGGAAGGCCGATCCATTCACTTGGAAATATGTTTACAAAGGCCGATCTGTAGATCAGGCTGTTACATTGACTAATTGCTACTACTGATTTATTTATCAGCGAAGACATTGTTAATTACAGCGCCTAGACTAACATCCTCGCTGATGGCAGAAGCAACCACGCCAAGATCGTCGACGAGTTCTTCGAATTCTTCTCGTGCCTCGCCTTCTGGGAAGATTGGGTGTAGTGTTCGGAGGTCGTTCTCAGACAGGGTCTGCACCATGGCGAGAGCGACGGCGGTGCCGCAGTGGACTCCATGACCAGCGAACTCCTGTACACGGTTGGGGATGTCCTGCAGGCGGGCAACAACATTGTCACCCCGAGCATTTACCGCTTCTGTGGCGGTGGCCGCTGCACCAAGGAGGGCCTGAATCTGCGATTCCAGAACTGGGGAAGAAATACAAATAGAGATAAGGAGGAGATCAACATTTCTCAAGAAAAGGGTTTTGGGCGAAAAGCTAACCTGCTACCCTGGAATCGGCAATAACGAGTTGAGCGCGTGCAGTTAGCGCCATATCTTCAGCAACTGCCAATTGGGCTTCCAATCGGCTGGTCTTCTTGGTCTCTTCTGCATAGTTGCTATGCGCCTCATCCTTCTCTCGGAGGAGATCCTGGATGAGATTGCGGGTTCCCTCATCAAAATCATCGAAAGGATTCGACGGTGAAGAGGGAGGAGAACGGGGTGGCGCAGTGGAAGCTTCATCGTCCCTGAGAAGAAAACAGAAGCATATCAGATCTGACCGAGCTACAGGAAGACGCAAGAACAACAGATTCATTACCCACGACGGCGGAGAGCTGGAGGTTGATCAGAGGGACCTTCGCCTACGCGCTTATTTTCCGGCCATTGTCGGTGGAGAGGAATGCTAGGGTTTTCTAGCTGGAGCACGGAAGATGAAGCCGATGGAGTCTTGTGAGTTGGCTATGCTGATGGGTGCTATTTATGGTCTATGTAGAGGACTCGGAGAAGATGGAGCGCCTCAAGTCAAGGGGGTCAACTGAAAATGTTTTACAGGCGAAAAGACAGAAGTCGAATCGTCTCGGCGTGGATTAGTGGTGAGAACGAGTTGGAACCAGGGGCAAAAAAGAGTTTTGTACTCGCCATTGGCACGGGATGGGAGGAATCCACCGAATGGAATCAGAGTTCACACAGAGGCAAAGGGAGCCAGCTGGACTAGAAGAGCTTTAGAGCAAAATTTATATTTTACTCCGAAGCTGGGGGGGGGGGGGGGCATGTGTTGACACCGTTTTTTGGCACGTGTCAATCCGTTGGACAAGCGGCCGATGATGGATGGGCCGACGTTGGATCAGGAGCAATGAATGGAGAATATTGGGCTTTTGGGCCAGAAAGAGCATCTCAACGGATGGGGCTATGGAAAGAGCTGGCGAGTCTATGTCAGCGAGTTATCTTTTAGATTTTTATTTAAAATAGTTAGAAAAGTTTATTTCTTTTTCATCAAGTAATTTGTAAGTCGCAATCGACTAGGATTTGTAGCTTAGGCTATAAATAGCTGCTCTCGGGCATGTGTGTCAAAGACATCCAATGATCAATACACAAACCCTTTTTTTTACTTTTGCTCTTTTCGGCGGCTTCGCCTTAGTTGCTGTAGATTTTTCTTTTATGAGTTCTTTCCTGCACGTGGGGCTGCATCGACTTTGATCTCTGGCTTGCTAGTAAGTTCCGTGTCGAACGAGGCAGATAGGCTCAAGGTTGACGGCACATCGCTTCTTCCTCTATCCTGTATTAGTTCAAGTTATGGAGTAGATTGGATTTCGGTCTGGTCTGTTCACTAAGTTATCGATATCAACTTGTTCCTGTTAGATTAATCTGCTTAGTCTAGGTTGTTTCTTGCTGTTATCATCAGTTATCGGTATTTGCTATATTTGACAGGGTTAGATTCATTTAATCTTGTTTCTATTTGATTGCCTGTTGCACAGCTTGCCTGTTGCACGTCGTTAGGCCGATCGGGTTCGGATCTAGGTGTTGTCTACCAAGGCCTCGCTAACCCGTTTGGTGTTGCCTTATCTGTACAATCGGCCAGAGCTTAGGCCGATTGATCTATTGATGTATCGGACTCTTGGCCGATGCCCTTGGCGGAACGATTCGAAATTCCAGCCGATACGTTCCGGGAGTTTAATGCTTTTTATGTCCCTTGTCAATTGTAGATCAAATTGACTGGCACGCCCTGCACCACCGCGCAGCTGAGTTGGACTCTGCACTGGAGCGAAGCAGAATCTCCCAAGTCCTCGCGTGTGCCGACTTTTAAGGCCGTTCGCCGGTTTTTTTCGTCTACAGCTTCGTCCCAGAAT
The DNA here is from genome assembly GCA_032594955.1 of Panicum miliaceum. Taxonomy (NCBI): domain Eukaryota; kingdom Viridiplantae; phylum Streptophyta; class Magnoliopsida; order Poales; family Poaceae; genus Panicum; species Panicum miliaceum. Next base: position 12,998,132 of record CM064060.1, on the reverse strand, counting down.
ATAGCTACATTTTGGATTTTATTTTTAAAAGTCCAGCTCTTATCCGTTTTTACATTTGGTTCCGGACTGATATTATAATCAACTTCCTGTGAAATATTTAAAGAAGGGGTATGGTGGAGCTGACCGATTTCAAATACATCTTTTTGTAAGCTAATCTAGAATATCACCAGATTGATAATAAAATTAAAGTAAGAGCAAAATTTGATTGGGACAAGAGCCTTTTGTCGGGCAATTTATTGGCTCGTCCAAAATTTATGTTGTTTTCAGAAGTAAAAAGGGTAAATTCTTATGTGCAAGTACGGCAACTCACTAAATCATTTCCGGGCAGTGCTATAGGAGAAGAAAGGGAAAAATTTTGGTGGGCATTCTGTAGCATGAAATCAACTATGACGGATACTATCGTCAAGCATGATGGGTCTCGAATAATGTAGTTTGTTTTATTTGTGGATATCCTGGCTTGCTTGTTCTAGTTTTGGTTACTCTAAAACTCTATCAATATAATCTGTCGCATACAGATTATTTATTTCAAAAATTTTGATGAGCATTCTGTATCATGGAAACAACTACGACAGACATTATCACTAAGCAATGATGGATGTTCGATAATATGGTTTGTGTTCATAAAGGATCTACTACCTTTTCTTTTGAGGATGTCATGGCTTGTTCTAGTTTAGGTTACTCTAATAATCTATCAATAATCTGTGGCATACATCTTAGATGTAGTGGCTAGGATAATTCGATTCTTCTATCAATAGGAAAAAATGTTGGAATAAACGGGCTCACGGCTCATTTATCTAAATAATAAATTGAGAATTAAAGGCACACGAGTAAATGCTAGGGAGTTATGAGGTGGTTAATTCCATATGGATAGTTGTGGAGAATCCTATCCAACTTAAATTGTGGACTGTGTGTACACCACCTGTGAAGTTGGAAACAAGGAGTGGCACGCCGCACCGGGCTGAGGCCGTGGGTAGGGGCAGGGCCTTCTTCATGATCCTGCTCGGGATAGGCTGACAACAAGGTTTTTGGGAGTGTGCTACAGGCAGGGGCGAAGCTAAGCTAGTACAAAATTCATGATGGTGCACAATGCTCACAGGCCTATAGAAACATGTCTAACTTCTACTGATTCATTATATGGTCAAAATGAGATATTCAGTACTAAATATTTTCTTTTGCCTAGTGCCCGTGCACCATCGTACCTCAACGTGGCTTCGACCCTGAAAATAAGGGTGTATTCTGAACCTCTTCTGGTTCTTATTATTATGTTCTATAATGTTCTTGTTTAATAGGATATTAACCCTATCGTGTTGTCACAAGATCGCTACAATTTGTCATAATTAAATTGTTAAATCTCAAAATTAAAATATACTGTAAAATTCTTTAATTTCTAAAAAATAACTCTAAACCAAGCCAACAATTATGGTGAGGTTCCATGTGGCAGATTTGATTCGAAGTTCTAGCTAGCGGTGCCAACCATCTAATCTCACAAAGAATACATTGCCAGCAATTGTATATACTACATATATGGAGTGCTTTTGTTCGGTAACACATGATGCGTATGATTGATCAAACAGATGAACCATAAAAAAAGGGTGCCCTTTATATATGTAAAAAATTAAGTAGCTTTCCTACCTAGCTAATCTCTTGTATCATGGTACCCATGCCTGAACAAAAAGGCTTCATCTCTATTTTAATTTGGCAATATTTATACATGCTAGCTAGTTCTCTACCGAATGTTTGGTGCCGCCGAGTGGACCTGCATGCATGATGCATGCTATCCCCTGTCGCCGTCGGCGTTTGCCCGTTCACGCTTCATCCATGCATGTATGCATGCGAGCAATCCGTGTCGGCGCGTGGAACCTTTGAACATTAGGCAACCAGCTGGCGTAGAGTACGAAAAGTAAACTTCGATTCACCCGTGAACAAGCAAGCGTATGACGTGGTAGTAGCTTTGATAGGTCAGCAACGCGCATGCATGGCCAAGGTGGCTCCTCCGGTAATCCAGCGCAACACGGTCTTGTCAGCGATCTTTTGTGACAAAGTTTATAGTGATATGGTTGCGGTTGGATCCCGCCACCGGTTTTCCACGTAGCAGTCTCGGTTTAAAAGTACCTGATATTTGGTTTTTATGTAACTCCAGCTTTTTTGCATTGGACCTTGATCCGACTGTCAAGATCAGCCCTACCTTTTATATAAGAGAACTCGATCACTTATCTCTCTCTTGTGTATTTCTTCTCGGTCTTGTACCTTAATTTGGTAACACCGCCATGCCACTCACCTCCACGTTCCTTTGCCTTGTCCGCTATCGTTTTTGGTGCTATTGCGTCTGCCAACCTGCCACTCAACCGTTGTGTGTCCTACTTGCTTTCTCGGTTTCCCCTCCTAAACTGTTAGAGGAAACTCGGTTCTTGCTTGATTCTAGTTTGACGCCTGCGATAACCTCTTTGGAGCTTGACACCCACCACCACCATGCAAGCCATTGTCTTCCACCACCACGATGGTAGTGGTGTGGTGGTGTCCTGCCTCCACGCCATCTCGCCCACAACCTGCCACTACTATTGGCGGCAAACCATTTTGGCAAATCTTTATTGGACTGATCAAAATTCGACGACTGGCAAATTTAGGATGATGGTTATGTAAATCTTCAATCGACTAACGTCGAGCAAATTCATCCATAGAATCCTTGTGGAAATTGTATCCTCTGCAGTGTTTTAAAATGCAGTTATAGGATTTGCAATAATTCTCTCCGGCCGGTAATCACACCACTATAGCCCGCTCTTTCTCCTGCAACGGTCGGCTTCTATAGCCCATTATTATATATTTAAAGGAAAAATCTGGTTTAAAACCTTAAATTATAGCAAAAGTTCAATTTTTAACCTTAAACTACAAAACCGGATAAGAAAGATCATCTAATTGTCGAAACCGGGCAAATTTAGTCCTTAGGGTGGGATTGAAGGTGGTTTTGTATTTTTTAAAAAAATTAGAAAACTAGTTAGGTCTAAAAAATTAAAACTAATTCATTTTAAATTAGAAAAATATGAACTAGTACCAATTTTTTTCTAAAAATATAACCTATCTATTATTGCTCAATTTGAATCTTATTTATTCAAAAATAATAGGCATAACTACAAGCAATCAAATACTATAAACATAAAAAATTGGATCTGAATAACTGACAAGGATAGTATCAATAGATAGGCTACATTTTTAGAAAAAATTTGATACCCATTTCGTATTTTCTTATTTAAAATGAATTACTTATGATTTTTTTAGTTTAGATTTGAATATTTTTAGTATTTTAAAAATAGAAAACCACCTTCGAAACCAGCCTAAGAGCTAAATTTGCCCGGTTTCGATAGTTGGATGAACTTTCTTATCCGGTTTTATAGTTTAAGGTTGAAAATTGGACTTTTGCGAGTTTGGGGTTGTAAATCGGACTTTTCCCTATATTTAAAACAGTCACAATCTTCCATAACCTTATAGCAGAATTCATGTATTCATATTTCATAATAATTGTTACATAATAAGATGCGAGGTGAAGCCAAGAGTGGAGAAATGGAAATGCTACGGCTCGCGCGTCCAACGCGTGTCGCGCCCATGACCAACCCCCAGCCGCTCCCCGTTCCTCCACTCCCTAAGCTTCTATCAACCAACGCTGCCGTCTCCGCGTCCGCCCGTACCAGCGTCGCGTGTAGGTGAGGAGGACCGGCCGGCCGGCCGGCCCGCCGCCATGCCGAGCTCCCCGAGATCTTGTTCACCTCCTCCACCTTTTCTCGCGCCGCGCTGCTCCCACACCTGGCCTCCCGCTCCCACGTGCCACTCTGCACTTCTGCGTGTCACGCAGCTTCTGCTCCTCACGCGCTCCGCCCGCTGAGCAGCGCTGCGCCTAGCCTCCTGCAAGCCGCGCCGCCGGGGTCCTGCACGCCCGCGTAGCTGCCGCTATACCCGATCTGCAGGCTCGGCAGTCGGATCGGCATGTGGGGAAGGTGGGGGACACTGGCGAGCCTCCGGATCCGCACATTGGAACGTGCGCTGCCACCGGCCTTGGTGGATTCTTAGGTTGGGATGTGCCGCCGCTCGTCGGGGAGAGAGCATAGAGAGAGGGGATTTGCGGGGTGCACGAGGTGGGGGCGGGCCGCCGCTCCTCGGCCCTTCCCCGTCCCGGTTGCCGCTCCCCTGCCAGTGGCCGATAGCTCCGGCGGCGGCCATGGCGGACAGCTCCGGCAGATTGAGAGGAGGGGGCGAAGGCTGTGGTAGGGGAGCACTAGGTTGGTCATGTGACAATAGGTATCTCATGATGTTGCTTTAGAGATTTTCGGATGTTGCAATGGGTATCTCATGATAGATATTGATGTTGTAATTATTTTTTGAAGATGTTGCAATTATAATTTTTGGATGTTGCAATATTCTCCTCTTGCTATTTGATCAATGTTGCAAGAAACATGGTGCAAATGTTGTGGTAGGAATTTTATCCTGAATTCGATTGCAAAGATGTACTTAATTTTTAAATGTTGCACACCTTGACTTTCACTGTTGTAGCTGTTTTTTTTCATATATTACATATGCTACTTTTTTATGTTACGGTGGTGTGACGAAGCGTCTAATGGATCGGACGTCTGGGCGCTAATACGTCCGGTGGAGAAATCGTTTGAGGTGAGTGGAAACTTCTTCAAGAGTACTACATGCAATTTTTACTTTGAATTTGCCACTATATATGACCTAGTTTGTAGGGATTAATTAACTTCCTTAGCTTGGAGATCCAGCTTCTCTGAAGAAATCAACAAGAGGTGTTTATCTTATTATTACTCAAGTAGTCAAGTGTCAGATGTTTTAAGCAATTTCACTAGGGAATTGGTAAAATGAACATGAACTAGCTACTACCGTAGTAATAGCACTTCCCCTCATCCTCAATTGCCTGTGGAGGGAATATATTTTTTTATTAAAAGCAGGAGAGCTGCCCGGTGTATTAAAAAAAAGATATGGCCCAGAGGTCACAAAAATCTACATTTTTAGGCTAATTACAGTGTTGAGGAGGGGACACATGATCCCAAAGTTAATCGTGCAGAGAAGATCCTGCACATGCGGAGAAAAGAAGCCTTCCATCTCAATGTCCCATTGTGACGCCACCGAGTTCTTTAGGCAGCAGACCCATCACAATTCACGCACAAATCATATAATATCTTTCTCCACTATTCCAACTCAGCCGCGCCGCCCGGCCAACCGAACGGACGTCGCAATCACGCACTCGTACCCACAAAATCCGGGAATCAGGACCAGTCCAGAATCCAGATCCCAGCCGAGACGAGATAGACCTAACCGGCCGGCCGGCAGGGTCCTGCTTGCCATGACAGCCACAACGAATCGAAGCGTGTGCGGGTCGGCCTCTTGGAGGTTGGAGCTGGCTGCACCGTGCACCTGGCAAGGCCGCCGCTTTTGATTGTATGGCCATCTGGCCTTCTTGCCCCTTGGACATGTTCCAAGAGCCTTCGTTAATCCCGTGCTCACCATAATTTGGTCCCTGCCGTGTCCCGTGTCTCCTCTCTTGCTCTATATAACAAGCCACCCCTGCAGAGCATCTCCTCGCATCCCAAACAGACCAGAGAGAGAAGAGAGAACTCCTCGAGAGATACAGAGGAAGAGCTAGCGCATAGATAAAGAGAGAGCTGCTGCTTCTTCCATGGAGAGAGTTGCATCAAGCTGCGTCAGCCTCCTGGCTCAAAGGTCAGTTGCTAGCTCTGCCTTGATATGAATCAGGAGTGTATGCTTGGAGCTTTTAATTAGTTTGTGTTCTGTCAAAAGTTTCTTTTGTATTGACGAGTTCTTTATTTCTTTTGGTGGTCATGATGATGATATTGCAGGAGGGCCTACTCTGTGGCCGCGGCCATGGCGAAGGGAGCCGGGCGGAGGGCCGACGAGAAGAAGGCGGCGGCTGCAGCGGCCAAGCGCGTGATGCTGGGCAAGAAGGAAGTGAACACCTCTGCCGCCGCCGCGGCGGAGGAGAAGACGGCGTGGGTGCCGGACCCGGTGACCGGGTACTACCGCCCGGCGGGTGGCGCCAAGGAGGTGGACGCGGCGGAGCTGCGCGCCAAGCTGCTGACGCAGGCGGCCAACTGATGAGCCGAAAGTCACTCCTTTGACTTTGGGGACCATGGGTTACTACCATCCGACGTAGCTTGTCTTGCTTTGAGATCTGCGCTCGTCGATCGCCGGGCTCCCTAGCCTAAAGCATGAGGGCGCTGTATCTTTGCAGCATAGTAACAGTTTCGTCGTCGACTGCTTCATATATCTTCTTGCCTGGCTCCTGACCTTCTTGACTATGCAGTCCAGAAAGATTAAAGAAAGAGTGCTCTTAAAGAAAGAACCAAACGTGCAAGATTCATGGTTAATTATATATATATATATTTATATTTCAGCTTGTGTTTTTCCTGTTACGTTTATTGGTTAATTTCAGTTTGACCCGTTACAGTTAACTTCTACCACCTGAAAACTTTCAATCCACAGGGTAAATTTCTTGTATGGCCCTGAAAGAAATGCTGGTCCCTTCTTTGGCCTTGAAAACTTCAAAATCCCTTCTTTAGCTCTATTTTCATCTTTTATCCCTTCTTTGGCTCTACCGTCAAGTTCTGCCATATGAACACTAACATGTGGTTTTTCACCCCTTTTTTCTTGACTAAAACAACCTCCAAAATTCATAAAACTTTTTACAACGATACAACTGATGGAGATGAATTCATTTTGCAAAAAAAGCATATATAGCTATTACGGTCTTAAAATTAAAATTCACCAAATTAGGCTACTTTTTAAGACTATCTGATTTTTATGGTAAAAATTATTGTACAAAAATTGATAAAAAACTAATATTTCTAAGATAAGATGTACTAATTTATAAAATTATTTTGTACTATAAGTTACTTCAGATGTACTAATTTATAAAATTATTTAAATTAGTACATCTTATCTTAGAAATATTAGGTTTTTTTGTCAATTTTTGTACAATAATTTTTGCCATAAAAAATAGAAAATCTTAAAAAGTAGTCTAGTTTGGTGAATTTTAATTTTAAGATTGTAATACTACATATGTTTTTTTAAATGGATTCATCTCCATCAGTTGTATCATTGCAAAAAGTTATATAATTTTTGGAGGAGATTTGAAGGTCGTTTTAGTCAAGAAAAGAGGGATGAAAAAACACAAGTTACTTTTCATGCGAGTTAACTAACAGAACTTGACGATAGGGCCAAAGAGGTATAGAAGATAAAAACGGAACCAATGAAGGGAGTTTAAACTTTTCAGGGTCAAAGAAGGGACTGCCATTTCTTTCAGGGCCATACAAGAAATTTACCCTTCAATCAATGACATCCAAAGACATCCGGCCACATGTTGATTTAGGCTACAAAATCAAGAAGCCCAAGTTGAGAAGAAAGCTTGGGAGACCAAGAAAATCTAGGATCAAGGCATATAATGAGGCTGGCACTAGTAAGAAAAGGAAGATAGTTCTGAGTGCCATGTGCTAGGCCATACTGCTAAGCATTGCCAAGGAGATCCCACTGCTAGTCAAAAGAGAAAGCTCTCATCTTCACCAAATGGACCAGGAGAAGGGAGTAGTGACCCAACTGTAGCACAAACATCAAAGTGAGTGATGAATTAGCACAAACATTTATTTTTTATTATAAGATCACTTTATTCTTTGTGTTATTATCAACTTGTTTACTAACACAATTTTACTACCTTGATATGAAATGCATGTGCAAGTGTTGGAAGAGAAAGAAGAAGGGAAAGGGAAAGGCGAGAAGGAAGAGCAAGTGGAACAAGGAGGGGAAGGGGAGGAGGACGAGCAAGAGGAAGAGGAGGAAGGACAAGGAGTTTGGCTGCATTGTTAGGCATAGATCCTTAGATTCTATGTGATGTTTGTTTTTGTTGGACATGCATTCTTACTTTTGTTGGACTACTTGTGTATGTGGGGAATAAACTGGACATGATGGTACCTCTATTTGGATATGATGGATCATGATCTGTTGCCTTTGGTGGACACATATATGTGTGTTATAGTGCTTTTGTTGGACAAATTCTTGATCATGTTTGTGCACTTGAGGTTAAATGCACGTTATGTCATGTTGCTGCCAAAATTTTTGAAGATTTTTATCCAATTTTGCTCATGTTTGAAATTTTTAAAAATCTAGTTTGAATTTGCTTGACAAAATCTGGTTGAAATTTGTTTGACAAAACTTGTCAAAATGTTGTCCAGTTCTTCTATTCAAAAATAGGGGTAAAATCACCAAGTACAAATAATAGTAGGGGCGAATTCGCATGGGCAAACTAGTCTTTTCATACCAATTTGAACACCGTTAACTAATCTTCACGGAATAGAGGTAAACTCTCCCTTCATTTCCAAAAAGCAGAGGTAAAATCGCACAGTTTGAAAAATAGAGGCAAAATCACCATTTCAATCCGAAACAGGGGCAACAACGGCAAAGTCCTATTTATTAATTCTTTGATGCTGTCAGCCTGTCACTCTCTAAATATATTTGCCTAAACAGAAAAATTATGGGCAGAGAGAGATACAGTGTTCAAGTTTCTTTTTCAGAAATTCAAAAGCGACATATATATGCGCATATCCAGTTCAGTTGTACCAACTCTGTATAAAAAGCAAGCATTGCAGGGAATGAAATCTGTTTTCGTGTGTGGTTGGCCTTCGCCAACTCTACATCTCTTTCAAAATATATCTTTTTTATGGAGTGCATAATTCGCATTAGACATCTAAATATTCGTCTGCATTTGCGTTTTGATCAGAACCGCCGTCGCGATCGCAGTGTTTCTGAAAATAATATGGAAAGAAGAGGCCGAGCACATTTCGTATTCTTCTTGTCCCAAGACTTGATTAGGATGTCGAGAGCTTAATTTCTATAGGTGTCAACGTCTAAATCAAAGTTCCATGGACCATCCATGGCAATATAGCAGCTGACATGTCAGCTAGGCAAGCCCCATTTCTATAATGCTGAACCCCCCTGATCCATGTGCTATTCCCCCTCTGATTGAATTAATTAGAACAAAAATATATCCTAACTACTGATTTTTCATCATCAGTTTTTGGCAACCACATGATTCGTGTGATCGATGACACGCAAAAAGGAAAAGGCTCTGAATTATAGAAAGCAGCATGCATGTAGCTACTCTCTTGAATCATCATGCATGGCGCCCATGAACAAATGGTTCTGTCGAGCTACTACTTTATACCGGCAGCATGTTCGTCCAAGTGGGCTACCGAACGTTCGGCACCACGGAGTAGACCTGCATGCGATCCCTGTCGGCGACTCGGCGCTCACCCTTTCGCGGCTTCGTTCGTGGATTCGGCCCGTGATAGCTCTGCACGGCGGTTACCATTAGAGGTACGGTTACGCTAAAGCACAGCAACGTTAGGCAACGAGCCGGTAAATACTGAAAAGTGAAGTCCGGCCGATTCATCCCATCCGTGAAGGAGGCCGGAGAGAATGAAGGGCGCGAGGTGAAGCAGAAGCTAGCTAGCTGCTTTGATAAGTCAGTTAACTCCAAGAACACATGACATGGCCAAGGGCCCAAGGTGGCTGGCTTCTCCCGGAATCCACCAGACCCAGCACAACTTGCCCGCCACGGATTCGGTCTCCTCCATGATCTCCTGCGGCAAACCTTTACGCGTGTGGCTCTGGTGGAACGCAATTAGGCTGCACACAGAATTTTGCTTATCTATTCGCTTGTAATAAAGGTGAATCGTCTCTACTTTTTGATAAATTCTAGTCAAATCTGATCTGAAAAATGCAGCGGCGAACCTTTTAATTTGTACGGTTGGCGATCATCAGCCGTATCATCTTCGGGTGTGCGGCCGCGCGCGCAGAGAGGATCCACACGCGGCGAAAAGAAGCCTGCCTTCCCTATTGATACGCCACCACTCCTTTACACTGGAGACGCCATATCGATCACAATCCACGCACGCACCCACACACCGTACCTTTCTCGCCGCCTCCACCCAGCCGCGCCGCGCGGCGTCGCCGTCGCCCTCGCACCCGCATCCACAAAGCTCCGGGAATCCGGACCGGCGGCCGCGACATGATATGATAGCCACGACGACCTACCAGGCCGGCCGGCCGGCAGGTCGCGCTCGGGCCCATGTCAAGCGTAGCCGGCTGCTGATCGCCGAGCTTTTGGTTCGTATGGCCACCCGGGCGTGCCCCTTGGGCGTGTCCCAAGAGCCTCCGTCGATTCCGTGGCCGTCATCATTTGGCCCCTTCCGTGCCCGTTGCAGCATCTCAACTCCCGCTGCCTCTATAAAAGGGAGAGCCACCCTGCAGCACGTCCCAAGCAAGCTAGAGTCTCAGAGACAGAAGACAGAGAGAGAGAGAGAGAGAGAGAGAGAGAGAGAGAGAGAGAGAAGAGAAGGAACGACAGAAATTTGGTAGAGCTAGCAGCTAGCTGTGGTTCAGGCCTGAACTCCTGAATCCATGGAGAGAGTCGCATCAAGCTGCGCCCGCTTCCTGTCGCAAAGGTCAGGCGGCAGTCGTGCAATGTTATCAACTCTTATGGCGAACATACAATGAATTGTTGTGGTGGTAATGCGATGATATTGGTGTGCATGCAGGAAGGGGTACTCCGTGGCCGCGGTGGTGGTGAAGGGACCCGGGCGGATGGTCGTGGAGAAAGTGGCCAAGCGCGTGATGGGCAAGGAGGTGAAGAACACGGCGGCTGCGGCCCCGGCGGAGAAGACGCCGTGGGTGCCGGACCCCGCCACCGGCTACTACCGCCCGGCGGGCGGCGCCAAGGAGGTGGACGCGGTGGACCTGCGCGCCATGCTGCTGCTTCCGCAGAGGGTCGCCAACTGACCGATTGATCGATCAGTTCAAATGCCTTGGCTTGCTAAGATCTCCATGCGCTCGCTAGCTGATGGCCGGGCAACGAGACAACGTAGCCTAGAGCGTGAGGGTACTGTGTCTTTGAGGCATGATATAAGTTTGGAGAGACTGGCGAGTGCTCCACCGTTTGAGCTATACAAAAGAACGTCCATTTCTGTGACGTCCTAAATTATTTGTTCCGGTAAAGATAATTATAAATAGTGATGTTTGGAATTTGGTTACTGTATTTTTATTTCATCAAACCTAATATTCAAACTCTGCATTTTGTTTTATCAAATACACAGTAACCATTTTTCCTTGCGAAGAGAGTAACCAGCTAGATTGAAGAAACATTATTCTTGGGCTGAAACCTTATCACCAGCCCATTCCCTTTTCCACCTTGGCCCAAAGCCAACCCAACAACCTACTCTCACGTCTCCTCTGTGCGACGCATCTCACAGAACGGGAGGGCGATCATCACTAGGGCAATCGGCAATTAATTTTAAAGAAAAATAGCAGTAAATGTTCCCGTTTATGTAAAGGAAGTACATGCTCAAACTATTGCATGTTCCCGTTTAGTGTTCTTTAAATATTTTATTAACACATGATTAATTATAACCCATCTTGAAATCTGGCATGAATTTAACGTTCTATTCCTCATCCTTTGTGATTCTTTTATGTTTTTCACTTACATTTGCAAAACTAGTGCTGATGGTGTAGTGATCTTTTCCTCCAGTATTATATATAAACAAACCACAGTTGGGCAGTGTACCTGACATGGAACAACCCAACATACCATAAGCAAAGCCACATCATTTTTGTTCCCGAACCCAATTCAGGTGCTCATACACATGCACACACATTCGTCCTATGAATTAACATGCAAATTCTACCCTTATGATTACCTCTAAGACATTGGACCAACATGTTGTACGATAAGGAGCTAAAAACTCCTCCTATTTTCTCAAAAAACAAAGCCACCACAAGCGCCTCACTATCGACGGTATTGAAAAAAATACCATCTGCTATTAAAAATTAGCGCCATTAATATTTTAAATAAATCTAGAAAAATTTGAGCACACGTGCTGAGTGAAGAACCAAATGCGAGTGAGCAAGCTCCACCATAACGAACCGAGGTATGCTCACTTCGACATTCTATTAATATTTTAGAGACAAAATTGTCAAAGGGCATTTATCTTTTTACAAAGCAAATGTGATAATATTATCCCGTGTATGATTGGGTACAATTAAAAAACCATAGCCATAATATTTATTCATTTTAAACAGTTTTAATATGGTGGTGGTGCTTGTATAACCATAATATTTATCCATTTGAAAAAGATATACAAGTCTAAAACCCACAGAACTAGAAGGTATGTTCCACATTTCCTTCTGCTTTGGTGCAGCTACCAACCCAAGAGCAACTCCACCGAATCGAGAAAATGCCGTCCATTTTCCCTATATTGATCCTAGTTAAAGGAGACTGAGGTGCAAAACACCGCTCCAACAAGGGGCAAAGCCAGGATAAATTCTAGCCGGTGTTGGTACAAAATACTAACTCACATTCTATTAATGCAAAAAGCCAACGATGGACCTTCAGCGCCCATCACACGCGAGGACCTGAGAGATCTGCTTCGCTCCTGTGCAGAGTCCAACTCAACTGCGTGGTGGTGCAGAGCGTGCTAGTCAATTTGACCGTCAATTGAAAAGGAACAGGAAGCAATTAAATACTCGGAATGTATCGGCTGGGATTCCGAATCATTCCGTGGGTGGTATCGGCCAGAATTCGATACAGCGGTAGATCAATTGGCCTCGGACTTAGCTGATTGTGCGGTGGAGGCGGCACTAAGCAAGTTAGCGAAGCCTGGGGAATAACACCTAGATCCAAACCCTATCGGCCAAGCAATGCGCAACAGACGAGGTGTACACAGGCCGATGATATTTAGATCTAGGCTGGATAAATTATGATAAAAGCTAAATAAAGATAAGATTAAACGAATCTAACCCTGTCAGATCTAGCAGAAATCGATAACTTGGTGATAACAGCAAGAACAAGCCAGATAAATATAATAAGAACAAGCTGATATCGATAAATTGGTGAACAGACCAGACCGAGATCCAATCTGCTCGATAACTTGAACAAAACAGGATAGAGGAAGAAGTGATGTGCTGTCAACCTTGAGCCTATCTGCGTCGTTCGACACAGAACTTACCAGCAAGCCGGAGATCAAAGTCGATGCAGCCCCGCGAGCAATAAAGAACTCGTAAAAGAAAATCTACTGCAATTTGAGCGAAGCCGCCGAAAAGAAAAGAAGAGAAAAAAGTGAAAAAAGGGTTTGTGTGTTGATCATTGGATGTCTTTCATACAGGCCCGAGGGCAGCTATTTATAGCCTAGGCTACGACACATGGTCGATCACGACTCATACATTACTTGATGAAAAAGAAACAAACTTTCTAAACATACTAGGACTCCACAAAACCCTAAGATAACTTGCTAACATCATCCGTCAGACCAATCTTCGGCCCATTAGCTACGGCGCCGCTTCACGAGTATCTGCTTCCTCTTTCATCATCGGCATCGGCAATTACTTGATTTCATCGACTTTCTTCTTCGTTAAACGGTCACCTGCATCAACGCCATGCCTTCTCATCAGCCTGAAATCATGACTCAGATTTTGACGAGCCGTGCAAAAATGGTGTCAACACATGCCCCCAATTTCGGAATAAAAATGCTTTGTTCCAAAATTTCCAGTCAAAGTAACCCTTCTGCACCTTTCTGTGTCATTAGAGCTCTTCGTTCTTCGTGCAATGATTCAATTCCGGGCAACTCATCGGCGCAAAACGTGTAGCTGATAGGCGAGCACTGTTTAATCTTTGACTTCTCGGCTCTTCTTATAATTACACCTCTGGTGGAGAGTACGATCGGCCATCCATCAACCACCCCATCTTGTCAAGTAACTCCATGTCCCCTCGATTCTCTGGATGGTGACTGGAACACGTCTCTAACTTCTCCACTTTCCCTTTAACTGCAGCCGTCCGGCGCCTGGACTTCTCTGATTATTGCTATAAACCGGGACGTATAGCAGAGCACAAAGAGGAAAACACAAACTCTGTTCTTCCTCTTCCCTCGGCCTTCCTTTGCATCGGCTCCTAGCCTTAGTGCCCTTTCCCGCCATGGCCGACAACAGATACCCGCTAGAGAGCTCCTCCAGGCACACACAGCGCCTGCGAACCCGCCTTCACCAGCAAGGGTAAGGGTTTCTTGAGTTTGCGTCTTGTTGGCCTCAAACTAATCAGCGGCGAATGATGCTGCCAACGAGGTGAATGCTCGGGGCATCCTGCTCGTGGATCGGCTCCGGGACATTCCAAATCGTGTCCGCGAGATCGCCAGTCATGGCGTTCATCAAGGCGCTGCAACTGCCCTGGCGACAGTCCAGACCCGGCTCAACCGCGATTTCTACGACCTGCAGCCCGTCGTCTGTTGACGTTTCCTAGCATCACGAAAATAAATCCGCAAGCACATGGATGACGTTGTAGCTTTCACCCAGGAGTATTCCAAGGGTATCGTATCCACTGAGGAATGTGTGTATATTCTCTAAGGTTCAGATTCATCCAAGGACACTACACCAGTTAGAGGCAAGGAGTAGAGAGGATTCCTAAGGCTAAGAATCAAAGGTAAGATAGAACTATCCTAATCGTTCGCGTCAGGCTACTGGCTTCCCACAGAATAAAACTGGTGAGTTCCAGTAATACGGCACTGGGATATACCCGAACGGGGAGGGTAGCGCTGGATAGACAGGGCTGTCACCATCTGCTACCTACCTCATGTAACCATGGGATATACCACAACCAACAGGTAAGTCTAGTCTAGACACCACGTCTACACTATCGTTACTAACTCTAGTCTTAGCTACAAACTAGAGTTACCCACTAAACTAGTGAACTATTGATCCGGCAAACAACTAGGGGGAACTAGCTCTAACTTAACTAAAAAAATAAAGCACAGAGGAAGTCACGAACACTTACTATGATTGAAAAGCATCCGTCGAGGTACAAGATGGGGGAGAGCGCCGATGGCCGACCGGCACCTCCCCGACTTCCCCTCACTCTCTCCCTAACTCCTAAGCACTACCTAGGTAGCACTAAGCCTCTAAGGAGAGCTCCAAACTCCAAAAGTGAGAGAGGAGGTGAAGGTGAGTTGTGTCTCTATTCTTAGCCCCTCCCCTTGTATTTGTAGGGGTGAACCAGGGGTGTCCCAGCCGGCAATCTCATGGAGCCTTGCAGAACCGACTTCTAGAGTGCACCCAAGGTCGCCACGTGGAAGCTGGAGGCGAGGGGGCGCACCCCCAGTTCGGCCGACCTAGTGGGTCGGCCGATCCCTGGCCATCGCCTCTCGCAACCGCCTTTGTCTGGGTCACTGGTATGTGGGCCCTTATGGCGGTTCCAGGTGAGTTGCGCTGAATTGAGTCGGTTTGGTCTTGTTTGTGGGCCCATTGATCCGTGTGCTTGCGCCTGATTGGCCAGAGAGGCGTTCCCTTGGATTCAAGTGTGTTGCCTTGCTCTTGGAGTGTGTTTCCTCCTTTGCTTGAGCTGCATACACATATTCACCAACACATGTGGAGTTTGATATTTAAACACCTGCTCTTTGTTGGTCAGCGCGCTCCGATCGGTCCGCATTTTGTGGCTTGGATCCTGGAGCTTGTTTTACCTGCATTTCTTGCCCAAATTCCTACATTGCAAAATCTCCAAGGGAAATGTGGAAATAATATTATTTGGGTTAAATACACAGGTTAAACATGGTATTCGTCCCACTTTTCGGGTCAAATTGATGCTCAAAATTTGTTCGTAGCGAGCGTCAACATCGTCCCTGAAGGAGAAGATGAAATAAACGATTTTCAAGAAATCATCGACTACCTTGACGGGGCGGCAGCGGCCATTAGTGAAGGAATTAGTGCTGACAGTGTGATTTTCAAAGTCTTCTATTATGACGACTAGGAAACATGTATTATAATCTGTTGCAACTATGTTTTAATGTTCTCCTTCCCTTGTCCACCTTGACTTTTGACTGCACTTTTGCATTTTCTAGTACTTGTGTGCATCGCATCAGCCATTAATACTCCATAGCATTTATGTCAATCGTACTGAACACCGCAAGATGCACAATTCCAATATTAGCCAAAAACTTTCATTAATCGCAACTTGCTTAAAATACAACCTTTAAAAAATCATCGGCCTTACACTAATTTGTGTTCTATACAATGATAGAAACAATATTAGTTGTGTGTATTTTTTTGCACTAAGGGCGACACATATTGTGTTGGCCATCTAAGTCGATCATCTGTCAACACGGTTGGCTTTTACAACATTGTTCCATCGGCTAGAAACCCATTGTGTTATTTTCCTTAGCTGATGGAAACCTTGCCCAAATCTTTCTATGAAGCAGAATCTTCAAGGTCATCATCTTGAACTGAGTCAAGCCCAAAGTCAGCAATCTTCAAGAAGTCACTTTCCCACACCTTGCCAGAAATGCACTCTACACCGTCGAAACCGCCAAATCGGTGGGTCGGCCGATGCAACGCTAAGTGATGAATCAGCAGGTACCACTTCGACCGAATCGTCTTCCAGCCATTGGATAAGGCATTGATGCATCGTAGACAGTATGCAACAGTTGGCATGAATCCAGTCTCGACCCAAGAGTAGATTATATGATCCTTTACCATCAACGACGAAGAAAGTAGTAGGCAAGGCCTTGCTCCCAATTGTTAATTCAACATTAACTGCCCCCCGAGCAGGTGAAGTTTTTCCTTCGTAACTCTTGAGGATCATGTCAGTTCCCATCATGTCTTCTTCGCCGAACCTAAGCTTTCAGAAAAATAATGTATGGCATGACATTGACAGCGGCCCCTCCATCAACCATCATCTTGGTCATCAGCCTGCCGTCAATATGCCCGTTAACGTACAGAGGCCTTAGGTGTCTCCGCTCTTTCTCTTCTGGCTTGTCAAACGAGGTTTGGACTGGATCAAGTGCAAGCTACGCTACTGCTAGCCCATCATCGTCATGTGTCGGTGCTTTAAATTCCATGGGCAACATGAAAACCATATTGACCGATGCTGACGGGTAGCTTCATCGGTCTTCAGCTTAACGCGCCATATTTGAGATTTAACTGATCTTTTTTCATAGGCACATTCTTCTTCCTGCTCTCTGTGACGGAGCGTTTGAACCCTTCTCTTCTGAGAGCGAGTCAAACCCCGACTACACCAATCTGGGTACTCTTCTGGATCGTACCTGTAGCCATCATGATGTTCGGCCGACCGATCCAAAGGTGCTTCATCGGGTACTCGTGCCTCGGCTTGCTCTTCAACCCTAGCTTGTTCAACAACTCGGGCACCCAGCAGATCGTGAAAAGATACACGATTTCCATCACGTCTGTTTCTGAAGATCGGCTAATGATCTCTATCGTCATAATACTGCCTCTTGAAATCATAGCGGCCATCATGCATCCCCCGACATTAGGGACAGTCATCTGCCGATGGCAGGCGTAGACCTTCGTTCCAACAGAAGGCAAAGAATGAGCACCTCCAATGATCTGCATCACGCATGTCCTTTTCTTCCTGAAGGCATCTTTCTCTGTCTTGTTGGCGCTGATACTTGTTCAGAAGCATGCGAGACGTGACGGTCCTGCACGGTCTTCTGAAACCTTCCCCTCGTTCATATCGGCCTTGGTTCCCCTTATCATTGGACGATACTCGAGCTTTTGGATCTTCGGTGCCACGGTCAGAATGATCAGAAGTTGACATCTTGGCTTCCCCGTTGACCTGCTGAGCTCCTATGTCGATTGCATTAGCTGGGAAGGGATGTTTGTCGATCTTCATTGGCTTGTCAGCTCTGTCGAACTTGATCCTTCCTTGTTCAATGGCCGTCTAGATCTCTCTTCTGAAGGTCTTGCAATCATTGCTATTTTGAGTGACTGTTGACGCTCGCTACGGACCAATTTTGAGCGTCAATTTGACCAGAAAATTGGGGTGATTAGCATACTTAACCTGCATATTTACCCAGAACAATGTCATTTCCACATTTCGCTTTGAGATTTTGTAAAGCAGGAAATTGAGCAGAAAATGGAGGGAAGACACACCCTTGAATCCAAGGAAAATTTCATCGACCAATCAGAACGCTTCGTTCAGCCTCACATTGATTAATGGACCCACCAGGACATGCAACCGACTTAAGACAAACCCAACTCACGCACAGGAGTGGTCAAGCCCACTTGGCAAACCCTCAGCCGAAGGTGAGGTCGGTTGGTGGCCGGGCTGGTTCGGCTGAACTAGACCAGGTGCCACCGACTTACTTGTTGCACGTGGCAGCTCCTCATTGGCTCCTTATGTCGGTTTGGGCAGGCTTTAGCTTGATGCGAGCTGCTGCACACCCCCCTCACTCACCCCTATAAATATGAGGGGGGTGTGCTACAATAGAAGACACACCTCAAGGTGCTCTCTCTCAATTTGTCTCTTGCTTAGTCTTTAGGATAGTGGAGTTTAGCTGAAGTAGCTCTTCTTCGGTTCCCAAGGTTGCCTAGGAGTGTTCGGTATGGGATTTTCTCTTCCTCTCCTTTGTAATAGGAATTCCTTAATAGAGTTATCTTCTAGCTTAGTGTATTCATGTCGTGTATGTTCTGTGTATTCAGTTATGTATGCCATGCTTAGTTTATACCTATGCCTTATATCTTGTATGATTAGACGTGGTAAGACATCTAGGCTACGGCAACGGTTCCAGTATTCGTATGTTTGCTCTAGTGTTTTACCCGCGCGGAATACTAGAGTATCGCTCATTAATGCAGACATGGTATCTGGGTTAATTAGTGTTGCTGGATGCAGCTCTATACCATGGTTAGCTGAGGTAGGCGGCAGGTAGTAGTTGTAGGAGGTCCATAAAGTAGTCGTGAAGATCTAGTGGCCACCTTGTCATATCTTGTGCGGTCTCTTGGTACTGCCTGGGGGCCTAGAGCCCGATCCTAATCTTGTGTATGTGTATGAGTGTATAGTATAATCTGTATGTTTAGCTATTAGGACATAAGTCCTTAGATTAGCTTTCTTCTTCCTTTCTCCCTTCCTGTAAGCTTTGCTTAAAGTGAGAGCTTAAGTAACTTGTGTGTCACACTACCTCTTATCCATATATTATCTTACCCCAGTTTATTCAAATGAATATCCATCATAGAGTTATTCAATTAACTTATCTGTTCCAATAACCACCTCCTTCCCTGTGGAAATATAAATACGACCCCGTACTCACGGGTAAAATGCTACAACGGTATTCCGTGCGCTTGCGGATCCATCTGTAACATAAGAAATACCAACAAACATTTCTTGTGCCATTGCTGAGAACACCTATCCTAGTGATGACGTTACGAAAATGTCAACAAGCATTTTTGGCACTGTTGCCGGGGAAGGCACTGGTTAAAAGAATAGAATAAGTTATTGATGAAACTCTAAACATGGTGTTCAATTGTCTAAACAGGCTAACTTGGCTTTGTTTTCTCCTTTGTATGAAGGTAGGGTAGTGTATGACTGGTTTCGATCTGCCACAAAATTTCACTCAGAATCCGGAGTCACTTTTGAGAAGAGTTCGACCTCGTGTCGTGCCTCCTCAGATCTCACTCTCGACAACCGAAACAATCAATATCGCACCATCAACTTCCAAGGTCATGGCCCAAAAGACGCTCCGTGAATTCTTCGCTCCTTCGGCTGACAATGTCCCAATCGGGCCAACAGTTACCATTGAAGCTGAGAATTTTGAGATCAAGACAGGACTCATCACGATGGTGCAGGCCAGCCCATTCTATGGCAAGGCCAACGAGGATGCAATCCGACCCCATCTGTTTTCGTTTTCTCTTCTAGGGAAGGCAAAATAGTGGTTCTATGCCAACAGAAGTACAGTGGGTACTTGGGATAATTGTGCCAAGGCGTTCTTCACGAAATTCTTTCCGTTGGGTAAAACCAACGCTCTTCGTGGAAGAATTTCCAATTTCCAGCAGGTGTCCAATGAGTCAATCACTGAAGCGTGGGAACGGCTTCAGGAGTACATCCTAGCGTGTCCGCACCATGGGTTGGACACTTGGCTGATTCTGCAGACTTCTACAACGGGCTAACTCCAACAACCCGTGACCACATTGACGCTGCTGCAGGTGGTGCTTTCTTCTTGCTAACCATTGATAGGGCTAAAACCTTGATCGAGAAGATGGTGTCCAACCAAGGTTGGAATGACAAACGTCTCCAACCACGCCAGCGGGTCATGCACTTCGTCAAGGAGATGGGCATGATCGCCGCTAAGCTCAACCTCCTCATCAAGAAGATGGAAGACCGCCCCCAAGAAAAGGCTCCAATACAGGTATTCCAAGCCTTAGACGCTCGCATGACTTGCGAGGTCTGTGGGAACGTCGGACACTTGGGGAACGATTGTCACTCTGATGATGCAATCCTAGCTTTAAGGAATAAAAAATGCAGACACATCTATTTTTCTTTTTTGTGATCAATAACGCTGAACGTTAGCTCTCTGCTTATTTTGAAGTTATTTGAAGCTACAAAGCTGGGTTCAAGGAACATTTTGTACAATGCTCAGTGCTAGCAATATCTAACACTGACCAAAAGCTAGAATTGCCATTAGAAGGCTTTACCATCGTGGTTATCTAGGCAGGAGTAAGTATTTTATCTGTTGTAACGCTTACTATTACCTATTAGCTTCTTTGTACTTGCTTGGAACTATGCAGTTAGAATCATTCAACATTTTGTAAAGAATCCAATGCTACCAGCATTTATGGTCAAGAAGAGGCCACAATAGTCATTAGAAGGCTTTATCATCCTGGTTACCTAAGCCGAACTAGCTACTCTATCTATTGTAATTAAATGGTTTATGAACTATTTGTGTGCCATCTTGTATGGGACACCTACTTTCTAGATTATAATGTATTAATCTACAGTTTGTGGACTGTTGGGGACACCACCTTCAGATCCCGCCGAAGGGACACATCACCGAGGACCCGGAGGACGAGGGCCCCACGAAGGCACCCTGAAGCACCGCATCATGGAAGCCCCGGGTTCCCAAAGGCCCTTCCTGGTGGGAAGACCGACGCCTTCGGTGGACCTTCGGGACAAGAGGGCCGAAGGTCAGCCGAAGGATGCGAAGGCGATGAGCTGTAAAGGTCGGGAAGAAGTGAAATTACCAGATACCCCTAGAATATTCCCAGAGTATAGCCGTTGGGGTGTAAAAATGTGTAATTGTGCTTAGGGGTAGGTGTAACAGGCCCCTATAAATACCCCTGTAACTGTAACTGATGAGACGGATCCCTATTCAATACAAGTCTCTTTATTGGAGCATCAAGAGTTTCCTTAGTTGTTTATTGTTGTTTTAGTCATTTCCACGGGCTGTTGTGGTGCTATTTCCTTCCGAAGGGTACCCTCCACCAACAGTTTTGGCACCCACCTTGGTTCGTTCCAACACCAGATGGCAGAGAAGAGGAAGGCCAGCGGGACTTTGGCACCATCATCCGAAGACCTCGGAGCCGTCGTCACCGCTCCAGAGACAGGCCGCGAAAGCAACAAAGCCGCTGAAGTCGAAGACATCGCGAATGGCACCTTCGAGGTCCAGCTCGAGGAGTGCGGAGTCTCGCCGAAGACATAGCAGCCTATCGAAGAATCGAAGCCAAGCTAGCCGAAGTCTCTGCGAAAGCTAGACAGGCCGCAAAAGTAGCTCAACCATCCACTTCGCAGATCATGATAAGAGGAAGAGGCAAAGAAGCCGAAGGAGCAAGCAATGAAGCCGCAACACAGTACAGGCGGCTTAGAGTGGACAAGCTTCGCCTGGAACTCATGTACAAGCAGATACAAGAGAAGAAGCGAGCACTTGAATATGCGCTCTCCCCACACCACGAAGACCCAGACAAAACTGAGAGTCAAGAACATGAGCACCGACTGAGGGCCACTCACGATCGGCCACCAGCACCAAGGCCAAGCCCCATACACATTGAGGAAGAGCCTGAAGACTCAGAAGGAGAGTACTATAGAAGCCGAAGGGCGGATCACCGAAGGCCACGACACCGGGAAGAGCCCCGCACCCCACTCTTGGTGGACTTAGAGAAGGAACATTGGCCACCCCGCTTCAATGCGGTAATCTTACTACAGTACAACGGAGAAACAGACTCAGGGAGTTCCTGCTCAAATACGAAGCTGTAGTAGAATCAAATGGGGTGGTCCGGCTATCAAAGCGAAGGCCTTCATTCTGGCACTGAAGGGCTCAGCACAACACTGGTACGCAAGTCTGCCGAAGGGGTACATCTGCTCCTGGGGCCAACTAAGATCGAAGCTGATGACAAGCTTCCGGGGGCTGCAAACCGAAGAGTTGACATCATGTGACTTTCACAACTGCAAACAAGGCCAAGACGAACCTCTCCAAGACTACATGCAGCGCATCATCAAGCTGCGAGCAAAAGCACCCAACGTGGAAGATCTGTCCATAATTGACGCCACAATCGGTATCCTTCGGGTCGGCGCATGTCAGGAATTCCTCGACTGATGCAAGCCATGCTCAGTGGGTGAACTCTTCGACATCATGCAAGAGTACTGCAAGTCCGACCGAGGCAGGAGGAGAAGACTCGATGCATTGAACTAAGAGAAGAAGGCTGTTGACGCCAGATTTTGACACGTGTTGAATCGGCGTCAGGAGGAGAAGATTGGCCGATGCGGCAGATCTGAAGGCTACAGTAAGGAATCGGCCGATTGAGGTAACAGTTGAAAATCGGCCGATTGGTGATACAGCTTGCGCCAACAGGATGGGACTATTTCGGAGGGTCTTGGTCAAAAGTTGGTCAACAGGGCGCTAAGTCGGTCAAGGAGCAATTGAAGAGAATCCTGATTGGATTAGGGAACGGCGGCGGAAGATTCTGCGGGAGTCCGTTTCCTTTAAAAGTTCTTATAGATATAGTAGTTTTCCTGTTTTTAAATAAGGTTGTAACAAGTCGTGATCGACTAGGAGTCCTAGTTTTAGGATATAAATAGGAGTCGTCAGGGTCTTGAAAAAAATCATCAACACATCAATCAACAACAATACTTCTACTTTTCCAGCAATTTACTTTCAAGTCGGCGACTTCGCCAATATTTTTCTTCTTTCACGAGTTCGTACGGATTGGCAGGGCTGCATCAACTTGATCTCCGGCCAATTGGTAGGTTCCGCTTATCGAGTAATATCCGATCTTTAACTACGGGCGCATCGCTGTGGTTTCGTTTGAATTTATTCACCAGTTATCGATATTTACTAGAATTGCAAGTTTTACCTGTTGTTCTAGTATTATCACCAGTTATCCAGCTTGAGATCAGAGTAATCGGCTTCGTCATCGTTCTTTTTCGATTTATCATCTTACAGCCGATTAGATCTATTTCAAGTGTTGCCTCTGTAGTAATTGTTTAGATCGCTCCAGCAGTCCTCTTTACAATTACTACATGAACATCGGCTGATCCATAGCCGATTATCTCTACAGCAAATCGGCCGATTTGCCGCCGATGCGCTCCTCAGGACAGATCGGAACTCCAGCCGATCGACGCGCTTGGAATTTAATACTCTATTTCCTTGTCAATCAACAGGTCAGATTGACTGGCACGCCGCGCGAACCGCACCAGGGCGATGACCCGAACAGGAGCTAAGCAGATTCTTCCGGGTCGTGTGTCCGACGCTGAAGACCATCGGCCGATTCCTATCCGGCCGATTTTAGCGCCAACACACTTTTGGCACGCCCAGTGGGACCATCCAAGATCTGATATGTCGAAGAACGCAGAAATCTCCGACAGCAACATCATTGAGGTCACAGAAGCGGATCTCAAGGACGACCAGAGGGAAGAATTGGCCAAGCATCTAGAAGATTACAATAAGATGTACCTCCAGTCGTTCAGTCGTACCAGAAGCAGGGAGGCGGTCAAGAAGGCTCCTATTCTAGTTCCCTGCCACATCACTATTGCTGAGGACTCGGGCAAGATGTCAGAGATGATCCAACAATCCGTTTATCAGGCATTCATTGACCAATCCTCAGTGATGACCAACATGGTGTATAACGCCGTCGTCAGCTCTCTGGCCAGCAGAGCAATCCAAGGCTATCAGGGACTAGCATATGCCCTGCCAACCACTCTGCCAGCCAGAAGCTTACCATACACGTCCAAATCGGCTCCTCGGCCGATATTGACGCAACGCGAGGGGTACAACTCTCCATTGCCCCCAGCGTCTCCAAGATACAGCGGTGCACCATGTCTCCCATCACAGACATCGCTTCAACCCGTCCAGATTGCTTCTGTGCAATCGCTGCCCACAAGCTCAGCACCTTGGGGAGCATCGGCGACGACGTATTTTCCCGAGCCAGCGAACGGATACGGGAGTTATTCAATCCAGGTGCCACACCAATCGGCCGCCCGGCCGACGGTTCCCCAGTATCAGCTAATCTCATCAGAAATCGGCAGGGGGGCAAGCACTGTAGAAGCATTCAGAGGCACGGCGCCAACGATGACATACGATGGGGGGGCGGATTCACTTCGCCATCAACTATCGGCCGCTCAGCAAAGTTCGTCGATTCATCACCCAGCCGTGCCAGCTCTTCAGCACATGTCCGCACCGCGAACAGCTGTTCACCAGCAGCAGGTGGACTGGATGGCAAGAATAGCAGAAGTAATCCAGGACCAGTTTGGATTGAAGCCAAAAGTGCAAACTTACACCTACAAGACGCCATATCCATCGGCCTATGACTTGCTGCCGTTCCCACACCGCTACAAAGTTCCTGATTTCACCAAGTTTTCAGGGACGGACGATACATCCACTGTGGAGCATATCAACCGATTCATCATCCAGTGCGGGAAGGCTGCCACGCAAGATGCTCTGAGGGTGCGATTATTTTTGTCATCTATGTCCGGATCGGCCTTCCAGTGGTTCACCACCTTGCCGCCGAATTCTATTGTTACTTGAGCCGATCTGGAGAAACAGTTCCACAAGTACTTCTATGCCGGAGTACACGAGATGAAGCTCTCGGATTTGACCAGCCTCAGGCAGAGGAGCGATGAACCAGTGATGGGACATATACAGAGGTTCAGAGAAGACAGTAACAAGTGCTACATTCTGGCTCTGACCGATGCACAGTTGGCCGATATCGCTTTCCAAGGCCTCTTGCCACAAATCAAAGAAAGATATGCTGTCCAAGAGTTTGAAAGTCTGAGCCAAATCGTCCACTGATTGTCAGGACAAGAGTTCCGACCGTTTGAACAGCGGAGGAACTTCCAAAAGAAGGTGGCATTCTTGGAAATCGGCCTAGCAGAATGGGTCAAAGGGAAAAAACCAATATCATGCCCTTTTGGGAAGAAGGAGCCAGAGACATTCGGCTTTGACACGTCAAAGGCCGATAAAATTTTTGATTTGTTGCTTCAGGAAGGTCAGATTAAGCTATATCCGCATCACACCATCCCTTCGGCCGATCAACTTAAGAAGATGAAGTACTGCAAGTGGCACAACGCCACTTCTCATGATACAAATGAATGCAAAGTCTTCCATCAGCAGATACAATCGGCCATCGAGCAGGGGAGGCTTAAATTTGAAACCCCAGCTAAATTGGCAAAACCGATGAAGATAGATCAGCATCCCTTCCCGGCCAACATGGTTAATGCTGAAGGAAATTCAAGTCAAACCAAGGTGCTGACGTCAGAATCGGCGAGAAGAGGTGGCGCCGTCGATCCCAGGAGGCAGATCACGACGGAAGAAATCAAAAGGAACAGGCGGGGGCCAGAACGACCACGCAAGCCCGTCACCTCCCAGTTCTTACTCAGTAAGTATCGGCAGCAGCAAGAACAAGCAAGATACCAGGAAGAGATGATACGCTGGCATGAAGATCACTGGCAATGTCCGTTCTTCATCCATTGCTGGGAGAACGACATCAGACTGCCGTCTGCCGATAACTGTCCAGAGTGTAACGGATTGAGCTGCAATGACCGCCCGAAGCCATACTCTAGGGACAGAGGATCAGAGCCGATCAGCAGAAATCGGCGCGGATGAGAGGAACAGCGCGTTTCGGTGCATGATCGGCTGTGGGGCAGAGTTGACCAGTACCACCGTTCAAAAAGCAAGATCGACCAACAGGATGGACTGGGGGGCAAGATCAGCGTGCACAATCGGCTAGAAGAGATGGCCGATGACAGGGTGTCGGATGAAAATCCCCTAGGAAGAGAACCAGATTGGGAACACGCTAGATCATCGGCCAAACCAGCAAATCCTAGGTGGTGTCCCGATGGCTTATCCAGATCCCAGAAGCGGAGAATCCAACGCCTACGCCAGTGGGAGCATCAAGAAGAAGAACAAAGGCAGGTGCCAGAAAAAAGAAATGTTAAGTCTCGAGTGTGGCGGCCAAAGAAAAATGATCAAGAAACAAATAACCAAGAATCGGCAGCCGAAATCGATATGGTGTTCATACTGTCGATGGAGTTCATGGCGCCCAACGATCGAAATAAAGCGACAAGAACGGAGGAGGAACAAATGGCACAATTGGTGTGAGAGCCGATGACGGCTACGTTTGAGAAACCAGAAGAAGAAAAACGGTAGCATCTCAAAGCGCTGTTTCTCAAAGGCTATGTTGACGGAAGACCCGTCACCAGATTACTAGTAGACGGAGGCGCTGCAGTTAACATCATGCCATATGCCATGTTCCGCAAGCTAGGCAAGGGCGATGAAGACCTCACCAAGACGGACATGATGCTGAAGGATTTCGAAGGCAACGTGTCACCCGCCCCGGGAGCGCTCTGCGTCGACCTCACCATCGGCAGAACTTAAATCAGGCTACGCCGATGGATGGATATCCGATGCCAACGGCCGATATCTTGGTAGATGCTGCCGCAGGACACAAAGTCATAAGTTTCATGGATGGGAATGCAGGGTACAACCAGATATTAATGGCCGAAGAAGATATCTCGAAAACGGCTTTCAGGTGCCCAGGTCATCTTGGTTTATTTGAATGGGTTGTTATGACTTTCGGGTTGAAGAACGCCGACGCTACGTATCAACGGGCCATGAATTACATCTTCCACAAGCTCATTGATTCATCGGTGGAAATTTATATAGATGACGTCGTGGTCAAGTCAAAAGGTCACCAAGATCATCTTGCCGATTTACAGGAAGTACTGGAGTGCACAAGGAAACATGGGTTGAAGATGAACCCAAACAAGTGTGCATTTGGTGTATCGGCTGGGCAATTCTTAGGATTCATGGTCCATGAGCGTGGGATAGAAGTCAACCGCAAGACCATAGACGCCATCAACAAAGTGGTGGCCCCACAAAATAAAACTGAACTACAGTCCCTCATCGGCAAGGTCAATTTTATCAGAAGATTCATATCCAACCTGTTAGGACGTATTCAGGCTTTTACCCCTCTGTTGAAATTAAAGCCCGACCAGGAATTCATATGGGGAGAAGGACAGCGCAAGGCACTGGAGAATATCAAGCAGTATCTAGTTTCACCTCCGGTATTGGTTCCACCACAGCCTGGTAAGCCGTTCAAGTTATATTTATCGGATGATGAACAAGCTATTAGATCGGCATTGATACAGGAGTTTGAGGGGAAAGAACGAGTGGTATACTACATCAGCAGAAGACTCTTAGATGCCAAAACAAGATATTCCCCGGTGGAGCGACTATGCTTGTGTTTATACTTCTCATGTACCAAGCTCATGCACTATTTGTTATCGGCAGAATGCATAGTCGTATGCAAGGATGATGTGGTGAAGTATATGCTATCATTGCCGATTTTGAAAGGACGGATTGGAAAATGGATCCTGGCTTTGTCAGAATTCGACTTAAGGAACAAATCGGCCAAAAGTGTCAAAGGTCAAGTGATGGCCGATTTCGTAGTTCAGCATTGTGGACCAGAAATCGCCACTGTTGAACCAGTTCCATGGACCCTATATTTTGATGGTTCTTCGTGTGGTGTCGGATCAGGAATCGGCATTGTTCTTGTGTCGCCTCGGGGGGCAAGTTATAATTTCTCTCTGCCGATAGAAGCCTCCGCAACTAATAACCAGGCGGAATATCGAGCTGTTCTGAAAGGCATCCAATTATTAAGGGAAGTCAGAGCTGATGCAGTCGAAATTTTTGGAGATTCCATGCTCATTGTGGATCAGTTAACGGGGCGATCTGAGTGCAAGGATGATATCTTGAGGATTTATTATGAGGATTGCCTTCAGCTTTTAAAAGAGTTCAAGTCTGCAATAATCGAGCATATCCCTAGGAATTATAATGAAGAGGCCAACAGACTGGCCCAACATGCTTCTGGGTATCGGCCGATTCAGGGAGCGATGACGCTAGAGCTCGCGGCCGATGATTGGCGAAAGGGAATCACCGATTACTTGAGAGATCCATCCCAAAAAGTGGATCGGCGAACACATTTTCAGGCTACAAAATATGTGTTGCTTGAGGATGATTTGTTTTATCGGACGATTGATGGAGTTCTTCTCAAGTGCTTGGGAATGGAAGAGGCAAAGGTTCTGATGGGAGAAATCCATGAGGGCGTGTGCGGAGCCCATCAATCGGCTCACAAAATGAAATGGATGATCCGGAACAATGGATATTACTGGCCGGCCATCCTTGAGGATTGTTTCAAGTACTACAAAGGATGCCAAGACTGTCAGAAGTTTGGCAATATACAGCGCGCGCTAGCATCGGCTATGAATCCAATAATTAAGCCGTGGCCGTTCAGGGGTTGGGGAATAGATCTCATCGGACAGATTCATCCTCCATCAAGCAAGGGGCATAAGTTCATATTGGTAGCCACAGATTATTTTACTAAGTGGGTGGAGGCAGTTCCTTTAAGGAACGTGACATCGGCCGATATGATTGAATTTGTTAAAAGCCATATTATTTATCGATTTGGTATTCCTCAAACCATCACAACTGATCAAGGGACAATGTTTACTTCTGGAGAATTCGGAGAGTTCGCCACCGATATGGGGATTAAATTATTAAATGCTCAAGCCAATGGCCAAGCAGAATCGTCTAATAAAGGGATAATCAAGCTAATCAAGAGAAAGATAGAAGAGCAACCCAAGAAGTGGCATATGTCTTTGGCTGAATCTTTATGGGCATATAGGATGACTTGTCATGGAGCCACTAAAATATCCCCTTATCAGTTGGTTTATGGTCATGAGGCAGTCTTGCCATGGGAGATAAGGACAGGGTCAAGGCGTATATCGTTACAAGATCAGTTGACGGCCGATGACTATTCCTTTCTTATGAAAGATGAACCTGATGATTCGGCAGGTTTACGGTTGAGAGCCCTGATTAGTATAGAAGAAAATAAGAAAAGGGTGGCCAGATGGTATGACAAAAAGGTCAAAGTTAAACTGTTCTCTCAGGGAGATTTGGTATGGAAGTTGGTGCTGCCGATAGGATCCAAAGATCCCAAATTCGGTAAATGGTCACCCACTTGGGAAGGGCCGTATAGAATCGGCCGATGTGCCCCTGGGAATGCATATATTCTGGAGACAGTCGAAGGTGAGGAATTCCCAAGAGCTTTAAACGGACGATATCTGAAGAGGTACTATCCAAGTATTTGGGTAGATGCATAACTTGCAGCGAAATATATCAAGATAACATGGCCGATTTCTCATCGGTTTTTGTCTACACATCTGGTGAAGGAAACATTGGGATTCATTATTGGATGAAAATAACAAATTACATGGCCGACATGGTACAAGTCGCCCTTAGAATAAAAATACCGATGTGTCTACTGATTACGCCTACGCTGGATTTCTCTCTCGATGCGACCCAGTTTTATCATAAGGGTGAGCCTTTTCTCCTTCGGGTCCTCTGCAGTGGCTCCAGTTTCAGCTTGGTTGCAAAGTTCTTTCAGCAGGCAGGTCTTCTTCTCCTCCAGATCTTCCATGGCGACTTCGGTTTTAGCTTTACAAGGAAGTGGAGGGCTTTTTCTCAGAAGATGGTCGCTTGCGGACCAAAAAGTGAGCATCTATAAGGTCCGAGTATTCCTGGACAGCAGCGGGGACATGATCTCTGAGTTCCTCAGCATGAGCTCTTATCAGATTTCTGTCTGCCTGTGATAGTGGCTTTTCTGAATGCATGATTTCTATCGCTCGTTCTAGACCGGGGCTGAGATGTTTCGGCTAAACAGAGATAAAAAGGGTTACCCAGTATCAGAGCGATTGACATGTTTGAGAAAAAGGCAGAAGAGAAGTTCATACCTGGTTGACAGAGGAAGAAGATGAAGAGGACGAAGAAGACATCTTGCCGTTCAGTTTGGGACAGTAAAAGAGGGAGAGAAGATAAGTGATGTGTATGACTCTGGAGATGGTGAATGGTTTGCTTATAAATGAAGGGGAGATAGATGGATGGTGAGACACGTCCTATCGGAGTAAATACATACATAAATGCAAAGCTGACTGAAGAAGCAGTTCAAAATCAAATCGGCGCAGTGACATTGAAGGAGCAATGAATGTTTAACATATTCTTTACAACCCAAGGAAAGCGTCTATGGCTACAATAGCTCATCGTCTAATTTGATCGGCCGAGTCTAGTACTCTCTGATCATCATCGGCCGATCCTGGTACTTCTGACACACGGCGACGAAGCTTTATCATCCCGCGGGCCAGATGCTGCCTTTCTTGCTTCAGTTCGCTGATGATGGATGGGATTTCTTGGAGCTTCTTTTCTTCAGCGGCTATCTCTTTGGTTATCTGTTCCATCTCCTTGGCCAGTTCTGCTCTCCTCTGTTTCAGCCGATCTATTGCGCCGACGATGTCCGGACGGTACTTTTCGAGGAAGTTGATCCTGTGGTGTACTTCCTGAGTCCGGTGCTTGTATGAATCGACCTCCTCCTGAGTTTTTGCCATCTGAGCACGATCGGCCATATGGCGCAGCGCCCTGGAAACCGGAATCTGCATGTGCTCTATATAGGCAGCATACGCTAAATTTTCTGATACTTCTTCCGGGATTCGACCTTTGATCTTGTTGAAAAGTCGTCGAATCGGCGACGCATCTTCTACCAATCGGCCGATGTCGTCTTGAAGGAGAGTGCGCATGCTTTCGAGCTTGACGCGGACATCGTCAGAGGTGGAGCTCGATGGAATTGGGTGTGAAGCAATTTCTTCGTCATCGGCCAAGGAGACGGCAAAAGAGAAGATGCTGTTGTTGGGGGTATCTTGCTCCTGTGAGGAAATAAAGTAAAGGGTAGGCAAGCAGTGAAAGGAAATCGGCCGATTCTAATGGTAAGATTGTTACCTCCTTAAAGCAAATTTCTCTTGCCTGCGCTGGTGGGAGCGTCTCCCTTGTCTCAGGGACTGGTGCATTTGGCTCGTCGGAAGAGGAAGATTCAACGATTATTGGCGCTACACTTGGACTAGCTTCCTGAAAAAGACATAAAAGAAGATCCTGTGAATATGCTATGGGAAATTGAAGTAAGATGGTGACAGAAATTTGCCATGCCTCTGTGGATCTCCCGGCCGATGCCTGTTGTGGGGTTGTAGTCGGCATACCCAAATCGGCCTGCATCAAGATCGGTAAGTTTTCTGAGAATTAAGAATTTAACGTAAGAGATCGTTTACCTTGATGATAGGAGCTGCTGGAGTCTCGGTTCCCACTTGGGACGTGGCCGATTGTTGCGGAGACTGCGGTGGGATAACTTGTGCAGCCTGGCAGAGGAATAGAATTGATGTCAGTGGAAGATTTGGAGAATATATGAGATAAATAAGATTACCTGAACAGCTTCTACTAATAGTGATGCTGCAGCTGCCCCGACTTCAGCAGTGACTTGGGGATCGGCCATCTCGACAACCGGCAAAGGTAAAGGAATTGGAGTCTCGGCTGGTGTCACCACTACTTGTTCGGCCGATCCGATGCGGGAAGTCTCGGCCGATACCACTGCCATCTGGCTGGCCGATCCGATACGGGGAACTTCAGCCGATGCTATTGCCGTTTGATCGGCCGATCCAATGCGAACTCGCACCCGACGGCTGGTTATCTTTGATGTTGGCCTTTTCGGTGCTCGCTTCGATCGGCCAGTGGAGATATCTTTGACAGTTGGAGCATGGAAGCCGATAAGTGGATACGGCGTGTATTGGTGATGACTATCTATCGGCCGGCCGCTTCGGCTCCGCATCGGAGGGACATGGCTTTCAGACTGAGGAGATGAACATGAGTTAATAACAAGATGACAATGTAGAAGGAAATAGCATTGGAATCGGCTGAGAAAAAGGACGTACCGCTGCATTTGGATTAATGTTCTCTGGGTCCAGAATGTTGCAATAAGATGATGGAGATTTACAGAAAAGGTGTTGCTTCCATTCTGCCCACCATAATTTGAATTGCTGGGTGGCAAAAGAGGCAACTGACCAATTATTCAGGTCAATAGTACTGGAATCGGGTACTAGATCGCACAGCCGACTGTAATCAAGACTTGAGGTCAGACCATCTCTGAATTTCGCCTGACCGGCGAAGTAGACCCGAATCGGCAGTTGGCCAAAACCCAGTTGCCTTGCCGGAGCTGATGGATTGTAGAATTCGTAGGTGGGAGAATCCTTTCCTGAGAAGAAGTTGGCTGGCAGAATCCCCGGCTTGATCAAGACATCCATAAGCTCTCTGTCAAAAGCATGGGTGGAGAAGTCGTAGCATATGGGTAATTCGAAAATTGGCTCTACTGCCTGATATGGGTGCCAGCTGATTGTCTCTTCACTAAGACCATTATAAAAACATCTGAAGTACTCAGCTGTGCGGGTAGCAGTAAACTGGCAGTCGAGGAAGGCCGATACCGCTTCTCCAAAAGATCTGCAACGGCGTCGGACTGATGGATTCTCCTCTGACTCGATATTTGGGAACGTTTTTGTCTCTATCCGTTGCTGAGAGACCTTGCTCATGTGTAAATTGAGCCAGAGGGTGATGAACCACTAGGGACCACCAGGGTTCCCGATCGGCTCCCCCTTCGACAGCTTGGTGCCGATTTGGTGCATCAGGTAATACGCCGATCCCAGCAAATGTTTTCCAAGGGTATGGCCGATCCTTGTGATAAAGCCTCTGCCAAAGCTTGAGTGTTTGAAGAGGGGCCAACTGCTCTGCCACAGAAGAAATGTTTTTCCAGCCACATCATCAAAAAGGTAGTATGCTCCCTCTGTGAGACTGTCCCGGTCTTCATGTTTTTGCTAATATATCCTTTCCACCCGCCGATTCCTTTGGTCTCCAGCCGAAGTGATGGCTTAAACAAATAATTGAAAGGGGTATCGGCGGAGAAGACATCGAGGCCGATCAACAGCAAAACATCGGCCAAGGTCGGGGTCATAGGTCCATGTCCGAAAAGGAACGCATTAAGTGCATCGGACCAAAAATAAGAGGCTGCCATGACCAGAGGTTCGTTCCTTTCCATCTGAGACAAAGATAAGTCTATGCACTGGCCGATTTTTTGTTCTTCCCACTAAACCTTCCAAGATCCGGCTACCCTCTGGTACCATTCTCTCCACCCGGGTGTTTCATTTGGCCAGGATCTGAAAGTGCCTACCCAGTGATCTAAATCCATAGATGATTGCTTAAAAGGGATTCTATGGGTTTCTAAGCTGATCAGGTCCGTTGGATCGGGGTTCCCCATAGGGCCCAAACAGATGAGGTCAGGGGATTCTGAGAGAGGAATAGTAATTCGGTGCCTAAGTGCCTAAAAAAGGGAAAAAGGGAAGAAACTGAGAGAGGGTCCGGAAAATACTGAAGCAGTAGAAAGGCGAAAAGGAGAAAATTTCGAGCATTTACCTCTGGGATGGAGATCATCGTCGCCGATGAGACCGCTGGGGAAGCCGCCGATTGGGCCGCCGCCGCCGAAGGAGTTGCCGATGGGGCCTCCGTGGATGGGGCGGTCGCCGATGGTGACGCCATTGGAAGGTTGGAGCAGGCCGCGGATGAAATCGCTGGAAAGGGGGAAGCGCTTGGAGATCAAGAGAGCTTGGAGGAAGACGAACAGTGGTTCGTTGGAAGAGAATGCTAGATTCGTGGGGAAGGATAGGCGGAGAAGGCCAGTACTTAAGAAAAATCAGGGAAGCGAGGGCAAAGATGGTATTTTTACCGCGCCGTCTACACGAATTCCAGAGGGGCAGTCGTTTCGCGCGCTCGGTCCGAGGAAATTGCAATCATTGTGCCGCGGAACGGAAGGAGATTTTACTGCGCTCGTTTCGGAGGAAGGGATTAAAGAAAGAGTTTCGAAGAAAAAGTTATGTTTTACTCCGAAACTGGGGGGCATGTGTTGACGCCAGATTTTGACACGTGTTGAATCGGCGTAAGGAGGAGAAGATTGGCCGATGCGGCAGATCTGAAGGCTACAGTAAGGAATCGGCCGATTGAGGTAACAGTTGAAAATCGGCCGATTGGTGATACAGCTTGCGCCAACAGGATGGGACTATTTCGGAGGGTCCTGGTCAAAAGTTGGTCAACAGGGCGCTAAGTCGGTCAAGGAGCAATTGAAGGGAATCCTGATTGGATTAGGGAACGGCGGCGGAAGATTCTGCGGGAGTCCGTTTCCTTTAAAAGTTCTTATAGATATAGTAGTTTTCCTGTTTTTAAATAAGGTTGTAACAAGTCGTCATCGATCAGGAGTCCTAGTTTTAGGATATAAATAGGAGTCGTCAGGGTCTTGAAAAAAATCATCAACACATCAATCCACAACAATACTTTTAATTTTCCAGCAATTTACTTTCAAGTCGGCGACTTCGCCAATATTTTTCTTCTTTCACGAGTTCGTACGGATTGGCAGGGCTGCATCAACTTGATCTCCGGCCAATTGGTAGGTTCCGCTTATCGAGTAATATCCGAGCTTTAACTACGGGCGCATCGCTGTGGTTTCGTTTGGATTTATTCACCAGTTATCGATATTTACTAGAATTGCAAGTTTTACCTGTTGTTCTAGTATTATCACCAGTTATCCAGCTTGAGATCAGAGTAATCGGCTTCGTCATCGTTCTTTTTCGATTTATCATCTTACAGCCGATTAGATCTATTTCAAGTGTTGGCTCTGTAGTAATCGTTTAGATCGCTCCAGCAGTCCTCTTTACAATTACTACACGAACATCGGCTGATCCATAGCCGATTATCTCTACAGCAAATCGGCCGATTTGCCGCCGACGCGCTCCTCAGGACAGATCGGAACTCCAGCCGATCGACGCGCCTGGAATTTAATACTCTATTTCCTTGTCAATCAACAGGTCAGATTGACTGGCACGCCGCACGAACCGCACCAAGGCGATAACCCGAACAGGAGCTAAGAAGATTCTCCCGGGTCGTGTGTCCGACGCTGAAGACCATCGGCTCATTCCTATCCGGCCGATTTTAGCGCCAACAAAGGCCAAAAAGAACCATTGGAATAATCAGCTGGCCTTGGCACCAGAGCAACCGAAGCCAAACAATCACAAGCAGGTGAACACTGTGTCACAGGGCACTGAACCCAATGAATCACACACTCGTCCAACCGAGGATGAGGGGGAAAAGGAGGCAAAGGGGGCCGCGGAGGCCGGGGCCAGCATCAGAAAACCCCTTTTTGCTATTTTCATGGCAAAGACAAGGGCCATTGGACAAACGAGTGCACTGCCTTCAAAGAAAAGAAAGGAGAGCTCGACAAGAAAGCTTCAGAGCACCCGAATTCTATCAACTACACATCACAAGAGAACAAGCCAACGCCTTCGGCACCAAACCAATGGGCACCGCCCTACCCACAGTACAACTACAACCCACAACCATATATTCCGCCATACCTACAAATGCCGGCGCCACCGATGCCCCAGCACGCTGCAACCAATTCGGGGCACTGTGCTCCCCCCGCAGATTATCACACCCTAGCACCTTTGGGATATCAACTTGGCTGGACTCGCACCCCAACAACTCCGGCCTACGACCCTGTGAACTATCAGCTCCCACCAGCACCGAAGCTCGAGCCGGGACAAATCCCAGAGTCCTCCGACTCGCCAAAGGTCAACAACTCCGGAGGCCCGATGGTAAATGTCATCAACGCCATCTCCGTGGGGTCAAAAGAGCCAGTGCATGAGACGAAGCGGCAGTGAAAAGACTACCTTCGGGCAGTTAACCAAATTTGTGCAGGCAAGCATTTCAAGACCACAAGGTCTCATGTCCCCATAACTTTCACCGAAGCATATCTCAGGCTTCAATATTATCCACACAATGATCCTCTGGTCATCAGAGCAAATATTGGCAAGAACACGGTACACTTCTTCAGTAACGATGTGGGAAGAATCCTTGTGGACAATGGCAGCTCGACGGATATCATCTTGTGGCGATGCTTCATTTAGATGGGGTTCACAAAGAAAGACTTGAAAAAATCCACTTCCCCGCTGATTGGCTTCGGCGGGAAGAGAATCGAAGCAGTGGGCAAAACAGACATAAATATAACCTTCGGTCAAGGGCCAACAATGAGAACGGAGGTCATAACCTTCGACATCGTGGACATCCAGTACCCATACAATGCCATCTTCGGCATAAGCACTATCATCAAGTTTGTTGCCGTCATCCACCAGCCTTACTTGTGCATGAAGATCCCCACGGCTGGAGGGGTCGTAGCAGTTTTCGGTAGTCAAGAGGAAGCCCAAAGGTGTGAAGACAACACCTCCCAGTCCTGAAAAATTGTGCATGCCATTGAAGACCAAAAGCAAACTGAGGACGATGGCTGTCAGAAGGAGACCGAAGCCCAAGAGGCTACCGAAGGCCTGCAACTAGCAGAGCACACCAAAAGGGTACCCCTATGTGAAGATGTCTCAGATCGCACAGTGACCATCGGCAAAGGCCTAGAGCAAGCCGAAGAAGAAAGACTTGTCCGTTTCCTTCGGAACAATCAAGATGTATTTGCATGGTCGTCGGCAGATTTGAAGAGGGTAAGCAGGGATGTCATGGAGCACGTCCTCAAAGTGGACCTGAAACACAAACTAGTAAGATAGAGGCTTCGGACAATGTCCGAAGAAAGAAAGAAAGAAAGCGGCTCAGGCAGAAGTCCAGAAACTCCTAGATGCCGGGGTGATACGAGAAGTCCAGTTCTCCAAATGGCTAGCAAATGTTGTCATGGTCAAGAAGAAGAATGGCAAGTGACAAATGTGCATAGATTTCACGAATCTCAATAAAGCATGCCCGAAGGATGACTATCCACTGCCCAGAATCGATACATTGGTAGATGCAGCTGCAGGGTCAGAAATGATGAGCATGTTGGATTGCTTCTCTGGCTATCACCAGATCTGGATGAGGAAGTGTGACGAAGACAAAACCAGTTTCACAACACCCTTCGGCACCTTTTGCTATATGAGGATGCCCGAAGGCTTGAGAAATGCAGGAAGCACTTTCAACAAGATAGTGAAGGCAGTCCTCGGGTCTTAGTTGGATAGAAATGTCTCAGCATATGTGGACGATGTTGTGGTCCGAAGCCAGAAAAGAGAAGACCATGCGATAGACCTTTGGGAGACTTTCGCAAACCTTCGGCAGCACGGCCTCAAACTAAATCCAGAGAAGTGTGTCTTCGGGGTGACGAAGGGGAAACTCTTGGGATGCATGATTTCCGAGAGAGGAATCGAACCTAACCCAGAAAAAATTGAAGCCATCAGGCGCATGGAAGCTCCACGCAATCAGAAAGATGTGCAGTAATTGGCGGGCCGCCTGGCTTCGTTAAATAGATTCATCTCAAGGTCTGCCGAATGAAGCCTACCATTCTTCAGGGCACTTAAAGGCTGCGCCAACTTCCAATAGGGGTCAGAACAACAAAAAGCATTGAAAGAGCTAAAGAGTTACATTGAACAACTGGCAGTCATGTCTAGCCCCACACCAAAGGCAGAGCTCCTATTGTACATTGCTTCCTCTGGAGCAACAGTCAGCGCAGCGCTGGTTGAGGAGCGCAGAACCCAAGGGGTTTTAAAGCAGGTGCCGATATACTTTGTGTCCGAAGCACTCAGCGGCTCGAAGTTATTGTACTTAGAGATGGAGAAGATGGCATACATAGTAGTTATAGTGGCAAGAAAGCTTTGGTACTATTTCTAGATCCACTTAATCACCATACCAACATCATACCCTCTTCGGGGCATGTTCGAAAACAGAGAGGCCTCCAGCAGAATAGGCAAATGGGCAGCATAGCTTGCAGAGCACAGAATCAATTTCACCTCCCGAAGTGCAATCAAGTCGCAGGTGTTGGCAGATTTCATAGCAGACTGGACACCTTAATCCCCAACTCAGCAGCAACCAACCATAGAGGTCATTTGGCACATGGCGTGCGATGGGGCATACTGTGAGAAAGGAGCAGGGGCTTCGGCCATCTTGGTCGCCCCTTCGGGCGTAAAGCTGAAATACGCGGTCAGATTGGACTTCGGAGGCTGCACAAATAACGTGGCAGAATACGAAGGCCTACTCTTGGGGCTTCGGAAGGCAAGAGCATTGGGAGTCCATCGGCTATCCATCAAGTTTGACTCAGAGCTCATCACGGGGCACGTAGACAAATCGTACAAGGCACAACACCCGGAGCTGATGAAATATCTGGCAGAAGTCCAGGGAATGGAGAAATAATTCTTGGGTTTTGGTGTCAGAAGTTTTTCGAGGGCATTAAACAAAAAGGCAGATGAGATAGCAAAGGCAGCCGCTCAGAAGAACCCGCTCCCCCAGATGTGTTCTTCGAAACACTGAAACAGGCCTCAATCCACAATGGCGAAGAACCCGTGAAGTTTGTTAATTCCATCCCCAGCGAAGACTGGAGAGCCACAATCATGGCATACCTCCGGGGACACTTCGTATCAGAGGATGAGAAGGAAGAAAAAAGAATGGAGCTTTGGGCCAGAAACTATACAATCATCAACGAAGACCTATACCGAAGGGGGGTGTGCGCACCGCTCCTTAAATGCGTGTCCAGGGACGAAGGCAGGTAGCTACTCTCAGAAATACACTACGGCATGTGCTCGTCTCACATCAGCACACAAGATCTCGTAGGAAAAGCATTCAGGTAGGGTTTCTGTTAGCCTTCTGCAGTGACAGATGCTCACGAACTAGTCAAAACATGCCCCCAACTGCTAGAAACACATACACTACAGCAAGTTCCCACCCGAAGAGGTACACCTCATTCCGCCGATATGGCCTCTCTCTCGATGGGGCATCGATGTTGTCGGACCCCTACCGACGGCTCCGGGCAACTACAGATATGCAGCAGTAGCAGTTGAATATTTCACCAAGTGGGTTGAAGCAAAGGCCCTCCAGGACATTTCAGCCGGAGCCCTCCAAAAATTCTTCTGGCAAAACATTGTGTGTCGCTTCGGTGTCCCGAGGGAGATAACTGTAGACAATGGCAAACAGTTCGATTCAGCGACCTTTCAGGTATTTTGTGAGCAACTGGGAATGAAGCCATGCTTCGCTTCAGTGTACCACCCTCAGTCCAACGGGGCGGTTGAAAGAGCCAACGGCATCATCTTCACTGGCATCAAAAAGAATATCACCGACCAGCCGAAGGGCAAGTGGGTCGATGAGCTCCCAAGAGTCATCTGGTCACATAACACGATCGAGTCAAGAACCATGAAGTTCTCCCTATTCAAGCTTCTGTACGGAGAAGAGTGCATGACGCTGGAGGAACTCAAGCTCGACTCGTTACGCACAACCGAAGAGAACCCGAGGCACGAAGACATGGGGGGCAACCGTCGACATCATCGAAACAGTGAAGCTGCAAGCAGCCAACAACCTAAACAAGTATCAAGAAGAGACCCGAAGGTGGAAGAGCAAGAAGATAAAGCCACAGGAAATCAAGGAAGGCGACTTCGTCCTAAGGCGCATACCGAAGGGCAAAATGAAGGGGAAGCTCAACAGCAAGTGCGAAGGCCCATTCCTCGTAACAGAAATGGCAAGACCCGAGGCCTGCAGGCTTCGGGACCTCAACGGGGTCGACAACCAGTACTCGTGGAACAAAGACATGTTCCAGAAGTACTTTGTATAAGAAGCAATTGTAAGGGCTCCCGGAGGAAATATAACCGAAGGGACTCGTAGAAGTCACTATGTATTTTCTTTTCTTCTTTTTTGATCGGACTACGATCAAACCATGTATCAAGGACCCGTACTCTTTTCCTCACGGGGGAAGCCTCTGGTTGCCACCACGGTAGCCGAAGGTGTGAGGTTTCTAGTGAGGCGGCCATCCTATGTAACCCCTTGTGAAATATAAACAAGGATTCCCCAAGAGAATGACTCCACACGGGAAGAAAGAGTGCTGAAGCAACTACCCAATTCAATCGAAGAGGGGTTGTCATCGGCACGCAGCATACAAAATGCTAAAAATAAGTGAGCACGGGTCACCGAAGCTGCAAATGCTCACCACCCCTCTGCTTCACTTCAAAATTAAAATAGAACGAAGCCCTCTCGGATAGGAACCGAAGCCATTCGTAAACAAAAACGAAGCCCAATTGAACTGGATTCAATGGCATTCAGAAGAAACTAAACCGCCACCAACCCGATGCCCTGATCAAGCGAAAGGGGGGTGGCGCTTCGCAATAACAGTTCCGCTTAACCAGCCCGTCGTGATGCCGGCGAAGGGGCTCCGGGACGAATAAGAAACGCAACCCGAAGCCCCGACTGAACAAAGGGGGGTGGCGCTTCGCCTTATAAACATGTTCAATCGAGCCATCGCGTTGCCAATGAAAAACACTCAACGCACGATTCGCATGATAGAGTTCGGTAAAATAGTAAAAGGCTTTGGCACTCTGCCTAAGTAGGGGGGCCGTTCCGCTCAAATAGTGTTACTCAACCAGGACATCGCATTGCCGACAATCCAGGGTCGCAAAGATCCCACTGAAGCAGCAGACTACAGAACATAATGGTGGCGCTTCGAAAATCAATAACGCATCAAACAGCGAAGTATAATTACAAAACACAATGTTTCTTATCAACGCAAAAATGAATCATACTACAAAGCCGAAGGCATAAGGGCTTCATCAAATCACACGTGGCAAAAGGCCGCTCTCACAATCCTTTATTCGCAAAATATAGCTCGATCGACCTCATCGATCAAATTTCTGACCGCAACATCAATTATAGCTTTGGCTGTTCTACGAAGGGCATCTTCCGAAGGCATCCCTGCAGCCGAAGACAACACAAAGTCAAGATGGCATCGCGGCTTCTCATGCGCACTCATTGCAGCGCGGGATACATAAACTCTAAACGACCAATATTCGCATCAACGGGCTCCAGTTTCGGTTCATTGAGCCCTTCGGGCGGAACATACGGAACCTCGGAGCTACGCTGGATCCTTCGGATCTCCCTACGAAGGGCACGATCTACCAAAATTCTAGCCTGCCGAGCAGGGTCCCGCTGGAACTCAGCAAAAAACGCCTTCGCCGCAGAATTTCGTTTCTCGTACAAGCGCAGCTTGATGGCTCAAAAGTCATCAAACGACATCGAGGGGTATTGAGCATGAAACTATTAACCCAAAAAGCCGTAGGTCGGCCTTCAGCGCCGGCACACGCAAGGACCCGGGAGCCTCTTGCTTCGCTCCTGCGCGGCGTCCAAATCGGCTGCGTGGTGGTGCAGGGTGTGCCACTCAATTTGACCTACAATTGACAAGGGACAGGTAAAACGTTAAATTACCGGAACGTATCGGTTGGTGTTCCGAATCGTTCCATCACGTGCATCGGCCAAGCGTCCGATGCGTCAGTAGATCAATCGGCCAAAGCTCCGGCCGATTGTGCAGGCAAGGCAGCGTTAAGCGGGTTAGCGAAGCCTTCGGTAGACAACACCTAGATCCGAACCCGATCGGCCTGGCGATGAGCAATAGGCAAGCTGCACATCGGCCGATGGTATTTAGATCTAGGCTAGATAAATTATGGTAAGAACTAAATAAAAACAAGATCAAACGAATCTAATCCTGTCAAATCTAGCAAATACCGATAACTTGTGATAACAGCAAGAAGC
The DNA here is from genome assembly GCA_032594955.1 of Panicum miliaceum. Classification (NCBI taxonomy): domain Eukaryota; kingdom Viridiplantae; phylum Streptophyta; class Magnoliopsida; order Poales; family Poaceae; genus Panicum; species Panicum miliaceum. Next base: position 12,956,319 of record CM064060.1, on the reverse strand, counting down.
AAGCTATACTAAACAGATTAATCTAACAGCAACAAGCTGATATCGATAACTTGGTGAACAGACCAAACCTAGATCCAATCTGCTCGATAACTTGAACTAAAATAGGATAGAGGAAGAAGCGATGCGCCGTCAACCTTGAGCCTATCTGCCTCGTTCAACGCGGAACTTACCAGCAAGTCGGAGATTGAAGTCGATGCAGCCCCACGTGTAGGAAAGAACTCGTAAAAAGAAAATCTACTGCAACTAAGGCGAAGCCGCCGAAAAGAGAAAAAAGGAAAAAAGAGTTTGTGTATTGATCATTGGATGGTTTGATACATGCCCGAGGACAGTTATTTATAGCTTAAGCTACAAACCCTAGTCGATCACGATGTACAAAACTTGACAATAAAGAAAACAAACTTTCCTAAATTCTAAAAGATAACTTGCTGACGTAGCTTCGTCAGCTCCCTCCATGCTCTATCGGCTACGATGCCTCTTCTGGCACAAAATGTCCAATATGCTTCATTCCTTGCTTCTGATCCAACGTCAGCCCAATTTCTGTCGGCCTTTTGCACAACAAGTTGACACGTGTCAAAAAACGGTATCAACAGAAACTTTAACCATGAATCTCCAATCACAAAAAAGTCATCGCGATTCATCCGCAAAGGGACAATACCTTCGGTCACCTGCGCAGGTTCCACCGCAGGGTCCTGCGCAAGGCCGAAGGTGTTAGTACCAAAAAATATTACAGACCACAACAAAAGAAGAGTCAAATCTCTCAATCTCACACCTCATGAGATCGCTCAGGAACCTCCCCCTCGGTAGGACCGCCTGCACCACTAACACCGCCCTCCTCTTCAACAATGCCTTCGGGGGTAGGGGCTTCTCCAGCGCCGGAGGCCGCTGCCTCCTGCAGAATCGGTTGAGCCCGAAGGTTGGCCTTTGCTTGAAGCTTAAAGAATAAACACACCCAATTTAGAACACAAGCCTAGCAACAAAGTCAAAACAAACTCAATCAACGCCAAACGCACCTGCTCTTTAAGCCGGAGCCCTTCTTGCTTAACGAGGTTGCAGGCAACACCCTTGAAGAATGACTCTATGAAGTTCTTAGAGATGTTCTTCAGAAGCGCAGTCAGGTTCTCACGGCGGACGCTCTCCTCTAAAGGCCAAGCAAAGTCCCGGTTCCTGAGTGTCTTGTGCTGCGTCTTGGAGATGGCCGATGACCCTTCACCTTCGGTGGGAATGAGCGAACATACCGAAGCAGCAAGGGTCCAGGCAGCAACGACGGCGCTTAGGTCACCGTAAAGCTTACTACCAAACTCCAGCATAGCCAGGCAGGCCCGAACCCGAGCAAAGAACTAACCCACAACCAGATTGTCCAGGATAAGCAGCCAAGTACTTCGGCATCTCAACTAATAGTTTCTCCACGTCGGCCTTCAAAGCATCCTTCAGCCCCCGGTACTTGTCCTTCATCTTTTCATGAGCCCCGAGCAGAACCATGTTATCAGCGTCAAGAGACGTAACTTCAACCTGAGCCTTCGCCAAGTTCTCTCGAGCAGCAGCATGTTGCTCCCTCTCCGCATGAAGGGCCTCCTCCAGGGTAATCTTCTCCTTTTCAAGATCGATGATTCGGTCTTCTAACTTTGAAGCCGAAGCCATGTCAGCCCGAAGCTGCTGCTCAGCGCATCGAGCAGCAACAAGAGCCTTCATGGACAAGTCATGAGCGCACCGAAGCATATTCGGCACGCCCGAGCTCATCAGCTCCTTCTCCATGAGTGGGAAGCAAAAAGACTTGCTCGCCTCTTCGATGAAGCCACGCTCACGGTCGCTGCTCTCGAAGCAAAGGCTCCCAACGATATTTTTGCCAATGAGAACAGCTTCGGAGGCCCCAAGCTCAGTTGCAACCGAAGCCAGATCAGCACGGCAGATAAAGAAGGCGTCGCTATCTGTGACGCTGTGGCCTCCGGATTCGCTCCTCTCTTGATCGCCTCCAGCACGCTCGGACGGCCGAGGAGCGTCATCACTGTCCTCACTCGACGAGGAGGGGCCAGAGCTGGATCCGGAGCTGGAAGTAGACCGCCTCGGGCTCAGGTCGACCCCCTTCGAACCAGCCTTGTCGCCATCCCCCCGAGCAGAAGAATCGACAACTACCTGGACCTCCACCTCATCATCGCTCTCCGGTCGCTGAGCTCCACGTGACTCTGGGCCACGGGCAACGCTGAAGTGGCGACGGCGCACATAGGCGAGGCCGCAATGGGGCTAGACGCAGCGCCGCCAGCATCCTCTGAAGCACCGCGCGACCGAAGGGGTGAGGAAGGGTCGAGAAGGCTCGCCAGGCGCGGGCCATTACTCTTAGCAACACCTTTTAGTGCAGTTCCGTGCTTCCGTTTCTCCAAGGCGGCGGTCGGGTTCCGTCTCGGGACTTCAGCACGTTTCACCACCACAGTGGCCTTCGCTTTCTTCTTCTCTTCGGCTTCACGATGCTTCAAGCAAGCAGCACGAGCGGGAACTTCAAGGTGGCAAAATTGGAACACACGATCCACGTGTGTCCCGCTGAGCGTCGTGAGCATAGCACGGTACACAACCGGCACCTCGGCCCCCAAGATGTAGTCGGCGCGGCGCTCCACCGAAGCGATGTCCAAGGCTACAAAACACACAAATTCAGAACCTACGCGACCTACAACAGTGAAAAATCACACAAGCAGAACAACTTACCTCCTTTGGCCAAGCCAAAGCTCTTCTCAAAGTCCGGCATCGGGAGGCTGCTGACATCTTCGGCCCAATCATTAATGGCCCATCCGGCCCAAAGAGGCCAACAATTGCAGGCAACGTACTCCTCCATGAGGTCACGTGTGCCGAAAACCTTAGAAACCTCGCGAAGCACCAAAGCAAAAGCCTGGTGCTCCGCCTTCTCTTCAACATCGAAACGAGGACATGCCTTCGGGAGAACCTCCACCTTCTTCCCGGCCAAGGAGCACGGTTGACCAGAGGCGTCGACCGGGGCTTTGTGGTAAAACCAGTATGAGGTCCAATCATCCCACTTGTTTTTGTACCCAGCCACTGGACCGGAGACAACATCACGATATGTAAAGTTATAGCACCCGTACTGAGCTTCGGCCTTCGTGCTCTCATCTGCCAACTTCCCCTCGGCAGGAACCAGCACGCTCTTGCGCTGAAAGTGCACACGATGCGCAAAACCGAAGCCCTCAACGGTTGGCTGCAGTCGGCACGTCTTCGACACCCAAAAGTAAAGGCCAAACCGAATGAAGGCGTTCGGCGTCAGCTGATGAAGCTTGATGTCGGAGGCCTCAAGGATCTGAACAACCACGAGGTCCAGCGGGAACTGAAGGCCAGTGGAGAAGAAGTCCCGAAAGACGACCACCTCATCGGACCGGGGGTTCGCAACCTTCTCCCCCCTCGGTGGAGCTCGCCTAGCTCCAGTGGCGAGAACCCCGGCGCTAACTAGGGTCTTGATGGTGACATCGGTCACCTGGCTCCGCCCAAGTTCTAGTGTGGGGGGAAGCAAACGATCTGGCTTCGGCGCCATCCCCACAGAGTCGTCGAAGTCCGCCGTTCTTGGGAGGGATGCAGACCCGAAGTCGGAAAACAGCCGAAGGCATAGAACTGAGAGCTCAGAAAACTCGAGACAGGAAAAGTGAAAGAAAGAAGTGAGGTGGCGCGGTGAAAATGGCGAAACATCGCCTTCTTATAGCCTTGGAAACACGTAAAGACGACGTTGCCCCGACCGTTCACTTCGCGCCGATCGGAAGCCGAATGGTCGCGGGGGCAAGCGTGTCTTTTCACGTTTTCTGCACTCATTAAAAATTGTCCCAATTTTCTGCCCATTTTTTATCCTTTGATCGACAAACAGGGAAAAACTACGGACCCTGCTTCGTGATGAAGGACACGAGGCAGGATCCAAAGGGTGGCGCTTCGAGGCACGCTACGCATGCCGAAAGATCGTCGACTCGGGGCTTCCCAAGGCAGCCCCTCGTCGCCGAGGGGCTACTGTTGGGGACACCACCTTCAGATCCCACCAAAGGGCCACATCACCAAAGACCCGGAGGATGAGAGGCCCACGAAGGCACCCCGAAGCACCGCATCACCAAAGCCCCGGGGTCCCAAAGGCCCTGCCCGGTGGGAAGACCGACGCCTTCGGTGGACCTTCGGGATAAGAGGGCCGAAGGTCAGCCGAAGGAGGCGAAGGCGATGAGCTGTAAAGGTCGGGTAGAAGTGAAATTACCAGATACCCCTGGAATATTCCCAGAATATAGCCGTTGGGGTGTAAAAAGATGTAATGGTGCTTAGGGGTAGGTGTAACCGCCCCTATAAATACCCCTGTAACTGTAACTGATGCGACGGATCCCTATTCAATACAAGTTTCTTTATTGGAGCATCAGGAGTGTCATTTATTGTTGTTTTACTCATTTCCACGGGTTGTTGTGATGTTACTCCTTCCAAAGGGTACCCTCCACCAACATGGACCTCTATGAGTTCTCCCTTTGAAAACACGTTTCAATTCAAAAATGGTAATCCCTTTTAAAATGCAGCATCATGATACAGCTGTGGATAAAATTACAAAATCAGCATGCTACTAAACTGCAAGCCCAATAGCAGACCCGATCGGTTCATCCACTGTGCTCGCATAGAACAATCGGCCCTCCTCGCTACTTGGGCTGCATTGATGTATGGCCTATTTGGTGCGGGTTCAGGCCCGTTAGGCTCGCCATCGAGGTGATTCCGTCACTGAGCTCCCTACAGGTCCAGCTTGATGAGTCTGCTCCTCCAAGGACCATATTTTCCCTCCGCTTTTAAGGCTAATCCTGCTTTTTAGGACTTCCCCCGGTAAATAGAAAAAAAATCCACAACTAAATGTGTTTTTCTATAAATGCGCACGATAGCGCGCGTCATTCACTAGTCTTAGCTAAGCCCAAAAGCATAAAAGTCAAGATACTGGCCGTTGTCTCAGCCGCGGCGATTGTCGCCGTCAAATTTCTGATCGTCTCCTTTCTTCCTTGTGCTTGTGAGTGAGAGAGAGAAGTGCAACTGATTCCCGGGCGACACCTACAAATTTTTTTTGCTAAAAGTCTAAAATGTAATTGGATCAACACGGGCATCGTCGAATCTTACCAAAAAGAAATTACCAAAAAGAAATAGCACTCATATATCAAAGAGACTTTACATGCTTAATAAACAATCACTAATCACTAGGATACGGGTGGACACACTTGTGACGTTTGACCGTTCTTCAGACCAGTTTTCTACTCTATTAGACCGCGCATCAAACATGGCTGCTAGATGCTTCTCCCTGGCCATGTTCATCGTTGGAGGCCAGAAAAGGCTCCGAAGCCTGTGTTTCTCTGCTGCTCTGGGAGGCCTTGCTGTTCATGAAGATCACGTAGATGATCAGCTGGATGCTGCCAAGGATGAAGCCTAACCCATTGGGGATCTGCAAAGATCACACAGAAGAAGTGAGTAATTCTTATATTACGCCTTAAGCCTGAGGTGAATGACAGACTTATTACCACGAGGAAGATGTCTCGGTCAAGCACGGCGTACGTCACCCAAACGCCTCCGTTGAGGAAGAGGGAGAAGGAGAGGAAGAAGGGCATGAACTCCACGCTCTTGGTGTTGATCACCGTTTTCTGTACGCCCACCACATCCACACATGCAAATTTTGTCAAAAAAAAACTTAACAGTGTTGATTGAAGAGAAAAATCCGGTTTACACCCTCAAACTATTCAAACTATTGCAAAAGTCTGATTTTCAACCTCAAACTATAAATCTGGATAAGAAAGACCATCCAACTATCGAAATTGTGCAAATTTGGACCTCAGAGTGATTTTGAACGTGGTTTCGTATTTTTTTAAAAAATAAAAAATTCTAATTAGATCTAAAAAATTAAAACTAATCCATTTTAAATCATAAAAATATGAAATTAGTACCAATTTTTTCTAAAAGTGTAATCTATCTATTATTGCTCTATTTGAATCTTATTTATTCAAAAATAATAGGCATAACTACAAGCAACCAAATACTATGAATATAAAAAAAATTGAATCTGAATAACTGATAAAGATAGTGCCAATAGATATGTTACATTTTTAGAAAACTTTTGGTACCTATTTTGTATTTTTTTTGATTTAAAATGAATTACTTATGATTTTTTAGTTTAAATTTAAATATTTTTAATTTTCACAGAATGGAAAACCACTTTCAAAACCAGCCTAAAGGCCAAATTTGTCCGGTTTCGACAGTTGCATGGCCTTTTTTATCCGGTTTTATAGTTTAAGGTTGAAAATCGGACTTTTACGATAGTTCGCGGGTGTTAGATCAGACTTTTCCTTGTAAAGCATGTAAATTAGACAATCCAATGAAGTGTGTACAATGGTTCCTAACAAAAAACTGGAATATGAGACAGTTGCAAACAAATGCAATCATTATTTTGTAGATGTAAAGATTTGCGCATCTCGTATTATAGCCATATGTAATGTGTTGTTATCGTGCATACCCAAAGGATGCATAAAGCGATTCTCACTGAGGGCCTGTCTGACTGAATTTGGCACGATGGGCTTGGTTTCACTTTCGATGGAATAGAACAAAAAATTCAGAGAGCGATCCGCCATCCAACAAGCCCACAAGAATAAGGCCGACAAAATAGGAGGCCGGGCCTGTCAAATTAAGTTGAGGTCGTCATGGCCCAATGCCCCAATGGTGTACCCTTGTATTCTGTCAGCTTTGATTTTTGTCAATTGCCACGTGACCCAGAACTTTGCCAGCGAAAGGACAGTGATTGGCAGGGACAGGGAGACATACATACTGGCATGATGTGCTTGCTGCTATTACTGCCATGAATAAGACCAGGCCAGCAACATGTACAGTGTACTGACATGAGGCTGCCACATCACGGAAATCCAGCTCAGTGCTGTTTATTTACGGGTAATTGTTCTGTAATTCTAGTGTTAACCTGCTAATGAACAACATTTCTTGGTCCTCATCACATCCACAAGAAAAAAAAGTCGATCCAAATTAAAATAGTAAGTTGCCAATTGATCGGGATATGCATGTAGCTACTGGGCAGATAATGGTGAGCACGTAGCTACGTCCTACAAGTATCTTCTGTACATACGGGGTATGTGCTAGCTCAAGCATCAAAAGGCACCTTTTTTTAATTAAGTCGCAGCTTATCCCATAATCTCATCATATATGATCGTGCCGGCTTTCTCCTTCAACGATACATATTGCAAGAAATAGATGCCGTACAAGAAAGTGCAAATGGACGTTGACCAATCTTTTGCTTATTGTCCGATCCCTTACGAAATTGCAGCTTAAAATTATGCAGAAATTAGTTCCTATAGTTGAAAGTCGAACTTGAAGCTGTCTCTTTTCACTGCAAATTGAAGTTTAAACAGTTTTCTTTGTATTAAAATGCTTGTAAACATTTAATTAATTTAGTGTACTAACTTGGAGCTCTAATAATACTTTGTGGAAACTTGTTCTTATACTTTGAAGGAATAAAAGTCAGGGATCAATTGGATTAGTTTACATGACAAAGGGAAACAAAGAACAATCTTCCGTGGACCATGGGAATGAATATTTGCACGTGCCTCCACTAGCTACGCCCAAATATATAAATATATGTGGCTGACTTGAAAAAAATGTTTTAGAAAAAATTCATTGAGGTATACAAATATTTATATTCTATGCATTTTACATACAGTCTACGTACCATATATACTACTAGACCTTCCCACAAGTGGAAGTAGGATGCGTAAATTTTTTTCTTTTTTGGAAAATATAGGAAATGGAGGAGCCGTCTGACATCAATAAAAAGTTCTATTGTATACTTGTAGTGCAAAATATCCCTGATATATAATTCCCCCAAATGAATTTGATGAGCTGTAGTTTGAAATTTTGACACTATCCCTATTTTTTTTTGGTCCACATGTGTTTAAGATTTGTTTGGACTCTGTACGATAGCGATAGGAATATTTGTTTGCATTGATAGATAATCATGAAAGGACAACATAACCAAATATAATAATTGACACAAGGCTAGCTGTCTATAAACATCAATTGTGGACACAAATATATCACCGGATGACAAATATGTCTAGTAGCTTTTCTTCTGTGTTATATCTCCAATCTTGAGCTACTTATATTTGTTTGTGGTTCAAGCGACGACATATGATCATTAAAGAAATTATAAGATCATTGTATCACTTATTATCTATCATCACATGAAAAATAACGTCATCAATTCATGTTATTTTATTTGCATATACCTTTTATTTTCTGGCCCACTAGCAGTTAGCTCCGATAAGCAATTTAGTTCCCCCCCCCCCCCCCCCCCCCCCTCCTCTTGGCAAACTTCAAATTAAATTTAGCAGTCAGATTTGACTGCCATTGTTTTAAAATTGAGATGTTCTCAAAGTCGGCTTAATATATAATCGTATAGATAAAAGGAAAGAAAACAATGTCTTTTCAAAATCAACGGCAAACAAATGAAGCCTAATTAAAAAGGGAAAAAAGGACGATTGATTAGTATTTAAATACGTGAGAAAAAACTTACCATGGCAGCAAGGGGAGACCCGTACATGAGCACATTGAGGCAGGCACATATCATTCCGATCACCATAATTCTCAAGTCCAATTCACGGATGGCGAATGTGGTGGCTGCAAACACAACTCCAAAGCCACCAATGTCCAACGCTGTCGCCAGCTTTGCGGTCTTAACCTGCACAAAAGAATTGCAAGGATATATAGGCTAGTCATATGTAACTATTTGAAAAATGACAGTCATTTCTAAATTTTATATTAATTAGGTAAACTTCAGTAAGCGCAGTAGAGAAATTTGGTGCAAATTGAAGTTAGGGCCTCGGTGGAGCTACCGCATGCGTGCGGGGGAGAGGTAATGTTTGTTGGATGCCTAACCCTTGTGGCGTGATCGGCGGCGTAGACGATGAAGAGGACGACGTAGATGGCCTCCATGAAGGCCCCAAAGCCGTTGACGGTGGCGATGAGGAGGCCATCGGGCTTGGTGAGGCCGTAGTATAGCCACAGCAGCGCGTTGAGCAGCGTGAACACGTACGGCGCCGGCTCGAACTCCTCTGTCGACCCGCTCCTCACGATCCTCCAGAACGTCTTGCTGTATGATGCATAATAATGGGTACGGTGGTGGCCGCGTGTGTTTGGAAACAGGAAGAAGCTTTTTTGCAGCGATGATATAGGAAAGTTTTTTTTGCGACAAGGAAGATACTTACATAGGAGATATGAAGACTAGAACTGAGATGATGTTGCCTGCAAGGAGAAAATTTGACGGATTGAGACTTAACAAAGCAATAGAATCAAGAGAGCAAGAGAGAGAGATCGGCCCTCCATGCATGCTTACCTATGATTCCGATGATGAAGAGGGTGGAATCCATGGAAGCTGGCTGACAAGCAGATAGAGGGGCCGGGTAGCCACGCCACAGGCTCAAAGGAGAAACTAGAAAAATGGTGGATCCAACCAAGCAGGAGGTAGTACGACGATCCAGTCAGCTGTGTCCTCTGTGGCTGCCTATATGGTCGAGACTCGAGAGAGAGAGGGAGAGGACCAGGGCCATGGATGCATATATCAGGCATGACAGAGACAGGCGGTGCGGTGGGCCCTGCCGGTCAGACATGTACACATTCACCGTACAGTGCCGGTCCTGGCATTTTGGGGGCCAGGGCAAAATTTAAAATGGACCCTCTTAGTAGTAAAGCTTTTTTTAAAGGCTTAGTGCGAGGAAGTTTTAACCAATATCCAATCAACAATTATTCATAGCGTAGTGCGATGAACAATATCGATTCTCATAATAACCAAACATCAATTCATTAATCATCTTGAGCCGGTCGGCGTTAGAGGCTTACAGGTTGGGGCAAATTTCTATCTCTCTTTCATGACTTGTTCATTTCTCCTCTGGTTCTGTCACAACCTTTCCTGTTTTTGTGAGTCGTTTGGCAACGCATCCTCACCGAACGCTTACCGCGCGACGACGGTGCTTGGGTGCCGGGACCCGGGGGAATTACAAACAGGCACAACGTAGACCGCACTTCGTTTCATCGCAGAGGAAGCACGGCAACGATTGTTCCTTGTGTCGCGCGGAGCACTCAAGCGGTGAAGCCGGCGAGCGTCGGCTGCTAGTCATACTACGTCAGGTAATCACGTCGCGAGAAACGAGGAGAATGCTTTGCGCGGCATGAGGGCAGTCCTGCCGTCCCGCTGAGTCACGGCCAATTGCGAAAGGTCATTTTGTTAGCTTGGCGGACCTACCTGTACGTGTATACGTATCTGCACATGCACCTGGGAGGGGCCCTTGGATTTTAGGGGTCCGGGGTCTCGTCTTCAGCAGCGGCACCTCGTCATCGTCAACCCTCCAGTCAAGACTCAGTACGTGTTCTGTGATCTGATCTGTTTATTAAGTATGTACCTTGAGATCCTAGCTATGTTGATTATGATGTCTAGTATGTTAGATTTATGCATGCTAGATCTTGTATTATCATGATTTATTTTGTACGGAATTTAATACTGTTTTTACCTATATTCTCAACATTTTTAGTTTTTATTCTCCATCGCTCATCTAGGATTTAGGACAAAGAAGCAAGAAACCACGTCTCGTAAAGATTGGTGCAAAGGGTGTCAATCAAGAGGTCATGTGTTTGGTCATTTTCGATATCCAACTACTCCAATTTGCTGCAAATAGAACTCGATCTCAGATCTCGCCCATAAAAACAAGTTCTAAAAGATGGTATAGTATCTAAATTTATCCATATTATTCTCGGAAAAAAAAACTCTCCACGGTAATCGTTCGTCTTCTTGCTCGATTACGAAGAGGCGGGCAGCGAGAACGGTCCAGCTAATAGGAGATCAACACGTAAAGGAGTGTTGTAGCGTAAAGTGTGAAGATTTTTACTGCCACCGATATAACCAGTGGAGAGGTACTCATTGCCGTTAAATTATGAACGAACGGCACGGATTTTTTTGACGATGTGGATGGCCTCACCGGTCGGGGACCTCCGGACGTTTCATATATAGAAATATAGCGCGTGTTTCTTGAGGATTGCCATCTGAATGATGCCAGACACCTACTAACAAATATGGTCTATATATCTATAATCTTTATTAAAAGGATTGAGAATCATCATGAAAGAAAAATGATAGTGGCACAAACTTGTACCATTCCAACCTAAAGCAACCTTTTCAACTAATCTTTTAAGCATACGAAAGATTCTATATATTCCTACGATTATCTGTAATATATAATTCACTTAACTTCGATGACTATAATTAATCAGGTATGTTCTTTTATATCGATATGATTTTTTACTAAGATTTCTAGTATTTTATCTCTGACCTCAGTGAGCTACACGACAAGCTACTCTCTCTGTCCCTTTAAGTGTAGTCCGGGAAACGTGTTGTCCTCACAAACATACTTCCCAAGCAACACTTAAAAAAGGATTGAGGGAGTATGTCCTTAGTGATGTGTCTCAGCATCCCTGCCGGCCAGTGTTTGTTTTGTGTAGCTTTCAAAAAAGCTGGATTATTGTTTGTGCCTATGGTTTTAAAAAAAATTGTAAACGTGGAAATGGTAAGTGGGTGGACAGGCATTCTCCAATTTACCATGCATGTCCCTGCATATAAATTAAGTCTCTTGGTCAAGCATCGAGTGTTTGAAGCATAACTTTATGATCTACTTAAGTAACTGTACATGACATATATAGACATAAACTAGGTAACGGTCTCGACCTAATCTTCAAGAGAAATTAGGATGTACTCCCTACGTCCCAAATTATTAGCCATTTTAAGTTTTAACTTTTCTTGGTATATAATTTTTGCTATATATCTAGATATATATGTTATGTCTAGATGTATAGCAAAACTTATAAATGTAGAAATGTCAAAACGACTAAGGAGGAGGGAGTAGTTGGCGTTTAGAAGAGGCAACGGCCAGTGAGCCACATTAAGTTGCACGCCACCTTTATATATATGCCACTGCATTTGATCAAATCAGTTATCAGGCTATAGTAGTATGAAAACATAGCACAACATCAACCATATCCTTGGCGAAATGCGGCTGGTATTGGATGGATAACACACCTGTGTCATCTCTTGCGGTGCCATAAGCACGAGAAAGGGACAGAAACAGAAGAGAACAACAATAGCTTTTGTTGGTTTGTCATCACAACAATGTAATACTGAAGATCAATATTATCTGGAACTGTAATACATCCTTATATTAATGACGTATATAATGCACAACAGCAGACATTCCAACACTACTAATCTTTTAGAATGACCCGTTATTTTATAGAATAAAGGTTTCCCCGTTTCTAGTTCAGTGTTATGTATTCTAAGCGCGCGCGTCCACTATCAGAACCAGAAACAGAAGCGCTTAACGGAACAGCAGCTCCAGGTAGAGACTACACAGACTCAGAAGTGACTTCGAATGCCGCTCTTGACGCTCCTAATAGCTCTGACCACGGCGGAGCCAATACTGATTTTGTAGCATCGATCGCAGCCCCCAGCTTCTAGAATGAACCGTTATTTACAGAAACATGCATGTTTCACCTTTAAACATGCAGCATGACAAATGCCTATATATATCTAGCTGCTTCTTCAATCTCCAGTACTGCGCTCCTGCTCTATATTCATCACGTGATGCTTTATTTGAGAGATATCAGATGCATCATCCAGCATGTACTGGTGGACCGGACAAGCATCTATCGATCCACCCGTCCATCCATCTGGACCGTGTCGTCGTTTTCTTTCCCTGCCGCTCACCAAACTAACCCTACCACGGAAAAACGTATAGGACGACGCGGCCGGAGAGGTGGACGAACGCTCACGGCCATGCATCGGACACGTCCTTCTGGCCCGTATCGTCGCTCGATCGATCCGCGTTGCCATCTTTAATTTGCTGCTGAGATGGCTCCGCTCGTAGCTTTCTCGCCCGATTGTGGAATGAATCATGAATAATGGCGACAGGCCAACAGCGAAGTTTATTTGCATGATCTTTGCCAGCGACAAATTAACAAAAAGATCGCATCGACGACTACTGCCTAAATTTGCAACAATTTTTATCCGTTTCTTGAAATGGACTTTGCTACGGTACTTCAAAATAAGTGTGGGGTGTAGATTTTGACGGTTAAACTGATGTATTACCTCCTAGGAGGTAATAGTATATATATAATTAATTCTAAATTAGAGGAAATATTGGAACTAACTTCCTATTAGATCTAACTTCCAATAACTAACGTGACAGATAAAGAGTGTACAGTTCTATTGTTTTATCTAATGTGAGCAGGTGACAATTTCTTGTGCATGATGGCTGTTTATTCCGGAGTGTGTATGAAATAATTTTCATTTTTTTAACGTGAACGTGTCAGGTCACTACATGCGTGCGTCAATCACCAAGAAGATCTATGATGCGTATGCAGGAAAATCTGGGTGCGTCAGTCACCAAATTTTTTATTTTTTTTACCGTGAACGTGTCAGGCACCTGCCTGACATACGCATCCCAATTGCTACTTCTCCCACCAAATGACCAATTTTTTTTTGCTGTAACTGAACGTGATATGGGTAATGGATTGACAGTTTGACACTTCAGAGAAAAATAATGACATGTGACGTACTAATTCTAAAAATATGAAAAATATCTTCTTATATTAGATCTAACTTACAAGGATGAGTATCAGATCAATCGATTGGTTTTTCCTAATGTGAATGGTGAACGTGACATAGATTTGTTCATAACGGAAACGTGATATGGGTGACATGTGAAGGTAGTTTTGCTTAATTTGTTCTAGTATGATGGCCAATCTCGCCTAAATTACCGTACACGTGAAGATTTGGTTGTTGTCATGATGCGTGTGCGTGAGGAGCTGGCTCTCCGTACGTGCATGAGAGCAGATAGGAAACGGCTGCTGCTGCATGATTGACGGAATGTTGTTGGGATTTTTTTCTATTTACTTACTTAAATGAAAATTCCGAAAATCAACGGCAGTGATTTCTTTCAACTCTCTTGCCTCCTAGGAGGTAGTTGGAGTACCGTAGCAAAGCCCGACTTGAAATAGAAGCGCTTTGCATCTGGTAAATAACAGGCACTACTACTGTCTAATAAATTTGCAACGAATTATCACCGAGTTGATTATTAACCCTTTGCCTAGCCACCGCGCGCGTTGTTCAAACACCATGGATTCCCTTATTATATTAGCTACCTCTTGCCTTGTAATCTTCCCCAATCTCAGAGACGGATAATGATGACTAGTAGCTAGTGACGGACACAAGAGATAAAAACTATATATACACACAAGTCGATCTTTATCTTACATCCACAATACGCAACCACACAAGAGACTTTTTAATTATGCACGCTGTCCGGTCTTAATATTATCCTTCGCCGTCCATACAGTTGTGTACGAGCAACCTATTATGGGAATGTAGTAAAAAGGAAAGTCGTCTCAGTTTTTAGACATGATCACATGAAGGCCGGGTTGGTATCATGACCACGCGAGCTAACAACTGCACTCCACACATGTTGAAAAAAAATATTCAAGTGGATAGGTTCGCCGTTCGCACGAGATCTACCAAACCGCGGACAAGAATTTCTAAGACCGAGAAGAACAGCTAGGTTAGCCAGAACGGCCAAGGATCATGGTAAAATTGGTTGGAAAATGCAGGTCACCTTCTACTGGCCCAGCTAATTGACAAAGAATGCACAGAGAACAGTTATTGAGAATCATGAGACCGATGCAAGAAGCACGAGACAGCGACTGCAAAGAGGCATGGAGAATTTTTTTTGAGGCTTTTCTTCCTTCAAGCACTACTAGCTGTTGGGAAAAATCTCGTGTGTTGCTAAACGTCTTTATTATTATATCTGTTATATCTCGTGACAGAAGACGTGGTTATTGGTAGCCGAGAGCACCGTACCGACCGAGAGCCACGTACCATGACGTGCCTCTGTTGTCCTAATCTTCTCCGGACTAAAAAAATGGTGTTGTCGTCGTTTCTATCGCGTTGCAGACTTGCAGTTGTCATCTAAGATTTTTGTTGATTATCGTTCTAATCCATAAAACCTGATAATTTGTAGTTCTACATGTTCTAAATTAGTAGTTGGCCTGCAACCAACAGGCAACGGTTCCATCGGCCACTCTAAGGGAGCGATTGATTCGAGGCTCCGAGCAGTCCATCATCTTCACATTACTCACTTTTTTGTTTGGGTTGTGGAATAGAAAGGGTTAATCGTCCATCACCACTCATCATCCCTCATGATCTGCTTAATAATGAGGAATGGATTAATACTATAAAAAATTATGGGATGGACTCATCATGAGCCTTCTCATTTTAGCATGAGGTGGTTCCTCAAACCAAAGACTACATAATTTTGCTTATCTACCGCTCTCGCCGGCACCGCCACAAGCAACCCATGCCGCCTCCTCTCTCACCTCACAGAGTCAAACGTAGACATGGCCGAGTCAGGTCAAAGGAAAACCTAGTACTTTTTCTTCGGCCCGAACCCCACCCAAACCGACCATTGGGCTGGATTTTTTAGTCTGAGCCCAACCCGACACATGGTCGGATCAGGTCGGGTTAAACCCGAATTTTTAGGTATAAATTTCGGATTGGGTTGGGTTTTTTTGTTTTGGGTCCAAAACATCAGCGCGTGCCCGGCCCAATTTTTGTTGCAAGTCGGAAATGTTAACCCGAGCCCGGCCCACATATTGATCGGGTTGTATCAGGTCAAATCGGCTTCATCGGGTCGCCCGGTCCGTGATAAGGTTGGTCAAAGTAGATCCCTAGCTGTCTCGTGTCCCTCCTCCCTTCATTGGAGATTCATCTAAGCTTTGGGGATGAGTTTTGTTTTCCTTCTTTTGCAGCAACCATGTTCTCTAGTGGAGAAATGAGCTTGGGGGTAAGTTTTTTTGTTGACTGGTGAGAAATCCCTAGTAAACTGTTGCTATTATTGAAGATGTTGCGGAGGATCCAGAATATGGAACAATCCATCTTCAAGCTTACTAACGTATTTTCCCTGCCACTAAAACATTTTTCTTTTGCTTGAAATAAACCATTTTTCCTCCTGGTCCGGAATTTTTTCTTCTTTTTTTCTTGAACAATTTTATAAGACTGAAACATTTTTCTTCTATTTGGAACAAATTCTACGTAGTCGCTTGTTCTATGGTACAGGTGCTTGGAATGGCGTGGAGCTAGCGTGGTTGATGCTAGAAACAATAACACCCCGTTTGGATGTAGACATTCAACCTCAGAAGTCGGAATTGGTATTTGCCAGCTTCAATTGCGGTTGTTTGGATGGTTTGGAATTCAGAATTGGAAACCGAACCCAATACCAATCGGTATTCACCACTCTCGCGCCCCTCACCCTCCAATGACGAGCCTTACCCCATCTCTCCCGAGTCCTGACGCACCGCCCCTTCTTCTTCGAGACCTGGAGCCCCCGTCTCTCCCTATGTGGTGCCCCCTTCTTCCTCATGCAGCAGCGGACCCTTCTTCCTCGCAACCGACAACCAGGGGCCCTTCTTCCTCGTGGCTAGTAGCCAGCACCCCATCTTCCTCTCGGCCAGCGACCGGCGACCGACGCAACCTTCTTCCTCGCGGCCGGCGGCCGGCGCTCCCCTCACTAGGCCAAAAATTATTTGTGCTGGCACCACCCTTTTACCGTGCTGGCAGGCGTAGTTTGCGCCCGCCAGCACAAAGCTATCAGGGCCCACTTAGCAAGCGTCGGCCAGCACAGATGCCATCTGTGCTGGCGGTCTGACCGCCAGCACAGATTGGCGCCTTTGTGCTGGCGGGCAGTTCGGTGGCCCGCCAGCACAGGTTGCATCTGTGCTGGCGGGCAATTATGTGGCCCGTCAGCACAAAGCCTTCACTTACAAGACACGAACTGCTTCTTCTCCAGACAGTCTTCTCTTTGGAGTGTGCCCGAGAGTTGTTCGGGTAAAACTTCAAAATCACCAAATACAAGGGGGAAGGTTTGTTCTTGAATTCCTTGGAGGAGGTGACTCTAAAAGGTAAGTTGTGCCATTTCTAGCTTCTTTTTCGAGTTTAATCCATCTTTTAGAGCTTAATTTGTGTTTCTTTGGAGGAGGGCATCCATGGTATTCTTCTTCATTCTAGAGGCAATTGAGCTAGGAGTTTGTTTCCATTCTTCCTTGAATGATTAGGTAGACATGATTGAACAACTAGTTACAAGTTTTAGTATACTTTTCCTCTAATAGGAGATTCAAATTCATCTAGATCTAGATCTAGATCTAGAAAAAATAGGAGAGAAAAACAGTATGAGCTTAATTTTATTAATAAGAGTTTGCTTTTTCATCTACAACTAGGAGATCTAGTATTATCTATAACTAGGAGCTTGTCTTTCAATCTTAATAAATTTAGATAATATTTTCCTACATTAATTTTTATCAAAATAAATTAATTGAGTTTTATTTAATATTACATTTATTACCATAGGGAGCTCAATTGATCTACCACTAAGAGCTTGCCTTTCATTGTTAATAAAATTTAGAAAATTTTCCAAACTATAATTGTTGTCAAAATAAATTTCAATAGCAATTAATTGAGTTTTGTTTAATATTAATTTATTGTCATAGGGAGCTTCAAGATGGACAGAGCATGGAGGTACGGCATAAAGAGACATTAAGATTCTTTCATGTCAGGAGTATCAAAGTTTGTTGATGCCGCAAAAGAGCACGCTCACAATGAGAGGACAAAGAAAATCCGTTGTCCGTGCTTTGACTGCAAGAACAATACAGTATGGGAGAACACTGATGTAATCAAGACACATTTGATCCAGCGGGGTTTTATGGTTGATTACAAGGTTTGGATACACCATGGTGATGCACAATTAACTGCCAACTCATGCATCAACAATGTCAATGATGAAGTGTGTGCTGCTTATGAAGATGATGATGAGGATCCTGGTTATCATGGTATGATGCATGATGGCGATCTTAAAAATAAAAATGGTGACCACGCAGGTGTTAATGATGATTTGTGTGCTCAAGAAGAAGAGGAACGTGATATCAATATGGAGGAAATGTTGCGCCATATTGAATCGGAAGTGTTGCTAGGCAGTGCTAAAGGGTTAGAGCACTTCGAGACACTCAAGAAGGCCACAAAGGACCGTATGTATGATGGTTGTGGGAAGGAGTGGACAGTCCTACGTTTCGTGCTTCATCTTCTTATCCTAAAGGCTAAGTTCTGCTGGTCAGATAATAGTTTCAATGATCTGCTTATTCTTCTTGGTCAATTGCTTCCGAAGCCAAATTTTATTCCCAAAAACACATATGAAGCGAAGAAGCTTATCAATCCACTGAAAATGCATGTGCAAAGGATACACACTTGTCCAAACCACTGCATACTATATCGTGGTGACTATGCGGCATTGACTAAGTGCCCAAATTGTGAAGCTAGTCGTTACAAAAGTAATGCCAATTTTAGTGAGGACAGTGTCGGATCCATAGTTGGGAAAAAGAGCAAGAGGGCAGCAAAGAAAAGTGCAGATTGTCAAGAAGAGGATGATACTTGTATCAGTACTGAAACGGGTCAACGTAAAATTCCTACCTTGGTGATGTGGTACCTACCAGTGGTCGACCGCCTGAAGCATTTGTTCTCAAATCCGAACACCGCTAAACTGATGATGTGCCATGATGAACGGCCCTTAAAGAATGATGGAAAGCTTCGACACCCATCTGATGCTCCTCAGTGGAAGACTTTTGATGCCAATCATGAACTCTTTGGAAAAGAAAAAAGGAATGTACGGTTCGCGTTGAGCACCGATGGGATGAATCCATTTGGTCAAAGAAGCAGCACACACAGCACATGGACAATACTGCTGAACATATTCAACCTTCCACAATGGCTATGTCACAAGCGGAAGTACCTTCTGCTAACCATTCTCATACAAGGCCCGAAGCAACCAAGCATTGACATATATGTTTTTTCTTGAGCCGTTGCTTCAAGATATGCAGACATTATGGAACGAGGGGGTTAGGATGTGGGATGAGTACCGGCAGGAGCACTTCACACTAAGGGCAATTATTTTTGTTACCATCAATGATTATCCCGCCCTATTTTCCCTACTTGGACAAATAAAAGGAAAAATGGCATGCGTTGTATGTGTGGATAAAACAACATCTGTGTATCTTACGGGATCTATGAAGACAGTGTACATGCGCCACCGACGCTTCTTAATGAGACGCACAAATACCGAAAGGTGAAGGAAAAAATTTGATGGCACCAATGAGAAAGATGAGGCTCCTCAACCAGTTACAGGACAAGCAGTGTGTGAAATGTGCCAGAATGTCATGTTCAAGCATGGAAAGAAGTCGGCACCCGATGCCGAAAAGAAAAGGAGGAATAAGTAGGATGAAACTACAGAAGTCGTTGACGTGCCAATTCAAGAAGATGTTTATCTTCTTCAAGTATTTGCCATACTGGAAGGATTTGGCGGTACGCCATGCCATTGATGGTATGCATCTACAGAATAATGTGTTTTATAGCACCGCCGGTTTGTTGGGGATATCAGGGAAGGTAAAGGATGGATTGAAATCACGCAATGATATGGTTGCACTCGGAATCAGAACAGATCTCCACCCCGTACCACATCCTAATGGAAAACAATACCTTCCCCCGGCTAGCTACAACCTAACACAAGATGAGAGAACCGCTGTGTGCAAGTGCTTGTGCGGGTTGAAAGTGCCGAATGGTGTCTCCTCAAACATCAGGTCACTAGTCTCGATGAAAGACCTCATAATTACTGGCTGTAACTCCCATGATTGTCATGTGATGATCACAGTTTTTCTTGCTATTGTGATTCGGGCTATCAAACCAGTATTCGTCAAGATGGTTATCACACGGATGTTTTACTTCTTCAACACGATTGTTAAGAAAGTGATGAATTGCGTAGAACTGGCTAGACTCCAGCTATTTGTGGCCGAAACTCAGGCCCAACTTGAGATGTGCCTCCCTCCATCCTTTTTTGATATTATGGAGCATCTCATGATCCACATGGCCAACCAGATAACTGAACTAAGGCCTATGTACTTCCATCAGATGTGAACATATGAACGGTTCATGTCAACTCTCAATGGATGTATGAGAAACAGCGCGTTCCTAGAGGGTTCCATGATGGAGAGCTACCATACAGAAGAGAGTATTGATTGCTGCATAGACTACATAAAAGATAGGAGAGTTGTTGGTTTGCCGGTATTTCGACATGAGGGGAGGTTGTCCGGAAGGGGAACCATTGGAAAGAAAAGATTCGTCGATAGTGACAACAAAGAGTTGGAGAAAGCTCATTCCAGTGTTCTACAACAACTCACATTAGTGGTTCCCTACATCCAACAACACTTAAATGAGATTGGGTCAGAAAGTAATGGTTGCTCGTAGGATTGGATCATCAAAGAGCACAAGCATTGTTCTCATCATGGTTTAGGGACCATGAACACCAATTTCAAGGAGATTCAACAAATGAAGTAGCATTAACGAGGTTGGCTTCTGGACCATCAAGCAATGTCACATCATGGCAAGCATATGAAATAAATAGTTACACATTTTATACCATCGAAAAGGACAACAAGAGCGTGGCGTACCAAAATAGTGGTGTTCGCATAGAGGCTATTGACACATCTGGGCAAACTGTAACTTACTACGGTTTCATAGAGGAAATAGGGGAACTTGACTATGGAGCGAATATACGGATCCCTATCTTTCGGTGACAATGGGTCAAACACCTGAAGGGCGTTGCAGTGGACAACTATGGGTTGACACTTGTGGTTCTAGCCAACATCGGTTATAAAGATGACCCTTGGGTGCTCGCCGATCGTGTCGCACAGGTATTCTATATATCCGACCCCGCAAATGCAAGCAATCAAATTGCTATCTCTGGGAAACAAAGGATTCTTGGAGTTGATGGTGTAGAGGACGTTGAGGAATACAATCAATACGAAGAATTGCAAGTGTTCAAAGAGCTAGAAAAAAGGATTAAGAAAGTAGAAGGAAGCATAGACAAATCCGAGAATCCCAGGGCGCGCAAAGATTGTGAAGGAAGATTTGTTAAAGGATAAATTGTTAAAGAAGCGTGTACTTTTATTAATTATGTTGTAAGACTATTAGTTGTCTGCGATGTGTGAAATATTATATTGATGCGACTAAGTTATATTTATGCTTATAATTCGTTTAGTTAATTATGTTAGATGTGAATTGGCATTTCGTTTGCAACCCAACAAATGGCCCAACTCCCTGTAACCCCGAGGGGGGCCAATTTGGCCAAAAACAGGATTGGAAAAAGGCCCATTACTATATCTGCCAATTTAGCAAAAAAAAACTTAACTACACTTGAATTGTATAAGGAAAAATACATTCAATGTTTCAGTAAATCCAATAATATGTACACATCATCAGAATATGAAGTTTGTCAAAATATTCATTCATTTTGGCTGGTTTCGATAAATTTATATTTCAATATAGTATTCAACAATTTATATAAATATTGAAACTTGGTCCCAAAACTTCAAAATTTGGGAAGGATTTGTTGTATTATTGCCAACACATTGGAACAAAAAAACAAATAGGGTTTGATTGAGTTGGAGTATTTATACAACAATACTACATAAGTGACTCATACTTAGCATATATAACTCAAGCCAACTTTGTAGCCAAAGTGCTATGTGAAGGAACTGCGCAAAATATTTATCTTTTATGGTCATACATATATTTATATGGACCAGGGATGATACATGTTCATGCTGCACAATTTTGAAGGATGTTTGAAATCATTATGCACACAAATAAAATCATTTATAATTTGTCAAAATGACTGCGCTGGCAGGGCTCCTAAGCGCCCGCCATGACAAATGTGTGCTGGTAGTCGCTTAGGAGCCACGCCAGCATAGATCCTCCAACATATATGTGTCACAACCCCCAAAATTTTCTTAGTCCTGGCGCGAATCCGAAAACACGCCGTCAGGCTGCCAAAATTTCCCGCCGCCGCCGCCTGCCGCCGGTTACCCCCGCCGTCCGCCGAGCCCCGTCGTCCGCCGCCGGCCCCGTTCTTGCCGCCTCCTGCCCCTACGGTCCCGGCCCCGAGCACCGCGTGCCGCGACCTTGTCCGCTCCGCCTCCGGCCCCGAGCGCCACCAACCTTGGCCCCTCCGCCTTTGGCCCCGAGCGCTGCTGTTGGCGTTTCATAGCGTCATCACTAGGATAGGTGTTTCCCAGCAACGGCGCCAAACATGCCATGGGGTATTTCTACGTTACAGAAGGGTCCGCAAGCGCACAGAATACCGTCATAGCATTTTTCCCGTGAGTACGGGGTCGTATTTATGTTTCCGCAGGGAAGGCGGTGGTTATTTGAATAGATTAGTATGTTGATTAGTTCTAGCATGGGTATTCTATTGAATAAATAGAGGTAAGATAATATATGGTAAAGAGGTAGTGTGACACACAAGTTACTCAAGTTCTATCTCTATGCAAAGCTTACGGGAAGGGAGAAAGAAAGAAGAATGCTAATCTAAGGACTTATGTACTCCTAACTAAGCATACAGTCTATACTAAGCACTCACATACATACACATGATTAGGAACGGGCTCTAGGCTCCCAGGCATCACCGGGAGACCGCACAAGATATATGGCTAGGTGGCCACTAGATCTTCACGGCAATTTTATGCACCTCCTACAGCTACTACACGAATAGGGAGGGTTACGCTGGACGGACAGGGCTATCACCACCTGCCGCCTACCTCATCTGACCATGGTATAGAGCTGCATCCAGCAACACTGAATAGCCCAGACACCACGTCTACGCTAATAAGCGATACTCTAATGCCCCGCGCGGAGCCCCCACCCTTCGGATGGACAGACATCACACTAGAGCAAACATGCGAATACTGGAACAAATGTCGTAGCCTAGATGTCTTACCATGTCTAATCATGCAAGATAGCAGTTCTAGATATAAACTAAGCATAGAATACACATCTGAATACACAGAACACATACTATACGAATACGCTAAACTAGAAGATAACTCTATTAAGGAATTCCAAATATTACAAAGGAGAGGAAGAGTAAAACCCATATCGAATACTCCTAGGCAAGACTCGGGAACTGAAGAAGAGCTACTTCAGCTAAACTCCACTATCCTAAAGACTAAGCAAGAGAGGAACTTGAGAGAGCCTCAACTTGTGGTGTGTCTCATTTAGTAGCACCTCGCTCATATTTATAGAGGTGAGTGAGGGGGGTGTGCAGCAGCTTCTCGGCGCCCCTTCACCCCCTAGCACTTGGAACCGACATGGATGACCAATGAGGGAGCTACACGTGGCAGAGGTAAGGCGGTGGAGCTCGGCCTGGTTCGACCGACCCACCTGGTTCGGCCAAACCAGGTTGGGCTCCAACCGACCTCAGCTTCGGTCTTGGTCACTCCTATGGCTGAGTCGAGTCTGTCCTAAGTCGGTTGCGCCTGTTTGTGGGCCCTTTGATCCATGGGAGGCTGAACGGCGCGCTCTGATTTGTCAACGCTATTTGCCTTGGATTGAAGTGCTTGTTTACACATGATTTCTGCTCAATTTTCCTGTATTGCAAATTCTCCAAGGGAAATGTGGAAATGACATTATTCTAGATAAATATGCAAGTTAAGTATGCTAGTCATCCCAATTTTCTGATCAAATTGACGCTCAAAATTGATCCGTAGCGAGCGTCAATAGCTGCGTGGACCTAGGTCCCAGGCGTTGCCGGCCCCTACGCTGCCCACACCTTCTCCGCCATGTCGACGCCGCCGGCCCCTTCCCCAACGAGCGCGCCACCGGCCTCTACCCCGACGACCGAGCCTGCGGCTTGTGCCCCGACGACCGTGCCGCCGGCCTCTTCCTCCCCGCCGAAGCCACTGCCCCCTCCACCCATTGGTTATTTTTTTTAATTTTTTATTTTCAACAATTATAATTGAAAGGACCGTGATGTCGCCTAGAGGGGGGTGAATAGGCGCACCTACAAATTTTCACTCAAATGCAGCGGATTAAATTTTCTGTCTGCCAAACCTGGAACTTTCAGGTTTGAAATTTTGGAACTTCCGGATTTTAGCAGCACCGTAGGTGAACTCGGAACTTCCGGGTTTTCCAAACCGGAACTTCCGGGTATATACAGAGCAAAGTGAACATAAATAATCAAGTGCGGGTAAATGAATACAAGTTCAAACCCCAATAGGAGAGAAGGCTCACTGGAGCTTCTTGAGCAGGTTCGCAAAGTACTTGCACACAGAGACACTACCAACCAAGAAGATCTACCAAATCATAAGTAGAAATAAAACAATAGGTGACACAACGATTTGTTTGACCGAAGTTCGGGTTCACTGCTTGCTACCACAGCTGCTACCAAAGCACAGTGAATCCTACTCTCCGTTGAGGAACTCTTTAGGATGTGAGTCTATTTCACCTCACTTCTACCGAGTCGGGTCACACCTGACCACTTCCTCACTTCCACTAGTTTGCTTTTTCCCTTTCGAAGGCGAAGCACAACTTGCACAAACTTCCCGTGACTCACCACACGATTGGGAGCTCACCGGGCAACACCTAGCCGTCTAGGAGGCAAAGCTCCAAGAGTAACAAATGCAAGCCACACGATTTCAGCTAAACTCAAGTGCTCAAGGTTTGTTGTGCTCTCTAGTGCTCTCAAGCAATCTCTCTCTCAAACCCAACTCAAGGATATTACAAGAATCACACAATCTCACAAAGAGAGGTTGGGGAGAGCTCAACTTGGCTACCAAGCTTTCTTAGGACGACCAGCAAGCTTCTAACAATGCCTGGAGCAGCAGTCCACCAAGGAGGGGGCTCAAGGGTATAAATAGCTGGGTCCAAAAAAACAAGCCGTTATGTGACAGTTAGAATCCGGAACTTCCAGATCACATATCCAGAACCTCCGGATTTTCAAACCTACTAGTCGTTAGTGCCACGTGTACCAAATCCGGAACTTCCGGATTGCCCCTGGCAGATCAGACAAACGTGCACATGAGGCTTTATGTGTCTCTCTCAACTTACTTGGGTTACTTGAGCACTGAGACTAAACCAAAACACAATATGATGTATCCCTCTTAATAGTACGGCATACCTATACTCAATATCAAAGATAGATTACATTTCAATCACTTGAGCTCCTCAAGAATGTAACATGTCGTGCCTTGATCATTCACAACCTGAGGAGTGCATTCACTTTTGTCTCTCTATTTTGAGCTAATCTTCCTTGAGCTGGCGACTTTGAACCTTTATCTTTGAATGAAATCCTCTTCTAGTTCAAATCACCATCTTCAAAATCTGATTCTTGAAAGATTGATACTTGCTTCTATGAACACCATATATGACCAAGATTCTTCAAGCTAAATTCAAGAAAAATTTCTTCACCCTAGCGTTAGTTCCTCAGTGCAACCTCATTGCTCTTCTCCAAGCTTAGTCCCTCGAAACACTATCTCAAATTCCAACTCTTTATCCTTGCACTACATAGAGCTTCATAAAGTTTGTATCACAATTAAAACGTCAATAAAAACCAATCTTCATAATTCTTTTTAACTTGTATCGTCTATTAACGAATTGTTCATTTCTTTACAAGATATTCCTTTCTAGTGCTATGACCTTGTCAACAAGCTTCATTTGGATATGAGAATAAATTGCTTCATTTGGATATGAGAATAAATTGTTGTCATCAAACACATGACTCAATCCATGTGATACTCATGCTTGTCAATATCATTAGTTTAATCAAGACTTAGTTATAAGTCTTGTCATATGAGCCCTTTATCTTTGCTTTCAATATCTTTCATCACATGTAATCCATTGATATGATAATTAATTCCTGCTCATACACTTAATAAGATCATTAGTCCTTTAATCGTGGTGTCATTCAATTCACCAAAACCCACTAGGGGCCTAGATGCACTTTCAATAATTCATTTGCAAATTAGTTATTTAAATGTGATTCCAATGTGATAGAAATTGGTTATACAAAATGTGATGCAAGTTGGTTATAGATATTTTAAGATTTTTTTCATAATTGTTTTGCTATCACATTGTCATAAATGTAACTATATTGCAAAATAATTACAAAATGTGATAGAAATTGGTGCTAAAAATGTGATACAAGTTGGTTATAGAAATTGGTGCTAAAAATGTGATACAAATGAGATTGATATTGTGAGATTTTTTTTATAAATATTTTGCTATCACATTTAACTAGTTTTACTATTAGTGATAGAATTATGATGGAATTTGTCAACTATTTAGTTTGCGTTGGAGCCTACAAATGAGCCACATGTAAGCAAAGTAGTTGATGCTACGTTGCCAGAGGCCGAGGAATCATCGGAAGATGATGGATATTCATCTGGTGGTTTTTGTACCCCAAAAGAATATCAACGAAGCCCACCGAGGCATCGTGGATGGCTAGACGAAGAAGACCTTGGATACGATCCATCCGCAGAGATATAACTAGTTTTATAATGTTTTAGTTATATGCATCATTTGATCATATATGAAGATAACAAATGCATCTATTATTAGCTCTATAGAACGATGTCAAATCCCCAGCGCAGTCCCCACGACGACAATGTAGATTTACTTGTTGAAGAGCACGCCACTGTCTCTGCCCCACAACCTTCGACTACTACAGCTTCTACTAATGAGTCTAAATGTAAACGTGGGCAGGGAAGCCAGAACTAGATCCCAAAGGCAAGCCCATATTACTAGAAGGGATATGGGCTAGATTTCGGAATGTATGTGGAGCCGCTGCTAGGGACCAACTACAGACCTGGATCACCACTAATGATTGGAAGAAGGTGCCTAATTCGACGAAGGAGTCTATGTGGGTTGCACTGCAAGCATGCTTCAGGTTCCCTGAAGGTAAACCGAAGGACGATGCAAGGAAATTTGTGATGATCACCCTAGGGACAACTTTCAGGAACTTCTAGCATACTCTTCATAAAGATTATGTCAAGAAAGGGTTGAGTCCTAAAAGCAAATTCGGGAAGATTCCTGATACGATGTGGGAAGAGTTCAAATTGATGAAGAATACGCCGGAGGCAAAAGCTTTGAGTCAACAGATGACCGAGAAGGCTCAAACGGCCGCCGAGAATCTCCATCACTTGGGTGCTTGTGGCTACGATGGCATGATCCCTCACTGGAGGATAGAGGAAGAGAAGAACGAAGGAAAGCAGGTTTACAGGATCTGTTTGCAGGCATTGATGACTGCGCTAAGTATTGGTGCCTCGCTCGACGACCAAGAAACAGAGAGGGCAAGATTGTATTCGAGAACCCAACCACTGCGGAAATTTATGAAAGGTTGGCGCAGATCGTTGAGGCGCAAAAACAGGGTCTTTTCCAGCCTGGCAGGGAGAAAGATCAACTAGCCGCTGCGATTGGCACCCCAGAGCACTCTGGACGTGTTCGAGGGGTTTCGTCATCGTTGCCCTGGAAACAAGCAATTCCCAATGACCCCGAGTATATGAAGCATGAACGTTACAAGAAAAACCTTGAAGAAAAGATGAGAGCAATCACAAAGGAAGAATTCTCCCAATTATTGGCCAGCCAGTAGGGATCATTTGTGCCAAATGCGGCACAAGCTAACCAAGACTTGATGGTTGTCCAATCTGGATTGATTGCTCCGAGCAGTGTCGGGTCCACGACACAACATAGGTATCCGGTTGATGACATAAAAGTGGATAGACCTTGCACGCTGGTTGTGCCATTCGGAAGGAAACAAAATAAGTTTTGAGAAGTCGCAACTGGCATGGCGGTAATGGGTCACGTGTTTCCAAGGTCACCTACTCCAGAGTACGCCTGGGTACAAGTCGTTAAGGTGATGGACTCTACATGCGAGTTAGACATCACTACTAATGACGGGATTAAGGTTCTTGGAGATGCGATCAATCAATACGTCCAGTGGCATCGATGAGATATCATTTTGCAAGGTCGTCCGAGCCAATAACTACAACCCCGACCAGAGGCAAACATAGACTACGTAGGGCCATCACCCATGCCAAAAGGAAACAATCAGGAGGAGGATCAAACAAAACCTGCAGGCAATGACGGAGTAGATGAGTTTCCAGCTCATGATCCGACACCGCCAGAGCCACATTTATCAGAAGCTAACATTGAGGCCGAGCGACCCGTCTTGCCATCACCGCAATCACCACCAAGATCACAAAAATGCCATCACCGCAAGCCCCACCAAAAATGTTGGAAATACCTCGTATGATCACTCCATATGAAAAGGCACCATCTGCAGATGTTAATAAGTTTCTAGGGGCACTGAATAATATGCCTTCATCTTCCAAAAATAAGGAAAAGGAGCCTCTACGAAGGAATTAGGTCTAATGGATCTTTTCTCACATGAAGCTGAGAAATGTCCGAAAAATTATGTGCATGGCAAGCCATTCCTGCCTCACGTGGATTTGCAGTTGAGCTCGTGGGAACTCATAAAGTTTCATGGCTGGATCATGAAGGCGATGAAGCAAGGGATCAAGGCAATCACCGTGATGGTCCCACCTTTTGTTTTCAACAACCCAGTCCCGCATGAAATAGTCATTGATTTTGAGGATTTACATAGACTTTACCGTCAGCAACATATGGACGTCAATCTCATTACTGTGTTTTGCCTGAAATGTCCCATATATGCGAATTTAGGTTACTGCATGGTGTCTAACATGTACGTCCGACGTCTATCTTTGTAGGATACAATGGCTGGAGGAAGAGAAGATACAAAAGCACAAGGTCGCGTACCTTGACCCGGCACGAATTCACAAGACCGAGCATAGCTTCAAATTGACTGAAAAGGTAAAAGAACAACTAAAAGCTGCGAAGACCAAGAAGCTAAAAGATAAGATAAAGAAGAATCACACAAAAAAGAAAGGCACAATGTGTCTGCCTACATTGCAAAAGTGATGCTAAAGAGGGTTGAGAAGAATTATATCATGGATCCATATGGATTTGAGTAAGTTTGCTTTAATTGCTATATAATATGTGATAATTAATGTTAATGTAGCATATAATAAATTATGTTGCTATTATGCAGCAACCATTGGATTTCTATATTGATTATGCCCAAGCTCGGAAGAGCAGTGGTACTACACTCAGCCGACTATGACCAAAAACGATACATGGAGTTCATAGATATTTTACAAAAGTAAGATATTCCTTGACATTCAATTCCATGCATATTTATGTTGTCAATAATTTATGTGTTCCAAAGTTACCTTACTTACTTTGTATCATTCTAACCTTAAAGCGCGTAACGCCTTTACGTCATCGAAGGCGGGGCACATCCACCAGACAGGACGGAAGTTATGAACATACTATATCATTTCTATGTAAGAACATAGCACTTCATCTTTATTAGTTATGTAATTACGCACTTCTAATATATAATTATTTTTTTATGAAGTGTCACAAGCAACCTCCTGGCTCCGTGCTATGTGGATACTGCGTGTGCAAGTTCCTTAGAAACAGTGGGAAGTGGGAGGTATCGGACAAACCCCGAAGTCGTAAGTCATATTAGTCATATATATTCTACTATATACTAACTACATGATTTATCATGACACATGAACATAATACATACTACTTTTTTTTCAGATGCCTACCATCCCGAGGACCAACAGTAGATTGGACAAAAGAGACATCGAAAGTATTTGCGCTGACTTGACAAGGTTCATCCAACGCGAGATTTATCATGTGGCGGGCGAATAATTTGACCACGGTGGGGTGCTGGCTTTGGACAAGCATGGAGAATCTTAGCAACTGGACAAAGGACAATTAATGGTTGTTTATCTTTGAATAATTTGTGTAAATATTATTCTAAACATGTTGGATGCTTGTTAGTAAATATTATTTTCTTGAAAACATTAGTCATGTTAATTGATGCATCATGTTAAAATATTGTTTAACATGATGCAACGTACCGTGATATCTGGCAAGAAATATTAACTTTAAATTAACGGAAAATAAAATTATAATAATACATAAAATCTGTTTGTTAAAAGGATTGTATTGGCGAGGCGTTATGAGACCCGTCAGCACAGATTGAATCTGTGTTGGCGGTCGGCTATAAATGCACGATCTTCACTGGTATCACTTTTCACGATACCTAAAGCCCCGCCAGCATAGATGGCAATCTGTGCTGGCGGGTGGCTTAAGTGGCCCACCAGCATAGATACAATCTGTGCTAGCGTGTGAGGCGCCCGTCAGCATAGATTGCCATTTGTGCTGGCACACGAGTACTGGCGGGCGGCTCACCCGCCAGCACAGATACGATTTGGCCACCGCGCCGAATCGTTTCTAGCCTAGTGCCTTCTTCCTCACCGGCGGCAGCTCCTTCTTCCTCGCGGCCGGCCCCCCTTCTCTTCCACGCAGCCGGCAGCCAGCACCCCATCTTCCTCGTGGTTGGTGATCAGCACCCCCTTCTTCCTAACGGGCAGCGGCTCCTTCTTCCTCGCGGCCGGCGGCCCCCACCCCTTCTTCCTTGCGGCCGCGCGCCCCTTCTCTTCCTCGCAACTGGAAGCCGACACCCCTTCCTCCTCGCGACCGGCAGCCAAAGCTCCCCTTCTTCCTTGGCATCCCTTCTCCTCTTCTCACTAGATAAATTTCAATTCCACTCTTTTGTCATCCAAACTACAAGAATTGAATTGGGTTGCTTCCTAAGATTCCAAAAGGTAATTTCTATTCATCCAAACAACAGAATTGGAATTGTGGTCCACTTCAATACCAGAACTGATTTGGTATTGAACCCAATTCAATATCGCACCCTCCAATATCGACATCCAAATGGAGCCAAGGGAGTCATGACGAGTGTTGTTGTGCACCATTTTTAGTTGCAGTACTACAGAAGCTTTCCTCCGGTGTTTCTTTGCGTGTGTATAGGAACAAAATTACAAACGTCATGAAATTTTTGAACTTTAAAAACTATAGTTCCAACATAGAGCCTTAAACTAATTATGATTGCACAAATATAAGCGCCTCAACGGCCAACAAATCCTCAGCACCCAGCTTCGGTGGTATGGGCTTTGAGATGGTTTAATAGGCTACCACGGCGTTTGTTGTGAGCGGGCTGCTTTCAGCACATTTTGATCCTTGACAGCTGGGCTTTGAGATGGTTTAGCGGGCCACGGTGTTTGTTGTGAGCGGGCTGCTCTCAGCACATTTGGGTCCCATAAAGCCCAGCCCTCACACCGAGGAAGAAGCCCAGCTTACACACCGAGGAAGTGATGAAGCCCAGCCTACACACCGAGGAAGAAGCCCAGCCTGCACACCGAGGAGGAAGGCCCGGAGCAGCGTCTTCTTGCAGCACCGATTCCAGCAGCACAGCGCGGCATCGGCCGTACCATCTCCTCCCCTCCTCTCCCCTGCTCCGCTCTAGGTCACCTTGCCCCACTGCCGCCTGGTCCGCTTCGTCCGACGCCGAACAAGGGGAAGAGAAGAGAAGCCCGGGCGCCATGTTCAAGAAGTGAGTCCTCACCTGCTCCCCTTCCCCCAATCCTGAACTTCCCTGTTACCCCCTCCGATTCCTGCGCTCAGTAATTCGATCTGTCGCCGTGGTCCACTGCGCTTACCGATCTGGTTCTCTCAGTTACGATTCGGCGCAGCTGAATCCTCCGACAGCGCCATGCGTGAATCAAGATTGTGTTTCTCTTTATTAGTTTAGCTGGGATGGGGGATCTGTAAAACGACCTCACCTTTGGCCGCTTAGATTTTTCTCGGTAGGGGGGCTTTCGGGGAGCGAGATGTAGCATCAGTGGTTGTCGACACGGAGCTATTGGTACATGAGTTTGCAATGTGGTGAACCTGCTCGATGTTGCATCGAATGGCTGACAAGGAGGCTATTGCACTAGGGCGGTGTTAAATGCTACGCCGTTGTGTGGTTAAACCTTAATGTTATTATTGAGATGCGCGGATCAAATGCTGTGATACTTGTACCTGCACCGCTGTGAATGTGGTTTCTGCTTCAAGTCTTCAGTAGAATTCAGTTGGTACCTGTCTATTTCATGGAAATTGAGTTTAGAGGTGGTTCTGCACAGGTACTTTGTTCCCTATGTATTGGGCCCGTTTGCTTGATCTAAGACCTTTCAATGCAAGTTATGTATACAACTAGTAAAAATTAAGATAACATGTTGCATCCCCTTGAACTCTTGAGATTATATCATCCGTGGGTGAGAACTGATGTTGTTTGCTTTTGATTCAGAGGCACTATGGTGATTTCGCTCCATCAAGCTTGTACTAGTAGATCTTCCAAATTCGATATTTTGTAGGATAGGACAATTTTTATTTAATTCATAGAGGGAACAATATAAATTTGTATCTCTACTAGTCCAGTTTGCTTAGTAGCTTTGGTATAAGAACTTGCCTGGTTTGTTTCCAAACTAGGCCTACCAAAATTTGGCTAGGAAAAATTTTGGCCAAGGTTTTGTTTGCACACTGTTTGACTAAATATAGGTGAGAAAGTGCATGGGACCCGAACAAGAGAGCATTAACTTGCCAAAAATTTAGTGGTTGACCAAAATGCTAGTTCTTTGAGCCTAACCAAATTTCAAATTTGTTTCAGCACAACCTAGAAACATCCTCTTTCATTTTTCCTACATTTTTTCCGATCTTGATATAGAACAATATCACATACCTAGCATCACGATATAAAACAATATCACATACCATTTGATTGTGTATCATCTGAAGACAGCACAATGATTCTTTGCCTGGAGAGTTATTATACTCTATGCAAGGGTTTTGTATGTTTTATTTTTAATGATTGGCACTCTTAACTCAAGCTTACTCCTTTTGATCCCCAGGTTCTCTTCGGAAGATATATCTGGACAGAATCAAGTTAAGGCCTCTGTACAGCGGAGGATTCGTCAAAGTATTGCTGATGAGGTTTTGTTATTACAAATAACTCTACTTAGACCTATACTTTCTTTTCATTTCAGTTGCAAAATATGTTGTATGGCTTGCTAAATTTTACTTCGTTGCAGTACCCTAGCCTTGAACCTTTGATAGATGACTTGCTCCCCAAGAAGTCACCTATGATTGTTGTTAAATGGTTAGTAGTTTCTCTTTCTTGTTCAGCGTGCTTGCTAACCTGTCATTATTGATATTGACATACCTAAAATTGCATTTGAGAATTCCATTTTCATAACGTTTTTTTCGATTTCAGATGAAGTACATATGTAAATCAATTTTCATTTCCTTCATTTGCAAGATCATGTGTTTCCTTTCAAGCGCACTGACTGCAGTGTGTTTCTTTCTTACTGCAGCCAAAACCATCTGAATCTTGTGGTGGTGAACAATGTCCCACTATTTTTCAACATCCGTGATGGTCCTTATATGCCAACCCTGCGTCTTCTTCATCAATGTAAATCTTCCTTTCAATTTTCCTCGAATGTCATCTCTGCATCCTTTTTACAATGATATATACCATGATATGTGAAACCAAATTTAGGGCTCATTCTGTCTTGTCCTGCATATCTGTTAGGATGCCATCATTCTTCAATACATGTTGGAGAATATTAACTGGAACAAAACTGCTTACATTTGATCAGATCCTGATATCATGAAAAAGTTCCAAGTGGACAGAGGTGCTATCAAATTTGTGCTCTCTGGTGCAAACATAATGTGTCCTGGATTGACGTCACCTGGTGGTGTCTTGGATGATGAAGTTGAGGAGGAAACACCAGTGGTAAATTACTTAGTCTAAACTTCTAATTCATTTGTTTATAAACAGTGAGTGATTCTTGTCTACTTCAGTGACAGTTTGCAACAAAAAATTCTATATTTTGACTTTTAGCATGTTTCTGCATCCTGCGAAGAGTGTATATACTTTTAAATTGTCCATAGTAATTTAGTAAGATATTTTGCTTCATATGGTTTATTTGCACCATGATCCATGATAGTTTCTTAGCAACCTTCTTCCTCCGTTGAACACGCCTGCTGCCACTCATCTTTTCTGTTCAAATCTATTTTGCCAGGCTATAATGGCAGAAGGTAAACAACATGCACTGGCAATTGGGTTTACAAAGATGTCAGCGAAGGACATGTAAGTTCCTTTCTGCAGGATTGTTCCTCGCTGGTGCTTCTCTGTCTGTAAATTATACTGCTGAAGTGTGAACCTTGCACTCATGCTTGCTGATTCACTCTTTTCTGTGTTCATTAATATCCATCTTTAACAGTGCAATTGTTCTTATAATTATACCTGCCAATGCACTATGATATGAGACAGAATTTCAGCTTTACTTACCATCACATCCCACATAATATTAGGTACTAACATATCTTCTGTTGGTAATGTTGCTCCTGATTATTTTGCAGAAGGACCATCAACAAAGGGATTGGAGTTGACAATATGCACTATCTAAATGATGGCCTATGGAAGGTATTTGTCTTTCCCTGTATCTCCCTCATCACCTTCATTCTCTGATTGCAAATATCAATTTCTTGCATTAAGTTGACTATATAGCATTGCAAGAAGATTTGCTAGCTTAGTACTACCTCTGTTCTTAATTCTTAAATATATGGCACCATTGGCTTTTTTCATTTGTTGACTATTCGACTTCTATACAACTATTTATGTAAATGGATGAATCTACAAGTTAAACCTAAAGTACTTTTGATGATAGATCTAGTGGCACTCATTTTACTTCACTTAACTAATAGATTAAATAAATATAGTTGGTCAAAGTTTGAGCAAAAAGTCGACGATGTCATATATTTAAGAACGGAGGTAGTATTTACCCCCGTTCCAAATTGTAGGTCGTTTTAGCAAATCTTGATATATATTTTTTTACTATGTATATAGACATAGCGTATATCTAGGTGCATAACAAAAACTATGTATCTAAATTTGCCAAAACGATCTACAATTTGGAATGGAGGGAGTAGAATTATAATAACATTAAGTGGCAATGACAAATATTATTGCTTTGTTTATGAGTACTGCAGTAAAATTGCTGGAATGGAGAAAGAATGGAACTTAAAATTGTATCTAGATTCTTCTGAGTTCAGCTTGGGTGATACTGACCATTTTTTTAACTTGAACAGATGGAGAAGCTCGAATAAGGAGAATACAGTGAGGGGTGCCGAACTTGTGGTATGGTTGTATTGAGATGTAAGGACCAGTTGAAGTATGTATCTGCACAGCTGGTATCGTTTGAACAGATGAAGTGGCCAGAAGCTACATTTTCCGGATAGAAGTTGAGAATGTCTGTCGAAACAGACTTTGAATGCTGTGTTCAGCACTTTATATGGCAGTACTGGAATCCTGTATAATCCTGTCAGCTTACCATTGATTGGTGCGCTTTAATCAAAACAATTTACACTGAAATGGAAACGAGGAAATCCTTAATGCTCGACGTGA
The DNA here is from genome assembly GCA_032594955.1 of Panicum miliaceum. Lineage (NCBI taxonomy): Eukaryota > Viridiplantae > Streptophyta > Magnoliopsida > Poales > Poaceae > Panicum > Panicum miliaceum. Next base: position 12,920,929 of record CM064060.1, on the reverse strand, counting down.
GTAATTTGATCTCAGCATGTATTTCATAACTTATTTACGTTGATTAGCACTCCGTGACTAGAAAGCATGCTTGTTCATAAACGTCATGCTATTGTTCTCTTTTATTGTGATTGTTCGTATTGGGTCATATTATTGCACACGGCATGCAAACAAACCGGGATAAATACCTAACAGTGGAGGACTCATGTACTTGGCGCTTGCATGCTGGACTGACAAGAAGTTATCGGCCAATGTCCAATAACCTACCAATGGTTACCATCTGGCCAATATAAGGTCTTCCACTGCTGCCGCTTCGCCTATCCGAGTTTCCACTTTTCTCAAAGATTTAGATTTTTATGGCCATTGTAGATGTTTTATTCTTTGTTTTCCTGTCTCCAAATGAACATAGATGGTTATGAATTTATGATAATCCTGCAATTGGGTAAATTCGTGTTGAAGCAGTTGACAGGTTTTATGAACTCCAAATCTGTAGTGCAAAGAAACTGGAAGTAAGCAGAGCATGCTAGGTTGTATGAGACCAATACTTCCATATATCAAACTCTAATCTTTTAAAGAGCTCATTCGAAAGCTTGTTTCTTTTTTTTAAAAAAAAACGCGTATGATCAGGTAGCTAGCGACCTTGACTGACATCACCTGTGATGACTTGGACGATGAAGGGCCTGTTTGGAGGAGCTAAAGTTGAGTGCTAAATTTTAGCACATATTAGCACTTATGCATATACTTAAGTTTTTAAGTTTTTTAGTCTTGGCTAAAGTTTAGCCCACCTTATTAGTACTCCTGTTTGGATAGCTGGTGCTAAAGTTTAGCACTTTCACCCATTAGCACTTTGGATCCAAACAGGAGTGATATTCAAACAGCTAGTGCTAAAGAGAGTTTGGAGAGTTCTTGGTAAGAGCCTTGAGTGAGATTCATTCACACCTCTTGAGTTTTGGGAAAACTCATCAAGCATCATGATTTGGATTTGTTATTATTGACGCCTTGCTCATAGACATCTATGCATCACCGGTAAGCACCCAACTCGTGTGGATTGCTCCAGTAAGTTTGTATTATTACCCTATCCTCACGGAGGATTTCACAGTAAGCATCTCAATCTTTATGGTCGGTTGAGAGAGGAAAAGGTTGAAAGCAACCCGACTCTTCGTCGGCTCCTCAACGGACATGTAGCTTCTTTTGCAGGAATGAACTTCGGATCTAAATTTTGTGCTCTTTTTATGTTTTTCATCCTCTTGCTTTTTCTAAAGTTGCTCTTTGGAAATCTAACTCGATTTATTTGTTGTGAGTATTTTTTAGACACAAGTGTTCCAGGAATCTACAGGTATACATCTTAGCAAGGCTGGGGTAACTCATAGATTTAGGTTTTGTTGGATATTTTTAAGTTTAATTTGATACAAGTAACTAATCTTTGTAAATCAAGTCCACGCTAACCGGAATTGAAACCCGGTCGGCTAAAGTTGGAGCAGAATTCACCTGTTATCTGTTTTGTTTTATTTTTCTAAACTTGAGATTAGTTTATTAACCCTCCTCTAAGTGATATCAAGGGACCTTTTAATCATCCCATATTCATAGTTCAATATTAAGCTTTTAATATCTTACTACACATGAAAAAGAAGACACACCAAGGGTTAAAGGTTTCTTTGGGCGCGTTTTGTTGCTAGGGCCAAGCTGCCCAGCCCAAGATTGGCCGCTGCCAAAATTAGGCGAGCGATTCAGACGCCCACGATTTGGCCGGCCTTGCTGGCAAAAATGAACCACGGCGGTTGGAGCAAGCCAAATTCTGGCCACAATCCTAACGATGCTGACGCCGATAATCAACGGGCAAATTTTGGCCTGGCAGCCTGGTGCCGGCGTCCAAACACGCCCTTTGCTTCTAACGTGACGATGTCATGACAGTCAAGGGGACAAAAGTGGCATAAAGGATGGAAAATTAAATGATAAAATGTAAGGGAAGTTATTTTTTATGGTACATAAGTAAATCGTATAAATATCAATGACATACGAGAAATTTCACGATAATAATTTATGACAACTCAATCAATATATTAAGCTCTGATATATTAACGATTACATTGCTTAGTGTATCACAACATGTAAAAGGTATAAATATGTAAGAATAAATAGTCAAAACTCAATCTCGTAGTAATTATCTAATTTTGGATGTTGATAAACTTTTTTTGTTAGGATTAAGATACTACCGGTCCCGTGGAATCATATAGAACCTAAACGTATAATTGTGATGTTATAAAAATTACTACCTCGGTATGATATATGGCGGGATCATCATGGTTTCGACTTGTAGTTTTAGATGGGGATCTAAGTTCATCTAAGTTCCTAACAACCTTGGAAGGACTAGCTCTGAGCAATTACCGTATTTTCTAGAATAATCCTCCCCTTGATTAAAGCACTTGCTGGTTGCTAGTAGATGAGGAGTCTTTTATTTTTCTAAAAAGGATAGATGACGAGTCTACCTAACAAATGAGTTAAAAATATGAATATGGATGTCCATATTCATATCAGATTCAAATATAATGGTACAAAAAAAGATATATCCGAATGTCTTTTTCATTTTTTTCTATTCGAATACAGATTCATATTAAAAAATATCCAACACTATTCATATCCGGAAAGACACATGATATATACTATCATTAATACTATTGAAAGATCATACCTATGACTAATGGCTAATGATATTAATTAATACTACCAATGATATTACACCACTGAAACTATTCAAAGGTTATCTCAACGCTAAATAACTAATTATTTTAATTTTTATATTATTAATAATGTATCCAAGTTATTTGAGTAATGATCAATGATATTAGTCTTGATATTACTAACGGTACGTAAAGATTAAGTTAATACATATAATATAGTTAAATACTTTAATCTTAATATGGCTTGTCATCATGTTAATTTTAAATACTTCCCTCTAAGGATTTGTTTATCGTTTGATAAAATATGTATAGTTTTTTATCCTTATATATTTAATTACTGAAATATTTATTGATAAATATGTTTCAATGAGCTGTTTTCTTTTTCTACATGTGTTATATACCCGCTCTTTAATTTCTATCGATGAATACATGCTATATTTCATAACAAGTAAATACACGAATACAAATCCAAATTGGATTCATCAATTTTGTATTCAGATCGGATCCCTTTGCCCCTCCCCGCTGCCACCGCGTGTTGCAATCCCTACGGCCGCGCGCGAGGCGCCACCTCGCTGCGCACTGGAGGCTTGCCGCAGCATGGAGCGCCGCCGTCTTCGCTCGCCGTCGCCGCCACACGATGTTGCCCTGCAGCCGCAAGCGAGGAGTTGCCCCGCCGCAGCACGGAGCGCCGCCCCGTGTCTCGCCGCTATCTTTGCTTGCGGACTGCGAAGCATGGAGAGAGAGAGAGAGAACGGGAGGAGACCGTGGAAGTGGGTTGAGCTCGTTCGGCTGAATTTTTTGAACTGGATGGTTTCGAATCTTGAGAATATTCTCTTTTAGGAATCACTCCATCATTTCAGATCTTCAACCAAACACTATGAATTTTGAAATGAAATGGCTCCATTCCAAATCATCCCTCCAACCAAACGCTAGCTTTGTCGGGGAATCATAAATTCCGTATTGTTTCACGGATTGATTCTAAGTATCAAGCATATTTGGCTGATTATTGGCGCATGGAAAGTTTTATATGCAGAACCGATGAACGTTGGAACTGCACATGGAAATGTATCGATGTCGTCAGCTGATCGGGTAGGAACCTCGCGGTCGCGGATAAGTTAGAGAAGTGTGTTAAGCTTACGCCGCCAGCTCAGCTCGTGCTCGACCCACGAAGCATGGGCTGGCACGAGCAGCAGCTGAAGGCAGAGCAGAGTCCCACTCCACTCTGCTCCTTGTCAGTAGCTGCTCGCCTTCGCAGAGTCCCGCACTCCTCTTCCTCCTCGTCTCGCAGAGTCACTGAATCTGAGCTCGTCTCGCATTGCAAAGTAAACCACCACCGCGCCAACCAATCGAAAACCCAACTCCCAGATCATTCGCCATCAGCGCCTCCTCCTCAGCGGGAGACGAGACGAGACGAGACGAGACGGAGACATAACCTCGCCTCCCCGGCATGGCCTGGGCGCGCCTCGCTTCCCGCTGCCGTCTCCGCCCGGCCGCCGCCTCCGCCGTCGGCCGAGGCCCACGCGCCTCGCCGCTTGCTCCGCCTCCGCCGCCGCAGGCGGGACACGCGGCGCCCGCCGCGCCGTCGCTCCGGCGGGTCCTCCGTCTCCCCCAGCTCCACTGCGCCGCCGCCGCGTCCTCGGCGTCGCACGCGGGGCTGCTCAGCGACGTAAGTCCGCGAGCCCCCTGCCTCACCTCCTCGGCACTCGCTGCGGTTTTGATTTTGGACCTGGGGCTCTGGAACATGTGCAGCGGTGGCAGCGCCTGGGGGGCGAGAGGAGGTGGCTCGCCAGCGACGCCTCCGCGGCGCCGGCGCCCGCGGGGGAGGCGGCTGAGCTAGTGGAGGTGCCGCTGGCGCAGACGGGGGAAGGCATCGCCGAGTGCGAGCTGCTGCGCTGGTTCGTCGCCGAGGTGAGTGCGGGGCCGGCTGCATTTTTAGTTGTTGCTCCCTGCGGAATTGCGCCGTTGGGAATCGGGTCATACAACTGTGGATTGTGGAGCCATGCTTGTAAAAATCGAGGAACGATTTCGTTTGTTACCGGTGACGGATTTTGTTTCCCATATTGTCTTGCAACCTCGTGCATGTTATTGGGTCATACAACGTAGTCGAGCAATTTAGTTCCACTTATCAGGAAAGGAAATGGGTACAGGCAGTGAAGAATTTTGATTTCTTAACATTGCAAAAATATGCCATGTTCCAATGCAATGTCTCGGCAATTAGATGGCAACCAGACAAAAAATCACGCTACTTACTGGGCTAAGGGCGATCTCAGGTTCAGTAGCAATAGTGCTTGCATTTTTCCTCATGATATCAGTTGATGTGAATTAGGATGACGCTTGTAACCTGTCCTCCTTTGCTTTAGACTTTTACAGTTATAATGTTGTGCGAACATGCAACTTGGTTTCCAATTGGCCTGTTACTTGAGTACTTGCTGCGGGAATAGCTGGCCTAAACACTTAAGGGACTAGGGAACTCAAATCGGTTTTCTACTGGAATTCACAACCTTGTGTCACATTCCAATGAGAAGCTTTTAATAGCTATAAATGGCCTGTGCCTTCACGCACAGTGCGGATTGCTTCCTAACTGTTTTTCTACTGTTGCTCATGTTATGTTATGACTTCACAAATTATTCATGTTTTAAATGTAAGCTTCTTTTTTTCTAAGAGTTCTCATTAAACTTTTCTTGAACACAAATAATGAAACGAACTACTCCAGTATTACAAAGGAATAACTATGCCACAAGAGAACAAAAAAACCCTCCAGAACTCTATCCTGGGAATGAGATCTGAAATTCAAATTAGCCTTGCATAGATTGTGTCATAAGCTTTTTTTGTTCACTCATCTTCAATCTCAGGATTCCTGCCTTGCAATCCCTGTATAACTGAACTTGACTTTGCTGAGCTATTCACTTTGCAGGGTGATCAAGTAGATGAATTCCAGCCACTCTGTGAAGTACAGAGTGACAAAGCAACTATCGAGATAACAAGTCGTTTCAAAGGAAAAGTACATGAGATTCACTTTGGCCCTGGTGACATAGTGAAGGTAGTTATCAGATTACTTTTGTCAATTTTGCCTCTCTAACTTATGTGAACAAACCTGCTGGTATGTTCTACAAAACTCCCTAGGTTGGTTGAACTTGTATTGCTGGAAATTACTTAAGCCAATGTACTCCCTCCCGTAAAAATTATTTCAAGGTGTTGGTTTGACCACTTTTCTATATTAGAAATATCTAATAAATGTCTGTGATTATGAAAGTGTTTCTCAAGACAAATCTACACATGACCTTTATATTTCCAAGTAAAATTTCTAAAACTAGTGATGGTTAAAGTTTAAATAGTTTGATGGGATATTAGTCAAAGCGTGAAGCATTTGTGACCGCAGAGAGTATCTTCACTAACTTATTTTTTTTCAAGAACTTACTAAGTCAATCTGTACTTCTTAGGTTGGTGAAACTTTACTGAAAATGATTGTGGGTGACAGCCAAATTGTATCTCCAGATAATATATTTCCATCCGCTGATAAGTCACTTGGAGTAGAGTCTACAGTTCCTTCAAGTGAAGGCAATGTTCCTAGTGGAACACTCTCTACACCAGCTGTTCGGCATCTAGCGAAGCAGTATGGGCTCAACATAAATGAAATCGTTGGAACAGGGAAAGATGGTAGGGTTTTGAAAGAAGATGTGTTGAGCTATGCTGTTAACAAGGGTCTTTGCAAAGACCAATCATCATCTTTGGAAGAGAACATTGGTCAAGTTGAGTTACTGGAGGAAAGGAAATCATTATCTGACATGCCCTTGTATGAAGATAAGAAAATTCTTCTCAGGTACTGTAAAAGTTTTCAAGATGTCTACTTCAGGATGGTAGGTCATATTCATGGCCATTCAGTAGTAATCTTAAGTTGAGCTTTCCTTTCTGCAGGGGATACCAGAGAGCAATGGTCAAATCAATGAGCCTGGCTGCAAAAGTTCCACATTTTCATTATCTGGAGGAAATAAATTGTGATTCTCTTGTGCATCTGAAGACCAGATTTCAAAATGAGAACAAAGATAACACTATCAAGCACACTTTCCTTCCGTTCCTCATAAAGTCACTTTCTATGGCACTGAGTAAATATCCTATGTTGAACAGCTCTTTCATTGAGGAAACCAATGAAGTTGTGTTGAAAGGTATGGAATCCTTGAGTTCTTCATTCTGTTCTTGTTTCCTTTAATATCCATGAACGATGAAGTTGATGACAACTAGTATTTAATTTTCTAGGATCCCATAACATCGGGATAGCAATGGCTACAACACATGGTTTAGTCGTGCCAAACATCAAGAAAGTGCAGTCACTATCAATATTGGAGGTCAGCAGCAACTTCTTTTTCTCCTTGAATCCATGATAGTTTTGTGACTTTAGTCTGTAAATTTTGTCCCTGTAATTTTGTTGCTAGTTTCCAAAAGGTTGAAACAATGAACTATAATAAATTTGGGGTAATTTTGAAAGGTGTTTCTTCCTTCAGAAATAATAATAAATTCTTGTAGCCAAAACTCTGAAGAATGCTTCTCTTGTGATAAACTCATTCAGCTGGCTAGTCATTTGCAAATAGCTTTGCAATCGTGCGTTGAACCTGTTGAATATGATACGTTGACACTAGATAATTTGAGGATTGGCAAGTAGACATGGTTGTTTTGTGCTTGATATCCCTAAATTTCTAATCATTTTAAACTGTGATTGCACCAGATCCTAGAGAATGTGAGGATTGTCCAGTAAATATGGTTGTTTGGTGTTGTCTCCTTAAATTTCTAATCACTTTGACTGTGATTGCACCAGATCACAAAAGAATTGACACGGTTGCATGAGATGGCATCACACAACAGGCTAAGCACTGCAGATATTGAAGGTGGCACCATAACACTTAGCAACATAGGCGCCATTGGTGGCAAGTTCGGCTCTCCACTTCTGAACCTGCCTGAAGTTGCCATCATTGCCCTGGGGCGCATTCAGAAACTTCCTCGCTTTGATGATGACGAAAACGTTTACCCTTCATCCATAATCAATGTATGCTTGTTGCAATACGTGTTTCACCAAAAGTAAGCCTGCAGTGCTTGGTTTCACTAACCATAATCCCCCAATGTATGGCATATGCGCAGGTTACTGTTGGAGCCGATCACCGAGTTGTTGATGGGGCCATGGTTGCAAGATTCTGTAATGAGTGGAAGGGCCTCGTGGAGAAGCCAGAGCTGCTCTTGCTGCATATGCGATGATCCAGTAAGATACCTGATGCGTGGGATTTCCCAGAATCTGTAAAGATGAGCCGAAATAAGCCTATAGGCAGTCACGCACGTATGTATACAAATAAGACGTCGCCTGCAAATAGTGGACTCGCATCATGTATACGAGTACGACCGTACACCTTTGCAATAAGAGCTTCTTTGGTTTGATTCTAAAATTTGCCTGGCCAAAATTAGAGCATGCTAAAACATTGGTAAGAACTTTTTGTTAAAATCTTAGCAAGTACTTTGCGAGATAGGCTATTTTTCGGATTTCAACCAAATGAGTGCCAAAATTTATAGTTGACAAAACTTTAGCAAAGCAAATTGTAAAACCAAACCAATCAGGAAGCAGAGGATTTTTAGGAGTATAAGATCATTCGTTATACGTTTGCTGTACACACGCACACACATTATCCTCACGACCAAGTGGGTGCATACTTCTAGCCCTTCTCTAACTCCAAGAATTTTTGAGGGTTATGTACAGAAAATTCTAGGAGCTGGAATTTTATATGCATATTCTCAAAATAAAAGTTTTCACTATACTCATTTTCATATCCATATCTTTTCTCTATATATACTCCCATTCCAAAAAATAACATTCTTCTCTATATACTCATTTTAATTAACTAATACAAGTAAATCATATCTACCTATGCAAATTTTAAGTAGATTTGAGCTCAAATGGTCTATAAATCGAAAGCTCCATCTATAAATCGAAAGCTCCAACATTTTCCCAATCTAAAAAATGACATACAAGATGAGCGGATGAAGTTTCTAACCTTTAGAATCGTAGGATGCCCGGGGAATCAAGAGCCTTCATAAATTATGGAGAAAATGGCATTGAAACACCCCCCCCCCCCCTAACCCAACACGAGAGCCAAGAACGGCAATAACGAGAGCGAGTTGAATGTCTCTCGGGCAGGGGGAGGAAGAAGGGGATAAGGAGACGGGGGCTTGCTCCCGGTTGGAGCCACCAACCAGGACTAAAATGTTGGAGATATGCATTTAAATCTACCAGATTTTAATTCGAGGCAAATTATATAAAATATTGCTACTGCTATGAATTTCAGATGTAACAGCAGACTGAATAAAAGGAGTTGAAACAAACACTTGTTTAGATCCATAACACTTACAGATCAGCGCTCCGTCCTCGTGAAGATCCGATGCAGTGCAGATCGTAGATGAGGCAGCGGAGAACGTAGTCGATCAGCTTCGAGCAGTTGCGCAGTTGCGTTGCCCAGAAAACTTATTGCCGTCCCTCGTGCAGGCTTCACGACGGCAAAGGCTCGGAGATTCCGCTCACCCTTCTCCTTGGTGCACGCCCAAGAGAAGAGCCGGCGAGGAACAACAGCTCAGTACCACAGCACAAATCACCAGATGGAAAAAGAGAGAGGAAGTTCATGGGTTTTTCGTGTGTTTATTCCTGGACGTCTCTAGGACTTGTTATAGGCGAGAAGGCAGCCCTCTGCTAACCATTTTCGCTATAAAATCACCCACTAATTAGCAGTAATAATCACCCAAATAACTCGGATTAATACTGCCCATTTAACTCGGGATTATAGCATTGATTGCGTGTTAATCTCATCTAATGACTGTTGTCAAAATGTTAATACGCAGATGGCAAAAGATTTACATAAACTTGGCTGCTCGCTGCGTCGCAAGTCACAAGTCACGCGGTTGGTCACGCGAAAACGAACGCGGATATGCGCACACGTGCATGTATTGTGTAGACCAAGCCCCATTCTCTCTTTTATTCACTTATTCAGACATGTGAGAGAGCTCTTCTATTTAATTTGGTTTGCACCAACCAAAACTAGCAGTATGGGACAATTGAATGCCATGCACTCTTGCTTTGGAATTCCTGAAATAGGCCTCTCCATGGGCCTATTTTCCAGCATAAAGGTCCACTATTTATCTTGGATGGTGGCTTCTACATTAGCCCCGGTTGCAGCCACCACACCGGGACAAATGGTGGACCTTTAGTCCTGGTTGGGTTGGTGGCTCCAACAGGTACTAGATACCTCCCCACACCACCGGCCCCTTAATCCTGGACCCAAGCAGTGGCGGTCGACCAAAGAATTGGGGTGGGGGGTGGGGGCAGCCTTTGGTAATTGAGATGCTAAACCGTACCATCCGCCACAAGTGGGGCTATGGTCCTCTATGGTCACAACTACCCTCCGCCATTGGGTCCAAGGCCATCCGGGATAAAAGGGGTGGAGGAAAGCTCCTTTCTATAATAGTGCAAGAAAGGTGGGAGCGAGGTATCCAATGGCTGACGGTGAATGAAGCAAAATTTTATCTTCATTCTCCCCACATCCACCATAGCATATATGCCCCAATAGGTTCCATGCAATCCCCGTCCGCTCCCTCCATGCGACTGCACTTGCGCTCTCGTAAATTTCTTTGATCTCTTCTAGACCGGCGAGACGGCGGCGACACCGTCGATGAGAACGATTGTAGCACGGGCCCATGGAGATACTTGGTCTCCATGGATGAGGTCCCAGAATGCAGGCCGGAGCGAGTTTCATGCTCGGATCAATATGAAAGAGAAGCCACCGGAGGCAAGTGCCCAGGGACGGTGCATGGCTGCGTGCTGGGCTGAGTAATAATGCGGCTCGGCAGGAAATAGATTAAAATAAACATGCTTGAGTTTGAGCGGCAGCTTGTGGAAGCACTGCGATTGGATCACAGTGAAGTGGCAGGGAGACTACAATTTGCCGCTCCGCTGCCACCTTTTTGCAGCCGGCCATTGTTGTTGTACTTCTGCTCAAATGAGGATAGGGAGTTTGGTTACAGATGGTAACGGTGACATGTTTACAGATGGAATCGCGTCTGTTGATTCTCCCAATTCTTTTCCCCAATTTCATCATCCTCGTACATATTTGATTCTCCAAATCATCAGTTGAATTTCTCTTGATGTTGGATGGAATCTCGATGTTTTCTTGCTCTGCTGTTTGTAGTCCAATTCTGTTTCGTTTTTGCAAACCAAATGAAGCAAGAAGCATATGTTATTACTGTTACAACCAGCAACTAAACAAGGAGCGTTATCATCGTCACAGCAGCACATACGCCGTGATCTAATTCCCTTTCCATTTCTGTTACCGTTTACATACCAGACAGCACCGAAGTGAAATCAGGTGCATGCGGAAGGAGGAAGAAAAAAGCAAGCTTGGCTCATTTTAGCCGTCGGATGGTTTTTGAGCGGCTGAGAAGTGAGAACTGGCAACTGCTAATCTGCTAGATTCACAGTAGCGACTGCACTGGACCTCGGTCCGTTTCTCCAATACTTTCATATAGGTAGTGCATCTATGCGTTCATAGATATGAGTGTGCGAGCATATGTGTGATCGTATTTGTGTTTTGAAAAAAAGCTAAAATCTAGTTCTAAAGATTTTTTTATATAAAAAAGATATCCTCTAGTACCCCAAGAATTTTTCTGAGTTGCTCTCTCCGATGACCTTAGATAGTTAGATATAATAATAAGATCCATTGCTACTCGGTTGTTGCCGCCCCTAGTAGCGAGATAACTAATCACTGCATCGTCGCCTACTGGTTAGCAGACACGTCAAGCTGGCTACCTGTCAGTACCACCACACACACACAGCTAGCACTATAAAGAAGAAGCCATGATCTTCCTCTACCAGTCCCTCCACCTCCGTTGTCCCCTCCTGACTCCTGTTTGGCAGGAGGATGGAGCGGCAGGACCTGCTCTCGGCGACCGTCCTGGCCGTCCTCCTGGCGGCCTGCAGCGCCGCCGCCACGGCCGCGAAAACCGCCACCTACCCGAGGCACGAGCCGCGCCGGGCGGTGTCGGCGGCCGTCTCGTCGTCGTGCGACGTGTACCGGGGCACCTGGGTGGCGGACAGGTCGTACCCACTGTACGACGCGGCGAGCTGCCCCTTCGTCCGCAAGGAGTTCGACCGCCGCCGCAACGGCCGCCCTGACACGGCGTACCTCAGGTACCGGTGGCAGCCCAGCCCGTCCTGCTCCCTGCCAAGGTTCGTCGTCGTCGTCTCCGACCGACCTCACGACGCGATGATGGCCCTTCGGTTGCCGGCTTGGCCGCGTAGGTTTGAGCTCAGAGCCTTCCATTGCTTTCCTTTGGAGTAGGTTCGACGGGCGGAAGCTGCTGAGGACGTGGCACGGGAAGACGGTGGCGTTCGTGGCGACTCGCTGGTGGCGAACCAGTACGAGTCGCTGCTGTGCATGCTCCACGCCGCGGCGCCCGGCGCCCGGACCAACGCGTCGTGGGCGTCTGGGGAGAACCCCTCCATCACCGTCCGTTTCGAGGTGCGTGCCGTGATTCTTTTCGCCGTGAGGAGTGGTGATCACTAGGCTTCGGTGTAGCGAGAGGGTGAGTCGGCGGCCGACGATCGGGCGGGGGCCCTTGTTGCATCGGCAAATGGAACACCGCGGGTGCCTGCGTTGGGAAGGTGAAGTGCGTGGGTTGGAGAGAGATCAGACGTGTTTGCGGCTGCCTATTACTTGGCCACGTTCCGAAAATAACACAGAAGATTATCTTTCCCTAATCATCTCGCTATAACGTACTCCTCGATCTTGCAGTAGGACCTCACTATATTAATTTTTTTCACAACTATTCTCATATATCCCCCCACCTCCTCACCACCATTTTCGCCACGCCTACGCCCAATAACACCATAAAACCACCATGTGCCTCCTCACCTTATCGGACTTCACACTTCGAGGTAATCGGCGAATGTGAAGTGTGAAGTCCGATTACACAAGTCCGACTACAGAGTAAAACAAAAAGTTCAATTTATTTACAATTGCATCGTTATTTTTCTTACGAAATACGGTACACGTACACTCACATTATTATTCTACTAGTACGTCCTAATAAAAGCTGCTGCATGTCATCGTCATGTTTGTTTCACGGCATGCACTTGTAGAATATAACGGGCCGGGGGTATACACGCATGGGTGAGTATAATGCGTTGCTGGACTCCAATGCAACTTTAATTTATTTGGTTGACAAAAATCTAATGACGCCTACAGGACTACGGTGTGACTCAGGTGTACTACTTGTCGCATTACCTGGTCGACCTCGTCGGCGACAAGGCCGGGCGCACCGTCCTCAAGCTCGACGCGGTGGACGAAGGCCGCAAGTGGCTCGCCGCCGACGTGCTCGTCTTCGGCTCGTGGCGTTGGTGGGCGCGCAAGAGGTGAGAGCTCGATCGCGTAGGCCGGCCGCCCGCTGGCTGGTTGCGGGGTGGGTGTCTCAACTCGCACGGGCTGGTGTGTGTATTTTGCTGCAGCTGGGACAGAGGCGGGCCTAGGATTTGTAAGGGGGTATTTAAAATATTCAAATGGGAAAAAATAGTAAGTTTAGATTTTGGCATGCATAATTGGTTATAGAATCACAAAATACGAAAATACAATGCATAACTCAAAATTGAGCATCATATCCATAGATTCATAAGCTTGAGATTATAGCTTTAAAGTACTTCAACACATATACAAGTATTACTTAATTGTTGGGCAAAAGTAATGGGTATTCATTTGAATACCCTTGATACCCTTGTCATAACTGGACGCCGGCGACGCACCAGTGTAGGTCTGGACAACAAGCTAGCTCGTTAGTTCGCTCGACTCGCAGCTAGCTCGGCTCGGCTCGACTTGGCTCGTTACGCTAACGAGCGAGTTCGAGCCGGCACGCGAGCCGCTCGCGAGCTGAACAAGCTATGAGTAGATCCCTTCGCTGAGTTCAGGCTGGTAATCCCCAAAGGCCCAAGGCCCAATAGGATCCCTTCGCTGCAGCATCTCCACTACCACATCAATCTTCCCCTCTCCTGCACTTGCGTTGCCGCCGCCGCAATCTACGCCAATCCACAGGTCGTGCAGGCGCCGCCGCGCCGCCACCCATATCGACCTGGCCACCTCCGCCTTTGCCCCTCCTCGTCTGCTCGACGCGCTACACCGCCATTTGCCAGCGACTCAGCGCCATACCCCTTCGCATCTGCTCGCTATCTGCCTGCTTGCCTTGATCCCGTCCCTCAGTCAATCGCCAGCGCTAGCCAGCCAGAGAAAGAAGAGCAACAAAACACACAAGCAAGAGGAGTTGGACTGAGCTAGCCATGCACAGCAACGATAGCAACGTGGATCTTGATTTCCCATGCTCTCTGCTCTAGCTTGATTTCCCCATCTTGTTTTTTCCTAGCCTACAGATTTTGGGATTTTTTGTTTGTGGGTTACAGATCGATTTTCATCTCCTTGTTTGCCGTGAGATTTCTCGCTGCGACGCCGCCTAGCCTTCTCGGCTTTTGCCCTCTTGCTGTCGCTCGCGACGCGACTCTCAGATCCTCTCCCGCTCGCGAGCCAAAACGAGCTGGCTTGAGCTCGTAACGAGCCGAGCCGAGCTGTATTTTCTGCTCGTTTAGATAACGAGTTACCGCTGAGCCGAGCCGACTCGACATCCATATTTTCTGCTCGTTTAGATAACGAGTTACCGCTGAGCCGAGCCGACTCGACATCCACCCCTACACCAGTGGGTGCAGTCCGTATCAATTGGCGTCGACCCATCTGGCCCAGGCTTGGAGCCCCTTGGTGAAGGCCTGGGTCCGGTCCATGTCCGGAACGACCGTGTTGCCATCCTGGTGTGTCGCCGGCGTCCCGGACACCTGGAACACCCTCTTCTACTACTCGGTCCTCACTGCAGGGAACTCATTACGGTCTTGAGCTACCATGAATAGTTCTTTTTTGCGGGTACCATGAATAGTTCAACAATGACAGGAAAACATTATTCGCAAAAAACGAAAAAACAATGACAGGAAAACATGTGGGCCTATATGTTTATTTATTAATTTTAAGAAGATTGATTTATTATTGGGTCAAAAGAATTTTCAACTTGAAGGAATATAGGGACATAAACGGAAACGCTTATTACGAAATGGAGATGCAACTATATATGCAACATAGTGTAATTGTCACAGTAGGATAAGGGTGTGAATGTAAACCGTTTACATATTGATAATGCATTCTTTGCCACATATGATGCGTGCCAGTTTTCACTTTGCTTTCAAGAACGTGAAGCACATGGATATCTAGTGCTCCCAGAGAAGTCTAGGGTGCTCCACAGGCTATGTTGACAAAATTCCTTTATATTTTTTCTTAGGGGACTATTACGTTCTTGCCCCTACTTTGAACCCTAATTGTAATTTTACCCTTACTTTTTTCTACTTTGCATTTTTACCCTTACTGTTTAGAATAAAGCCTCCATTTACCCCTATTCCTAACACTGTTAGTTGCATCCCGAATAAAACAACTAGAAAAATAACAAAAGCCCTGCAAAAAGACAAACATACCCCTTACCTCTTATGTCTTCTCCCCGAACCAGATCTAGCCGTCAGTGTTTTTACTGTCAGCCTAACTAGGGATACCTTAAGTAGGTGATTGTTTGGTAAGGGATCGCCGGATCTGAAACTTGAAGGTAAATGCGAAGACACAAGACACAGATTTAGACAGGTTCGGGCCGCTAGAGTAGCGTAATACCCTACGTCCTGTGTGGTGATATTGTATATTGCGCCCTACGCTTGGGTGTTGAGTTGCCTGTTGGCCGCTCTGTTGGGTCTGCCGATCTAGGTACCCCCACCCTCCTTTATATACTCCAGGGGGTGGGGTTCCTAGTCGGTTACAAGGTAGAAGTTCTAGTAGGATTACAAGGTATGAGTCCTAGTAGGATTACAGAGGAATCCTAGTAGGAGTCCGACTTCTTCCTTCCTTGCGGGTACCTGGGGATCTATCCCTGACACTAGCTAGACCTCTCTCTTCCTCTCATTTTCTCTCACGTCTGGAGGCTGGTGCCCTAGCGGCTGTGGCGGCGGCGGGCCTAGGGGGCGCGGCCTTGAGGAGCGCGGCAGCGGAGGATGGCTCGACCAGAGCATGGCCAGGGCGGGCTCGGGCGGCCAGGTCGCTGCTCGGGCGCGGGCGGCCAGCGCGTGGCTCACCCGACGGCGTGGCTCGGGCATGGCGCGGCCAGGGCGGGCTCGGTCAGGGCACAAGCAAGCAAGCAGAAGCCTATGGAACCAGAGTCCAGAGCCGTGGAGTTGGTGCCCAGGTACGAAATTTCGACCTCTCACTATGTATTGGCGAATTGTGGGACAAATTAACCTTGAGATTTAGACAATTGCGCTAATTTGGTTTCAATTGCTCTGATTTTTAGGCCAAATCAGGTGAGTTTGAATCTTGCTGTTAGGGTTCGGTCCTTCTTCAGTTTGCTTGATGGGGGACCAAAAATATGGATTCAGGGTAAAACTTTGCCAACTCAAACGGTTGACATCCATAACTATAGCTTGCTGCAGTTGGTTGATACCATAGCTGAACACTATATGTGGGGGGTTCCAAGCAACACATTACTCTGTGGTGTGAGTTAGAATGTTCTATGGAGATAAAATCTGATGAGCAGCTGTTTGAGTGGTTTCAACTTAATTTAGATAAGGGGGTAGTTCGGATGAATGTCTAGATCAATGATTTTGATGGCCCCATTGCAGTGTTCACCAATGAAATGTAGCTACGACCCATCTATAAGAAATAAATCACCCACCACGACCAATGAAAGAGCCACCGAGAGACCTACCAATGAGAGCTGCACCAATCAGAGAGCCATGTCCACAAGTAAGATAAAGAGAGGAACCAAATGTAAGGGAAAAGGTGGAGATGATGAGGGTGTAGGAGTTGATGAGGAGGGCATGTAATATACTAGTTGCTTCTGGTGGTGCTTCTCTTTTGGATATGTCTGATGGGGATGTGATATGGTGGTACATCTCTTTTAGATATGTATAATGAGATGTTATCTACCATAAATATGCATGTGGTTTGAACTTACTTTTGTGTGTCATGATGCTGTCAAAATTGGTCAAATTCTTGTTCATATTCTTATTGAAATGCTGCTGAAATATAATGGCAAACAAGGGTATATTCACAAAGGACTAAAAAAAGTAGGGGTATATTTGCAAGGGCAAAATTGTCTTCTTTGACACTGTTATGTGCTTTTCACGGAGTAGGGTGAAATGAGACTTCATTTCCAAACAGTAAGGATAAAAATGCAAAGTGAAAGAAAGTGTGTGTGTGTGTGTGTGTGGGGGGGGGGGGGGGGGTAAAATCACAATTAGGGTTTGAAAGAGGGGCAAGAACGCAATAGCCCCTTTTCCTTATACTATCTCTGTCTGAATTAATAATCACTGCATCCCAAAGGTTAGCATTCAAGCCTTTCTTTGGACCTTAGCCTCGATCCAGATTCCAGGTCACATTGTCATCACATCAATGTCAACACGCCCAATTATACAACTGGTGGCCAAGCCCAGTTGCAGGAGAATGCATATGGGCCGCGAGAAGCGCTCTCCGCGGCTGCCCTTGCAATGCTCAATGGTCATGGCTGCTCGCACCACCACACGACAGACACCATCATCTCGAGCAACAACCAGCACCAGACGGTGTCGGCGGCTATCTTGTGCGACGTGCCCATTGGGCACGGGCACAGGTAGCATGGTGGTGGACGAGTCGTACCCACTGTGTATGATGCGATGCTCTACCCCTTCGTCATCCGCAAGGGAGTTCGACGCCAACAACGCGTACAATGTGACCTTGATGCTGAATTCGTGGCAGCAGGAGATCGGGGTTTTACCACCCCAATTGCCAACATCGCCGATGTAGCAGCGCTGCTCGCTGGCAGCAAGGACCCAGCCGCACGAAATGCCATTTGCATGGCTCAACGAGCATGGCTCCAACTCGATCATCAAAACCCAGCCCGCTCGATCCCACCTACAGACCAAGAAGGAGCAGGCGAAAGTCACAGCCAAATTAGCTGAACTCCCGGAGGGCATCCTCGCCCCCGACCTGCGGGCACCAGCGATAATAATGAAGCTTCGCAGGGTAGTCGCTCTGTAGGCGATAGGCCACGACCACCACCACCCCAGAATCGACCAGTCGGCAGCCAAAATAACTGATAAGTACTCGAGAACATGCCGATCAGCGATCTATGAGACAAGATCAATGAGGGGCATAACGCACGCTCCATCATCGAAGATCGATGAGGAGAACGAGCCGCTGCCGATGGATATTGTGTACCGGATGACAATGACCGCTTCCCTACGTTCACACGTCAATTCAGCTTGTACAAGTACCCGGAGGGCTTCAAACCGATCGACATCACCAAGTATGATGGTAAACAAGCCCCTTAGATGCTACTCTACAGCCATAGAAGTCGCAGGTGGCTCCAACACCACGAAGGTCGTCTACTTCCCGATGGCCCTGGAGACTGCACCACTCACATGGTTAGAGAGCCTCAACAAAAACTCCATTGACCCTTGGGATGACCTCAAGGCTGTCTTCACCGACAACTTCCAAGGGGCGAAAACTCGAGCAACTACTCGTTAGGATCTGTCTCAATGCAAATAGGAATGCAATGAGCTCCTGTGATCTTACACTCACCGTTTCTTCAACACTCGCACTACCATCGCCAACATCTCCAACCAAGATGTGATCGATTGCTTCCACAATAGCATCACCGACCAAGCTCTCTTCAGAGACTTCGGCCGCAACTGCCCCAAGATCGTCGCAGTCCTCCGCGACATGATGTAGACCTGGGCAGACCAGGAGGAGCAGAAGCGCGACCACTTTGCGAAGCGCGGCAAATGACTACAACAACAACAAGCGGGGAAACAACCACCACAATGATAGAAGCCAGCGGGACTACTCGGGATCTTCCTGGAAGCGCAAGCAAGATGACCTCATCACGGCTGTCGAGCACCCCTCGCGATCACATGATTTCTTGTAGTGAATGTAAATCTTTCTGCTACGAATAGATACTGTGGTTGGATCTTGGTACATGAAGTTCCTTATATAGCTAAAAAGATAGAAGTGGGGACAAAAACTTGGTGTGACCTTTGACCCCATCAATGTCCGTCCATGTATATCCGATGGCAAACGCCAATCTCCAGTCAGTGCGTCTGCCCATGCCACTAAGCAAACGACAATTTAGAGATGACGTTGAAGAAGTGGCATAGCCCACAAGACCGACGAAGGCAATAGAAGGAAGATAAAGCCAGTAGAGCTCCCAGAGATGCTGAGAATACATAGATGAAGACCAGTACTAATCAGATGACTTGTGCTACAATCTTAAAACAAAAGGAGTATGAATCAAGGATAACGCGGCAACCATGACCAGTGAGCTGATACAAGCTCCTTGTTAGTTTTGGAACATAAGAAACAATAGGAACATGAAAAGCAGAAGACAAAAGAGTGCCTCGTCCTGAAACATAAGAAATAACATGCAAAGATTGTGTGTCCATGCCGGCGGTACGAACAACACAGGAGGAGCATATCGACACGTGGAGGCATAGCTGGCAGTGATGATTCAGTGACAATTCCATGGGTGGGCGGGCAACGATGAATCAACGACCGTCGTCAAGTCTGATTCGACATAGAGCTATCTAAATTGGAAAGGATGGTTAAACCGTAATCATTTGTATAATTTAGATAATTAGAAATAAGTTGTTGTCGGGGGATCTATGGTAGTTGTGGATGATCTAAAGAATGAGAAAACTTATGTTCATCATTGAATGCTAGTAAGATGATCCAAAGGCAAATAGAGAAGAGCTTATTACTTTGCTTGTGAAGTCTACTTGTAGGGAAAGAACAACCATCAGTGTAAGTCTATCTGTTGGTTTGAACATAATAGTTGTAGGCTCCTCTTTCGAAATCAATAGTAGTAGATGGCTATAGTTCCGAGATATACTTCCCTGCGTTTTTCAATTAATAGCCCGGATTCGTATCCTCGGGCAAGGAAATATGCTTAAACTAAACTAATGCTACCCTCAAAAAGGGTGGTTCCAAATCCAATAGCGGAACAGCGATAGCGAACCTTGCTACTGATGTGTAATAGTTGTTTCACTTTTCCAAAGATGGTGTAGGTTCCTTCGGCGACAATGACATGACCTGGAAAATTCAAGTCTGAGCAGCAACAAATGAAAAAGTCCTGGCGGCCGGCCTCGAGGCGTCCTCAAAATGAAGAGGAAATAGCTTAGGGAATATGGGCATGCAAGTGCGTCATGCAGTGGAAAAAATTGCATAGGGAAGATTGAGAAGAAACCTAACCCTAGTTTGACTCTGATACCATGATACAAAATCCACTTGTATTCAATTTGAGGATGCTCTAGGCCCAAATATATGCATGTACAGGTATTAGCAAATATGCACAAAACCCATGATATAATGGAAGAAAATACAAAGGGTACATCTATGTATATATATCTAACAATGTTCCTTGCTCCATGTGGTCCATTTAGTGCATATTTAGCATCTCTAGTTGGTAGATTTAGCATCTCTTGAAAATGGGTTTTATTTTTTGTTTGTTGTGATTTCTAGGCTGGATTGCTATATGGGGTAGGAAATCTGGTGGGCTAATTTTTTATATGGGTTGTGTGTATTGCTGAATTTGGCCCATCTTAGCGGCCCAATCTGAATTGCGCCCATCCATAAATGGGCTGCGGTGTTGATGTCATCAACCACATCATCACAATTTTCCACATCATCGGTCACATCAGCGCCACGTCATTAGCCATGTCATCCCCTCTATCCACATCAACAGCCACATCATCGGCCAGGTGGACGTCATGTGACTTGGCAAATGGATCAGTGATATTTATTTTCGTCATAGATAATGGGCGTAGGCTGGGTTAAATGGACCTAAGGCTATTTTATGACATTTCCAAAATGTCATGAATTGAGTTAATCTGTGGCGATTTTGGTTAAAAATTGCAAGATGTAATCTATGTGGCTCAATACATGATGAAATTTGAGATCGTCACAGATATTATTTTATGACGTTTTTTAGTGATCTGTGATGAAATTCGATCGTATTGATTAAGGGATTTCTTGTAGTGCTCCCTTTTTTTATCATCCTCAATATTGTTCATATTTTGTTGTATCAGGAGGCATATAACTCATATAAATCGTGCACTACAGTGGTACCTTTCCTCTAAGTGTATTGAAAATTACACCATCTAAAGTGGATTCTTGATTGTGCCCCTATATGTGCTAATATGGTGATAGCTATGTCTACACATTTTTGGAATTTTTGTATTCTTATCATGTCATGACTTTATGTGTGCTTGCGCTAAATTGTTGCAGCCTTATATCATTGCTTTTGTACCATGCACTAATTTTATGGCTGGGTGCTATATATTGCCTTATCACTCTATCGAACAAGCCTTGCTTGTGGAAATTGCATGTAGTAGTGCATGGTGGCTTCCAGCTCCCTTTCCGATGATATTGCTTTTGCATGCTCCTTCTATCATTGTGTAGAAGTAGTTCATTTTTTGAGAAGGGCAAGAAGCCCAGATACTATCATATTAATTACTCCAGTCTTTAATATGGTACGGTACACCCTAGGGGAAAATGGAATTGCAGCAAAGCACACCGGAGATAATGTTGGCACTCCTTAGCCTATACGAACTAATCTGCAAGAGCACGAATACCGATGTAGTTTTCACCGGGGAGTTTACTTGGGATATCCAATCCAAGGAGAAGAGGTAAGAGGGTAGAGGGTAGAGGGCTTAACTACAGTTAGCCAACTCGTTACCCAGATAACCAGCTATTCGCTAACTTGATCTGCTTCGACGGCTGGCGAGGAAGGACTTCAGAATGGTATGAGAGGGGAGTTCAACGGCACCAACAATCTACAGTTATGAAAACACCCAAACGTGGTGGATTACAAGGGACGGACAGGGCTGTCACCACCTGCCGCCTACCACACTATTTCGTGGGGTGGAACACAACCCAAGATAACTATCAAGCCTAAGCACCACGCCTAAACTATCAAGCTACTGAGTTCCGCCTCACGTTGAGGCAAGAAGAAACCCCAAATGGCTAGAACTTGCTGAACCACGCAGACAAGGGATCCCGCAGATCAACGAAAGTAAATAAACTAATTACTGAAAGTATAGAGAAAGAATAGCGAGACACTGAAGATAAATGAGGAACTTATTTTGATAATATTCCTCCGAGGTGGCTACACAGTTGGAGTAGGACCGAGGGAATCCGACTCCTCTCCTAGCTTAGCACTCACCCAAGCTCTTACCTCACTCTCTCCCTATTCTACACTAAGATAGAGTGACTAAGAATCTCGACTTCTCTCTCAAGGATGGTGTGTGTTACAAGTGAGGTAAGGGGTCCTATTTATACTAGTTAGAGGTCGGTACTTGACAAATGCTTCACTTGCACACAACCTTGATGGTTCGAGTAACTTCCACGCGAAGTTGGGCTCGAGAGGCTGCCATGTGGGGCCGGCCGGCCTCCCCTAGGCCGCCCATCTGGCACCGCCTTTCCCCTGAGTAGTCTTGATTCACTCCTGAGGTCGGTAGTTGCTGCGTTTCAGTTAAGCAATTGTTCCTTGCATGCAAGTGGGCCCTTCGATCCGTGTGTGAAGCCTTTCAGGTCCTTGGATCAAACCGACATCAAATGCACGCTTCATGATCAAGGTACTTGTGTTTCTTTGCTCCTGGATCGAGGACGTGCAAGATGGCCTACTGCCAGGCTGGTTGGCCTAAGGTAGGCCGGTAGGCCTAGGATTTCTCCCAATTTGGCTAGTTTTTGTACCATGAGTTTCTAAAATCAAATAGACACCAAAACTTGTGGAACTCATTAGAATAAATTTTTTAAGCTTGGTCTTGGCCTTATGAGCATGAAATCTAGAAAAATGTTGGTGGTAAAAATTATCGAAATTGACCGCACACGCCCCCATACCTAGACTTTGCTTGTCCCGAGCAAAAGGGTTGAATTAGATCTAGAGGATCGAGCAAGTCTAGGGTCATGATTATCAAAGCATGGTTTAGTATGTTTCAAAACTTTTCCTCATACCTTGGATTCCTGGTTGCTAACCTTCTCTTTCACCTATTGATCTCTAGAACAAATCATTGTGAAGTATGATTTCTTCTTGTTCTTAGTGCTTGGAGATCTTTTAGGATTTTAAGGCATACTCTCATCCTTTTGGCCACTCAGTCGCTCAAAGTGTTTGAACCTCACCAGGACTTTTTCATTAGGCCTCTCCTACTTCTAGAGGGTTGTATGTGGAGCTCAAGGTATAACTTTGCACATCCTTTGTCATCTATGTTGCAAGATCAAAGGGCTTGTCTTTGAGATGTTGTACGTCCAATGAACTTTGGTCAACTGCAAGTGTGTACGGAGCGAATGTCCTTTGAGTGGTATGTATCTCTAGCTTCATCCATCTTTCCCTTTTTTTGACTCGAGCGAGATTGTTGTCTCACTCTGTTTCTCTTTCTCTTTCCGAGGATGGTGAGCTGCTTGAGAACCACATTTTCTGGACTTTATATCATGAACGTGTACGTGGATGACCAAAGTACCAGGGCATATAACAATACTCCAGAGGCAAAGAAATTTGATCGAGTTGAAGATGCCAGAGATAGCTATGTGGGCTCAAAACTTTATCATATACATATATGGCTCTGGATAGGACTTGGCAAAGATGAGAGTTGCTCCTTTTCATTAGATTCCTCCAAGACTTTGAACTTAAGAAAGATCATGCTTCACAAGTCATTATATCGTGATGGTCAATAAGAGAAAGATCAATTGATCCTATTATAAAGTTCCAAAGGCATAGAGTACTTAGCATGCGAGATATAGATCAATCACTCATTGATTAACATGTTTGGAAATCATCTCTTCCCGTGTTCCCACCATCTTCCTCGGGGGTGCAACCCCTGTGGTAGGTGTGCGCGCACTGGAATGCACGACAGTCCCTGAATCTAGGCTTTTGTGGAAGGACCCTACGAGATGTGGCGGAGTTCGGTGCGGAGGTGAGGCTGGCCGGCGGCCTGCAGGCGGTGGGGAGAAGGCCCTGGCCAACACCACCGATTCAAAAATATGGGTGCCATTGGGAGGTGCCCAGCCGTGGATGGATTTGGACGGTGCCAAAAGGGAAATGGTGGGTTTAGCCACCAACTTCAGTGTCATGGGGGAGGATTGTGATGCCATAAGGGTGATCTCTGGAAACTCGAGTTCATGAGATGGAAGAGGGCGAAAGGCTTGGAAATGAAAGAACTGGGGCCATCCGATATAAAAAGATGCTTTCGCGATCCGATCCTCCAGAATTTTTGAAGAGGAGAACGTATAGAGGTGTTTAAGATTTGAAATTTTGACGCCAGGCCGGCTGGCCCCACCTTCTCAGGTTTGGGTCCCGACCTTCTAGATGTTTGTCCTCTTCTCCTCTTCTTTGGGATTTTTGGTGTATATGAGGCTAGAATGGGAAAAGAGAAGAAAACGAACAAAAGGAAAGAATCTGTCCTAGGATAAGGCCTCTTTAAGGTCCAGCGATGACCATAGATGGGGGCTCTAGCTTGGATAACTCGTAGACATCTATTTCTTCGAGTTTTGGTATTTCGGGCTTGAGAAATATTTTCAACCTTTGGCCATTGGCCTTGAAAATATCTGTCATCATTCTGGAGGGTTATAGCGCCATGATCAGTGGCATTAAGTACTTGATAAGGCCCTTCCCATTTACTTCTAAGCTTATCATGACCAAACAAACAAATGGGAGAGTTGAAAAGGAGTACCTTATCTCCCGCTTTGAATTGCTTGATCTTGATCCACTTGTCGTGCCATCGCTTCGTTCGCTCCTTGTAGAGCTTGGAGTTGTGCTAGGACTTCTCCCTCCATTCATCCAATTCAGCTAATTGGATTTGTCTATTTACTCTAGCTGATTGGAGATCCATGTTCCACCTCTTGATTGCCCAATGGGATTTGAACTCAAGATCAACCGGTAGATGGCAGCTTTTGCCATAAACCAGCTGGTACGGTGTTATTCCTATCAGGGTCTTGAAGGCTGTCCGATAAGCCCAAAGTGCCTCGGGTAACTTGCTCCTCCATCCCTTCCCCATGGCATCACTGTCTTCTGTAGAATTTTCTTGATTTGCCTGTCTTATGTTTTTGCTTGACCGCTCGTCTGAGGATGGTATGGAGTTGCAATCCGGTGGTCTAATCCCAACTTGCTGAGACACTTCCTGAATGTCCTGTCGATGAAGTGTGAGCCTCCATCACTGATCACGACCCTTGGAACTCCGAAACGAGGAAATATGATTTCCTAAAATATTTTCTTTGAATTCCTTGAGTCGGCCGCAACGCAAGGAAGTTCTTCAACCCATTTGGACACATAGTCCATGAGCAAGAAGATGTATTCGCATTCCTCTAACATTGGGAAAGGACCCATGAAGTCTATTCCCCATACGTCGAAGATTTCCACTTGAAGGTTGCTCTTCCGTGGCATAGCATCTCGGGAGTTGATGTTCCCGTGCTTCTGACATCTTGGGCATCACCACACAAATTCCTTTGCATCTCCATACATGTTTGGCCAGAAGAATGCACTCTGCCAAACTTTTGCATGGGTTCGGAATGCTCCGTAATGTCCTCCATATGGCGAGGAGTGACAACGCTTCAGAATCTTGCGGGTGTCACATAGCAGGATGTAGTGGCGGAGTAAACCATCAGCACATACCTTGAATACATAGGGGTCATCCCGCAGGTGGTATTTGCTGAGGTGAATTAATCTCTTCTTGTCTTCTCCTGGAGGTATATGTCCAACCACCATGAAATTCACTAAGTTGGCGTACCATGGACTGGATGCATTGACCTTCAGAAGAGTGTCATCTGTCAAGTTGTCATCAATTGGTAAGTCTGATCCTTTGACTTGGATCCTTGAGAGATGATCAACCACATAGTTATCTGCTCCTTTCTTATCTCCTATTTCCATATCAAATTCTTGGAGGAGCATAATCCAACAAATGAGTCGTGGCTTGGCATCCTTTTTGGTCAAGAGGTACTTTAGTGCATCATGGTCCGTATATACTATCACCTTAGCGCCAACAAAGTAGGATCCGAACTTGTCAATGGCGAATACGACCGCCAGAAGTTCCTTCTCCAATGTTGCATAGTTTAATTGGGGTCCAGCCAGTGTCTTGCTTGCATAAGATATGGCATAATGTTGTTTATCCTTGCACTGACCCAGCACTGAGCCGACAGTGAAGTCACTTGGATCGCACATGATCTCGAATGGAAGATTCCAATCTAGTGCTTGTATGACGGGTGCGGATGTTGGCGTTTCTTAGCGTCACCACTAGGAAAGAGGGTGTTAGTCTCATCCCTAGCAGCGGCGCCGGGAAACGCCGTGTGGTATGTCTTAACGATTATAGAAAGAATCCGCAAGCGCACGGCTATACTGTTGTAGCATTTCACCCAGTGAGTATGCACATATCGTTATTTGTATTTTCCCAAAGGAGAGCATGATGTAAAAGAGTTTACTTGGATAATCAAGACTATATGAGTAAGCCATAGACTATAGCATAAACAGGGGTAAGTCATGATAAATGATATGAATAGGGTAATGTGACACACACACTGGGCCAAACTTAGGATAAAGAATAAACGAATAAACCAGAGGTTAGCGGGAGCATAGGCACACAACAAGGTCCTAATAGCATCTAGTCATACAAGCAAAAGTTACACACTAAATATGCTTAGAACTTCTACTCCGAACCGGTATATTAGGGAGAATGTCCCGTCCCGGAGTACATCCAGGCCGTTACATCTTTGCATGAACTTCTACTCCGAACCCGAACATGGGAGACTTCACTAACCACAACGAGACCTCATGGCGGACAAACAGAGCTGTCACCTTCTGCGGTCTACCCCTGCAATACCGTGGAGCACGGGCATATCCGAAGGATCCCGCATACCCGAGCACCATGCCTGTATATGAGGTCACTACCTTAGCGTCCCCGGGTCTCCCACCCTTCGGATGGACAAGTAAATCACTAAGTCAAACCCAAAGGCATGACGAACCGATATCCTTACCCAGATCATCTAGCCTAAGCATATAAAGAGTATAACTAATGAAGCAACAAGCCAAGGCATTATATATTATCAAGGTAGCATAACAAGTAGGAGCATGATAGACTATCAAGATAACATAACAACCAAAGCTCAACTCTAGATTATGAATAAGATATCGACAAGTCGAATACAAAGCCATACCAAGGACCGTGGATTGCTCTCCGATCCCGAGGATTGCTGGATTCGCTGAGAGAAGTTCTAGCCTAGCTCCACTACCCTAAGGATTACAAGTCACAACTAAGAGTAGAAGAGAATGGCTCCAAGTGGTGGTGTGTTGAATGAGAAGGGGAAGGCTCCTTTTGTAGCTCTTGAGGTCAGTTCCTGCATCTCCCAACATGGAAACATCTGCAACCAACTTGTAGAGGATAGGAACAAATCTCCCGCCAAGCCTCACCTGGACTGCTTCCAGTCTTGGCCGCACCAGGGGGTCGGCCGACCCCCTGGCACCGCCTTTTGCCACAGCCTTCGCCTGGGTGACTGACTGGTGGGTCCTATGCGTTGTTGGGTATGTTTCCTATTTTTGTACTTTGGTTGGCTATGACATGTGGGCCTTCTCTTGGGTGTGTGACGTAGGATGCGATCTTCTATGTTTTCTGTTGCGTCTTCTTCATGTTTTCGTCTGATTTCGGACTTGCATCCCTGAAATGGTAAGTTGTCCAAAACAACTGTGGAGCTAGGTTAGTAATATAAATATGCGAGTAAGAGGCATGATTTTCATTTGTTTGTGAGTATCGTTGACGGTCGTATTTCACATTTAAGGACCGTCAACAACACCCCCAAGCTAGCCTTTTGCTCGTCCCTAAGAAAAATAAGGCTTTATGTTTGTTGATCAGGAGTTGCTTCAATGTTGCATTTCCAAAATATCCAAAGGAGAGACAAATCATAAACCTTGATCAAGATGTGCAAGTGTGTGGAGATTTTTGGTGGATGGTGGATGAACTCCTTTTTATGGACCATCTCTCTTTATTTTCTCCTCTTTTGGACATGGGCTATCTCTTTTTTCTCTTTCTTTTTTTTGACATGCCTTGTGAGCATGTGACATACCTTCTTTGGGTATCCATCTTTTTATTTTTTTTCTTTTTTTTGACGTGCCTTGTGAACATCTGGCATACCTTCTTTGTGTATGCATATTTTTCTTTCTCTTTTTGTATAGCCCATGTCCCTTTTCATATGGAACTTTGGAGAGAGTGGTCATAGGGCATCATGGAGTTTTTATTTGTGGATGGATGGATGTAATGCTTTGCCAACTTCTTGTGTAGATGTTTAGCATATGGTGGAGTGCGTACGTGATCTTGATCATGGGAGTTTGAAATGCATCTCACAAAGGGTCACAACAATTTAACAACGCTCAATGAGATAACTAGTTGCATATGTGGAAGGTTTTCAATAGGATCAACATATGGCTTTGGATAGGAATTTCATATCATTGAGGAACTTTGTTTATTTTTTTTTTTCAAAATAAATACTCCAGAAATCAATCATCACTTAGGAGAAGATCATAGAGGCTCTATTTAACCATATCATCACTCACAACAACCTAGATTCGGATCATGCTTTTTTGCTACCCACAAGTTTCAAGATTAAGGTTTGAACATTTAGTCAACAAACCCAAAACTTTGGAAGAGCACTAAGTTGTAACTAGGCATGTGAGGGAAATTAACATAGCAACTATTCATCATCTCAACAAGGAAAACTACACCATTGCTTACTACACATACAAAAGCAAGTAAATATTTTTGGTCTTTTTGGTTTTGCAAATTTTTATTTGTTTTTAGTTTTGCAGATTTTTGTTGTGTTTCATGTATAAGCTTTTGAAAGTGATAAAAATAGTTAAGATACAAGATACCTCTCGTTGGGGGTTCTTCCCCAAGCTAGCTTCAGGCTCACTGCTGTTGGTCGGGGTTGTACCCCATCCAACGGTAGTAGGCCCTCCACTCCTCCTGCTCCTGCAGCTGCCTCTGCTCCATGGCGTGGATCCTGTCGCCGGTGTACCGCTATCATGCTTGGTTGGTCTCGATGTGCTGGTGCAGCGTATCATCGATGTTGTTGGCCTGGACCCGCAGCTCTCCTAGCTGCTGGATGACGAAGCCGATGTCACGGCTGGAGGCCGTGCATCGTGCGAAGCTTAGGACTCCGTGAGAAGCTTCGGACACCGCTGGAGCTGGAGCTGGTGGATCGGTGGCTTGGGGCCTGCTGTGCCCACTCCTCAGTGCTTGCGTTGTGCCAGGACGAACCACCCGCCTCATGGTGGTATGAAGGCTGGGGCTGTGGCGGTGGTGGTGCTAGCTCGGTTCCTCTCCTGGCCCTGCTTCTTGTAGTCCTACCAAGGAAACCAGAAACACTATGTCTTCATGCCACCACTTCCGGAATGAGAGGGGCGGTTAGCGACTGGCAATTATACAAATAATACCCCGCGTTTGGCAACAGGATTTGATTTGCATAGCCTAGAGAAAAGAAAACCAAGGAGTCATTCGGGCCCCTTTTGAGTATGTGGCCTTGAACCAAATAAGTCTCATCGATAAAAACACGGTCACCCTCAATGAAAGAAACGTTGTTTCTTCCTAAGGCACCAATGCTTGAAGCAATCCGAGTTATAAAAGAAGTACACGCAATAGGACCCGTCACCTTGAAATTCGCAAGCCAACGGTTGACTATTTCTTTCACGGGAGAGACTTAGAGTTTGTTGACCATGACATATAGGATCATCAACTCATTGTTGTGCACGACTCGCAAGTCACCTCTTGGATAGAGAGTGATGGCTAGCCATTTGTGCATCAAGCGAAGGGTCGGATTTTGAATGTCATTGCACCAAGGTGCAAACTTGCCATGAACAACTTGACCCAAAATCAAACCCCAAAATTCATGACGATTAAAACCGCAGCGAGCATGCTCAAGAGAAACTGGCAAGTGTTTGTTAAAACCGAGGTGGTGACTCAACATTTTCCAAGTAAGATAGTACTCTTTTTCGAAAAGCTGAAAACAAACACCGTCATCCACCTCTTGAAGAGTGCAAAGAAACTGAATGGTGAGGAGTCGAGAACCATACTCCTCAACGAGCATGAAATCTTCCCAACCGACCGCATGCCACACAGTAAACAAGTCAAGGTCCATACCTATTTTTGCGAGGAGGTCCGGATTGAAGGCTTTGGTGTGGCCAAAGCTTTGACACTTGAGAATGGTGTAGGCTTGGCACTCACGGTCGCTGCACAAGTCGAGGTACGGTGCATCTTTGTCGTCTATCTCCATGTCCGCGGCTTGCACTTCGGCTTGCACTTATTCTTGTTCTTCTTGTTCTTTGTAGTCCATCATGCTCGGGGTCGGAGTTGGCTCGGGAGTGTGATGGGAGTTTGAGCCACCTCGGGAACGAGATGAGCTTGCACCCGTCACTTTCTTGAATGCCCCGGAGAGCTTCCATCCCACGCTCTTCATGCTTGAAGCTTGGAACATGAACAAGAACAACTCGGTTCGGGTTACGTTAGCGAAATCGAAATAAAAGCTCTTACCAAAGTTGTTCCTCCGGATGTGTGGGCTTTTCTTGCAGTAAGAAAATGAAAGAGAGAGATTTCTTGAATCTAAACTTGAGCAGAAATCCAATGAAAACCCGAGAGCAAAAGAGTGTGAGATGAATGAGAGTTAAGTATGAGTGAAATACACCCCCTCTCGGGCTCTATTTCAAGAGCAATGGCCGAGAACACAAGTGGTAGCGCCGAGCATAACGGCTAGGAGCCATTGGAGGAAGTGGGGCCCAGGAGCCGTCGGTGTGGGGTCAGGGTGCAGCCGCACCCTGGCTAGCCCTCCAGGCTGACAGCCTGGGCCCACTGCCCCCTAACGTCTCTTTTGTTTGAATGCTCTGGTGTTTGGCCCAAATTTGCTCCGAAAGAATGTTCAAAAATATATTTCTGTTGGCGCTAAAATCGGCCGGATAGGAATCGGCCGATGGGTCTTCAGCGTCGGACACACGACCCGGGAGAATCTGCTTAGCTCCTGTTCGGGTTATCGCCCTGGTGCGGTTCGCGCGGCGTGCCAGTCAATCTGACCTGTTGATTGACAAGGAAATAGAGTATTAAATTCTAGGCGCGTCGATCGGCTGGATTTCCGATCTGTCCTGAGGAGCGCGTCGGCGGTAAATCGGCCGATTTGCTGTAGAGATGATCGGCTATGAGTCAGCCGATGATCGTATGGTAATTGTAAAAACTGCTGGAGCAATCTAAACAATTACTATAGAGGCAACACTTGAAACAGATCTAATCGGCTATATGGCGATGAATCGAAGGAGAACGATGACGAAGCCGATTACCCTGATCTCAAGCTGGATAACTGGTGATAATACTAGAATAACAGGTGGAACTTGCAATTCTAGCAAATATCGATAACTTGTGAATAAATCCAAACGAAACCACAGCGATGCGCCCGTAGTTAAAGCTCGGATATTACTCGATAAGCGGAACCTACCAATTGGCCGGAGATCAGGTTGATGCAGCCCTGCCAATCCGTACGAACTCGTGAAAGAAGAAAATATTGGCGAAGTCGCCGACTTGAAAGGTAAAGTACTGGTAAAAAGTAGAAGTATTTTGTTGATTGATGTTGGTTGTTTTTTGCAAAACCCTAACGACTCCTATTTATACCCTGAAACTAGGACTCCTAGTCGATTACGACTTGTTACAACCTTATTTAAAAACAGGAAAACTACTATATCTATAATAACTTTAAAAAGGAAACGGACTCCCGCAGGATCTTCCGCCGCCGTTTCCTAATCCAATCAGGACCTCTTCAATTGCTTTCCGGCCGTCTTAGCATACCTCGTTGACCAGCTTTTGACCAGGATCTTCTGGAATAATCCTATCCTGTCGATGTGGGCTGTGCCGCCAATCGGCCGATTTTCGACTGTTACCCCGATCGGCCGATTCCTTACTGTAGCTCTCAGATCTTCTGCATCGGCCAACCTTCTTCTCCTGACGCCGATTCAATACGTGTCAAAATCTGGCGTCAACAATTTCAAAGGAATTTTGTGCTCGGAAAATATTTTTAGGATTTTTGTGAAAGCAGGAAAAGGGCTAGAAAAATTCTAGCATGCAAGGGAGTGATGGAAAAATTCAAATATGCAGTGAGAAAAATAAAATGGGGTGGAAAACCAAATTGTGAAAAAGTCAAATATGAGATAAATACCAATTTATCTTTGGCAAGGGCTTGCCATTTAAAGTCCGACAGGCAGGACTCTCTTCTAGTGTTACTTACCAGTTGTCGCCCTGTCGAGGAGAGTTTGATGAGGATGAGCTTTCGATCTTCCGCCACACCTTCTTTGTCTTCTTTCTTCTTAGCTGTGTGGTCGGTGGGGTTTCTGGTTCGGGCAGTGGTTCTCCCCAAATGCCACTCCCGTCGTGTCCTTGATGGATCACGAATTGCTGCTCCTTCTTGTGCTGAAATTTAAAGGAAATATTGTCCGTTTCAATGCGGAAACGGATTTCTCCTGTCCCGACATCAATCCTTGCCTTGACATCCCTTAAAAAGGGGCATCCAAGGATGAGCTGTATGCCCGTGTCGCCTTCCATGTCGAGGACGATGAAGTTGGCGAGGAAGAAGGAGTTCTTGGTTCGTACGGGCATGTTCTCGACTATCCCTTTGGGATATCGGATTGTAGAGTCGGCGAGCTGCATGTACATGAGAGTCGGGGAAAGAGCAGAGTATTGCAGTTGCTCAAAAATCACCTTGGGCATGATGTTTATGCTTGCCCCAAGGTCGCAGAGGGCTCGATTGTAGTGTTGATCATAAATGGAGCAACGAATCATCGGGACCCCTGGATCTCCGTGTAGCCCTGTTGTGATTCCACCCCATGCGTTCGTCTTTGGGCATGTGGTCCTTCCTGCATGGTTAGTACATGGTATCCTTCGAGACGGGTTCCCCCATTCGGTGGAAACCATGTTGACATTTTTGAAGGGAGCTTCCGGTTGCCCTGGAATTTTCCCGTCGTCCACAGCAGAACGGCAGCAGCAATTTGCGCAAGATGGGTTTCAATCATTTTATTAAAATTTAACTGATTCTTGAGAGCACAAGACAAGGTTTCAAATTTTATGTTTATACTCTCAAGAGTTTAATCATTGGCAGCAAGTTTCTTATTTATAGGTTCATTGATTTTAACTTGGCCAAGGACAAGACCTTTTATGGAGGGTTGGTTTGAATTGAAATTCATATTGAAATTTGAGTTATAGTTATTACCTCCTCCTTGGTAAGGTGGGCGTGATTGGCCCCACCCTTGGCCTCCTTGTGGATGGTACTCGTGGTTGTTGTTGTTCATGTAGGCTACGTCTTCACGGGTCTCGGGGCAGTCATTTCCCGAGTGTCCACCATTGCCGCAGACCTCGCACATGGGGTGCGAGTCTACGACTTGAGTGTAGTTGTTCATACACTCATTGAACCGCGCCCTTTCATCGAGGCGCTTCATTAGGAGGTCCATCTTGGCGGAGAGCATGTCGACTTCTTTGATAGTGTGCATTCCGCCTTTGGTTCTGGGTTGGGAATGCTCCTCGTTCCAACCCTGGTTGGAGACCATTTTCTCGACCAGTTTGTTGGCTTTGGCGATATTTAGGTCGAGGAAGGCTCCTCCAGCAGCAACATCTATGTGGGCTCTTGATGTCGGAGTCAACCCGTTGTAGAAGCTTTGGAGTACGAGCCACTCGTCCATCCCATGATGAGGACAGGCGAGTATGTATTCTTGCAATCTCTCCCATGCTTCCGGGATTGACTCCATCCCTGTCTGCTAGAAACTGGTTTTGCCTAGCGGGAAGAATTTGGCGAGGAACGCCGTGGAACACTTGTCCCACGTGGTGACGGTTTCTTTGTTCTTGTAAAACCATTGTTTTGCCTTCCCCGGGAGGGAAAAGGGCAACAGATGGAGCCTGATGGCGTCAGCTGTGACGCCCATGATGGTGACAGTCTCGCACAACTCCAGTAAGTTTTGGTGGTGGGTGTTGGCATCCTCGGTTGGCTTGCCGCAGAATGGGCTAGCCTGCACCATATTTATGAGGCTGGACTTCAGCTCAAAGTTCACATCCCCAACATTGACGTTGGGTCCGGTCGCCACATTGGCAGCGGAGGCGATGGAGAAGTCACGGAGAGTCTTTTCGGCCGTGGGTTCAGTTGAGGTTGATGGCGCTGGAAGGACTGGCTCGCTTGTCGACAAAATGATTTGAGGAGGGACGACGTGAGGTCGGACCCTTCTCACGAGCTTCTCGGGATTTTCAACGAAGTTTGTCGGCAAGGAGAAACCAGCCATACACTACCCTATTTTCATCCAATTAGGAGAAAACAAAAGGCAACATTAGCCATAATAAGCTACAACTATTTCTTAAACATATTGTCATGATCATGCTCAAGTAAATATTTTAATCAATGCTTCTCCCCGGCAACGACGCCAGAAATGCTTGTTGGCGTCTCTTAGCGTCACCACTAGGAACGAGGGTGTTAGTCTTATCCCTAGTAGCAGCACCGGGAAACACCGTGTGGTATGTCTTAACGATTACAGAAAGAATCCACAAGCGCACGAATATACCGTTCTAGCATTTCACCCGGTGAGTATTCGGGTATCGTTATTTATATTTTTCTAAAGGAGAGCATGATGTAAAAGAGTTTACTTGGAACATAATCAAGACTATATGAGTAAGCCATAGACTATAGCATAAACAGGGGTAAGTCATGATAAGTGATATGAATAGAGTAATGTGACACACACACTGGGCTAGACTTAGGATAAAGAATAAATGAATAAACCAGAGGTTAGCGGGAGCATAGGCATACAACAAGGATCTAATAGCATCTAGTCATACAAACAAAGGTTACACACTAAACATGCTTACAACTACAGGTGCTGGGAAAATAGGGATATCAGGGAGAATGTCACGTCCCGGAGTACATCCAGGCCGTTACATCTATGCATGAACTCCTACCCCGAACCCGAACGTGGGGGACTTCACTAACCATAACGAGACGTCATGGTGGACCAACAGAGCTAATCACCTTTTACGGTCTACACCTGCAATACCGTGGAGCACGGGCATATCCGAAGGATCCCGCATACCCGAGCACCACGCCCGTGTATGAGATCACTACCTTAGCGTCCCCAGGTCTCCCACCCTTCGGATGGACAAGTAAAACACTAAGGCAAGCCCGAAGGCACGACAAACTGATATCCTTACCCAGATCATCGGGCCTAAGCATATAAGGAGTATAACTAATGAAGCAACAAGCCAAGGCATGATATATTATCAAGGTAGCATAACAAACAGGAGCATGATAGACTATCAAGATAACATAACAACCAAAGCTCAGCTCTATATTATGAATACGATACTGACAAGTCGAATACAAAGCCATACCAAGGACCGAGGATTGCTCTCCAATCCCGAGGATGACTGGATTCGCTAAGAGATGTTCTAGCCTAGCTCCACTACCCTAAGGATTACAAGTCACAAGTGAGAGTAGAAGAGAATGGCTCCAAGTGGTGGTGTGTTGAATGAGAAGGGGAAGGCTCCTTTTATAGCTCTTGAGGTCAGTTCCCGCCATCTCCCCACATGGAAACATCTGCAACCAACTTGTAGAGGATAGGAACAAATCTCCCGCCAAGCCTCAACTGGACTGCTTCCAGTCCAGGTTTGGCCGCATTAGGGGGTCGGCCGACCCCCTGGCACCGCCTTTTGCCACTGCCTTCACCTGGGTGACTTACCGGTGGGTCCTCTGTGCTGTTGGGTATGTTTCCTATTTTTGTACGTTGGTTGGCTATGACATGTGGGCCTTCTCTTGGGTGTGTGACGCAGGATGCGATCTTCTATTGTTTCTGTTGTGTCTTCTTTGGGTTTTCATCTTATTTAGGACTTGCATCGCTAAAATGGTAAGTTCTCCAAAACAACTGTGGAGCTAGGTTAGTAATATAAATATGCGAGTAAGAGGCATGATTTTCCTTTGTTTGTGAGTATCATTGACGATTGTATTTCCTATTTAAGGATCGTCAACAGCGGAGACCAGTGCCTTCTTAAGGGTATAGAAGGCTATGAGGCAGTCTTTATCGAAGTTGAATGGGGTTTCCTTGGCAAGAAGACTTGTCAGGGGTCTGGCTATACGAGAGAAATCCTTGATGAATCTCCTGTAAAAGCCAGCATGCCACAGAAAACTCTGAACCCCCTTGACATTAGTCGGGGGTGGCAACTGCTCAATGACCTCGATCTTTGCCCGATCCACTTCTATCCATTCTTCTGACAAATTGTGTCCAAGAACAATCCCCTCTCTGACCATGAATTTGCACTTCTCCCAATTAAGGACTAAGTGTGTTTCTTGGCATCTCTTGAGAACTCTGCCCAGAATCTCAAGGCACTCCTCGAAGTTCTTGCAATAGACTAAGAAATTATCCATGAATACTTCCATGATGTTCTCGATCAGGTTAGAGAAGATTGCCATCGTGCACCTTTGAAATGAAGTAGGTGCATTGCAAAGACCAAACGACATTCTCCTATAGGTGAACGTGCCGTAGGGACAGGTGAAGGTAGGCTTACTCGAGGTAGCAAAAGAATGAGTGCTTTGTCAGCCGTTCAAGCATCTCATCAATGAAGGGAGAGGAAAATGATCTTTTCAGGTAGGCTTGTTTAGCATCCGGTAATCGATACACATCTGCCATCCAGTAATTGTCCTCTGAGATATGAGCTCATATTTCTCATTCTGGACGAATGTCATGCCTCCCTTCTTTAGGACTACATGAACTGGGCTGACCCACTCACTATCTTGCACAGGGTAGATGGTGCCCGCGTGCAGTAGCTTCGGAACCTCTTTCTTTACTACCTTCCCCATCGCATCATTAAGCCACCTCTGATGTTCTCTTGACGGCTTATGATCCAGTTCCATAGGAATGCGATGGGTGCATAAGTTGGGGCTGATCCCCTTCAAGTCTTGCAGAGAATACCCAATGATGGATCGGTACTTCTCCAAGATTGCAACGAGCCAACGAGTCTCACTCTCTATCAGCTTGTCACTGATGACGACTGGCGTACTTCTATTGTTGTGGAGGAATGCATACTTCAAACCAGAAGGCAGTGGCTTCAACTCAGGGAGAGAAGGTTGCGGTTTATCTTCTTCCTTGAGTTTACTCTGGCCGTCCGGGTCTGTTTCCTAGGTGAAGTGAATGACATCTTCTTCAATAATGGGCGGAGTTATCCCTTCTTGAATGATATTCACCGATTCCTCTATCGGGTCTTTTTCTGGCCTAGCTTCTGCAATAGTGTTGCATGAACACACTAGGCTGACCGGGATTCTATCTTTGCCAACCTTAACCTCGAGGCTTGCTTGGTATCTGTTTGGGTTGACAAGTGGCTCTATTGGCTGCCCAATCAATATGAACCCTTCACCTTCAGGGACATCGAAGATGTGAAAATCCAAGAATACCTTGTTACGTCCCATCTTCAAAGGCGTAACTCGGAGAATTCCTTTACTCTCCACTATATGGATGTTGATCCACTTCAGGTGTTTACGCGAGAAAGTCAGGGGTCCTTCAGGTGAAATGAGATCTGCCATGGATTTGGACATCACATTCGCCCCAACCTTCGGGTCGTAAAGAACTTATCTTGGTGCAATGTCCCCAATATACTACTAGATTTTTACCCTATTGCCACCGAAAGCATTGCAACAACACTAATTATGTTGCAATAGGTTGGTGTTATTGCCACCTTTTCCAACTTTGGTTGCCGTATGTCGCCCGTAATGCCACAAATAATGTTGGGTTGCAATTTGCATATTGTCTGTTGCAATAGCTAGGTGGTATTGCCACAGTTATGAGATTTGGTTGCAATCTTTGGACATTTGTTACCACGAGAAACTTAGGTTGCAATATTAATGAATTTAGTTGCAATTAGTTGTTGTTATTGCTACCCGATATAAAATGGTTGCGATAAGTGCCCGATATTGCTACAATTTAACTGTGTCGTTATAATCTCTGTGTTCGTTGAAATAGCTTGGTTTATATTGCAATGGTTTATTAAATGGTTGCGATAAGTAGTCTATATCGCCATGATATGTTTATGTTGTAATAATTTTAAAGAGAGTTGCAAAAGATTGATCTATATTGCGATTAGGTGATAAAATTGCCATGAATTTGGTCTGTTATCATAATGAATTAATTTTGTTGCAAAACATTGTGCTTTATTGCACCGTAAATTTAGTTGTTGCTTCAAAGAATGTTAATGCATGCTGGATTTCATTTTAAAAATAAATAAATTTTTTTGTAGGAGTTAAGATTCGAAGTCAAAATCTTTACTCAAGCCTTGTAGGACTACCACTAGGCTATGTCCGTTTTGATGTTCAAATCCTACTACGGTAACTATTTATATGAGATAAGACTGGTTTGTTTATGTATATACACATTAGGAAAACCTAATTTGTTTTTATGTCTCTCGTCTATCTTCAGCAGCCGCCGTCACGCATCTTCGAGGGTCGCCACGACCTCTGTATGTATGCTCCTGTCGCCCTGACCTCTCTATCTTGAGCAGGCGAGCAGGCTATAGAGGCTGCTGGACGATCGGCCGCCGGGACACCGCACAACCGCACACGTTCAGCAAGGGCTAGTTTTGTTCTCTAATCCGCACGTGCTTCATCAAGTTGAGGTATATCCCTGGCATTACACAAGTGCATGTTTAATTTATGGTTTTTGATGCATGGAACGTGAAGCAAGATGATATTGCCACTAATTATATCTCCTGGATGTATGAGTCTCGATCAGGTTGCTGTAGGTCCACGTGTGTTACGGCCGAGACTCGGAAGACCGCCGTATAGGGCACGCGCGCTCGATGACCAGGATCCCAGCCGGCTTGCCGTAGTGCCGCTCGCATCGTCGAAGCACACGCCCAGCCAGTGTGCCTCTCTCGTGGGCGAGCAAGCGCCGCAGCAGCACCAGGCAAGAGCGCTCTCGTACGTGAAGGCGCCAGGATCCCGGCCGGCTCGCCGTAGTGCCGCGCGCATCGTTGAAGCGCGCCCGGCCGGTGTGCCTCTCTCCAGGCCCGGGCCCATGGGCGTGCGGCCCGTGCGGCCGCACAGGGCCCCCAATATTCTAGGGCCCCAAAATTTTTCAGCACCATCTGGAGGAAGCCCACTAATTCCTAACTGGCCGGCACAAAACAAAAGGGTCTCGTTTCGTTTCGTTGGCCCAGTGTCGATTGGCGTAGCTGCCTGTTGCCCTGCTCGTTAAGTTGGCCCAGAGTGCCACGATTCATCTAATCAATCTTCCGATCTTCGACAGTTCGACTTCTCGACGCCGTCGGCCGTCACGACTCACGGTCTCGCGCTCGAACTCTTGTCTCTCGAAGTAGCGGCGGCAAGGCAGCAAGCGACGAGTCGACGACGTCACGACGATCGGGGCAGGCGAAGGCGACGAACGTGGCGACGCGGCGCGGCGGCTGGCTGGCCGGCGGCACCAGGGCAGTCTTGCAGCCCACGCATCACCAACAACTGCAGCGGCTCAGTAAATAGGTATTATTTTTATTCCCCAATTGTACTGATAACTGATCTATTCGTATGTTGTATCTTTGTTCTTTGAATCCTTAATAAAAATTATGATTGTTGTTCTTTCATCTTTTGTGTTACATAGATAGATTGAAGTTATGTCTTCTGCAAATCGATCTAGAAAATATGATTCTTGCAGCCAAAAGCGTAAAAAGAAACAAAGAATTGATGACTTAATCTATGAAAGGATCTTAGAAGCATTGGAGGTAGCCAAAGGAATTGCACTTGACATGGATATCGGTACAACATTACGTAAGAAACGAGAAACTAAAAGAAAGGGACAGTTTAATGAGACCCCAGATGACACTGTTGCTTCCACTCAATCTCCAGAGGAATCATTTACAATCAACTATTTTCTATCTTGTTGTGTTTTGTTCCTATATAATATATTATACTACATTTGATATTTGATTGTTCTATTTCGCTAGTCAAGTAGGTCTCGCTCCTTTAGAGTTTCGTACAGGACCCCGGTTTGTGCCGGCACGGCCCTGCCTCTCTCGTGGCCGGGCGAGCAAGCACCGTAGCAGCAGCAGGCAAGAGCCCTCGTACGTGAAGGCGCCAGGATCTCGGCCGGCTCGCCGTAGTGCCGCGCGCATCGTCGAAGCGCGCCCGGCCGGTTTGCCTCTCTCGTGGGCGAGCAAGCCAGCGGCAGCAGAAGCATTCAAGGAACGAGCGCAGGTGAGTTTAGATTATAGTAGAGAAGATAATGGAATTAATTTAATTAGTCATGTTTTGGCCCATGGCTGATAATAGAGATCACCAGGGAATTGGTTTCGTCATGAATCAAAACAACAGACCGGCCGGAACTCCTTGTTTTGGCGATAGAGAAATTTGCCACATACTCGGCGGCGCCATACGTGGTCGGCCGGCATCTCGTCGTGTGTGAGTTGATTTAGCTAATTAGATTAGGATGTAAAGTAAATGAGGTGCTAATTTAGCTATTTTTTGTGGCATATTTTAAATAAAGTTGCTGTTTTTCAATTCTAATTGAGATGTAGTACATATAACATGACGAATTCTTATATTGGACTTATAGTTAACTTTTGGTATTAGAGGTTAATTTAATTGTTTGACTTTTCCATTGTCGTATATGCAGGCCATTGATCATTGCTTTAATTATTATTGTGGTATTTTAATTGAAAAGATTGGGAGCATGCCTTCGCGCGATGATAGGTCTTGGATGCGCCTGCCACAACAAGTAGAAGAGTGGCAAAAATGATTTAAGCAATTCATAGGTAGTAGATTTCCTGGCACTTCAAACGGAGAAATGACACCCTGTCCATGCACGAGATGTCATTCCATGGCGTACAGGATAGTTACTGAAGTTAAAAGTCATTTGATTTTCAGAGGATTTTCTAAAAGTTTCATCCAAGGGGAAGGAGAAGAAAAGGATGCATATGAGAGCAGCACAGTTGGCAATGATGGTGAGTTAGGTGATGGTCCTTCTGTAAAGGATTTGGTTTCCTCACTAATCCGTGGTGCAATTTATGGAGACATCAGAGGTAGTGAAAATGAAGAGCCAAATGAAAGTGTTAAGAAATTCTTTAAATTATTAACAGAGGCACAGAAGGAACTATATCCAGGTTGCAAGGATGCTACTAAGGTCTCTTTCATTGTCAGGCTATTTCAGATTAAGTGCATGTTCGGTCTTAGTAACAGTTCTGGAAGGTCCTGTGGGTCCTAACACCCGGTCATTTGTGGATGAAGTGGTAACATTTACAAGGAAAAGGGCTCCACTTATTGGAGTTACAAAGTAGAAAGACATAGAGCAAAATGTGAAAAATTCTATAGCATCCGACATACTGGTACGTACGATGTCTAATTATGTTTCCTGATTGCTACATAAAATCTTAAGTAACCAAATACTACTCCTTTTATATGTGTTCTCAAATAAAAAGAATAAGTGGGAGCTTGTCAACGTTGATGATGGAAAGGAAACGATTTGGGCCATAGTGAATGAGTGGTACAAAGGATGGAGATCAACACTTAGTGCTACATACAAGGCGTATAACATTTATGCTGCAAGAATGAAAAATAAGCCAGAAGACATTGACTTTGTTGAATGGCACTACCTGATCTTGTATTTTGGACCTCCTGAATTCGAGGTCTGATAACATTTCCTTTTTTTCATAAATCACATGTGATAATTATTGTGTTGATCAGTACACTACTAATGTATTCTTTTTACTTAAACCTTATCCAGAAAAAGAGCATCCGGAACTCGAAAAACCGTGGGCAACAAAAGACCAAGCATATCATGGGTTCCAAACCGTTTTCCAAAGTTAGCCATGAGCAGGTAATGATTCGACATACTGTATAGTTTTTTTCATAGATGTCAAACTAATGTGCTACATTCTTGCCATCTTAGAGAGACCCGGATACAGGTGAAGAACCAAGTGATATAAGTCTTTGGATGAGTACTCATATGAGGAATGGGCAATGGTGAGACGAAGCATCCAAGGCTGTCTATGTAAGTAAATTACTGAGTTCACTGTTAACAACATGATTTCTAATATTTTTTAAGTCTAATGCTAACACCAATTCTGTTGTTTGAACTAGAAAAATGCATGCATAATACTTGTAGAGAGAGAGAACTCAATGGTTATGTTGCACGTGTCATCTCGGCTAAAGAGAAAAATAATGTGTTCCACACATCCTACAAGGAAAGCACAAGATGCAAAACCTCCAAAAAATATGGCCGTGGGTACCTATCTAAAAATCCAACAAGGAATAAATTGCTGAATGCTCAGATCCAAGAGCAAGCTCGTGCTATAGAAGTAGCCAATCAGAGAAATAATATGCTCCAAGATAAGGTTGACAAGTTAGAAGAACAACTTGCAAATGAAAGGGCTCAAAGTGAAAGAATATTGGAAGAAAAAATGGCACAGTTTCAAGAAAAAGAGAAAGAAAAGAGAAGCACTTAAGGAAGAAGTGATGGCAGAACTTCTATCAAAGATGGCTGAACAAAGACAAACCTCGTTACTTCAGGTAATAGCAATTTGGATATTTGTTACACACATGAGAATATTGGAATGTGCTCTTAGGAGTCACCGCATATGTGCAATTAGTCTGATGCACATTTTTACTCCAATGAGACTAGTGCTCCATACAGTCATGTGGGTAGAAACAATATGAGAACGATGTAGTTTAATCTAAAAACTCCTTGCAGTCTACTGAATAAATGTGCGTACTACTTGCTTGTTTGCTTCTTTCAGCTTTCTCTCTTTATTTATATGTGTAGAAATCCAATCGTGAGGCCACCGGTACATCAATTTTTTTTATTATGTATTTTTCCAACTTGCCATGACCTTAGCACTTTTCCACTTATGTGATGTACATACCTAATATGATCATGTGAGAACTAATACTTTATTCTAATGACTTAACAGAACTTATGTGGCTTTGACTTAATAATAAAATTCCCTAATGCATATGAATTCATTTATGCAGCAGGAACCTTCATCTTAAATAGATCACTTGCAAATCGTCGACACAAGGAAGTGCAATGCTTTTTGAGACAGAAGTGCAGACTCCCACGCATTTGCCTAAAATGCTGGAGAAATAATTATATACATTTGTGGTAGTCTACATAATATAGCTTTAGTATTGTTGATCATCCAACACTAGTTGTGAACTATTGTTTATTTTAGATAATATATTTAGTATATTTACCAAATGATTTTATGGATGGATTCATTTTATATTCATGGTGATGCAATTCATATTTTATTTAATTAGAAAATTATTCAACATCATATATATATATATATATATTCGTAGCTGGCCATAGACTACCTAATTCTGTGGCCAGACCAACCTTACACGTCCGACTCAGCTCCACTGCCCGCCCACCCGCCCGCCCAATGCGCCTAACGCCCTCCAGGTGGCTCTCCTCTGGCTTGTTGGCTCTAAACCCATTCACGGCTTGGCTCGGCTTCCACATGCGCGGCTCCCGTCTATTTGATCCAGCAGGCAGCAGCCCAGCCTCGATCCCCTGTTTCTTTTGCATCTCGCTGCGGCCGCCGCCCCCGGACTCCCTGCAGGCTGCTGATCCTGCACTTCGCCGCTGCAACGCCCAGTCTACCGGCGGCATCCTGGGTCCGCCAACCCCCTTGTGGTCTGCAGCGCCATCCAACCAACGGTGGGCAACAACACTGCTTCGTCACGGACTCGCGGTGGCTGTCGTTGTTGGCGCACTGGTCGCCGTGGTGCGGAGCCAGAGATTCCTGGGCCGGTGCGTGGTGCCGCTCGAGCGGTGGCTCCATGCGAGCCCCCCTCCTCCAGAGTTGCCACGCGTGGTTACCGGCTTACTGCTGGCCCCTACCACAATGCAGCTCGTCCACGGACTATGCCGACGGGAAGACATACGATTGGGACGGCGGCGCGCCCCTGGGCGCGGGCATCCTCACCACAGCTGCAGGTCGTCTAGGCACGGTGAGCTGCCCTGTGTTTGCTTGTCCGTCGCTGTCTTAGTAATCTCACCGTTCTTTCATGTTGTGCTTGTGCCTGTATTTATTTGAAGATTAACCAAGGGTGAATGACGATGCATGCTATGTGTTTGCTTAAATTACCCAACGAGGCTAAAAACTAGCACAGGCAGAGCAATACAGCATCCTTCGTTTCTCTGTGCAGGTCAGCAGTGGGAGCAACAAAAGGGTTCAAAGCGGAATAAGGGATGAGTTTCAGGTGCTACATCATGCAGGTCCTTGCTCATACGTTCATGAATCCCAGTTTTGACAGCCTTCAATGAAAATTCTTTTTGTGTCAAAAATCTGATTAACGACATGTACTTACTGGATCTCACAGTGGAGGAGGTTTTTGATCTTGCTGTGTCAAACATGCTGCCAGCGAGGTGTCAGCTCTGTTTTTCTCTGTTTCTGTTGCGGAGCCTTAAATTCATTTGATTTTTCAGATTAT
The DNA here is from genome assembly GCA_032594955.1 of Panicum miliaceum. Taxonomy (NCBI): domain Eukaryota; kingdom Viridiplantae; phylum Streptophyta; class Magnoliopsida; order Poales; family Poaceae; genus Panicum; species Panicum miliaceum. The sequence goes on along the minus strand of CM064060.1, from coordinate 12,876,654 downwards.
GTTGGACAAATGACCTGATATAGTCCAGTGCCAGTTAGCTAGTGATAGGTTTGCTTTGAGTAAAGTTATTTTTATAGATTTTGAAGTATTAAGAAAGCTCTGTAATTTTTTCATATTATTTAATTTGTTCCTTTCATGATGATCTTTTACCAGTGTAGGATGAAGACCAATACAATTACGTGATTCTCATTAAAAAAAATACTCATTCCATATTTTGTGTTGTAGCAGTGCAAGATAGAATGTGCAAGCAAAGAAAATAATATTGTATCATGTTCATCCTATCACTAGGCATATTGCCACATCTGCAATAGGGTCCAAATTGTGGCAATAGGTAGCATTTCATCCTTGCGATAGACCAAAAATCTAGTAGTGTTAGCGCAGAGGAATATTCTAAAATCTCGGTAGATCTGAATGATACTACTGCTTGATTCCACTTCCTATGTCCACTCCTTGCTCATAACTGCAGTCTGGCTTCAGGAATGAACGCCTCAGACCTTGAGCATATGCACTTATGCTCCTTCGACAAGTTTGATATGTTGCCGAGTTCCATATACTCTTGTTCTGTGAAGAGATCAGGGATGAACATAGGCATATATTCAATGAGTGACTCATGATCTAGGGTCTTGGGTGGTTTGGTGATTTCCTCTATGTATGGTGGAGGTGGAGAGGATGCAGCTGATATGATGTGTATTTGCTGCTTCTCTTTGGGCTGATCAGTTGATTTGGGTGGATCGTCGAAGAACTCCTATGTAATGAGTGTTGTCAAGGACCTTCTCCAAAATAGTTCGTACTTCAGCCACTGTCTTGTACATACTGATCCTTCGGAAGCACCATTCATGAAATGTGCACTCTCCGGATTCAACCCTACAACGAAGTGTTGCATAAGCATCTCTTCTGGAATACTGTGAGGTGGACCAGAAGTTGCCATATGCATGAATCTTGCCCAAGCTGTTCCAAGTGACTCGTCGCCTTGCTTGAATGTAAGCAGTTGAATGCAACGCGGTACCACTCTGGCAACAGGGAAGAAGAATAAGCAGAACTCATCCTTCAGGGTACTCCAATCTCCTCCAACTCTCCCTGCCTTTTGGTTGTACCAAATCTTCGCTGATCCCGTCAAAGAGAATGGAAATAGCTTCCATCGCAATGTATTTTGATTCATACCGGGTATGGTGAGAGAGCAATTCTCCTCAAATTACTGCACGTGAGCAGACATTCGTCCTTTCTACCAAAAAAGGACTGAGCACGAACCATGGCTATGAGACTGGGACGGATCTCATAGCCATCAGATAAAATGGGGTGGCAAGATGGTGGCGGTTCCATGTACTCACGGGATGGAACTGCCGGATAACTAGGAGCGTACTCCATGTGGTGTGTGGTAAGGATACGGAAGGTGTACAACTGAAAAGCTCTAAAACTAGTGTTGCTACCGTCCCCGGCAACGGCGCTAAAAAGCTTGTTGGCACTCAGCATATACGAACTAATCCGCAAGCGCACGGATACCGACATAGCTTTCACCAGGGAGTTTACCTTGGATATCGAATCCAAGGAACGACAAGCACTACCAAACCTAGAACTATTCAACTGGACCCATCAGAGGAGAAGAGGTAAGAGGGTAGAGAGCTTAACTTCAGTTAGCCAACTCGTTACCCAGATAACTAGCTATTCGCTAACTTGATTTTCTTCGGCGGCTGGCGAGGAAGGACTTTAGAAAGGTATAAGAGGGGAGTCCAACGACACCAACAATCTACAGCTATGAAAACACCCGAACATGGTGGATTACAAGGGACGGACAGGGCTGTCACCACCTGCCGCCTACCACACTGTTCTGTGAGGTGGAACACAACCCAAGATAACTATCAAGCTTAAGCACCACACCTAAACTATCAAGTTACTGACTTCCGCCTCACGTTGAGGCAAGAAGAAACCCCAAATGGCTAGAACTTGCTGAACCACGCAGACAAGGGATCCCGCAGATCAATGAAAGTAAATAAACTAATTACTGAAAGTATAGAGAAAGACTAGCGAGACACTGAAGATAAATGAGGAACTTATTTTGATAATATTCCTCCGAGGTGGCTACAAAGTTGGAGTAGGACCGAGGGAATCCGACTCCTCTCCTAGCTTAGCACTCACCCAAGCTCTTACCTCACTCTCTCCCTATTCTACACTAAGATAGAGTGACTAAGAATCTCAACTTCTCTCTCAAGGATGGTGTGTGTTACAAGTGAGGTAAGGGGTCCTATTTATACTAGTTAGAGGTCGGTACTCGAACAAATGCTTCACTTGCACGCAACCATGACGGTTGGAGTAACTTCCACGTGAAGTTGAGCTCGAGAGGCTGCCAGGTGGGGCAGGCTGGCCTCCCCCAGGCCGGCCGGCCGGGGTGGTGCCATCTGGCACCGCCTTTCCCCTGAGCGGTCTTGATTCACTCCTGAGGTCGTTAGTTGCTGCGTTTCAATTAAGCAACTGTTCCTTGCATGCAAGTGGGCCCTTCAATCCGTATGTGAAGCCTTTTGGGTCCTTGGATCAAACCGACATCAAATGCACGATTCATGATCAAGGTACTTGTGTTTCTTTGCTCCTGGATTGAGGACGTGACAAGATGGCCCACTGCCAGGCCGGTCGGCCTAGGGTAGGCCCATCGGCCCGGAATTTCTCCCAATTTGGCCAGTTTTTGTACCATGAGTTCCTAAAATCAAATAGATACCAAAACTTGTGGAACTCGTTAGGATAAATGTTTTAAGCTTGGTCTTGGCCTTATGAGCATGAAATCCGGCGAAATATTGGTGGTAAAAATCATCGAAATCGACCGCCAATAGACCACTCTGTCATACACCTTACATCTGCCACGGAAGATGAGGACAAGACCGAAATCAACATTGTAGAATTTATTTGAAGAATAGCTCAAATATTTCAATCACATTTAACAATATCTAATATGTCTATAAAGTAGCTACAAGCAATAAATTGAGCTTTGGTACCCTCAGTTTTGGTTTGGGACAAGCTTTTTATGTTGTGCTCCTTTTGCTTTGATCGAAGTTCTTAGTGAGGACCCTTCTTATTTTTTCACATATATATGGAAAAAGATATGTACAAGATGGTTACATGCATGGGTCTTAGACCTAAGAGAGACCCTAACAACATAAATTAGAAACTACTCAACCAATTTTCTAACAATAGTTTTACACTTGGTTTGGCCCTAAACAAACCCAAAGACATCTCTATTTAAAAAAGGCCCTCCACTTGGCAAGGAGGTCATGTGACACAAATGCTCCGATAGGCGACAATAACAATTTCTGTAAAGATAGGTCTACCAAAAGACCTTCTAACTGCCAACATCATATCCCACCTGATATTCAGGAATGTGCAACACCATTGACCTAAATAACAAGTGAAGAATAGGTGCATTAGGGTCTCCTCAAGTCTTGCATTGCAAAGCACACAATTGCAATCATCAAGGTGCATGATCTTCCTATGGAGCAACAAGTTCCTTGTATTAGGACAGTCTCGTAGCGGTAACCAAAACAAGAGCTTGTGCCTACTGCAATAGTTTGATTTCCACATTCACTTAAATAGGGGAGAACAGGGCTGAGTTCCAGTCAAACAAATATAAGCATTTTTAGAAAAAACACTCTAGGGAACCCCATATATAGGTCCAATCATCATGATGTGCATCAAGTAGTTGATTGCCATCAAGCAGGTGCATCAACTCAATTAACTAGATGGAAGCAGTGATAGAAAGAGGCAGCCAAATGTTCCTGCTGGCATCCCCATTCATGAAAGTTGACCTAGCAATTTGGTCTTCTGGCAAAGGGAAACAATTGGGGATATCTCAAGCTCAAGAGCCCAACATCCCAAAGATCTTTCCAGAAAAATTCAGTTTTACGAACCAAACAAATAGCCATCATTTTGGAGTCGTTAGTTAAGCTCATTATGTCATGCCACCAAAAAGAGCCAAACGAGGATCTTGCATGAGGAGGCCTTCTGATGTAAAAACAACAGAAAGTCAGATGCAACCATGGAACATCAGGTTTAGTGTAAAACTTATGCAGGTACTTAAGGAGGAGAGCTGTATTGTGAGCTCCAATATCAATAATTCCTAGTTCACCTTATTGAAGGGCAGATCTGGTGCAAGCGGTAGAGTCTTACCGCCTGTGACCGGAAGGTCTCGGGTTCGAGTCGCAGTCTCCTCGCATTGCACAGGCGAGGAAAAGATTTGCCACTGACATCTCTTCCTCAGACCCCGCACAAAGCGGGAGCTCTCTGCACTGGGTACGTCCTAGTTCACCTTATTTCTTGGGACGACATGCTTTGCTCCAAGCAGTCTCCCTTCTTGTTGATATCCCCTCCATTTCAAAGTCAATGCTCACGATATTTATCTAATTGCTTTATGATAGGAGCTGGCATTTTGAAAGTGCATAAATAGAAGGTGGGCATCGCTAAATAGATAGAATTGACCAATATGAGCCTACCCGAATAGGTTAAGAACCTACTAAATCCCATCATTCTCCCATCTTTGTGATGGACCCTGCCTATCTGGGTTTGAGTTCTCGACACAACATGGGATACTCACATTTTGCTAGATTATATTACATGATTTAACTAGCACTATTCTTTCAGTGGTAGGTGACATGTCCATTGACAGTGAGGCGCCTGTGGTGACTTCGTATGCTTAGTCTGGATGAGTGTAGCATATATTTAAACATCTGCGTCTGTACTGCATTTTGCAAAAAAAAAACTTTTGCTATTTTTTTGCGTGCTAGAGGCAATGGCGGAAAACTTATAAATTATATTAAAGGATGGTTGGTGAATGCTGCTGTTCCTTAGTGTAAAATAGTTTGATTAAAGAAGCAGCTTGTTTCGCCGAATCATTCTTCCAAGTTTCAACCTATAAATGTTGAACATAATGTCTTTCACTACCTGATGTACAACTTCTTGGCATACTTTGGCAGTTCATGTAAGTATCTGCATGGGTATTATGCTAGAATATGAATAAATGATAGAGCAAAGATAAGCTGATAAGATATACTATCTAAATTTATTCATGAATTTCTAATACAATAATATGTTTCTGAAATTTTCAAGCATAAACGGAACGAGGGTTTATGAAGCAGTTGTTCTAATTTGGAAGGATTAGTGCGGAGGAAATCTCATCATCATTGTTGGACTTAAGAGGAAGGTCGAGACCACTAGCCATCAGTGAGTCAGAGGATAACAGGTAGGTTAATTAGCGGCACGACACCATGAAAGCAATGACAATTGAGGAATGGGATAACAAGCTAGTCGTGAGAAGAGAGACACAAAGAATTTCCTGCTAGCCGAAAATGGTAGAAATACGAGGCAACACAAAAGCAGTTAGTTGGGGTTGGTGTTATGCGGTCGGAGATAGAGCGGCAATGGATGAAGTGGAGCAAGGAGTATAGAAATAAGGACCATTCACCATAACCTATTCAGGTGAATAATCACCATACAGACAGCTGTCAACATGACAGCTGTCAACACGATAACTGTCAATATAGTCAGCGCTTAGAAGATATAGATCTTGATCCGTTATCACCCTTTCTCGGTCCCCTTTCTGATCCATCTACTCCATTCCTCTGTCTTCCCTCTTCACTGACTGCGCATCTTCCTAAGCTTCGACGATCTCCACTAATCTTGTTAGCTCTATGTACGCCGGTGCCGCACGCGGTCGCCGGAACCACCGGCTGCACTCTATATCACCTCAGCTTTGATATATACCAACTCCACCCATCGCCATCTTGCCCTCTCATGGTAGGCGGTGCCATCGCCGCCTCATCGCCGCACTTCGCTCCCACCACCTAGCTAGTCACCGTCGTCGACTTCATCCATCTCTATCAACACCGGTGAGTCCTTCCCCCACCCCACCCCCACCCCAATTCAATTCCTCTGACTCAAATTGAGCCCCTTCCAAATCAAGAAAAAATCCCCAATCTGGAAAGTTGATCCAGTAAGCAAAGATCCCCAATTTGACTACTTGCATTCTAACCCTAAAAATACACTACACAGATCTCTACTCGCTGCTTTCTGATCCGATATCAAGTTGGATTCCACTTGCTGGGCTTGACGAGCAGAGCAATTCAACAATACAAGGAAGCCATAAACACTCCATAGGTTAGACCCCACACTCTGGTATATCGTGCCTACCACAGCGACCATGCCTCTCACCAAGCGCCCCCCTCCATCGCGAGCGGAAGATGGCTTGCCAGCATCAAGGCGTCATTGTGACAACGAAGCACCGGCAGCGAGTGTTCCCACCCCTTCAAAGTCGAAACAACGTGCATCATCAACCATCATACCAGAGGTGACGAGGGACGCCTTTGACAACATCCCAATAGGCAAAGTCGACTCGTACAAGATATTCAACAAGATTGGTGCAGGAGCCTTCGGTGATGTGTGGAAGGCGCGCCACCTCCACACTGGAAAGAAGGTCGCCATCAAGTCCATACGCACTAGCAGAATGGCGCTTCTACGCGAGGCCGCGCTACTGACAGCATGCGCGGGGAACCCCGCCGTGGTGGAGTTGCAAGAGGTGGTGCACGCTGTGGAGATGGACAAGCTCTACCTTGTCATGGAGTATGCTGGGGCCAGCCTGGATTCCGTCCTCAGTGCGCGCTACCATGTCGGCCGACCGTTCACAGAGGATGAGATGCGCCGCATGATGAGGCGGCTATTGCGTGGTGTGAAGATTATGCATGAGCATGGTATTGTTCACTGCGACCTTAAGCCAGCAAATGTTCTTGTCAACAAGGAGGATGGCCGGGGTCGGATCCTGAAGATCTGTGACCTTGGCCTTGCTAGGTCATTGACCTTGCCACCCCCGGACACCTCGGGGCCTGTCCAGGGTACGCTTTGGTACATGGCACCAGAGCAGCTCATGGGAGACATGGACTGTAGCACGGCCATGGACATGTGGTCACTCGGGTGCATCATGGTGGAGCTTGTTGTCGGGAAGCCGATCTTCCAAGGCAGCAATGTGTTCAAGCAGTTGCATGAGATCGTTCACCTCCTCGGGGTCCCTGATGAGGTGTCGTTGATGCCGCTAGGTGTGTCCACCTCAATGCCAAGCCAGCTACGAGATGCGGTGCCAGAGGAACGACTCTCGGCGGCTGGCTTCGACGTCTTGTGTGGCTTGCTGAATTTTGACCAGAGCGACAGGGTCACAGCGGCAGCGGCACTCCAGATGCCATGGTTCACACTGAAGGATGCTGATGCTCCATCACCGGCAAGGGTGTGAAGTGAGAAGCTAGAGTGCTGGACTTGCGTTAGTGTACAAAGTGGTCGATGTACTTATATGGAGTTGCCTAGTGCCATTTTGTGTATAAGAAGGTAGTGTAAGATTTATCTTTAAATTAAATTGGTACGGATCATTAGACGTGATGTTGCAAAAGTTCAATCATAAATTCAGTCTGTGATTATGACCATTACTGAAATGGTGTGTACATATGTAATATGTTGATCTTACTTCTGAAATCTTTACTAGACTTCTCCTGCTTTCTTGAAATCTGACGATATTCACTTGTGAGCTTCTATTTTGTACTTGCTATTTTATACTCCGAGAAATGCTAGCAATATATATTGTACTGATTATTAACATGGATAAGTTGATCACATGCTGAACATATATATGAGCTGCTTGGTCTGTGGAATCACCTCATCCCATGAATTTTGGTGGACAACCCTATTCCTCATCATGCCTTTACTCATTATTAGCTTGTGATGGATGAGGTCCTGCGATGGACTGACCCATTCCATTGAACTAATTAACCCAAAAAAGTGAGGAGAGAGAAGATGTTGGACTACCCTATTCCCCAAACCAAATACCCCAACAACGATCTTCAATTCACTTGATGTGGCATTGTAAAATTGATACTTATTAATGCTAGGTGACTCGTACCGATGTATAACAAGTTGAATACAAACATAATATAATAATAACTGACTCCTGTTCTGTTCTTGCCTACTCTGGTAGCTTGACTCTTGTAAGTTGCAACCTATCAATATTAGATATGTGGGATCCAAGTTCCGGGAGATGTATTCCGGAGTGTTGCAAGATGAGATTGTTCTTCTCAACATCAATATGAGGCAAAATCGGAATTAAAAGATTCTTTCTTGGCTGTTAGCTGTGTGTGTGTGTGCATGCTGCTCTCTGTCAGATTAGCATGTTTTGTTGAGACTTGGAGCCTGTTGCATGCTCTTGTCCCTCTTTTGCATCAACCTATCAACACGATAAATTACGGATCATGACGCCATGGAATGAACACGAGGGCCTGCATGTAGCCCTCATATTGGGTCATGCCTAGTGGTACAGTACAAAAATAACCATCAACCTGCATGTAGCCAGTTGTTCCAATATCGATCAGTTTATGTTGCTTTTTAATTAACAATCATCATTCAAGGAAGGAGCTATTTAAGAAAATAATGAATTTTTCCTTTCATGTAACTAAATCTTTTCATGTGGCCAAGTACCCAAGTTGGTGAGCATCCATAGAAAGATACTGCAAATATTCCGAAGGCCGTGCTTGGTGGGCTGGCACAACACGAATGTTTTGGTGCGCCTTGGATCATGATTGGGTTTGGTAAAAAGCTTGTCATGCCATGCGGCACGACGCAATGTCCCTAGCATGCCTAGGACTCTATATTGCACGAGGCATGAGAGGGCTGGATCCGATCTGTGCGATACAACCTAAGTCCTACCTCTACTTAGGAATGTTAATTAACCCTCGATCTTAGTCTATTGATCCTCGTTGTGCACGTCTAGTTTCATTTGTCTATATCCCTCCAGACTGATAAGTCAATTCCCTCAGTGCCATAGGAATTAATATGATTTTCCCTCGATGCCATAACATTTTGTAAAATCCTAGCCTTTTAGTACCATTGAATCAAAATTTTATCCCTTGTGTGCCACATCCATGCTATAGTTGCTACGGATCCATAAATTAAATTGACCATTTTACCCTTGTACATTGACAATCGGACCATCTCTCCCTCTCCACCTTATCCTGAGTCGGGTTGTTCCCAAATCCATCTCATTCTCCCCCCCATCTCCCAAATCCCTAGCACTAGTGAGAGGAGACTGTGTTGTGCTTCACATCGAGGAGCAGTGTTGCGCAAATCCGATCGCGAGGATGGAGCGGCTCGCGCAGCCGCTGTATCGTGTGCCCACGTCGGGGGAGCAGCAGTGCCGCACGCCCGCTCTGGAGGGTAGCTCCATGATCCAGCCCGTGCGGCCAAGGTTCGGTGCACCCGCATTGCAAGGAGGGGGTCTGGATTGTATCTGCGAGCCCACTGATGCTAGCACTATGTCGAAGTAAAATCAGACCAGGAGTTGCTTGCAGTGTTTGCCAAGCATATTGAGAGCAAGGCTGTGAACATGACAATCGCATACAGCCTACGCACAGAAATCCCTCAGTGCCCTACTGTACCAGAGCCTACTCATGAACCTACATCCAGCAATCCCACTCACGATTCTACAGCCAACCATGAACCCATTGTTGAACCCACATCCAGCCAGCACACTACAAGCCAACCTCACGCTACTGATTTTGACAATATCGTAGCAAATCCTAAGCCAGATAACGAATTTGTGGGTGCGGATGAGGAGAATTTGTGCTTAAGCAATGCATCTATATCTAAGGATTCTCATGAGCTTCTTGTCTCTAAATCTGATTATGACTATGAGGAAGCGGATGGGTTGATAGGAAAGGATCTTGTACCACCCTGTATTGTTGCTTATGACAAAGAAAATCCAGCAATAGTTGTGGGTAGCAAATATTCCCAACATGGATGAATTTAAGTTGGCACTTTCTTACTATGCAATTAAACATGAATTTGAGTATGACATTTGTTGGCGGTCGATTCCCGATGATTTTGGCCACCAATATTTCTCGAAAATTCATGGTTACAAGGCCTACACCAAGCTAAATTTATTAAACTAATGAGATTCCACTAGTTTTGGTGCATATGTGATTGCAGAAACTCACTGTAGAAATTTGGACCGATTTGGGAGAAATCCCAGGCCGCCGGCCTAGCACTGAAGCCTTTCAAGCTCAAACTTCACCGGGGGTAAGGTAACACACCCACAATGCCTTTGAGTCATGCACTTCAAGTCGGTTTGATCCAATGGACCGAAAAGCATCAACCATGGATTAAAGGACCCACTTGCATGCAAGACTTGACCAAATCCCCGAGATTCCACTTCCACCGACACCAGGAGCTCATCAGGACCGTCCAAGAGAAAGGCGGTGCCGAACGGCCACAATCACAGGCCAGCCAGCCCCACTTTGCAGCCTCTTGAGCCCATCTTCGCGTGGAAGTTACACAATCGTCATACCTGCATGGAAGTTAAGGAATCTTAGCTTTGCTTACAAGCGAAGCAACCTTAGCCTTGCATACAAGCTAAGCAACCCACCTTGGAGGGCTATAAATAGAGACCTCCCCCTCACTTGTAACACACACCATTTGGAGTGAAGAAGAGTCTCTAGCAAAGAGTTGTTCATCCTGAGAGTAGAATGGGAGAGTGTGAGGTGAGAGTCCGGAGGCGAGCCGGGATCTTCAGCTCACCTCCAGCTTGTAGCCTCGGAGGAATGAAGCATCTTTGGAGTGAACTTCCTCGTCTCTCGTCGGTATCTCGCTAGTCCCTCTCTTTACTTCGGTTACTTGTTTACTTTCTTTCGTTGATCTACGAGATTCCTTGTCTACGTGGTCCAGCAAGCCTGGGCATTTGGGGTTTCCTCTTGCCTTAGCACGAGGCGGAAGTCTGTAACTTGATAGTTGAAGTGTGGTGCTTAGGCTTGATAGTTATCTTGAGTTGTGTTCCACCCCACGGAACTGATATGGTAGCTGGCAGGTGGTGACAACCCTTTCCGTCCGTTGTAGTCCACCACGTTCGGGTATTTTCATAGCAGTAGATCATTGGCCGAGTTGGACTCCGCTCTCATCCCTCTCCGATGTCCTTCCGTCCCAGCCGCCAAAGCAGATCAAGTTAGTTTAGTAGCAAGTCCTCTGGGTAATGAGTTAGCTAATCGTTGTTAGACCCTCTACCCGCGTACCTCTCTTCCTCTGGTGGGTCCGGTTGAATTAGTTCTAGGTCTGGTTGCGCTTATCATTCCTTGGATTTGACATCCCAGGTAAATTCCCTGGTGAAAGCTACATCGGTAACCGTGTGCTTGTGGATTAGTTCGTATAGGCTAAGGAGTGCCAGCAAGCCTTCTGGCACCATTGTCGGGGAACGGTAGCAATACTAGTGTAGACCTTTTTCAGCCGTACACCTTTCCACCCTACCACATGGAGTTTTTCTCCTAGATATCCGGCAGTTCCATGCCGCGAGTATATGGAACCGCCTCCACCTTGCCACCCCATTTATCTGATGGTTATGAGATCAGTCCCGGTCTCATAGCCATGGTTCATGCTTAGTATTTCTCTAGTAGAAAGGACGAGAGTCCCTATGCTCACCTGCAGGCATTCGAGCAAAATTGCTCTTTGTTGACCATACCCGGTATGAACCGACACCCTACAGTGGAAGCTCTTAAAGTTCTCTCTGATGGGAGAGAAAAAGTTTGGTATGATCGAAAGGAAGGGAGAGTTGGAGGAGATTGGATCAAGCTGAAGGATGAGTTATGCCTGTTCTTCTTCCCTGTTACCAAAGTGTTCGCACTTTGCAATCAACTGCTATCTTTCAAGCAAGGCGAAGAGTGAATTGGAGTAGAGTGGGAAAGACTCATGCTGACGGTAGAAATTCCGGGCCACCTCATGGTATTCTAGAAGAAATGCTAATTCAGCACTTCGTTGGTGGACTTAAGCTGGAGGGTGCAGATTTCATAAATCTCACCTCCAGGGATCCATCATGAACAAGACAACAACTGAAGTAGAACAATACTAAGCACACTAGAAATCCTTGATGAGCCAACCAAGCCAACTGATCAGCCCAAAAAGAAGCAGCAAGTTCACACCCTATTAGCTGCATCCTCTCTACCTCCGACAGACATACAGCAAATACCAAACCACCAAAGTCCATAGATCATGAGCCACTCATATGCTAATGTTCGTCCCTGATCTCTTCATAGAAGAAGAGTATATGGAGATTCGGCAACACATCAAAATTGCTGAATGAGCACAAGCGCATATGCTCAAGGTCTGAGGCATTCATTCCAAAAGCCACACCGCAGATTGAGGGTCTTACTGCGATTATGAGCAAGGAATGGATAGAGGAAGAAAAATCCAGCAATAGCATCATACAGATCTATCGCACTACTCCTCTGCACTATTGGGGACCCTGCACTGCAAGATGTCTTTTACGATCCGAAAGTCAGGGTGGATGTGATGCGAGATCACCAGAAGAACCCTTGATTTTCTCTCGTAAGCACCTGAAGTGGATCGACGGCCAGATTGTGAAGAGTACAAGAATCTTCCGCATTATGTCCTTGAAGATGGGACGTAACAAGGTATTCTTGGATCTTCACATCTTCGAATCCCTGAAGGTGAAGAATTCATCTTGATCAGTCAGCCAATAGAGCCACTTGTCAACCCGAACAGAGATCGAGCAAGCCTTGAGGGTAAGGTTAGCAAAGATAGAATCCTTGTCAGCCAAGTTCATTACAGAAGCTAGACCGGAGCAAGACCCAGTGGAGGAAGCAATGAGTATCATTCAAAAAGGGAAAACTCAGCCCAATATTGAAGAAGATGCCATTCAAATTTACCTAGGAAACAGATCCGGGCGGCTACTTCAACCTCAATTGAAAGGAGAAACCACAACATCCTCTTCCTGAGCTGAAACCGCTGCCTCTTGGGTCGATGATTTGCTGCAGTCCTGGAGAAGTACCGGTCCGTCATCGGGTATTCTCTACAGGACTTGAGGGGATCAGCCCCAACTTGTGCATCCATCACATCATATGGAATCGAACCATAAGCCACCCTAAGAGCACCAGAGATGGCTGAATGATGAGATGAGGAAGTTAGTTAAGCTACTGCACGTGGGCATCATCTAACCCGTGCAAGACAGTGATTTGGTCAGCCTAGCTCAAGTGGTCCCAAAGAAGGGAGATTGCTCAGAAAGATCACTTCCCTCTTTCCTTTCATTGACAAGATGCTTCAATGGCTGGCTAAGCAGTCATGGAAACTCTGGTTATCACAAAATTCCTATTCATCTAGATGACCATAGTAAGACTACCTTCACCTATCCCTATGACACATTTCGCCTACAGGTGGATGTCGTTGGTCTTTGCAACACACTTGCTTCATTCCAAAAGATGTATAATGGCAATCTTCTCCGACTACTCGAGGACATCATGGAGGTATTCATGGATGAATTCTCAGTCTATGGCAAGAACTTTGAAAATTTGGATAAAGTTTTCAAGAGATGCCATGAAGACACACTTATTGGGAGAAAGGTGTCGTTCATGGTCGGAGAAGGTATTGTCCTCGGACAAAGAGTATCAACGCCCATCATACAGCCTCCCGATTGGAACCTTCCATTCAAGATCAGGTGTGATGCAAGTGATTACATCGTCAGTACAGTGTTGGTTCAATGCAAGGATAAGAAGCAGTATGCCATATCTTAAGTAAGTAAGGCATTGACCAGAGCTAAGCAACAATGGAGAATGAACTTCTGCCAGTGATGTTCGCCATTGACAAGTTCATACCCAACTTGGTCGGTGCTAAAGTGATAGTATACACGGATCATGCTGCACTGAAGAACCAAGTGACCAAGAAGGATGCTAGGCCACGACTCATCTGTTGGATTCCGCTCCTTCAAGAGTTTGATTTGGAAATCAATGATATAAAGGGAGTAGATAATTGTGTGTCAGATCATCTCTAGAGGAGTCACGAGATTGGACCTCTCAACAATGATTACTTGAGAGATGATACTCTCTTGAAGGTCACTACATCCAGTCCATGATATGCAAACCCTGTGAACTTTATGGCGACTGGATATATACCTACGGGAGAAGATTCACCTCAGCAGATTTCACCTTTGGGATGAACCCTATCACCCTAAAGTCGGTGCTAATGGTTTACTTCGCCGCTGCATCCCACTATGTGAGACCCACAAGATTCTTGAGCGTTATCACCCCTCGTTTTATGGAGGACACTACGGAGCATTCCGTACCCATGCTAAGGTTGCTAGAGTGATCTTCTGGTTAACTAGGTGTGGAGACATTGAGGAATTTATGCGGTTCCCAAGATGTCAGAAACATGGGAATATCAATACCCGTGTTGTTATACCACTGAAGAGGAACCTTAAGATGGACATATTCGACGTATGGGGGATTGACTTCATGGGTCTTTTCCCTATGCCAGTACATCTTGGAGAGGACTATGTGTCCAAATGGGATGAAGCATTTCCTGTGTTGCAGCCGACTCAAAGAATTCAGACAAGAATTTTAGGAAATTACATTTCCTAGCTTCGGACTTCCAAGAGTCGAATAGGTGATGAAGGCTCACACTTCATAATACCTTCAGGAAGTGTCTCAGTGGAATAGGAGTAGCTCACCGGTTTGCTACTCCATACCATCCCCAGACGAGTGGTCTAGCAGAAACATCCAATAGATAAACCAAGCACATTCTGCAAAAGACAGTTAATACCATGGGGAAGGGATGGAAAAGCAAATTATCGAGGCACTATGGACTTATCAAACAACTTTCAAGACACTGGTTGAACTTGAGTGAAATCCCACTAAGCGGTCAAGAGGTGAATTATGGATCTCCAATCAACTGAAGCTAAATAACAAATCCAACTGGCTGAATTGGACGAATGGAGGGAGAAGGCCTACCACAGCTCCAAGCTCTACGGGAGCAAATGAAAAGATGGCAATATAAGTGGATCAAGGCCAAGCACTTCAAAGAGGGAGATAATGTACCACTCTTTAATTCCCACTTTCACTTGTTAGGTCGTGTCGCTTTAACCCCTCAGTCTTTGATCATGGCCGGACCTTAACCGTGTCGTTATCTAGGATAGTCTAGGATTAGGCGCAAAATTTATTTCCTCAAATATGTTTTCCCAAAACTTTGTTTTCAACAGCGCCTAATTGAGTTTGAAAAAAAATTAAAAAAACAACAAAAGTACTTCAGGTTTTGCTTGTTGGTTGGTGCACACTTGTGTGCCAACCGACCCCTTGTTCTAATCCTTCGCCAAGTGCGCAGAGGAACAACATGAGCATCACCAAGATGAACCCCTGGACGAAACCGAGCACGATTGGACGCGAAACCTGCTGCACTACAACTCGTCCGAGAGGTTTGCGACCCCATCTTCCTTTCCTGGTTTTCTTTCAACTTCATGCCTAACTAAATGAAACCAAAATTTGAATGAAATCCTTGGAAGAGATGAATTTCGACATGAGTTTTCAAAGGTTCCTATGCTTTATTTCTTCTGCAAGTAGTTGTAGCCTTTGGAACTTACATGATAGGATCACTTGAACCTTTGTTCATTGGCCCCCATGATACGATGAAATGAGAGACATGCTCTTTTCTAATTCAAAATCTAGGAGATTTATTTCGAAAACAATAAAGTGAGGCAACTCTCATTCGCTCTCATTTTTCCAAGTCCTATCCAGAGCCATACAATGTTTAGATTTGAACCCCACATAGCTATCTTTGAACATTTTGAGCTTGATCAAATATCTCCACCTTTTGAGAAATGTCATGATCATCTGGTACTTTGGTCAACCACCACACATGTTCATCAATAAGGTTCATCAAGTGGTTTATCAGAAGCTCTCCATCCCCAGAAAGAAGAGAAAAAATGAGGAGTAAGGAATAAATCCGACTTGAGCAAAAAAAAATAAAAAAAAGAGGTTCAGGGCAAGATGGAGAAGCCAAGATCAAACACCACTCAAGGACATTCATCCCACACACACACCTGCACTTGACCAGGTTCTAAAGATGATATGATCTCTCAAAAGACAAGACCTTTGATCTTCCAAAATAAATGAGGAAGATATGCAATTTCATCCCTACGATGAGCTACACAAAGGACAACCTAGAGGTAGGACATGATTCTTGAAAAAAAACCTTAGTGAGGATCAAACACAAAATGAGAGACCAAGAGTGAGTTGAGAGATATGAGAGTACGCCTCCTGTTTTGAAAACCCTACAAAATCTCCAAGTACCGAGAAAAGGAAATGAATCATGTTCTCCATCAAGTTGTTCTGGGGATCAATATTCAAAGGTGATGGTGTTAGCCACCAGGAATCCAAGGTATGAGGAAAGCTTAGAAATAAATCTTACGCATACTTTGATCTCATAATCCCGGACATTGCTTGATCCTCTAGATCTAAGTTTACCCTTTGCTCGGGATGAGCAAAGTCCATGTATAGGGGCTTGTTGGCGGTCGATTCCCAATGATTTTGACCACCAATATTTCTCCAAAATTCATGGTTACAAGGCCTACACCAAGCTAAATTTATTAAACTAATGAGATTCCACTAGTTTTGGTGCATATGTGACTGCAGAAACTCACTGTAGAAATTTGGGCTGATTTGGGAGAAATCCCAGGCCGCCGGCCTAGCACTGAAGCCTTTCGAGCTCAAACTTCACCGGGGGTAAGGAAACACACCCACAATGCCTTTGACTCATACACTTCAAGTCGGTTTGATCCAATGGACCGAAAAGCATCAACCATGGATTAAAGTACCCACTTGCTTGCAAGACTTGACCAAATCCCCGAGATTCCACTTCCACCGACACCAGGAGCTCATCAGGACCGTCCAGGAGAAAGGCGGTGCCGAACGGCCACAATCATAGGCCGGCTGGCCCCACTTTGCAGCCTCTCAGCCCATCTTCGCGTGAAAGTTACACAACCGTCATACCTGCGTGGAACTTAAGGAATCTTAGCTTTGCTTACAAGCTAAGCAACCTTAGCCTTGCTTACAAGCTAAGCAACCCACCTTGGAGGGCTATACATAGAGACCTCCCCCCTTACTTGTAACACACACCATTTGGAGAGAAGAAGAGTCTCTAGTAAAGAGTTGTTCATCCTTAGATTAGAATGAGGAGAGTGTGAGGTGAGAGTTCGGAGGTGAGCCGGGTTCTTCGGCTCACCTCCAGCTTGTAGCCTCGGAGGAATGAAGCATCTTTGGAGTGAACTTCCTCGTCTCTCGTCGGTATCTCGCTAGTCCCTCTCTTTACTTCAGCTACTTGTTTACTTTCTTTCGTTGATCTGCGGGATCCCTTGTTTGCATGGTCCAGCAAGCCTGATCATTTGAGGTTTTTTCTTGCCTTAGCGTGTGGCGGAAGTCAGTAACGTGATAGTTGAAGCGTGGTGCCTAGGCTTGATAGTTATCTTGGGTTGTGTTCCACCCCACGGAACTGATGTGGTAGGTGGTAGGTGATGACAGCCCTATCCATCCGTTGTAGTCCACCACATTGGGTGTTTTCATAGTAGTAGATCGTTGGCCGAGTTGGACTCCCTTCTCATCCCTTTCCGAAGTCCTTCCGCCCCAGCCGCCGAAGTAGATCAAGTTAGTTTAGTATCAAGTCCTCTGGGTAATGAGTTGGCTAACCGTCATTAGACCCTCTACCCGCGTACCTCTCTTCCTCTGGTGGGTCCTGTTGAATTAGTTCTAGGTCTGGTTGCGCTTATCGTTCCTTGGATTTGATATCCCAGGTAAACTCCCTGACGAAAGCTACATTGGTATTCGTACGCTTGCGGATTAATTCGTATAGGCTAAGAAGTGCCAACAGCGTAGAAAAGAGTGATCCAGGGGGAACGATTCTAAACTGCTCACGAAAATTGAAAGATGGATGTAAGTGGAGGTTATATGCTGCTATTATGGATGGCAAAGTACCAATATAGGTAATTGTTCTGATTTTGTATTCTTGTTTTTGTCATTGATGTATTTACTGCAAATTGTGATAGATAAGTAAATAACTTGTTAGGTGAGGAAGAACATAAGTGCACATACATGTACCAGTGTAAGAAGAAGTAAGGTTGTTAAGCATGCAACCAAATTCTGGGTGTGTGATGTAGTGAAAGATTGGCTCAGTGAAGAATCGGGGGGGGGGGGGGGGGGGGGGTTCAAAGGGCCCTCAGCTAAGAATAAGGAAAAAGTACGAGGTAACCATACAAGAGGGTGTATGCAGGCAAGGAGCTAGCACATACTGAATTATAGGAAATTTGTCCACAGGACACTGCGAAAGTACGGTTTTGTGCAGAACACGCTGCCGAAGTCGATTTGTTTCGCGCACACCATGAAAGCACTATTTGGTTTGTAACATGCTACATCAAATAAAATAAATATATCTGACTAGGAGATAGGTAAAAAGACAAGTTTACTCTTCGCTGCAGCTCACGTATCATCTTCTCCCTCAAGAGATGATAGAGCTGCTGCTCTGCTCCCTCCGCAACTCGCTCATGCAGCTACGATGCTCGCGCTCCCTGCCATCACCGCCGCGAGCCGCACCACCAGACCTCCCAGCCATCGACCGCTGCGAGTTGTGCCACTTGAGCTTCACGCCGCCACTACCTGCCTATACTTCGTCGCGAGTCGCGCCACCCAACCTCCACACCATCGACTGCTAGAAGCTATGCCGCTTGAGCTACCCGCCGTCGCTACCCGCCCATGCCTCGGCACGAGCTGCGCCAGCACCTCCCACGAGCCCTGCGATTGCTACCTCGGGAGATGCGTCGTGCTGCCCATGCGAGCTGCTTGGAGCAAGTGCTGCAAGAGACGTGCTAGCTGGGGGAAGGAGGGGGAGATAGAAGAAGAGAGGTGAGGAAGAAGATGACAACTAGGCCCCAGCCAAAGGCAAAACAATCCTTTTATCTGACCTCTCAGTTGAAAATGAATAGTTTATTGGATGCAATGTGTGGTAGATCAAATGTGTGCTGTAAATAAAATCGACTTCGGTAGTGTGTTCTGCACAAAATCATGCTTTCACAGTGTCCTGTGGACAAATTTCCCATGAATTATTTGGTGATTGGGACAGCAGCTTTGATAGCTTGTATAGGTTTAAGGCATAGGTGGAAAGGTCAGGCCCTAGTAGTTTTGTAGTAATTGATCATCACACAATTCAAGAAAAAAATCAGATTCAACAGAATGTTTTTTTGCTTTGAAATCTTGCATAGATGGCTTCATTAGGGGATGTAGGCCATATCTGGCAATAACAGTACTTTTTTGACAGGAATGTATAGAGGGCGGTTAGCATGTGCATGTGTTGTAGATGTGCACAACTAGATATATCTGGTTGCTTTTGGAGTCTTTGACTCCGAGACAAATGAGAATTTACATGGTTTATGGAGAGACTTAGAGAAGTCATAGGAAAACCTACAAGATAAGACTTGTTTTTTAGAAAATCTCAAGACACAGACATTCTATGCTTACATGCTATCGCATTTATCACTAAGATGGGTGAAACTTTGGAGAAATATGTTGACTCATTTTATTCAGTAGAAAAATTTAGATCTGCATATGACAATCTTATCCCTACCCTTACTGATAAGGCCTAGTGGCTGCAATTAAAATATTGTTTCTTCATGCATCCACCACCTCTCAAATCTACTGCCGGTAGAATAAAGAAGGGCAAATTTTCTATATGTCATTCACAAAAAGTTTTATCCCTGATCTGCCACCTAAAAAACTCATATCTTGTAAATGTCATTGTTCATAAATTTTAATCACTTTTATGCCAATGTTAACTATATTCTAGTAGTTTTAGCTAACAAACATGTCAAAATGACGTATTTGTCCATGCCCTTAGGTGGACCCAATTTCACTGGTTCCATAAGCAAAAGCAAAACAAATCGCATGGCCTTCCCTAAATGCCAAATCCTAGCGGCACAGCCATTAGCTCCTGCTTCACTAGCAGAATGCCACCACCAACCAATCTGAGACGAAAAGCAGCTGTCTCTATGGCTGCTGCGGCTTGATGTCCGTGACAACACTGTTGTACTCCTCAATGACGTAGGGAACCTTGTTCATGACCGCAGCCGGTCGCCGAGCTCCACGGTGTTGTGTTCTCCTACTGGACCTACTCCACGCATGCGTACTGGAACGCGATGTCAGCGGCAAGGGAAAATTGAGAGAAAACTGGGGACGTACTGCTCCGTGAGGACTAGATTGGCGGCGCCTTATCTTGCAACGGAGGGGTCGACGAGCAGCAGCCCACAGACGCGCTGAGCAGCACTCCATTCGCCAATCAGAGATCCAGCGCGCCACCTTCTTCCTCGCAGAGCTGCCAGTTTGCACGTCGTCGATTTGTTGGGGGGATACGATTCGGGATCGACGGGGAGCTGCCCATCCACTCGTATTCTTGTTTGTTGGTCCTCTTTTATGCGATTTGGGAATGGCAAGGGCAATTTTAGCATTTAGATGGCTCCCTAATTGTAGATTGCTGATGATGCAATCTATGCTGGCACTACCGGAAATCAAGGCATCTGCGATGAACGATTTTCGTCACTGTAAACGCGAAATACGTCACAGAAGGATTTCCGTGACGAATTTGAGACGAATTTGCTTTCATCTTACAATTAGCGTCGTGCTAGGTCTACTGTGATGAACTTCCAAAAAACGTTACGGAATTATTTTTTCCGTGACGAAGAAACTTCCGTCACGGAAGCATATATTTTGGTTTCGTGACGAGTCGCAAAACGTCACCAAAAGTCGATTCCACGTGTTCCAGCCCACGCTGGCAGCTGACAAGGCGTGCCATCCACGCTGTCAAGTGACGTGTCAGGCATCACGTGCCACAAAGGGGGACCGACATGTGACGACCTTGCACGACGCCGCGTGCCACTATTTGAACAGCCCACGTGTCTCTGTTTGGTTAGCCCACGTGCCTCTATACAGTCGGCCCACGTGTCACTATGCGGGCAGCCTATCAGACCCGGGGCTACAGGACTGCACACGTGGCGTACAACATTCTAGAGTTAGGGTGAGGCATGTCCCATACCTTATCCATACTGTAAAAGTACTCGGATACAAGTACAACTAGTCGGTATAAAAGGAAATTACCCGAAAGTACTCGGGTAGGACTCCTAAGCTCGTACAGGACTAGGACTTCCATGTAACCCTGTCCCCTGGGATATATAAGGGTGGACACGGACCCCTCCAAAACATAACGTATAACCTCAAGGCAATCCAAACCATACAGGACGTAGGGTATTACGCGTACTGCGGCCTGAAGCTGTCTAAACCCTTATGTTCTTGCACCATTGAGTTTCTGATATCGGCGACACCCTAACCTCAAGTAAACTACCTTAGGGTATCCCTAGGTAGACTTGCCGGTAAAACACCGACAGCTGGCGTACCAGGTAGGGGTGTTCATCGAAGATCCACCGGTGAATTCGATGGCAACATTCAGCTTCATCAGCGTCGTGCCCCTGCGGGCACAACTTTTGTCTTTGGCTCCTGGGTCTGTGTCTCTGATGGCACAGGCGACTTCCGTCGGCACCTCGATGACATCAAGCCGGAGGCACGTGCAACAACACCAAGCAGCGATCTCGATGAGTTCATCGACAATCTCGATGAGATGTTGCTCTGTGACCTCGTTAGGGAGATCGAGAAGCTATCCGTTTTCGACGTGACTCCAACTCATGCTGCACCAAGCTTACCTGGATCGCACTCGACTCCATCTAGGGGAAGGCGTGACCAATTCCCGTTTGGTCTCCATACTTCTCGCGAACCATCATCTTCTCAAGATCGCTTGTAATGTGGTCCGTCGACCCGCTGTCAATGTACCAATTTGTGTCAAATCCATAGGATGTTGTCGCTGAGGCGGCTATCTTGGTTCTTAGTTGGAAATCTTCCTCAAATCTATACCAACATTCAAGTGCAGTATGGCTATATTTGTCACATATTTGGCACCTTTGCTTGGAGTTGCTTACTTGTCCTCCTGTCTTGGTGGGCGCACCGTTCTGTCCACCATTGCCACGGCCTCCACTACCCCTACCATGAGGGTTGCTTCCACGGCCTCGGTTGAAGTTGTTGTAGCCACCTCCTCGACCACGCGATGCTGAAGATTGGTATTGGTTTCCTTGCTCTTGCTGCATCTCCAACCTTGTCTCATATGCCAGCAACTGGGCATACAATTCTGAAAGATTGATCTGATCTAATCTTCCCATCATAGAAGTAAAAATAGGATTGTAATCTGAATCCAATCCAGCTAGGATGAAGGAAACCATCTCATCATCCTCAATCTTCTTGCTAGCGGCTGCTAGTCATCACCAAGTGCCTTCATCCTGTTGAAGTACACGGTGGTGGTCATGCTTCCCTTCTTGAGGGTTGCAAGTTGCATGCGAAGATTTGTAACTCGCGCACGGGATTGTGCTGAGAATATCATCTCGCGCTGCTCAAACCTCGGCTGTTGTCTCCAATGTTGCCACCTGCCCTAGAACTTCCTTGGAGACGGAGCTGAACAAGAAGGCAAGAACCTGCTGATCCTGCGCAAGCCAAGTGGAGTAGGACAGGTTGATGTGGATCGCCTTGCTCTTGTCCTCCTTCACGACCTCTAAGGTTTGCAGGGGTGCCTTGGATGATCCATTGATGATCCCCATGAGTTGGGCTCCTCTAATGGGGGGAAAGACTTGCGCCTTCCATAGGACATAGTTATCCCGAGTTAGCTTCTCAGTGACCTGAGGTCCGAGAGGAGCTATCGCGACGTTGGAACTCGTCGACGCCATGGCAGTAGATAGTTCTTAGAAGAAGAACGCTCTAATACCATGAAAGATTTGGTAGAATATGGTTAAACGTGGTTGCCCTACCTGGCCTGCCACGGATCCGTGTTAATATAGGCAGCAATGCTGCATAGAGTACAAAGTCGATTTTACAACTTGTGCATAAAGGAGTCGTGTTTGAATTACATTTATCTCTAAGTATAAACCGGTTCCAATATTATCACGTACGCAGACGTGAGCCTAGAATCTTCTAGACCGAACAGATCATGTTACCACATTATATCTCGTGTGTAACATGTTTACAAGAAATATAACAACTGTTAACACGGCAGACTTTTGGCCAGGCGAGCAAGCAATGGCCACCTTGCACCGAATCGGAGCCCTTCCATAAAAATGCTCTTCAAATTTTATCTATGCATTGAATTGCCCATGGGGAGATGGTTACTGTCATGGCGGTGTGGATGCTGATCGCCGTCAGCTTGGCCTTGATAAATACAACTCTACCCACTTTGTTCAACAAACCGGCTTTCCAGGACGGCAGGCAGTCAGCGACCCTGTCAATGAGGGGTTGCATGTCGTGCTTTTTCAGTTTGTTGATGGTGACCGGCAGCCCAAGTAGCTGATTGGAAACGAGAACAGCTTACCCTGGAAATGGCGTAGCAGGGGTACCGTTTGTGAGTGCAGCTTACCATCTGCAGTATTTGTGAGTGCTGCTGGGGATTGAGGAAACAATGACGATGGGGGTAACTGCGATTGGGGGAAAGATGAGGGAAATTGAGTGGGAGGGGAGTTTTGGCTACCACTCCCAAAATGTTGGCCTAGGGAGCCTTGGTTCAACATGTTCACGAAGCCTCTGGTGGGGTTGGAGTTATCCATGGCACCTAGCGAATTTTGAAGTGGTGAACAGTTAACTGCCCTGCGTTGTCTTTGTGTGGGGGGGGGGGGGGGGGTGGGAAGCTGCGTTAATGGCAGAAACAGTGGCACGAACAACGGCTAGAAGGTAACGGTCGGGAAGCAACGGCCAACTGCTAGCTATTTTTTATTCCTTTGGAACAAAAACATTATATACATATTGTTGTTTAATTTCTTATTGCCGGTAGTAGGCCTATGACCTGGTGGTAACTCTTACCTACCCTCACACTGGTTATTGCCTGGTAAGAAGTCTGCATTTATTGCTTCTTACCCGTCTTTTCATACATTGCGGACGCCCTTAGTGTTGTTCTTCAGTCTTTCACATTAAACCTTTCATGTTAAGCTGGGATTTGTTGCTATGCTCATGATGCTCAACAATAACATCCTTTCTTATCCATTTCCTTCCAACATCAGCTAATTTGTCCCAACTTACTTTTTCTATGAGTATTCGTGTTCATGTTTGGGTGTTATTATAATTGGGTCTGCACTCCCTATGCTCTATGTCTTTTCAGAGACATGTCATAATAACCTGAGTGGTCCAATACCAGGATCTTTGGCCAGAACAGTCAAGTAAGGCTGCATTTTTTAGACTGTTCTCTAGCACTTAAAATCTTCGGCTACCAGACATGGGAATTTATAGAAATCCATATTATTAGTATGTTGGTACAATGGTATAGCTCATTGGGGCAACTTTATTCTTTATGAGTTTGCTAGCTAAATCTGCATGGAATCAGCTTATATGCATGTTCCTCTCCATGAATGTGCCCGAGCCTCCACCTGCGCCATTGCCGCCAGGCGCCGGCAAGCTCAAGCTCGTCGCCGAGCTCGCCCCTCCGGCCTCCCTCCACCCAAACAGACCCCGAGGTTGCATCCCTCTCCTCCCACTGGTTCTCCCCGACCAAGCTCGCCCTCCCTCCCTCGCCAGAGCGCCGCCGGCCACTGCCACCACCCGCCGCCGCCCCTGCTCACCGTGGCTGGCATGCCACAGCCCCCCCCCCCCCCCCCCCCCCCCCCCACCTGGACCTCGCCGTTGGCGAGCGAGCGAGCCGGAATTAGGCCAGCCAGTGCCTCCCCCGCCACCGAATCTGGTTAGGGACCCAATTGCTTCGATTGGGAAAGTTATAAGGTTGTAAGTGCAAGAACGAAAGATCTATCTGTAAACACTAAAGTTCAAACCCTATTTCAATCCAGTGAACTTGTAAAATGCTTTAAAACTCACAGAAAAATCTGAAAATGCAAACTAAAATATTTTTGAATCTTTCAACTAGATCTACCATTTTGCTTACATGACGATGCTATGTTTCTGCATATTTTGATCTCTAGAATAAAAACTAGTTTTTTTAGCACTAAAATGTATCTCAAGTTCTAAGTACGCACTGGTAGAGATTTTTGGACAGAAGTTTAGTATCTAAGAGATGAACTTTGTGTAAAACTTTTAGGGCCAGAGGACAACTGTGGCTATAGTTTTTGTTTAGATCTTGTTCTATGCTATGATTAAATAGATTTATTTGTTCAAGGTGTTATACTGCAATTCATAAGGTGAAACTTTTACCGTAACGTTATATTGATGCATAGATGCTGCCGAAAAAGTTTAGCACTTTTGCCTCCACTTGATCTTGCTCAAGTAATTTTTACAATGAATTAATACATTAAATCAAGATAAATAGTTTCTCTACATAGAAAATTATGACAATTTCACCAGAGAACATGTTTGGGTAGCAAAACACTCTAGAAGGATGTGAAGTTCAGATGCTTACTAGAATTGCCAATAAAAATGAATCTTGAAATATGTAAATATGTTTTGTTCTATTTTGTATGCTCTAGCAGTTGCACAATAAAATCGGAAAAATTTAAAGTAGGATCTTTATAGTCTTGTGAGCACCCTACAACATTTTGATCTACATTACTTACTTTGTTCGAAAATAAAATGCTTTACAACTTTATAGTGATATAGTTATTTATCTTGTACCATTAAAACAACTCATATATATGCATCTCATATAGATACGTCTACTCTCGCCGACGGAACATACGAGTTGATTTTTGAGTTCAAGAGTGAGCAGGGTGAAGGGCAATCTTAATCTAACTGAAGTTGTTAAAGATCCGATTCAAAGTTTGGAAGAGCCCAAGGCTAGCTTTGCTCAGAAAGGCAAGCCCCGGAGCATGAACCCTATTGTTAGTCTATGCAATATTTATACTTTTATTTACTTGTGCATTTAAGTTTATAGGAGTTTATTGAAACCTTAGTTGCATGATCCTAGGTACCTATTCTATGAACACTAGTTTGTGTCAGTCGCTAGTGTGTCATGCAAATAGGATTTCGGTAAAAGTCGAGTGATTGCCTATCATTCGCGAGATATAGGAGTTGCTATGTTGAAATCATAAGATCATAAGGTCGATGGCGGAGCTGTTTACGATATTCATGTTGATGATTGAGGCCCTGTCTGTGTAGCAAAAATAGCTAACATCACGGTGTGTGATAGTGGTGGTCAAATTTTTTAACGTACTAACCACATGCCGAGAACCACATGTTGAGAATATGGTAATCGGCAAGGTTAGTACCTAATTGAACCGGGGTGTGGACTTATTCCCACACTCTTGACTTTGGTCCCATGTAGCTAATGGTGAGTGCGGTGCAGCCACGGCCCGGCGTCGTTCCGTGGATCGTGGGCCCTGTACCCGAGGGGGTGGTACTATTCCACGAAATGGGAATAAAGGGAAAAAGTTGCATGTGTGACTCTGTGAGTAACCACGTGATGTGTGTTTAGTTTTGTCTTGCAAGGTTAAGAAATTCGATTCGAATAGTCCATTTCTCACGGCCATTAAGACTGCTTGACCCTTTTACCATATAGAGTAAGAAGATGAATAGTGATGATGATGATTAATATTGTTGTATGTTTAATTAATTCTTTCCACCACGTGTGATGTTGGATAATTGCTCATCTAGAATGGTTATAAACTAGAACTTGATGCTAAAACATAAAAGCAAGGACTTAATCTTAGTTGTTTTTTGGCAAAACAAACCCCTCAAACCAAAAGCCTTGCATGTCTAGGAGTCGGCTAAGTATATTCCACTAGTCGGCTAAGTATATTCCTCCTGGTTGTTTTCAGGTGAGTCTTTTGAGGATATGGTTGCTAGTTTGACTTGGTCGTGTACTCTTCCTCCTGGTTGGTCAGCAGAATAGGATGCATCCCCGGCCAATGATCATAACGCTAAATGATGTCATATACGGGGTTCATCATGATGTCATATATCGTCGAGTAGAACTATTGTTTATTTTCCGCTGCACTTGAACTCTGAAGTACTTTGTCTATAAATTTGAACTCGGTTTATAATAATAATCTATGTTGAACTCTGTGATGTAAAATTTGTGGATTGCTGTAATCTTTGGGCTTATCTTTGTGTGTGTTGTATGTATGCATAGTTTCGATCGAAATTCCAGTGGCTGTATCAAAATATTACCCAACAGACCGATGAATTACTCCATTTGACGAAGTGCGAATTAGATGAATTGATTTTATGGTAATGGTTAGCGCACTTGAGCTAGATTAATTCAGGTGGTTCTGTCACATGAGGTTTATCAATAATTGGAGTGGATTTAATGATGGGCTTATGCTTGATAACCATTTCAGCGTGAATAAGCTGAGGAAGAAGGAAGCTAAGACAAGGAGTTGTGGTATCGGTTCTGCACAAGGGGAGATGAGGTGAAGGCGAGAAGACTTTAATTGAGGAACGGTGACTGAAAGAGTCTCACCACGGTGATTTTACTCGAGGACAAGTAGGAAACCGAACAACAATAATCTAATCCAGCCTTACGTTATATGGGTAAACCAAACACGAATAGAATGTAATAATGTAGTCTGGCTTGGATTGTCTCTACGTATCTCCTACCCAGGTTTGGGTTAGGCCAAGAAACCAATCACTAACTATGTTTTTAACAATATAATGATTATTCATTGATTCATTTTAGTATGAATCTTAATTTATCTTATTATTCGCATCATTTTAAAGAAATGTATCATATTTTTTGTTACCACCATAAAATTAGCATAGGTATTCTACTAGTTGTTTCAATTACTTCAGAATCTACATCATATTAAAAGTATATAATGCTAATAATTCTTTATACATTAGATATACGTAAAAATTTACTTAATTGTTAGCCAAAAGTTATATGAGATTTGGTGGTTCGTTTGCTCATATGCGTCTATAAACTTGTAAAGATAGATGTGTGTATGTGTATTTATAGGGATAAGCGATCGTTCATAACACAAATATTTGATGGCATAACATTTGTCAGGGGGAAATATTAACGACCTCCTAATAACCATCAGAACAACGATTATGAAGGCCCGGGCCCACCTGCGGCAATGGCGGCCGCCGTCGGCCCAACGTGGGAGAGGAGCGCCCCGCTCCGCCTCGCCCGACCAAGTGCCTCGGGGTCGGACGCTCCCGACCCCTCGACGGCCGGACTCCGCCTCACCCGACCAAGTGCCTCGGGGTCGGACACTCCCGACCCCTCGCCACAAGGCTCCGCCTCGCCCGACCCGGGGCGTAGGGGGTCGGACTCATCCGGGCCCACAAGGCGAGTATCCGCCTCAGGCGTAGACGGGAAGGCAGGAGTGCGGATCTCGTGGGCCCCCCGCCGATCTCGCCATAAATGCGCCGCGGCTCTGGCATGCAGAAAGGCGCCTGTGCCCCCGACGTGACCCGTCACAACTACCCAAGCGCGACCGCACAACGCAGGCTACAGTGGCGTAGCTTTCCCCCGATTCGCTACAAGGCACTCATGACCTGCGCCGCCCGGCACAAGAGGAAGCCCCGCCCGTCCTCGCGCCCCGCGAATCCGGCGACAGGGACGGGACGTCCGCGTCCCACGGGCCGTCAGCAAGGTAACAGTGTCAGCCGTCTTCCCCGACGGGCACGAATGCCGTGACCGAACGCCATCATCACGCCTGGCGGCACCGGCCCCCAAGGAGATCGTCGACAGGATCCGGAGGAAGCCGTTCTCTCCTGGCGGACGCGCTGACAGGAGCCGAAAGCCAGAGCCGGGGATGGCGACCCGGGGACTCGGTCCTTCCCCTTGTAACTTATTTTACTTTCTCCTCGCCTGGCTCACCTGTAACCTTGAGCCCTCCTTGCGCCATAAAAGGAGGACCGGGGGCCCTGAGACAGGGGGGGGGGAACGGGCGGACTCTCTCTCGCACACTCTCTCTCACTCTCGCACGGACTCCTTCTTCTTCGGCGAGAAGAATACACTCTCACCATTAGAGCTTTAGTGCACACCCAAGAGACTTGGGACCAACTCCCTCTCTCACCCTCTTGTAATCCCTACTACAGACCCCACGTGGGCAACACGAGCAGCTACTCATACTGGACGTAGGGCTTCTCCTTGCCCGAACCAGTCTAAACCCCGTGTCTCCCACGCAACCATCTGAAGCCTTACGCGCATAAAAAAAATTTACTAGTCTTAGTCTTGATTCGCTAATCTTGATGACGACAGTTGGCGCGCCAGGTAGGGGACCTTTGCGCGTACATCACGGCTTCAGATGGCCAACCACGACGCCAGCTTCGCTCCGGGCTCCCTGGTCTGCTTCGGGAGTCTGGACTTCCTCGCCACCGGGGAGGGGATCGAGTTGATCCCTCTCCTCATCTTGCCCGCTCACCTCATCATCTCTAGCTCCGCTGCCGGGGTGGTGGCGAGCGGCCGGGCGCGCGCTGAGGGGCCTCCTTCGGAGGGGCGGCTCTTCGGGCTGCGCAATGCCGCGGCGACCTACGGTCGTTCCCTGGCGCGGTCCATGACCGTGCCGCCCGCGAGCATCGAGCTCGCGGGCATGGCGGGGACGACCTCCGACGCCGGCTCCAGCAGCAGGAGCCACCACCCCTCGCGCGAGTGCTTCATGGCTGACGTGCACTCCGAGGGATCCAATGGCGACGGCGCCGGAAGGAGGCAGCGGACTCCCCCACCGCGCGCCGCGGCTACGACTGGAGCCCTCGCCCGGGCCCCAGTGCGACCACGACAGCCAGAGGCGCGCGCGGCGCCCCGCCAGGAGGTTGAGCGCCCCCGCAATGAAGGCAGGGCACGACAGCGGACACGCGACGTCCAGCAGCGCATCTGCGCAGACAAAGATCGCCCTCAGCTCTTCGCCCGCGCCAGCCAAAACATCGCTGCAGCGGCGGCCCTACTCCGACGACTCCCCGAGCCGGCGACGCCCGAGGAACGTCAGGCGCACCGAGAGGTGCGCGACCTGCTCGAGTGCGCCGCCGTCCAGCAGGCGGAGACCTCCGCGTTCCGGCGACGCGGGCAAAACACCAGCGGGGCAGCGCCCATCGCACCCTCCTAGAGGCGGAGGGAGTTTGTCCACTAGCCTCCTCCCAGGGCGAACCAGGCTGTGCCCGCTCGACGGACGCCGCCAACCGCGGGAGGCGGGGCTCAGTCCGTTGACCGGCATGTCGGTCCCATCCGCGACGCCCGCGACACCCTGGACGCGTGGAGGCGCTCCCGCGCGGACAGAGAGGAGGGGGTGGACCGCGGCTACCATGTCCACCGTGGCGGCCGCTACGACAGCGAAGAAGACCGCAGCCCGAGCCCCGACCCGGTGGGGCCCCGGGCCTTCTCTGCACGTATCCTGAACGTGCCGTTCCCGCCGCACTTCAGGCAGCCAACAAACGTAGCCAAGTATTCCAGGGAGACGAACCCCGGGCTATGGCTCAGCGACTATCAGCTTGCATGTCAGGCCGGTGGGGTGGACGATGACCTGTTCATCATCTGCAACCTTCCACTCTTTCTGGCCGACTCGGCGCGCGCTTGGCTGGAACATATCCCTTCGGGTCGGATCCGCAGCTGGAACGACCTGAAGGAGATATTCGTGGGAAACTTCCAGGACACATACATGCGCCCTGGCAATTCCTGGGACCTCCGGAGCTGCCGCCAGGTGTTGGAGGAGTCCCTCCGGGACTACATCTGACGCTTCTCCAAGAAGCGCACTGAGCTCTCCAACGTCGCGGACGCCGACGTCATAGGGGCTTTCCTGGCAGGAACTTCCTACCGGCCCCTCGTCCACGAGCTGGGGCGCCGGGGCCCGCGGACCACGGAGGAGCTCCTCAACATCGCCACCAGCTTCGCCTCGGGCGAGGAGGCCGTCGGAGCAATCTTTGACCGCTCCAAGGGCGAGGCAAAGCGGAAGGAGGACGCCGACGAGGGCACCTCCAACTGTCCACAGAAGAAGAAGAACAAGCAACGGCGCGAGGCTCCCTCATGGCTGCTGCTGAGCGCAAGCGGGGACAGCCACCCCCGGAGGGCACCCCGGCTTCTTCGACAAGCTGCTCAAGGGACCGTGCCCGAACCACGAGTTCCCCGCGAAGCACACCTACAAAGACTACAACCTCATGAAGAGGTATTTTGTAGGCAACCTGATGAAGGGCGACCGGAGATGGAAGCCCGACGAGGAGAAGAAGGACGACGAAGAGAAGGAAGATGGCTTCCCCAAGGTGGACGGCTGCTTCATGATTTTCGGCGAACCGGCGGCTTACGACTCCAAGCGTCACCGGAAGCTGGAGCGCCGCGAGGTCTATGTGGCCGAGCCTGCAACACCGGCCTTCCTCGACTGGCCGGGATCCGCCATCACCTTCGACCGGTCCGACCACCTGGGGCGCGTCCTGCAGCCAGGACGCTACCCGCTCGTCGTCGATCCCGTCGTCGGCATGACGCGCCTCACCAAGGTGCTCATGGACGGAGGCAGCGGCCTCAGCATCCTCTACGCCGAGACTCTCGACGCCATGGGGATCGACCGCTCCAGCCTCCGCCCCAGCAAGGCACCGTTCCACGGCATCGTGCTGGGGAAACAGGCAATGCCTCTCGGGCAGATCGACCTGCCCATCACTCTCGCGACCCCATCCAACTATAGGAAGGAGATCCTCACCTTCGAGGTGGTGGGCTTTCGTGGAACCTACCACGCCATCCTGGGGCGGCCGAGCTACGCCAAGTTCATGGCCATCCCCAACTACACCTACCTCAAGCTCAAGCTGCCGGGGCCCAACGGGGTAATCACCGTCGGCACGTCTTTCCAGAAGGCGTACGAGTGTGACGTAGAGTGCTGTGAATACGTCGCAGCCATCACCATTGTGGAGGATCCGGCGGTCCAGCTCGCGGAGAGCGCCGAGGGTCAGCCCGACTCCAAGCAGTCGGCCACCGAAGGCGTCAAGGAGGTCCCCCTCGACCCCAGCAGCTCCGACGGCCGGACCATACGGATCGGCGCTACCCTATCTCCCAAATAGGAAGGTGCGCTCGTCGACTTCCTCCGCGCGAACAGCGACATCTTCGCGTGGAAACCCTCGGACATGCCCGACATTCCGAGGGAAGTTGCCGAGCACTCCTTGAATATCAAGGCCGGCTCCAAGCCAGTGAAGAAAGTTCTGTGCCGCTTCGATGAGGAGAGGCGCAAGGCCATCGGCGAGGAGCTCCAGAAGCTTTTGGCGGCCGGATTCATCAAGGAAGTGTACCACCCCGAGTGGCTAGCTAACCCTGTTCTTGTACGAAAAAAGAATGGGAAATGGCGGATGTGTGTTGACTATACCGGTCTCAACAAGGCGTGCCCAAAGGATCCATTTCCTTTGCCGTGCATAGACCAGATAGTCGACTCGACCGCCGGGTGCGAAACCCTTAGCTTCCTCGACGCATATTCCGGCTACCATTGGATCACGATGAAAGAGTCCGACCAGCTCGCGACCTCTTTCATCACCCTCTTCGGCCCCTATTGCTACGTTAAGATGCCATTCGGCCTCAAAAACGCGGGGGCTACCTTCCAGCGATGCATGCTCAAGTGTTTCGGCGACCTCATCAGGCGGACCGTTGAGGCTTACGTCGACGACATCGTAGTCAAATCCAAGAAGGGCGAGCAGCTCATCCCCGACCTCGAACTAGCCTTCGAAAGGCTGAGAGACAAGCGCATCAAGCTCAATCCTGAAAAGTGCGTTTTTGGGGTTCCGAGGGGCATGCTGCTGGGTTTCATCATCTCCGTACGCGACATCAAAGCCAATCCGGAGAAGATAGCGGCCATCAGCGACATGGGGCCGATTCAAAACATAAAGGGAGTTCAGCGCGTCGTAGGATGCCTTGCGGCCCTGAGCTGTTTCATCTCGCGCCTCGGCGAATGGGGGCTCCCTCTCTACCGACTTCTGAAGAAGACTGACCGCTTGGAGTGGACCGCCGAGGCCCAGGAGGCGCTTGACCGGCTCAAGGACCTCCTGACGAAAGCTCCGATCCTAGTCCCGCCAACCGACGGGGAACATCTCCTGCTCTACATCGCGGCGACCACCCAGGTAGTCAGCGCAGCTCTGGTGGTGGAGCGAGAGGAGGAGGGACACGCCCTCAAGGTGCAGCGCCCGGTTTACTTCGTCAGTGAGGTCTTGTCCGAGTCCAAGGTGCGCTACCCACAGATCCAGAAGCTCATCTATGCCATCCTCATCACGAAGAGGAAGCTCCGCCACTACTTCACCTCCCACCCGGTGACGGTCGTTTCGTTGTTCCCCCTCGGCAAAGTGATCCGGAACCAGGACGCCATTGGACGGATTGCAAAGTGGGCGCTCGAGCTCATGGACCAGGGCATCACCTATGCCCCCCGCACTGTGATCAAATCCCAGGTACTCGCCGATTTTGTAGCAGAGTGGACGAAGATCCAAACGCCATCGGCGCTGGAGAGGCAGGAGTACTGGACGATGCATTTCGACGGGTCGTTGATGAAGGCTCGCGCCGGAGTGGGTCTAATCTTCATCTCTCCTCTCGGCGTGCGCATGAGGTACATGATCCGCCTCCATTTTCCTGCATCTAATAACATCGCCGAGTACGAGGCTCTCCTCAATGGGCTTCGCATTGCCATTGAGCTGGGCATCCAACGGCTGGACGTCCGAGGTGACTCCCAGCTAGTCGTCGAGCAAGTCATGAAGGAGTGGAGCTGCCACGACCCTAAGATGGCAGCTTACTGCAACGAGGTCCGCAAGCTCGAAGACAAGTTCGACGGACTAGAGCTCAACCACGTCCCAAGGCGTTTCAACGAGGCGGCTGACGAACTGGCAAAGGTGGCATCCGGCCGAAAGCCGTACCCGATGGCGTCTTCGTCAGCGACCAGTTCAAGCCCTCGATCCGCTGCCAGGAACCAGGGAGGGTCAGCGACGCGCCACCTGCCCCCGACTCGAGCAACGACCCGGGAGAGGTCGGCAACGCGCCACCTGTCCCGGGCTCGGGCCCGACCCAGGCGAGGTTGGCAATGCTCCACCTGTCCCGGACTCGGAGGCCGACCCCTCTGACCCCGAGATCATGGAGATCGATGCGGACCCAGCAGCGGGGCCCGACCCCCCGCCTGACTGGAGAGCCCCGTACCTCGACTATCTCATCCGCGAGACGCTCCCGGCGAAAAAGATGGAGGCACGTAGGATTGCGCGCCGCGCCAAATCCTTCGTCATCATTGACCAGGAGCTCTACAAGCGGGGCCACACCGGCATCCTCTAGCGCTGCATCCCGATCAAACAGGGAAAGGCGCTGATTCAGGACGTCCACGCCGGAGCCTGCAGCCACCACGCCGCGCCAAGAACCCTTGTTGGAAACGCCTTCCGGCAGGGCTTCTACTGGCCGACGACGGTCGCCGACGCCACCCGCGTGGTCCGCACCTGCGAAGGGTGCCAATTCTTCGTGCGCCAAACTCATCTGCCCGCACAGGCGCTCCAGCCCATCCCCATTACGTGGCCCTTCGCGGTCTGGGGTCTGGACCTCATCGGGCCCTTCAAGAAAGCTCCCGGGGGCTTCACCCACTTGCTTGTCGCCGTCGACAAGTTCTCCAAGTGGATCGAGGCACGACCGGTCGCGCAGATCAAGTCTGAGCAGGCGGTACGTTTCTTCACCGACATCATCCATCGCTTCAGAATCCCCAACTCCATCATCACGGACAACGGCACACAGTTCACCGGGAAGAAATTCCTCCAGTTCTGCGACGACCACCACATCTGAGTGGACTGGTCGGCCGTGGCGCACCCCCACACGAATGGGCAGGTTGAACGAGCCAACGGCATGATACTCCAGGGTCTCAAGCCACGGATCGTCGACTGCCTCAAAAAGTTCGGCGGCCGGTGGGTCGCGGAGCTCCCCGCGGTCCTATGGAGTCTAAGGACGACCCCCAGTAGGGCGACTGGCTTCACCCCGTTCTTCATGGTCTACGGGTCTGAGGCAATCCTCCCCACCGACCTGGAGTACGGATCGCCGAGGGTCAAAGCGTATGACGAACAAGGGAACCAGGCGTCACTCGAAGACGCGCAAGACCAGCTCGACGAAGCGCGCGATGTGGCCCTGCTGCACTCGGCCAAGTACCAGCAGGCCTTACGACGATACCACAGTCGCAAGGTGCAAGGCCGAGCCTTCAACGTCGGCGACCTGGTGCTTCGCCTCGTCCAAGACAACAGGGGTCGGCACAAGCTGACCCCTCCATGGGAAGGTCCCTTCGTCGTCGCGCAAGTGCTGCGGCCAGGGACGTATAAGCTGGCAACCCCTGACGGGCAGATCTTCGGCAATGCTTGGAACATAGAACAGCTAAGACGCTTGTTGGCGCTAAAAATCGGCCAGGAATCGGCCGATGACCTTCAACGTCGGGTTATTGCCCTGGTGCAGTTCGCGCGGTGTGCCAGTCAATCTGACCTGTTGATTGACAAGGAAATAAGAGTATTAAATTCCGGGCGTTCCGATCGGTTGAGGTTCCGATCTGTTCCGAAGAGCGTATCGGCTAATCGGCCAATTTGCTATGAAGATGATCGGCTATGGATCAGCCGATAATCACGTAATAATTGCAAAGAAAACTGCTAGAGCAACTTAGACAATTATTACAGATGCAACACTTGAAATAAATCTAATCGGCTGTATAACAATGAACGAGTAGGAGCGATGATAAAGCCGATAGTTTCAATCTCAAGCTGGATAACTGGTGATGATACTAGAACAATAGGTAAAACCTATAATTCTAGTAAATATCGATAACTGGTGAATAAATCTGAATGAAACCACGGCGATGCGCCCGAAGTTAAAGCTCGAATGTTATTCGGTAAGCGGAACCTACCAATTGGCCGGAGATCGAGTCGATGCAGCCCTGCCAATCGGTACGAACTTGTGAAAGAAGAAAAAGTATTGGCGAATTCGCCGACTTGAAAGTAAAGTACGATGAAAAAGTAGATGTGTTTTGTTGATTGATTGATGTATATTTTTCACAAAGCCCTGACGACTCCTATTTATACCCTAGGATCGGTACAAACTTGATTTAAATAGAAAACTACTATATCTATAATATTTTTATAAAGGAAACGGACTCCCACAGAATCTTCTGCCGCCATCTCCTAAACCAATAAGGATTCTTTCCATTGCTCCTCGACCGAGTCGGCATCGTTCCGTTGACCAACATCAGGCCACTTTTGACCGGGATCCTCTGTTGTAGTTCCAATGGTTTCACCCTCCCGATCTCTTGGCGCAAGTTGCATCGCCAATCGGCCGATTCCCAGCTGTAGCCTCAATCGGCCGATTCCTCACTGTAGCCTTTAGATCTGCCGCATCGGCCAATCTCTTCCTCTCCTGACGCCGATTCAACACATGTCAAAATCTGGCGTCAACACATGCTCCCCAGTTTCGGAGTAAAACATTGTTGGCGCTGAAAATCGGCCGGATAGGAATCGGCCGATGGTCTTCAGCGTCGAACACACGACCCGGGAGAATCTGCTTAGCTCCTGTTCGGGTTATCGCCCTGGTACGTTTCGCGCGGCGTGCCAGTCAATCTGACCTGTTGATTGACAAGGAAATAAAGTATTAAATTCCAGGAGCTCCGATCGGCTGGAGTTCCGATCTGTCCTGAAAAGCGCGTCAGCGAATCGGCCGATTTGCTATGAAGATGATCGGCTATGGATCAGCCGATAATCGCGTAATAATTGTAAAGAAAACTGCTGGAGCGATCTAAACAATTATTACGGATGCAACACTTGAAATAGATCTAATCGGCTGTGAGATAATAAATCGAAGAATAACGATGATGAAGCCGATTACTCTGATCTCAAGCTGGATAACTGGTGATAATACTAGAACAACAGATAAAACTTGCAATTCTAGTAAATATCGATAACTGGTGAATAAATCCAAAGGAAACCACAGCGATGCACCCGTAGTTAAAGCTCGAATATTACTCGATAAGCGGAACCTACCAATTGGCCGGAGATCAAGTTGATGCAGCCCTGCCAATCCGTACGAACTCGTGAAAGAAGAAAAGTATTGGCGAAGTCGCCGACTTGAAAGTAAATTGCTGGAAAAAGTAGAAATATTGTTGTTGATTGATGTCCTTTTTTTTGCAAGACCTTGACGACTCCTATTTATACCCTAAGACTAGGACTCCTGGTCGATCACGACTTGTTACAACCTTATTTAAAAAATGGGAAAACTACTATATCTATAATAACTTTTAAAGGAAACGGACTCCCGCAGAATCTTGCGCCGCCGTCCCCTAATCCAATCAGGACTCTTTTCAATTGTTCCTTGACCGACTTAGCGTTGCCCTGTTGACCAACTTTTGACCAGGACCCTCCAAAATAGTCCCATCCTGTTGGCGCAAGCTGTATCACCAATCGGCCGATTTCCAACTGTTATCTCAATCGGCCGATTCCTTACTGTAGCCTTTAGATCTGCCGCATCGGCCAACCTTCTTTTCCCAATGCCGATTTAACACGTGTCAAAATCTAGCGTCAACACATGCCCCCCAGTTTCGGAGTAAAACATAACTTTTTCTTCGAAACTCTTTCTTTAATCCTTTCCTCCGAAATGGGCGCAGCAAAAATCTCCTTCCGTTCCACGGCACAATGATTGCAATTTCCTCGGACCAAGCGTGCGAAACGACCGCTCCCCTGGAATTCGTGAAGACGGCGCGGCAAGAATACCGTCTTTGCCCTTGCTCTCCCGGTTTTTCTTAAGTACTGGCCCTCTCCGCTTACTCTTCCCCACAAATCTAGCATTCTCTTCCAGCGAACCACTGTTCGTCTTCCTCCAAGCTCTCTCGATCTCCAAACGCTTCCCCCCTTCCGGCGATCTTATCCGCGATCTGCTCCAACCCTCCAATGGCGTCACCATCGGCGACCGCTCCATCCACGTATGCTCCATCGGTGATCCCTTCAGCGGCGGCGGCCCAATCGGCGGCTCCTCTGGCAACCCCATCGGCGATGATGATCTCCATCCCAGAGGTAAATGTTTAAAATTTTTCCTCTTTCGTTTCTCTATTGCTTCGGATCTTTTCTCAGTTTCTTCCCCTTTTCTCCCTTTTTAGGCACTTAGGCACCGAATCACCATCCCCCTCTCAGAATCCCCTGACCTTATCTGCTTAGACCCTATGGGTAACCACGATCCAACTGACCTGATCAGTCTAGAGACTCACAGAGTCCCTTTCAAGCAATCGCCCATGAACCTAGATCAGTGGGTAGGTACTTTTAGATCCTGGCCAAATGAAACCCCCGGCTAGAGAGAATGGTACCAGAGAATGGTCAGATCTAAGAAGGTTCAGTGGGAGGAACAAAAAATCGGCCAGTGCATAGACCTATCTTTGTCTCAGATGGAAAGAAATGAACCTCTGGTCATGGCAGCTTCTTATTTTTGGTCCGATGCACTCAATGCATTCCTTTTTGGACATGGACCCATGACCCCAACTTTGGCCGATGTTCTGTTGTTGACCGGCCTCGATGTCTCCTCCGCCGATATCCCTTTCAACTATCTGTTTAAGCCATCACATCGGCTAGAGACCAAAGGAATCGGTGGGTGGAAGGGGTATATTAGCAAAAATATGAAGACCAGGACAGTTTCAGAGAGGGAGCATACTGCTTTTCTGATGATGTGGCTAGAAAAGCACTTTTTCTGTGGCAGAGCAATTGGACCCTCTTCAAACACCCAAGC
This sequence comes from Panicum miliaceum, assembly GCA_032594955.1. NCBI lineage: Eukaryota > Viridiplantae > Streptophyta > Magnoliopsida > Poales > Poaceae > Panicum > Panicum miliaceum. Next base: position 12,838,161 of record CM064060.1, on the reverse strand, counting down.
TTTAGCGGAGGCTTTGTCACAAGGATCGGCCATCCCCCTTGGAAAACATTTGCTGGGATCGGCCTATCAGCTGATGCACCAAATCGGCACCAAGCTGTCGAAGGGGGAGCCGATTGGGAACCCTGGCGGTCCCTGGTGGTTCATCACCCTCTGGCTCAATTTATACATGAGCAAGGTCTCTCAGCAACGGATAGAGACCAAAACTTTTCCTAACATTGAGTCAGAGGAGAATCCATCCGTCCGACGACGCTGCAGATCCTTTGGAGAAGCGGCATCGGCCTTCCCCGGCTGCCAGTTTACTGCTACCCGCACAGCTGAGTACTTCAGATGCCTTTATAATGGCCTTAGTGAAGAGACCGTTAGCTGGCATCCGTATCAAGCAGTGGAGCCGATTTTCGAATTACCCATAAGCTACGACTTCTCCACCCATACTTTTGACAAGGAGCTTATGGATGTCTTGATTAAGCCAGGGATTCTGCCAGCCAATTTCTTCTCAGGAAAGGACTCTACCACCTATGAGTTCTACAATCCATCGGCCGCAGCAAGGCAACTGGGTTTTGGCCAACTGCCGATTCGGGTCTACTTCGCTGGTCAAGCGAAATTCAGAGATGGGCTGACCTCAAATCTTGACTACAATCGGCTGTGCGATCTAGTGCAAGATTCTAGCACTATTGACCTGAATAATTGGTCAGTTGCCTCTTTTGCCACCCAGCAATTTAAATTATGATGGGCAGAATGGAAGCAATACCTTTTCTGCAAGTCTCCATCAACTTATTGCAACACTCTGGATCCAAAAAATATCGATCCAAATGCAGCGGTATGTCCTTTCTCCCAGCCGATTCCAATGCTATTTCTTTCCATACTTTCATCTTGTTATTAACCCACATTCATCTTCTCAGTCTGAAAGCCAGGTCCCTCCGATGCAGAGCCGAAGCGGCAGGCCGATAGATAGTCACCATCCATATATGCCATATCCACTTATCGGCTTCCATGCTCCAACTATCAAGGATATCTCTACTGGCCGATCGAAACGAGCACCGAAAAGGCCAACCTCGAAGATAACCAGCCGTCGAGTGCGAGCCCGCATCGGATCGACCGATCAGACGGCGATAGCATCGGCTGAGACTCCCCGTATCGGATCGGCCGACCAGATGGCGGTGGCATCGGCCGAGACCCCAATCCCTTTACCCTTACCGGTTGCCGAGATAGCCAATCCTCAAGTCACCGCCGAAGTCGGGGTAGCTGCGGCATCACTACTAGTAGAAGTTGTTCAGGTAATCTTACTTATCTCATATATTCTTCAAATCTTCCACTGACATTAACTCTCTCCCTCTGCCAGGCTGCACAAGCCATTCCACCGCAGTCTCCGCAGCAATCGGCTACGTCCCAAGTGGAAGCCGAAACTCTAGCAGCTCCTCTCGCCGAGGTAAATGATCTCTTACCTTGATCTCTTAATTTTCAGAGAACTTAACCGATCCTGATGCAGGCCGATTTGGGTATGCTGGCTATAACCCCACAACAAACATCGGCCGGAAGATCAACAGAGGCATGGCAAATTTCTCACACCATCTTATTTCAATTTCCCATAGCATACTTACAGGATCTGTTTTCTATGTCTTTTCAGGAAGCTGGTCCAAGCGGAGCACTGATAATTGTTGAATCTTCCTCTTCCGACGAGCCAACTGCACCAGCCCCTGAGACAAGGGAGACGCTTCCACCGGCGCAGGCAAGAGAAATTCGTTTTAAGGGGGTAACAAACTTACCATTGGAATCGGCCGATTCCCCTTTACTGCTTGCTAACCCTTCTCTTTATTTCCTCACAGGAGCAAGACACCCCGAACAACAGCATCTTCTCCTTTGCCGTCTCCTTGCCTGATGACGAGGAAATTGCTTCACAGCCGATTTTGTCGAGCTCTTTTTCCGATGATGTCCGCGCCAAGCTTGAAAGCATGCGTATTCTCCTTCAAGACGACATCGGCCGATTGGTAGAAGATGCTTTGCCGATTCGACGACTTTTCAACGATATCAAGGGTCGAATCCTGGAAGAAACAGCAGAAAACTTGGCGCATGCTGCTTATATAGAGCATATGCAGATTCCTGTTTCCAGGGCGCTGCGTCACATGGCCGATCGCGCCCAGATGGCAAAAGCCCGGGAAGAGGCCAATTCATACAAGCACCGGACTCAAGAGGTACACCAAAAGATCAACTTCCTCGAAAGCTGCCGCCCGGACATCGTCGGCACGATAGATCGGCTCAAACGGAGAAGAGCAGAGCTGGCCAAGGAGATGGAGCAGATAACCAAAGAGATAGCCGCTGAAGAAAAGAAACTTCAAGAACTCCCATCCATCATCAGTGAGCTGAAGCAAGAGAGACAGCACTTGGCCCGTGAAACGATAAGGCTTCGTCGCCATGTGTCAGAAGTTCCAGGATCGGCCGATGATGACCAGAGAGTACTAGACTCGGCCGATCAAATTAGGCGACAAGCTATTGCGGCCATAGATGCTTTTCTTGGATTGTAAAGAATACTGTAAACATTTATTGCTCCTTCAATGCTATTGCGCCGATTTGGTCTTGAACGGTCTCTCTAGTCAGCTTTGCATTTATGTACGCTTTTACTCTGATAGGACGTGTCTCACCATCCATCTACCTCTCTTTCCTTTATAAGTAGACCCTTCACCATCTCCAGAGGCATATGCATTACTTATCTTCTCTTTCTCTCTTTACTGTCCCAAACTGAACGGCAAGATGTCTTCTTCGTCCTCTTCATCTTCTTCCTCTGTCAACCAGGTATGAACTCTCCTCTGCCTTTCCCCTAAGCATCTCAATCGCTCTGATGTTGGGTAATCCCTTTTATCTCTGTTTAGCCAAAACGTCTCAGCCCTGGTCTAGAACGAGCGATTGAAATCATGCATTCAGACGAACCACTGTCACAGGCAGACAAAGATCTGATAAGAGCTCATGCTGAGGAACTCAGAGATCATGTCCCCGCTGTTGTCCAAGAATGCTGGGACCTTATAGATGCTCACTATTTGCTCCGTAAGCGACCATCTTCTAAAAAAAATCCTCCACTTTCTTGTAAAGTTAAGACCGAAGTTGCCATGGAGGATTTGGAGGAGAAGAAGACCCGCCTCCTGATAGAACTTTGCAACCAAGCTGAGATTGGAGCCACTGCAGAGGACCCGAAGGAGAAAAGGCTCCGCCTTATGATAGAGCTGGGTCGCGTTGAGAGAGAAATCCAGCGTAGGCGTAATCAATAGACGTATCGGTATTTTTATTCTAAGGGTGACTTGTACCATGTCGGCCATGTACTCTGTCATTTTCATCGAATAATGAACCAGTCAAAATGAATCCCAATATTTCTTTCTTCAGGCAATGTTATTTCTGTATCAGATATGCAAACGGAAATCGAAGAAAAATCGGCCATATTGTCTTGATATATTTTACTGCAAGTTATGCATCTACCCAAATGCTTGGATAGTACCTCTTCAAATATCGTCCGTTTAAAGCTCTTGGGAATTCCTCCCCTTCAATTGTTTCCAGAATATATGCATTTCCAGGGGCACATCGGCCGATTCTGTACGGCCCTTCCCAAGTGGGTGACCATTTACCAAATTTGGGATCTTTGGATCCTATCGGCAGCACCAACTTCCACACCAAATCTCCCTGAGAGAATTGTTTAACTTTGACCTTTTTGTCATACCATCTGGCCACACTTTTCTTGTTTTCTTCTATACTAATTAGGGCTCTCAACCATAAACCTGCCGAATCATCAAGTTCATCCTTCATGAGGAAGGAATAGTCATCGGCCGTTAACTGATCTTGAAACGATATACGTCTTGACCCCGTCCTTATCTCCCAAGGCAAGACTGCCTCATGACCATAAACCAACTGATAAGGGGATATCTTAGTGGTTCCATGACAAGCCATCCTATAAGCCCATAAAGATTCAGCCAAAGACATATGCCACTTTTTGGGTTGCTCTTCTATCTTCCTCTTGATTAGTTTGATTATCCCTTTATTGGACGATTCTGCTTGGCCATTGGCTTGAGCATAGTATGGAGAAGAATTTAATAATCTAATCCCCATATCGGCGGCAAACTCTCCGAATTCTCCAGAAGTAAACATTGTTCCTTGGTCAGTTGTGATGGTTTGAGGAATACCAAATCGATAGATAATATGGCTTTTAACAAATTCAATCATATCGACCGATGTCACGTTCCTTAAAGGAACTGCTTCCACCCACTTAGTAAAATAATCTGTGGCTACCAATATGAACTTATGCCCTTTGCTTGATGGAGGATGAATCTGTCCGATGAGATCTATTCCCCAACCTCTGAACGGCCACAACTTAATTATTGGATTCATAGCCGATGCTGGCGCGCGCTGTACATTGCCAAACCTCTGACACTCTTGGCATCCTTTGTAATATTTGAAACAATCCTCAAGAATAGTTGGCCAATAATACCCATTGTTCCGGATCATTCATTTCAATTTGTGAGCCGATTGATGAGCTCCACATACGCCCTCATGGATTTCTCCCATCAGAACCTTTGCCTCTTCTGTTCCCAGGCATTTGAGAAGAACTCCATCAATCGTCCGGTAAAATAAATCATCCTCAAGCAACACATATTTTGTAGCTTGAAAACGTATTCGCCGATCCACTTTTTGGGATGGATCTTTCAAGTGATCGGCGATTTCCTTTCGCCAGTCATCGGCCGCGAGCTCTAGCATCATCGCTCCCTGAATCGGCCGATACCCGGAGGCATGTTGGGCCAGCCTGTTGGCCTCTTCATTATAATTTCTAGGGATATGCTCAATTATTGCAGACTTGAACTCTTTTAAAAGCTGAAGGCAATCTTCATAATAAATCCTCAAGATATCATCCTTGCACTCAGACCGCCCCGTTAATTGATCTACAATGAGCATGGAATCTCCAAAAATTTCAACTGCATCAGCTTTGACTTCCCTTAATAATTTTACGCCCTTCAGAACGGCTCGATATTCCGCCTGATTATTAGTTGCGGAAGCTTCTATCGGCAGAGAGAAATTATAACTTGCCCCCCGAGGCGACACAAGAACAATGCCGATTCCTGATCCGACCCCACACGAAGAACCATCAAAATATAGAGTCCATGGAACTGGTTCAACGACGGCAATTTCTGGTCCACAATGCTAAGCTACGAAATCGGCCATTACTTGACCTTTGATAGCTTTGACCGATTCGTACCTTAAGTCGAATTCCGACAGAGCCAGGATCCATTTCCCAATGCGTCCTTTCAAAATCGGCAACGATAGCACATAATTCACCACATCATCCTTGCATACAACTATGCATTCTGCCGATAGCAAATAGTGTCTGAGCTTGGTACACGAGAAGTATAAACACAAGCACAGCCGCTCCACCGGGGAATATCTTGTTTCGGCGTCTAGGAGTCTTCTGCTGACGTAATATACCACCCGTTCTTTTCCTTCAAATTCCTGTACCAATGCCGATCCAATAGCCTGTTCATCCACCGATAAATATAATTTAAACGGCTTACCAGACTGTGGCGGGACTAACACCGGAGGTGAAACTATATATTGCTTAATATCTTCCAATGCTTTGCGTTGTTCTTCTCCCCATATAAATTCTTGATCGGGCTTTAATTTCAACAGAGGAGTAAAAGCCCGAATACGCCCTGACAGGTTGGATATGAACCTTCTGATAAAATTGACCTTGCCGATGAGGAACTGTAGCTCAGTTTTATTTTGTGGGGCCACAACTTTGTTGATGGCGTCTATAGTCTTCCGTTTGACTTCTATCCCACGCTCATGAACCATGAATCCTAAGAATTCCCCAGCCGATACACCAAATGCACACTTGTTTGGGTTCATCTTCAACCCATGCTTCCTTGTGCACTCCAGTACTTCTTGTAAATCGGCCAGATGTTCTTGGTGACCTTTTGACTTGACCACGACGTCATCAATATAAATTTCCACTGATGTACCAATAAGCTTGTGGAAGATATAGTTCATGGCTCGCTGATACGTAGCACCGGCGTTCTTCAACCCAAGAGTCATCACAACCCATTCGAATAAACCAAGGTGACCTGGACACCTGAAAGCCGTTTTTGAGATATCTTCTTCGGCCATTAATATCTGATTGTACCCTGCATTCCCATCCATGAAACTTATGACTTTGCGTCCTGCAGCTGCATCTATCAAGATATCGACTGTTGGCATCGGATATCCATCCATTGGCGTGGCCTGATTTAAGTTCCTGAAATCAATGCACACACGCAAATTCTTTTTATACACAGGCACAATATTAGAAATCCATTCGGTGTAGCGGCACTGCCGAATAAATCCTGCTTCAATTAACTTTGTAATTTTGGCTTTTATATCAGGTAGAATCTTGGGGTTACACCGTCGTGCAGGTTGCTGATATGGCCGATATCCTGATTTTATAGGTAACCGGTGTTCAACAATGGACCGGCCTAGACCTGGCATCTCATGATATTCCCAAGCAAAGCAATCCTTGAATTCTTTTAATAAAGTTATCAGTTTACACTTATACTCAGGATCCAAATTAGCACTAATATACGTCGGCCTTGATTTGCTGCTATCTCCAAAATCTATCATCTCCAATAAATCGGCCGGCGTAAATCCATGCCCAAGCTTCCCGTCTTCTCGGACGAGGTGATCCATCTATTCTGAATCTTCAGAGCCGACTGCTTGGATCGGCTGTAGACCGAAATCGGACACTTTCAGGAAGTCAGTGTCCCAAGTCCTGCCAGATATACATTTGACATGCTCGCAGCTCCACTGTTGCGTGTCGGCCGCTGCGACGCTGTAGGCGGAATCGGCAGTGACTATCTCTGTGCTGTCGCCGACCCATTGCACGAGGCATTGATGCATTGTAGATGGGACACAGCAGTTTGCATGTATCCAGTCGCGACCAAGCAGCATGTTGTAGGATCCCTTACCGTTAATAACGAAAAAGGTGGTAGGAAGGGTCTTACTGTCGATGGTGAGGTCGACGCAGAGCGCTCCACGGGCGGGAGACACGTTGCCTTCGAAATCCTTCAGCATCATGTCCGTCTTGGTGCGATCTTCATCGCCCTTGCCTAGCTTGCGGAACATGGCATATGGCATGATGTTAACTGCGGCACCTCCATCTACTAGTAATCTGGTGATGGGTCGTCCGTTAACATAGCCTTTGAGAAACAGCGCTTTAAGATGCTGCCGTTTTTCTTCTTCTAGTTTCTCAAAAGTAGCCGTCATCGGCTCTAACACTAGTTGTGCCATCTGTTCTTCCATTCTCGTTGCTTTGTCTCGATCGTCAGGCACCATGAATTCCATTGGCAATATGAACACCATGTTGATTTCGACTGCCGATTCTTGATTGTCTGCTTCCTGACCGTTTTTCTTTGGGCGCCACACCCGAGACTTAACATTTCTTTTCTCTGGCACCTGCCTCTGTTCTTCCTCTTGATGCTCCCACTGGCGTAGGCGTTGGATCCTCCGTTTCTGGGATCTGGATAGGCCATCGGGACACCACCTGGGATTTACTGGTTTGGCCGATGATCTGGTGTGTTCCCAATCTGGTTCTCTTCCTAGGGGATTTTCATCTGACACCCTATCATCAGCCATCTCTTCCAGCCGATCGTGCACGTTGACTCTGCCCCCCCAACCCATCTTGTTGGTTGATCCTGCCTTTTGACCGGTGGTACTGGTCAACTCTGGCCCCCAGCCGATCATGCACCGAAATGCGCTGTTCCTCTCGTCCACGCCAATTTCTGCTGATCGGCTCTGATCTTCTATCCCTAGAGTGTGACCTCGGGCGATCGTTGCGACTCAATCCGTTACACTCCGGACAGTTATCGGCAGATGGCAATCTGATGTCGTTCTCCCAGCAATGGATGAAGAACGGACATTGCAAGTGATCTTCATGCCGGCGTATCATCTCGTCGTGGTATCTTGATTGTTCTTGCTGCTGCCGATATTTGCTGAGCAAGAACTGGGAGGTGATGGGTTTGCGTGGTCGTTCTGGCCTCCGCCTGTTCCCTTTGATCTCTTCTGCCGTAATCTGCCTCCTAGGATCGACGGCGCCGCCCCTTCTCGCCGATTCTGACGTCAGCACCTTGGTTTGACGTGAATTTCCTCTAGTGTCAACCATGTTAGCCGGGAAGGGATGCTGATCTATCTTCATCGGTTTTGCCGATTTAGCCGGGATTTCAAATTTGAGCCTCCCCTGTTCGATGGCCGATTGTATCTGCTGACGGAAGACTTTGCATTCATTCGTATCATGAGACGTGGCGTTGTGCCACTTGCAGTATTTCATCTTCTTGAGTTGATCGACCGAAGGGATGGTGTGATGCTGAGATTGCTTAATCTGCCCTTCCTGGAGTAATAAATCAAAAATTCTATCGGCTTTTGATGTGTCAAAGCCAAATGCCTCTGGCTCTTTCTTTCCGAAAGGGCATGATATCGGTTTTTTGCCTTTCACCCATTCTGCCAGGCCGATTTCCTCTTCCCCATCGGATTCAGACCCTTCTAGGTATGCCACTTTCTTCTGGAAATTCCTCCGCTGCTCAAACGGACGGACTTCCTGTCCTGCTAATCGGTGCGCGATCTGGCTTAAGCTTTCAAACTCTTGTGAAGCATACCTCTCCTTGATTTGTGGCAGAAGGCCTTGGAAAGCGATATTGGCCAACTGTGCATCGGTCAGAGCCAGGCTGTAGCATTTATTCCTGACCTCTCTGAACCTCTGTATAATATATCCAGTCACTGGTTCATCGCTCCTCTGCCTGAGGCTGGTCAAATCTGAGAGCTTCATCTCATGTACTCCTGCGTAGAAGTATATGTGGAATTGCTTTTCCAGATCGGCCCACGTAACAACAGAATTTGGTGGCAAAGTGGTGAACCATTGGAAGGCCGATCCGGACAGAGACGATGAAAACAAACGTACCCTCAGAGCATCTTGTGTGGCAGCCTCCCCGCACTGGATGATGAATCGGTTGATGTGCTCTACAGTGGATGTATCGTCTGACCCCGAAAATTTGGTGAAGTCAGGTACTTTGTAGCGGTGTGGGAACGGCAGCAGGTCATTGGCCGATGGGTATGGCGTCTTGTATGTATAAGTCTGCATTTTTGGCTTCAAACCAAACTGGTCTTGAATCACTTCTGCTATTCTTGCCGTCCAGTCCACCTGCTGCTGATGAACGACTATTCGCGGCGCCGGCACATGTTGAAGGGCTGGTACGGCTGGGTGATGGATCGAAGCATGCGGCGAATTTTGCTGAGCAGCTGATAGTTGATGGCGAAGTGAATCCGCCGCTCCATCGTATGTCGTCGTTGGCGCCGTGCCTCTGAATGTTTTTACAGCGCTTGCCCCTCTGCCGATTTCTGATGAGACCGGCTGATATTGAGGGACCGTCGGCCGGACGGCCGATTGGTGAGACGCCTGGATTGAATAGCTTCCATGCCCGGTTGATGGATCGGGGAAAGCCGTTGTCGCCGATATCCCCCAGGGTACTGAGCTTGTGGGCAGCGATTGTACAGAAGCAATCTGGACGGTTTGAAGCGGTGTCTGTGACGGGAAACATGGTGCACCGCTGTACCTTGGAGACGCTGGAGGCAACGGAGTGTTGTACCCCTTGCGTTGCGCCAATATCGGCTGAGGAGCCGATTGGGATGTGCCTGGTAAGCTTCTGGCTGGTAGCGTGATCGGCGGGGCGTACGCTGGTCCCTGATAGCCTTGGACTGCTCCGCTGGCCAGAGAGCTGATGACGGCATTATACACCGTGTTGGTCATCACCGAGGATTGGTCGATGAATGCCTGGTAGACGGACTGTTGGATCATATCGGACATCCTGCCCAAATCCTCAGCAATGGTGACATGGCGGGGAACTGGAATAGGAGCCTTCTTGACAGCCTCCCCGCTTCTGGTACGACTGAACGACTGCAGATACATCTTCTTGTAATCTTCTAGATGTTTAGCTAATTCTTCCCTCTGGTCGTCCTTGAGATCCGCTTCTGTGACCTCAATGATGTTGCTATCGGAGATTTCTGCGTTCTTCGACATATCAGATCTTGAATTGCTCCCACTGGGCGTGTCAAAAGTGTGCTGGCGCTGAAAATCGGCCGGATAGGAATCGGCCGATGGTCTTCAGCATCGAACACACGACCCGGGAGAATCTGCTTAGCTCCTGTTCGGGTTATCGCCTTGGTACGGTTCGCGCCGCGTGCGAGTCAATATGACCTGTTGATTGACAAGGAAATAAAGTATTAAATTCCAGGAGCTCCGATCGGCTGGAGTTCCGATTTGTCCTGAAAAGCGCGTCAGCGAATCGGCCGATTTGCTATGAAGATGATCGGCTATGGATCAGCCGATAATCGCGTAATAATTGTAAAGAAAACTGCTGGAGCAATCTAAACAATTATTATGGATGCAACACTTGAAACAGATCTAATCGGCTGTGAGATAATAAATCAAAGAATAACGATGATGAAGCCGATTACTCTGATCTCAAGCTGGATAACTGGTGATAATACTAGAACAACAGATAAAACTTGCAATTCTAGTAAATATCGATAACTGGTGAATAAATCCAAAGGAAACCACAGCGATGCACCCGTAGTTAAAGCTCGAATATTACTCGATAAGCGGAACCTACCAATTGGCCGGAGATCAAGTTGATGCAGCCCTGCCAATCCGTACGAACTCGTGAAAGAAGAAAAGTATTGGCGAAGTCGCCGACTTGAAAGTAAATTGCTGGAAAAAGTAGAAATATTGTTGTTGATTGATGTCCTTTTTTTGCAAGACCTTGACGACTCCTATTTATACCCTAAGACTAGGACTCCTGGTCGATCACGACTTGTTACAACCTTATTTAAAAAATGGGAAAACTACTATATCTATAATAACTTTTAAAGGAAACGGACTCCCGCAGAATCTTGCGCCGCCGTCCCCTAATCCAATCAGGACTCTTTTCAATTGTTCCTTGACCGACTTAGCGTTGCCCTGTTGACCAACTTTTGACCAGGACCCTCCGAAATAGTCCCATCCTGTTGGCGCAAGCTGTATCACCAATCGGCCGATTTCCAACTGTTACCTCAATCGGCCGATTCCTTACTGTAGCCTTTAGATCTGCCGCATCGGCCAACCTTCTTTTCCCGACGCCGATTTAACACGTGTCAAAATCTAGCGTCAACAAACATAATTTTTACTTCGAAATTCTTTTCTTTAATCTTTCCTCCGAAACGGGCGCAGTAAAAATCTCCTTCCATTTCGCGGTCTTCTACATGATGATTGCAATCTTCTCGAACCGGGCGCTTGAGACAACTGTTCCCCTGGAATTCGTGTAGACGGCGCGGCAAAAATCCCGCCTTTACCCTTTCTCTCTCGGATTGTCCTTAAGTACTGGCGTTCTCCGCCACTCTTTTTCCACGAGGCTAGTAATCTCCTCCAGCGATCCACTGTTCATCTTCTTCCTGCGCCCTCTCGATCTCCAACCGCACCCTCCGGCTATTTTCTCTTGCCCGCACTCTACTCCATCCTTCCAATGGCGGCGCCATCGGCAACTTCACCAACCACGGAGGTTCCGCTGGCAACTTCCTCAGCGACGGCGGCCCCATCGGCGGCTCCACTGGTGGCTCCATCGGCGACGATGAGCTTCATCCCGGAGGTAATCATCCGAAACTTTCCTCTTTTATTTATTACTGCTCAAGTATTTTCTAGACCCATTCTCAATTTTTTTTCTTTTTCCCTCTTTTTTAGGCATTTAGGCACCAGATTACTATTCCCCTTTCCGAAACCTCCGGTCTCATCTGCTTAGGTCCCATGGGGAATCCAGATCCAACTGATTTGATCAACCTAGAAACCCACAGAATTCCTTTCAAGCAATCACCCATGGATTGGGGTCCGTGGGCAGGTGCCTTTAGATCTTGGCCGAACGAAACCCCTGGCTGGAAAGAATGGTACCATAGATTAGACAAGTCTAAGAGAGTTCAGTGGGATGAGTTGAAAATCAGCCAGTGCATCGATCTCTCTCTGTCCCAAATGGAGAAGAATGAACCCTTAGTAATAGCGGCCTCTTATTTCTGGTCCGACGCGCTCAACGCGTTCCTCTTTGGGCACGGACCCATGACTCCAACCCTGGCCGATGTTCTGATGTTGACCGGCTTTGATATCTCCTCCCCTGATACACCCTTTGATTATCTAATCAAACCAACCCATCGGCTAGAGACAAAAGGAATCGGCGGGTGGAAGGGGTATATCAGCAAGCATATGAGGACCGGGACGACTTCAGAGAGAGAACATACGGCTTTCTTGATGATGTGGCTAGAGAAACACTTCTTTTGTGGCAGAGAAGTTGGTCCTTCATCTAATACACAAGCCCTGGCAGAAGCTCTGTCACGAGGATCGGCCATCCCCCTTGGGAAACATCTGTTAGGATCGGCCTATCATATGATGCACCAAATCGGCGTCAAATTTTCAAAAGGGAAGCCGATTGGCAATCCTGGCGGTCCTTGGTGGTTCATCACTCTCTGGCTCAACTTATACATGAGCAATGTTTCCCAGCAGCAAATAGAGACCAAGACCTTTCCCAATATCGAGTCAGAGGAAAACCCCACCATCCGACGACGCTGTACCTCTTTTGGAGAAGCAGCATCGGCCTTCCCTGGCTGTCAATTCACTGCCACCCGAACGGCCGAATACTTCAGATGTTTCTACAACGGCTTCAGTGAAGAGACTATCAGTTGGTATCCATATCAGACAACAGGGCCGATTTTCGAGCTTCCCGTCTGCTACGATTCATCATCCAACACTTTTGACAGTGATCTCATGGATATCCTGATCAAGCCAGGGATTTTACCGGCCAACTTCTTTTCTGGCAAAGATACCCCCACTTATGAATTTTATAATCCATCGGTCGCAGCACGGCAACTGGGCTTTGGTCAACTGCCGATTCAAGTCTACTTTGCCGGCCGAGCAAAATTCCGAGATGAACTAACCAAGAGCCTCGACTACAATCGGCTGTGCAACTTAGTACCAGACTCCAGTACCATCGACCTGAACAACTGGATGGTGGCCCTTTTGCCGTCCAATAATTCAAACTGTGGTGGGCAGAATGGAAGCAGTACCTCTTCTGTTCGTCTCCATCAACATATTGTAACCGTTTGGACCCAGACAACATTGATTCAAGTGCAGCGGTATTACCTCTTTCCCAGCCGATTTCAATATCGCCCCTTTCCATGCTACAATTTCACCGCTAACTTGTATTTCTCTTTTCAATCTGAAAGTCAAATTCCTCCGATGCGGAGCCGAAGTGGTAGGCCGATAGAGAGCGACCGCCCATACACACCATTTCCACTTATCGGCTATCACGCTCCGACCATCAAGGATATCACTAGCGGCCGATGGAAGCAAACGCCGAAAAGGCCTTCCTTAAAGAAAACAAGCCGCCGAGTATGTGCCCGCATAGGACCGACTGATCAATCGGCGGTAGTATCGGCTGAAACCCCAACTCCTCCAGCTTTGCCGATTACCGAGGAGGTTGATTCCCAAACTGCCACAGAAAATGGAGGGGCTATTGCGTCACTGCTGATAGAAGCCGTTCAGATAACCTCGCATACTTCACATGCCTTTAAGTATTCTATCAATATTAACCTCTTCCTTCTGCCAGGCTGCACAGATCACTCCAGCACAATCCCCGCAGCAATCGGCCACGTCCCGAGCGGAAGCCGCAACGCCAGCGACCCTCCTCACCGAGGTAAAGAATCTCTTATCTCAATTTCTCGATATCCAGAAAACTAACCGATTATGATGCAGACCGATCTAGGTGCGTCGATTGTACCCCCTCAACAAACATGGGCCGGAAGACTCATAGAGGTATGGCAGGTATCTCATATCATCAGATTCAATTATTCGCATTATACTCATAAAATCTGTTTCCCATACCTTTTCAGGAAGCTGGCCCAAGCAGGGCATTGATAGTAGTCGAGTCCTCCTCTTCTGATGAGCCGATTGCACCGGTTCCTGAGACGAGGGTGGCACTCCCGCCGGCACAAGCAAGAGAGATCCGCTTCAAAGAGGTAAGAAACTTACCACCGAAATCGGCCGATTCCCCTTTATTGTCTGCTAATCCTTGTCTTTATTCTTTTGCAGGAACAAGACACTCCTAATAACAGCCTTTTCTCTTTCACGGTTCCTCTGTCTGACGATGAAGAAGTCGCTTCACGCCAAGTTCCATCGAGCTCAATTCCTGATGACGTCCGCGCCAAGCTCGAGAGTATGCGGACCCTTCTATAAGATGATATCGGCCGATTAGTGGGAGATGCCTCACCGATTCGGCGGCTTCTCAATGACATCAAAGGCTGAATTCCGGAGGAAGCGACAGAGACTCTACAACCTGCTCCATTCATAGAGTCGATACAGATTCCAGTGTTCAGGGCCCTGCACCATGTGGCCGATCGTGCCCAGCTAGCAAAGACCCGGAAGGAAGCCGATTCTTACAAACACCGAGCCCAAAAAGTGCATCAACGGATCAACTTCCTCGAGAACTCCCGCCCAGATATCGTCGACACAATAGATCGCCTCAAACGGAGGAGGGCAGAGCTAGCCAAAGAGATAGAGCAGGTAACCAAGGACATAGCTGCTGAAGAAAAGAGACTTCAAGAGCTTCCATCTGTCATCACCGGGCTGAAACAAGAAAGACAGAACCTGGCCTGTGAAGCGATAAGACTTCATCGTCATATGCCAGAAATTCCCGGATCGGCCGACGACGACCAAAGAGTATTAGACTCGGCCGATCAGATTAGGCAACGAGCTATTGCGACCATAGATGCCCTCCTTGGGTGAGTTGTAAAGAATCTTGTAAACATTTAATGCTCTCTTAATGTTAACGCGCCGATTCAAATTTGGACCGCCTCCTTTGGCAGCTTTGCATTTATGAACGCTTTTACTCTGATGGAACGCATCCTACTATCTCCTTACCTCCTTCCTTCTATAAGTACGATATCCCACATTGTTTCCAAAGGCATCTGCATTACCCATCTTCTCCCCCTCCAATAACTCGATCTCTATCCTCCCAAGCTGGACATCAAGATGAATTCTTCATCTTCCTCCTCCTCTGTCAACCAGGTACGAACCCTCTTCTATTTCTCCCCTTGACATCTCAATCGCTCTGATACTGGGTAGTTGTTTATCTCTCTTTAGCCAAAACGCCTCAGTCCCAGTCTGGAACGAGCGATTGAAGTTATGCATTCAGACGAACCACTGTCGCAGGCAGACATAGATCTGATAAGAACTCACTCTGAAGAACTTAAAGGTCATGTTCCTGCTGATGTCCAGAAAATCTGGGACCGTATAAACGCTCACTGCTCCAAGCGACCGCCAACTGAAAGGAGTCACCCACTCCGTCGCTCAGTTGCCCTTGAAGATGCCGCGGCAGGAACATCCCAACCACCTCTCGACAGGAGCCATCCACTCCCTCATCAAGTCGAAGCTGAAGCCGCCATGGAGGATCTGAAGGAGAAGACCACCCGCCTTCTGATAAAACTAGGCTGGATCGAGAGAGAGTTCAAGAAAAAGCGTGATCAATAGATATATTGGTACTTTTTATTCTAAGGGCGACTTGTACCATGTCGGCCATGTACTCTATTGTTTTCACCGAATAATAAATCGGTCAGACCAAACCAAAATGTTTCCTCCTTAAGGCGATGTCATTTTTACATCGGCTATGTAGACAAAAGCCGATGGGAGTCGGCCATGTTGCCTTGGTGCATCTTACCGCAAGTTACGCACCTACCCAAATGCTTGGATAGTACCTCTTCAGATACCTTCCGTTTAAGGCTCTTGGAAATTCTTCCCCTTCGATAGTTTCTAGTATATATGCATTTCCCGAAGCACATCGGCCGATTCTATACAGCCCTTCCCAAGTGGGCGACCACTTACCGAATTTGAGATCTTTAGATCCTATCGGCAGCACCAACTTCCATACCAGATCTCCTTGGGAGAATTGCTTAACCTTGACCTTTTTGTCATACCACCTGGCCACCCTTTTCTTGTTTTCTTCGATGCTAATCAGGGCCCTCAACCGCTGACCCGCTGAGTCATCGAGCTCATCCTTCATGAGAAAGGAATAGTCATCGGCCGTCAACTGATCTTGAAGCGATATACGCCTTGACCCCGTACCTAATTCCCAAGGCAAGACCGTCTCGTGACCATATACCAACTGATAAGGAGATATCTTAGTGGCCCCGTGGCAAGCCATCCTATAGGCCCATAGAGATTCAGCCAAAGACATGTGCCACTTCTTGGGTTGTTCCTCTATCTTCCTCTTGATCAACTTGATTATCCCCTTATTGGACGATTCGGCCTGGCCATTGGCTTGAGCATAATACGGAGAAGAATTCAACAATTTAATCCCTATATCGACGGCGAATTCTCCAAATTCTCCTGAGGTGAACATCATTCCTTGATCAGTTGTGATAGTCTGAGGAATACCGAATCGATAAATAATGTGGTTCTTAACGAACTCGATCAAATCGGCCGATGTCACGGTCCTTAACGGAACTGCCTCCACCCATTTAGTAAAATAATCAGTGGCTACCAATATAAACTTATGCCCCTTGCTTGATGGAGGGTGAATCTGCCCGATGAGATCTATTCCCCAACCTCTGAACGGCCACGACTTGATTACCGGATTCATAGCCGAAGCTGGAGCGCGCTGCACATTGCCAAACTTCTGACAGTCTTGGCAACCTTTATAATATTTGAAACAATCTTCAAGGATCGTTGGCCAGTAATACCCATTGTTTCTGATCATCCATTTCATCTGGTGAGCCGATTGATGGGCTCCACATACGCCTTCATGGATTTCTCCTATGAGGACCTTTGCTTCTTCCGTTCCCAGGCATTTGAGAAGAACCCCATCAATCGTCCGGTAAAACAAATCGTCTTCAAGTAACACATATTTTGTGACCTGGAAACGCACTCGCCGATCTACCTTCTGGGACGGATCATTTAAGTAATCGGCAATCTTCTTTCGCCAATCATCGGCCGCGAGCTCCAAAATCATAGCTCCTTGAATCAGCCGATATCCGGACGCGTGTTGGGCTAGCCTATTGGCCTCTTCATTGTAATTTCTGGGGATGTGCTCGATTATTGCAGACTTGAATTCTTTTAACAGTTGGAGGCAATCTTCATAGTAAATCCTTAAGATATCATCTTTGCATTCAGATTTCCCCGTTAACTGATCTACAATAAGCATGGAATCTGCAAAAATCTCGACTGCATCAGCTTTGATTTCCCTTAATAATTGAATACCTTTTAGGATGGCTTGGTATTCTGCCTGGTTATTGGTTGCGGATGCCTCTATCGGCAGAGAGAAATCATAACTTGCCCCCCGAGGCGATACAAGAACGATGCCGATTCCCGATCCGGCCCCACACGAAGAACCATCGAAATATAGAGTCCATGGAACCGGTTCAACGACAGCAATTTCCGACCCACAATGCTGAGCTACGAAATCAGCCATGACTTGACCCTTGACAGCTTTGGCCGATTCGTACCTTAAGTCAAACTCTAACAGAGCCAGGATCCATTTTCCAATCCGTCCTTTCAAAATCGGTAGTGATAGCATATATTTCACCACATCATCTTTGCATACAACTATGCACTCTGCCGATAACAAATAGTGCCTGAACTTGGTACACGAGAAGTATAAACACAGGCACAGCCGTTCCACCGGGGAATATCTTGTTTCGGCATCCAGGAGTCTTCTGCTGACATAATATACCACCCGTTCTTTCCCTTCGAACTCCTGTACTAACGCCAATCCAATAGCTTGTTCATCAGCCGATAAGTATAATTTGAACGGCTTACCAGGCTGTGGCGGGACTAACACCGGAGGTGAAATCAGATATTGCTTGATATCTTCCAATGCTCTGCGTTGTTCTTCTCCCCACACGAATTCCTGATCGGGCTTCAATTTCAACAAAGGAGTGAAAGCTCGAATACGCCCGGACAGGTTGGATATGAATCTTCCGATAAAATTGACCTTGCCGATGAGGGATTGCAGCTCAGTTTTATTCTGTGGGGCTACAACTTTGTTGATGGCGTCTATGGTCTTCCGGTTAACTTCTATCCCGCGCTTATGGACCATGAATCCTAAGAATTGCCCGGCCGATACACCGAATGCACACTTGTTCGGGTTCATTTTCAACCCATGCTTCCTTGTGCATTCCAGTACTTCCTGTAAATCGGCCAGATGTTCCTGATGACCTTTCAACTTGACCACAACATCGTCGATGTAAATTTCCACCGATGCACCAATGAGCTTGTGAAAGATATAATTCATGGCCCGCTGATATGTAGCACCGGCGTTCTTTAACCCAAAGGTCATTACAACCCACTCGAATAAATCGAGGTGGCCCGGACACCTGAAAGCTGTCTTCGAAATATCTTCTTCAGCCATTAGTATTTGATTGTAACCAGCATTACCATCCATGAAACTGATGACTTTGTGTCCTGCGGCAGCATCTATCAAGACATCTGCCGTCGGCATCGGATATCCGTCCATTGGTGTAGCCTGATTTAGGTTCCTGAAGTCGATGCATACGCGCAATTTTCCATTCTTTTTATATACGGGCACAATATTAGAAATCCATTCGGCGTAACGGCACCGGCGAATAAATCCTGCTTCAATCAATCTTGTGATCTCATCCTTTATATCAGGTAGGATTTTGGGGTTGCACCGTCGTGCAGGCTGCTGATATGGCCGATACCCTGATTTTATAGGCAACCGGAGTTCAACAATGGACCGGTCTAGACCAGGCATCTCATGGTATTCCCAAGCAAAGCAATCCTTGAATTCTTTTAATAAACTTATCAATTTACACTTATATCCGGGATCCAAGCTAGCACTAATATACGTCGTCCTTGGCTTGCTACCATCTCCTAAATCCACCATCTCCAATGAATCGGCCAACGTAAATCCATGCCCAAGCTTTCCGTCTTCTCGGACGAACTGATCCATCTATTTTGAATCTTCAGAGCCGACTGCTTGGATCGGCTGTAGACCAAAATCGGACACTTTCAGGAAATCAGTGTCCCAAGTCCTGCCGGATATACACCTGACGTGTTCACAGCTCCATTGTTGCGTGTCGGCCGCCGCAACACTGTAGGTGGAATCGGCGGTGACTATCTCTGTACTGTCACCGACCCACTGCACAAGGCATTGGTGCATTGTAGATGGGACACAACAATTCGCGTGTATCCAATCGCGACCGAGCAACATATTGTAGGACCCCTTACCATTAATAATAAAGAAGGTAGTGGGAAGAGTCTTACTGCCGATGGTGAGGTCGACGCAGAGCGCTCCACGGGTGGGAGACACGTTGCCTTCGAAGTCTTTGAGCATCATGTCCGTCTTGGTCAGGTCTTCATCACTTTTGCCTAACTTCCGAAACATGGCATATGGCATGATGTTGACTGCGGCACCTCGGTCCACTAGTAGCCTGGTAACGGGTCGTCCGTTAATGTGCCCTTTGAGAAATAGTGCCTTGAGATGTTGCCGTTTTTCGTCTTCTGGTTTCTCAAAGGTGGCCGTCATCAGCTCCAAAACCAATTGCACCATCTGCTCTTCCATCCTTGTCGCCTTGTCTCGATCGGCAGGCGCCATGAACTCCATCGGCAATATGAACACCATATTGACATCAGCTGCCGATTCTTGATTGTCAACTTCCTCGCTATTGTTTTTCTTGGGGCGCCAGACTCGAGACTTGACGTTTCTCTTATCCAGCACCTGCCTCTGCTCTTCTTCTTGTTGCTCCCATTGGCGCGGGCGTTGGATCCTCCATTTTCTGGATTTAGAAGTCCATCAGGGCACCACCTGGGGTTTACTGGTCTGGCTAACGGTTTGTCGTGCTCCCAGTCTGGTTCCCTTCCTAGGGGGTTTTCATCCGACACCCTGGCATGAGCCATTTCTTCCAGCCGATCGTGTACGCTGGTTCTGCCCCCCAGTCGCTCCTGCTGGTTGATCCTGCCTTTCGACCGGCGATACCGGTCAACTCTGCCCCCCAGCCGATCATGCACTGAAAGGCGCCGTCCTTCTTGTTCGCGCCAATTTCTGCTGATTGGCTCTGATCCCCTGTCTCCGGAGCGTGATCTTTTGAATGGGCGATCATTGCGACTTGATCCGCTGCACTCAGGACAGTCATCGGCTGATGGCAATCTGAGGTCGTTTTCCCAGCAATGGACGAAGAACGGACATCGCCAATGATCCTTGTGTCGGCATATCATCTCATCGTGGTATCTTGACCGTTCCTGCTGCCACCGATATTTGCTGAGTAAGAATTGGGAAGTGACAGGTCTATGCGATCATTCTGATCCTTCGCCCTCATCTTTAGCTCGCCTTTTCCCTTTGACCTGATCCACCGTGACTTGCTTCCTGGGATCTACGGCGCCGCTCCTTCTAGCCGATTCCGTCGTCAGCACCTTGGTTTGAAGTGAGTTTCTTCCCGTGTCAACCATGTTGGCCGGGAAAGGATGCTAGTCAATCTTCATCGGCTTTGCCGGCTTTGCCGGGGTCTCGAACTTGAGTCTTCCCTGCTCAATGGCCGACTGTATCTGCTGACGGAAGATCTTGCACTCATTTGTGTCATGAGATGTAGTGTTGTGCCATTTGCAGTACTTCATCTTTTTGAGCTGATCGGCCGAAGGAATGGTATGGTATGGTGATAGCTTGATCTGCCCTTCCTGGAGTAGTAAGTCGAAAATCTTATCGGCCTTTGACATGTCAAAGCCGAACGCTTCTGGTTCCTTCTTTCCAAAAGGACACGATATTGGCTTCTTCCCTTTAACCCATTCTGCTAGGCCAATTTCTTCCTCTTCTTCCGATTCAGACCCTTCCAGATATGCCACCTATTTCTGGAATTTCCTCCGCTGCTCAAACGGACGCACTTCCTGACCGGCCAATCGGTGCACGATCTGACTTAAGCTTTCAAATTCTTGTGAGGCGTACCTCTCCTTGATATATGGTAGGAGGCCTTGGAAAGCAATATCGGCCAACTGGGCATCGGTCAGAGCAAGGGTATAGCATTTGTTTCTGATTTCTCTGAACCTCTGTATGTATCCAGTTACTGGTTCATCGCTCCTTTGCCTGAGGCTGGTCAAATCCGAGAGCTTCATCTCATATACTCCTGCGTAGAAGTACTTATGGAATTGCTTTTCTAGATCGGCCCAAGTAACAATGGAATTGGGTGGTAAAGTGGTGAACCACTGGAAGGCCGATCCAGACAGAGACGATGAGAACAGGCGCACCCTCAGAGCATCTTGCGTGGTGGCTTCCCCGCATTGGATGATAAATCTGTTAATGTGCTCCACGGTAGAGGTGTCGTCCAGCCCTGAAAACTTGGTAAAGTCAGGAACTTTGTACCGGTGAGGAAACGGCAGCAGTCGTAGGCCGATGGGTATGGCGTCTTGTACGTATAAGCCTGCACTTTTGGCTTCAACCCGAATTGGTCCTGAATTACCTCCGCTATTCTCGCCGTCCAATCCACTTGCTGCTGATGAACGGCTGTTCGGGGCGCCGGCATATGTTGGAGGATTGGCGGCGGTACGGTCGGGTGATGGATTGAAGCGTGCAGCGGATTCTGTTGCGTCACGGCCGTCTGAGCAGTTGACAGTTGATGGCGAAGCGAATCCGCCGCCCCATCGTACATCGTCATCGGAGCCGTGCTTCTGAGTGCTTCTACAGCGCCTGCCCCCCTGCCGATTTCTAATGGGGTTGGCTGATACTGAGGGACCGTCGGCCGAACGGCCGAATGGAACGGCGCCTGGATCGGATAGCTCCCATGTCCGGTTGATTGATCCGGAAAAGCTGCCGTTACTGATGCCCCCCAAGGCACTGAGTTTGAGGGCAGCGATTGCACAGAAGCAATCTGGACAGGCTGAAGCGGCGCTTGCGATGGGAGACATGGTGCACCGTTATACCTTGGAGACACTGGAGGCAACGAAGTGTTGTATCCTTCGCATTGCATCGACATCGGCTGAGGAGCCGAGTGGGACGTGCCTGGTAAGCTTCTGGCTCGAGGTACAATGGGTGGGGCGTATGCTGGCCCCTGATATCCTTGAGCCTCTCCGCTGACCAGAGAACTGATGACGGCGTTATATACCGTGTTGGTCATCACTGAGGATTGGTCGATGAAAGCCTGGTAGACGGACTGTTGGATCATATCGGACATCTTGCCCGAATCCTCAGCGATGGTGATGTGGCGGGGAATAGGAAGAGGAGCTTTCTTGATTGCCTCCCCGCTTCTGGTACGACTGAAAGATTGCAGATACATCCTTTTGTAGTCCTCTAGATGTTTTGCTAGTTCCTCTTTCTCGTCGTCCTTGAGATCTGCTTCTGTAACCTCAATGATATTGTTTTCAGAAACTTCGGGGTTCTTTGACATATTGGATCTTGAGGTGGTCCCACCGGGCGTGCCAAAAGTGTGTTGGCACTAAAAATCGGCCAGGAATCGGCCGATGACCTTCAGCGTCGGACACACGACCCGGGAGAATCTGCTTAGCTCCTGTTCGGGTTATTGTCCTGGTGCGGTTCGCGCGGCGTGCTAGTCAATCCGACCTGTTGATTGACAAGGAAATAAAAGTATTAAATTCCGGGCGTTCTGATCAGCTGAGGTTCCGATCTGTCCCGAAGAGCGTATCGGCTAATCGGCCGATTTGCTATGAAGATGATCGGCTATGGATCAGCCGATAATCACGTAATAATTGCAAAGAAAACTGCTGGAGCAACTTAGATAATTATTACAGATGCAACACTTGAAATAAATCTAATCGGCTGTATAACAATGAACAAGTAGGAGCGATGATAAAGCCGATAGTTTCAATCTCAAGCTGGATAACTAGTGATAATACTAGAACAACAGGTAAAACCTATAATTCTAGTAAATATCGATAACCGGTGAATAAATCCGAACGAAACCACGGCGATGCGCCCAAAGTTAAAGCTCAGATGTTATTCGGTAAGCGGAACCAACCAATTGGCCGGAGATCGAGTCGATGCAGCCCTGCACATCCGTACGAACTCGTGGAAGAAGAAAAAGTATTGGCGAAGTCGCCGACTTGAAAAGTAAAGTACGATGAAAAAGTAGATGTGTTTTGTTGATTGATTGATGTATATTTTTCACAAAGCCCTGACGACTCCTATTTATACCCTAGGATCAGGACTCCTGATCGATTCCGACTTGTTACAAACTTGATTTAAACAGAAAACTACTATATCTATAATATTTTTATAAAGGAAACGGACTCCCGCAGAATCTTCTGCCGCCATCTCCTAATCTAATCAGGATTCTTTCCATTGCTCCTCGACCGAGTCGGCATCGTTCCGTTGACAAACATCAGGCCACTTTTGACCGGGATCCTCTGTTGTAGTTCCAATGGTTTCACCCTCCCTATCTGTTGGCGCAAGTTGCATCACCAATCGGCCTGTAGCCTCAATCGGCCGATTCCTCACTGTAGCCTTTAGATCTGCCGCATCAGCCAATCTCTTCCTCTCCTGACGCCGATTCAACACATGTCAAAATCTGGCGTCAACAACGCTTCTACCCTTAACTTTTGTTTCCAAGTTTGTACATACATACTTCTGTAACTTCCTAGTCCACGGAAACAGGCAATTTTGAGTCGATCTCGTTTGAGTCTCGTCCCGAGCTTAGGGATATCCGACCCTGGCCCTGCCTCAGTGTCGCATATCCCTCGGGGGCTATCAGGGGCTCCGGCCCAAGTCACTCGAGGTCTTCTCAAAACACCTTTTCTCCGAACTGACCCCCTTCCTAAACGTTTGGGCGTGAAAAGGAGAGAGTGCGCAAACGATGCCTAGGCAAGACTGATCGGACTGCGAAAAAACCTACGCCCCAGCGGCGACGGTGCCCTCGCTCATTAGCGCTTACTGACGCGTCCGACCCGTACTCTAAACTTTCCAAACCCAAAAAACAAGGAAGAGGATCGAAAGCGTCTTTCGACAAGTTACAGAAAAGGGCCCCCGCGGCCATTACAAAAACAAGTTCAAAGTTAACTAACATATTTACATGCTGGGGTGTCTAAGCCCGTTGCAGCTAACCCGTCCCTGGGTCCTCCGGCGGGACGGCCTCATCCTCCAGAAGCTTCGCCAAGGCCTCCGCTGGGTTGAACACCGACGCATCGATGTCGTCCCGCTCGGCCTCGGAGTAGCCGGAGGCGTATCCCCCGCTCATCCCGGCGAAGTTGATGCCGGAGTAGTGGGAGTCGAAGACGCCGAAAGCTCGCCTCACGCCGATGTGAAGCACCTCCCGAGCGATCTCGCGGGCCCGCCGGTACACCCCAAGGGCACGAGCCGCCAACGAGCTCGTCCCTTCCCCCTGGACCACGCCGAGGCCGTCACAGACAGCACGGACCGCGTCCCGCAGGTTGCCGTGCTCGGCGCGCTCCGCATCGAGGACCTCCCTCATCCGGGCGAGTTCGTCTGCAAGGCCCGTCCAGAAAAACCCGCCAAATCAGAAACCATCACAACACCACAAAGGCAGAGAAACAAGAAGAGCCTTACCCTCGGACCGAGCCTTCAGCTCACGCTCCCGGTCGAGCCCCTGGGCCATGGCGGTATGAAGCCCCTGCACTCGCGCATGGAGCTGACCGACCTCTGCCCCGAGCTCGACCACCATCTTCTCGGCCTCGACCTTCCGGGCCGCCTCGAAGTCCTGGTCCTGCCAAGCCTTCTGCCGCTCGTGCCGGATGCGCTCGGCGGTTTTCTGAAGGGCTTCATATTCCCCCTTCAGTCGTACGAGCTCCACGGCATCAAGGCGGGCCTTCTCAGCAGCGACCTGGAACTCCTCGCGATCGAGGCGAGCCTTCTCGACGACGGCCTGGAACTTGTCCTGCGCCGCCTGCTCGCGCCTTCGCAGGTCGTCGATGACTTGCTGGGCAGCGGCGACCTGCGCGGTCAGCTCCCCGGTCCGCTGCCTCTCCGCAGAGAAGCGCTCCCAGAGCCCCCGCTCAAGCCGGAGGAAATCGGACTTCCCCCGGCTGCACTCCTGGAGGGCCTGCAAGACAATTTATACTCAGTAACAGAGCGACGGGAGGAAAATAACCGCTAGGGAGAACGCCATACCTGACCACCAGAAGCGATGACGCCGTCAAGCTCCCCCATCACCGAGGACAGGGCAGCGCGGACGTTTGCAAGCCCGTCCTGCACTGCCTGCCACTTCCCCCACTCCTCGGCGTCATCCAGCGTGAAGAGGAGTCTCTGCGGGTCGTCGTGGGACGTCCAGCGCAGGGTAGTCCCACTCCACGCCTTGGGAACGGGGCTGACCGAGACAAGGGTAGAGGCCGCTCCGGCCGCCTCCGGCGCCGCCGTCCTCGACGCCGCCACCGGGGCAGGCACCGCCGCCTCGGATGCCGCTGGCCTCATCGACGGTCCCGGCGCGTGCGCCGCCATCCCACGCGCGTCCCGATCTGTTCGCCGCCGCCACCGTTCCCGTCGTGGCTGCCGGAACAGGCGTTCCCGTTCCCGCCACCGCAGCGGCCTTCGTCGCGACCACCGAGGCAGGCGTCCCCGCCCCCGTCGTGGCCGTCGGAGCAAGCACCCCCGCCTCCGCCGCCGCCGTTGCTTTCGCCACGGCTTCTCGGGCGGATGTCCCCACCTCCGCCACCACCGCTGCCTTCGCTGTAGCCGCCGGGGCGGGCGTCCTCGCCTCCTCTGCCGCCGCTGTCCCTGTCATGGCCGCGGGGGCAGACTCCTCCATCTCCGCTGCCGCCGTCGGAGCCGCACGCTCCTCCTCCACCTCGTCATCGAGGTTTATCACCTCGCCGGTCGGAGGGCCCCCAAGGGCAATGCCCCGTCCCGCGGTGTCGGCCAAGGAGGCAGAGAGCGGAGCAAGGGTCACACCCTGCCCCGTGCCCGGCTGCGGCACCACCCTCTCCGACGACACCGCCTTTCGCTGCCGGCGGGGTCGCGGCCCGCCCCGCGGAGGTGGACGGCACCCGTAGCACTTTCCTCGGCGCCAGCGGCGGGACAAGGCCTCAAGGAGCGGCGCTGCGAGACAACAAACAACATCAGCAAAAATGACTCGATGCCAGGAAAGGAATGAGACGCGCGAGGAATTTCCACTTACACTCCCCCAGCGCGAGGACGGCGGGTGCGTTTCGCCTCCGAGCTTGACGCTGACCCCGGGGCATCCGGCAACGGCCGCTTGCCGCTGCTCCTCTGCTCCTGGGCTACAGGCAGACGGACGGGGGTCGGCCCCATCGACTCCCGAGGCGCGGCCCCAGAACCTTGCGGGGTCGAGTCCCAAGCGGGTGGCCTGCTCGGTTTGTCCCCCGCGGCCGTTTGGGAGCGCTGCTCCCAGATGACGAGCGTGCCTGGCCGGGGGGCCGGGAAGAACTCCTCCTCCTCTTCCTCCTCCTCCTCGTCTTCCTCTTCCTCCTCCTCCTTGTCTTCCTCTTCCTCCTCCTCCTCCTCCTCGTCGTCGTCGTCTGATATGACCGGGCCTTTTCGCCGCCGCTGGAACTTCTTTGCGGCCCTCCTTTTCTTCCTCGCCGTCTCCTTGTCCTTGCGCTGCTTCTGCTTCTCGGCAAGGAGATGGTTCCGCTGCCGCCGCTCGGCATCCTCCGGCACCAGCGGACACGCGCCGACGACATTGGTCATGAGGCCTTGCAGGCACAAAAGCTCCGCGTCAAAGCGACGAACCAAGAAACGCAGGAAAAAGAAACGGGCGCGCGAAGCCCTCACCAGATTGACGAAATCCTTATCCGGGCGCATCGCAGGGTGGCCAAGCACCGGGTAAATGGCGTCCTTATCCTCCAACGCCTCCCGGACTCGCTGCCAGATCTCGGAGGCGGGGAGCGCACCCGTCGCAAGGACGGTGCCCTCGGTTGGCGCGCCGGGAGTCATCTCGGCAAGCGAGCGGACCCGGAGCATCAGCGGCGCCACCCTCCGAGCATGGTACGCCCTGATAACTCCGGCCCCGGTCAGCCCCTTTCCCTTCAGGTACTCGATGGCCTGAAGCAAGCCGGAGATCCGCTTCTTCTCCTTCTCCACCGGGCCATACGACCACAGCTCCAGCGCCGCTTCAATGACGCGACCGGTAAATTCCGGCAAGGGGGAGTCGGAGTAGTTCTTCACGTAGAGCCACTGCTGATGCCACCCCTTGTGGGACGCTGCGGTCTTCATCGCCATGTACTCCTTGGCGTGGGTATGGCGGAGGTGGATTCCGGCGCACCCAATCGACACCGGGGTTGCCCGCTGCTGGCTCCCTCTCCTCTCGGTCTTCTGGTACAGGCTAACCGCGAAGAAGTACTTCCAAAGCGAGAAGTTGGGCTCGATGCACAGGAACCCCTCGCACAGCGTGACGAACGCCGCGATGTGTTGGATCCCGTTGGGATTGAGGTGCTGCAGCTCGAGCCCGTAGTAGTGCAGCAGCCCGCGAAAGAAAGGGCTCGGCGGGGTCGCGAACCCTCTCTCATGGAAGTGGGCGAATGACACGACGTAGCCGGCGGGCGGACTCGGCACCTCCCCCATTCCGGGGAACTGCCATTCGCCCCTTTCGGTCCTCTCACAGAGGAGGCCCTTCCTCGTGAGGCCGTCGGCACGCGAGGCGCCAAAGCTGGTGCGCTCCCAGGTTCCCATCATGAAGATATGAGAAGCTCGACGGCGGAAAGCGAGGAAGGTTGGAGCGCTGGGCGGAGGAAGACGAGCGGCGCCCAAGAAAGCTAAGGGCGCGCGAGGAGGCGAAAAGACTTGGGGACAGGTTGCGGGCGGAACCGGCGAGGTGGACTCCCCGTCTTATAGGAGGACACGTGGAAAGCAGAACAGACGCCCCCATCGCCATAAATGCGGCGCCAGGTACACCCCGTCACGCCCGCTCCTTTCTTGGAAATCGTGCGCATGACCCTGTAGGAAACATCCACTCCTCCCTCGTTTCGCGGGTCGGCATCCTCCGCCACTTCGCCTCCCAGGAAGTACGTGCGCACAACCTCCTTCGCATCCGGCCCGAGGCTCACCAAAAAGGTAAAAAGGGATACAGGGCTGAAAACGCCCCTATGGCCCGTTACGATCCAGGGGTTCGAAGGCTGGCCCACCGTGGGTTCGACAGCCGCCCCAGGATGACCCCGAGCGAGGGGTGAGAAGGGACGGTCCGCTACCGGCCATCACATGGGCACACGACAGCCTAGGGCGTCCCGACCTCACATTCGAGTCCGGACTGGCATCATTGTTCATGGTTTTTCCCCGAAGAAAGGCAACGAGCCACCGGGTCCGATCGAACGGGCTCGGGAACTATATGAGCTGGCCGGCCGGAATCTGGGGTACGCCACCAGCTTGGCTAGAGCCAGACCCCCCCGAACGGGGACCGGGACCCCACTCGAATCGACCCATTTGCAGCTCAGCGAGCACCACGGTTCGTCCAACAAGGATAGCGTGGCACGGCTCACCCCCTCCGTCCCAGTGAACGGACGCTTGAGGGGTAACGCTCAAAAGTCGATCTGGCCTCCCGACCGGTCTCCTGCAACGCGCGGGAGCTCGGAGGCTGGCTTCACAACCAATGACCACACGGATGGTCACGACCAAAGGTCTCCGGACAAAAGGCGTCCTACGGAACAGCGAGAATCCTCTCGCACCAAGACATCCACAGGGCTCTCCGCCTAGTCAACTTCCCCGGCCAAGCCGAACCAACAACGCTTCCCGTCCCTGATTAACTGCAGCTTGCACGACGAGCGAAAATTCCCGAAGAACGACGATAACAGCCTCTGGAGGAGCGTCCCCGCTCCACCACAGGCTCGGGGGCTACTGTCAGGGGGAAATATTAACGACCTCCTAATAACCATCAGAACAATGATTATGAAGGCCCGGGCCCACCTGCGGCAATGGCGGCCGCCGTCGGCCCAACGTGGGAGAGGAACGCCCCGCTCCGCCTCGCCCGACCAAGTGCCTCGGGGTCGGACGCTCCCGACCCCTCGATGGCCGGACTCCGCCTCGCCTGACCTGGGGCATAGGGGGTCGGACTCATCCGGGCCCACAAGGCGAGTATCCGCCTCGGGCGCAGACGGGAAGGCAGGAGTGCGGATCTCGTGGGCCCCAGGCCGATCACGCCATAAATGCGCCGCGGCTCTGGCACGCAGAAAGGCGCCTGCGCCCCCGACGTGACCCGTCACAACTACCCAAGCGCGATTGCACAGCGCAGGCTACAGTGGCGCAACTTTCCCCCGATTCGCTACAAGGCACTCATGACCTGCGCCGCCCGGCACAAGAGGAAGCCCCGCCCGTCCTCGCGCCCCGCGAATCCGGCGACAGGGAAGGGACGACCGCGTCCCACGGGCCGTCAGCAAGGTAACAGTGTCAGCCGTCTTCCCCGACGGGCACGGATGCCGCGACCGAACGCCATCATCACGCCTGGCGGCCCCGGCCCCCAAGGAGATCGTCAACAGGATCCGGAGGAAGCCGTTCTCTCCTGGCGGACGCGCTGACAGGAGCCGAAAGCCAGAGCCGGGGACGGCAACCCGGGGACTCGGTCCTTCCCCTTGTAACTTATTTTACTTTCTCCTCGCCTGGCTCACCTGTAACCCCGAGCCCTCCTTGCGCCATATGTGGCAGAACCACCTGAATTAATCCGGCTCAAGTGTATTAACCATCACCATTAAGGCATTCTCGGTTAACCTTACACTTCAAACGGAGTAATCCACTGGTCTGTCGGGTATAACCTCCCGATACAACCACGGTGAACGGATCGAGCGCCATACATACAAACGCTCACGCGACGATGAGCCCAGAGAATACCACATTCCAGCAGAGATTACGACATTAACATAAGTACATATTACAGACCAAGTTCTGAGTTTAGAAACCAAATTCTCCAATTAACATAAATAAGTTCTTCAGAGTTAAGTTGCAGCGGAAATAAACGACGGAAACTACTCGACGATACAGAATGTCTCGATGAAGCCCGTACGAGACATCACTCGGCATTTTCTCCATTGGATGGGGGCGCATCCCATTCCACCGACCAACCAGGGGGAAGAGTGCAGGGCCAAGTCAAGCTAGCAATCATATCTTCGAAGGTCTCACCTGAAAACGAGCCACAAGCAAGACTGAGTATACTAATACTCAGCAAGACTTACCCGTGTAGTGGAAACTACTCCACCGACTCTAGACATGCAAGGCTTTTTGGCTCAGGGGTTTGTTTTGCCGAAAAGCATCTACAAGTGGGTCCTTACTTTCAACTTTTAGCTCCAGATTCTAGTTTCATTAACCATTCTAGATAAGCAGCTATCTAAAGCATACATGGTGAAGCATTAAATTTTTCATCCAACCAGTTCATTCATCATCATTGTTCCTCTTCTTACTCTGTGGGTAAAAATGGTTAAGCAGTCTCAATAGCCGTGAGAAACGGATGATTCGAATCGAATTTCTTAACCTTGCAAGGGAAACTCAAACACACGTCACGTGGTTACTCCCTAGAGTCACACGTGCAACTTTTCCCCTTTCTTTCCGGGTCGTGGATCGGGGCTACCCTCCGAGAGTACAAGAGCCCCACGCCACGGTTCAGCGCCGGGTCGTGACCACTCTCTGCACTCGCCATATGCACATGGGACCGAAGTTCAAAGGGTAGGATGCCGTCCCCTTGCCGGGCCAATCAGGTACTTAAGCTTACCGATTCCCATAATCTCGGCATGTGTTTAGTACGTTCAAAGACTTAACCATCACTACCACACCCTGCGGCCTTAGCATTTTTCACTAGACAGACGGGCCTCAATCGTAACCATCGTTCCATAGCCCGTCCGTGTCCTTATGATTGCAGCGTGTAGTAGTCATTCAACTCCTATTTTCTCGCGAGTGACAGGAAATCACTCGACTTTTACCGGAGTCCTATTAGCACAGCATTCTATCGAACCTTACGTCTAGTTTTCAAGCAAGGGTTCCTGATATCATGCAACTAAGTTTTCATCCAACTCCTATAAACTTAATGCACAAGCAAGAGTAATGAGTTGCATAATTTCGGAAGGAATGGGTTATGCTCCGGGGCTTGCCTTCGCAGTTCGCTTGGGGCTCTTCCGAACTTGGGCTCGGGTCTTCAAGAGCTTCAGTTAGATTTGCTTGAGCTTCACGCTGCTCACTCTCGGACGCGGGCACCAGCTCGTAAGTTCCGTCGGCGAGAGTCGTCGATTCTACATGAATGCACAAGTTTAAGTTGTGGTAATGGTGCTTGATTACGATTTGAGAGTAATTACTACACTGGATAGTTTCTGGTCATGAAATTTTGGATTTAGGCACATCAAGGAAATATGTGCTTACTGTAAAATTTTCAGCCAATTTTATGTAGCAGATTAATTATGAAAAATACATTACATAGTTTCTGTTAGATCCTTGTTCTTTTTGTACAGAACAATTGGTGCAACAAATGAGTCTAAGATTTTTACATAGCTTTTACTTAAGCATGCAGAAGCTACTGTAATTTTTGTAGGATTTATCATGCAGTATTCAGAGTATAGAAAATATGACATTCTACACCTAGGCTATTCAAGGATTCATTTTTACAGGACCCTACACAGGGTGTTTGTCCCTGCAACTTTTTACACAGCAACCACTACCACAGCGTAACTCCCAGTAATAATTTGGGAATTTTCCAAGCTAAGATACTATTTTCTTGATTTAATGTATGTTTTTAGCACATAAATCAAATAAGTAGGTTACTGTGAGATAAAACGTCTCCTAATTTTTCTCTGGCTTCTAGGTACCAATACATTAGCATAGAAAAAGTTTCATTGGGTGACTCACCACCTAACTGCAGGGATAAAACATTCTACTTACACATGAAATAAAACTAAGTTTAACAAACAGTAAAGCTAGAGATGGAATTTGGGCCTGATCTTTTTACACAGACCTAATCATCAAGCAACTAATTCACTGCCCAAAATTTAGGGTCAGCATTGTTCTAGAACAGTGGGTACAAAATAAGTCCATTAAAGCTTCTATTTAATGTAGAGCAAAATATGTTGAGATTCTGAGAAACCTTTTGTAATAAAAGTGGTAGAGTTTGTTCTGAGGATTCCAGAACAGTTGAGTTTGCATTTTTCTGAATTTTCTACGATTTTATACGAATTTTAAAATTTCACTGAATTTGAATCTAGGTTTGAAACTTTCTTTTACAACTAGGTCCTTGAATCTTACGCGCAGACCCTTCTAAAGATTTAAATTCTTGCAATTGAGTCCTCGGGCGGCTCGGGTACGGCAGCCGGCCGAAATTCCGGCGAGGGGGCTCGCCGGCGGCGAGGGGCGAGGGTCGGGGAAGGTTCAGGGGTGCAAGGGCTACCTTGTGGGGGTGTTGTTCAGGTGGGGGACGACCGGGAAGGGCTCGCCGGCGTTGGAGCAGAGGCGGCGGCGGCGCGGCACGCGTCGACGGCGGTGCTCCGGCGGGCTTGGGGCGGTGTGGTCCGGTCGGTGAGCTTCAGTAGCGCGTGGGGAAGCTGCACAGGGGCTCGGCTTGGACGGAGGGGGTCGGGGTCGTGCTGTCCACGGCGAGCAGGGGCGGCGGCGGCGGCAGCGCGGGCGGCGGCGCTCCGGTGGCTCTGGGCGGCGTTGGGCGGGTCGGCGAGCTTCAGTGGGGTGATGTAGTGGTGGCTGGGGGCTTAGTTTGGACAGTGGGCGGCGGCGGAGGGCTGTCCACGGGCGGGCGGCGCTCGGCGGCGGCAATGGCGACGGCGAGGGCGTTCAGGGTGCTGGGGCTCGCGCGCGTGGCCGGGCGGGGCTTTTATAGGGGCCGGAGGGGGTGCGGAGGGGCCTGGGCAGCGCGCGGGGCCGGGGCACAGCACAACGCGCACTGGGCGCGGCGGGCGGCGGCAGAACGCCGGCGCGACGTGCGGTAGCGCGGGCGCGGTGACTGGGCGGCCGGAGATATGGCGTGGGCACGGTGGGATAGCGCGGGGAGCGGAGTGGTGGAGCAGTAGCGGCAGCGGCGCGGGCGGAGGGCGGGCGCGGTGACTGGCGGGGCGCGGGGGCCGGGGCGGCACGGCGGAGCGCGGGGACTGGGCGGGCCGGGCGGCGGGGCTGGACGCGGGCACGCGCGGGCGTTCATTGGCCGCGCGGCATGGGGGCGGGGCAAAGCCGGCCGTGGCGGGGTGGTGCGGCGGCCACTGGCCTGGCGCCTCGCGCCGGTCAGGCGACGCCGGCCACCTGGCGCGCGGCGGTCGGGCGCGGAGGAGAGAGAGAGGGGGGGGGGGGGGCGAGGGGCCTGGGTGCAAGAATTCGAAAAGTTTCAGGGGGCTGGGTGCAAACAGGGCGTTCTCTCCTCTTTCTGATTTGAATTTCAAAAACTTTTGAACACGAAAGTTGTTCAAAATAAAAAGTTCTACAACTTTGGTTTCAGGCAAAATCTCATTTGGCTTATGGTTTGAAAGTTAAATTTAAAAGTTCAAAAGTAACCCAAAGTGCTCAAATTAAATTTGAATTCCAACTGAACTCGTTTTAATTCTTTCTACCCTTTCATTAGTTGGTTTAAATATAGAGTTAGGCTAATGACATTGATTTTGGAAATGCAATTACCAGGGTTGTCACACGCAGACCCTTCTAAAGATTTAAATTCTTGCAATTGAGTCCTCGGGCGGCTCGGGTACGGCAGCCGGCCGAAATTCCGGCGAGGGGGCTCGCCGGCGGCGAGGGGCGAGGGTCGGGGAAGGTTCAGGGGTGCAAGGGCTACCTTGTGGGGGTGTTGTTCAGGTGGGGGACGACCGGGAAGGGCTCGCCGGCGTTGGAGCAGAGGCGGCGGCGGCGCGGCACGCGTCGACGGCGGTGCTCCGGCGGGCTTGGGGCGGTGTGGTCCGGTCGGTGAGCTTCAGTAGCGCGTGGGGAAGCTGCACAGGGGCTCGGCTTGGACGGAGGGGGTCGGGGTCGTGCTGTCCACGGCGAGCAGGGGCGGCGGCGGCGGCAGCGAGGGCGGCGGCGCTCCGGTGGCTCTGGGCGGCGTTGGGCGGGTCGGCGAGCTTCAGTGGGGTGATGTAGTGGTGGCTGGGGGCTTAGTTTGGACAGTGGGCGGCGGCGGAGGGCTGTCCACGGGCGGGCGGCGCTCGGCGGCGGCAATGGCGACGGCGAGGGCGTTCAGGGTGCTGGGGCTCGCGCGCGTGGCCGGGCGGGGCTTTTATAGGGGCCGGAGGGGGTGCGGAGGGGCCTGGGCAGCGCGCGGGGCGGGGGCACAGCACAACGCGCACTGGGCGCGGCGGGCGGCGGCAGAACGCCGGCGCGACGTGCGGTAGCGCGGGCGCGGTGACTGGGCGGCCGGAGATATGGCGTGGGCACGGTGGGATAGCGCGGGGAGCGGAGTGGTGGAGCAGTAGCGGCAGCGGCGCGGGCGGAGGGCGGGCGCGGCGACTGGCGGGGCGCGGGGGCCGGGCCGGCACGGCGGAGCGCGGGGACTGGGCGGCCGGGCGGCGGGGCTGGACGCGGGCACGCGAGGGCGTTCATTGGCCGCGCGGCATGGGGGCGGGGCAAAGCCGGCCGTGACGGGGTGGTGCGGCGGCCACTGGCCTGGCGCCTCGCGCCGGTCAGGTGACGCCGGCCACCTGGCGCGCGGCGGTCGGGCGCGGAGGAGAGAGAGAGGGGGGGGGGCGAGGGGCCTGGGTGCAAGAATTCGAAAAGTTTCAGGGGGCTGGGTGCAAACAGGGCGTTCTCTCCTCTTTCTGATTTGAATTTCAAAAACTTTTGAACACGAAAGTTGTTCAAAATAAAAAGTTCTACAACTTTGGTTTCAGGCAAAATCTCATTTGGCTTATGGTTTGAAAGTTAAATTTAAAAGTTCAAAAGTAACCCAAAGTGCTCAAATTAAATTTGAATTCCAACTGAACTCGTTTTAATTCTTTCTACCCTTTCATTAGTTGGTTTAAATATAGAGTTAGGCTAATGACATTGATTTTGGAAATGCAATTACCAGGGTTGTCACACGCAGACCCTTCTAAAGATTTAAATTCTTGCAATTGGGTCCTCGGGCGGCTCGGGTACGGCAGCCGGCCGAAATTCCGGCGAGGGGGCTCGCCGGCGGCGAGGGGCGAGGGTCGGGGAAGGTTCAGGGGTGCAAGGGCTACCTTGTGGGGGTGTTGTTCAGGTGGGGGAAGGCCGGGAAGGGCTCGCCGGCGTTGGAGCAGAGGCGGCGGCGGCGCGGCACGCGTCGACGGCGGTGCTCCGGCGGGCTTGGGGCGGTGTGGTCCGGTCGGTGAGCTTCAGTAGCGCGTGGGGAAGCTGCACAGGGGCTCGGCTTGGACGGAGGGGGTCGGGGTCGTGCTGTCCACGGCGAGCAGGGGCGGCGGCGGCGGCAGCGAGGGCGGCGGCGCTCCGGTGGCTCTGGGCGGCGTTGGGCGGGTCGGCGAGCTTCAGTGGGGTGATGTAGTGGTGGCTGGGGGCTTAGTTTGGACAGTGGGCGGCGGCGGAGGGCTGTCCACGGGCGGGCGGCGCTCGGCGGCGGCAATGGCGACGGCGAGGGCGTTCAGGGTGCTGGGGCTCGCGCGCGTGGCCGGGCGGGGCTTTTATAGGGGCCGGAGGGGGTGCGGAGGGGCCTGGGCAGCGCGCGGGGCGGGGGCACAGCACAACGCGCACTGGGCGCGGCGGGCGGCGGCAGAACGCCGGCGCGACGTGCGGTAGCGCGGGCGCGGTGACTGGGCGGCCGGAGATATGGCGTGGGCACGGTGGGATAGCGCGGGGAGCGGAGTGGTGGAGCAGTAGCGGCAGCGGCGCGGGCGGAGGGCGGGCGCGGCGACTGGCGGGGCGCGGGGGCCGGGGCGGCACGGCGGAGCGCGGGGACTGGGCGGCCGGGCGGCGGGGCTGGACGCGGGCACGCGCGGGCGTTCATTGGCCGCGCGGCATGGGGGCGGGGCAAAGCCGGCCGTGACGGGGTGGTGCGGCGGCCACTGGCCTGGCGCCTCGCGCCGGTCAGGTGACGCCGGCCACCTGGCGCGCGGCGGTCGGGCGCGGAGGAGAGAGAGAGGGGGGGGGGGGGCGAGGGGCCTGGGTGCAAGAATTCGAAAAGTTTCAGGGGGCTGGGTGCAAACAGGGCGTTTTCTCCTCTTTCTGATTTGAATTTCAAAAACTTTTGAACACGAAAGTTGTTCAAAATAAAAATTTCTACAACTTTGGTTTCAGGCAAAATCTCATTTGGCTTATGGTTTGAAAGTTAAATTTAAAAGTTCAAAAGTAACCCAAAGTGCTCAAATTAAATTTGAATTCCAACTGAACTCGTTTTAATTCTTTCTACCCTTTCATTAGTTGGTTTAAATATAGAGTTAGGATAATGACATTGATTTTGGAAATGCAATTACTAGGGTTGTCACACGCAGACCCTTCTAAAGATTTAAATTCTTGCAATTGAGTCCTCGGGCGGCTCGGGTACGGCAGCCGGCCGAAATTCCGGCGAGGGGGCTCGCCGGCGGCGAGGGGCGAGGGTCGGGGAAGGTTCAGGGGTGCAAGGGCTACCTTGTGGGGGTGTTGTTCAGGTGGGGGACGCCCGGGAAGGGCTCGCCGGCGTTGGAGCAGAGGCGGCGGCGGCGCGGCACGCGTCGACGGCGGTGCTCCGGCGGGCTTGGGGCGGTGTGGTCCGGTCGGTGAGCTTCAGTAGCGCGTGGGGAAGCTGCACAGGGGCTCGGCTTGGACGGAGGGGGTCGGGGTCGTGCTGTCCACGGCGAGCAGGGGGCGGCGGCGGCGGCAGCGCGGGCGGCGGCGCTCCGGTGGCTCTGGGCGGCATTGGGCGGGTCGGCGAGCTTCAGTGGGGTGATGTAGTGGTGGCTGGGGGCTTAATTTGGACAGTGGGCGGCGGCGGAGGGCTGTCCACGGGCGGGCGGCGCTCGGCGGCGGCAATGGCGACGGCGAGGGCGTTCAGGGTGCTGGGGCTCGCGCGCGTGGCCGGGCGGGGCTTTTATAGGGGCCGGAGGGGGTGCGGAGGGGCCTGGGCAGCGCGCGGGGCGGGGGCACAGCACAACGCGCACTGGGCGCGGCGGGCGGCGGCAGAACGCCGGCGCGACGTGCGGCAGTGCGGGCGCGGTGACTGGGCGGCCGGAGATATGGCGTGGGCACGGTGGGATAGCGCGGGGCGCGGAGTGGTGGAGCAGTAGCGGCAGCGGCGCGGGCGGAGGGCGGGCGCGGCGACTGGCGGGGCGCGGGGGCCGGGGCGGCACGGCGGAGCGCGGGGACTGGGCGGCCGGGCGGCGGGGC
Source organism: Panicum miliaceum (assembly GCA_032594955.1). Classification (NCBI taxonomy): domain Eukaryota; kingdom Viridiplantae; phylum Streptophyta; class Magnoliopsida; order Poales; family Poaceae; genus Panicum; species Panicum miliaceum. Next base: position 12,800,950 of record CM064060.1, on the reverse strand, counting down.
TGGACGCGGGCACGCGCGGGCGTTCATTGGCCGCGCGGCATGGGGGCGGGGCAAAGCCGGCCGTGGCGGGGTGGTGCGGCGGCCACTGGCCTGGCGCCTCGCGCCGGTCAGGCGACGCCGGCCACCTGGCGCGCGGCGGTCGGGCGCGGAGGAGAGAGAGAGGGGGGGGGGCGAGGGGCCTGGGTGCAAGAATTCGAAAAGTTTCAGGGGGCTGGGTGCAAACAGGGCGTTCTCTCCTCTTTCTGATTTGAATTTTAAAAACTTTTGAACACGAAAGTTGTTCAAAATAAAAAGTTCTACAACTTTGGTTTCAGGCAAAATCTCATTTGGCTTATGGTTTGAAAGTTAAATTTAAAAGTTCAAAAGTAACCCAAAGTGCTCAAATTAAATTTGAATTCCAACTGAACTCGTTTTAATTCTTTCTACCCTTTCATTAGTTGGTTTAAATATAGAGTTAGGCTAATGACATTGATTTTGGAAATGCAATTACCAGGGTTGTCACACGCAGACCCTTCTAAAGATTTAAATTCTTACAATTGGGTCCTCGGGCGGCTCGGGTACGGCGGCCGGCCGAAATTCCGGCGAGGGGGCTCGCCGGCGGCGAGGGGCGAGGGTCGAGGAAGGTTCAGGGGTGCAAGGGCTACCTTGTGGGGGTGTTGTTCAGGTGGGGGACGGCCGGGAAGGGCTCGCCGGCGTTGGAGCAGAGGCGGCGGCGGCGCGGCACGCGTCGACGGCGGTGCTCCGGCGGGCTTGGGGCGGTGTGGTCCGGTCGGTGAGCTTCAGTAGCGCGTGGGGAAGCTGCACAGGGGCTCGGCTTGGACGGAGGGGGTCGGGGTCGTGCTGTCCACGGCGAGCAGGGGCGGCGGCGGCGGCGGCAGCGCGGGCGGCGGCGCTCCGGTGGCTCTGGGCGGCGTTGGGCGGGTCGGCGAGCTTCAGTGGGGTGATGTAGTGGTGGCTGGGGGCTTAGTTTGGACAGTGGGCGGCGGCGGAGGGCTGTCCACGGGCGGGCGGCGCTCAGCGGCGGCAATGGCGACGGCGAGGGCGTTCAGGGTGCTGGGGCTCGCGCGCGTGGCCGGGCGGGGCTTTTATAGGGGCCGGAGGGGGTGCGGAGGGGCCTGGGCAGCGCGCGGGGCGGGGGCACAGCACAACGCGCACTGGGCGCGGCGGGCGGCGGCAGAACGCCGGCGCGACGTGCGGCAGTGCGGGCGCGGTGACTGGGCGGCCGGAGATATGGCGTGGGCACGGTGGGATAGCGCGGGGCGCGGAGTGGTGGAGCAGTAGCGGCAGCGGCGCGGGCGGAGGGCGGGCGCGGCGACTGGCGGGGCGCGGGGGCCGGGGCGGCACGGCGGAGCGCGGGGACTGGGCGGCCGGGCGGCGGGGCTGGACGCGGGCACGCGCGGGCGTTCATTGGCCGCGCGGCATGGGGGCGGGGCAAAGCCGGCCGTGGCGGGGTGGTGCGGCGGCCACTGGCCTGGCGCCTCGCGCCGGTCAGGCGACGCCGGCCACCTGGCGCGCGGCGGTCGGGCGCGGAGGAGAGAGAGAGGGGGGGGGGGGGCGAGGGGCCTGGGTGCAAGAATTCGAAAAGTTTCAGGGGGCTGGGTGCAAACAGGGCGTTCTCTCCTCTTTCTGATTTGAATTTCAAAAACTTTTGAACACGAAAGTTGTTCAAAATAAAAAGTTCTACAACTTTGGTTTCAGGCAAAATCTCATTTGGCTTATGGTTTGAAAGTTAAATTTAAAAGTTCAAAAGTAACCCAAAGTGCTCAAATTAAATTTGAATTCCAACTGAACTCGTTTTAATTCTTTCTACCCTTTCATTAGTTGGTTTAAATATAGAGTTAGGCTAATGACATTGATTTTGGAAATGCAATTACCAGGGTTGTCACACGCAGACCCTTCTAAAGATTTAAATTCTTGCAATTGAGTCCTCGGGCGGCTCGGGTACGGCAGCCGGCCGAAATTCCGGCGAGGGGGCTCGCCGGCGGCGAGGGGCGAGGGTCGGGGAAGGTTCAGGGGTGCAAGGGCTACCTTTTGGGGGTGTTGTTCAGGTGGGGGACGCCCGGGAAGGGCTCGCCGGCGTTGGAGCAGAGGCGGCGGCGGCGCGGCACGCGTCGACGGCGGTGCTCCGGCGGGCTTGGGGCGGTGTGGTCCGGTCGGTGAGCTTCAGTAGCGCGTGGGGAAGCTGCACAGGGGCTCGGCTTGGACGGAGGGGGTCGGGGTCGTGCTGTCCACGGCGAGCAGGGGCGGCGGTGGCGGCAGCGCGGGCGGCGGCGCTCCGGTGGCTCTGGGCAGCGTTGGGCGGGTCGGCGAGCTTCAGTGGGGTGATGTAGTGGTGGCTGGGGGCTTAGTTTGGACAGTGGGCGGCGGCGGAGGGCTGTCCACGGGTGGGCGGCGCTCGGCGGCGGCAATGGCGACGGCGAGGGCGTTCAGGGTGCTGGGGCTCGCGCGCGTGGCCGGGCGGGGCTTTTATAGGGGCCGGAGGGGGTGCGGAGGGGCCTGGGCAGCGCGCGGGGCGGGGGCACAGCACAACGCGCACTGGGCGCGGCGGGCGGCGGCAGAACGCCGGCGCGACGTGCGGCAGTGCGGGCGCGGTGACTGGGCGGCCGGAGATATGGCGTGGGCACGGTGGGATAGCGCGGGTCGCGGAGTGGTGGAGCAGTAGCGGCAGCGGCGCGGGCGGAGGGCGGGCGCGGCGACTGGCGGGGCGCGGGGGCCGGGGCGGCACGGCGGAGCGCGGGGACTGGGCGGCCGGGCGGCGGGGCTGGACGCGGGCACGCTCGGGCGTTCATTGGCCGCGCGGCATGGGGGCGGGGCAAAGCCGGCCGTGGCGGGGTGGTGCGGCGGCCACTGGCCTGGCGCCTCGCGCCGGTCAGGCGACGCCGGCCACCTGGCGCGCGGCGGTCGGGCGCGGAGGAGAGAGAGAGGGGGGGGGCGAGGGGCCTGGGTGCAAGAATTCGAAAAGTTTCAGGGGGCTGGGTGCAAACAGGGCGTTGTCTCCTCTTTCTGATTTGAATTTCAAAAACTTTTGAACACGAAAGTTGTTCAAAATAAAAATTTCTACAACTTTGGTTTCAGGCAAAATCTCATTTGGCTTATGGTTTGAAAGTTAAATTTAAAAGTTCAAAAGTAACCCAAAGTGCTCAAATTAAATTTGAATTCCAACTGAACTCGTTTTAATTCTTTCTACCCTTTCATTTGTTGGTTTAAATATAGAGTTAGGCTAATGACATTGATTTTGGAAATGCAATTACCAGGGTTGTCACACCATAAAAGGAGGACCGGGGGCCCTGAGACACGGGGAAAGGGCGGACTCTCTCTCGCACACTCTCTCTCACTCTCGCACAGACTCCTTCTCCGGTGAGAAGAATACACTCTCACCATTAGAACTTCAGTGCACACCCAAGAGACTTGGAACTAGCTCCCTCTCTCGCCCTCCTGTAACCCCTACTACAGACCCCGCGTGGACAACACGAGCAGCTACTCATACTGGACGTAGGGCTTCTCCTTGCCCGAACCAGTCTAAACCCCGTGTCTCCCACGCAACCATCTGAATTCTTACGTGCATAAATTAAATTTACTAGTTTTAGTCTTGATACGCTAATCTTGACGACCACAATATTAATATATTGCGCTGTAAATATCCGAGGAGATAGCTGCATCTAGATACTACTTGAGCAGAAGATTCCAAGTTCGCTTCCCATTCTTTGATCTCACCGGCAGACACGAGGTTGGTGGTAGGTGCTAGGTGCGAGGACGCGGACCCCTCTTGGGTTTGTTTCGTTTCTGCGTGCGCCGCCGGCCCAGAAATCAGCGGCTGCCCCCAGAATCCCCAGCCCACGGTAAAACGCCTGGCGCCTTGGCCTGCACTCCAAGCAACAACCGCGCGCGAGCGGAAACGTGCGGGCACTGTGCTAGTACCGTGTACGATCGCCCGCCGGCGATACCAGTACGACACGGCCGCAGAAACAAGGGGCGCGAAACGGCGGCTCGCTCCGGGCGGGCGGGCGCGCGCCGCCGCCACCGTCGTTGCGGGTATACGCCGTTGAGCTTCGATCGTACGGCCCGGAAAGCGACTGACTGGCCTCCCTTGCCGCCTACCTGGTTGGAGTGCTTTTCTGTTTGAATTTTTCTTGGCTGCCTATGTGGAGTGTTTTTTTTTTTTGCTCTCAGGATCGGATCGGAGCTAGGGACATTTTCTGTTCTGCGATTGCAATGAACAACGGCGACGAGGCGACGGTGGTACAGTTGATCTGTCAAATGCGTAGCAGGTAGTAAAATTGTACAAGGTTGTATACATGTAAATGCAACTGAATCACAGTGATGGGCAATTTTGCAATCACGGAAGCGATTCCTCTGCGGCGAACTGCAGCAGAGCACAGATCAGAGTTGAACTGCAAATCTTGATTACACGATTGACTTGGGGAGTTACAAAGCACGGTCACAAATGAAATGAAACAATGGATGGGTTCAACGACACAAGACGAAGGATCATCAGCTCGGCGTTAGCCACTCACGGCGACTACGGACGAGCAGGGGAAATTTTTTTCACAAAATTTACTGAAAAACATCACGAGGCGTCCGTTATTCAGTGAAGAGCGACAGGGACGCCGGGTAGTAGTCCTCGAAGCTCCACAGACCGGTGGGCACCGGCGCCTGCGGCTCCTCTGTGACGGGGGCGGCGGCGGCGGCAGGCGCGGCCGCGCTCCCGCCCTCCATGTAGGGGATGCCGAGGAAGTTCATGTAGTTCTCGTAGGCCATCAGCTCCTCGGACAGCTCCTTGACCTCGTCGGACACCACTGCCTCCGCCTTAGGCGCCGGGAGCACGGCCGGGGCCGTGGCCGGTGGAGGAGCTGCAGCAGCTGCCGCCGCCGCCGGCACAGGGACTGGCGATGAGGTGTCATTGGGGAAGTTGACCTTGGCCTTGGCGCCCCTGATGCGCCTGGCGGCGCGGTCGTAGGCGCGCGCGGCGGCCTCGGCGGTGGGGTAGGTGCCGAGCCAGACGCGGACGCCCTTCACGGGGTCGCGGATCTCCGCCGCCCACTTGCCCCACGGCCGCTGCCGGATGCCGCGGTACTGGTTCTTGCGGCAACGCTTCGCGCGCGGCGCTGCACGGGATCAAATCAACCGGCGTCAGGCGTCAGATGATCACGGAACCGGAAGAGACCAACAAAGAAACAGAGCAGAAAGAAATGGAAACAAAGCGTGCCTACCTCTCTCGCCGGAGGCGCGCGGGCCGTGGGAGTCCTCGGCGTGGGCTTCGGAGTCCGGCCAGAAGTCGGCGGCGGACACCCGGCCCCGGGCCGGGATGTAGTCGAAGATGATGGCACCGCCGCACATGGATTCCTCGAGTAACTCGGAAGTGAGGAAGGTTTCTTGGTGGAGTGCTTGGGGATGGGGACGATCTGGTCGGAGTGGAGTGGAAACAAGGGGAGTCAGCGGGTCTGTTTGCTGCGGACGTTGGATTGGGTTCGCCGGTATGAGACGGCCGACGGTGTATTTATACAGGTTGGAGTTGTGGGCGCGGTGACCTGGGACTAGGCTGGAGTGGAAGTGCAGGGCAGGCGCTCCAAAGCTGGAACGCGCTTCAGACCGACGTACTACAAGGCAGGAGTGAGAGACTAATGTTCTTTCTAGGACAAACGAGAGATTACTGGTTTGATGTGGTAATGGCCTGTTGTCTAATTGAAACATAAGACAGGAATAGGATACATGCATGAACTTAATTGCTACTCACTTTGTTCTAAAAATAAATCATGTTACAATTCAAAATTTGTTTAAAAATAAATTAATTTATCATGTTTAATATATGCATATGCATGCAATAAGCAATTAGTATCTATTGTGGCTAATAAATAGGGCAAGCAATATCATTTTACTTTCCTTGTTAACCTGTCACATAATTTCTACAGTGATTTTGCCGAGTTAATTTGTGCAGAGACGTGGACACAAATGTGAAACTCAGGGTCTTACATTCTATCCATGTGTTTAGTTGGTGGAACAAAATTGGAGAGCCACTTTTGACAAAATATCTAGAGATGAGAATATTCTCTTTAGATGCGGGATAGATTCCTGCCACCAAATTGAGGGGTGTGGTGGGGACTTTAGTGCAACTGGACCACGTCTTCTTTTATCTTAAGACTAAGCAAACGACAAAGGCAAGCTGGTCGAACCTAGGATGGCAGAGTGTGTGTGGGGAGGGGAGGAGGGTGGAGGGGGGTTGGCAACGCAGGCACGTTGAGGGTAGGGAGTATCACGAGGCGAGGGCGGTGCGGGCCACTACCTCTAAACTCGGCTGAAAGCTCAATTGCGGTTGGAAGGAAGAAAGAAAGATGAATATGTACACGAGAGGATGATAGGTGGATTCCATGAAAGAGTGAAGTCTGTTTTGCCCTCTTGAATCTGCGACCGAGTTTGAATCCTCCTCTCCCCCCCTAACTTAAAAAACAGACTACTACATTCTCTAACTCTAAAAAACCGGACACATTACTTTTACAATAAATCACAGTGGTCTATGAGGTGGTTTTTGCTAGTGTGGCATGTGGGATCCAACCAATAACATCCCAACAGTTTCCCTCTCACTTACATGTGGCCACCACCCATCATCACCTACCTTGTGTATTCTCTCTTTCTCACACTTATTCACCATGCCAAACCCGAGGCCCTCATTACTGATCAAAATCCGGCCGCTCTCCACCATCTCCCCCGAGGCCTATTCCACTCACCCACAGCATCTTCACGGTGTTCCCTGCCTGTTCTGTGCCACTCCCCGGCTGGAATAATCAGCCGAACTTCGGCCGCCCATCGTCGATCACCTCCGGCCTCCCTTGACGACCTACGACCTCAGGAACCGAGCTTGCAGAGCAGCTTGAGCATCTCCACCCCTTCTCCTGCTCATCTCCCAACCTCCCGCTGTCGATGCCCAGAACAGCCCGGCCCGCTCACCAACACGCATGCCACTGGCCGCTTTCGGTCGGCCATGCCCTGCGACGCCTAGGTCATTAGGTCTGTTTCACTGTGTTGTAGCTGGTAGGCGCAACCTCGTCGCTGGCTGGCCTACCAGCGGTGAACTCCGCCTTTTACTCGCGGCCACACCCATGGCTATGGCCACTATAGCCAAGCCACGGGCCTCGCTTATTAGCAAGTGATTAGAAAATGGATAGGTCTCGGTCGGGTGAGAAATCAAGCTCTAATATTTCTCTATAGGAAATCTTATGAAAACCTCACTAAAAAGATTCTAGGTATGTGAGGTGGATTATAACATGTGGGGTCCATTGCCATATTAATAAAACTATCTTAAAAATCACTTTAAAATGGTCACTAGGGGTAATTTGTGTGTGTTTTAAAGTTAAAGATTGTAGTTGTCTATTTTTTAAGCTATACAGTTATTCAAACTTGATCACAAGTTTAAGAGGGTAAAATAGACTTTTAGTGGCTAACAGGCTGAAATGCCTCAATCTACTCTATCTGATCCCTCCTATATTAAATGAAAACGGGATGGAATTTTCCTCCAAAAAGACGAGGTAGGACGATCGCATCCTAGAAATTAAGGACGTGACCGTTATCTCTCCGCCTCATTTTCAAATTATAAAGACATGCTATACTTTTATAGAAAAAAAATCTTAGATGGTCAAAATGAACTAGTACTCGGTCTTACATCTATGTATATAATTTTCTTGGTTTGAATCTGTAATCATCACATGGGTAGTGAATGGATATTTTAATCAGTAAGTGTCCACGTCAAACATTGTAACCACGTTTTTGAATGCTAGCTTATGTCATACTACACTAATGTACTTTTTAAATGTTCACCATATGTACAGATATCTAAACACAAACGCTCAAAACAGGCAGCTATGATATAAGTATGTGGGAAATATTTTTTAAAAAAATATGGTACAAACATAAAAGCTCAAAACATGCATGTAAGTCTACCTCTTTGAACACCTTCGAGAGGTTGAGCTAATAGAGATCTCGAGACTAACAATGTAGCAACTGCGAGAGTTCGCGTGCGTGCAAAACTAAAGAAAAAATCCCGTGCATGATGACTTCCAAACTAAAGAAAGAAACACTGAAGAAGTTGAACCGAGGTGGTATACACTAACACAGTCAGTCTCCCATTCGTTACATATTTATTTTGATCATTACATCATTGGATGACCGCTGTCTCCCCCACCTGGACGTACTGACGTACGCAAACACTAAACACGTACGAGCAAGAAGCAAAAGTTGGAAGACGCATCAGCAGAAGTACGAAAGGAAACGGTGGGCCGCCAGCAGTTTTGATTTCGCACGGTAGACGAAAGTCAGGCCGAGTAGGAAAGTCTATTTGTCGCGCGCGCTGCTCAGTCTTGATGATTTTGGAGGCTGTCGCTGAAGTGTGTTGCCTGCTGTGGTGATTCATCTTGATGATTTTGGAGGCCCATTAAGAAAGGCGGCCCACGTCCTCTGTTTTTTACGTCTAGTTTCATCGCATGTTCACTTCTCCGGACCAACAACTATCCACTACTACAGAAAATATTTTTAGGAGCGGGTAAAATGGTATTTTTAGGGGCAGACGCGGCACCCATCCTAGATTTTCGCTGCTAAAAATGCTCCTTTGCAGGGACGGGCAATGCGCCCATCCCTGAAAATCGGTTTCCAGGAGCAAGCCACCCCCTCACCTGATGTTGGGGAAGAATAGAACGAATGCTCTTAGGCCCCGGGATCGAAAACCTTACCCATCAGAGAATACTAGAGCAGCACGAGCGGCCCGTGAACGGCCCACGGGCGGCCAACGAACCATCGACAAACGGCCCAACGGTCCAAGGGCGGGGGCCGGCCCGCGAGCGCGTCCCGCCGAGGAAAATCCGTCTCGCCCGACCCTCCATGGAGGGGGTCGGGAGGCTCCGCCTCGCCCGACCCTCTGCGGAGGGGGTCGGGGGACTCCGTCTTGCCCGGCCCTCTGCAGAGGGAGTCGGGACCTCGCCCGCACCTCGAATTGTCCGTACTCCAACAAGACCGCAAACCTACCCTGAGGGAGCCGTCTCCCGGTCAAAGGGATGGTACGAATGGTCGAATCAGGGTGCAGAACGATGCAAAGCGACTGTTCGGGACGTGCTCTGAACAGTGCCGCTCCGGCAGCCGCGGCATAGGGAAAGGCCCTCCAACCACTCCTCCTGTGAGCAACGCCAGAGAGTACAACGACCACAGTGACCAAAGAACCAAAGACGGACGTGCGCCAGGATCGACGTACGTTCCCCGGCAATGACTTCACCCCACACAGGACGGCATGGGGAGTGCTCCACGCTCCGCACAGGATGAGGAACAGGGGACGAACATCTCCCGTCGGAGTCAAGGGCCTCACACCACGATGACGGGGAGTTGGGAACATTTAGCCTCCCGACTTATCATCTGTCTCTCTCTCTCTCTCTCTCTCGTTTTGTAACCGACCTCTTTCCCTCCTTGAAGGATAAAAGGGGCGGAAAGGGGCCCGGCGGGGGGGGGGGGGGATGACACACCCACACACACATTCACCCACGCACGAACATAGAGACTTGGGAGCCCGTTTCCCTCTCTCGCCTGTTTGTAATCCCTACTACGAACTGAGTGCAAGAACACGAATCGCTTGAACTGGACGTAGGGACATTTAACCCGAACCAGTATAAATCTCGTGTCTTCCCTTGCATTACCATCTGGGCCGTGACGCGCATACAAATCTACTAGCCGGTGATTCGATACACCGACAGTTGGCACGTCAGGTAGGGGCCTTGCGCATCACCATCAGGTTGCGGATGGCCAACATTCCGGGAGTGTGGGCTTTCCGGGACGCGCGTGCGTTTCGGGACCCTGGACTTCATCATCACCATCGACGGGCAGCTGGAGCCGATTGGCTTCCCAGTTGCTCCCAGTCCGATCTGGCGCCACTGGGCATAGCGCTGTCGAGGGCCCTTCACCACCCGGCTTCGATGCCGCGAGGCTGGGCCGCCAACTTCATGCCTTCCTGGATCCACGACCAACCCAGGAGGATTTGAACAACGTCATCTTCTCCTGCGTCAACGTCACATCGCAACTTCTTGGGGGCGAACCCCTTGTTCCACCCCCAACGGAGGGGGCTGCGGCTTCAGCATTGGCAAACCGCTTTCATATTGGCCTCGTGAACGCGGTAGGCCGCACGGACCGGTTTCTGAAACCGCGCCTCGCCTCTCTCTCTACGAGCAACGAGCTCAGCGAGATGGCCAACGATCTCTCCGAACCGGAGGATGACCTTTACGCGCAAGGGTCAACCCTTGGCTCCAGCATAGACTCCCACGAGGGGAGCCACCATCCCTCCCGGGAGTGCAACATGGCCGACACCCCGGAAGGGCACGTGGTCAAGCGGCCCTGTTATTCATACCTTAAAGGCACCATTCCTCCCACGAGGAAGAGGGCCATGTTATTCGTACTCCCGGGAGTGCAACATTGCCGCATTGATCTTAGAAAGAGAAGAAGTGGTCCACGCCCTTAAGGTCCAGCGCCCCGTTTATTTCTTCAGCGAAATCCTGGCTGACGCCAAGATACGCTACCCCCAAATCCAGAAGCTCTTGTATGCGGTGCTCATCGCCAAGAAGAAGTTATGTCACTACTTTGAGTCTCACCCCATGATAGTGGTCACATCTTTTCCCCTCGGCGAGGTGGTTCGGAACCCCAACGCAATAGGGAGAATAGCGAAGTGGGCCCTGGAGCTCATGGGACAAGGGATCACTTACGCTCCACGCACCGCCATCAAGTCACAAGCGCTAGCGGACTTCGTTGCCGAGTGGACGGAGACGCAGCTCCTGCCAACTCCCATCGATGGGGAGTACTGGACAATGTTCTTCGATGGCTCGTTGATGAAGGAAGGTGCCGGTCTTGGCATTGTTTTTGTGCCCCCCTCGGCGTGCGCATGCGATACGTCATCCGCGTGCACTTCCCCGCGTCTAATAACGTGGCGGAGTACGAAGCTCTCATCAACGGGCTGTGCATCGCCATCGAGTTAGGCGTCCATCGCCTAAAAGTCAAGGGTGACTCCTGCCTCGTCGTCGATCAGGTGATGAAGGAGTCAAGTTGCATCAACCCTAAGATGGCCGCATACTGCCAAGCGGTGCGTGAGCTGGAGGACAAGTTTGACGGACTCGAGCTCACTCACATCCCCCGGAGGCTGAACGAGGCCGCGGACACGCTTGCCAAGATGGCATCACAACGGCAAGCCGTACCCCACGGGATCTTTGCCAGCGACCAATACAAACCTTCGATCCGCGATGTTGAGATAGAACAGGCCGGGCTTGCTGCGCCGCCGGTTGACGTGGGGGCTCGATCGCAGACCCCCGCAGCGGCTGACCCCAACGCAACCGCGACACGCGCGGGGGCTCGGTCGCCAACCCGTCTACCCGCCGACCCCGAAGTCATGGAGACCGATGAGGGGGCAAGCATTGTCCCCGACCCCGCAGAGGACTGGCGAAAGCTTTTCGTTGATTGGCTAGCTAATGGAGTACTCCCTGCCGACAAGACGGAGGCCCGACGGCTCGCTCGCCACGCCAAGTCCTTCGTTCTTGTTGACGGAGAACTCTACAAGCGAAGCCACACGAGGATCTTGCAGTGGTGCATTCCGATCGAGCGAGGAAGGCAGCTGCTGATTGACATCTATCGAGGCATGTGTTGACACCACGCCGCTCCTAGGACCCTGGTCGGGAACGCCTTCCGGCAAGGGTTCTATTGGCCCACGGCGGTAGCCGACGCCGAGCAAATCGTACGCACCTGCAAAGGGTGTCAATACTATGCTCGGCAAACCCATTTGCCGGTTAAAGCGCTACAGACTATCCCCATCACATGGCCTTTCTTGGTCTGGGGACTCGACCTGGTAGGCCCTCTCAAGAAGGCGCCAGGGGGCTTCACGCACCTCCTTGTCGCCATAGACAAGTTCACCAAGTGGATCGAGGTTCGGCCAATCGCTACCATCAAGTCGACCCAAGCCGCGGCTTTCTTCTAGGATATCGTTCATCGGTTCGGAGTCCCCAACTCCATCATAACCGATAATGGTACGCAGTTCACCGGGAAGGAGTTCCTGGAGTTTTGTGACGACCACCACATACAGGTGGATTGGGCCGCCATGGCGCACCCCCGCATGCACGGGCAGGTCGAGCGCTCTAACGGCATGATCCTCCAAGGACTAAAACCTCGAATCTACAGTCGCCTCAGGAAGTTCGCAGGGTGATGGGTCGCGGAGCTCCCAGCCACCCTGTGGATCTTGAGGATGACTCCAAGCCATGCCACTGGTTTTACCCCATTCTTCATGGTCTACGGTACGGAGGCAATCCTCCCAACCGACTCGGACTACGGCTCACCAAGGGTCAGGACCTACAACGAGCAAGGGGCAGAGGCAGCCCTCGAGGACGCCATGGATTAGCTCGACGAGATGCGCGACATCGCCCTCCTACAGTCAGCCAAGTACGAGCAGGCTCTTCGAAGATATCATCACCGCCGAGTGCGGGGTCGTGCGTTCCACGTTGGAGACTTGGTGCTCCGGCGCGTACAGAGCAACAAGGATTGCCACAAGCTTTCAACCCCCTGGGAAGGGCCCTACGTCGTCGCGGAGGTGCTCCGACCCGGAACTTACAAGCTCCAAACTAACGATGGCAAAATCTTCCCCAACGCATGGAACATCAAGCATCTACGTCGCTTCTACCCTTAGTTTGTGCAAATTATGCAAACTGCTAGTTTCAATAAAGGGAACCCGCTCTGCTAAGAGAATTTCTTTGTCGATCCATTTACAATTTAGGAGTAACCCCCGACCCCCGCCATAGCGTAAGGCCGAGGCTCACTCGGGGGCTATACAGGCCCAACTCGCGGCGGGTTGGAATTGTTTGTAAACAAAAAGCAAGTTAAATTATTACAGCTCCCCGACAAGTTCAAAATAAACCGAAACAGAACACTAAACAAAAGTTCATTTTTGAGGATGACCTCATCCTCCATCTTTTCAGCTAAGGCGCGCGCGAGGGGAGCAACATCGTCCTCAATCCGCTCCAGCTCTTCCTCCTCGTACCCACTCGCGAACCCTTGGCTTAGCTTGGGCAGGTCGATGTCTTCGTACTGGGAGCGGGCGACCGTGAACGCACAATGGATGTCGAGGTGCAGCGCTTGGGTCACCGCACTTTGAGCCCCCTCCGCGAAGTGAACCAGCTGGGAGATAATCCTGTCATCCTCTGTGGTTGCCGACCCGCCAAGGTCTTCCAGCACCATTCTCGCGGCCATCTGCAGGTTAGTCAGCTCGACCACCTTCTGCTCGAGAAGCCCCTTCACCACGGCTAGCTCAGTCGACAGCCGCTGTGACTTGGACTCCTCGTCCTTAAGTTTAGCATTGATGGCTGCGCCACAAAAATGAAAACACATCGGCAAAACCAGTCGTCGAGACAATGAAAGGAAGGCAAGAGGGCAATGACACTTACCAATCTCCCGATCGTGTATCGACGCCACCGTGGTGTTGAGGTTGCTGATCGCCAAGCGTGCATTACCAAGACTTTGGGACAAGGCCGCCTTGAATGCTTTAGCCTTCTCTTTCAGGATCTTCATCGCGGTCAGCTCCTCTTGAAGAGCAGCTGTCTCCTTCTGGGCACCTATGGGGGATAGGGGGTTAGACAATCCTGACTCCTATCCCACGGATATTCGATCGCTGACGGTCAAGACCCCTAACCTTGAAGCTCCGATTGCGCTGCTTGCGCCTTCGACACGGCATCCTCAGAGGACTTGAGCATGGTGTCTCGCTCTCCGCGCAGCTCGTCCCACTCCCTCCAGAGCTGTTCGAGTTCGCGGCGTGCCATCTCAAGCTCCTTTGCCAAGACCTCCCGTTCACGGGTGTCCTCGCCATGCCGGGTTTGATGCTGTAGTTCGAGAGCCTGCGAGGAATGGGTCAGAAACAAAGGGACCCGCCAGCCGCGGTCGGCAGGATTGGACGAAACACGGGAAACGAGAGCGCCATACCTCGCATAAGGGGGTGACGACGTCGCGCAGAGCACTCAGCACGGAGGCAATGCCACTCCTAAGGTCCCCCCACTCGACGCCCACAAGCGCGTTGCTCATGGCAAGGAGGATGTCCATCATGGCGCCGCTGCCTCCCAGCAGGGTAAGATCGCCTCCATGTCGAGCGAGGGGAGGGCGATAGCTCCCTGGCTCGGCTCGTCGACGAGAGCACCGCCACCTCCGAGGAGGAGGGCACCTCGACCATCGGCGCAACCGCCCGGGGATGGGGGATGAACTCATCTCTGACCCCCCGCTCCCCCGTGCCCTGACTCATCGCAACATCGATCTGGGACGGTACGTTAGTCCTCGCATCGGGGGTCAGCGCCGGCGAGTCCGACGCGGCGGCCCGGTCCTGTGACGTCTCCTCGAATGACTGGTCCGCCGCGGCGGTCACCGCCAGTGTCAGGGGCTCCGGGCTGGTGGTAGCCACCCCTTGCGGAGGGGCGGCCACATCACCTCTCTGCTCCATCGGCGTCACCTGGACGGTCCGCGCTCCTTCCGCGACGGAGGGTGCAGACGGGGGCGGGGCTGACTCTCCCGCTGCGGCCTTCGTCAGCACGACCCCTTGCTTAGCAAGAGCCTTCTTGGGTGTGAGCGACAATGAGCCCGCAGTCCTACGGGGGCTGATGCGGAAGGCGGCAACGCTAGCTCAGTAAGGGAAGGAGGACAACGCCAAGTAAAAGAGAAGAGAAATTAGGTTACGCACCGGGTCGACGTCCTTCTTGAGCGCTTGAGGGCCGGACCACCCGACCCCGGTTCTGAAGCCCTGGCACGCCTTTTGAAGGACCCGCCGCCAAGGAAGGTCCCGTTGTCATTGTCATCGCACCCTCTACCCCGCTTCCTCGCGCCGTGGGGGTCTGCGGGGCGAGCGCGGTCACCGATGCCGCCGCCCCCACGGTCTCGGCTTTTCCTCCTTGCGACTTGGAGGGGCGGGAGTCGGGTACCTCCATGTTTCCGGCCTTTCCCCCCGCGCACTAGGGGGCGAGGGGTCAGATGCTGCCGCCTCGGACGGGGGTGGTGGCACCTCTTCCCCCTCCTCGTCATTGGCCAGGAGGGTGTCCCATGACGCAACCCCCTCGCCGTCCGAGCCTCCATGGTCGTCGTCCTCCTCCTCCTCCTCGGTGCTCACGAAGTCACTTTCGCTGGACACGACCTCCCCAGCCTTGCGGCGCCTCGCATGATCACGCCTCCTCTCCTCCCATAATTTCTAGCTTTTTGCTCGCTCGTCTTTTCTCTTCTTGTAATCCTCGGCATGGAGCCAGTTGATCCTCCTCTGGTCTACGTCCTTCGGCAGAAGCGCCGGGCTGGCCATGAAGGGGTCATTCCCGTCCTGTGAGACGCGACCTCTAAAGGATCAGGCGGAAGGAAGGAGAGGCGCAAGCAGCGGAATTAACGAGCAAAGGGAGAGGACGCTTACCAATGGGTCGGCCCGGGAGTCCGGAAGCATCACCGGATGACCAGGGACCGGGTGTATTCCACTTCCTTGGCGGCGATCACCTCAAGGACGCGTTGCCCGACCTCCGAGCCACTGATCTCCCCAGTAGCGAGCATGATCCCCGGGTACGCTAGGAGAGGATCCAACGCACACATGGGTATCCTCCGTGCCATCATCGGCACAACCCGCTTCTGGTGGTAGGAGCCTATCACCTCGATCTCAGTGAGTCCGCGTTCCTTCAGATGCACGATCGCATCAAGGAGCGCTGGGAGCCCGTTCTTGTTCTTCTTGGGCAGCCCATACCTCCACACCAGAGGTGGCTTCTCGATGATTCGACCCGAGAACTCCGGTAGGGGGGCTTCCTGGTAGTTCTTGATGTAGAACCAGGTGGAGTGCCAGCCCCGATTGCTCATAGTGAGCACCAGATTCATGTACTGACGGGCCCTCGACCCCTGACGGAGGCGGATGGAGGCGCTGCCCATCGCGGGCACCATCCACCTCACTGGATTCGAGTTGGGTACCCTGACCTTGGCAATCTACACCTAGAAGAAATACGTCCAGAGATCAAAGTGTGGAGCGATTCCTAGGAATCCCTCACAAAGGTGCTGCACTTCAATCTGGTAGTGATGCAGCAGGCCGCAGAAGAAGTCATGGGGAGGCGTGCCAAACCCCCGTTCATGGAAGTGGGCGAACGGCACAATGTAGCCGTCGGGCGGGGATGGCACCCTCTCGCCACGAGGGAACTTCCACTCCTGCCCCCTCGCGATCAAGGGGCAAAGCAACCCTTGGCCTCGAGTCCCTCCGTGTGGGCCACGGTAATGTCCGAGCGCTGCCACTCTCCCATCTCGCACCGCGGACGAACGAGGACGGTGTAGGGGCGCGGAGGCTCTGAGGCTCGACGGCGGCGGCGGCGCGATGAATCGGGTGCGCGCGCAGTCTCTTCTCTCCCTCTCTCCCTCTGTCCCTTCTTTTCGCTTGCGCTAACAATGGCAGGGGCAGAGAGTGTTGTTTCCCATCTAACCCCGATAGAAAGGGGGAAAAGGGGGGAAGGCAAATTGCCCCCTCGTTTCTCGCAACTGACATCATCATGGGGGCCGCCCGCACCTTCTCTCGCCACGTCCCCACCACGACGGGCCACGGAGCCTCTACAGGCGCACCCCATCGAGAATCACGCCCGCGGGGGAAAAGACAGGAGAGCCCCGGAGGTAAGTGGAGAAATGGGCCGGTGGCGCCTCGCGTAGCCCATTTCCGGTCCACGGGTTCTAAGGTTGGCCCAGTTAAGGGTTCGCAGCCACCCAAAATAACTATGAGCCAGGGACGGAGGCAGATGGGCCCCAGCGGAATTGATCCAAAGTTTCCCCCTGAGGAAAGGCGTCGAGCTGCTGGAGTCGGGTGAACGACTCCGGTAACATGATCGGGTCGACCATCAGGAACTTTGAGGGTGGTCACCAGCTGATCCATCTTGGCTCCCTAGCGAAAGGAAACCGGACCCTCACTTGGACCAACCCGTTAACAACTCACCGGGCACTAGGCTCTCGACCAGCGAGAAAGAGCCTGGCCGTGTCCAGCCCTCCCGTACCTAACGAAGGGGCCGCACGGAGGGAGTCAATGCAAAGACGGGCCGACCCCTCTCCACCGCCAGCTCGAGGGCGGAGGGAGTCATGGGGGCCGGAACCCGCAGGAAGGCTGACGGGGCCGCCCTTGATGTCGAGCCAAGGGGGTTGGCGATGCCCGACCCTCTGCCGACAGCGAAAAGAAAAAAGGACTCCGGGGCTTCGCCCCGGCGTCCCTCCGAACAGCTTCCAAAGCCAAGGGAAAATGCTTTATTCCCAATAAGAATTACAAGATCCATCCAACCAAAGGCCATTCATAGTACAAAAAAAACCCTCGTCACCACCGTAAGGGCGGCAACGATGGGGTCCTCAAGGGTGGAAGTTTCAATCGCAAGAAGGAAGAGGGCCATGCCCGCCTCGCAAGTTTTCCTCTTGCACCTCGCAAGGATTCTTCTTGCATCACCTCCGCCGAGGACATCATGGCAGGGGATGAGGCCGAACAGCTTGCTCAACGCCACCGACGCCTGGGCTTCTTCTCCGCGGGAAGGAATGACAGGAGCTTCCCTACGGCGACTGATGCCAAGGCTGGGAAAGTCTTCCCAGAACAAGACGCAGGCACGGGAGGGTGCACGGACGACCTCTCGGGCCGAACGTCAAGATGTCCACGGTACATGCCCATGTACGATGGAAGCTCTGACGCATCTGCGTCAGGGCGGGAGAGCAGGGCCCTCCGCGAGACGCGGTCCGTGGAAGGCATCTTCCACTGGTCCCACTCGCGGAGTAACCCGCGGCTTCGTCCCTAAGGGTGGGCGGCGGGTTCACCCATCTCCTCGCTCCATCAGCCGACTCTAGGAGACCACATAACGCCACTGGTGAACCATCCCCTGCCGTTCGCAAGCATTCTTCTAGCACCAGGTGTTGGGAGGACGAAGAGCGAGGTTGGGGGGGGGGCGAACAAAGGCAAAAAAATGGCTCCATTATGAGAGTTGAGGAGTGGGGGGCTTGTCCAAGCAACCCCGGAGCGCTCTTCCTTTTATAGCCGCGGAGGAAGAGTACAACCCCTCACGGGGCCAACAGGATGGCAGGAAGAGCTGTTGTAGATGCCAAATCAAGGCCCTGGCCTGCGGACGGGCGGCCAGACCCGTCACGATCACCTTCGACGTGTCATGTCGATGGGATAGGGGGTGCCACGGATCGAAAAGCAAAAGACAGGACCTGACCGGGCGCGCTCTGAGCGAATCTCTGATTCACCCTGAGCCTCGGGGTTTGCCCTACCGGGTGCGCTCGCGTGTGTCCACTGAAGTCAGAAGTGTTCTGTTTTATTATCCCGACGGAACGGGAAGGCCCGACTAGACGAATCGGTCGTCTGGAACCCCAAAACGGAAAAGCGCTTGAGTGGAGGACAGCGGGGAGACGAGCGGACTCCCGAGGCAGAGTCCCAAAAAGCCAGCAGGGACCCGGGGGTCGGACCTCCCAAGCGATCCTAAGTGATGTCACGACTGAGATGAGGGTCGGCGATGCCCGACCATCACTCAGCGGCGTACAGACACAAAGAAGCATGTGATCCCCTCGAAAATGACATAGTGAGGTTAAAGGGAAAACACCGACTCGTTTATAAAACACGAAGTACAACTGGCCCGACGCCGTCGCAAGTTACAAAAACACTGCCGTCGCAAAGATGGCGAATTTTGCCCGTCTTGGTGAAGGGTGATGAAAAAGAAGCAAAGAGAAGAAGGCGGCCCTCGCCGCAAGATTTCTTCTTTGGGGAGAATAGAACGGATGCTCTCAGGCCCCGGGATCAAGAACCTTACCCATCGGAGAATACTAGACCGGCCCGTGAACAGCCCATGGGCAGCCAACGAACAATCGACAAATGGCCCAACGGTCCAGGGGCGGGGGCCGGCCCATGAGCACATCCTACCGAGGAAAATACGTCTCGCCCGACCCTCCACGGAGGGGGTCGGGGGGCTCCGCCTCTCCCGACCCTCCGCAGAGGGGTTCGGGGGACTCCATCTCACCCGACCATCTGCGGAGGGAATCGGGACCTCGTCCGCACCTCGAATCGTCCGTACTCCAACAAGACCGCAAACCTACCCTGAGGGAACCGTCTCCTAGTCAAAGGGATGGTATGAATGGTCGCATCAGGGTGCAGAACGAGACAAAGAAAATGTTTGGGACGTGCTCTGAAAAGTGCCGCTCTGGCAGCCGCGGCATAGGGAAAGGCCCTCCAACCACTCCTCCTGTGAGCAGCGCTAGAGAGTACAATGACCACAGTGACCAAAGGACCAAGGATGGATGTGCGCCAGGATCAACGTACGTTCCGCGACGACGACGTCACCCCACACAGGACGGCATAGGGAGCGCTCCACGCTCTGCACAGAAGGAGGAACAAGGGACGGACATCCCCCGTTGGAGTCAAGGGCCCCACGCCACGATGACCACGATTTGGGAACATTTAGCCTCCCGACTTATCATCTCTCTCTCTCTCTCTCTCTCTCTCTCTCTCTCTCGCTCTCTCTCTCTCTCATTTTGTAACCGACCCCTTTCCCTCCTTGAAGGATAAAAGGGGCGGAAAGGGGCCCGGCGGGGCGGGGGGGGGGGGGGGGGGCGGGGGGGGGGGGGTGGGGTGGGACGACACACCCACACACACATTCACCCACACACGAACATAGAGACTTGGGAGCCCGTTTCCCTCTCTCGCCTGTTTGTAACCCCTACTACGAACTGAGTGCAAGAACACGAATCGCTCGAACTGGACGTAGGGACATTCAGCTCGAACCAGTATAAATCTTGTGTCTTCCCTTGCATTACCATCCGGGCCGTGACGCGCATACAAATCTACTAGCCGGTGATTCGAGACACCGACAGTTGGCACGTCATGTAGGGGGGCCTTGCACATCACCATCAGGTTGCGGATGGCCAACATTCCGAGAGTGTGGGCTCCCGGGATGCGTGTGCGTTTCGGGACCCTGGACTTCATCGACACCATCGACGGGCAGCTGGAGCCGATTGGCTTCCCAGTTGCTCCCCGGCACGCTCGCGTCCTTGAGGAAGCCGCGGAGGCTCTCCTCAGGCTACGTATGGACCCCCCGGCGGCGCGCACCGAGGCATCTGATCTGGCGCCGCTGGGCGTAGCGCTGTCGAGGGCCCTTCACCACCCGGCTTCGATGCCACGAGGCTGGGCCGCCAACTTCACACCTTCCTGGATCCACGACCAACCCAGGAGGATTTGAACAACGTCATCTTCTCCTGCGTCAACATCACATTGCAGCTTCTTGGGGGCGAACCCCTTGTTCCACCCCCAACGGAGGGGGATGCGGCTTCAGCATTGGCAAACCGCTTTCCTATCGGCCTCGTGAACGCGGTAGGCCGCGCGGACCGGTTTTTGAAACCGCGGCTCGCCTCTCTCTCTAGGAGCAACGAGCTCAGCGAGATGGCTGATGATCTCTCCGAACCAGGGGACGACCTTTACGCGCGAGGGTCAACCCTTGGCTCCAGCATAGACTCCCACGAGGGGAGCCACCATCACTCCCGGTAGTGCAACATGGCCGACACCCCGGAAGGGCACATGGTCAAGCGGCCCTGTTATTCGTACCTTAAGGGCACCATTCCTCCCACGAGGAAGAGGGCCATGTTATTCGTACTCCCGGGAGTGCAACATTGCCGCATTGATCGTAGAAAGAGAAGAAGAGGTCCACGCCCTTAAGGTCCAGCGCCCCGTTTATTTCTTCAGCGAAATCCTGGCCGACGCCAAGATACGCTACCCCCAAATCCAGAAGCTCTTGTATGCGGTGCTCATCACCAAGAGGAAGTTACATCACTACTTTGAGTCTCACCCCGTGACAGTGGTCACATCTTTTCCCCTCGGCGAGGTGGTTCGGAACCCCGACGCAATAGGGAGAATAGCGAAGTGGGCCCTCGAGCTCATGGGACAAGGGATCACTTACGCTCCACGCACCGCATTCACCCATGCACGAACACAGAGACTTGGGAGCCGGTTTCCCTCTCTAGCCTGTTTGTAACCCCTACTACGAACTCAATGCAAGAACACGAATCGCTCGAACTGGATGTAGGGACATTCAGCCCGAACCAGTATAAATCTCATGTCCTCCCTTGCATTACCATCCAGGCCATGACGCGCATACAAATCTACTAGCCGGTGATTCGATACACAGACACCTGCCCCTGAAAATCATTTCCCACCAAAGAATTCACCGTTTTGAATTTGAAATTTTCGATTCTATTTCCTGCTACTTTTAAAAATTTAGATTGCCGCCAATTTTGATCTATCAAGGTAGATCGCCTTGAATGTTATAATGATTGAGACATGGAACATTTTTTATACATATAAAAATTTGTGCATACAAAATTAAATCATCTGGAAATAAAATACCATTACAAAGAATCATTAGAGTATATCATTAAAGTACGCATTGAATACATGTTTTTCCCCTATTCCCTATGAACGCTACTAGAGCCAGCACGGTGTACTTGGTTGTACCGCTCACAAAGAGAAATATATTTAGCGTCCATTGCTAATTTCTGTGCATCGTACAAAAATTTGTCCCTTACGTTGACCACCTCTTGCAATAAATTGACACAAATCCGCGACTACATTTAGAAGTTGTTTCTCATGGAGTTGCGTCTTGTGATGCTCCGGATGAATCTGCAATTATTGAATCCACAGAAAATTAAGCAAGTGTTAGTTAGAGTCAAGAAAAAATCAACCAAAAAAATTAACCCTAATAAGGAGTAGCCCCTTACATTTTCAGGATCAGTAGTATATCTCTCTTGCACCCTTATCATCTCACATATGTAGTACCCACAATACACGAAACCAGCAGGTTGCTTGTGCACTCGAAGTTTGAGCGCACATTCATTTTTTTGTCTGTCGGTGGGATGAGCTCCTCCTTTGGATATGTAGTGCTAGTAAGTCCTATATAAAAAGAAAGAAATATAAAGTTAGTTTATATATGTATACTTTTGTGGAGTAATTAGCATGATATACATATATGGAAGATAAGAAATTCGCTCACATATTGCTTTGGCTGCAGTAGGAAAGCAATCCAGTTATTTCTGCAAAAAAAAATGAGTAAATTGCACTCGCCGTACAATAAATTGTAACGTTGTGTCACTTTAGTCCATCAAGTTGCAAAACGTGCAATCGCATGCTACAAGTAGCCTATTGTGTGCGTATACGGTCTCGTGTACGCCACATCAGCGTATTTTGTCACGGTGGCACTGTGATGTATGCTTATTCGCCATGTGTGGGCTGTCATTTTTTCATATAACACCGTACCTTACATTTTTTATTTGAAAGGAGTCACCCTATAATTACCTATTCCATTTATTTGACACCTTCTCTCTCCTATTTTATTCCTGTTTGTCTTTGCCATAACTGATGGAACATGGTGGTGTTGCAGAACATAATACCAATAAGAGCGAACCCATCAAATGATCCAAGTCAAATAGGTGGAAGTATGGTCTTCAACTTATTGAATGAGGAAACTACATTTTGTACTTCCTTACAAAAATTTTGTCATGTATAATTGAATGACAGCTCCTGATGCACTCTACCGCAGGATCCACTACAAGCCAACTCTAGTGGCCACCCGGTCCACTACGAGAGTCTTTTTTTTTGTTGAACAAGAGAGAGATGCAATGCCTCCTCTAAGAGTGACCACTGCAATGTCAATAGGCGGACTGAGGAGGGGAAGAGGGAGTAGAGGTGGCACAAGATCGACAATAGATGACACAGGTGGTACAAGGGCTAGGGGCACCAGACGGCGTGGTCAAATAAGGGGTACAACAGGTGGTAGGGCTAACATCACCAAAGGACGTGGTTGCAAAAGAGCTGCAAGGGATGATGATAGTACATGAGAGCAAGGGGGTGTTTAGATGGAGAGGTAAAAAGTTTTTGCGTATCACATCAAAGATAATCTTACCATTTAGGAGTATTAAACGTAGACTAATAATAAAACTAATTACATTTCTCGCCTACAAACCGCTACATGAATCTGATAAGGGTAATTAATCCATGATTAGCGGATGTTTACTGTAGCATCACTGTTGAAAATCATGGATTAAGTAGTCTCATTAGATTCATCTCGCGAATTACAACCCATCTGTGCAAAAAGTTTTAGAAATAGATTTTATTTAATACTTCTAAATAGTAAGATTCTCTTTGATGTGATAGGTAAAAAGTTTCTGGGGTGGGAACTAAACAGGGCCTTGTCGAGAAGGTTGTCATGTCACAGAATGTATAGGCCTACTATAGTCATTAATAAGATCAAGAATAACAAAAATTTTATTATGTGATTGTAATGGGTAGACATAAGCTTGTAGTTAATTTTAGCAATACGTATTGTCACTACTATTTTTGAGGATCCTTCTCATTTGAATTTTATTCAATACTGGATGACATTTTTTGTGAAATTATTATTTTATAACTTCATTTCTACATAAATTACTGCATGTTCCTATAAAAGTATATCAAAGTGCAGCACATATGTTGGGATAGACAACATACGGTCCAGAAAAGACGACAAACAGCCTACAGATGACAACTAAACCATCCAGTAGTCTATATCACGGTGCAACCATGGCGAAATACATTGAGGTGGTGTACATGAGACCGTATACGCACACAATAAACTACTTGTTTGCAACTTGATGGACCAAAGTGATACAGTGTTACAAGTTGCATGACAAGCGCAATTTACTCAAAAAAATTATATATGATTTTTAGGCATGGATCAGAGCAAGTGTTTATTATTTCAAATGATTGATATTAGACATACTTGATGTTGTATGGTGCATATATGACATCCATGTCTTCCCATCGTTGCATCATAACAGATATATAGGCCGTAACCCTCTTGATGGTCCCTTTGTGAAACTCAACTCGTGCCTCTTGTTTTTCCTTGCGTGTTTTATACCGCTTTAGTATGTCATTATCGCCCTTCCACCAACTTGGTCTGGCGTGCAAAGACTCACAAATAGCTACTGGACCTTTTGTCTTAAAATAATAGCATCACTTGTTTGCATCCTGTAGAATATCATGTATGGCAATTAAATATTTATGCATATATAGTAATTTAGGCCATAATATACACTATATTAGTATCAATGAGGCACTTACATGCACCAGAGTCTAACAATTTCAATGCCCAGTTCTTTGAGGTGGAACATGTTCTGGATGTCTTCAAAATCGAACGTGATATCATGGACGTCTTTCCCTTTAAGTCCAAATACATCCGGATTGTGCGGAGCATACATGGTTTGAGCCCAAGTCTGCATGCCCTCTTGTACAAATTATGCATCCTCTGCATTTCACTTAGAACATCCACGAGTGCCTAGTTCGGTAGAAAGTCTTTACCGTACACAAACTTTTTAGGACAATCATCCAAGCCTTGAATTTGATCTACCCCAACTACTAGATTGAACTCCGTATCAGTGCGGGGCAAGGAATAGCCCGACCGTCTGCTGGCACTAGAATTTGAATCAGCCTTTGACTTAGCATTCTTAGCCTTTTCAGAAGACTTCTGGTTTGCAGCGTGCCATCTATTCACAATGGCTGACCCTTCCTTATCTTTTTGGTAAGACTATAACACTCCGGGCAGTTGTTGTAGTAGTAGTTGTTGTTGTTGTAGTTGTGTCGTTGGTGGCGGAGTCGGGCCGGTGGTGGAGCCGGTGGAGTATGCTCTTGTGATCGAACCGATGGTGGAGCCTGTGGTGATAGCGGGTCCTTGGGATGGCTCCCGTGGTGGTGGTGGTGGTGATAGCGGGGCTGGTGGGGATGGCTCTCATGGTGGTGGTGATAGAAGGGCTGGTGGGAATGGATCTCGTGGTGGTGGTGATAGCGGGGCTGGTGAGGATGGCTCTCTCATGATCCAATCATCCAAGCGACCATTACTTTATGCACGAATTATGCTCAAGTGTTCATTGACTAAATCTGTCATTATAGTGAGGTGCTGCTATATGCTATAATATGCCTGTTGCACACCTTTGAAATCCTTGTCATAGAAGATTTTCCTCCAAACTGTGCCCATAACTTCCAACCTCCCCAAAAAGCATGGAAAAGGCCAACTAAGGGACACGTTATCCTTTCGGTAACCTAGAAAAGACTCTATGACTTTCTCAGTACTGTATCCCTCTATCATGGACCCCTCAGGATGAGCACGATCTAGTATGTAGCAGTTGAGAATGGACATGAAACGCTCATACATCCACATTTCGTGTAGATAAAGTGGACCAAGTGCCTGTATCTGATCGACAATGTGAATCATTAGGTGTTCTATTATATCAAAAATCCCGGAGGTAAGCACATCTTGAGCTGCGCCATTATCTTGCTAATGAATTCTTGGAGATCCCGCAATTCATCTTCATCGATCACCTTTTGTGAAATTCTATTGAAGAAGTAACACAACCAAGTGATTACCATCTTTACATATACTGGCTTGATCGCTCTGATTGCAATCGGGAGGAACACTATCAGCAACACATGACAAGCATGACAGTTATAACCGCATAGTGAGAGATCTTTCATCGAGACTAGTTTCCTTATGTTGGACGTTGTTAGCATATCAAGAGTCTATTTTAGTATACTAAGGGTTGTAATCTCTTTATTGTTCAGTTTTCCTACCTCTTCATATCCCCATGTAATCTCTATATATACTCTCATGAGATTAATGGAAAGTGAGTTGAGTTATTCCTCCAATATGGTATCAGTAGGGTCACGATCCTTTCGCTTCCGCTTCCCTGCATAGCCATCGGACTGCCCCGACGCCTCTCCACCTCTGCGCGTAGGTCGTCGTCGCACCTCCATCTGCGACTCCGCCATGTCTTCTAACGCCGAGCTCCAGTAGATGGCAACGGAGGCCATCGCTGCTGCCGAAGCCGCCACCGCCCAGGCCCAGGTGGCAAATGCTTGGGCAGACGCCGCTATTGCACAGGCGGAGACGGCCAAACAGCGCGTCGCCGAGTACAAGACCACCGAGCAAGCTCAGCTCCATGCTTAGGCCATCGTGGTGAACAACATCAAGACGATGATCCCCCTCGTCCTTGAACAGACGTCCACATTCTACGGTCGCTGGTGCTCGCTCTTCCTCAACATGGTGACAAAATATGACCTCGACTCCCTCATGCTCACTGATGATGACTTCTCTACGGATCCTCATTGGCATCGCATGGATTGCACTGTGAAGTCATGGCTTTTTGTCACTGTGTTGCCTGATCTTATTGAGGTCGTGTCCACTATCTCCCCGACATCAAGGACTATCTGGCTTGGTCTTGAAGACCAGTTCATCGGCAACAAGGAAACTCGTGCCATCATCCTCAATGCCAAGTTTCGGACTCTCGTTCAGGGGGATCTCTCTGTCACTGATTATTTGAACAAGATGAAGAGTATGGTGGAAGCTCTAGGAACTTTGGGTGAGCCCGTCTTGGACCGCACCTTAGTTCTAAATGTTCTTCGCGGTCCTAACGAAAGGTACTCTCACATGGCGGTGATGATCAAGCGCACACGCCCTTTTCCGTCGTACTCCGATGTCCGTGCGGATTTGCTCATCGAGGAAGTAACTCTCGCCAGCAAGTCTTCTACTCCAACGGCCTTCGTCACCTCGTCGTCATCGTCGCGCCCGCCTACGCCTCGCTGTACTGATGACCAGGACGACCATACTGGTAGCTAGGGCGGCCATACTGGCCAAACTGGCAGCGGCCAGGGTGGCAGCTCCGGTGGCCAGGGCGGTCGAGGCGGCGGCCGCTCCCGGCGTTGCTGGCACAATCAGCCCGGTGGCCAGGCCAGTCGCCCGCCAGCGGCCTGGGCGCCCCAACACTGGAATCCCCTCACGAGGACTTATGCTGTCTGGCCAGGACAGCATGGCGCCCGTCCCCACCCTCCTCTAGCGCAACTGCCTCCTCGCCCTCAAGCTTACATCACCGGTGTAACTGTCCAGCAGCAGCAGTTCATCGGCGCTCCATCCGTTGCCGGTTCCTCCTATTATGGCTTCCCTACTCCGGCTTCTTCCTCCTGGACATGGGATCCGCAAGCGTTGGCAAGCAAGTTCAACACCATGACACTCACGCCTCATCCGACCGAGAATTTGTATATGGATTTAGGTGCTTCCTCTCACATGGTTTCAAACTCTGATCTCCTAACACAAGTTCATCCTTCTACTTCTTTTACTCCATCTAATATAATTGTCGGTAATGGTTCCTCTTTGCCTGTTACACCTGTTGGTTACACTTCTTTTCACTTGCCCAATAGCTCGTTACATTTGCATAATATTCTTATCTCTCTGCGCATTATTAAGAATCTTATTTCTGTCCGTCGTTTCACTATTGACAATCATTGTTCCATTGAATTTGATCCTTTTGGCCTTTCTGTGAAGGATCTAGCAATAGGGAACGTGATCGTCAGGTGCAATAGCTCTGGGGAGCTCTACTCTTTTCGGCCCCCGTCCCACCATCACTCCCTCATCGTTGTCACATCTACACCCGTCCTTTGGCATCGTCGGCTTGGTCATCTTGGACATGAGTCTCCGTCTCACTTGGCTCCTTTCTTACATTCAGCTTGTAATAAACGTGAGTTAGAAACCTTGTGTCATGCTTGTCAGTTAGGTTGCCACGTGCACCTACCTTTTGTTTCATCTAATTCACGTGCCTCCGCGAACTTTGACTTCATACACTATGATTTGTGGACATCTCTCATTCCTAGTGTCAGTGGCTATAAATATTATCTTATAATTCTTGATGATTGTTCCCATTATTCTTGGACTATTCCTTTACGCCTTAAATCTGACACTTTTCCATGTCTTTCTAATTTTTTTTCTTATGTTACCACTCAATTTGGCACCACAATCAAGGCCGTCCAATGTGATAACGGTCGTGAATTCGACAACTCCACCGTCCATGCCTTCCTCCATGCTCATGGTACTGCTATTCGCATGTCTTGTCCTCATACTTCCCCACAAAATGGATGTGCCGAACGCATTATTCGCTCCACTAATAATATCATGTGCTCTCTAATGTTCCAAGACAGTTTACCATCATCCTACTAGGTAGAGGCCCTCCACACAGCCACCTATCTTCTCAACCGTCATCCAACCGAAACCCTCAATTTCCAAACTCCGTACTTAGCTCTATACGGTGTTCCTCCCACATATCATCATCTTCGAGTTTTTCATTGCAAATGTTACCCTAACCTATCTGCTACTACTCCACATAAGCTCGCTCCTCGATCCACCCCTTGTGTGTTCTTGGGCTATCCTTCCGACCACAAGGGATATCGCTGCCTTGACCTAGCCACAAATTGCATAATTCTTCTCGTCATGTCAATTTCGATGAATCATATTTTGCCTTTGCCGAGCTTCTTGCTCCTCTCCCTTCATCCCACCTTTATTTTTTGTCGGAGTTTGACCATGTGTGTAGCCCTGTTCCTTCACCATTTGTTGCAGGTTCTGGTGTTGCAGGTCTTGGTGTTGCAGGTCCTGGCGTCCTAGGCGCACCAACCCCTCCTGCTGTTGGGCCTTCTGGTGGCGGCTTGGCAGTACTTTCGGCGCCCCCTGCTGCTGTGCCAAGAGCTGGAGTCGTGCCCAGTCCAGCGGCCGCACCTGTTGGGGCTGGAGCTGCGCCCAGTCTAGACGTCGCGATTAGTAGTGGGCCTTCTGACAGCCGCGCTCGGCCTCCCGGTGCTAGTGCAGCTCCTGGTGCCCATGCGCTTTCACCAGGGACCGGATCTCCCTCTACTGGCATACTTCCACAAGGAGCTGTTCTCATCACGCCAACGGCCAATGATCATGTTATGGTGACTCGGGGGAAACTTGGTTTTCGCCAACCAAGAACTATTATGAATTTGCAGGCCACCACTTTATCTCCTATTCCGAAGACTTATCGTGGTGCTTTGGCCGATCCAAATTGGCGTGATGCTATGCTGGAGGAATTTACTGCTCTCCACGCCAACCACACTTGGGATGTTGTTCCTCCTCCACCCGGCATCAACATTGTTATAGGCAAATGGTTTTCCGACACAAATTACATCCAAATGGCACTCTCGATCGTTATAAAGCTCGTTGGGTCCTTCGTGGTTTTACCCAATGCCCTGGTATTGATTTTGGTGAAACTTTTAGTCCTGTGGTTAAGCCAGCAACTATACGCACAGTGCTCTCTTTGGCAGTATCTCAGAATTAGGTTGTCCATCAATTGGATGTTAAGAATGCTTTCCTACATGGTACTTTGGAAGAGACAGTCTATTGTGCACAACCATCTAGATTTGTTTATTCATCTAAGCCTGATTATGTATGTCGCCTTAATAAGTCCCTCTACGGTTTGAAATAGGCACCCCGAGCTTGGTACAACAGATTTGCTTCCTTCATTCATTCTGTTGGGTTTCTAGAGGCAAAATCTGATACCTCTCTTTTCATTTTGCGGAAAGGCTCCAACATGGCATACTTACTTCTTTATGTTGATGATATTATCTTAACTGCAACTTCTGAGGCTCTTCTCCATAGCATTGTGCGTTCTCTTACGGCAGAGTTCTCATGAAGGATCTTGGGCAATTGCATCATTTCCTTGGCATAACTGTCTCTCGAAACTCCACTGGCATGTTCCTCTCCCAGCGCCATTACATACTTGAGCTCTTGGATCGTGCTGGTATGAGTGCTTGCAAACCTTGCTCCACTCCGATTGATACTAATGCCAAGCTCTTTGCTGATGGGCCTCCTGTTGCTGACACCATTGACTATCGGGCTCTTGCCGGTGCTTTACAATACCTTACTTTTACTCGTCCAGACATCTCCTATGCAGTGCAGCAGATTTGTCTATATATGCACGATCCTCGTGAGCCCCATCTTGCCTTGATTAAGTGTGTTCTTCGCTACATCAAGGGGACTCTTGACTATGGTCTCAAGATACTTCGGTCTTCTACTTGTGACCTTCTTGCGTACTCCGATGCTGACTGGGCGGGTTGTCTCGATACCCGGCGCTCCACCTCAGGTTATGCTGTATTTTTCGGTGACAATTTGATTTCTTGGTCTTTGAAGCGACAGCCAACAGTTTCTTGCTCCAGTGCTGAGGCCGAATATAGAGTTGTTGCCAATGCTATTGCGGAAATTTCTTGGCTTCGACAACTTCTTCAGGAACTTCATTTCTGTCCTCAGCCCTCCTCCGTGGTTTTCTGTGATAACGTCAGCGTCGTTTATCTCTCAACAAATCTGATACAACATCAGCGTACCAAACATGTTGAGATTGATTTACATTTTGTTCGCGACAAGGTTGCTACAGGGGCTATTCGAGTTCTTCATGTTCCGTCCACTTCCCAATATGCGGATGTGCTTACCAAGGGCCTTCCTACATCTAATTTTACTGAATTTCAATCCAGTTTGAATGTCTCCCCTCCTAGCAGTGTCGGCGTTCCAACTGCGGGGGGGGGGGGGGGGGTGTTAGCGTATCAAGAATCTATTTTAGTATACCAAGGGTTGTAATCTCTTTATTCTTCAGTTTTCCTACCTCTTCATATCCCCATGTAATCTCTATATATACTCTCATGAGATTAATGGAAAGTGAGTTGAGTTATTCCTCCAATAAACATGAAATGACTTGGGACTCTGATCCCTCTTAAGCTCTCGCACATTGTCTTCTTCTCATCATGTGTCAAGTTGTAGCTAGCTAGGGGGAGTTCATATATGCCATTCCTTTTATCCATAGGGTGAAGATCTTGTCTTATCTTCATGGCTACCAAGTCCTAATGCGACTTCAACGTATCCTTTGTCTTGGCTGATGTCTCTAGGAGGAGCCCAATTGTGTTACCAAACACATTCTTCTTCAGGTGCATACCATCGATTGCATGGCGGACCTCAAGATCCGGCCAATACGGCAAGTACTTGTAGAAGATGGACTGTTTCTTGAATGGTACGCCATCGATAGGTATCTTATCTTTTTTCCTCTTCTTCCCATAAGTGACCTGGATGGTCCAGACCATATTGAAAACATAGTGCTCGTCTTGTTGTACTAGAGCATAATGTAATTCAGGCCTGCCATCAAAAAAATTATAGAACTTCTTACTTCGGTACCTATGTCCTTCCACCAAGAAGCGTCTGTACCCAAGGTAAACTACCTTTTGAGAACCTTCCAGGAAAGATGATACAGTGCCATCCACGCACATCGTGTATCCCGTTCTACCTTTGATCTATCCTAACAGGACAAACAATACCTGGTAATCATGGATGGGGATAAATATAATGGCTCTAAGATTAAAGGGCTGCCGTGCAAAACCATCAAAGATATGGATACCCTCCTTCCATAAAGATTCCATCTCTTGCATCAGAGACTCAAGAAAAACATTTATGTCGATGCCAGGACGCTTGGGGCCCTGTATAAGGACAGATAGCAGAAGATAGTTTCTCTTCCGGCACAATAATGTAGGTAGGCTGTAAATCGTTAGTACCACTGGCCATGTGCTGTGGGTGCTACTTCTTTCACCAAACGAATTCATTCCATCTGTAATCAACGCGAACCGAATATTTCTCGGATCATTTCCAAATTCCAGATAGTACTTCTCATCGAATTCCTTCCATTGCCAAGCATCAGCTGGATGTCGGAGCTTTCCATCATCCTTCTTGCGCTTATCTGAATCCCACCATCGCATCAGTTCATCATCCTTTGGGTTCGAGAAGAAACGCCTCAGGCAATCGGAAATTGGGAGGTACCACATAACCATGGTGGGAATTCTGCTCTGCTTCTCAGAAATGCCTAAGATAGCGTCAATTGCCTCAACAGAGGCAACACTATTCTTCATAACGTTCCTTTTATTCACGTCGGTTGGACCTTGATTATCGTCACCACAGTAACCAGCATTGCTTTTTACCGACTTGCAGAACATACAGGGCATTTATTCAACTCTTTGAAAGTATCCACATGATACAAAATACAATGATTTGGACATGCATGAATTCTTTCCACACCCATCATGAACGGGCGGACAAGCTTCTTTGCTAGGTATGTGTTGGCTGGCACTTTATTTGGCTTTGGAAGCAACCAAGCCAAGATACGCAACAGATCGCTGAAACTACCATCTGACCAACTATGTTTAGCCTTTAGAGTCAACAGCTCAAGTATGAAACGAAGCACGGTCCAGTGTTTTGGGCATCCCTTCAATTGGTCATATATATTTTCCTCTGCTGATTTTCTCACCGTCTCGAAGTTTGCTAACCCCCTAGCACTAGCAACCAATACCTCCGCTTTGGTGTGGCGCAACAATTGGCTCAGAAAATCACCGTTGTCAAGTTCATCATCTCTACTATCACCATCGATGGGCCCGTCATCAACATCATCACTATGGAATCCACCAACCTCATCATCATCGCCGACACCATCATCATCTCCACCATCATAAAAATAAGAATCAAACATTCTGTCAAACTCCACTTCTTGTATGATTTCATCCAGTGGATTATACGTCAGAGGGGGAGTATCCGTCTCGACATGATACTTTCAGATCGTGTAGTCCTTAACAAAATCACGCATAACCACATGCGATCTGATTGTAGTTGGATCGCTGAATACTCTCAAATTCTTGCAGGCTTTGCATGGGCAATGCATCAACCGTGTCTTCTCATTTCTCGCATGGTTCTCCGCAAAATGAACGAATTTATTAAGCTCTCCACGGAAATAGGCGTCCGTCCTTCGTGCATTGTACATCCATGTCCTATCCATCTCTGAACAACAATAAATAATTTAAATAGATTAAAACAGCCATAATATAGAAAAAATAAATCAAAACCCAACATATTATTGTACCACTGAACCTTAGGAAAAAACTATCATGCATGTGTGTAAAGATAGAAAAAAATAAATCAAATCTTTTCTCAAAATAAATGGAGCTCTAAATTTACATAAATATATACTTGTATATTTACATAGATGTTGAAAAAATTCAATTTAAGTAGTACTAAATTAAAAAAATCAAAACCCAGCCTATTATTGTATCACTAAATATTAGGAGGGGAAATCTAACATGCATGTTTGTAAATATAGAAAAAAACAAATCTTCTTTTCTCTCCTTCATAGATCTAGGAATTTATCTATTTAGGAAGGAGGCTAAAACTTATAGATTGAGTCCAAATGATTACATAATCTTGTTCTACAACTAAATAGCACAACTTCATCTAAAAGTTTGAGAAAAATGGTGTCTCCAATGGCTAATCCACACCATGGAGAACTAGATCTAACTAGAGGCAAAGAGATCTTCATTAGAGCCTTAAAACTACCAAAAAAAGCTTAGTAATGATGTGGAATTAGTATCAACTTACCTCCTAAAGCCTCCAACTTGAAGGAAATAAAGTTTAAAACCTTCCCTCCCCTTGTTTCTTTTTTTGATTTTCGGGGAGCTCCTCCCCCGAGCAAGCAATGGGGTCTCGGGAGGACGAAGAAGGGAGTCTATAGCTTTTGACGGCCATTTTTAGAGGAGGATGAGGGGGTGAGCCGCCCCTGGAAATCCATTTGTAGGGGCGGCTAAGCGGGTGATCCACCCCTACCAATGGGCATTTTCAAGGGTGGCTTACCCCCCTACCTGCCCCTGATGATGGCGCCCATTTGTAGGGGACCGCCCCTACAAATGGGCGCCATCATCAGGGGCACGTAGGGGGGTAAGCCGCCCTTGAAAATGCCCATTGGTAAGGGGTGACCCACCCCTACAAATGGATTTCCAGGGGTGGTTTGGGTGCTATAGTAACCGCGCCTTATTTATAGGAACGAGTGACATTTTGGTCTGCTCTTGAAAAAAATCGGCGCGTTGCTACAAATCATTTTTGTAGTAGTGATCGATGAGGTGATAGCACGCTATTGTTACGTAGTGATGGATGAGGTGATAGCACGCTACTCGAGTTAGGATTTCATTGTTGTAGGTAATTTGAAGTGTTTTCAAAACAATTAGAATAGTTTGAAACACTAATAATTAACAATTTCTGGGAACTATTTGAAATGGTACGGAATTTTATTTTAAACAATTTTTCAGAACATTTCTTAACCGTGCAGGAACTTTTTGGAAATTCAGGACAATCAAACTTTTTATTGTTGTGAAGCAATATTTAGGAACAATTTTGAAAGGCTCGAAACTTTTTTTTTGGAACATTAATATTTGGAACATAATAAAATGTTCCACTTCAATCAGAAATCATTTTGATTCTTAATTGTTTGAAAATTTGAAATATTTTTATTTGCAACGAAAGCGTTTCGAAATATCCCAAAATCTTTTGAAACAATTACAAATGTTTATGAACGTAAAAAAATTTGGAACTATTTAAAATGGTGCACGTTCAGCATTCAGCTTTCGGCAATGACTTAATGGACCTCAAGTTATGGCCTGGTAGCTTCCCCCCGCACACCCGCCCTTCAGCAAAATCTTTTCTGCGATTGAATAATTGCATAAAGCGATAAATTAGACGCCCCTGGCCGAGTGGGCGCTATTAGAGGTAGCCCGCGTGAGTGGCAGCAACCTATCGCAGAAGTAAAAAGCCTTGACCGTGTTGCATGCTGCGTGCAAGAGCCCACGGCCCATGTAACCCGATACAAATATAACGCATGCACTCTAATTTTTTTTTAAAAAAAATCTATTGTTTACACCGAGTTTTTAAATTATATTTTGTTTATACTATTGTATTTTGTTATAACTAAATCTTCAGAATAAGATCACAATTAATTATATTAGAATAGTGTTTTAGTTGGAACAATTTGATGGTGAAGTTACAACTATTTTATTTGTGAAGCTATAACAATTGTTCCACCTACAAAATTAGAAAAGTATTCTACAACAATATTTCAAGAAAAAAATATTCTAAGTAGGAGGTACAAATGTCCCATTGGAAAAAACAGAAATTGTTCCAAGAACAAAACAGAACAAAATGTTCTGGAAAAATTGTTCTGGAACAAAATAAAATTGTTTTAAAAGAAAATATATTTGAATATAGTGAAGTATGGTTTAATTTTTTCGATTCGTACTATCAGAATTCAGTTTCGATAATCGGTTTGTAAACTATGTTTTTTGTTGCCATGAAGTTATATATGCGTTTTTGTTCGTCACATTACACATCGTATCAGACTCCGGCGCTAACCTCGTTGGGCAGACCTTTTGCATGCAAATCAAATCTCTCCTACTACGCTGGCCCAGTAGTGGCCCTATTAGCCTAGTGGCCCAATGATTACCGGACCGAGTTGACCGATCGTTGATAAAAGAACAAATTCACAAACAGGCGGACTTCAGATCTCCTGGTGACGACGCAGCAATTTCACAAAGAATCAGCATAACTTTGTAGGACCCTTTCAGAGTCCCAACTCAACCCTTTAGCCAGTTAAATCTAAAGATAAGTTTAAAAATTATAAAGCAATTGCTATATAAGAAAAACTGCATAGGATGATACTAGCCATGGTATTGTCTGTTATTGATAAGTGCAGCCACCATAGTAAGATCGTCACGAGAACCATTACCAATATGAGGATAGAAAGCATAAAGATTAGCCAACCATAACATTATTAAAAAATAATACATGTACGTCCCTGCATAATGAGGTATTATGGTTTATCCTGATTCCTGAGCATCCTATTTTGTCTGCAAGAGTGGATTTTTTTTATCGGCTTCAGTATCTCCAAAGCATGGTTGATTTTCTCAATTTCTTCATGCTCTAGTCGCCTAATACCCTAGTCTCATTTTCTAGCTGTGCACTGTGTCCTCTCGTACTGAAAATTAAATAAAAAACGAGACAGAATTGGATTGATCACCTGATTGCCAACAATGGCTGAGAGTCAGATTAGATGGAAGATGGAAGACGGTGATCGCTGATCCAAAGACAAACTCACGGCATCACGGATTCAGAGCCCTTGTGAACCATCGTCCCGGCGTAGCAGCGTGATGATGTCAGACATCTGCGCAAGTCGCCGGCGGGCGGCGGCCGATCACGAACACAGGATGCGTCAACGGGCTGGTGTGGCGGCGGCGTAAGCAACTCCGTCGCGGGGCCACAAAAAAATGAAAAGACGATCCAATTACAGCGTGAATTATTGGGAACAAGAATGACCAGTTGCCAATTTGACGGATGATTCGCTCGCTATACACGATCTAGCGGTAAGCGGAGTATACATGGTAGATACCTGGCGGGGTCCCTAGGAATCGAGGGCCCGGGGCGGCCGCACCTGGGGCCGGGCCTGAGGACCATCATGGCAAGATATGGCCATTGCCATACCTTGTTTTTTCCCCATGGTAGCCTGCTGCTCACCTGCTCTTAATTCTCAATCTCTGCTAGTTCTATTCTGCACTTCTTGAGCACTAAGCACTAAGCACTAAGCACTTGAGCAGTAGAGGAAGGTAGGAAGAGGGAGCCCTTTGCTCAGGAGTGGTGTAGGCAAGAGGTCTGCACAGTGACACATCCGCATAACAAATATTGCTAAAAAATCAATTGACTTCGCCATACCTCAGTTTTTGTCCGTCCTCCACCACTGTTCGGAAGTATCTCGCCGGCCAATTTCACAAAAATATTTTACTTTTCCAACAAATATAACCGGATTAGTTTCCTCCGAAAGATTATGAGAAGTTGCTGCAATCCAGAAGGCCGCCATAATAGATAGTTCAAAGGTGACATTTTCAAAGGTGCCTTCGGAATGCAGGGATAGGCCAAGAGGTGGCAGCTGTTCATTTTTCTGTAAGCCATAATGAAGCCTGTTACCGGGCTGGGCCAAGAACGGCCCATGACAAAGATGCACATTGGCATATAAGAACTTGAATGGTCCTGTGACCAGGTTGGTAGGGATGAAAGCAGTCGGGAACGGTCAGGAAAATTCTTTAACCACTTTTGTTATTGTATTTTTGCAGGATAAGGAATGCCGGTCGGGAATGCGAAACCGGAAATATGGGATGCCAGAAACGATATATTTCGGTCAGGAACATATCGATAACGGTCGGGAAGCGGTAATTAAAATCGGGAACACCGTTGCGCGTAACCACTTCAACATCCAACTCAATATGATGGA
Source organism: Panicum miliaceum (assembly GCA_032594955.1). Lineage (NCBI taxonomy): Eukaryota > Viridiplantae > Streptophyta > Magnoliopsida > Poales > Poaceae > Panicum > Panicum miliaceum. The sequence goes on along the minus strand of CM064060.1, from coordinate 12,763,936 downwards.
TACAATCCATGCATAGTATATATGCAAATAACACCATATATGAGTAGATAGCACCACAAATATAACACATGATAGTGCGATAATTAAGTTTAGTGACTCAAGTGCACCATAGTCAATGATATACACGTACGCAACAATAGGGAATTTATTTTTAATTGTGATGAAAACTTGGAAAAGCAAAAGGCAAAAAATTGCAAAGGAAAAATAAAATGGAATAGAAAAGAATTGATAAGAGGTGAAAGCCCCTCGGCTGCTCCTTTCACGTGGTCATGCAAAGAATTGCTCCTCTAGGCCTTGGCGGCCCACAGCAGCTGAGCATAGCTTACGCAGACTCTCTCATGCAGGAGCCAACTACAAGCAAGTTTAGTCCCACCTCGCACGCACACAGCAATGAACAGACGCAGAAATGGTATAAATGCAAACCAAGGCCACGCTGCCCGCTAGCGAATGCGGGGGCGTGGGACAGCAGCTCATGGGCCTGTGGGCTTTTTTTATGCTCCAATGGGCTTAATGCGAGCTGATAACAATAAATATAAATATTAACATATAAAAACGGGAATACCGATGGGGAAATTTCCTGTTAAATACGGTAACCGTGATTGTAAAAACGGGAATACCGATGGGGAAATTTCCTGTTAAATAAAATCATCCAACCGATTTTGATACCGGATTCGCTGAATTTTCCTGGATTTTTTCTTGAGTTTGAATTTTCTCGCAAGTATAGTATTCGATTGGGATTTGCGGTATACGGTGTTGGGTGGTTAGCAGAACCTCTAGCACCCCAGCCCAAGAGATTGAACTGCAGGTTCAATCCGGAGAGCACGAATTCTGGTGGATTTCCGGGTTTATTCGATCCCAGTGGGGATAAATTTTGGTAAATTTTTTCAAAAGGTCTCGAGACAACAATGGATTGGGATTAGCTTAATGGATTGATTTAGATCACACTAATAGTTATTCTTTGGTAGAAAAATGATTTGATATTGTGTTGCCCTTGCAATGCATGGACCATTAGCTAGTAGCAAAATAATATCCATATTTGAGAAACTATATTCTTTAAAAATCAACAAACGAAGGTACTGTTTTGGCACATTCTCATAAATTGGTGAATTAGAGGCTTAATATGTTGTTGAATCAAGTCTTTGTGTGTGGCATGCTTATATTAATTGGGAGTAGCCAATATTGGAAATGAAAAGGCATAAAAGATAACCATTTAACTATTTAAGCATGTTCCTCTAGCTGGCAACTAGATCGGAATCACGGGTTCAGAAAAGCAGAATGACTTGATGCACGTCCCACATATGCAATAAAACGAGGGTAACTGAACTCAGTATACAAGATCACAACATGGAAGATGGACGGTGCCACACCGTCACATGAATCTTACAAGCAAACATCTTCCACGGCATCGCAAGTTTATTGAAAGTTGTTGACATGTGGACCCACTCTTCCACCTGGCCCACATGTCAATTACTTCCAATGCTTGAAGCGAGGACATCGTCGCTTGGTCCCTTAATCTATCAATGGTACGGTAGTTCTGGGTTCTAAATATCGGTTCTAGCGCTATGACCCTAAACACAATTTTGATTTTGTATGTGTTATATTTAGAGCATCCGCAGTGTTAGGTTCCTAGAACCAAGGGTACTAGCTGCCCCGCCTTGTCAGACCAAGGCTGAAATAGTTCCCGCACTCACGGCCTTTAGCTGTGCAGCATCCATGGGCCGCCTAGGCCCATGAGCCCCGCTTAGGAGGTTTCCCCGAACCAGACTCCACAGCCCATGGCGCCGAGTCCGAGTGCCCTCGTTCGAACTCGGCTGAAGGCCACGGGCGTCGCCTCTCTTCCTCCCACCGGTCTCCCAACTGATCCGCCGCCTCTCAGGCCACCTGGAAGGGAAATTCCACTTGGTCGCAAACGTCCAGACTTCATCCGCAAGGGTCAAGCCCGGCCGTATCAAGTGGACGCGGTCCTCCCGAGGTCGTACACCCAGCAGTGGGCCACTGTGCCCCTGCCATGGCAGAAGACCACCATAGTGTCACCCACTTGGTCCTTTTCGATGATCAGGCCGGACGTCATCACGGCTTGATCTCCAAGAAACCACCGTCAAGGATGGGACTTGGCATGTAAACAGTCCTCCCCGATGGGACAGCTGCATCGTCCTACCACAACTTCCGTACCTATTGTTTGACCAAGCCCGGCAAACAGGTTCAAGACCAGAAGACCCTCAGGATTTCGGGATGACGCAATCCACCAAGGACATCGCCGACTGACCACCTGTACGGTCCCATTGACGGATTGGGTCATCGGACTACCGGAGTCAAAGATATTTCTCCCCGAAGCCTTCTCCTCCAAGGAATTTACTGTAATATGGGCCCCCCTTGAACTATAAAAGAGGGGTCTCTTAGAATCAAACACAGGTCAAGTTAGACAGAACAACTAGCTCTCTAGCACTCGAAAAGCTTCTACTCCCCAACTCTCACGAGCACTTGGGCTCGAGCAATACATCCAACTAACCTCCGACTGGACGTAGGGAGTTCTCGCCTGAACCAGTATAATCCCTTGAGTCATTGTGTGCTAGGCCACCTCCGATCACAATGCATGACACACGTTGTCAAGTAGTTTAGCTGTCGCCCATTTCCGGAACTGACAGTTTGGCGCTGTCCGTGTGGAGGACGTCGTCCGTCCTTTGCTCTGGCGATTGGATGGCTTCCTTCATCAACCTCATTAGGGCCGATGGCATGAGCGCCTTGCTCTACTTCGGCTCGCCGGTTCTCTCAGCCCCGATGTGCGCTGGGCCATGGTCACCACCACCTGTCGCGCCCTTCTAGGCCTTCCGCTTTGGAAGCTTGGACTTCGTCGCCAACCACCTCAGCACGCTCCACCCCCGGGAGGACGTGATCACTCCGGCGGTAACTGAGGAGGCCGGTTCTGTCATCAACCTGCTGGCCGAACTCGATCCCGAGGCTTTGGCCCAGCGCATCGAGCTCTTGCTCGGTGCCAATCCTTCCACGAGCAACGTTGCCCGCCAGCTTTCAGGTGGGACGCCCCTGGCGCTGCCCACAATACCGTAGGCTGCGTTGCTGTTCGACCTCCCGAACGCAGCGGCGGCCTTCGCCCGGGAGCTTGGCAAGATTATGTCGTTGCCCCCCATGGCGACTCTGTTCGTGGGCATGACCGGGTATAGCCCCGCGTTGTTCCACGACCTCCTTCGTGATGGAGACGATGTCCTCAGCGACGCCTCGAGCGTCGAGGATGCGTCGACACCAGGGTGTATCATGTGGCCGAGATGCGCCATGGCGGACCTCCCCGGAGGAAACCCGTTCGTGGAAAGCTCGGAGCACACCCATACTGCGACGGATCACCGCGCACAGGCTCTAGCCAATGCGCAGGCTCACGATGAAGTGTAGCGGAAGCCACAAGGCGACCCGCAGCAGGCGCCGCCGCCACCGGCTAACCCCCCGCGGCACGGCGAGCGCTGCCCGGGAGCGCCGCGCAACAGGTGCAGCGTAGCATCATCGCAGGAGGCAACGGGCTCCCGCAATTCGAGCAGACCGGACAAAACATCGCAGCTGCGGCCGTGCTCCTTCGCAACTTGCCGCCTCCCGCAGACCCTCAGCAGCAGGAGATCCACTGCAACATCAGGGCGTTGGTGGAGCGCGTCGCCCTCCAGCAAGCAGAAAGCTCGTCGATGCGTTAGCGGCGACCGGTTTCCTGCCCTGCCGGGGGTGCGGGTCCTCAACAGCCCATCCCTTCGGTGCTTTAGCCGTAAGGGCCTCAAGCCCCGAGGGCTCGAGGAGCAGTCCTGCCCCTCAGGCCAACCTGGTGCCCGCGCCACGGCCTGCACTGATCTAGGGCCGTCTAGGTCCGGCTAAGATGCACAGAGCATCATTCGTGCGAGGTAGCGGGCACGACACGACGCCGACGTCGACCAGATGTCCGACCGCACGCCCGATGAAACTGTGTCGAACGTCGAGAGTGGGGATAAGAACCCGCGGCACAGCAGCTTCCCTCGCCATGATGAACGTCTGCGTAGCGCGAGCCCGACGCTCCGGTCCCGCAAGCTTTTGCGTCACACATCCGACAGGCGCCGTTCCGCAGCATTTCCGATCGCCGTCGAACGTTGCCAAGTACACCGGGGAGACCAACCCAGCTATCTGTCTCAAGGACTTCCAGCTTGCATGTCGAGCTGGGGTGTGACCGACGACAACTTCATCATCCAGTATTTCCCCATCTGTGTTGGGGAACACATCCGGTCATGGCTCGAGTTCTTACCGCCCAACAACATCTGCAGCTGGACCGACCTCAAACCGGTCTTTGTGGGCAACTTTCAGGGCACGTATGTTCGCCCTGGGAACTCCTGGGACCTTAAGAGCTGCAAGCAGAAGCCTAGCGAGTCCCTAAGGGATTATATCCGCCGATTTTTGCAGTAGTGCAACGCTCTCCCCGATGTCGTCGACGCCGATGTCGTTGGTGCGTTCATCTTCGGAACCACATGCAAATCTCTCATCCACAAGCTTGGCTTCCAGAAGCCGCGGACCACCCGCGAGCTCCTGGACATAGCCACAAATCAAGCCTCCGGCGAAGAAGCCGTTGGCGCCTTCTTCGTCGGCACGCAGAGTTCTAGCAAGCCCAAAGCCAAAGAGCTAGACGAAGCCCCTGCCTCCTCGAAGCAGGGGAACAAGAAGAAAGGGAATCGGCGTCGGCCGAACCCCAACCTTGTCGCAGCCACCGACCGCTCGGCCAAGCGTAAGGAGGTAACGAACACTTCGAGCGGTTGCTGGAGAAACCGTGCACCAACCATGGCTACCCCATCAAGCACAAGCTCAAAGATTACGAGCTCCTGAGGTGCGTACTCAACCCAACCGGCAAAAGCGAAGGAGGCGATCGCGACAAGAAGGCACCCAAGGAGTCGGAGGATTCTGGCAAGCCTCAGAACACATTCCCCGACGCCCAGGGCTGCCTCATGATTTTTGGAGGAACCGAAGATGACTGCACTCGATGCCAGCTCAAGCTGCGTCACTGGGAAGTTCTCTCGACAATGACTGCGGTCCCTAGGTGACTCCGTTGGTCCAACACCCCGATCACCTTCAGCCAAGACGGTCATCCGCCAAGAGTACCATGTCCAGGGAGCTATCCACTTGTCGTGGATCCTATCGTTGGCACCAAACGTCAGACCAGGATGCTGATGGACGAAGGCAGCAGCATCAACATCCTCTATGTGGAGACCCTCGATGCCATGGGCATCTCGAGGGACAAGCTCCATCCTTCCATTTTTCCATTCTTCGGAATTGTCCCCGGCATGAAAGCCTACCCGCTGGGAAACATTGAACTGCCCGTCACTTTCGGTGACCGCACCAACTTCCGCACCGAGAAGCTGATCTTTGAGGTGGTCGACTTTGAGGGGCCTTACCATGTTGTGCTTGGGCGCCCGTGCTATGCCAAGTTCATGGCGATCCCCAACTACACCTACCTCAAGCTGAAGATGTCGGGCCCTAACGGCGTCATCACCATCAGCGGCTCGTTCGAGCAATCATTTAGTTGTGGCCACGACCATTTCGAGCTCACGACCGCCATCGCCAACTCACTCGAGTTCAAGCAACTTCGAGCAAGGGTGCTAGAGTGCACCCCCGACTACAACGAACCGAGTCCTGCCAGTGCCTTCCGCCCGACGGAGGACACCAAGGCAATCACGGTTGATCCAACCGACCTGGCTAGGGTTGTACAAATCGGGCCCAGCTCCCCGCCAAATAGGAAGACGCGCTCGTCGACTTCCTACTCTCCAATCGATATGTGTTTGCGTTGAAGCCGTCCGACATGCCTGGCATCCCGAGGGAGGTTGCCGAGAACGAGCTCTGTATCCTACCTGGATCAAAACCCGTCCGACAGCGCTTGCATCGCTTCGACGAGGAAACACGCAGAGCTATCGGTGAAGAAATCGCCAAGCTCCTTGCAGCCGGCTTCATCAACAAGGTCTACCACTCCGACTGGCTTGCGAATCATGTTCTTGTAAAGTAGAAGAATGGGAAATGGAGAATGTGCATTGACTACACTGGCCTAAACAAGGCATGTCCCAAGGATCCATTCCCTTTGCCATGCATAGACCAGATAGTCGATTCCATCTCTGGGTGCGAAGTCCTTTCATTTCTGGATGCCTACTCAGGCTATCACCAGATCACCATGAAGGAGACAGACCAGCTCGCGACTTCTTTCATCACTTCGTTCGGCTCTTACTGCTACGTAAAGATGCTGTTCAGACTAAAAAATGCAGGCGCAACCTACCAGCGCTGTATGCAGAAGTGTTTTGCAGATCAGATCGACCCACCTCGGCAGCCTGAGCAAACCGAGCTTCCGAGGTCCTTGATTTCGGTCTACGTAGACGACATCATGGTCAAAGCGCCCCGCGTAGATGATTTGATCGCCACTCTTGACACAATTTTTGCTAATCTCCGCGAATTCAGCATGAAGCTGAACCCAGAGAAGTGTACTTTTGGGGTCCCCAAGGGAAAATTACTCGGCTACATTGTTTCCGAGCATAGCATCGAAGCCAAGCCCGAGAAAATCACAGCCATCACCAAGATGGGCCCTTTCTGGAACATCAAGGGCGTCCAACGACTCACCGGGTGCTTTGCCGCCCTCAGTCGATTCATATCTCGACTAGGGGAGCGGAGCATGCCCCTCTATAAGCTCCTCAAAAAATCGAACACTTTCGATTGGACCGAGGAAGCCCAACAGGCGCTCGACATCCTAAAAGCACTGCTGACCATACCACCAGTTCTTGTCGCTCTTGAGCGGCGAGAACCCCTCTTACTCTACCTCACAGCCACGACACACGTGGTTAGCGCCGCGCTGGTGGTTGAGAGGAAGGAGTCGGACCACGTGATGAGGGTCTAGCGACCAGTGTACTTTGTAAGTGAGGTGCTTACTGAAACCAAAGCTCGGTACACCTAGGTTCAGAAGTTTCTTTATGACGTGCTCATGGCCACTAGGAAGCTCCAACACTATTTCACAAACCACGAGGTCACAGTCGTCACTTCGTTTCCACTCGGAGAGGTTATTCACAATCGCGACGCGACCGGGCGGATATCCAAATGGGCAGTCAAGCTCATGGGCTACGACCTCAAATATATCCCCCGCACAACGATTAAGTCGCAACCACTCGCTGATTTTGTTGCCGAGTGGACCGAAGTACAAACTGCCACGCCTGACATAGACCACGAGTACTGGACCCTTTACTTTGATGGGTCAGTCATGGGACCGGGCGCGGGGGCCGGAGTCGTGTTAGTCTCACCTGAGGGTAACCGACTCCGGAATGCAATCTGTATCCACTTCCCCACTTCGAACAATGTCGCTAAGTACGAAGGGCTGATCAACGGGCTTTGCATTGCTGTCGAGCTCGGAGCGACTCGGCTTTACGTATACAGCAACTCCAAGCTCGTTGTGGATCAAACCATGAAGGAGGCGAACTGCAAAAGCCCCCTCATGGACGCTTATTGTCAGGAGGTGCGCAAGCTGGAAGACAAATTTCGAGGGATCCAGCTACACCACCTGCCGAGGAGGGACAACGCCGACGCCGACACGCTCGCCAAGATGGCGGCACAGCAGGAAGACGCGCCGATTGGTGTGTTCATCAACGACCTTCATACGCCCTTGGTACGCCTCAAACCCTTATCACAACCTGTTAATCAGACACTCGTGGGCCCGGCTCAGGCACCTGCCGAGCCCTCACCTCCTGACACCACACTCAGCAATAATGACCGCCAAGTCATGGAAGTCACCGCTCCCGCCCCAGGGGTTGTGACGACCAACTCCGACTGGAGGGTACCCCTCCTGGCCTATCTCCTCGACGACGTCCTCCCAACAGATCGAACTGCAGCGCGCAGAATCGCTCAGCAGGCAAAGATGTTCATCACAATCGATGGTGAGCTGTACAAACGCAGCCCCTCAGCAGTTGGAATGTTCATGAAGTGCATCCAAAATCCAACAAGGCAAGGACCTACTCCTAGAGATCCACGCCGACATCTGCGGGCACCATGCGGCCCCGCGTTCTCTTTTTGGTAAAGCCTTTCGTCAAGTATTTAACTGGCCGACTGCGCTACGAGACATGGAGAAGGTCGTCCGCACATGTAAAGGGTGTCAGCTCTATGCCCGACAGACACATCTGCCAGCCCTAGCGCTCCAAACTATTCCCCTCACTTGGCCATTCACAGTTTGGGGATTAGACATGATTGGGCCTCTCAAGCAGGCCCCTAGTAGATTCACTCGGTTACTTGTTCCTGTGGACAAGTTCACCAAGTGGATCGAGGCGAAACCCATCATCAAAGCCAGCGCCCAAGAGGCCGTAAAGTTCTTCCTGGATATTGTCTATCAATTTGGTGTGCCAAACACCATAAGCACCGACAAAGGGACCAACTTTACAGGCAAAAAGTTCCAGGATTTCGTGGAGGAATACGGGATCGGGATCGATTGGGCGTCAGTCAGACACCCACGCACCAATGGCCAAGTCGAAAGGGCGAACGGCATGGTCCTCCAAGGACTCAAGCCGTGCATCTTTGACCAGCTCAACAAGTTCGCTGGCCGTTGGGTGGATGAGCTCCCATCGGTACTCTAGAGCCTGAGAACAACTTCCAACCGTTCCACGGGTTTCACCCCTTTCTTTCTAACCTACGAATCAGAGGCTGTGATACCGTCCGACTTAGATTACGGCGCTCCACGGGTCAAGATGTTTGACCCGGGTCAAGCCGCGGAGGCCTAAAATGAAGCCATTGATCTTTTGGAGGAAGCACGGGAGATAGCCCTGTTCCCTCTGCTCACTATTAGCAAACTCTACGCAGGTACCACGAGAGGAAGAAACGAGGTAGGACTCTGGAAGTCGGCGACATGTTGCTTCAGAGGGCGCAGTCAACAAAAGACAAGCACAAGCTTTCTCCACCATAGGAAGGGCCATACACGATCGCAGAAGTGGTTCGACTAGGCACCTACCGACTGAAGGACAGCGACAACAACGTTCTCACCAACACTTGGAACATCAAATAGCTACATCGTTTCTACCCTAAGCTTCCATTCGTTTACTTGCGCTTTTCATTTCGCTTCACTGGGCTCTTCCAGCGCCCCGGCCCGAACACTTTTCGCCTGGGACGCTAGGGGGGGCCCATCATGGTGCACCACCATACAGAGGAGCTTCCCTTTAGCCACGCACTTTGCCTTTGAAAAGCAAAATCTATTCGCTCCCGCCTAGAGGAGCAGTCTTTTTCCTGCTTTGTTACGTGAATGGTCCTCGTAACACACTAAGCTCCCCGAGTCCTCGTCACGACCTATGGTGACTAGCAGCTGACGCCAACCGGGCCAGCCCCAGGCTATATGCTGCAGCCTACGGTTAACGAGCGACCCAAGAGTACAAAGTGCAAACGCGGGACGGTTCAGGCAACAACAATGGAATAAAAAACCAAAAAACACGAAAATTTTGAAACACAGTTTGAGTTAAGAGTTTCTCAGCCTTGAACACTCAAGACTGGTCACTCGGGGGCCACAGGGATTCCCCCACATGTTCATAATTACAAAAATTCAACAAAATTCAAACTGATTTCACTGTTTTGTCCGCGTTCTACCCCTCGTTGCTCTCTAATGGTGGCGGAGGCAGCGCACTCTGTGTTGTAGGGCGCGGCAAGGCAGCTGCAGGCTTGACACCAACGAAGCCCTCTTCGCCCGCGACCGGAAAAGGATCTTCCTCGACGCGACGGGCTGCCTTGATCCAGTCGATCGTGATGGACTCTGAGATCGCTGCTGCAACAAGCTCCATGCGTAGGCCCACCTCGCGCACACGATCGAAGGTCCACCCAGTCGCGTACCCAACGCCGACCACCTGGAAGTCAAGGTCCGGGAAATGCATCGCCAATGATGTAAGGACCCCTAATGCACCGTGGAAGACACCGTCAGCGATGAGCCTTCACACCTCACCTGGGACCGCCTGAAGATCAGCAATGAGTGATTCCGCCACCGGGCGAGGACCCAAGACATCGACGACGACTCCACACGCTGCATCCCGAAACACGCCTAGCTTCGCCATCAGATCGTTGGTTGCCTTCTCCAGCCGACTGGTCTCACCCTCAAGGGCGCACTACCTCTCCTAGAAAGTGCCAGGGCTGCCAAGCTCTTGGTTTCAGCCTGCTGAGAGGTCGCCAGCTTCGATTCGGTGGTGAGGTAAGCTTCCTCTGACCGCCTCAGCTTGTTCTGCAGGATCACATTCCTCTGTTTCAATTCTGCCAAAATCAAAATCTGAAATCAGCGATCGTTAGAGAACATTGACATGGCGAACAAAACCTCTTACCTTTCGCGGTAGCTCTCAGCGCTTGGATCTGCTCTTCCCTTTGGGCGAGCTCTGCCTTCGGGGAGACCACCTCTCCGGCCTGGGCATGGGAATGCTTCTCTGCAGACTCACGAGCAGCACGTTCCTCTTCCAAAGCCGACCGAGCCGTGGTTAGCTGCAACTCCGTGGCATACGCACGCTTGCGTTCCCGGCCCTGCGCCGATCATGCTGAGTCCAGCTCCTGCTCCAGTTCCTCTGCCCTCCGATGGACCCCAGCTTCACGCTGCTCCCGGGCATGCTCCTCCAAAAGGAATCGCGATTTCTCGCGGGAAATCAGCTCCAAACGCTGGGTGAGCTCTAGTAGCTCCCCCGACGAGGCGCGACGGGCGACCCGAACCCTGTCCAGGGCATCAGCAAGCTCTGACTCCGCCTTGGAAAGCTCATCATAGGCTGATTTCCCGACTTGAGCAGCCCGCCTCCAGAGCTACGCCTCCGCCGGATCGCGGAGAACAAAGCGCGCCCGCTCAGGCTCCGATGGGTCAGGCCACACCAGCTCGCACGACACCTCCCCCTGCAGCATCGACGGTCCGCTCACAAGGGCCAGTGCTGAACCGCCCGCTCCCGTTAGCAGGGCCTCGTGCGAAGGGGAGGCGTGCGCAGCACCATCGTCTTCAGCCAGAGCGCGCCCATCCTCTGCGTTCGCCGTGGCCGGCGAAGGCGGCGCTCGCCCGTCATTGCCCTTGTCATCCAGCACGACTACATCCAGGCGCTTGGAGCACTCCTTGGCGGGCGAAGAAGGAAGGGCCGCGCTCCGACCTTCCCATGCATCAGCCTTGGACAAAAAAGCCACCATCACCCCCTACTCCGGCGAGAGGGGGAGCGCCTCCGGCAAAATGGCCGGACGAGCAACTCCTCGGCCCCTCTTGTTATATACCGATGACAAATAAATGACGAAGAAACACAGATCAAACCAGACGACATGAGGATTTAATGTGGAAAACCCTTCCAAATCAGAAGGGAAAAACCACGGGCGCCAGCCAGCAAAACTTCACTATATCGAGTGCGGTTACAACGCCGAGGATAATAAATCTAACTCTCTTGTCCCGGATGGCAGCTTACAAGAAGTATATATGAAGGTGAAACCCTAAAAGGCATACGATCCACCCTGAATAGGCCTCCGGCGACGGGCCTCTGCTTCGCTACGTCCGAAGTTGGCCTTTATACTTGTCTAGATGAATTTGGATAACAACTCAATAAACTCCACCTTGAGACAAATTCATTCTTGCAGCATGAATCAAAATACTTGAGCAGAGCCTCTTAGGCTAAACAATTATACCAACTAAGCTTGAACAGAGCTCAAACCTAGCAACATGAACTGGTTTTGTCATCATATCAGCAGGATTATCATGAGTGCTTATCTTGCACAAATTCAGCTTACCTTGTGCAATCATATCACAGACATAATAGTACTTGATATCAATATGCTTTATCCTCTCATGAAACATCTGATCTTTGGTAAGATATATGGCACTTTGACTGTCACAGAAAAGGTTAATGCAAGATCGTCTCCACAAAACTCAGCAAACAATCCTTTCAACCGAACAGACTCCTTACAAGCTTCAGCAATAGCCATGTATTCTACTTCAGTGGTAGACAAGGCAATAACAGGCTGCAATGTTCCCTTCCAACTCACAGCACAACTCCCAACAGTAAACACATAACCTGTGAGTGACCTTCGCTTGTCCAAATCAGCAGCATAATCAGAATCAACATAGTCAATGAGTTCCTTATCACTCCTTCCAAACTTCAAACAAGCATCTGCTGTGCCTCTGAGGTATCTGAAAATCCACTGAACAGCCTTCCAGTGTTCTTTACCAGGATTAGCCATGTATCTAATAACCAAACTCATATGAGACAAATCTGGACGAGAGCAAACCATAGCATACATCAAAGAATCAACAACACTAGAATACAGAACACTTGACATGTATTCAACATCCTCATCTGTACTAGCAAATTTAGCAGCTTATAATTTAAAGTGAGGAGCAATAGGAGTACTAACAGGCTTTGCATCATGCATGTTTAAACGCTAAAGAACCTTCTTAATGTAATTTTGCTGATTAAGAAATAATAAACCAGATTTTTTGTCTCTAGTGATCTCCATACCTAGGATTTTCTTAGCAGCACCAAGGTCCTTCATGTCGAACTCACTACTCATCAATTTCTTCAATGTAGTGATTCCTTCCCTGCTTTTGGCACCAATCAACATGTCATCAACATATAACGATAAGTATATAGGTGATCCATTAACAAACTTGATGTATACACAGCTATCATAATCAGACCTCTTAAAGCCATGTGACAACATAAATGAATCAAATCTTTTATACCACTGACGAGGAGATTGTTTCAAACCATATAAGGATCTTTTCAATTTGCAAACATGATCATCCTTACCAGGCACTATGAACCCCTCTGGCTGGTCCATGTATATTTCTTCCTCTAGCTCTCCATGCAAAAATGCAGTCTTGACATCTAACTGCTCAAGCTCAAGATCATGCATAGCAACAATACTGAAGAATGTACAAATTGAACTATGCTTTACAACTAGAGAGAACGCATCATTATAATCAACACATGGATTCTGATTGAAACCCTTTGGAACTAACCTTGCCTTAAATCGTGGAGGCTCACTAAGACATAAACCCTCCTTTCTCTTGAAGATCCATTTGCAACGGACAACCTTCTTCTGTTTAGGTAATCGCACAATCTTCCATGTGCCATTCTTTTCGAGAGACTGCATCTCCTCCTGCATAGCTGAGATCCACTTCTCACGATCACCTGAATCAATAGCTTCAAAATATGTGGTCGGCTCATCATTGTTCTCCACCTATTCTGCACAACTCAAAGCATAATGAACCATATTACATTCCTCAATTAAATGGGCTGGAGGTCCAAAAGTTCTCTTTGTTTTGCAATGTGTAATAGGTTGATCTTCTGGCTGCAAAACAGAAGGTGAGTGTTGAACACTATCAGAAACATTATCAACTACTTCAATTTGCTGATCATCCTCGAGCTCCACCTCCATGCTGATATGTTGCTTCTCCTCATCAGAATCATCTCAATTAACATCCGTGCTCAAACGGTCATTAAACATCATAGGTTCATTGAAAACAACATTCCTGCTCATGAAAGTCCTTTCAGTTTTTGGATTCCATAGTTTATATCCGGCCCAAGCCTCCGGTGACGGGCCTCCGCTTTGCTACGTCCCAAGTCGGACTTCATACGTGTGTAGATAAATTTGGATCGCAACTCAACACCTCCCTCTTCCCATCATTGCAAGGAAGGGAATATTGGGGGTCCACCCGATCATTTCCAGGGAGCTTCCCATGCAAATGTTTGTCATTCTCCTAAACAAAAAAGACGAAATCAAATCACTAAATTCATAGAGCATTCTACCAACCAGGGTTAGGAGGCCCCACTGACGAACGATTGCCCCCAGCAAGGGCTCTTGCGGCACCAGACGCTCTCCCAACCATCGGCGGCACCCCTCGCCCTGCTGGCGCCGCACGACCGCCGTGGCGAACCGGCATCTTTTCCCTGACAGGCCTTGGGAGCAGCGTGGATGCCACGTCCCGCGGCGGCGGCGACACTGGGACGGACGAGGAGCGGCCGCCTCCGACAGGCATGCTCTCACGGTCCGTCGGCGCCTCTGGCGCAAGCGATGATCACGGCGACCCCGAGCGTCGCTCTGGCCGAGCGCGCTTCGCAACCTCATCCTCCCGCACCGCAGCGTCCTCTGCTGCGCGCTTCCTTGCGCCGGGGACATCAAGGGACATCCCAGAACCGCTGGCATCACACAGCCCAGAACTGCTAGCTTCATGCTGCTCCATTCCATCATCCCTGCCCGCCGCAGTAGAGCACAGCACCGTGCTCCACGTCTCCTCCGAGTCGGCTCCACCGCCAGAATCGAGGCTCGATTCAGTCTCAGTGGTGGAGGCATACTGCTCCTGCACCACGTCACGGTCCTACCCGTGACACGCCCAATTCACGATCTCCATATCCGTCTGGTGCCGCTTCGCGGCCCTGTCACCCTTCTTCCTCTTCTCCCGAGCGGCCTCCTATTGGGCAATCTGTTTTACTCTGCCCTCCGGGCCCCCGGAAAGGCGAGGACGAGAATGCGGGTGGCCGAGTCCCGGCAAAAACAGAGCATTCGCAAAACGTCAAAATGGCTCTATGACACAAAATAGGAACAATCGGCGAGCGAAGAACGCATACCAGATTGGGAGGTTTCATGCAATTGGAAGGGGTCAGACTCCCGATCTCATCCTTTTCTGGCCCCTTGAGGACCATCAGCAACCAGGACCACACCTCGTCCTCAGGGAGCTCCTCAGCAACCGCCCGATCCGGGTCGGACGGACCGGAGTACAACCACATCAGCATCCTCCGCTCCGCCAACGGAATCACACACCGCTCGCGCATGGTGTAGAAGAGCGTTGCACAGTTAAGCCCCACCTTCACCATGTGCTCTCGGGGAAAGGCGCTTCCGGTGGGTTCTTGATGTAGAACCAATCGCCGTGCCACCCTTTGTTCGTGTCGGCAAGGGTGTACTCCGGGTACACATCGTCATCGCGAGGTCGCCTTTGGAGACCGAAGCCACCAACGAGTGCAGCGGATGACGACTCCCCTTTCTCCGGAGAGATCTTGCCGTAGAGGAACACCCGGAACAAGCCCACGTGCGGCTCGATTCCAAGGAACGCCTCGCACAGAGTCACGAAGCTGGCGATGTGCAGCACCCCATTCGGGTTCAAGTGCTGCAGCTCCAACCTCCATTCGTGAAGCAGCTGTAACATCCCGGAATTTTTCCCCGGAATGTTAATGTGCAAAAATGTGATATTTCAAAAAACTTTTTGTGTGAGAGTGTTTTTAGCTAGCATAACTTAAGGCCAATAATGTTTCTCCCTAAAATCCTAGGAAACTAAAACTAATTACCTATAAGGACATCAAAGCTAGTATGAGCCATTTGGATTTAATTTGAATTTTTACATCTACCTTGTTTAAACTAATTGGTTTGAAATTATTAGGATTGTTTGAAATTGTGTGGAATTCAAACTGAGTGAACCCTCTTGTCGAATTCAGCTTCTAACCTAACTAACTACCCCTAAAGTGGGCCCTACCTAAAACCCTAAACCATCTAACCCTACTTGCCCATGCCCTAACCCATAACCAAACGCTAATCCTACCTTGACACGACCCAGAACCAAACCCCAACCCAACCTACACCCCTGCCCGACCCAGCTGTCTCTGCCTGCTAACCGCCCAGCCCACCAGCCAGCCTGCCAGTCAACCCGCTAACAGGCCAGCTGAACGACCGGCCCGCCTGGCCACCTCGGCCCAACGCGCAGCCCTGCAAACCCCGTTGGACTGCTCGAGCACACCGCCCAGCTCCCAGCCACGCGGAACCCGCGCGCCAGCCGCACCGCCTACCGTCCTTATCCCCACACTGCACCCAGGGTGACAGACGGGTGGAGCCCACCCGTCACCTTTCCCTTCCTCCTCACGCAGCTCACGTCGCGCCCCCGGTCGCCCGCACCTCGCGCTGCTCTGCTCCCCTTTCACCGCGCCCTGCCCCACTCCGCGACAGAGCAGCGAAACCGCCGCTCGCGTCATGCCTGCAGCCGCCTCCTGCTGTTGGCCACCTCACCCCGACGCGCACGCTCGCCCCCGCTCCCTAGAAACCCTAGCCCGGGGTCGGACCCTCGGATCCGCGCCACGCGTCCGTGGCCTGGACGCCGAGGATCCTCGCTGTCCTCCCGAGCCACCCCTAGAATCCCTAGCGCCGCTACTATTTAAGCCCCAGCCGCCACCGCAAACCCTAGCCCTAGGGTTTTCCCCCTTCGCAGCCGCCAGAGCACCCGAGAGGGAGGGCCAAGGAGAGGAAGGGGGAAAAAGGAGGAGAAGGAGCCGCGGAGGAGGCCCAGGAGCCGAAGAGGGAGCCCCGCCGAGGGACCGCGACGCCGTCGTTAAGCCAAGGAGGGGAACCACAGCTGCCACAAGGCGTCGTCGCTGCCGGAGCTCCGCGAAGCCTGCGCCCCATTCGGCTACACCGCCGCTGCTACGCGTCCTGCACAGCACCAGCTCGCCATGACCCCGACTCGACACTGCCCCAAGCACCCCCGTCCTAGAACCCGCCAATAGGTACCCATCGCCCCTCGCCACTTTCCCCTGTGCTGCCGGAGAGCCTTGCGCCGCCGATGAGCCATCTCTAGGAAACCCTAGCACCCCCGGAGTCCCCTTGTTGCTTGCAGCAGCCCGTCGCGCCGCTCACGTACCCGCTGACCACCATCGCCCTAGCTCCGTTCACCCTGAGCCTCGCCGCAGTGTGGTGCTGCGGCCCCGGAACGCCAGAACCCCGCGCACGCCACAGCCGTGCCGCGGTCCTAGGGAACCAGAAACCCGCGCGCGCGTAAGCTAACCCTGCTCGCCCTTGCCGTTTCTTTCGTCGTCCCGTTAGCGCTCCGCCGCTGACCTGGGAGCTAGGAGCCCGCTTACGAGAGCTCGCAGTAGCCTCGACTCTGCTTGAACCCAACCAAACCACCTCGCTGTCACACCCCGCCGCGGTCCTAGGATGTCGGACAACCATGTGCACGATCCTGCACCACGACCTCAGGCTGCCAGGGAGCCGCGAACACCAGCCCACCACCGATGGCACGCCACCATGCAGCCTTGACCCTGCCGCCAACCTCGCCACGCTCGCAAGCTTCACAACCGCTCGCCAGCCTCGCCGCCGTTGGCACACCCCACTCTCTTAGCACCAGCTTCCTGCCTGTCCATCATGCCGTCGGGCGCCACGGCCGTGGTGACCGCGCGCTGGAATGCAACCCCGCCGCGACGTCGCGGCAAGGTACCCGCGGGTGCCTCTACAACATTTGGCCGAGCACCTCGCGGGCACCTGGGGAATGCTCACGCACACACCACCCCCTGTGTTGACACACACGCACACTAAGCCGCAGCGGATCTGGCCGCCACACCAGATCCGGGGCACCCACAGACACGCGGACCCTACTCACCAGTGAGATAGAGAGTAGGAGAAGGAAAGGAGTCACTGCCCTGTGGGACCCGTTGTCCAGAGAGAGAGGCTAAGACGCCAGACCCGCCTACCTGCAGGGGAGAAGAGTCGCCTACATGTGGGCCACCCCCGTTACCGACACCAAGGGGAGAAGGGAGGGGGACCGACGCCTGGGCCCCATCAGTCAGTGAAGAAATGAGGCCGACACGCGGGACCCAGATGTCAGCAGGACGAAGAACCAGACCAGGCTGAGAAGTGAGGGAGCCCGGGAGATGCCCCAGCCCAAGGAGGCCCACGGACCGAGCCGAGCCTGTTAGTCGCGAGCCAAACCAGCGTTAAGCTGCCTGCCTGAAATCCGAGCCATCCATCGATCTTAGCCGGCCCGTGAGCCGCAAACCGAGCCGGCCCGTGTTTTAAGCCATTTAGCCGCCTGCTGACCCAAGCCGGCCTGCGAGACGCAGGCCGAGCCGTGCCTCTAAGCCAAGCCGAGACTGTTGGGCCCCCGAGCCAGCCCAACAAGCTTTGAGCCCAATACTTGTTACCCCTTTCCTTTTTGTTTTTGTTTTGTTTTTGGGTCTAATCCATGGGACCCAGCCGTCAGCCTCTGGCTGAGGCTGACCAGAGGGCCCCACTGACCGTGGACCCAACCCCTTGACCGTTGACCATTGACCATTAACCATTGACTACTAACTGGGACAACGTTGACTGTTCAACGCTGACGTCAGCAGGGCCCACTGCTGACGTCAATATCCTGACCCTGGTGATGATGTCATGCTGACGTCAGCATCACACGTGTCACCCCTGTGTGTTTTTCCTTTTTTTGTTAATCATTTAATAATTCTAGAAAATGATTTAAACTTAGAAAATTCTTAATAAATTGATCGGACCTCCGAAAATTATGAAACTAATTTCATAATTCATCTAAAATCATGATCTACCCGTTAGAATAGGTTTTGCTATGATTTGGATCTTTTTGAGTAGTTTTGTGCACTTTTGCACTTAAGTCCTTGTACTTATGTTATGCGTATTTACGATTAGGCCCCTGCGAGGAGGAGAGGACTAACGTACCAGACGACCAGAAGCCCCGGAGGACTTCGCGGATGCCCAGAAGCCAGCAGGACTACCCCGACAACCAGAAGACTTAGAAGAACTACGAAGAACCATCAAGTTCACACTCATCTACGATTGAATACCCATTAGGCATTTATGCTAGATTTGTTATTGCTCCTCAGTGTGATACTTTGTATTGAACCTGCATAGCCCACTTTTTACCTGGAATCCATGTAATCCCATATGATTCCTTGATTGAAATGAAAGATGCTTTGGCTACTTGTGTATGAGCATGTGTGGGAATAGTGTTATAGTCTTGGCGTGAGTGGAGATTCTTTTGAGGAGTTGGGGAATAGGAATCTAGCCTGGGCGAGATAAACTTAACTTGATCTTATGATCAAGGGCTTGGGGTGTGCGTTGGGCACATCCTACGGAGTGCCTGTGGCAGGCACATGTCTTGGACGGATAGGTTAGTCCTTTCTGGACGCGGGGAACTTTGTGGACGTTGGTGGAGGAGATGTTGGGCTATACCTATGATGGGTGCCTCTGATGGACCGTTGCGACGGATACGTCGTTATGGAAGGATCTCGCCTCGGCAATTAAGGCCCGAGTTAGTGGACCTAGAGATGGAACTATGTTAAACGTGCACACCACTTATCTGTTATGAGGGCAGATCCGGTCCGAGCTAGTGACGCGTGGCACCATGCCTGTAGGAGGATAGGGTATCAGTGTGAGAGGAGGAGGTACTGACCTCACGTTCCCCGAATTGCAGGGTCTTGCGTGGCCCGGTGTAGAAGGCATCACAGTGCCGGGGCAACTTCTTGCGGGAGGAAGCATCCCAAACCCGGGAAGGCAGGGTGGGGGCCGTTGCAGCTAGTTTCGTTGACCGTGGTTTCGTATGTTAGCAGGTTGATCCCTCGCTGGCTGCAACTCGAGTGGTTCCTGGTGTATAACCCCTGCAGGGTGAAAACTATACATATAGCCGCGTACTCGATTATGTACAACTCTTGATCCGGCTTCGCTTTCATAGTTAGTGTTACTCGTTCTCTACCTCCCTCTAGTCATGATATTCCTGCCTGGGGGAGTTGAGGTGCGAGGAGAGGGTGTTCTCGCACCAATATGATGGGTTTTGAAGGTGTGAGTATCTCGGGAGCTTGGGGTGCCAGGATGGCCAGAGTTGAGGTGTTTTGGATGATTATATAAATGCTTGTTGTGTGCATAGGAAAACCTCAGCCTTACCCTTGACTTGCTTAAATACCTTATGCATTCCACTTCAAGCTTGCATACGGATGATGATGTGAACCTATCCCACTCCTTGGGAATAGTTGGTAGATGCAGGATACAAAACGGAGATCCATACTAGGTGAAGAGGAGGACTAAGGACGGTTCATGCTACGCTCAAGTTATGCCTGTGGAGAGATGCTATCCCTCAAGATGGAGGATGGCCCTGAAGACTAGTTATCTTTTCCGCTCTCTGTTTTCCCTTTTAGCCCAAGGGGCTTGTACTGAGAAACCCGTATCACAATCCTCTGGATTATGAAAATATTAAACCCATGTAATGATTAATCGAGTTGTATGACTGTGATATGAAATTGAAATGAGTTCTGTATGTGATAGCTACTGATCCAGAGACTATCACGACGATACAGGGAGTCGGGTTTTCATTTTGAAAACTCGGTTCGTTTCAGCAGGCCCCGCAGAAACCAGTGAGCGGGGTACCCCAGCCCTCGCTCATGGAACGCGAGGAAGCTTACCACCTCGTTCCCGCCACCTCCTTTGGAGGGAGGAACCCCTTCGCCGTGAAATCCTCTAGCTGCGACTCCTCCATGCACGATTGACGCCAGTGCAACATTGTAGATACGCGAATCGCTATGGCAGCGGCTGCAGAACTCTCCGAACAGGGGAACAGGCGGCAGCGGCGGCGGCGGCGGAGGCGGCTTGAAAAAGATGGAAGGGAAGAGAAAGGCGTGGAAGGCAAGAAAAAGCAGTCAACTGGAAAAATCGTCCCTCCCACAGCCTCCTTAATGAGATGCGACCTATCGCCAAGTGGGCCCGCGAGCCCTGCCGAAGCCAAACCGTCGCGGCAGGCCACGCGGCCTGGGGGCCCCACCACTGTCACGCCTGCGGACACCGCACGTGAAGCGTCGTTCACACGCTCCCCCTCAAAAAACGCGACTCGCGAAGACTTTTTTTGCACTGCAGAACGGATCGATTCGACAAAACGTATAAACGCGATTCATAGGAACCCGTTCACGCTGCTGAACGGGTCCGTTCGGCAAAACACTCAAGTTGACACATATGTAGCATAAACAGAAAGTTTACACTAAAAACTTAATTATTTAGGGGGTACATACCGGACCTGTGAGCATTATGCCCACCGGTCCGAGTCAAAAGTACATGGCACTCGGGGGCCTCGCCCTACCCCCGGTCACTCGGACTAAACAAAAGCGGCCACCACATACGCCGCCACCACACCCGTGCGGGGCTCACTTACGCGTCGTTTAGGTTCGGCCAAGCGTCGCCGTAGAGGATGGCATTGATGTCCACCTCCGCGACGGCGCCATCACCCCACTCCCGGAAGCCGGCGACGAGCTCCCGCTTCAGCTGCAGGACGAGGTGGGGTGGGAACCCAGGCGGGAACATGTGCAGGTCCCGCGCGGAACGTGCGTACACTGCCGCCAGGGGGATGGCTACTCCTTGGCGCATGCCCTCGATCACCAGGTCGCGCACGCGGAACGGGAGTGCGCGCAGACGGTTCGGCAGCAGATGCCCTCCAGTCCCCGTCGCCACCACCACCGTCAGCGCGGCGTGTGAGAGGTCGCCGTGCTGCTCCTCCAGGTCGGCATGGAGCCGCTACAGGCGCTCCAACTCTGCCCGGGCGGCGGCCACCTCCTCTTCTCGCCCTGGAACACAAAACACGATCAAGCGGCGTTCCACCCGAAAAACCAACAAGAACAGGCATGCCCTCGAACATGGACTAACCTGCAGCAAGAGCTTGGGCGTCCGCCGCCTCGATGCGTGTCGCGACAGTCTCCAGCTCCGCGGCGTCAAGGGCAGCCTTAATGTCGGTGACCTTCTTCTTCGCGGCCTTGAGAGCGCCCCTGACGCGGTCCAACTCCCGCGTCGCCTCGGAGTACTGCTCCCTCACCTCAGCGCCCTCCCGCACGAAGACACGGATCGTCTCCCACGCGTTCCTGTCGGACTCCGACGAGGACGCGGACCCCAAGGGGGACGACGATTGCGGCAGCGACGAGTCAGAGGAAAGAGCGCCACCGGGACCGCGACCCGCTAGATACATCCTGGTGATGGTCGATGCAGCCCTGCACCAAACGCAAACATCAGTCTCGTGTAGCCTCGGTCAAAAACGAACCATGAAAGGGCAGGGCACCACTCACCCTTGGGAACGGAGCACTGCGCGTAGACGCGGAGGACCGCGGCAGCGGCTCCTCGAACCCTCGCCGGCGGGACGCTTCCTGTCGGCCATCTCGACGAGGGCCCAAGAACGAGAAGCAGTAGACTGGGGTTTTTTCTTTCTTTCTCTCTTCTTGCAGGAAGGATGCAACTGCCACTCGCTGGTGAATAGGGCCAGCAGGGGAGATGGGGTATTTATAGCCGCGAAATGACTCCACGTGTCACGCGACCCTTCGATTCCCGTGAAAAGGCCAAGAGATACGACCCTTCCAGCATTTTCGCCTGACCCATGACCATAATATGAGCGGAAACCGGAACAGTTGCCTGACTGTCACACCCGGTTTTAAAACAAAACCGAATGCACAACTATATGTATGCCAGGATCAAGTTTCATACATATAGTGACATCATCAGTGAATAACAGCAACAGTATCACGTAAAGAAACTTACAACGGTTAAAAGACTATCAGAGATTTACGCTTAACGAGAAAATGGAGGCTCCAAACTTCACAGGCAATCAACTGGGGGTCGCGTACGCCTAGAACTCAGCATCATCTTCGGCAGACTTCCCACCTTCTTCTTCTTAGCAGCAGTTAGCAAGGGTGAGTACACTTATAGTTGGTACTCAGCAAGGCCACAAGAAATAACCAGAACAACAATTTAAATCCATCTTTGAGTTTATTAATCATGTGAGGGTCCAGGCCGCTCTTGACCGTGAGCACGGCTAATGTATCAGTTTAAGACACTCTGCAGAGGTTGTACGCTCTCACCACAAGTCGCGTAAAAGTTCATAAGAACTTTGGACCCAACCATGCTGTGCTGATCAGGCACAATACCACACTTCCGAGGTGTGGTTGCATAGGGACGCTACGAGGTCTTTACAAAGATTCCCTAGTAAGAAGTAGTCCGCTAGAGTTTCGGTAACGGCGTAAACCATAACCCTCCCTAATGGTCAGCACCTTAGCAAAGGTTGCTACGAGGACCGGGCTATACCCCAATCACCGACCCCCTCCTTGCTCTTTTGGAAGACTGCTTCAAACTAGAGTCTCTAATTAATTAGCCAAGACCAGAGCCATATGGTTCTCGTGGTTGTACTATTTTTCTGAGTGGTTCTCCATGTTCCAATTAATTCATAGTATTCTTGTAAATAAGCATAGATAGAAGGATGGTTAGGGTTACTTGCCTTTCTCCAACAAAAGTTACTCTTAGTGCTCTTCAGCTCTTGCTCACTTGGAACTCTTGATCTTCAAGCTTCGAACAACGATCCTTCTACTCGAAGCAAACATCGAGCACATCTATACAAAGCAAACAACTAACATAATTAAGAACAGTACACCAAACATGAAAAGCTTTAAAAAGAGCGCGCTAAAGGATAAGGCTCCCTGCTACAGTTACAAGAGCGCAAGAAACGCGGAAAATGGAGATAGGGTTGACAAGTCACACCTATCGAAAGATTTTGAATTATAAAAGGAAACAAAAGAACTATAAGCTTCATTGATTTTAATTAGAAACCACTTGTAAAGGATAATTGCAATTAACTCAGATTATATTTGCATTTATAAAAATGAAGTAGTACTTAGTAAATTTTATATACGATTGTCTATGTGTAAATTATATTAATTACACAATTAATTTAAAAGAAACTTGTGAGATCATCTAAACGTATAACTTTATGCTTCGAGTTAAACTAAACAAATTATAACTAAAACATATTCATGTTGGTATTAATCAAATTAACATTATTATGAAAACCGAAGGTAAACATCTAATTAGCTTTTAACTAGAAAAGCTAGATGAGAGAATATTAATCAAATTAATTCTATATTTAATTAGAAAAACAGGAACTACAGCACAACGACACTACTAAAGGATAGCTTAGCCTATTAGAAGACTAACGCAACAAGAACGGGTTAAAACGGATCTAAAACGCAGAAACCACGGAAGAAACAAGGCTGCAGGGACCCAAACGTGATTAACTATAGACTTCAGCGGTTAGCAAGAAACTATCGCAAGACTCAGAAAACTGAGCTCGCAAAAGCACCAAAAGATGGGGTCTGATCTGTAAAAGATTAGGGGTGGGGCTGGAATGAAAAGACCTAATATATTTAGGGGGTTTCTGAAGATTTTGCTAGACACAGGAAAAAGACTAAAAATTACAATATTTGTCAGGGACTAATCTGCATTCTCGGAGTCCTCCATGGCTGGCAGATAGGAACTCGCTGCCAGCCGAAATTCCGGCGATTTAGGGCACGTGAGACAGCGGGAAGCGGGGGAAAAGAACGAGGACGGAGAGAGCTTTCCGTTTTACCTCTTAACCGCGACGGGGATGCACCGTGGTGGCCGGAAACTCGCCGGAGACGAAGACGAGGTGCACTGCTCGGGGCAGACCCTCTTGGCGGCGGCCCTGGTTGTCGTGGGCGATGCAGGGGCAGGCCCGGGCGCTCGGGAAGGTGGGGCACGGGGAGCAGGGCGAACAGGGGGAAGGCGAGGCAGCAGGGGCAACGGCGGCCCGTGCCTGGCGCATTTGGTGGCGGCGCAGAGCTCGGGAGAGAGGCGACGCAGGGGGGTCGTGGGGCAAGAGGGGCTCGAGCGCTCGTCCTTTATACGCGAGGAAGGAAGGGGAGGGGCTGGCAGGGGAGGAGACTGCGGCAGAGCTCGTGATGCGCCATCAATGGCATTCAAAAGGGGGCCTTGATGAGGGGAAAAGGAAGGGAGGCGAGGGGATTGCGGCTAAAGGCGCGGGTGGGCATGCGACATGCACGAGCCGTTGCGGCGGCGGTCTTGCAAGACGAGACGTGGTTCATCTCGTCGTGAGGTTGAAGCAACAGATAAGAACATGTTGAGGGCTTGGGTTGAGGATGAACTTGTTTTGCATGTTGACGTACATGAAAGTAGATCCTGGATGCTAGCTTGCTTGAGCACTAGTCCATGTACGTGTATGCCGGAAAAGAAACGTGTATGCTAAATTAAAGGAAAAACACATGTACTGCACAAGCGTGCATGGTAGAGTAGGATCGTGAGGTTAGGATTCATGATGAATTGCAGCTAGGAGCGCAGAACAGGAAGTGGCGAGAGAAGGTTATTTAGGAACGTGCGGAGATTGATGTCGAGGTGTAGGTACACAACAAACAACGACAGCGAAAATGTACGACTCAAAGATGAGGTCGAGCCGAAGCGGTTTACTAAGAAAGGTGTTGGGGCGGCCGCGGATCACGGAAGAGGAGGCGGCACCTACAGCGGCCATGGACTGCCTGCTGAGGGAGGACCAGATGGAACGGACGCATGTTTCATGAGTTGTGCAAGAGAAAGGCAAAAGTTTGGTCGCCCTTAGGGAGCTGGAGGGCCATCCGGAGTTAACATCCGGTGACAGTGGAGCCAGGGCTAGCGCCACTAAGTACCTGTTTGTTTAGTTCGAGGGACTAAAAATAAGTTTATATTATATTGGTTGTTTGGACATCAATTAAAACTATTACATATAGGCTAATTACAAAACCAATTACATAAATGGATAATAATTCACAAGATGAATCTATTAAGCCTAATTAATCCATGATTTGATAATATTATGCTACAGTAAATATATGCTAATGATAGATTAATTAAACTTAATAAATTTATCTCATGAATTAGTCTCCATTTATGATATTAGTTTTATAGTTATATCATATTTAGTACCTCTAATTGGTATCAAACATACGATATGACACGGACTAAAAATAAATCACTGGATCCAAACACCACCTAAGGCAGCAATTAACATTTTTATTATCATGGGAATTGAAGGAGAGAAATAGTGGTAATCAATTCCATAACGAGCAGCTCAGGAATTGATTGGCCGGCCATAGAAGCTAGGAGAGGAAAGGATGGTGTAGACATGAAAGAGATAAGAAGTTCATGGCGACAGTAGCTAATAGATGAACATGAAAGCTTGCATGCTGGCTTTGTTAGCTAGAATGAGTTGGCTCGTCACAAAGAGACAGAGAGAGACAAAAACTTCAAGGAAAAGTAAATGGTTGAACGGGTTGAGGATTGAATAAAGAAGTTAATTGATTTGCATGAAAAGAAGAATAAATTAGCAGTCTAGAAAAAGAAGTAGAATTGCACGGCTAGATACTGAAAAGATTTCGACCAGACAAAGATCTAAGAATTGATTTAGGATTACAAGCAGGATTGGAATTAAGAGGAAATCTTATCATATTTTGAATTCAGTTTTCATCCAAAACACTATGCACTCAGCATGAATGCAAGACAAACAGAACAACCTCAATTAATTTAGAAAAACAACCAATTATTTTCCTCCACTAAATTTTCTGTAAAGAAAAATAAATGTTAAGAAAATTTTAAAATTATAAAAAAATGTTGCTTTACTTTTCTTTCTAATCACATCCTAAAATTCAACAATTTTAGGGTGTGACACTGATGTAATCACAGGAGGTACGGCAAGCAAAGCGTCCCATCGAATGCCACAGTGCAGCCTGACACGTGACCATGCTAGACGTCCCCAAGTAAAATCACACCACGCCCGTCACTATGCTAGTGAGATCCAATGCACACTCCTGCACATCTCATTTGCAAATCTACTTTGCCTATTGTTCTTGAATCTAGGTACAAAACATGCCGAGTCCATGGACTCACAGACCCAGGTTCGAAAGTCGGCTCGCAGAGAGCTCTAGGCTGCCTTGCGTCGAACAGAGCCAGGGGAAAAACAGGTGGCTGGCTCCAGCAGTCACTACCCGACTCGTCCCGGCGACTCGGAATGTCACAATTTTCTCGTTCGATCCTGACCTCTAGCCCAACCCACAGAATCCCTACCGGAAGGGAGGCCAACAGGCTGCCCGAGTCGGTCCAATGACTCGGGAGATCTGACTGGGATGAGTGGGTCGTGGAGTAGTAACGCGCCTCATGTAGGCCCTGCCAACCTTGACACTAACAACGAAATTGGGCGTCATTCGGATCGCTCAAAGCATTGCGCTCGAGCCCACTCGTTAGGAGCTCGCCGAGCACGTCACTCGGTCCACTCGGACAAGTGACGCTGACTCAACCCCTCCGACTGCGGAAGTTGCGGGGGGAAACTAAATTGCACGACCGAACAAGATAAGTTCGAATTTCGCGACAACACTCGCGCAAAAAACCCTGCCAGCCAGGGCGCACTCGGCTTGTTCGGAAAACCGCTCGGGTAAACAACGCCGACTCAACCCTTCCGACTGCGAAAGTCATAGGAAAAACTGAACCAAAGAGTTCAGATTTCGCGATGCTGCTCCGACTAACTGTGACTCTACCAGACCAGGACACTTTCAGCTCAGTCTAAAGTAATTCGCAATGAAATAAATCTTTCCAAATCTCAGACAGGCAAACAAACAAACCAATCTAAAATAGGAAAAATCATTTCATTTCTAAGCAAAACAAACATTACAAAGTAAACTCGGCTCAAGGCCGTTACAAGGTACAAATCCTATTACTCCCACTAGGGGAGTAATCCTAGAGTCCTAAGGAACGGCTGCTTCAAGTGCGGGGAGGCATGGAGGCACATCTGCCTCGCAAACCCTCCTCTAACATCACCGCCCTCATGGATGCCTAGGCAAGGGGACGCCACCAGGGAGCCTGCTCGATGATGACGTTGGCCGAGTTCTCCTTCGAAGAAGAAGATGCTTCAAGAGCTCTTCCTCGGTCGCTGCCACCTCCGACGGACGTGTCCCCCAAGAAACCGTCGTTCAACTGGGAAGAAGAGGAACCAGATCCCAACTTAGGTACCCCCAAGTTCTTGAGAGCACGCTAGGCTCTCGTACGGAACGAGGAGTTCCTCCTGTCTTCCCGAGCGAACCGGTCGAAGCACTGACACATCCGCCGCCGGGCTGCGACGTCAAGCCCGAGATCGCCGCATACAGCCGAAGATCATCGTCCGGCAGTTGGGGGGCCATCGCGCGCCACACCCACTCAATTGAGCGGTTACGATGAACTCAGCAATGGTCGCCCACAATCGGACGTGACTCGCTGGCTGGTCTGAGGATTCCGGCAGCGATCCGCCAGCTCCCGTAGGTTGTCCCCCACTACTCGCAAACTCTCCTCTAACACCAGATGTTGGAAGGACTATCGCCGCCCTTAGGGGGGCACGCAACACAACCGTGATATACGGAGCATGACTTGGGCGATTTTGTGGAACACGCCCTGTGCATCCCCTATTTATAGCCTAGGACAGCCGGTCAAAAACCCTAACGGGCGCCCGCACGCGGGCCACACAGTCCCCTCGCACAGGGAACAAATTCCCCTAAAAAAGGAGAAACGGCAGACGCCTAATGCGACCCAACGGGTGAGGGACCCGTCAACTCCCTCATCGTGACAGTGCGGGACAGGTGGCGCAGAGCGGCCATAATGACCCGGAGACCCCTCGGACGAACCGTCGGGCAAAAGGGTAACTCATTTACACGCCCGCAACGTAGCGCCGCGCCACCTGCTTGCATTAAAGTACCCCAGACAAAGACAAAGCGTCCACGCGATTAAAACAAATCACGAGGACACTCGGGGGCCTCTGTTGGGTCCCTAGAACCAGGGGTACTAGCGAGCCCACCTTGTCAGACCAAGGTTTAAATAGTTCTCGCACTCACGGCCTTTACTTGTGCAGCGTCCGTGGGCCGCCTAGGCCCATGAGCCCCGCTTAGGAGGTTTTCCCGAACTAGACTCCACAGCCCATGGCGCCGAGTCCGAGTGCCCTCGTTCGAACTCGGCTGAAGGCCACGGGCGTCACCCCTCTTCCTCCCACCGATCTCCCAACTGATCTGCCGCCTCTCAGGCCACCTGGAAGGGAAATCCCACTTGGTCGCGAGCGTCCAGACTTCATCCGTAAGGGTCAAGCCCGGCCGTACCAAGTGGACGCGGTTCTCCCGGGGTCGTACACCTAGCAGTGGGCCACTGTGCCCCTACCATGGCAGAAGACCACCACAGTGTCACCCACTTGGTCCTTTTCGATGATCAGATCGGATGTCATCACGGCTTGACCTCCAAGAAACCACCGTCAGGGATGGAACTTGGCATGTAAACAGTCCCCCCCCCCCCCCGATGGGACAGCTGCATCGTCCCATCAGGACTCCCGTACCTATTAATTGACCAAGCCCGGCGAACAGGTTCAAGACCAGAAGACCCCCAGGATTTCGAGATCACGCAATCCACCAAGGAAATCGTCGACTGACCACCTGTACGGTTTCATTGATGGATTGGGCCATCCGACTACCGGAGTCAAAGATATTTCTCTCTGAAGCCTTCTCCTCCAAGGAATTTACTATAATCTGGGCCCCCCTTGAACTATAAAAGAGGGGTCCCTTAGAATCAGACGCAAGTCAACTTAGACAGAACACCTAGCTCTCTAGCACTCGAAAAGCTTGTATTCCCCAACTCTCACAAGCACCTGGGCTCGAGCAATATATCCGACTGACCCCCGACTGGACGTAGGGCATTCTCGCCTGAACCAGTATAATCCCTTGAGCCATTATGTGCTAGTCCACCTCCGATCATGACGCACGACACACGTTGTCGAGTAGTTTAGTTGTCGTCCATTTCCGGAACCGACACGTAGTGTGCAAAATGCAAACGATGCTCCAAATATCACATCATTGCCCATGCTTGATTTTTCATTTTGGCCGCAGTGTGCAAGCTCCGATGGTGAGTCCTAGTGCAGAAATAAACAACCTGACAACAGACCGACCTTGCGTGAGCAGTGAGTTGCTTTTGCTCGGTGAGAAGCTCTGGAATCATTTTTGGAATCATTTTTGTATTCAGTGGGCATTAATGCAAGAACATACCTATAGATGCTAGGATTTTTCATTCGCTGGTTGCAACGTGCAAAACGATGCTCTGGTAGGAAAGAGAAAGTTGGAGCATCGTGTTTTCACTATACTGTAGCTGCTCTTAGGGCCTCTTTGAACGGCGGACATACGAACGTGAATTCCTCTGTAAACAAGCTAACAACTGCTAGTGCCCTTGTTCCCGGCCAATTCTTTTGTCAAAAGAAAACTTGTTACTAACTCAGAATTCGAGTTGCTAGGTTTCAGACTAGCGGAGGGTTTTGGTTGATAATAACATCAGCTGGCAGGAATGTAGTGACGATATATTAATACAACGGCGGGCATCTAAAAAAGAATGATCAATGAGATAGACATGTTGGTTGGGGGCTTGGGGCACATGGGCGGAATGTCCTGTGCCAATGCCTCCCGCGCTCCCGACGGGTGTTGTTTGGATTAAAAAAAATTGGCTAAAAATATCACATCGAATATTTGGACACATGCATGGAATATTAAATGTTGGTAAAAAATAAAACTAATTTTACAGATAGGTTGTAAATCGCGAGACGAATCTAATGAACCTACTTAATCTATGATTTGCAACAGTAATATTATAGTAACCATCTGTTAATCATCCACTAATTATGAATTAATTAGGCTCATTAGATTCATCTCGCGATTTACAATCCATCTGTGAAAAAAAAATTATAAATAAATTTTATTTAATACTTCCAAATAGCAAGATTTTATTTAAAAAAATTTGACCAACTGATCTAAACACTAACCTAGCCAAGCTCCTTGCTCGACGGCCAATAACATCCCATCCGGCCGCCTCGTGGGCCCGAGGACGACGCTTTGCTGAATTCTTGCTGTCTGATTCCGATTTCCGAGCACGGCCTGTCTCCGTCGCCTGATCGTCTCGCACCCACATGCTCGAGGCCAGCTCCCCTCGTGCCGCTGCTGCAGTGCTGGCCTGCCCGACGGCCTGTGTCGTTGTTGTATTCGGGACGGCGATCGAGTGCTCGTCCCGGTCCCGCCGTTCAGGGTCACGCGCAGCTGCCCGTGACCTCATCTCGCTCGTCAGAGAGGAATGGATTATGGGCGTAGCTGCACTGCACCGCTGGCTGCTGGCCTGGCCTCGCCTGGCATCGAGCACTAGGCTAGATGTTCCTCAAAAGGAGAGAGTCAGAGCGGCACGAGGGGACGGGTAGGGCACCACCCAATCCCCTTGAGCCCATACACACCAGACTGGCGATATGGCGCCACGGCGGCCAGGAGAAGCGTCACATGCTGACTGGACACTCAGATGATGTCTAGTATTCCTAATCCGTCAGACATCGTACGTTTCCCCAGCGGAGAGAGATCAGTACAAGCCGTGCGTGCTCAAGCTCAAGCACGTGGTCAGTAGGACAAAGACGTCGTTGCCTGATGCAACGATATGGCACCGTGTACAGTACACGGCACGGGGCTACTCCATGTGTACCGGCACACAGGCAACTGTACTGTACGTAGCCTACGGAGTACAGAGCATGCACCGTGCTGAGCAAACACGAATCGAGCGATGACTTGGCCTGAACGCCGTTGCCAGTAAACGTACGGTCGCGTTGCAGTGGTAGACACTAGAGTAGTTGTCCTTGTCCATCGGTGGCTGCTACATTGTATCTGTACATGTATCATGTAGTACTATGTTGCATAACCTGCATTATTGCTTACTTGGCCGTCCATACTGCCAGAGTGCCAGTGGCTAACTTGTGGGTGTGGACAGACATGCATACATGCGTGTGAAAGCGATACAAATGGGGCTCATCATGTATGCAGATTCTTCAGTTGGTCACATGGCACTCAGATCGCACTGCAAGCACGGGGTCCCGCCCCGCCCTACTCCATGACTTGCATGTCCATCCAGCAGACTAGGCAGATGGTCAGATGGGTCGGACGCCATGCAGATGCAGATGCAGCGTGGTCTTTGCATTGGGCTCTTGGCCTTGGCCTCTTGTACACACAGTACTAACTATACGAGAGGTTAAGTGATCATAAACAAGCTAGGTTATTAGTCCATTGTCTCCTCCGAAGTTCACAATAATATGATGATGCATGGGCATGCATGGCCGCCGTGTCGTGTAGGGCCGGCGGAGGGACCAGGAATCCAGGACCAGCAAACCTCCCATTCGTGTTCGGCGCTGCTTGGCTGACCGGTCACAGGCCAGCGGCGCTCCTACTCCTGGGCTAGCTCGTCGCATGTTCTGCGGCGAACCGGTGCGGCGTGGCCGTTTCTGCGAAAGAGTCGACAGCTTTGCGAGTGCCTGCCAGGAGACGAGCCGGGCCATGCCGCCGGCCGCATGCACCAGCAGCCTGACGATCGTCCATTGGCACTTGGTCCAGTCCATGTGGGCAGCATGAACAGGGCGCAGCTGACCAATGAACACAGCGCTAGTTAGCGAACCCTCCCTACTACATGTGTGTGTTGCCCGGAACCATGCCCATTTTGTTGGTGCAGTACCGGAAACACAGGGGATCGGGCACATCGGCCTGCTGATTCATGAGTTTGAGTTGCTCGATCTCGATCCGTTGCCAGCGATTACTATCCAGTGCCCGTGCAACACGTACTACTTTGCATTGCCAGTTCCTGTGTTCTGTTCACATGCGATTCAAAGGCTAGGTTCCAATGGGCATGGATCGAGGGCACGCCGTAAGCCCAGTTTGGGCGATACGCTTCCGCGCTCTGCCTGCCAGTGCCAGGCGGCCAGCTGCACCTGCACGCACGCCCTGCGCCGGTTTACGAGGCCACCGGCGTGCTCCGTCCATCGTCCATCGTTCATCGGGTCAAACGCGCCGCTGACCACGCCGGCCGAAATCTCTCCCTCTCCCTCCACCACACCCCCCCCCCCCCCCCCCCCCTCCCCATGGCGGGAAGGTTATTAGTTGGGCGCATCATGAACGAACATCCCCTTCAAGGCTTCAAATTTTTATCCCTTTCTGACGGACACGGGCAGCTTTCGTGTTAGTTATCTAGCTACCCAACGAGAGCCGTACCGCAGCACATCTCATTCTCCTATGCGGATTAAGAGATAATAATACGAGTCGCCG
Source organism: Panicum miliaceum (assembly GCA_032594955.1). Classification (NCBI taxonomy): domain Eukaryota; kingdom Viridiplantae; phylum Streptophyta; class Magnoliopsida; order Poales; family Poaceae; genus Panicum; species Panicum miliaceum. The sequence goes on along the minus strand of CM064060.1, from coordinate 12,731,249 downwards.
TGACCGTGCAGGTGACAGTAAAAAAAAAACAGAGAGGACATGTTGTCTATGCTGAGATGCTGCATTGAAATCGCCATCCGCCATGTGATCACGCTTTTTCAGAGGAAACCTAACAAGCTATAGGGTTGCAGGGGCGTGCAGCTGACTGCCTCTGAAATCGCTGGGTTAGTTGTCTAGGAGTACTACTAGTACAAAAATAATCTACCGCATGTATAAAGGTAAAGTTCACTAAGCTAATGATAACCATGCATATATCACTCGAAAACAGAGAGACAAGGGAGACCCAAATACGCATCACCATTCACAAACTTATTAGTGCCGTTTTGGAGCGTACGCAGTCATCACGTACAATAAGACTTTCACCGTCAATATTTTCTTCATTGTCTCAATCCAACCTAATCTTGAGAGCAGCACATATAGCGAAGTTTATCTTTAGTTAGTTTCAAAATATCGCAATATTCATATAACTTTTCCAGATTTTTATAATACTAATTAGTGGTTGGTGTCTTGACGACCATATCGGAATCCAAAACTATACTATTTACTGACAGTAGGGACTGTGATCACAGCGTGGCAGTGTGGCACTTTTCAATATAAAACTTACTGCAACGACAATTTGTCTAGCTTTTTTTTTTTACAATAATTGTCTAGATCGGCAGTAGATATTTCCCTTCTTTTTCCTCCGACACAAGTTTTTTTGATCTGACACAATCTGACAATACCTTTACGGAGGCGGGTTGAATTTGAAACGAGTGAAGTTTCCTCGATGTATTTAATTCCTTTCAACTCGAAAGACCTAACCACATATTATACATTTGAAATTCTCCATTTCAGCCTAACATCTAATATAATTAAGTAGTATATATGTAGACTTTCATTACTTTTTGGGTCCATCTGGGATACGTTTTCTAAAAGTAAGGAATGGAAAGAGGAAAAAAAGAAGAGATAGGATTAGAATGCTTGTCCCCTACAGAAATTCAGAACTCGGGAAAGTTTTCAATGGACCGCTAGAATGCAACATAAAAATTCAGAGAGAGGCATATGCAAAGAAAAGTTTCCATAAGGCTATCTGACTTCATATTGGATTTTCTTTTAAATTGATGATATGGATTCATCTATGCTGTTGGTATTTTATATCCGATGCAGGGATTGGAATTTTAAGTTCCTATACAGTTGGAAAGGATCTCGTGTGGGAGTCTCAGGTACTACTGGGGGGGGGGGGGGGGGGGGGGGGCTTCGGTCTATATCATCTCGGATTCATCCGTGGAGTGATCGAGCTCGCTCGGGGCTTCGGTTTGTATCATCTCGGATTCCTTCCGTGGAGTGATCAAGCTCGCTCATTTATAGCGCCTGGCGGTTGGGAAATCAGTTACACTATCTTTTTTTTTAAGCAACGAGAGGGGATTAGAATCCCCTACTGGTTATAAATATATATAAAAAAGAAGGAAAATAGTTTGTACAGCAGGGTACCAAGAAACAAAGAATGAAACAAAAAAAAATCAAGACAACTATCCAAAATTGTCCAACCATGATTCTAAAATTGGTTTGTGCTTGATTGGAATTCGATGCAAAAGCAGTCGCAGTTCCTTCCTGAAGATTCCTTGACAGCTGCTTAACGTTGGTTGCAGTCCTTGAAAAACCTTGTTATTACGAGAGACCCAAATACTCCAACTAATTAAAATAATTATACTCATGAAGATAGGAGTGCTCAGCTGAGTTCTGAAGCTTTCAAGTGCCGAGAAAATGTTATCATGTGTCCCATGAATCTCAAGGAGTGCCCAACAGGCAATTGCAAAGGGGCACTCCAAGAAGAGGTGCGCTACTGTTTCTTCTGTAGCATTCAAGTAGAGACTGCATTCATAGGATTCCAAAACCATATTTCTTCATTATAGTATATTCCTTCTACTCAGACGATCTTTCAAGAGGATCCAGAAAAATACTTTATGCTTATTTTGAGGAAAAGACTTCCAGAGCCAACTAAAACCTGGATGAACATGAGCAGTGCCAATCAACTGCTTGTAGACTTTTCCTGATGTAAAATGAGGGCTACCCCAGATGTAGCTCCACCAATCAGTTTCAATATTGGTTTGTAATGCGTCTAGAAGTAATTGCAGCATCCCCATCTGAGCAAAGGCCACTTCAGATAGTGGTAGGTGAAAGTGTTGGTGTAGGGGTGCAGTATTCTTGGCCTGTTGTACTGTCAGGAACTTATTCTTAACAAAAGAAAAGAGTTCAGGAAAAGCTTGGTTTTGGACCTGACCCCCCCCCCCCCCCAACAGATCTGTCCATAGGTAACAAGTTGCACCATCTTATATCTGACAGACAGCTAGACCTTTGTAACCATCCAAGAGTTTAAGAACATCTCTCCACCAGAAGAATCCCTTTTTGATGTGATTTGGTAGTTTCCCATTACGATAATGCTTTTCCCAGATCAAGTGTACCCAAGGTGTGTCAACTTTATTGAAGAACTTATGCAAATTTTTTAACAAGAGAGCTTCATTCTGGGTTTTAAGATTTAGAACACCTAGTCCACCCTCAGATTTTGGTACACATACCATTGCAAGTTGCCTTTGGTGGGGTTTTGGCATTGATATCAGAGCCTCTCCATAAGCAATGCTTTCTATACTTATCAATCTACTCAAGAACTGTTTTTGGTAACAAGAAGGTGCTCATATGGAACATTAGCAAAGAGGCGATGACTGCATTTGTCATCTGAAGTCTTCCAGCTTGGGATAGAAAAACCGAGGTGGCTTGCAGACGTCGTTCACACTTGGTTATCAATGGTAAAAAAATCTTCAACTCTTGGCTTTGTTGTCCCTAGAGGTAATCCCAAATAAGTGAAAGGCAAGGAACCTTTTATGCATCCAAAAGTTGCAGATAGCAAATCCAAATTATCCTGTGGAACATTGATAGGAACCATCATTGTTTTACTGTCTAATTTACTGACAGACCAGTTGCTAGGGAAAAAACAGTAAGTATGTCTTTCAAAGCCATCAGCTGATTTATGCACCCTTCTATAATTATCAAGGTATCATCTGCATATTGTACTATTGGGAAGGCCTCATCTGTAAGACATGGAATGGGTAACCTTAATAGGCCTTGATCCTTTGCTCTATTAATAAGAGTCTGCAAAAAATCAGTTGCTAGTACAAAGAGAAGTGGAGATAGAGGATCTCCTTGTCTAACACCCCTCTTAGGATCTCCTTGTCTAACACCCCTCTTGCAGTGAAAGGTCTTGCCAGGTACTCCATTAAGTAAAACCGATGAGGTGGCAGATTCAAAAATGGACTGCATCCATTTGAGCCAAGAGGTGCCAAATCCTTTTACTTTCATTAATTGCAGCATGGCTTCATGTTCCATTCTATCAAAACCCTTTTCAAAATCCAGTTTTAAAATGATTATTCCTTTCTTTGACTGATGACGTAGATGCAGATATTCCAGAGACCAAGCCAAACAATCCTGAATTGTTCTACTCTTAATGAATCCATATTGATTTCTGTGAATTAAATTCATGATGACAGACTGTAATCTATTTGCCAGAAGTTTGGTGATTACCTTCATTGAACAGTTAAGTAAAGAGATTGGTCTAAAGTCTTCCACTTTGCAAGGGTTGTCTATTTTTGGTAACAGAGTAATAAAGGACCCATTGATACTACTCAGATAGGCTTCTCCTTTTTGGAAACTATCACACAAAGCACAGAAATCTGAGGCAATGATTGACCAACACCTTTTCAAGAAATCATTGTTGAAGTCATCTAGTCCCGGGGCTTTATCAGTAGCTAGACTTTTGACAATAGCATCAATTTCTTCTTTTGTAAAGGGGACTTCCAAAAGGTCCAGATTGTCAGCCACCGAAAATAACTCTTTCAGATTAGAGGGCATGTTGATAGGATTAGAGGAGCCTAATCTATCTTTGTAAGCTGCCCAAAGTAAATCCTCCTTTGCTTCATGGGCAAAAACTTCCTGATCATTGTCATTTTTGAGAGAGGTGATCAACTTTTTTCTATGCCTTATGGTGGCATTGAGATGAAAGAATTTTATGCCAACATCCCCAAATTTAACCCATTTGACTGTTCCTCTTTGTTTCCAATAAATTTTTTGCTGATGTAAAAGATTGACCAGTTTGTCACCCAAAATGGCTTTGAAGTTCCATTCTTCAATGGTTAAGTCTCTATGCTCCTCAAGTAATTCCATCAAGGAGAGGATTAGCTTGACATTTGTGATGTTTGCAGAGAGACTAGAGATATTTCTTTGCCAAGCTTTAAGGACCCTTCTCAGATTCTTGAATTTTGCAGTCAAATTCTTTGCTGCATCAGTGTGATAGGTAGGTATGGACCAACCATGTTGAACAATCTGCATAAAATGATCATGTTCCATCTAGTAATTCCCAAATCTAAAAGTATTGCCCTTTGGGATTTCAGTGGATACTTCTAAGAGGCAGGGGGTATGATCTAAAACTTCTGCTATTAAAGCAGAAGCTTTTGTACTAGGAAAGCTTAACATCCAAGAAATAGAAGTGAAGAACCAGTCAATTTTTTCCAAGAGAGGTCGCTGCTGTTTATTGGACCAAGTGTACCGTTTTCCTCTTAGGGGAACCTCCAGTATCCCAAGGTTGCTTATAGCTTCATTAAACAGAAATATTTCCGAAAGATCCCCCTGGCCTGTTCCTATCCTCTAGTTTTCTCATCAGATTAAAATCTCCAACAATGAGCCATTCATATTCTTCTGGCATGAGAATGTTTTTAAACCAATCACAGAATTCCCTCTTCCCTTCTGGTGTGCATGGTGCATAAACATTGGTAAGAATCCAATAATTTCCATTGTGGAGAGATTTAAATTCAACTAACGTTGCGAGTTCATTCTGAAAAACCATGGATCCCTCGAAGAAAACTCCTTTCCAAGCTACTAACATACCTCCAAAAGCACCCAGGGAAGGAACAAAAGCAAAACTATCGAAAGAGCATGGGCAGATATTCTTGAGAAAACGAATATCAAAAGAAGGTTTTTTTTGTTTCCTGCAGACATAATATATCACAACCACTCTCTATAATCTTATTACGGATCGAGTCCCATTTCGAATCAGAATTAATCCCTCGAACATTCCAACTCAGCACTTTCCAGGAGCGTTTATGTGTACTACTCATTAGAAACTCTTGACTTTGGATGTTTTATGTTGAGATAAGCAACTATCACCAACATTGCCCCCATAATCAAAAAGGAATAACGACCAGAAAACCGGAAGCAAATGATGTAACCAATTAAGAAGCCACTAATAGATTCAGGCGAGTCATAGCCACAGAGAGGATCAGTTATATCCAAGTAACAGAATAACTGAGAGATATTATCAGCAAAATGGGGCCAAAACATCTGGCCATCAGAGGCAAGCAATAGTTCACTGCAAAATAAGGCCATAACTAAAAGCATAGAACGGTTCCACACTTGAGAGAAGAAAACAACCCCTCCTTTGTGAGAGTAATTATTTCTTCAACTTCTTTTCTGCATTGGTGATATGCTTCTCTTTCTTCTCTTTTACCTTCTGTTGCTGAGTTCCCTCAGGGATTGCAGACTCCATTGACCTCTGGCTGGTGTTCTGCTTCTTCTTCATTTTAGCATTGTCAGGGGCTGGCTGTTCAGAAGTGCTACCATGCTTGCCACCTTTTTTTGCCTTAGTCCCTATTGTTGATTTTGTTTTGACTTTCCTCTTCCAGAGATTAGTGAGTGAGAGCTTCTCCTCCTCAATCTTGCAGAAGACCACCCCTAAATTCTTTATGATGGAGGGTGAAATTGCAGGTGGATCACTGTCACATGCAAGACAATTTTTCCCAGTGCAAGGACTTGCCTTAAAGCCATTTTGTGCTTTCTTCACTCTCAGGCTTCTTCTAACAGAGGAATCCACAATGATTTCTGCCTTCTTGTTTTTCCTTTTATTCCTCGACATAATGTCCACTTCAGAGGGAAATTGAGAAGGTGAAGAAGGTGGGGTGAGGTCCTCCATTAAAGCTTTACCTCTTGAGCCCATGTTAGAGGACAGTACCAACTGTTGACATAGAAGTTCAGAGGTTAAAGGACAACTATGAGGGATGGAGAACAGCACCCGGCCCATATTACTATTGAACAGAGACCAAGCTTGGGACTGAAGGAAATCACTCGCCCAATTAAAGTGGGTTGGAGGCAAGAGTAGCTTGGTGAAAAAGTTACACCACTTTACTGGTATACTGACTGAAGCATGTGCACTATTGATATCCTTGAAATGATTGGCCCACAATCTGATTGCTTGAGCATTAGCAAAGGAACTATTCTGAGAGGCCCAGAAGCTGACCAAACCAGGATCCACTGTATGTGAATCAAAAATCTCTACTAAACCCAACTGTAAGTTTTCATGGTGCTCTGGCTGAATATGTTCTTCTGGTGGGTGATCATGACCAGCTTCTTCTTCAGAACTTGCCTCACCATCCATGAGCATATCTTCAGGAAATTCCTCGACTAGAAAGTTTGCTGGAAACTCAAAGGGATCCTGCAGAGCCTGAACAACAGGTGGCAACTCAGGCTGAACAACTGGTACCTCAGGCTGCAAATTAGCTGGTAGGACTGGAACAGGTTCTTCCTCAATAATATTAGGTGCCATTGCAGCCATTTCTATGAAGGCATCCCCCATCTAAATCTCACCTTCAACCTCTCCCCCAACTGGGTCAAGAATGGGCACCGCCATGTGGGTCACGCGAGCCCCAAGGACACAGTTGTTCGGGTTCAAACAAGGTCCCATCGCACGAGCTAAAGTTTAAAAGTTTAGTTCTGTCATATAGTATATTTCGATGCTAATTAGACTTAATAGATTCATCTCGTGAACTAGCCTAGAGGTTATACAATTAGTCTTATCATTAATCTATGTTTAATATTTCTAATTATCAACTAAATATCTGACCAGGAATGAATTTAGCCCTGCCGGATCCCAACACGACCTAAATCTCCCTAGCGTAAACGAACATGGGCGGAGCTACGTTGATGCCTGGGTATTCCCAGGAATACCCAACATTTTCTCTCAAAAATCACATAGACATCAAGTATACATATATGTATATATTATGTTAGGTCTATTTTTCCATTTCCTCGGTCAAAACTCAGCCCAATGACGTCTCTAATACGAGTATACAACCCAACTGCCCACCAGGCAACAGCCCACTCCTCTCCCACCTTCTGTTTGTCGTGAGGCCGTGAGGCCGGTCCCCTCGCGCGCGCATTTTGTGGCTCCTGGCTGCTGCGAGGCTGCGAGCAGGCGGCTACGGCGATGAGCAAGCTGGCGAGCTGGCCAACGGCCGCGCACCAATACAGCAACCAGCAGTTAGCCTTACGATCCGAGAACTACCACCAGGGGCGCCACCATGCTGGCGATGAGCTCGTGTGCGGCCTACGCCCCGGTGAAAGGCTGTAGGTGCACGGTTCTGCTAATCTACGCCTCTTTGAATACTACTAGTAATTATGGGTGCATGTGATGTGCTTACAAGGTGTGTTGCCAAGGAAGTTCAGTTGGCAATGTGGTGTGCTTACGAGCGTGGAATGGATTGCTCGCTCCCCATGCAAGAATTTAAATCGTAGCTGCAAATGTTTTGTTGCCGATTAGATAAATTCGAGATTTTGTGGCATTACAAGTGGAACCATAGCCTACCCCATGTCATGACGGCGTGGCTCAGGGTCAGCAATCTCCGACGAGGGCAGCTGGTGTTGCGCGATTACGATGTGGCTCGCACCACAAAGCTTCTATAGCGGTGATGGGAAGATGGTGACGTAAACTTGTTTAGAAAATGGGAATACCCAACTTCTAAATCCTGGCTCCGCCACTGTAAACGAACACAAAGTCCTGGACAATGGGTGCCACTCCGTTGGTGAGGTCTGGTCATGGACTTTCGACAAGGACAAGGTGCTCGATGCTTACGCTCATCGTAAGATGACGTGAGGGTCGCTAGTCATGCTTTGTGTAGTTGTTACCTGTCCAAACGGTTAAGCAAGGATACTGTTTCATTGGTGTGGCCTACAAACTGTATGCTCAGCAAAAAGACAGAGGTCACTTGGAGTAGTACTTGGAATCGATTGAGTTGCGAGATGCAACCATAGCAGTAGCAGCACACTTGGGGTGGAGCACACACATTTTTGGTGTCACCCCGATACATGACATCCGTGCGCCAGCGGCGTCACGTACGTACCCAAACCAATCACACTACGGCGTGCTTAACACCTAGTACTAGTAGTAGTGACAACAAACAAATCCAGACCCACAAGCGAAGCGCCCTTGGTTTTTTGCTTGCTTGCACTGGGGTCCTCCTCCAATCACCATCAACTCCCACTCTAATCAACCCCTCCTCCACTAATCAATCAATCAAGACGAACAACAATCTGATGGCAGGCAGGCAGCTAGAGCTGGCCGTAGGAGTGCGCGAGGTACGCGAGCGCGCCGACGAGCGGCGCGTTGATGTAGGTGGCCGGCTCCGAGTGCTCGTGGTCGTCGCGCTGGTCGGGGAACCTGTCCTGCAAGTCAGGCCCCCCCACGACGGCGCCGACGAGCACGTTCGGGTTGGCCCCGCCGGCGTACAGCGCGGCGAACCCCTGCGAGCACCCGATCCGGCCCGGGTGCGCCGCCACCGACGGCAGCGACGACGCGCGGTGGTGGACGCGCCGCGGGTACCGCGCCCCGTACCCGACCATGTACGACATCCCCGCCGGGTTGCTCCCCAGCAGGTAGTCCACCTGCCGCCGCGCGATGGCGCGCAGCCGCTGCGGCGTCACCACGCCGCCGCCGCCGCAGCTCACCGTCTGCCGCGCGAAGGCCAGGTACTTGGCGTAGGTGAGCAGGAGGAACGCGCTGGAGGTCACGTACTGCATGTTGCTGTCGCTGAGCTTGTACAGCAGGCCGCCGCGGGTGTACTGGGTCTGGTCCGTCGGCGTGCCGGGCACCATGGAGCAGATGAAGCCGTCGGCGTGGGCCTTGTACTCGTGCAGGGCGCCCAGGCGCTGCACCAGGAACGACTTGGCGATCAGGACGCGCGCGCCGGCGTGCTTGTTGTCCCACCCGAACGTGTTGTCCGACTCGCCGGCGCCAAGCACCTGGCCGTTCGACTGGATGTAGCTCAGGTACGACGGGCTCTTGGTGGCGCGGTGCAGCCACGCCGCGCCCCACAGGAGCTCGTCCTGGTACCCGGAGTAGGAGCAGTAGTAGGGGCACACGTCCGCCGCCAGGCCCGTGCTGTAGGAGCCACGGTGCTTGTCCGCGAACGCGAACACCCTCTTGGCCCGGGCGAGGAGGCGGCTGGCGTAGGCCGGGTCGGACTTGCGGAAGACGAGGGAGGCTGCGGCGAGCGCGGCGGCCGTCTCGGCGGCGACGTCGGAGCCGGGGGTGCCGGGGTCCACCTTGTACACGGTGCGGGGGGTGTCCATGTCCTCCGGCCGCTCCCAGCACGCGTGGTCCTTGGTGGCGTCACCAACCTATGATGACGAGAGACAAGCAAGCACACACACACAGGAGATCGATCAGCTCAATGGCTGGACCTGGACGCGCCCCACCAGTGCACAGTCCAAGCACACTAGGCGCTTGGTCCACTCCACACTCCATTCTCCACTCCACATGGCGTGTGTGTGTGTGTGTGAACCGTGCAAGTACAGGGGATTTGATTTTTCTTCCATTGCTTGCGAAAAAGGAGCAGCTTTTGGTGCCGTGCATGTACTTTGCACAACTACTCCTCTTTACACAAGATCTTAGTAAGTAGATTCTTAGCATGAGTGAGTGGCAGTGAGTGAGTGAGGACTGAGGAGTAAAGAAACAGGGGAGCGAGTGATGACTCTGTTTGACCGTGAGGAACGAAGAAGAAAGCAGAGGCTTGCCTGGACGTAGATGGTGTCCGGGTGCGCCGTGGCCTTGAGCAGGTAGTCGGCGCCCCAGCGCACGGCCTCCCTGGCGTGCTGCAGCTCGGCCTTCATGAGCCCGCCGAACTCCACCACGCTCCACGCCAGCATCGTCATGCTGAACGCCATCGGGAACCCGAACTTGACGTTGTCGCCGGCGTCGTGGTACCCGCCCACCAGGTCCACCTTGGCGGAGGCGCCGTCGCTGAGGCCCGAGTCCCGGCGCCAGGACACGCGCTGCGACGGCGGTAGCCTGCCCGACCGCTGGCCCTCGAAGAAGAGGATGGACTTGGCGAGCGCGTCCCTGTAGTCGTGCGCGGCGGGGCCGTGGTGCCCGCGCCCGGCGATGGCGTCGCCGGGCAGCTGCGCGAAGAGGAGCGCGAGCACGAACAGGCAGCGGAGGCGAGCCATGTCCGGCAGAGCTCTTCGCCCACTGGACAATGTTGGGCCGGCGCCGCTCGCCGCCTCCAGCCTCCTCCGCCTACTGGCTGGCTCACTGAAGCTCACTGGCTGCCAATGGCCACTCGCCGCGCTGCTTTTAAAGGCGCGCCACTGTTTCGCGCCGTATATTTATTGTCGTTTCCTTTTTCGGTTTTGGGACGGCCATTACTTTTTCTCCCTGGCACGACCGCGTGCCCCGAGAGCCGTGGCTCAGCTCCTTCACATGGACATGGGGATGGGGGCATGACCACTGCCCAGCGCCAGCGAGCACGAGTGAGCTGAGCTCCCTTCAAGGCTTCAAGCAAATGGTATCGGATCGTCAGAAGCAGTACAGGTTTTTCTTTTCTTTAAGCTCATTTCGGCGCGTGAAAACATAGGATAAGATGGTGCCACCCGGACTGCCTGCAAATGCGTGGTGGAGTGCCGGCAGGTTTCGGGCTTTAATCCAAAACTTTTTTTTTCTTACTTATGGGCAGTGCGATCGAGGGAGCAAATTGCCATGTATGGTCAGGTTTTGGGGTTCCAAGGCAAATTTGGTTAACGGATGGCCGGTTCGAAGAACATGGTGTTTCAGCTTGAACCGCCGCTGCAGTGACTGAGGAGACGAGGGAACCGTGCAACCAGCACCGCCGGCGATTAAAGCCACGGGATCAGCATCTTTTCTTATTATCCCTTTTTTTAGCCTCACAAGATGCACACTTTCTTTGGTCACTAGTCACTACTCCCTCCATCCACTTTTAGTAAGGTATAGTATAACATGGCACGGTATTCTAAATAATATTTTGATCATTCATTTATCATATATTATATCACTTATGATTATAAATTTAAGTATATATATTAATTACGAATCCAATCATATAAAATTTACATCATAAAAATGAAAAATTAATAGTCAAATTATTGATCAAAGATTGCAACGTTTGAATCTTGATATACGTATGCACCTTATTAAAGTAGATGAAGGGAGTACTACAGTATATACTGGCGCAAGAACAAATCTTGGTCCTGTTTTCTTTAGGGCCTGGTGAACAGGCTCAGCGCGGCCCAGCTTCCCGCCGAGACCACAAAGGAGCAGCAGAGGAAAAAAAATGATGAAGATGAGTGAGCTGGGAATTCGGAATTTTGTAATCAACCTGTTCCGAGTGTCGTCTTCTTTTTTTTTTCCAAACATAGCAAGAATATACATGCTCGTATTCATATGCCTACACACGCATGCACACTCTAGTCATATGAATGTCTACAAGAGATTGGGGTATTAGATTTTAAGATTGTCAAAGTCACCACGTGTACATCTCTAACATGCACATTGTCTACCTCTGAAAAACTAATTTTTTTTTGAATGAACCTCTGAAAAACTAAATTAGCCGCAAATGCAATCACCTATGCTGAATCAAAAAATCCATGCTAAGGTGGAGAGGTTGCACCACAAGAGACCTAACCAATTGAGACCGACATGACTTTTCATGTAATATGAAACAAACTTGTGACAATCTTTAAAAACAAAGTACTCATTCTATTTTTTTGTCTGAAAGCATTTTAACCAGACAAGCATTTTGACAAAAAACATACTATATTAATATTTTATTTATGCCACGCAAAAGGAGTTATCAGAAGATAGTATTTTTCACTATGAATCTGACGACATCAAACTTATCACAAAAATTATGTATTATTAATAGACTAATAATAGGTCGGAGCCTTGTCCTAATGGATCGTCGGTGAAAAGAGCAAACTAAATGGGACGGAAAAAAAGTAGATAAATAGTGAAGGTAAGATTACTTCTGGTGAAATGTATCCATCCAAATTTAAAGTCTATAACTTCCCACCTCTTCTAGACACAAAAAGCATAGAACAAGTCATTGAATTGGGATGGTTTTCTGAAATGATTACGCCAGAAACATTTTTCAACGGGATTATGTTACGAGGAACATAATCCCGTTGAAAAATGACTTGCTGCGCCTGCTGGAGCGGGAACGTGGCATGAGCACCGCGAGCGGGGCGCGCACTGCCCGTGCAACGTGTTGGCGCGGTGCCGGGACGTCGTCCAGTAGTTGTGTCCATCGCCACCACCGTCGGTTCGCAGCTTCGCAGGATCGGAGCCCCCCAAGTTTCCAGTGCTCTGCAGGGAGCTCGCGCGCTCGTTCCGCGAGACCGTGACCACCGTGCGCGCATTTTCTCCGGAGCCGCGCCCGCGCGCAACGTACAGGCAGATTCCCGCGGCTAGCTTTCTCTGGCTTCGAGACCGGAACGGAACGAGGGCGACGCGAGATCATGGGGCTCATGTACGGCGCGTCAGCAGTTGGGTGTGGGCGCGCACGACCAGCGTCGCGTCCCCGCGACTTTATTCTCCGTCGTCCCGCCGCTCATCTCGTAGTAGCAGGTCGTCCTACGGTACACGTGACCCCCCCGCCGCGATCGCCGGCGGGTCACAAGGCGCACATTCTTCCGCAGGACCGTGGTTCGGCGCAGGCGCGCAAAGCAGCATATACGGAGGCTGGCTGCACTTCGGATCCCCGCGCCACCTTTGCAGGCACACTCCATTTGATCACCGATAAAAGATGAACGAAAAAGGTGCACCAGATTTAAACGTAGCTATAAGGAGTAGTATTAAGTTCATTAATTCATTCGGACCCGTGTACCGATCATGTTCATGCAATGGCACGTATACAGATGGAACGACACAAAAAGAATCAACGGCCGACCGAACCATCGGTGCCTTTCCACCTCTCTCTCAACTTGATTACGCCACCACCCATTTATTGTTTGCCACGCATCTTCCCCACTGCGAATCAGCATGATGCGTCACTGTGAATCACAAGCCGGTGTCGAAGGGGATGGACGTGCCGGCGAGCCAGAAGTCGCCGTCGATGAAGGACCCCACGGTGAAGGCGCTGGCCTCCGCCGCGCTGGTGATCACGCGGTACCCCTTCCACTTGACCCTGCCCGAGGTGCCGGCGCCGGCGCCCGTGTTCATGTACTCGCCGTAGTAGAGCGAGTCCAGCGCGAAGTCGCCGTTCCACTCCAGCCACCCGGCCGGGTCGATCAGGGAGTCCAGCTCCGACTGCATGAACACCGTGCGGGAGTACTGCTTCCACGGCCGGCCCAGGTACGTCCGCGTCGACGCCTCCCGCCCGACGAGGTCGGCCGCCGCCGCCACCTTGCAGCGCTGCACGGAGATGCCCGTGTTCTGGTTGGGGTCCTCGCGGCCCTGCGCCGTGAAGATGTTGCTCTGGTTGGGCAGCGGCTGGCGGGCGTAGAGGTTGCAGTTCTGGAGCACGACGGCGGCGTTGCCGAAGATGAAGTCGATGGTGCCGTAGACGTCGCAGTCGCGGAAGAACTGCCGGAGGGAGTGCACGTACAGGGTGTCCTGGTACCCAATGAAGCTGCAGCGGTAGAAGGCGGAGAGGTCGGAGCCCACGCGGAGCGCCACCGCCTGGTGCTTCGACGGGCCAGCAAAGTTCTCGATCGTCAGGTCGCGGCCCAAGAAGTTCTTGCCCACGACAGCTGCATGCGGCCCAGGAAAAAGGTCGTCAGCGGAAAATATTTATTGTTGCTGATTTTCAGGCAGGAGGGGAAGAGGACCGCCGGCCCAATGCATAGTTTTCTTCGACCTGGCCCATCAAACAATCTAGCCCAGTGTGTATAACACTGGACACCTTGTCTTGTCGTCACCCTGGCATATTTTTTTGCTTTGCGCTATTCCATCTCAAAAGCAAACGTAACTAAAAAAAGCTAAAAAGCAAATATCCAAAATGGACAATGTAAAAATACCACGGCCGAAGGCACGTCAGCAAGCTAGAAAGAAAAGGACCCCGTGTGTCCTAGACTCCTAGTCCTAGTCGGACGCCACGCTGCAACCCCTGTGGTGCCAGCGACACGACAAAGCAAGCAGCACCGACTTCGATTAACAATTTTATTTATCTGTACGAACGGGACAAATTAATTTTGTAGAAAAAGAAAACAGCAGCAGCTTTGTTAGGGAAAACGCAAAACGGGCTTGAGAAGCAGCCTACTGCATGCATGCGTGCGTGCACCTACGCTCGGAACAGTAAGTTGCAGCGGCGGTGCGCCACGTGCCAAGTGACCATGTCGTATGTTACTTCTCCGTGCTCTCGTGATCACGGATTCACACCTCAAAAAAAAAACCTCCGTGGCAAAACAAATATAATAGTGTGGCTATATATGCGCGCGCGCGCGTTCACATTCAGGGTTTTATATTTTGCAAGCAATAAAAGAAGAGTCACGGGTGCCGATCCTCTTGTAGTCTTGTCTGCAAGCTAGCAGCCCATGTCTCATGTCTGCCGAGTTAATGTAGTTAATAAACGGCCTTAAGCCCCCCCCCCCCCCCCCCCCCCCCCCCCCCCCAATTTGTGCTGCCACCGACCCGAGTGAGACAGACCATTCTCCGGCCGCGGCAGGCCGACATGCCCAAAGCTCGCGCGCGCACCTGGGGATCGCATCGCATCGCATCGCACGCACGCCGCGCGCATGGAGGGAGGAGAATCTCCCGGCGCGCGTCATGTCGTGAGCGCAGCGCTCTCTTCCTGCCAGAGTTTGGCTTCAAGACAACCCGGGGAATACCGTGCCGACAGAGGCGTACCCGTCCTAACTCCTACGTGCTACCACATCTACATGCACTGCATGCCTGCTCCCTCTTGTTGCTAGCATACTCTGAATATTATTTCGAAATTATTTATCTCTGTATATACTTGCACCTGACAAAGAACTACCACTCCGAAATGCTTAGAACTGTATCGCGCTACGGTGGACGAATACGGTCGAGCTCACGGCGCCCGTCTATTTGGTTTTCCATCCCATGTGGGTAAAAGTAAAAATAATGGGCATGCATGCTGAGAAGCAGCGTCGCGTCGAGAGGGTTTTTTTTTTTCATTCAAAGATGTGTGCGCACAGGACCACACAGGTTGGTGTGCGAGTAAATTCCCGGCTACAGGAACCGAGCATTTCAGCCTCTGCAGCTGATCTGGTCGGGCAGCAATGGCGACGATAGCATCCATGGGCGTGCTTCCATCTGCCAGTACCGCCCACAGTAAGCTAGGTACTGAAGCTACAGAGCTTCTTGTCAATTCGAACTGTTTCTTACTTCGCAGTGATGAACTGCTGCTTTGAACCAACGATTAATTTGACGTCGTCGAGTACTGGATCCGTGCACGAAGCAAGCAAGCAATGTGGGGAGCAGAGCAGCATTCAGAAACCAGAATGTAATAAGCAAGCGTGTGGGTTTGTACTACTCACCGACTGTGGCGGAGCGGAAGGTGGTGGAGCCGTCGATGACGTTGCGGCTGGCCTTGATGACCGTCTTCCCGATGCCGTCGCCGACGAACATCAGGTTCACGTGCTTTTTCCCGACCTCCACGTTCTCCATGTACGCGCCGGCCTTGATGTAGATCACGTACCGCCGCTTCGAGTTCTTGGGCGCCGCCGCCACGGCCGCCGCCACCGTCGTGTAGTTCCCGCTCCCGTCCTGGGCCACCACCGCGTCCGCCTCGATGCCCGACGCCGGGGCCTGCAGGAGCCGCCGGTCCCCGGGCCGCACCCACCGCGGGAACCCCTTCACCATCTGCCCGTACCCCGTGAACGGCTGCCGCGGCGACGCCGGCGAGGGCGACGCGCCGGGCAGCTTCTTCGCCATGGCCAGCGAGTTGCTCACCATGCGGGAGACGTGGTGGAGCGTCGGCTCGATGTAGCGCCTCACGCGCCCGCCGTTCTGGTACGCGAACCCGTCCAGGCAGGTGTACTGGTTCGTGATGGCCGCCGAGAGCACCGTCATCACGTGGTCCAGCGTCACGCGCCTGCCGCCCACCGCCGACGCCGAGCCGTTGGTGGCGGCGGGGGACTCCAGGTCCGCCACCGTGGCCTGGAGGTCGTCCATGGTGGTGGACAGGAGCTCCAGGCAGTCGCTGATGGCGAGGCGGTCGCGCGCGCTCAGGGACCGCTCCCGGAGGTACGACGAGCAGTTGGAGGCGGTGGCCGTCACCACGTCCTCGGTGCGGTTCACGGCGGCGCTGATGACGTCCGGGAGGGGCTTCTTGTGCAGGTCCGGGATGTCGGCCAGCGTGGACAGGCAGACGTCGGGGTAGAGCGTGCCGTCGCAGTGCGCGGCCGCGGCGGCCTCCGCGGAGGGGTAGAAGGGGACAGTCGTGCCGGCGGCGTCGGAGGAGGCGGCGGCAGCGGCGGCGAATGCGACAGCGAGGAGGACAAGGAGAGGCCCGGGTCTCTTGGGTAAGGGTGGCATTGTGTCCCTGTCTTGTCTGTCTGTCTGTCTGTCTGTGGTAGATAGCTCTCGCTTCTGCGTTGCTGCTGCTAAGAGCTGGAGAGTGGAGAGTGAGGACTGAGGAGTGATGGATTTGGGGTTTCCAGGAGGGGTTTATTGGTCGTTGCTATATAGAGGAAGTGCGGTAGAAAGTGTTGGTCTTGGAGCTGAAATGAGATCCGTACCAGTCGCCTAAAATAACTCGGTGAAACACATACGTTCTAGACTTCCAGTGGAAAATATATGGTCCCTACAAGATTCTATTGAGATTTTGCATTTTTGTGTGGGAACGTTAGAAAAATGAGCCTTTATTCGAGTCAATCATTCAAAAAAGTGTACGTTTTCCCTGAATACTAGACGTGTTGAGTTACGATCTAGTATTAATCTTTAGTAATCGTAGTAGATTCTTATATGTACTAGTTCGATATTTTAGACGCGCTAAATGAAAATTTATAGGTGACATTGCACATAAGATCTCTTAATTTGAATCATCTGAGGCAACCATCTGATGTTGACGCACAGTTTGATGTCGTTTCTTCACCCTCGGCTTGCCTAGCTCCTTTTCTTCTCCTTTTAACACAACCGTGTACCAATCGGCGATATCTCAACATACTCCCCTTCCCCGCCAACCTCCTAGCGGTCGCTTGGTAGCTTTGCGACCCAGTGCTTCTCCCGTAGTGGCACCGCACGGCGATTGTATTGCTTGCTCGTGCCATCCGACTACGTCACTTGTACCTGCCACCGCGGCTAGACCTTCCTGCCTCCCATAACTTCCCAGTAGCTAAGTGAAAGTATCTATAATGCAATAATGATCAGATCACATGAGTAGCATTCAATAAATTTAGGATAGAATACATGTTATGGGCAAAAATTAAGGTAAGGTGCTGATTCTAAAATCAATTCTTCTGGCGGCAAAGCCGGACCTGTGGCTGGGTTCTCTCCCTGTGGATGATCCTTTATAACGTTCGTCGCACTTGGAGCGGAAGGAATGGAGCGGCCGGCACGCCTGAGCCACTGGCACCGTGTATAATTGATCGTCCGTACGCGGCGAGGCGACGAGAGACGATACACGTACGCCTGCAGTTCCGGTGCCGATCTGGTAGCTAGCCCGCCATTAATTTGATTTCGGTCGGTCGATACCTGTTGCTGTGCGGGCGGCGATCAGATCAGATCGCCATGCATATGCATAGCCACGACAGAGGTCGCGGGGTCGGGATGATGGTTTGATTCCTGCGCGCGGCGCCAGCTGAAATCGCGCGCTCTCCGGCGGTGGCGGGTCTCCCCCCGCATCCCGCTGTCTCCGCTGCTCTGTTCACGAGTAACTCCGCGGTCGTCGGACTCGGATCGCATCATCCACCTGACCATCTCCGTTTCGCGGCGCATGCGCTCGGCAGCGCTGATGAGTTCGTGATGCCGGCGGCAGACGTAACCGAGGTTGGGCGATGCACGATCCGGCCAGTTCCTGCGAGGCAGCCCATAGGATAGATCTCCAGGTTCTCAACTCACTTCTCAACCAGTGAAGGAACGGTGGTACCGGGCCATCGGAGCGGAGGTTCACATGCGACCTGCCGAACGAACTCTCGGACTCGGCTCTGGCTCGGTCGTCCTAGAATAGAGAACCACTAGAAACTCGGTGCGGCGTTGCCGCGCCCAGCTTCATTAGACCATTCTAGACTTGTGATATGTCGGATCATGGCTTAAAATACCACTACAAAAACGGTTTGTGCTGGCGGGCCTAGGGCCTAGAGCCCACCGGGACTTGCTGCCAGCACAAATGCTGATTGCTCCTGGTGGTTCCTGACTGTCAGTGCAGATGAACCTGTACTAGTGGAATTATCTTGTTTGTGAGTTTGTCGGTGTTGAGCTGAGCGTGTTTGAGGTGTCAGTGTCACTATAAAAGAAGTTCAGATGAAATCCACACACTTGTGATAGGTCGTCTCTTCCTGTTTATATATACCATGTCCTTTGAAGTTGTTGATGAGATTATGTAGCATGCCAAAGAGATTTCAGGGCTTCATGTCGGCGTTATTGTTGGTACAGTAACTGCTGCTAAACTGAAAACTCCGCCGTAAACATTTTGCCAAAATGAGAGAGACGTTTGCATCACTGCATGATTAGTACCACATAAATACATAATTATATTATGATGTGCCACATAACTATCCAGGTATAGAAACATGAGCTAAACTACCTATTGACTCAATTCTTAGAAGTTATATTTTTCTAAATCATCAAACTGAAAACTGGTGCTTAGAATCTACAAGTAGTTGTCTGCCCACAAAAAAGACAAAAGAGCACGATAGAACTGTTAGTTACTAGGGTAAGTGACATATTTTTAGATAATTGAAAAATTCCGGCCTCTACGTTTTACCGTACACAAACTTCAATTATTACATCATCCTCAGCTTTTATCTCTGAATTCATAGGGGAAACAAAAAGCACAATTATACCTGACAAAGTCTATTATTATGATTCCATCCATGAGTAGCAAACAAACTCTAAAGCTACCATCTCCAAAGTGGTGCTCGCCTTCATGAATAGCTCCTTTGTCTTCTTCTCATGCTGCAACATTGACCAAAATCGCAGCCAGTAGGTCTCCCTAAAAATAGCCTGCATAAAGGATAAATGTTTAACGTTGTCAAAGATAATATCGTTTCGACAACGCCATATTGCCCAACACAGAGCCGCTGCACCTGTTAGAATAGTAAAGGCCTCTTGTGCATTAAAATTTTGAAGCCAATTCCCAAGCATGTGGGTTACCGATCTAGGTGGGGTTAAACCAGTAGTAACTTGGACAGTCCTCCAGATCACCTTTGCATGTTGGCAATAAAAAAGAGGTGTTTGATTGTTTTGTTACAATTGCAATAGGTACATTTTTGACTGCCATGTCAGTTTTTCCTTCGAAGATTATTCTTGGTTAAAATAACCCCCTTTTGCAGGTACCAAAAGAAGATCTTAATTTTTAGTAGAATTTTAAGTTTCCAAATAAATTTATGTCGGAAAGGGAAGTTATGGTTGATCAGATGTAGGGTAAGTGACATAACTCGTTGTGCCCTGTTATGTCTAATATTCATCACCAACACTTTAGGATAAGACATAAAATTCACAGTGGCAACGAAAAGGTGCTGCTACGTATACGATTCTCGTTGGGGTAATTGTTCTATGTAATTCAGTGGTTCTTGTTATATTAACACTGGCAAGTGCAGAGATAATTTATTGGACGTATCATAAATCTCATCTAGATAATTTATTGCATGTACCATAATATATTAATAGTGGCCTCCTGGTGATTTCATCTAGTTGGATTAATCTTTGAAGCCTTTCTTCCTGCAAATTACCAACAATTGAAATAGAAGAAGCTTGTCTATTAGACATGTCAGGTTGGCAATGTTTCCCCAATGACCCAATATACGATATGAATACGGAAACAACACGATAAAGGTCATCTGTGTAGCAAAATTTTGGCCTGAAAATAGTGCTGGCCTAAAAAAAGAATCCATAGACTTAAATATGGGTCTGAAGTCTGAACTCTGAACGTGGAGATCTCATGGCTTCATTTGATATCAATTTAGGATACGTGCACATGACAAAAAGGAATGGACGGAGATCTGATTTTACATGTGTAGTAATTGGGAGGGAGATTGAAAGGAAACGCATGTAGTCTATATATAAGGAGCAAAAATTAATCAACATATGTGGAAAGAAAAGGACCTTCTGAAGAAACTTGTATCTGTCTTTTGAAAAAAGAAAGAAAAAGTCCGGTTTACACCCTTAAACTATCGCAAAAATTTAATTTTCAACCTTAAACTAAGACCATCCAACTGTCGAAACCGAGCAAATTTGGCCCTTAGGGTGGTTTTGTATTTTATAAAAAAATTTAAAAAATCTAATTAGATCTTAAAAAATAAAACTAATTCATTTTAAATCAGAAAAATATGAAACTAGTACCAAATTTTTTCTAAAAATGTAACATATCTATTATTGCTCTATTTGAATCTTATTTATCAAAAATAATAGGCATAACTACAAGCAACCAAATACTATGAACATAAAAAAAATGGATCCGAATAACTGATAAGGATAGTGCCAATAGATAGGTTACATTTTTAGAAAAAAAATTGATACCCATTTCGTATTTGTTTGATTCAAAATGAATTGCTTATGAATTTCTTAGCTTAAATTTGAATATTTTTAATTTTTAAAAATGGAAAACCACCTTCGAAACCAACCTAAGAGTCAAATTTGTCCGGTTTCGATAGCTGGATGGTCTTTCCTGGTTTCGTAGTTTAAGATTGAAAATCGGACTTTTGCGATAGTTCAAGGATGTAAACCGGACTTTTTCCAAAAAAGAAACTTGTATCCGACTTATTTTATTCGTGGTCACTCATGGAGATTGAGATTGGTGTTGAGGTTGTCACTCGAGCGTCTTGCTGTCTCGCGACCACAAATGCTGAAACATGTCATCCCAAGGTGTTCATCGCGCGGGCAAGTTCGCGGCGATCTGCAGCAGAAGGTTCTCGCCGTCGCTGCACGCCAGAACGAGCGGCGCTACGACAGCAATGGCTAAGGCAACGAGCAGAAGCGTCGCGAGGCCGCCGACCAGGCAAACCCGCCTCTGCCGCGCCTCGGCCTGCAGCCTCTGGTCCTCGCGCAGCTCCGCCTCCACCGCGCCCACGTCGCTGGGGCGGACAGCAGCGCCGTGTCAGAATCATTGGCGTTGGCGAGGAGGCCGTCCAGGCGTCCAGCTACTCCTCGGTGGGCGCATCCCCGGCGACGACGAGGTACTGCCGGCCGCGTCCTCACGTCGCTCAGCGGAGACCTGGCGCCGGAGTCCTAGACATCCCTGGTGAGGTCGTGCATATGGCTGCGGAGCCCCACCGCGGCCTGGATTGCGGGGTCGATCGTGCGGCAGTCTAGGGAAGCCAGGAGCGCCTGGAGGCGCCGCGCGAAGCCGAGGAGCCGGATGAGCGCGACCTGCGTGGCGGCGCGCCCGCCGCCGGAGCCGTGTTCTTGGACACCTCGTGAGCGGTCCGCAGCTGGGAGAGCTCGTCCCGCAGCGCGGCCATCTCTGGGTCGTTGCTGCCAACGATGAGGCAGGCGCGCGCCGCTCGGTCAAGTGGAGTCGAACAATTCGGGCGTGAGGTGGGAGACGAGGCGTCGGCCGCCGCGCCGCTGTCGCGAGGGGTCGAGAAGCGAGGCCCCAAATCAATGGCTAGAGCAGGCGCGGCTTGAAATCCGATGACTAGGAAAAACAGACGACGTGGCCCAATACATACTCAAAAACTTCACCGGTTTCAGATCTTTAGAGATTTCGCCCGAGGACGGCAAGGCCGGTCGGTCACGGCGCGGCCTCGGTGAATCCCCGTGCGGTGCCTCTGCGCCTTGCCTGCGGAACTCGTGACGGGCAGGCTGGCATCTCAGGCCGGCATCTCCAGGCTGAGCGCGCGCGCTTGCCTGCCAGCTGGTGAGGGGGCGCTGGCGGCAAATGTTAAGTGCAGTTAAACCATCACATAAGATTCAATATTGATCCAATATTTTTTTTATTGCACAACAAGTTTTTTTTATTGCACGGAACAATAAACTATTGTTCCGCAACAAAGTTTTTTTATTCCGCAACAAAAAAATTATTCCATCCACAAAGGTCTTGTTTAGATGCAAAAACTATACACTCAAAATATCACATCGAATATTTTCACACATGCATGACATATTAAATGGAGATGAAAAAAAACCTGTCACATATTGGATGAATTTTGCGAGACGAATCTAATGAGTCTAATTAGTCCATAATTAGATAATGTTGTGCTACATTAAACATGTGCTAATGATGGATTAATTAGACTTAATAGATTCATCTCGCAGTTTATAGGCGAGTTCTGTAATTAGTTTTTTAATTAGTCTATATTGAATATTTTAAATGTATGTCAATATTCTTTAAAAATTTTACAGACTTAAAAAGACCAAAATATACGTGGACCGATTTGTTGAACTGAGTTTATACTCAAAACATAAAATTTTGGGCGGTGGGCTGCCTGCGACAGCTCGTCGTTGTCGGGGGCGGCTGCGGGCTGCTCTTGGGCCATGCTCCCGGCAGTTTACAATGCGCTTCAACCTGCCGTCTCTACGGGGGAGAGCATGAGCCCATTTCTGAGATGAATCCCGCCACCGCGCCGGCCTCCCTAATAAAGAGAGAAAGAAAAAAAAAACAGAGGGTGGCCAGTAGACCACCACCATTAATTCCACCAAGCAGAGCCGTCAATCATGGCTGCTACGTACGGAGTACGCGGGTCATCGCCTAGCTGCCATAGCCGGGAGCTCCAACCGGCCTGCGCTGTGCGCCGGTACCAGATTAACCGGCGGCGCGCGCGGAACGCGCAGCAGCACAGGAGCGCCACAGACAAACCTCCCTCCCTCCCTCCCTCCCTCCCTCTTTCCAGCCACAGTTAGGTCGTGCCCCAATTCACGATCGCGCCAAGCTAGCGCTCTCCATTATCATCCGGCCATCGTGCCCCCACCGTCCCTCGCCTCGAGTCCTCGACCCATATCATGCATCCAAGCTAGCGGAGACGGCAGACATGCAAGTGGATTATATTCTCGGATCTGCCAAACTCGACGCGTCGACTGACCGATGTCCTTCCTCCTCCAATCCGCCTGTCAAGTCGGTCGCCTGCTCTGCTGTCCGGGCCGGCCGGCAGCATGCTGCATGCACATCACGCCGCGCCGGTTCCCGGTGCGTGGCTGGGTCAGCCGTCAAAGGCGACCCCCATATATACATGCTTAAAAAAAAGGTCCAGATCGGCCACGCACAAACTGTGCCCGGTTCCTTCACCTGTTTCTGAATCCTGACGCCCCAAATACAATGCTCATGATTAAGACTACAAAGATATTTCCATGGACCTGCAGCTGCAAGTAGCGTGACAGCTAGGACCATGGCTTTCACATACATTTTGTGAAGCTAGAGCGAAGAAAACAACGGCCAATGTTAAGTTAACAGTTACATTAACACAAAGCTACACCTTTATACTATTCCTACTATTTTAAATTATATAGGTCGTTTTGACAAATTTAGATATATGCATGGCTTTATCGCAAAGGCTACGAAACGCTCATCCATGCACAACTTAAATACACAGTAATCATGCATGCTGCTTCTAGTAGGATGCACGAAATTGAAGGATTACACCTTTACATCCACAACTCATATTAGTAACACCATGAAGAGTCATGTTGCCTCATGGAATCTAGTTGGAGGATTACCAGTTCAAGTGAACTTATGTGTTACACCTCCGGAAAAAAGAGGTTCAGTCAAGTACAAGCTACAATCTAGAATTCAAAATGCAGAGAGAAATGTCATGTGCTTTGCTTGTTCGAGCTAGGAAGAAGAAGAAGAAGAAGAAGAAGAAGAAGAAGAAGAAGAAGAAGAAGAAGAAGAAGAAGAAGAAGAGGGGTGCTAGAAACTAAATTAAATGTGGCATAATAAAATATGCAACTAACAACTGCATGGGCAAAGCAGCAAGCTAAGGATCGTGTATTTCGAAGAACCAAGTTTTACTTGGATGCTTAGCGAGGGTGATTACACGCCCTACACACTAAGGATCAAAAATCTTAGGTCTGGGTGTGTGTCAGCGTTTGCACCCGCACTATGTTTCTTCTTAAAAAAAGGCATGTAATAGAATTAGATAAAAAAAATACTCATCGAGCATTCTACTTCTGGCGAGCGTTGATAACTAGCACTCATCCACGCCGAACACACAGCAATCGCATATATAGTCTGCTAAATAAATCCACTAGGAGTCAACCACTGCTTAGTGGTTGCCTAACTGTGTGGAACACCGCACACCACACACATACAGAAACTTCGATTAATTCTGCTAAACTCGTGGTCGTGGCCGTCACATCCCCCGGCCGTGCCCCGGTGGACGCACGTCGATCTTGTGGCGCCGTGAGCAGACTGTGGAACCGCCGGAGCGCACCCGCGCGAATTAACAAGTCCCTCCATCGGATCGTCAGTTGCAGGATCGGCAGCTAGCAACATATGGGATTTCAGTGGTTTTTGACGGAGCCAGATTATTGACTAGTTTATCCACGGGCGATCAAATTTCCAACCATTTTTTAAGCCTCCCGCAGGTTGCATGGGTTCCATCACTAACACACTAGCCATCGACCTCAGCCATGCATGGGTTAATGCATCCTTTTCAGATTACTAGTCAGATTAATTAGCATGTAAGTAAACAGTTAAATCTTTTTTTTCTAAACTGTTCTTTTTTTTGAGAGGTTCTAAACTGTTGTTATTAAGAAGCTGGCATAGTCCAGTTGGTTAGTGTCCTTGAGGAAGAGCTAGCGGATCAGGGTACAAATCTTGGTTCCCCACATTTGTTCAGGTGGGGTATTAATACCTCAACAGTATATGGAATCTACCTGTTAATAATGGTTCATCTTGAACTCCCTGCTGGTGTATCAAAACATTTTAAAATAATTTTTGAGTCTAAGCAATTGTTACTTTTTTTAAAAAAAAAGCACTAGGCCCACCTATCATGGAACCCAATTGTGTGTGGGTCTTGTAGGGCCTACCCATAGTGGGATCCAGGTGGGTCCCGTAAATAGTTTAGCAGGGACCGGACCCATATGCAGTATCATCACCTCTAGAATTGTTCCAAAACTTGGAGCTAGCTAGGTATTGATACCACCACTGTGAGGTGTCGCTGAAAATTGGATCCAGGATCCACTATTGATCCTCACACTTGCGACAGTATTTTCAAACCCGTCTATTGTTTTTAGATGAATAAAAAGACCTCAACAACTTAACTATCACATTATCTAAAAACGTATTCAAGAAATCAATGGCAACTAGTATTTCAAACTTGTCCAACATTGTAAGAAATCAGTCGATACGCCTTAGTCGTTTGTATCCTCTTTATTTCTTTCTACTGTCAATTAAAATTTGTGGTAAATTAAATCTCTTACCGTCCTTAACAAAAACATCCTTAACAAAAACATGGGTTCTTAATTTTTCTTTGCATACATAGTAAATTTTAACATAACTATGTTTCAATGTAGACGTAGTTAACCATGTTTTAAACTTTTTAGATGAATGAAGCTTTATTACTAGTAAAGTTCCAGCCTTTGCTAATTGATACATATACCCTTCACAAAAGAAGAAAAAAGAGAATGAAACTCAGTCTCCTTAAATCTAATTTGAGATCTGAAGTTGGATTATTTGATCTTCTGCAGAACTTGATGCAAAAAAATGGACGTTAGCCTAACTCAAATGATATTGGACGTAGGAGTACCCACATAATTTTTTTTGAGATTACATGGTACAACTCAGACAGTCACAACGTACGCACACTCACCCCTATAAACAAACGTACGCAAATCCTACCTCTATGAGCAGCTTCGAAAACTGAGCTGGCAAATCATCGAGATTGACGAAGTCACCAAAGACGCCTACTACTGAAAGCACAACACCGCTAAATCCTAAAATATTCGCTTCTACGAGGAGTCAAACCCAGAATCTAAGGTGCTACCGAGGTTCTTATAACCACTAGACTACAGGCCACTGTTCCTCCTGCTACCACAAATAAACAACTATATGCATGTTGTGGTAGTAAATGTAAATCCCTGATGTAAAATAGAAAAAAGATGAATAGGGCAACACAGCTCGTGTATTTGAATCCGACCAACCCAACTTGTGGCCTCTCCCCGATGCAACTCGCCCCCCCCCCCCCCCCCCCCCCCCCCCCGATCCAGCTCCAGAGTGGCAGAGTTTGACGTGCCACCGGTTTCTCGCCGCCACCGTCATCGGGCAGAACGCGCTTTCCATTTCCTTGCTAGGCACACGGGGCTTGATGCCTTCATGAACAGCCACATGGACCTTACGAGTCAACCCACGTTTGACCTGCCAACTTTTGAAAAATTAGCATGAGGCCCCCGTATCCAGCTTATAAAAGGGCACACCTCGATCATATCCATGGCTCCATCTCACCACCTCGAGCTCAATCTAGTACACAAACACACTCACTCACATTAACACAAGTTAAGCCTCGCGCACTAAGCAAACATGGCGGCAGACATTCGCGCCACCACCGCGCTCCACGCCATCCTGGTGCTCTCGCTGTCCCTGCTCGTCGTCGCGGCCCGCTCCGACACGGCGGCGGCCACGCCGGTGACGCCGTCCACGGCGTGCAACGGGACGACGGACCCCAACTTCTGCCGCACCGTGCTCCCGTCCAACGGCACCAGCAACCTCTACACCTACGGCCGCTTTTCCGTGGCCAAGTCTCTCGCCAACGCCAACAGGTTCCTCGGCCTCGTCAACCGCTACCTCGCCCGCGGCGGCGGCCGCGGCCTCTCCCCCGGTGCCGTCGCCGCGCTGCAGGACTGCCAGCTCCTCTCCGGCCTCAACATCGACTTCCTGTCCTCCGCGGGCGCCACGCTCAACACGTCCGCCAACAGCACCCTCCTCGACCCGCAGGCCGAGGACGTGCAGACGCGGCTGTCGGCGATCCTGACCAACCAGCAGACCTGCGCCGACGGCCTCCAGGCCGCCGCCTCCGCGTGGTCCGTGCGCGACGGGCTCGCCGTGCCCATGGTCAACAGCACCAAGCTCTACAGCGTCTCGCTCTCGCTCTTCACCAGGGCGTGGGTGCCGTCGGGCGGCAAGAAGTCGAGGGGGTCGTCGGCGACCAAGCCGCCCCACCACGGCCACGGGAGGGGGCTGTTCGACGCCACCGACGACGAGATGGTCCGAAGGATGGCGCTCGAGGGCGCCGCCGCGGCGGTGCCGGTGGTGGGCGAGGTGACCGTGGACCAGAGCGGCGCGGGGAACTACACGACCGTCGGCGACGCCGTGGCGGCGGCGCCGAGCAACCTCGGCGGGAGCAGCGGGTACTTCGTGATACGCGTCGCCGCGGGCGTGTACGAGGAGAATGTGGTGGTGCCCAAGAACAAGAAGTACGTCATGATGATCGGCGACGGCATCGGACAGTCGGTCATCACCGGCAACCGGAGCGTCGTCGACGGCTGGACGACCTTCAACTCGGCCACGTTCGGTAAGTTCAAATTAAGTTTGGTCTGGCGCGTCGGTGCGCAGAAACGTTATCCAAGTGGCAGAAAATTAAGCATTTTCGTAGTCAGTAGAGTCAAATAAAGTCAGCTGACTCTTCAGATAAGTTGAGTTGAGATTTACCTTACTGCTCGAAAAAAAAATCATTTGCATGACAACTAACATGACATTGACATCCATCCATGATATTAGGACATTTCTGCAGGTTACTAGTTGTAGTTCTAACTTGTTTTGTGGGACCATTTCTGCATGTAGCTGTTCTGGGGACAGGGTTCGTGGCTGTGAACATGACGTTCCGGAACACGGCCGGGCCGGCGAAGCACCAGGCGGTGGCGCTCCGCTCCGGCGCGGACCTGTCGACGTTCTACCGGTGCAGCTTCGAGGCGTACCAGGACACGCTGTACACGCACTCCCTCCGGCAGTTCTACCGCGCGTGCGACATCTACGGCACCGTGGACTACGTGTTCGGCAACGCCGCCGTCGTGTTCCAGGGCTGCAACCTCTACTCCCGCCTGCCGATGCGGGGGCAGAGCAACACCGTCACGGCGCAGGGCCGCACGGACCCGAACCAGAACACGGGCACCACGCTCCAGGGCTGCGTCGTGGCGGCGGCGCCCGACCTGGCCGCCAACACGGCGTTCCCCGTGGCCACCTACCTGGGCCGGCCGTGGAAGCTCTACTCCCGGACGGTGATCATGCAGTCGGAGGTGGACGCGGTGGTGGACCCCGCCGGGTGGATGCCGTGGGACGGCGACTTCGCGCTGGCCACGCTGTTCTACGCCGAGTACAACAACTCCGGGCCGGGGGCGGACACCAGCAGGCGGGTGGCGTGGCCGGGGTTCCACGTGCTCGGCACCGCCGCCGACGCCGGCAACTTCACCGTCGGGAACATGGTGCTCGGGGACTTCTGGCTGCCCCAGACCGGCGTGCCTTTCACGAGCGGGTTGAACTAAAGAGATGATGATGATGGTAATGGTCGTTAGCTGCTAATTGGGCAATTAAGTCGGTGCAAAGTCGATCTTAGTGGATGTTACTATATTGTATTCGTTGCAAGTGGTAGGTAGGTATACATAAAAAAGGTATATGTACAACAGAATAAAAAGTGGTGCAACAACAGGATGACATGATTCATATCTATATTAGGCTCTGTTTGAATCCAAGTGCTAACAGATGAAAGTGTTAAACTTTAGCACTAACCCATCCAAACGGGAGTGCTAATGGGGTAAGTTAAACTTTAACCAAGACTCAAAAACTTTAACATGTGTATGAGTGCTAATTTGTACTAACAACTTTAGCCGATCCGAAAGGCTGGAATGCTGTATCAGATCTGATGAAATTTACCATCAGATTGCACATCAGAAACGGTCTCCTGTTCCCTGCTGTCTGCCGTGATGCCGTCAGTCTCCATCAGCGTGATCAGGTCGCCCAGGGTCGGGACGACCTCGCAGTCTCCTCTCTGCCTATCCTAATCCTGTTGTATTTAGTTTTCAGGTGGTTTCGTGCATGGGTCGGTAGTCCTTAGTCCTTACCAGTCTGCTGGAGCCCGGAATTGCACGGTAGTAAAGAAAAATCATGGAATTAACTGTTTTGTAATAACATGTAAAAGTTGTGTGGAGATGATACATGGATCATACTTCTGTTCTGCGAGAGTTAACGTCTTGCAAAATTGTAGTTCTTTCATTGATATTAGTAAGTAATAATCCATGCGTCTGTCAAGACGAAAATAACAATTAACTCAGTCGTCCTTTCCATAAAAAAGAAATAAAGGCGGGAGCTTACAACTCTGACAGAAATCCGACAACAACGACTCGGAGGTTCATAGCAAATCACTAGGTACCCTGTCGGGCTGGGCTTGAGTACAAGACGGAGATCTTGGAGCTTGGAGCTGACATCCTTGAACTTGAAGTCTTCGAGCTGTGGCCGAGCAGAGGAGAGATAGACGACGGCGGTGCAGGCGCGCAGCCCTGCGTTGCGCCCTTGCCTTTGCCTGGGCGGGCGCTGGCCACCTGGCCTTGCGGCTGCGGCGGGCGCTGGGCGGCCTGCATCAGGCGAGCGCTGGCCGGGGGCGGGGGCGGTGCGGCGGCAGGGTCTGGGGGCGTTCGCTGGGTGGCCGCGGGTTCCAGGGGCGGACGCTAGGCGGCGGCGGGGTGGATGGCGCAGGGCGCGCAGCCGCGCTGGCGCCGGGCGGGCTAGTGGCCTGGGGGTGGGGAGGGGAGGGGGGAGGAGCGGTGAGCAGGAATCGGTAGTCGGGGTCGGGGCCTCGGGGTAGGGGCGGCGGGCGGGCGGGCGGGCGGGCGGGGAGGCTGTGGGTAACGATTTAAATGGATCGGATATGTATGGAATTAAATTTGGATAGCATTTTTTACTATATTTTAATTTGAATATGGATATAGATTCGGATATTGTCGAATACGAATGCAAAATGAATACCTCGAATTCGGATTTGAATTCGGATATTTACTCGATATACAAGGCAACATTTAGCTATTTTCTTTATTGATAGTTTTAGAACATAAAATCATTATACATGTACAAACTAAAGTATAACGATGTAACAAAGATAGCCAGTGAAAATAACTTATTTATCAATATTTTTTAATAAATAATACATAATTTTTATTAATATATAAATAAAAATATAAAAGTAATTTTAAAAATAAATATATAAATAAGAATATTGAAGAGTAAACTTAGTCTTCTTATAAATAAAAATTACTAAAATTGGTTATGGAAAATAAATATAATTTTTAAATAATTTCAATGAAAATAGATACGGATAGTGTCGGATATTGTCGAATACGAATGTGTGATCGGATAGAGCAAATCAATCAAAATCGGATTCGGATGTATCCATTTTACTACCACATTAATTTCGAATATGAATACGGATATCCATATTGATGTTTAAACGGATACAAATATCGGATAATTCGGATATCCACATTCACATTCCCATCCTTAGGCCTATGATGTGTCGGCCTGAGTGGTGTGGGAGGGAGCTGGTGCACTGCACCCCGAGGGTTTCGGTGTGGCCAGATGGGCTAGTGGGCCTTAATGGGATGAATATCTGTGAGTCTCGATTTTTCCGTTAACCGAACTGAATTAACTGAGTAAATTCGGTTCTAAAAAATAAGATCAAATTTTCTCGGTTCCGATTCTTTCAGTTTCGGTTTTTGATTATTTTGATTCGATTCTTGGTTCACGGTTAAATTTGCCCAGCCCGAGTACCCTGTCCCTGATATTGTCTAGTGTGTCGTGGGCCCTCGCCAGACCAAACCGAAGCTGGTGCTGTGAGCTTGCAATTGCGCCATATGTAGCCGACGTCACAACTACAAACCATCTAAGGTCCTGTTTGGATCCATAGATGATCCAAACATGTGGACTAAACTTGGGATTGAAGTTTAGTTTCATCACAACTAAAGTTTAGTCCATTAGTCCATAAAACCCATTTAATTCAGACTAAAGTTTAGTTTCAGCTATTTATGTGTGTTAAATGGTTCCCCACCTAAAATTTACTCCATAGATCCAAATAAGTGTGGACTAAAGTTTAGGTGATTTAAACAGGGCCTAAGCCGATGGAAGCACCCTGCCAGAGACGGAGAGCATGGCCAATTTAGGCAGTGACATCCGACTGTCGGCGCAGGCAGCAAGCCGGCAGGACAGTTGTGAAGATCCTAAAGCCTAATAAAGATCCATTCATTTGCTCAACATATCGAGAAACAGAGAGAAGGGAGTTATGTGCAGAGATTCAGCACACAAATGACGCTTAACCATGATTTTCAGTTCACAATTGATCTAAATTCAACAAACTGGACTCTATTTTTGATGTACTAGGAGCAAAGTACAGATAAAAGAAGCAGCAGCATCTATTCTTGTTATCACCCATGATTCATGAGAGATGAGTTGGTAACTACAAGCAATTAGATTTTGCAAAATTGTTCACCATTGTTTCCACATAGTGCTTTCAGTAGTTTGTAAGTTCTGAAACTGAAAGGCCGATACAAACAACCTCCAGTCAGCAGAATTTAACAAATGCAACCACCAAATACAGAAATGTTGCTGAACTTTCAGAAACTTTCAGGACAAAAGAAGACAAGCCTATTATCAAGATGTTGTATCTGGAGTACAGAGGCTTCTGGTTTCTGAAGAAATGAATTGCGAAGCTGTCAAAAATTCTGCCCTGAATTTTCTAGGGAACTTGCTTATGCGTCAACATCTGGGTACACTAACGCCGCAGCACCTGAATTTTCCAGGGAACAAGTAAAACAATGAGATAATCAGGAACTATGTCATGGGTAGTATTTTAACACTTTCACTTTTGTTAATACCAAGAAGACGACAAAGAAGCAGGCAATCAGGAGTTTCAGGATGAAATACTACTCCGTATTGGCTAACAAGTGAAAAACTGAATTTTCTTAACTGGAGATCAGATTGGAACAACTGAATTTCTGAACTGAAGATCATTGCAAGAAATGAAATCTGACCATTTCTGTACTGTCATGGGACTGCTAAATCCCACGAGGCACTAAGAATACTGCAGACCTGAGATTTTTTACCCCTTTCAACTGCTTCTGACTGTCTGAAGCGTGTTTCAGATTAGTCCTAACCAAACAAGTAAAATCATTTTTCCCAAGGACAGGTCTGCACTTGACGAAACAAAAACCCATGAAGAGAAACTACTGAAAAACTGCAGTAGTACTTTGAAGATATGACCTATGTACACGTGTGCAATTTACGTTCTTTGTAGTCATCAGTATAACACTACGATCTACCTACTGACCATGCAGATATTTTTCCATTCAGCATCCGTAATCACAAGACAACTGAGGAAACTACAAAGTTCTCACCTGGTGATCCGGTGGTGAGGGCGATGATAATCATGGCACTCGGTTTGGAAGGCAGGTCGTTGACCAGAGGGGTTCGCGGTGCTTCGCTGCCGGCCTGCACGCACAACGTGAAGTGGTTGGCATGCAGGCGGAACAGGCTGCACCGCCGCAGCGGGCTCCTACGTTCTTTTGAAATGAAGCATTGATGCTTAGGAAACAGAAACAGGCAACTGAATGAACAAATCTGAGTGCGCGCGCATGGTAATGGGAAACAAATGTTCAGATATCAGACTCAGATAATAGACATTCGAAAATCTACACTGTGGTCTTCTATAGTAAGAAATTGCCAAGGACCGAGAACGAGAACTACGAAAAGAAAAGCTCAAATATGATTCAAACATACATCTTGAGAAAGAACTGCAACGGTGATGTCACAGAAGATAATAGCAAGAACTGAATGTCTCGCTCAATCATGAATCCCATGCTTACAACTACTTGGTTTGACTGACGCGGATCAACAATGACTGCAGTGGTAATCTTGGCACAAACACAGAATCGACTCCAAGATAATGCAATCGTCCATTCGGCATTTGTTGCAAAAAATGATGTAGCAGAAAGCAATTGCAAGAACCAAATGCACAAAGCATTCCAAGAACCAAATCTTGGCTCCAAGAAAGCATTTGCTCCAAGAACCAAGATTTACGACCGAAACAGAAGTTCCAAGAACCCTGCTCCGCCCAAATCAGTGCGATTGCTGCCAACCAAGGAGTGGGGACGGCGGGCTCGCCGGAGATGGAATCGGACATGGAAGGCCTGGCGGCGCCGCTCATGGGGGGATGGCCTCGACTGACCAACGCATCATCTTGCTCCACCTGGCAACGACGTGATCGACGGAGACGCCGGTGTGCTGCCAGTGGCGGCGCCCGGCGTTGGCGGGTTGCGCTGGACGTCGCCGTGGAAGTGGCGCAGGAGCACGTCGTCGTCCTCCCACGCCCTGATGGACCTCCACAGGACGGCGTCCGGGTCCGGGAAGTCGTCGCGGTCCTTCTGGATGACACGGTGGCCGCGCGGCGCCTGCTCGGGCGAGAGCGCGAGGTAGCGGCCGTAGGCGGCGCCGTGGAGGAGGATGAAGCTGGCGCCGTTGTGCATGATCTGGTGCACCACCCACGCCGCGTTCAGCGACGCGCGGCGCGCGCTCAGGAGACGCCGACCCCGTCCTCGTCGTCGTAGATGTACATGTACGTGCCGAGCACGCGGCTCCGCAGCCGCACGTGCAAACCGGTCGGGGAAGAGGTCCATCGCACGCGGAGTCCTCCACCTCTATATCACATTGGCAATTTCGCCAACACCATTTGACACGGTCTAATAAAGAATTGCGATTCAATATATTGAGACAATCTCTTTCCAGCCCACCTCTACGTCACACTTGCAATTTTGCCAATACAATTGGACACGGCCTATAAAAGCCGGAGTAGAGCATGTAGAATGATATTATTTTAAAAATATTGTACAAATGCAGATACTCATTTACATACACGCACTCTCACCTCTACGAATGCACGCACACAACCAAACCCTTAAGCACATTCGAAAGACTAAGAGATCTTGAAATTAATGAAATCATTGTTGTCATCTCGCTGTCGACAGGCACATTGCCCACGACTAAAATAATAGCTCCGGTTATCCGGATTGACAGGTTCAACGGTGGTGTTTGTACTTGGCAATCCACCTCGGGTATATCTACGGTAATAGATTTGTTCGAGAGGATCGTTATATATATCTGGAGCTCGATGATACTAAGGGCACCAGGACATAAGATTCATACAGATTCAAGTCGTCAGAGTAGTATAATACCCGACGTTCTGTTAGGGTGGATCGTATTGCATCCTACGCTCATTGTGTATAAGATTGATTCTAGATTTAGGTCGTGTATTTTAGTCCTAAGGGTACCTTTACCCTCCTTATATACTCCAAAAAGTAAGATTACATATTAAGTTCCCGAGCCAATTTCGATATCCTAGTAAATTACAACTATATTTGAGGAGCAGTAATAGGACTCTATCTTCTACCTTTCTTGTAGCAACCGGATGGTATATCACCCACATTAAGCTTTATCCAAATATTACAGATCTCTAACACTGCGTTGGCAACAGAATTAATTAAGGAGCCCCGAACTTGCACTTGGTAATAATTTTGCTTCATGCTTACATAGAAACATGTAACATGGTGTTGGAGCTCAAGTTCAGCTACTTAAGTCATCTGCTTGGGTATGTCTCACGAGTACATAGCATAACCATGTCAAATACTCCACCTTTTTTTTGACACACAAGTAATCTCCAACAACAAAAACATCCATGAGAAACAAATTATCTCACACGACTACAGTTACTAACTATGAAAAAAGATTCTAGATGAACATTTTTTAGTAGTACAAGCATGATTTATGGCATACATGTGGCGCGCCTTTCATGCATTCCGCTATGGTACCATTCATGAATTCTCCTGACAGAATATTTCCAATCCACAAGTTTCACGTAATCTAATGTCACAATCTCACCAGCTACCCAATCTGATTACAGTGGAAGTTCATCCAGGGGTACGTGCGGCATGGTTGTGCAAACTAACTGCCATTATATGTCGAGAGCTAAGCTGAGCTGAGTAGATCGATCACCAACGTTGATGAGGCCCTCGATATTATTCTATCACGATGGTGGCCCGCGGATGAGCTTGCGCGCCGTGAGGATGTTGCGGTGGTCCGGCACGGCCTGACACCCCGTCTGGCACAGTTTCACCTCCGCCTGGCTCGCCGCCACCAGCGCCTCCGACTCGCTGAACGCCCCGGAGTCCACCGCCGACGTCGCGTCCGACAGCTGCTCCACCGCCTGACTCGTACCTGCACGGGCATCGACCGCATCATCACCACCACCATCAGGGGGTGCACTAGCATCGACCGCATCATCACCGTACCGACCTCTCGCCGCAGTCCTCGAGGCACTGCTGCAGCTGCGCCGTCTTGTTCTCGAGGCCGTCGTCGTCGTACATGCTGCAGAGGTAGTTGGCTGTCACACCGTAAAATTGTTGGATTTGAGGATGTGATTAAAAAAATAATAATAATAATAAATAAAGTAATGATTTTCTCGTAATTATAAAAAAAATTTAACATTTAGTTTCTTCACAGAGAATTTAGTATAGGAAAATAAATAATTATCTTTCTGAATTAAATAAAATAGTTTTATTTATGTTGCATTCACGTCGTTGCATTTGGTTTTTATTTGTTAGCGTGTTTGAGTTTGCAAAATAAAAATATCCAAAAACCACCCTAAAATCTCTTTTTTCTCTTCTGTATCTCTTTTAGCCCATCCCATCTCTTTCTCTTTCTCTTCTCCCATCCCCTTTCAGCCCAGCCCAGAACCCCCTCCTCTTTTTCTTTTCCAGCCCGGCCCAAACCTCTCTCTCTTCTCCTTTTCCTTTTTCTCTCCCCGCGGCCCAAAACCGCACCGCCGGCCCAGCCTGCAGTGCTCTCCCTCTCTCACCGCCAGCTGGGTCCCACTTGTCAGTCTCTCCCCCCACCTTCCTTTCTTCCTCCTCCCGCTCCTCTCCTTCCTTTCCTGCCGCGACACCAGACGCGCCAGTCGCCGTCGCCGTCGCCCGTCGCCCGTGTCTCCGCCCCCCTTCCTTTCCGCGACGCCCGCCTGCCATAATGCCGTGGCACGCGCTTCCCCGGGCGACCAGCACCCATTTCGCCGCGGAAATCACGACCGCCATCCCCAGCCGCCGCGAGAGCTGCCGCCTCCCGTCCCCCAGTCGCACCG
Organism: Panicum miliaceum; assembly: GCA_032594955.1. Taxonomy (NCBI): domain Eukaryota; kingdom Viridiplantae; phylum Streptophyta; class Magnoliopsida; order Poales; family Poaceae; genus Panicum; species Panicum miliaceum. Next base: position 12,694,940 of record CM064060.1, on the reverse strand, counting down.
CCCCGCTCCCTCACCCTATAAAACTCGAGCCCGAGCGCCAGCGCTCCCCTTCCACTCCGGTTTCACCGCACGCCCGACTACCCCGCTGTTCTGCGCCGCCATTTTCTTGAGCCCGAGCCCGTCGTTGTCGCCGCGTCGTCGAGCCGCCGTCTTGCCGCCTCTCCGTCGACTGCGATCGTCACCGGAGCCCCGCCTTGGACCCAGCGCCGTCGTCGTCCACTCCTTCCCCTCCGTGCCATCGCTCCACGCCGGCATTTCCTCGCTGGAGCGAACATCTCCGCCCGTGCCGCACCTCGTCGTCGACCCGCCGTTTCGCCTCGACTCCGCCGTCTTCAACCCTCGCAAGACTCTCGCGAGGAAGTAAGCACCACGCCGCTCCTGTTTTCCCCCTCCCTCTCGCTCTCTTGGCCCCGCAATTGCTCGCTGGAGCTCTGTCTCCGCCCGCCACCGTGGTCCGCCGGTCTCTGGCCGTCGCACGACCGTCCCGTGGCCCCCACTGCCTTCGCCGTGCAGCCCTCTCCCTCCCCGGCCTAATCCTGGCCTGAACCGAGCCCCGGAGCACCGGATTCGGTGTACTCCGGCTATCCGCCGCCGCTCCCGCTCGTCGCCGGCGCCCAGCACCGCCTGCTAGCCCAAGCCGAGCCACCCCAACAAACCCCTGTCGCCCGATCTAGATCCAACGGCCAGAACGGATGTAAGCCGCGCACGAGCCGCCAAGCCACGTTCGAGCCGAGCCACACGGCCACAGCCGTCGGATCGTGATCCTACGGATCAGATCCGCCCGACTGAGCCAAACCCTAGCCACCTCTGGAACTCTTGCATAAAATCCCCTAGGTTATCCAGAAATCAACCCGCGGTCCAGTTCTGTTTAAAAGTAATTAGAATCAGGTCCTTTCTTTTCTGTTTAGGCCCCTGACCTTTTAGAATTAGAACCCGCCGTCCAGGACCTACAGTTTTGCACCCAGGGCCCTCTGTTTAGGGTTTAATTATGTTTTAGCCCCTAATTTCTTCAGATTTAGCTCCTGGAAGTTCAGTTTCTTCGCAGACAAATCCCTGGAACCTTGTTTTAGCCCTATCTTCGTCGTTTTAGATCCGTTTCAACTCGTTGTTGTTGCGTTAGTCTTCTAAAACCCTAAGCTATCGTTTAGTCGTGTCGTTGTGCCTTAGTTCCTGTTTTTAATATAGATTTAATTTGATTAAAGTTCTCTCACCTAGTTTTTCTAATTAAAATCCACCTAGGTCTTTACCTCCGGTTTTTCATAACTAATGTTAATTTAATTAATACCAATTCAAATGTATTCTAAATATAATTTTTTTAGTTGAACACCAAATATAAAGTTATACGTTTAGATGCTCTCACAAGTTTCTTTCTAATTAATTGTTAATTAGTGTAATTTGTACATAGACAATTATAAATAAAATATGACTAAGTTCTACTCCGCTTTTATAAATAAAAATATAATATAAGTTAATTATAATCAAGGATATTTTGTTTTGAATATCTTTTACATTTGTTTCCAATTAAAATAAATAAAACTCATAGTTTTTTTTTCTTTTATAATACCAATTTTCCGATAGTTGTGTCTTTTCAACCCTAGCTCCGTTTTCCGTGTTTCTTGTGGTCTTGTAACCGTAGCAGCGACCCTTATCCTTTAGCACGCTCTTTTAAAAGCTGTTGTTTTATGATTAATGTATTGTTCTTAGCTGTACTTGTTTGTTATTTTGTATGTTTGTGCTCGATGTTTGCTTCGAGTAGAATGATCGTTGTTGAAGCTTGAAGATCAAGGTTTCCAAGTAAGCAAGAGCTAAAGAGCAGTAAGAGTAGCTTTTCGTTGGAAAAAGGCAAGTGACCCTAACCATCCTTCTACCTATGCTTTATTACAAGAATACTATAAATTAATTGGAACATGGAGAACCACCCAAGAAAACAGTGCAACCACAATACTATATGGCCCTGGTCTTGGCTAAATAATTAGAAACTCTGGCTTGTGATGATCTTACCGAAAGGGCAAGAGAGGAGTCCGTAAGATGGAGTATAGCTCGGTCCTCTTGGGGTAGTAGCCTTTGCTAAGGTACTGATCATTAGGGAGGGTTATGACCACTGCGGCCTGAGACCTTAGCGGATTGTCACAAGTTAGGGAATCTTTGTAAAGGCCTCGTAGCGTCCCTATGCAACCACACCTCGGAAGTGTGGTATTGTGCCTAGCTAGCACAGCATGGTTGGGTCCAAAGTTCTTCTGAACTTTTACGCGACTTGTGGGGAAAGTGTACAACCTCTGCAGAGTGTAAAACTGTTATAACAGCCGTGCTCACGGTTAAGAGCAGCTTGGACCCTCACATGATTAATAAACTTAAAGATGGATTTAAATCGTTACTCTGGTTATATCTTGTGGCCTTGCTGAGTACCAACCATAAGTGTACTCACCCTTGCTAACCGCTGCTCAGAAGAAGAAGGTGTGAAGGCTACTGAAGATGATGAAGAGTTCTAGGCGTACGCAACCCCCAGTCGTTTGCCTGTGAAGTTTGGAGCCTTCGTTTCCATGTTAAGCGTATATCTCTGATAGTCTTATAAGTCCTTATTTATGTTTCTTCTTTATGTGATATTGTTATTTATGTTTCTTCTTTATGTGATATTGTTGCTGTTATTCACTGATGATGTCACTATATATATATATATGAAATTTTGATCCTAGCATATATATATATATAGTTATGCATTCAGTTTTGTCCGTGGATGACCACCCAGGCCAGCCCCGTTGTATTGGCCGTCTTGGACGACGGGTCCGCGGACAGCGTCGCCACGCACAGGTCGTGGTGCCCCGCGGCCTGCTTGCACGCCTCCTCGACGGAGTACTTGCTCGACGGCGCGGGGCCTGCGGACGCCGCCGCGACGAGGAAGACGGAGAGCACGGCGCGGACGCCGGCGAAGGACGACGTTCCGGAAGCCATGTCGGGCGCTCTCTTTCTTGTCCTTTTTTGCCTTCTCGTTTTTTTTTTTGTTTTTTGAGATTTCCGTATATGTGGTTCGACTTGGCTAAATTAAGGTAGTGATAAGCTGATGTGCTGGCTATATTAAGGACTGACAGGTTCTTGTCAGTTTTGTGGCTGTGGCCCATGAAAGGCTACCGTACCTGTCATGTGCCGTCTACCTGTGCCAACGCGGCAGAAGGAGGTGTTCCTCCGGTGTCGTCGCCGGCGGTTGGCCGAAGTCACTGGCGCCGGCGCCGGCGGAGAAGAAATTTGCATTGACCTTTCTTGGTATTGATGTTCAAAGTTACTTGGAGCAATCTGGTTCATAGTTTCATCATACTACTGCTATTGATGCATCCAACTTGAGACTTGACTCGAGTTCCGGCTTAACTGAGATGCAGCACTGCCTGAATTTGACACAAATATGTTTGGGAAAACTTTTTTTTTTCTAAATGCTCAGACTGATGTTGGATCACGTTGAAGCGTCCAATCCAGAGACCATGATAGCAAAAAAACTGATGCTTGCCTCGCCTCATTATTTTTGGTCTGTAGTTCAAATTGAAGAATACAGTGTGTGTTTTATTGTTCGGCGTTGCGCTCTTCATATACCTGAACATACATACGTGTGCTAATCATACACCTTAACTAAACCTACACCTTAACTACCCTAAAGTTCAGTCTGCATGATGATGTTACAAGAGTGTGAATCAAGTACACTCCCTCGGCTACAGTACAAGCAAAACATATCAGAAGCTCAGCTCATTGGCGAACGCCTTGGTCAGCTTCTGAGACGGGCTCAGGCTCCCACCGCGGCTGATCCGGAGAGACTCGATTGACTTCTGAATCTCCATGGTCATGGCGCTGTCGACACTGCCTGCGGAGAGCCGCTTGTGCGCCTTCTGCAGGTGCAGCTTGAGCGAGCTCGTGCTCAGCCCGACGTTCTTGCTGCAGATAGGGCACACCTTCATTTCAGGCCGCTTGTGCTGCCAGTCCATGGACACCTTGCCGTGAAGCTTCTTGTCTAGGGCCAGGAGAGCCTTGGCGAAACCGTCGTTCGGCTGCGCTCGACGATGCACCTTCTTAAGTAAGTTCCAGGCTTTCGCAAGAGTGAAGCCCCTTGAACAATAAATCTTGTATCATGTAAATGGCAAGTTTCAATGAAATTCTTGTGCGGTTGTTATAACATGTAATTTGCTTGGAAGCAGATGAGTAGTCAAGATTCTTACATTCTAAGCATCAGGAACGCAAGGACAACTGTGGCGCTCCGACTTTTTCCCTCAAAGCAATGAACCAGAACCTTACCTCCTACATGATTTACATGATCAATAAAATCTGATGCTTCCTCAAAAAGATCACTGATGTTTGCATCATCATCGTCACTTATCTGCAAAAGGAAACGATGTTCCAGTTTAGATAAGAAAACATGAATTATGTAAAGTGTTATGACAAATGAGAATCCTAAACCACAGAGATTGGTGCTCTTACTGAAAAGTTCTTGTATTAAAAAAGATCAGGAAATTGGGAATCGGATTGACCAATCTCATTCAAACACAAACATAGTACATGGGTAATGCCCAAATGCTGAAGGGTGTACTTAGACCTTGCTGCCAAAGCCCCACCTATGAAAAGGTTGTTGACAACAAGAGAAGGTCGCTCTGTATTGGCAGCATCGGAGATCAAGGCTATCCTTTCTATGATGTGTTCAAGACGCACCTGCAAGTGATCTATTATAAGGTTCACTGATTCCTTGAAGTGAAGTGTAACGTTTATATCTTTCTTGTGACCTACCTTCAATTCATAGGCATCAGCTACCATGTTGTTTTCAGTTCCATCAAAGAAGCCAGAATGAAAATTGTTCTCCTGACAAAATTTGATCACATCGGTCTTCAGTGCTTCATTCCACTGCTCAATCTCTTTGAGCAATTCAGGATCAACCTGTTGCATCAGCATTACAATGTTACTTATAACTAAAAAAAATTCTGAATCATCATTGTTCTAAAGAAACACAACCCAAATTGATAATAAAGAAAGAAGCCCATTGAGTAAAGTAACTTAAATTTCCAATGAAAACCTTTGAAAGGTTTGTTGTACTACCACTGGTTGCATGCCTGTATCAAGTAAAATTTCCAGCCCCCAAAAATCAAAATTACTTGCACTTAATTAGATAAGTAATCAGAGAAGAAATAATCTAAGGATATTTTCCTATTCTATTTAAATAAAAATGATTTGTCACTTTCATCAGGAGATTCTTACCTTTGGGTTCTTGTAAAAATCACGAAGTTTCATTGTCATCCTTAAATTTCGAGGAGCCTCTGCACTCCCCTTGAAGTATTTGTTGCTCCAACTGTCCCTGGATAGAGGAGAAGCTGAATCTGTGCTTCCGCGAGATCCTGCAGACGAGGACTTTCTTGTGGATTTCAGCATTTCAGAATCACTCGGCAGTTCATTGTTCAGTTGCTTACTAGGAGTACTATAGCTGGCTCCAGGTGAAGGAAAATCCAATAGTGCAGAATCATTATTGTCAGATTCTTCGGAGCTCTTAGTAATTATGGACAAAAAAAGTCGCAAAAGGCCATCCAGTTTTTGGTAAAGCTGGAGAAGAAATAGGTGGAACCCCTCCAGATCCCTTAGAGCTGCACGAAATGATCCTCGGAATTCATGAATCGCTACAGCATTGTCTTCATCAGAAAGGGATAAACATGAATCGGCGGAAGTAACCTCATCAGGTCCTGGATGCCCAAGCTTACCACCAGAAATTTCATACAGGATACTTGCGGAATAGTCTGAGCTATTCAAAATGAGCTCCACAATTTTGGGATACCGCTCATGATCTTTGATACGTCGCCCTGCAGGGGGGCGACGGGGAACACCAGTGTCAATTGCTACAATGTGAAAAGTGTAATTTGTACTTTCAGTATTTTCTCGTTCACTCTTGAATGCTTCTACTTTTTGTGGCATGGGATCCAATTCCATAGAATCGAACCTTCCATTCACAGAGTGAGACCGCTTCTCTCTAAGCAAAACTTTTGTAATCAGTTGATTGGAGCTTTCTGTGGTGTGCTTGCAATCTTGCAATCTATCCACATTGGGTAATGATGATCTATCCGAAATCATCAGATTTGCAGGATTACCACGCCAACCAAGCTGACGGCATGGGAGTCTGTCCTCGTTCCGGAGTATCAGATCAAGCATCAAAACCCTTCCCAGGGATGAAGCAGTAACACAAGCAGATTCTCGCGAATTGAATGCCTTTGAACTCTCAAGTAGTGGGGAACCATGGATATAACTGTGAAGCCAGAAGGCAACAATTTCAGCTCCTCTATAGAGTTGCAATAGAGAAAATGCATATGCTTGTCATGATTGTACAAATACGTAGCAGTACCTCATTAGAAGAAGGCAGCGGCTTAGCTCAAGAGCTTCCAGCAACTCTGAGCAAGTCATCTCACCCACCTCATCATTATTTGAAACGGCTACTGCTCGTGCATTTTCTGCAGCATGCTTAATCCCCTGCCACTCTGGGCTAGAATTGTATACTACTCTAGCCTGCATTTGTTAGAGAAAAGATGTATAAAAAATCAAATATTGCTCCAGAACATAATCAAATTGTGCAATTCGTTGGGGGTTCAGAAATACTTGTGGTGTCTGGACTCCAAGTAATCTTGCAAATTCATAACCCAAACGTTCTGCCTGTGTTGCCATCTTTGATGACGAGAACTTTATAACAGCTGCTGCTTCTTCGGCTAATTCACTGTTACCTGAAGAACTAAATAGTGCAAAGAACACTACACCACCAGAGTTTACAGTCACCTATAAACACAGGACATGGAAAACAGCATTTACTTTCATAGATCACTATAGATGATACAAATGAAATGGCAGTAGAAGAATATGATCTTGCATGTTTGATTCTCCCTCTGCTAACCTTTTGTAAGGCATATTTTGAATTGAGACAACCGGATTTAGCAAGTTTTGACCGATAATTTATCAAATAGTATGCATTTTTAGTGTACAAAAGTAGTATCAACAGATTCGTGTTTCAAAGTGCTTTTAATATGATTTTGAGTTTGTAGCAATTGATAGTAAATCGTAAAAGAAAATAAAGGTCAAAATATAACTTTGTAGACTTTTTCACACTAAAATACGCCTCAACAAAGTGGACAGAGGGAGTATGTAAAATGTTTGATTCATTTCGGTACCCAACCACGCTGATTAGTCTCGGATATGGTAAATAGAAGCAAATGATTCTTTCACTACAATGACTGGTCCATAGGATGTTGAAATTGGCATTATGATAGGTAGCAACAAACCTCGAGAGCTTTGTTCATTTCATCTTCAGAGTGTTCCGAACCACTACTATGTTCTGTATGATGCAGAGATGACAAGACGTCCCATGAAAATTCAGATGCCTCGATGTCTAGTGTAGAAGCATTCCCAAGTCTCTCCCACAAGCTTATTTCAGGAGGTTGATCGCAAGTCAATGGATCTTTCCCTACTGGTTCTTCTCTAACCAAATGCTCACTACAGTGGGCAGAGAAGGAAACAATGACAACATTAGCAAAAAATTCTTACAAAGCTGCTGCTCAATAGCTTATGATTAACCTAGCTGCTGTCTAACATCCATATTTTTCACAATTTACAACCCATACAAGTTCCTGTTACATGTGAAATTCCTTTTCAGATTCATGTTCAATATTCTAAAAAAACATTAATGTCAAATTCAATATACAAAAATTTATCATGTGAAATTTGTTATATGTAAAGTATTAAACACATTATTCCATTGATTATTGCATCATTCTGCTATATATGTCTCTTTGTTTGAGACACTTCCAATAATACAGATCAAAATGTCATGAAACAATATTTACACCTAATCTAGAATTTATCATCAAAATATTCAGTTATACTCAAAGCAAAACTGCTTCTTTCATTATGGAATAAGACATAATTGGGTCAATTAAGATGCCTCAAGGATTAGCTCTCTATACATTAAAGCAGAAATGCTGATTCCATTATGAATATGGCATAACTGGAAACATTACGATGAATCTGAAGGATCAGCTCTCTAGACTACTATATACAGAACTACCATCCAATCTATCATCCTCACATCAAAGACAGCAGTTTGGGGCATAATGGTAAGCTAAGTTAGAGCATCTTAAATTTAATAGAGAGGAATATGAGGGATGTATATAAAGAATTACAGAAAAATAACCCCAGCATATCCCTTCACCAAAAGAAAAGCCGAAACAAGGGAATAGATGTGTTGGCACAGATTTCAACTTTTCAGATAACTTGTTGTCCCAGTAGTTCATTTAACAAGAGAAATATAAAAGAGGATTCAATTCTGTTCCTCAGATATTCAACTTTTTTCTCTGGGAACACACAGCATTCCATTTTCATATGAAATAAAACGGAATATGATTCAGCATTTTCACCATAAGTTTTTTAAAAATATAAGACATAATTTAATTTGCAATTACAGGTGATGAACGAAGTCCTACAAAGTGGTCTTTAAAGGATAATAGGACGTAGAGGGATTTCGTGAAGCAACCTTAAGTCCCCACTACCAAATAGTGAGAAGCTTCCACTTGGCATGACTTCAATCTTTGAACCTCGATGTGGGAACCCTGATGGCCGGAATGCCCCACTCCTCTTACGTACTAATGACAGCCATTTCTCAAATGTTTGTGCTGGTGTGGATATATCACCACCAAATAATAAAGAAACCACCTAAAAAACAAGATTTTTTGGTTTTGCTCAGTAAGGTAAGTAACAAATTCAAACGTTGCAAATGAACACCGGAGAAATTAATACTTACTCGAGAGGATAGCTTCAGATCTCTATCCTCGTTTTCCTGCAAAGATGTAAAATTTCGTACATGTAAGTATTACCGTTTCAAGGCATTTCAAATTACTCTGATGGCATATTTTGTTTGATGAAAAGTTCGAGATAAAAAGTGAGATCTAAAGTATAACATGGTCTGTTCTTTCTGATGATGAACAAATGGAATATCTGCTTCAAGGTTGCCTAGATTATCAAGTTCTTAGTTCTAACATACAGATTTAACACCAACACAAGAGCAACTCTTCAATTTACAAGCATATGCTCCACAGATGCAAGTGGTTGGTTCGTTTCAAACTCATTTACATTCCTAATATGCTCACCTCGACTTGGGAAAATTAGTCAAATTAATATGTCTGTTCTCTGGTCTTGCAAGGAAGAGATTTCCAAGTTTTGGCACAATCACCTACCACTCCGTACCTTTTCTGGAGAAATTAGTATCCATAACCTCCAAGCAAAGCAGAAAGCTGATCTAGTTTCTATCAGGAGGTGGCAGGCATAATGCATTGCACAAGTAATCGTAATAACCAATTGAGATCAAATTAGTTTTTCTACATTTATGATGAAACGACCCTCCGAATGAATCCGAAGCACTACCGCCTGACGTGCATTTGGGTCAGAACGATTAGCAAGATTAGACTAGCTCGCAACGAAAGGTCCACAGAGACAGGCAGACAGCTCAGTTGGTAGGCCAGCCGGATCAAGAACCAACATTAAACCTCAATCTGGTCGGTGGCCACCTCAGCGCAGCCGCATTTCGCCACGATGCCACATAATGACATAACCGCAACAAGAAACCAGCCCAAATCAGATAAAAGTTCAAGATTTCCCAACAAGCCCCCTCGCACCCTCACTCTTTTCCTCGCCCCGGGAACTACCAGAGTAACCAACTCAGCGCCTGAACCAGGACCACATCAGATCACACAGCACAATTGCTCAAGTCGAGATAAGAGAAACGAGCCCGACCTTGGGAGGAATGGAGGAGGGCTGCTCCTGGCCGCGCGCCTCCTCTAGCTGCGTCGCCTCCCGATCTTCCATGGGAGGGGGCACGGCGCGAGTAGCCCTTGGCGATGCAGGCGCGTGGCGTGATATAGGAAGGCTTCGGCAACCGCCGCCTACGGCCTGTGCGGGCGCCTGGCCTCCCGGTGGGGGAGCGGGGCCGTCAGACCCGACGGAAAAGGCGGGATCTTGGGCGAGTTTTTTCCTCCCCCGCGCCACCCTTTCCGTCCGGGTGTCGGCTTTTTTCCGTAATGGAGACTGGAGACGGAAGACAGGGAGTGCGCCAGAGACGAAAGCAGAGGGGAAGACGAAAGTACAGGGGAGCGTGGAGTGGATCAGTCGGGGTACTGGGGTGGTTACTGCTTCTCTTTTTTTTTGAACGGAATCTCCACAGATTGGAGAATGGCCGTCCGATCCCTTGCCAGTTTTTTTTTTTAAAAAAGTCGCCTTGACAGTTCTGCTCGATTGTGATTAATTAATTCCTAGGCTTAGCATGCCCGGACGCCTAGTTATCGTGCTACTGGATGGATACACGTACCGTGAGTACTCCTACCATTCTAAATTATAGTTCGTTTAATAAATCAATATACATAAATTTTATTGTATACGTAGATAGAATGTATATTTAGATGCATAGCAAAATCTATATAAATTTGCCTAAATAATCTACAATTTGAAATGGATGGAGCAGTGAACAGTGAGTGAATAGTGACAGGTCTAACCCACTAAAACCTCCCGGTTGGTTTTTGCTTGTTAATTAGCTTGTATTGTTCAGCTTTTTAAACCAGTTTGCTAAGCAATGGATAAAGTGAAATAATTAAGGGTGTTACCAAATATTAGAGCAATAACTATCGCAAGGACAAACAAACGGTTTCTTTTTTTTTGATAAAGTTCGATCAAATTTATTATCATCAAGTGGGCCGAAAATATTGTGCGGACACAGTACAACGTAAACGCTTCACTTTCTTCTAAGATGGTTGGGTTGATATTGGGTATTAGCTAAGGAGGGGAGTTGGATGATGGTTTCAACATAGCCTTTTGAGGGATCATGAGGAGTGGATATGGTAGAGGCAGCAGGACACCTTTGGGAGTGATGAGAAGAGATAGAGTGGGAAGAAGGAAGATGCACACATGGTCAATTCACTTGGGTGGGATTGAAGAAGGAAGAGGTGGGAGACAAAAATCGAGTCCAATTACCAATTTGAGCCTTTTATGGTCTGTGAAAGATAATTGATGGTTGAGATCTTTACATTCATGGGTTCTTGACCCTAGAAACTTAGTGTTATCATGGACCACTTCGAGTTGCAGTCTAAAACATAGTAATATAAAGGGGGGAATGTAAAGTATGTCAAAATGAAAGCCCTACCTCTAACTAATGTGACAAATGGCGGAGGAGGAAGATAGTTTGGGTATTTTGAATATTTTGTGATGAAAAAAGACCAGGAACTGACAAGGATAACATTGAAAGAGAAAATTTCCTTGCAAAAAAAAATATGGACACATATGAAGACCTATGGAGCTGATAAGGATCTCAATAATTGCAATGCCAAATAATTTTGTCCCAAAGATAAAAGGTGCACAAAGCGCAAGTTGCAATCCGGCCGGTGACCGTTTCACTGTTCAGTTGTGGCAATTCGTCACTATCAGCAAAACTCGCTGTTTCGGGGGGGGGGGGGGGGGGGGGGGGGGGGGGCGAGGTGCCTACATGTGCCGTAGAACAGTGCCAAATTTACATTGTACACGCAAGAAACTTTGGACGCTACTAATGATGAAATACCACTAGGAATTTAAGTACAAATCAATCTTGCCTGACCAGCTTCCTGGTTCAGAATCATCCAAACAAGAGAATGCTGCGACAACGACCTCTTCGTTGACGGGAGACTCGCTACGTGACGTCCCGATTTCTTCGCTTCACTCACACACTAACGATCGGTGGTGATCGACTGACTAGACCGGCGCGTCCGTATCCACCACAGCCGCCGCCGTCGTGCCCGTCACGCCACCACCCTTGGGCCCCGCCCCCTCCGCCGCGACGGCGACGACGACGCTGGCCCGGCAGAGCGGGCAGGTGGTGTGCCGCCGCCGCAGCCAGGCGTCGACGCACGCCGCGTGGAACCGGTGCCCGCACCTCGGCAGCGCGCGCGCCTCGTCGCCGTCCCGCAGCTCCGCGATGCACACCGCGCACTCCGCGCCCGCGCCGGCGCCGGGGCGCGCGACGAACGCCGGCAGCGACGCCACGAGGCGGTCGTGCCGGCGCTGCTGCTGCTCGTCGTCTTGGTCCCTCCCGGGCGAGGGCGGCGCCGAGGCGGCGGAGGACGACGCGCGGTCCTCCTCGTCGCCGCCGGAGGACGACGCGGCGCGCTTGCGGGAGAACACCCGCCAGAAGTAGAGGTAGACAAGGGCGACGAGCGCGACGTTGACGGCGACGAGGCAGGCCGTCATGGCGCGCCCGTGCGGCGCCCAACGGATGCTGCTGCTGCTGCTGCTGCTGGCGGGCGCCGTGTCCGCGCCAGTGTCAGTCTCGCCATAGGGGCTCGAGCTCTGCCCTGACATGGCGATCGGCGACGGGTTGCAGCCTTGCAGAACAAAGTATGGAGTATTCAGAGGGAAGTGGTCGCGAGGCAAGAACCCTGAATCCACAAGTGGAGCATGATTTGGGATTCTTAGACTGCTCAGAACTTCAGTTGGGTTTCCACAAGAAAAGGTGGGGAAAGGAGGGAGGGAAGTACATACAAGACAAGAGGAGGAAGTGAGGAACAGAAGGCGAAATCAACAAGATAATGGTGCTTGCTTGCGTGGCGACGAATGTCTCCGCCCTCCCGGGAGATAAATGCTCCTGGATACCAGCTTTGACAGAGTTTTTTTTTTTAAAAAGAACTTTGATAGAGGATTTTGTGGCCACATTATCAGATATTAAAGTGGCTGTTAGATAGTCCTAATATCAGACCAGCCATGGAACGGTGATACCTGGGGAGGGGGATTACGTGCCACAACGGCAATTTGCCCCTATTTTTCGTGCGGTTCATATGAGCAAAGAGCAATTCGAATAAAATATATATTTCAGACCAATTGATTCAAACTTTTAGTAATGAATTTTGAGCGTAGACCCCAAAAGCAAATCCAACTCTCAGCTTGAAATTTTAAAATCTTTCAACATGGTATATCTTTCTATACCAAGAGTTAACAATCCGATCAGTTTTGTCTTCATAATTCAAAATCTCTGCTGAAGATATGAACCTTTCTCAAAAATTTCATAAACATTCATTTTGGAGGACCTAGAGTTTGAAATAAAAATCAGGATTATTTTCAAATCAACAAGTAAAAGTCGGTCTATATCATCCAAAACTTGTTACACAAGGTCTCCGAAAAGATTACCTTTGGTGTTTGGCTAGGGCAATGTAGCCAAGAGATTATCATATACATGTGCTTGCATACAAAATTCAATTAAAGGGGCCACAAGCCCACAACCTATCTTATGAGCATCTAAATATGTAAGAAAAATGAAATAGTATAAAGGGCGATTAGGTGGCTCAATTTTGATATACAAGCGCCTCCTGTGCTAACAGCATCTCCAAGAGTCTCTCTAAACCTCACTCTCTAAATCATCATTTAGAGAGTCATTTGCATAAAAATCGTTTTCTATATCTTTCCGTCTTCCAACAGCTTTTCTATTGTGCACTCTGGAAAGCTATTATCTTTTCTATATTTGGCTAGCGAGAAATTCGGAATAAAGAGTGGCTATGTTTAAATAACCAAATAGAGAAGTTGTTGGAAGGTAACTTTTTAATTAAAATCTCTAAAATTAGCAATTAGAAAGAATTTAGAGTCTCTTAAAATTGCTCTAAGATGATTTTTCCCCTTCAAATTGAAATGACGAGCCAACCTCTTATTTTCTTAATTGAGATTTTGCATCTGGATAAGTCGAATTTCTAGACCTTTTGATATGGATCTAACAACCTCACTAGAGCTGCCTGGACCGCGCCTCACTGGAGCTACCTATCACCGGCCACAAGAAGACCCCACGAATGCCCCTCTTCTCTTCTCCTCTCTGGTGCATGGGCCTGTTTAGAAGGGCTTTTACTGGTTTCGGTCTCACCTGTTTTGCGCAAATCAGAGTACTATAGTGTGAAGTCGTTTTGTCTGCCGAGGTAAAAATAACTGGAAGCTGAGTGAAGTTATTTTTTTAGCCTCACCGGTAAAGCCGTTTTGAAAGAAACGCTTCCAAACGGCCCCTTACTTGTCAGACCTGTTGCCTGTCACCACCTCCGTGGGGACATCCCTGATGACTCCTCTATAGCCATTAGTGTAGTTAAGCCCCTCTTTCTAATCCTAATTTCTTTCACTTATCTCAATTTCTAGTGTGTTTTGGTGAATTATAATCAAGATATCATTCAAACGAGGAGCAATATTGTTGTTTTAAAGATTAACGTTCCCCTTTAATTTTGTACATTTGTTAGGCAAAGTTGCACAAAATGTTTTATGGGTTAATGCCATGTTATTGTCATCACTTTCTTATATAACCCATTCCAAACTTTAACATTGACAGATACTCCTTTCGGTTACAAATGAGGGATGTTTATTGTTGTCTTCAGTCAACAATTTCAAACTTTGCTTGAAATCAAACTTTTGGTTACAAATGTAGTTTCATAAAAATATATTGTTTCATGTTCTACAAAAAAATTGTACAAAAAGTAATGATCAAAACTGTTTTTGGAGATCGGCCTACAGTATCAAAGAGAGTACTCCCTACGGTCATAATAAATATAATGGATTCTAGGATTTTCATTACAGATTAGGGCGCACTTGGTTCTATTAAGGTCTTGTTTGAATCGCCTAGTCGTCTAGGACTAAAATTTAGTCCGAATTAAACTTTAAGTGACTAATATTATGTAAATAATTTAGTCCGTATCTGTTTGGATCCGTGAACTAAACTTTAGATGGGAAACCATTTGAAACATATAAATAGATGAAACTAAACTTTAGTCCGAGTTAGCTGGATTTTATGGACTAATGGAATAAACTTTAATTGGGATGAAGCTGTGGCAGAACCACCTGAATTAATCCGGCTCAAGTGTATTAACCATCACCATTAGGGCAATTTCGGTTAACCTTACACTTCAAACGGAGTAATCCACGGGTCTGTCGGGTATAACCTCCCGATACACCACGGTAATCGGATCGAGCGCCATACATACAAATGCTCACGCGACGATGAGCCCAGAGAATACCACATTCCAGCAATATTACAAAATTACCATAAGTGAAAATTACAGACCAAGTTTGAGTTTAGAAACAAGTACTTCAGTGATCATAACTAAGAAGTTCTTCAGAGTTTAAGTTGCAGCGGAAAATAAAATAACGAAAGCTACTCGACGATAAGGGATGTCTCGATGAAGCCCGTACGAGACGTCACTCGGTATTATCTTCGTTGGACGGGGGCGTATCCCATTCCACCGACCAACCAGGGGGAAGAGTACAAGGCCAAGTCAACCTAGCAATCAAGTCTTCGAAGGTTTCACCTGAAAACAAGCCACAAGCAAGGCTGAGTATACTAATACTCAGCAAGGCTTACCCGACTAATGGGGTATACTTAGCCGACTCCTAGACATGCGAGGCTTTTGGCTTGAGGGGTTTGTTTTGCCAAAAAGCATCTACAAGTGGGTCCTTACTTTCAACTTTTAGCTCAAAATTCTAGTTTCATTAACCATTCTAGATATGCGGCTATTCCCTAGCATTCATGGTGAAGCATTTTATCCAACAAGTTTATTCACCATCATTGTTGCTCTTCTTACTCTGTGGGTAAAAGTGGTTAAGCAGTCTCAATAGCCGCGAGAAACGGACGATTCGAATCGAATTTCTTAACCTTGCAAGGGAAACCTAAACACACGTCACGTGGTTACTCCCTAGAGTCACACGTGCAACTTTTCCCTTCAATTCCCGCTTCACGGAACAGGCCCACCGCCCTCGACTACACCTCCCCATGGACCACGGACGCAGCCGGGTCATGGCGGCCGATGCACCCGCCATTAGCTAGATGTGAACGAATTCAAGACAGTGGGGAGTATATTCCGGCCTCGGTTCAATCCAGTACTAAGCTTACCGATTACCATATTCTCGGCATGTGGTTAGTACGTTCAAAGACTTAACCATCACTTACCACACACTGCGGCCTTAGCATTTTTCACTAGACAGACGGGCCTCAATCATCAACATAAACATCGTACCACAGCCCGTCCGTCATCCTTATGATTGCAGCGTGTAGTAAACAATCAACTCCTAATTTCTCGCGAGTGACAGGAAATCACTCGACTTTTACCGAGTCCTATTAGCATAGCATTCTATCGAACCTTGTATCTAGTGTTCAGAGCATGGGTACCTAGGATCATGCAACTAAGTTTTCATCCAACTCCTATAAACTTAATGCACAAGTAAAGTAGAGTAATAAGTTGCATAAGTTGAGAAAATAGGGTTCATGCTCCGGGGCTTGCCTTCTTGCGAAAAGTTAGTCCGGGGCTCTTCCGAACTTGGGCTCGGGTCTTCGGCAACTTCAGTTAGATTCACTTGAGCTTCACGCTGCTCACTCTCGGACGCGGGCACCAACTCGTACGTTCCGTCGGCGAGAGTCGTCGTTTCTACATGAATGCACAAGTTTAAGTAGTGGTGATGTTAAACGACATGATTTCCTTCACGATAAAGTTGCAGTTTGTAAAACATGAGTTTGTCGTGGAGTGAGTTACTTCATCAATCGTGGGTAATCGTTAATAGAGTTTATCTTCATCTATTTAACTTTATTAAAGAAGAAGGGGTTGTGTTATATTGAAAACTTAGTTTCTTTTTAAACACAAACATGAGTTGAACACAATTACTAATCTAGTTAGCTTCTGGTAATAAAATTTTTATTCAAAGTACATTATGCAGAGATAAGATCACTGTAAAAATTTCAGACATTTTTGTGTAGCATGTTAAATATGAAAAATGTAATACACAGCCACTGCTAGAATCTAGTTATTTTTATACAGAACAAACCATGCAAGTATTGATGCTACAAATTTTACAGGGTGTTGCTATAACCATATTTGTGCTACTGTAAATTTTTCAGATTTTATTGTACATTATTTAGAGCATAATAAATGGGACAAGCTACGCTCATGTTATAAAAGATTATTTTCTACAGGATGTTATACAGGGTTTCTATCTTTGAAACTTATTGTACAGGTTGATCTACTCTATGGTGTTTCATAGTAAAAAGATGAACATTTTTTTAAGGGCTTTACTAATTATTTTGAATTAGTGAAGTTTTCCTACCACAAATTCATGTGAACAGGTTACATATAGTAAAAATGTTTCTAAATTTTTCTATGGCCTCTAGGTATCACTACAACAACACAGAAAAAGTTTCATGACATTAAACATCACAGAACAGCAGGAATAATTAGTTCTATCACTTTATGGCATAAAGCAATGTTGGACAAAAAGTGTATCTAGAGATGGCTTTTGGTCCTGATCTTTTTACACAGTCCTAAACATTAAGCAAGTAACTCACTGCCCAAAAATTAGAGTCAGCTATGATCTACAACAGTGGGTACAAAAGAAGTCCATTAAACCTTCCATTTAATCTAGAGAAAAATATATTGAGAATCTGAGAAACTTTATGTAACAAAAGTTGTAGAGTTTCTTATAAGGATTCCAGAACAGTTGAGTTTGCATTTTTCTGAATTTTCTACGATTTTATACGAATTTTACAAGTTCACTGATTTGGTTAAAACTTTCTTTACAGAGGGGTCCCTGAAAACTAGCAGAAAACCCCCTAGAAAGATTTGGGCGTTTGCAATGTAGTCCCTGGTCGCAAATCACGGCGGGGAGCATCCTGTCCGGCCGAATTCCGGCGAGCTGGGTCGCCGGCGGCGAGGGCAAGGTGGGGGAGAACGGAGAGGGAACCAGGGCGCACCTATTGGTGGTCTTGGAGTGGCTTGGGATGGCCGGTGGCGGGCTGGCCGCGGAGAGCAGGGGCGGCGGCGGAGGGGCGGCGCGGACTGCGGCGCTCCGGCGAGGAGGGCGGTGGGGCTCGGGCTGGGAAGCTTCGCGCGGAGGTAGGAGAGCGATTTTGGGGCCTAGCTCGGGTCGAGGAGGGGCGGAGGAGGGAGTTCCACGGCGGCGGCGTGGGGCGGAGCTCGGCTCTGCTCTGCGGGGAAGAAGGAGGAACAGGGAGAGGAGGGAGGGGCGCTGCGCCGGGCTTTATAGCCGGTGGAGCTCGTGGGGGTGGGCGTGGCACGGCCGGGGCGCGAGGTGGAGGGACCGGCGAGGCTGGGCGCCATTGGGGGCGGCCGGCGGTGACCAGTGGCCAGAGGCGCGTCGTGCGCGTGGCGTGCGTGCGCTGGGCGCGTCCGGGGCGCGACGTCGCGTGTAGGCGACGCTGGCGGGCGGTTGGGGAGCTCGGGCGGCACGACGGGGGCACGCCGTTGGGTGGCGGGGCGGCGGCCAGTGGCTGGGCGGCGCGGCGGTGCAGCAGAGCCGCGGGTTGGGCAGGGGCATGCCGTGCGGGAGGGAGAAGAAAAGGCGCGGCCGCGGTTGGGCAGCGGGGGCGGCAGCAGGCAGGGCGTCGGGGGTTGGCTCGGCGTCTGGTGCTGCGCAGGCGTCGAGGGCCAGGTGGCCGGCGGCGGTCGGGCGAGCGCGCGGCGCAGCAGAGGAGGGAGGGGTGAGCGAGGGACCGAAGTGCAAGAATTTGAAAAACTTCAGGGGGCTGGGTGCAAACAGGGCGTTTTCTCCTCTTTCTGATTTGAATTTCAAAAACTTTTGAACACGAAAGTTGTTCAAAATAAAAAGTTCTACAACTTTGGTTTCAGGAAAAATTTCATTTGGCTTATGGTTTTAAAGTTAATTTAAAAGTTTCAAATGTGTCCAAATGTGCCCAAATTAAATTTGATTTCCAACTGTACCCGGTTTAATTCTTTCCACCCTCTCATTAGTGGTTTAAAACATAGAGTTAGGCTAATGACATTGATTTCGGAATTTTAATTACCAGGGTTGTCACAGCCTTCCCCCCTTAACAAGAATCTCGCCCCGAGATTCGGTAATTCTTAGTGTGGGCGTGGGTGCACCTACCAGTGGTTGAGATAAGAAACCCGGGGAAATGTTGGTTCAGGTAGCTCTCCGTTTCCCAGGTGGCTTCTTCTTCCGTGTGGCGATTCCATTGTATTTTATACATTCTAATCACTTTCCTCCTGGTCTCTCTTTCTTTTTGATCCAAAATCTTAACTGGGTGTTCGACATACGAGAGGTCGGGCTCTAACGATATTTCTTGTTGTTCCACAATCTCAGTAGGGACTCGAATACACTTCTTGAGTTGAGATACGTGGAAGACATCATGGGTAGCCGTGAGCTGAGGGGGCAGTCGTAATTTGTAGGCTACGGGTCCGCAGCTCTCAATGATTTCGTAAGGACCAATATAACGGGGAGCTAGTTTGCCTTTGATTCCAAATCTTCGCACTCCCTTGGTGGGTGATACTCGAAGATAGACATGATCGCCAACTTCGAACTTTAGGGGCTTTCTCCTTTTGTCAGAATAGCTCTTTTGTCGGGCTTGTGCGGCTTTAAGATTTGCTTGTATTACTTTTACTTTCTCCTCTGCCTCGATTACCAGGTCGGGTCCAATTATTTGACGTTCTCCGGTTTGTGACCAGCTCAAAGGAGTTCGACACCTTCGTCCGTACAGGGCCTCAAATGGTGCCATTTTCAAACTCGTTTGATAGCTGTTGTTGTACGAGAACTCTGCTAGGGGTAGACATTTGTCCCAATTCTTGTCATAGTGAATGACGCAAGCTCTCAGCATGTCTTCAAGAATTTGGTTTACCCTTTCCGTTTGTCCGTCAGTCTGAGGATGGTATGCTGAGCTGCGAATTAGTTTGGTACCAAGAGATGTTTGCAGTTGTTCCCAAAAGCGTGCTACAAACTGAGGACCACGATCAGAAATAATTGTCTTAGGTATTCCATGTAGGCAAACAATACGATCGAGGTAAATCTCGGCATATTTCTTGGCGGTATAGGTGGTGTGTACCGGAAGAAAATGTGCCGTCTTCGTGAGTCTGTCCACGATAACCCATATGGAATCATGTTTCTGGGAAGTGTTTGGTAGTCCAACGATGAAGTCCATACTTATGTCTTCCCATTTCCATGATGGTATAGGTAATGGTTGAAGTGTACCGGCTACTTTCAAGTGGCTAGCTTTTACTCTCTGGCACGTGTCACATTCCGAGACATACGTAGCAATTTCCCTTTTCATTCTAGTCCACCAGAAGTTTTGCCTTAGGTCTTGATACATTTTGCTACTGCCGGGGTGGATAGAGAATTTGGAAAGGTGTGCCTCATCAAGAATTTGCTTGCGGAGTTCACGATTCTTCGGAACGACTATACGACTTTCGAACCATAGAACTCCCTTATGGTCCTGGCGGAAACACTTATACTTCTCCTCACCTAGAGAGAGTTTTTGTTTGATGATCTTGATTCCTTCATCATGTAGTTGTGCCATGACGATTTGGTCGTGAAGAGTGGGCTCAACTGAGGTGTGATTTAGAGCGCCTTGGGAAACCATTTCCAAGTTAAGCTTCCTCATGTCTGCACATAATGTCCCATGGTAGGACTCCATGGATAAGCAATGGCAATGGGACTTGCGGCTTAGTGCATCCGCGACTACATTAGCCTTACCGGGGTGATAGTGCATTTCCAGGTCATAATCTTTGATTAATTCTAGCCATCTTCGTTGTCTCATATTCAGATCGGCTTGTGTGAAGATGTACTTGAGACTCTTATGATCCGTGTAGATATTGCACTGTGTACCCATGAGATAGTGCCTCCATATCTTTAGAGCGTGAATGACGGCTGCGAGCTCAAGGTCATGCGTGGGATAATTCTGTTCGTGGGGCCGAAGGGCTCGTGAGGCATATGCAATCACTCGATTCTCTTGCATAAGCACACATCCTAGACCAGTACCCGATGCGTCACAATACACATCGAATGACTTGGTATTATCGGGTTGAGCTAACACAGGTGCAGTAGTCAGATGCTCTCTGAGAGTGTGGAAGGCTTCTTCACACTTCTCATTCCATACAAACTTTACTTCCTTCTTCAATAGTTCCGTCATAGGCTTAGCAATTCGAGAGAAATCCGGGATGAAGCGACGGTAGTAACCGGCTAAGCCGAGAAAACTGCGAATCTGATGAACAGAGGTAGGGGGTTTCCAATCCATCACCTCTTGTACCTTGCTGGGGTCAACAGCTATGCCTTCACTGGAGATCGTGTGACCTAAGAACTTTACAGTATCCAACCAAAACTCACACTTAGAAAACTTAGCATAGAGCTGATGGTCTCTGAGTCGCTGAAGAACAATGCGAAGGTGGTTGGCATGCTCTTCCTCATCCTTGGAATAGATAAGAATGTCGTCGATGAACACTACGACGAATTTGTCCAGTTCGGGCATGAATACCGAATTCATGAGATACATGAAGTAGGCAGGGGCATTTGTGAGTCCAAAGGACATGACCAAGAATTCATATAGTCCATATCGTGTGGAGAAGGCAGTCTTAGGAATATCACATGGGCGAATCTTGATCTGATGATATCCCGAACGAAGATCAATCTTGGAGAAGACTCTGGCTCCAGCTAATTGATCGAAGAGTACATCGATGCGAGGAAGGGGGTATTTATTTTTAACTGTTACCGCATTGAGAGGTCGGTAGTCCACACATAATCTCAAACTGTCATCCTTCTTCTTTACGAATAGGGCTGGACATCCCCAAGGTGACGCGCTAGGGCGAATAAAACCTTTGTCCAGTAGTTCTTGGAGTTGAAGTTTCAGCTCGGCCAATTCTTTAGGGGGCATCCTATACGGTCTTTTGGATATAGGTGCAGTGCCTGGTTGTAGTTCAATAACGAACTCAATATCCCTATCCGGTGGCATTCCGGGTAAGTCATCCGGAAAGACATCGGCATACTCGCATACCACTGGAATATTCTCTAGGTTGGTCCCTTCCATCACGAAAGCGCAAGAATTTGTGCACTCTCGTAACGGTAGGTAAAGGGTAGTGGCTCCGTGACTAGGTGAATTTATTTCAACGGCTCGGGAAGAAAGGTCCAATGTGACTCCATGCCTAGTCATCCAGTTCATTCCCAAAATAATATCCATGCCGTCAAGGGGTAAAAGTACGAGATCTGTGTTGATGACTTTACTTCCCAATTTTATCGGTACCAGCCTTATTATTTGGTTGGAAGCAATTTTTCCACCCGGTGTTGATATCATATACGACCCTTTGGTGTGCCAAATATTCAAGCCTACTTTTGCACCAAACTTTGCACTAATGAAACTATGTGATGCACCAGAATCAAACAACATGATTGCAGGCTTGTTATGGATGGAGAATGTACCCGTCATTACAGGTGCTCCTTCAGGAAGTTCTGCAAGGGTGGTGAAGTTGATCTGTCCTTGTTTGACCTGGAGGGTCTGCTTCTTGCCTTTGTTCTTATTGTTCTGGTTAGAGTCCTGGCCCTGATTTGGCAGCCTGGGTTGAGGGCATTCGCGAGCGAAATGACCGGAACTCCCACATTTGAAACAACGATCTGCGGGGCTGGGTCGAAGAGGCTGTTGCAGTGTGGGCCTCGGACCATTCGGTGGAGGCATCGGGGGTCGTACCATGCCTGGCTGCTGCGGGGGCCTGATAATCCAACGCCCTGGCTGAGGGGCCTTCGGTGGAGCTGTAGGCGCAGCATTTCGCACCAAGCGATACCTCAGTGGCTGAGCGCCCGAGGGTCCAGCGAGCGCCTTTCTCTTCTTTTCAGCACGATGAGCCTCAATACAGTCCTCTTGAGTGATGGCCATGTTGACTAGCTCGTTATATGTATCGGCTTTGACAAGATTCAATCGTTCCTTGAGTTTAGTATTCAGACCTCTACGGAAACGATCACGCTTCTTGGCATCTGTGTCTGCGTGATAGCCCGCGTATTGGCCCAGGTTGTTGAAGGCTTGAGCATACTGAAGTACAGTGCGGTTACCCTGAGTGAGAGCTAAAAACTCATTTAGCTTTTTTTTTTCTATGAGACCTTCGGGAATATGGTGTGCCCGGAACGCAGTCTTGAATTCATCCCAGGTGACAATGTGATCAGCGGGGAGCATAGCAAAATAGTGGTCCCACCATAGACGAGCCGTACCGCGAAGCTGCTGCGCGGCAAAGCGGGCCTTGTTTTCATCCGAACATGGGGCCACAAGTAGAGAAAACTTGGACTCGATTGTGCGAATCCAAGCGTCCGCATCCAAGGGTTCCTCCGTCTCGTGAAACAAGGGAGGCTGGGTCCCTAGGAAATCCGTGTATCCTGCAACTTGGGGTTGGGGAGCATTTTGCCCACCCCGCTGGTGGTGTTGCTGTCCTTGCACGAGCTGGCGAAGCAACTCGGTTTGAGCGGCCATTACTTCAACCAAACTGGGTGGTGGTGGCGGCTGTGGTTGTGATCCACTTGCGCTAGCACCAAAACCATCCGGGTTACCACGGGTTGCTCCAACCATCTGAAAAGGCGAATGTTCTTCATTAGCAACGTGATCCATATTTCTTCCATGACTCCAAAAAGATCTAACGCGGAATAGTAGACTTCCAAAAGGTCCTGGATGGAATCACGGGCATAAAAACTGTCTGCCATAAGAACCTTATAACTCCTGGTAGGTTCATCCAAAGTTCCTCATATTTTGGCAGTGGATAGGTAGTTTAGGGATGTACAACTTTGATATTCAGTTAAGATGCTAAATTGATGGCTAAGATGGTCAAACGATTCGCTCTTCGCTTCGCTGGTTGGCTGTTTTTCAGCAGAACGAGTTATAGTATCTGGCCTATAACTTCAAAAGTTCTGGTCCAAAAATTCTCAACTTTTACCAGAGCATTTCTAAGGTATTTGTGCACCACTTTTCTATTCAACACTTTGGCTGGATTAGGCTCTAAGATGGCTGTTCCCTTAAGGTCTTACTTCTCGGTCTACCCAGAATTTTCAGTGAACAGGGGGCCAATATTTCGTGCACCAGGGAAAATCTACCCAGCCAAAATTTACCAAATTTTAACAGCAGCTACTGGGATAAATTTGGAACAAGTTTTGTGTTGTACTCTTTTGCAGAAGACTGTAGGAAGGGGGCCTAAAAATTTAAGAGGCAGAAGTGCTTATTCTGGACAGAATTCTGACATTCCGTGGTTTCTGTTATTTCTTACTATCCATGAGTTCAGAATTTTTGATTTTTGAACAGGGGATAGGACACGAAATTTTGAACAATTCTTTCAACATGAACTTTACCAGAAAAGGTCATTTCCTTGGGTCAATAAATCGCTCTTTTTGGTCATGGCAGATTTGTGACAGATTCGCTAGATAGTCCTTATGCAAACCACGCTTAGATACGCGAGAACCTTACCACTCTCATACAACGCATTTACAATTTCAGATATATATGGTCATGATGCATGCACGTCCTATTCGTCCTCACAAAGAAAAATAATTGCCAAATACTTTTGGTCTTACGAAGATAGTTTCGGTGGCATACACAATACGGCTCTCCCTATAATAGCTAGTCGAGTCTTTCTAATCGTCCCTTAACTTATCGTAATCGCGGTTAGTGTACCTGCAGAAGATTGACAAGCATATATATTTCATGAACCTTTCATGCCAGCACTCATGAAAGCGTCCGTATTCATTACCGTTTACTTATAGAAACGATATCTGTACAATTTCCGCCGTACAGACGACGTTAACATACGCTATCGAGATAGCGTATTCACGGGGGTACCGTCATGAGACGGGGGTATGAACAGCGATCGCCATACCCTGCGCCGAACCTTCTACTCCCAATATGTTCAACTAACAGTTGGCATATTGGCAGCACCTCAAGTAAGCCACTGCTTGAGGGCAGCGTTCGGTTCGCATCACCGACAGGAAGGCCAAGCTCTCTCAGTTGGCTGAGGATCCTTACCTTCTTACCTTAGCGACGAGTGCGTCGTTACAGAATTTAAAGTCGGTTGTGCATTAAAGTAAGTTTTGACAGAAAGTAATGTGCTGGAAGTCAATTGATAATATATATAGAAGTTAGATAGCCACCTAGTAAACTTTCCCATAATCCCTTAGGGCTTTACGAACTAGGCACCATCCTTAACGTACCAACGTATTTCGCAACACATCCTTCTAGTCAAGTTTTATGAAATAAGTTTTTACGGCTTGCCGCATTCTCTGGCGTATGTATTTTGGCTCTGGCGCCAGCTGTTGCCAGCTGTGGCACCAGTTACGGCTCTGATACCAGCTGTGGCAGAACCACCTGAATTAATCCGGCTCAAGTGTATTAACCATCACCATTAGGGCAATTTCGGTTAACCTTACACTTCAAACGGAGTAATCCACGGGTCTGTCGGGTATAACCTCCCGATACACCACGGTAATCGGATCGAGCGCCATACATACAAATGCTCACGCGACGATGAGCCCAGAGAATACCACATTCCAGCAATATTACAAAATTACCATAAGTGAAAATTACAGACCAAGTTTGAGTTTAGAAACAAGTACTTCAGTGATCATAACTAAGAAGTTCTTCAGAGTTTAAGTTGCAGCGGAAAATAAAATAACGAAAGCTACTCGACGATAAGGGATGTCTCGATGAAGCCCGTACGAGACGTCACTCGGTATTATCTTCGTTGGACGGGGGCGTATCCCATTCCACCGACCAACCAGGGGGAAGAGTACAAGGCCAAGTCAACCTAGCAATCAAGTCTTCGAAGGTTTCACCTGAAAACAAGCCACAAGCAAGGCTGAGTATACTAATACTCAGCAAGGCTTACCCGACTAATGGGGTATACTTAGCCGACTCCTAGACATGCGAGGCTTTTGGCTTGAGGGGTTTGTTTTGCCAAAAAGCATCTACAAGTGGGTCCTTACTTTCAACTTTTAGCTCAAAATTCTAGTTTCATTAACCATTCTAGATATGCGGCTATTCCCTAGCATTCATGGTGAAGCATTTTATCCAACAAGTTTATTCACCATCATTGTTGCTCTTCTTACTCTGTGGGTAAAAGTGGTTAAGCAGTCTCAATAGCCGCGAGAAACGGACGATTCGAATCGAATTTCTTAACCTTGCAAGGGAAACCTAAACACACGTCACGTGGTTACTCCCTAGAGTCACACGTGCAACTTTTCCCTTCAATTCCCGCTTCACGGAACAGGCCCACCGCCCTCGACTACACCTCCCCATGGACCACGGACGCAGCCGGGTCATGGCGGCCGATGCACCCGCCATTAGCTAGATGTGAACGAATTCAAGACAGTGGGGAGTATATTCCGGCCTCGGTTCAATCCAGTACTAAGCTTACCGATTACCATATTCTCGGCATGTGGTTAGTACGTTCAAAGACTTAACCATCACTTACCACACACTGCGGCCTTAGCATTTTTCACTAGACAGACGGGCCTCAATCATCAACATAAACATCGTACCACAGCCCGTCCGTCATCCTTATGATTGCAGCGTGTAGTAAACAATCAACTCCTAATTTCTCGCGAGTGACAGGAAATCACTCGACTTTTACCGAGTCCTATTAGCATAGCATTCTATCGAACCTTGTATCTAGTGTTCAGAGCATGGGTACCTAGGATCATGCAACTAAGTTTTCATCCAACTCCTATAAACTTAATGCACAAGTAAAGTAGAGTAATAAGTTGCATAAGTTGAGAAAATAGGGTTCATGCTCCGGGGCTTGCCTTCTTGCGAAAAGTTAGTCCGGGGCTCTTCCGAACTTGGGCTCGGGTCTTCGGCAACTTCAGTTAGATTCACTTGAGCTTCACGCTGCTCACTCTCGGACGCGGGCACCAACTCGTACGTTCCGTCGGCGAGAGTCGTCGTTTCTACATGAATGCACAAGTTTAAGTAGTGGTGATGTTAAACGACATGATTTCCTTCACGATAAAGTTGCAGTTTGTAAAACATGAGTTTGTCGTGGAGTGAGTTACTTCATCAATCGTGGGTAATCGTTAATAGAGTTTATCTTCATCTATTTAACTTTATTAAAGAAGAAGGGGTTGTGTTATATTGAAAACTTAGTTTCTTTTTAAACACAAACATGAGTTGAACACAATTACTAATCTAGTTAGCTTCTGGTAATAAAATTTTTATTCAAAGTACATTATGCAGAGATAAGATCACTGTAAAAATTTCAGACATTTTTGTGTAGCATGTTAAATATGAAAAATGTAATACACAGCCACTGCTAGAATCTAGTTATTTTTATACAGAACAAACCATGCAAGTATTGATGCTACAAATTTTACAGGGTGTTGCTATAACCATATTTGTGCTACTGTAAATTTTTCAGATTTTATTGTACATTATTTAGAGCATAATAAATGGGACAAGCTACGCTCATGTTATAAAAGATTATTTTCTACAGGATGTTATACAGGGTTTCTATCTTTGAAACTTATTGTACAGGTTGATCTACTCTATGGTGTTTCATAGTAAAAAGATGAACATTTTTTTAAGGGCTTTACTAATTATTTTGAATTAGTGAAGTTTTCCTACCACAAATTCATGTGAACAGGTTACATATAGTAAAAATGTTTCTAAATTTTTCTATGGCCTCTAGGTATCACTACAACAACACAGAAAAAGTTTCATGACATTAAACATCACAGAACAGCAGGAATAATTAGTTCTATCACTTTATGGCATAAAGCAATGTTGGACAAAAAGTGTATCTAGAGATGGCTTTTGGTCCTGATCTTTTTACACAGTCCTAAACATTAAGCAAGTAACTCACTGCCCAAAAATTAGAGTCAGCTATGATCTACAACAGTGGGTACAAAAGAAGTCCATTAAACCTTCCATTTAATCTAGAGCAAAATATATTGAGAATCTGAGAAACTTTATGTAACAAAAGTTGTAGAGTTTCTTATAAGGATTCCAGAACAGTTGAGTTTGCATTTTTCTGAATTTTCTACGATTTTATACGAATTTTACAAGTTCACTGATTTGGTTAAAACTTTCTTTACAGAGGGGTCCCTGAAAACTAGCAGAAAACCCCCTAGAAAGATTTGGGCGTTTGCAATGTAGTCCCTGGTCGCAAATCACGGCGGGGAGCATCCTGTCCGGCCGAATTCCGGCGAGCTGGGTCGCCGGCGGCGAGGGCAAGGTGGGGGAGAACGGAGAGGGAACCAGGGCGCACCTATTGGTGGTCTTGGAGTGGCTTGGGATGGCCGGTGGCGGGCTGGCCGCGGAGAGCAGGGGCGGCGGCGGAGGGGCGGCGCGGACTGCGGCGCTCCGGCGAGGAGGGCGGTGGGGCTCGGGCTGGGAAGCTTCGCGCGGAGGTAGGAGAGCGATTTTGGGGCCTAGCTCGGGTCGAGGAGGGGCGGAGGAGGGAGTTCCACGGCGGCGGCGTGGGGCGGAGCTCGGCTCTGCTCTGCGGGGAAGAAGGAGGAACAGGGAGAGGAGGGAGGGGCGCTGCGCCGGGCTTTATAGCCGGTGGAGCTCGTGGGGGTGGGCGTGGCACGGCCGGGGCGCGAGGTGGAGGGACCGGCGAGGCTGGGCGCCATTGGGGGCGGCCGGCGGTGACCAGTGGCCAGAGGCGCGTCGTGCGCGTGGCGTGCGTGCGCTGGGCGCGTCCGGGGCGCGACGTCGCGTGTAGGCGACGCTGGCGGGCGGTTGGGGAGCTCGGGCGGCACGACGGGGGCACGCCGTTGGGTGGCGGGGCGGCGGCCAGTGGCTGGGCGGCGCGGCGGTGCAGCAGAGCCGCGGGTTGGGCAGGGGCATGCCGTGCGGGAGGGAGAAGAAAAGGCGCGGCCGCGGTTGGGCAGCGGGGGGCGGCAGCAGGCAGGGCGTCGGGGGTTGGCTCGGCGTCTGGTGCTGCGCAGGCGTCGAGGGCCAGGTGGCCGGCGGCGGTCGGGCGAGCGCGCGGCGCAGCAGA
The DNA here is from genome assembly GCA_032594955.1 of Panicum miliaceum. NCBI lineage: Eukaryota > Viridiplantae > Streptophyta > Magnoliopsida > Poales > Poaceae > Panicum > Panicum miliaceum. Next base: position 12,666,165 of record CM064060.1, on the reverse strand, counting down.
GGAGGGAGGGGTGAGCGAGGGACCGAAGTGCAAGAATTTGAAAAACTTCAGGGGGCTGGGTGCAAACAGGGCGTTTTCTCCTCTTTCTGATTTGAATTTCAAAAACTTTTGAACACGAAAGTTGTTCAAAATAAAAAGTTCTACAACTTTGGTTTCAGGAAAAATTTCATTTGGCTTATGGTTTTAAAGTTAATTTAAAAGTTTCAAATGTGTCCAAATGTGCCCAAATTAAATTTGATTTCCAACTGTACCCGGTTTAATTCTTTCCACCCTCTCATTAGTGGTTTAAAACATAGAGTTAGGCTAATGACATTGATTTCGGAATTTTAATTACCAGGGTTGTCACAGAAACTTTAGTCCAAAGTTTAGTTCACCTATTTGGATCAACTAAATGATTAAACTTGAAACTTTGTCCTGGGTTCAACTCCCTGCGGGAGTGAATTTTCTAGGATTTAACGGCATTTGTGCATTTAGTGGTAGGCGACGTTCCTATCGCCTACCACTGAAAGCACAAACACCGCTGTCGACAACGAGACGTCTGTGGTGATTTCGTCAAGTCAATCTTAGGGGCAAGGTTTGCGTTCATGTTATGCGTACGTTGTGAGTGTCTGAGTTGTACTGTGCAAATCTTTAAAAAAAACCGTCAGTTTTGTCGGTCAATTCTTTTGGTCTCGCACGCTAATCAACCGTTCACAACGCGCGGTGGCTGACTAAAGTTATCCCAGATAATAAGACGGTGCCATGAACCAAACTGTTCCCACGACTCACTAAAAGAGTACGTCCAGATCCAAAAAATTATATTCATCTGCCAAAATCGTACACCAAATCATGGTAAACCCATGATCACCAACAAATCTATGTGCAGTGGCAGGATGCTCCCAAACAACGGAGGCCAGCAGATCCGTGTAGGAAAAACAGAGGAAGCTTCCGAAGTCCTGTGCGAGCTGAGTGGCCGATCGCAGAGCCTCTCAGAAGGAAGCGGCGAAGCGGGCGGAAGCAAAGACCTGCCTCGCCTTGCCAAGATCCGTGCCGCTCGGTAGCCTCGCCATCGTCGGCGGCGCCACCGGACGATCGGCAGCGGCGCCACCGGACACGTCTATGCGCACCTCCGGCGGCGCCCCGTCCTCGGCGGGCGCGGACGGCGCGGCGACGACGTCGGCGCGGCAGAGCGGGCACGTGGCGTTCCCGCGGAACCAGGCGTCGATGCACTCGACGTGGAAGCGGTGGCCGCAGCGCGGCAGAGCGCGGGCCTTCTCCCCGGGCTCGAGCTCGGCGAGGCAGACCGCGCAGTCCCCTCCGGCGCCGGCGCCCGGGCCGAGCGCGAGCACGGGTATCGCGGCGAGCACCGCGGGGTCGAGCCCGCGCGGCGAGGGCGCGGCGCCGTCGCGGTCATCGCCGGCGCCTTCGATGGCCAGGCTCCGGAGCAGGCGGCGCCGGCCGGCGGCGACGCGGCGGCGGCGGGAGCCGTTGTAGAGGTGCAGCGCAACGAGCGCCAGGAGCACGCCCGCGAACGCCCCCGCCGTGGCGAGCAGGAGCCTGCCCGTGACGGCGTAGGCCGGCGGGTCGGCCACCTGATGCCGTCCCGCGTCGGGCGGCGGCTTCGGAAGAGTGTCGAGCGGAACATGGACGTGGCCCTCGTCGCACGGGGTCGTCGGGTCCTGCGCCTTGGGGCGCGGGCCGCTGCCGTCGCCGGCGCCCATGGCTGACGGCTGCGCGCTTAGCGAACTGACTGAGCTGCGGTTTCGCGGAAGGGTTGGTTGGTGTCCGGAGCGCGTCGGAGTGGTGATTTTTGGCGAGCGCGGTTACTTATACGTGGATGTCGGACCGAAATGCCCTTGTGTTAAGAATGGAAAATGGGACGCAAATGGAAGGGTGGGCTCGGGCTTTCGCCACTGACTGTCCGTCCGGGGCACGCTAGCTGGGGAGAACGGAGAGGCAGCAGTCCGTCTCCGTCTCCGCTCCCCGGTCCCCGGCTGACTGGCTGACCGTCCGTATGCCGACGGAGGATGGACGAACGGCCCCGATGCGTCCACCGCGTGGTCAAGGCCAGAGTTGACTACTAGCAGCAACCAAGCAGTGTGAGTGTGCATGCGACTGCTCGCTCGTCTCCTCCGCCTTGGAGGTCGCTGTCTTTAGCTACCCCCCCGCTGGACTACTGGAGCTTGGAAGTCGTCGCTCGCTGCGACTTGGACCTGGGCAAAATTTCCCGGCGGCCGGGGGCCGGACGGCGACGGGGCAGCGCGATCGCGTGGATGCGTGGGTCGGTCCCCGGTCGGTCGATCCACCCGCGAAGGTTCGCGGAAGCGAGGCGCCCGTTGTCGTGACGCCAGGCGAGGCCCATGGCAGTGCGCCGGGCTGTGGGCCGCGTGCTCCCGGCGGCCTAATCTTAGCGAAACAGCAGCAGCACGAGAGTGTACCTTGATTTGTAGTTGGGAGTTGGATGATGGTGGTCCAGAGTCCAGACAGAAGCGTGGCTGTGCCCAGTGGTCGGCGAGGTAAAGACAGCGAACTGAAACCGAAACCCCAGTCCCAGATTCCCGTAGCACAAGCTCATTCGCCATTCGGTGGCGAATAGTTTACCCCCTCTCTCACGCTCTGGAGCAAGGGCGAAGTTAGAGCAGAATAGGGTAAGTTTACTTTATATTTAAAACTGATAGCTTCGTCTTTGCTTGTTGAACTTTTCTTTAGATTAGATAAATATATCCATACGGTGTTATTAATAAATATATCCATATATTGTTACGGACCAACAATATATGAATATATAATTATTTACTTTATTATTACTGCTAATATTATACATAGTTTAGATATATTATTTGTTTTTCTATGAATAAACTAACTAGAAAAATTTCGAGCAACTATTGTGCAGTCCATAACTTATTAATAAAGGACTTATGGCCAGAGTGGGTCCAAGGCCCGATGACCCTGGGCACCAGCCCACGCTCCTTGCGCTCCAACCCAGTGGAATGATATCATGGGCCGTTGCCAGTCCAACTCAAAAAACTCCTCAGTCCAGCCACCAGGCGGAGTTCGCCCAGGCTCAAAAAGCTCCCGGGTCCGCCACTGCTTATGGCCAAGTTCCCATGCGAGGCCATATCTCCCGCGATCCTATTTAATACCACAGGCAATACTGTAATCCTAACCGAAGATCATGACGATGTCAACGTTTTTAAAACTCTGGCTTCCGCCCTTCTCCTCTACCACCTCTTCAGTGTGAGAGAGAATGGCAATGGCAGAACGACATTTATAATATTTTTTTACTTGAAAACAATGTTTATATGTAAAGTGTAAATTTATAAGTTTCAATATTTTTTAAAAATATATTTAATAATGGAACTCAAAATGTGCAAAAGAATATGAGCAATCTAGCGGCATCGACCGTTCATGAATTAGATATTCGATGTAGGATTGTTCTAAATAAAAAGAAAAAAAAGCATATTGCATACTTGCTTGGAAGGAAAATGTGTAAAAGCACCGCTTTGTTTACTTTGCTCAGGCTGGTGGCGCGTCTGTCTGCGTGAGAAGAGAAACTGAGAGAGGAAGTAGCATCATGCATGGGTGAAAGCAACATGTGCTGGTCTTTTACCCGGCCGGCCGCGGATGCTGTTGTCTATACCTGGTGTCACCGTGGCGGATGAGGAGAGGGCAGTCAATAGGATTTATAGCCGGAGGATGAGCCTATTACCTCATTTGTTTTGATCATTAAGGCACGATCCTCGATACGTAGCCAAGGGGTTTTGTAGAGAGGCCTTGGCTTTGTAGAGAGGCTTATGGGTGTCCCCGGTGGACCTAGGTGATTCTCCGCGTAAGTTAGGCGTGTTTCTTAATGGTTGAGGCTTGTTGGAAACAGTTGGTGCGAGTACCCCCTTATCCAACGTGATTGGTTCGGTGAGCCGCATGGTACTTGTGTCGTGTGGGTAAAAAAGTACACCTTCGCAAGGCTAATAATTAATTTGAATTGCCGCGCTCTCGGTCATGAGCAAGCTCATCATCCCATAAATTCTTTGTAGAAAGCTCGTGTATGTTGGAAATGGTTCATGTCACTTTTATGATCAATTATTTTTTCCTTTCATATATAATCAACTAAAATTTATATTGTGGGTCAGACAAGATTAATTAATTTTGATTAGAGAGCTAGATGTTAGTTTAGAGAGCTCATGCTTAAGCAATAGTTGCTTAATCTTAAAGCATCATCCTTGCTGAGCCCTCTTTGCATAATCCTTGTTTATATAATCGCGTAAGTCTTGCGAGTACCTTTGTACTCATGTGCTTTTAACCTAAGTAGCAGGTGAGTTGGAAGTTGTTTTTGGCCACTTCTATCCCGCCGATCCCGGTTCAGGAGAGAGTAGGGGGGGGGGGGGGGGGGCAAGTAGTCATAGGCTGGCTTTGAGGGGGGCCATTATAGGCTAATATAGGTGATTAGAACATATCATTAAATGGTACTAATGGTATTATAGGAGCATTAGGGGGGACCATGCCCCTGCGCGCCCCTCTTGGCTCCGCCCCTGGGAGTAGGTCGTTGTGGCCGCAATGGTACCCTTGAGCAAGATGCCATTGCTTCATCGCGCTTTTGTTATTTTATCCGCTGCGTACCTAGAATTTGTGAGAGCATGATGGAAACGCTAAACCTTAATTTCATGTCTCTATTAAGACCATTCATGAGCCCAACGCTTGTAATTGGAGGTTGAACCTTTTAATTTCAGATTTTAACTACCCTTGTTGTGAATTTGTATTTTTAAATATTGAACTCATGTGATGACTAAAATTGCTCTTTATGGTTCTTTTGGCGATATGTGTATTTGTAAACGGTATGTGTATGCTTGATTTTGGGCATGTTGAGGAGCACATACTGGGACTATCAGATCTGCTTTCATTTTATGTAATTTTGTTTTGGTCAAGTGCCTCTAGATGTGGATTAGCACATGGCGTGTCAAGAGATGGACACGTGCTAGCTCTCATCTTGATGGATTGATCGATGCTTTCCCCTAAACCGAGTGCAAATTGAATGGTTCTTACAAAGTTAAGGTAGAACTTATGAAGGATTTGCAATTTTGCACCGTACTTTAGAATTAGGAGTAGATAGAGAGAGGAGTATAAGTAGATAATCGAAGAATATTATGGCTTCAGCCTCTCAAGTCTCAAGGAAGGGGAAGTAATCCATAATTATTACAAAACATAGCCAAACACTATGCAACTTTGGACAATGCCCGTAAAGGCGCGGGTGGTCGTGGGGGCGCGGCCGTGTCGGTGCTCACCCTGCAGGTGGCCACGGGTACGCGGCTTTGCTGCTATGATCGCCCCGCGGTGTGTCCGTGGGTGCGTAGTCATGGAGTTGTGTGTTGACGGTCCTTATCACCAAAATAACCGTCAACTCCTGCATCAAAGAGCACAATGATCAATCACCAAAATAGAAGATAGGAACTTACATCTAACCATTTCCACAAGCTTTGGTGAATTATGTTATGTAGGAACTCATGAGCAACTACAAGAGAGAAACACACACAAAACACAAAGAAATGCGCAGAAGATCATGTCCTGTGTCACCCCAAGGAAGAAGGACCCACTTGACAGCACAAACCGACGTATCAAAGAGGAAATCACCAAGGATCAGGCTTTGGACCCACTTGTCATACCACCAACCAAAGGTGGTGCCAAGAAGGCCCACCCAGGGGTCGGCCGACCCCCTGGGTCGGCCCAACCTGGACGGGATCCTGGCACTACTCGGCTATGAAGAGCTCGAGGGCTTGTCAGGGATAGATCCCCAGGTACCAGCAAGGAAGGAAGAAGTCGGACTTCTACTAGGATTCCTCTGTAATCCAACTAGGACTCCTACCTTATAACCGATTAGGAACCCCACCTCCTGGAGAATATGAAGGAGGGCGGGGGCACCTAGATCGGCAGAGCAGCCAACAGGCAACTCAACACCCAAGCGCAGGGCGCAATATACACCACACCAAACAGGACGTAGGGTGTTACACACATTGCGAGCCGAACCTGTCTAAACCTTGTCTTGCTTGCACCTTCGAGTTCCTGATCTCGGCAACACCCTAACCACAAGTCTACCACCTTAAAGTATCCATAGGTAGGCTTGCCGGTAAAACACCGACAGGTGGGAAGGTCTCCGACGCCTTTGTCACGTCGGTTATCAAGGTTTCCTGGTATAATTTGCCCGGGAACCACCCTTGGAGTAGTATAAAAGGAGGAGATCACCCCTCACACAACACACACCACTTTAGAGAAGAAGGAGGAGGACCCCACCTTTTGGTGCTACTTTGTAGAGTAGGTAGGGAGTGTATGGAGGAGAAGTCTAGAAGGAGAGCCGGAGTTGTCGGCCTCCTTCTAGTTGTACCTCGGCGGATACAAACCTCTTTTGAGTAAGTATTCAGGTTTGTCTATGGTGGTGAGCTCTTATTGAAGTTAAGTCTCTTTTATCCTTTGCTTGCGGGATCATTATTCGTTCTTTGAACATTTGTTTTTAGCTTAAAGTCTTGAGTCTTAAAACAGAGTCTGGCCGGAGCGAGAGGCAGTAATCGATAGAGTAGACGTGGTGTTTAGGCTTGAAGTTACCGTTGGTTGCTACCCTTTGAAAGGACCGACACTAGGCCTAGAGGGGGGCGAGTTGAATAGGCCCTGTTAAAAAAAATCTATAAATTCTTCACGAAAAATTGTCAGATCTATCGGAACTTCCGACACAGTATCGAAACTTCCGAAGGAAGTTCTGGTACCGGGTAGGAACTTCCGACGGAGGGTAGGAACTTCCAACCCTCACAAGAACTAAATACAAAATTCAAACTAAGACAGGTTTAGGAAGAACCTACTTGAATAGAAATCTTACAACAAGTTTCTTGAGACTTCGAGAAGTGATCTTTAGCAGCGGAAACTTACAAACACATAGATCGGGTCAATAGAACAAGAACAATATGAACAACAACAAGCAAATGAGACACGAGATTTGTTACCGGAATTCGCTCCACTAAGAAGCTACGTCCCCGTTGAGGAGCTCACAAAGAGCTGGGTTTTCACTAACCTCTTGCCTCCCTCAATCAACCACAAAGGTGGATTGAGTCACTTACTATTGTTCTCACAAAGAGAAGGGTAATACAAACTTCCGGGGGACAATCACAAAGATTAAGAGCTCCCCGGTGACGCCTAATCGTCTAGAAGCCAAGCTCCAAGAGTAACAAACGTGAATCAATCAATCAAACTTGCTTCAAGTGCTTCTCGAGATGAATAAGGGAGAAAACCAACTCAAAGCCTCATGTCGCACACCTCAAATGCTTCTCACACCCAAGCCCCAAGTCAATCAATGCAAGGATGAGCTCTAGAGGGATTTGGGAGAGTGAAATGAATGCCCTTGGAGGTGTGCTGGTCGAGCGCCAGGCATGAATAGAGGGGGTGAGGAAGTATATATACCCCACCCCCAAAATAGAGCCGTTGGTTGTTTCTAGTGGCAGCTATCAGATCTTCTGACGTGGGGTCGGATCCTCCGTCGGTGTCCAGACTTGGATCTTCCGACGCAAGGTCGGATCTTCCGATCACATCCCCAGGTTTGGATCACTCAGATTAGGTCACGGATAACATGGGTCGGAACTTCCGACGGAGATGTCAGAATATAAAAATTTGTCGGAACTTGTTCCAAACCAGTGGGATCTTCCGGTCGGAACTTCCGACTGGTGTAGGAACTTTCGACGAAGGTGTCGGAACTTCCGACAGAGGCTGTGACAAAAGGAAAAGCCTAGGGTTTGTGTACGTGACTTTTTATGTTTGCCATCTAAGTGTTCATCTCATGAGCAGCACTTTGACAAACTTGATCAATCAAACACGTTCCCCCTTTATAGTATGGTGATTCCTATACTCAAATTCAAACCAAAAATGAATTTAAATACTTCATTAACTCTTTCACCATACATAGAAGAATTGGGGATCATCCTTTCATCTTTCATACTTCATTTTCATTTTATTCCTGCACATATCTCATTCAAAGCATAATATCCCAAATTATAATTGTCATTATCACCAAAACTCTTTTAGAGACCTAGATGCACTTTCACCCTTCCCCACGGTCTATCGGGGTAGGCGGTAGGTGGTGAAAGCCCTGTCCGTCCTTCGTAGTCCCCCACGTTTGGGTTGGGCGTAGACCTAATAGCCGAATACTCTTGGCAGACCAGGAGTAAGTTGGTGCCGGAAGTAAGCAAGTGGTAACCCAGCTTATCTTTCCTAAGAATCTCTATCCTTAGTGAACCACACTACCCAGGAGCAACCTATTTTCTCTTTTCCATAGGTAAACTAGTTAGCAGACCGTTACACCTCTGTTCCTTGAGAAATATACGATACCTTGAATACTCTTCGGGTGAAGTGCTATAATGATATCTCAATGCACTTGCAGATTCTTCTGTGAACGTTAAGAAATACCAATATTGAGCTCACCCCGGTAGGGGCTGGGGCCGGCTCCGCCTTGGGTGGCCGGGGGTGAAAGGATCTTGGTAGGGGGGGTGAATAGGCGAACCTGTGAAAACCTGAAAATTCTTCGCAGCAGTTAACCTGTCAGAACTTCCGATCAAGAATAGGAAGTTCCGATGGGTCGGAATTTCTGATGCCTGGTCGGAACTTCCGACAATACAAGGATTTACAACGAAATTTGAAAACTAAATTGAAACTGCAAAACCTGGCTGAATCAAAAGTTGCGTAGTGATGCTAGGAACCTTCTACAACTAACCCTAGCAAGCTCAACAACAAGAATACGTAGATCGGGACAAAACAAGGTCTAGGTCAACAAGAACTAGATATGAACAATAAGAACAAGACACAAGCAATTTTATACCTAAGTTCACTTCCACTAAGGAAGCTACGTCTCCATTGAGGAGCTCACAAAGAGCCGTGTCTTCTCTAACCCTTTTCTCACTCAATCAACTACAAAGGAGGATTGAGTCACTTACTATCAAATCCACAAAGGACTAGGCAATACAAACTTCCCGAGGCACACACACACGAGAGTGCGCTCCACGGGCGACGCTGAACCATCTAGAAGCAAGCTTCAAGAGTAACAAACATGAATCGATGCTTGGAGATGCTTCAAATGCTCATGGGAGGAAGGTGGCTGCCCTCTTTCTCAAGGGAGACAAGTCACACACCTCAATCACTCTCTTACCCAAGCCCTAGCTCAAATCAATGCAAGGATTAGCTCAAGGAGGGAGTGGGGAAGTGGATTTAATGCTCAAGGAGGTGTTTGTCTCGTGTTATGTCAGCAACCAATGAAGGAGGGGGTGAGGGGGTATATTACCCTACCCCAAAAACTAGCCGTTACTGTGCAGTTAATGTACTTATCGGAAATTTAGATCAGGGGTCGGAACTTCCGACCCACCATTTAATTCCAGGCTAAGAACCCCTAGAAGGAAGTCTACCCAGACTTCCGACCCCGGTCGGAACTTCCGACTAGGCTGAAATCTGTTAGTTTAAGTCTTCTAAGCTTGAATTTAGTCTCTTATTTGTTTTTGGCTTTTCTACTTAGCACTCTAGCATCTCCAGAACACTTTTTTGCATCCCTCTTAATAGTACGGTGTTTCCTATACTCAAATTCAAAGTAGAAAATAAATAAAACTCTTCTTTGAGCTCCAACACCATCCATTAAGCAATTTGGCGTCTTTGTACGTGTATTTTTCATTTCATTGCATCATAACCTGTTCAAAACTCGATAAACGCATTAGCTCCTTAATTATGCATGTCATCAACACCAAAACCTACTTAGGGGGGCCAAATGCACTTTCACTCTCCCCTTTTTGGTGATTGATGCAACACAATTAAGGCTCACAAATAAAATCATATATCGGTTTTGAACCAATCATATAGTTGAGCTCCCCCTTAATATGTGCATATTTCATAATGGAATCAAAAGTGACCTCAAATGCCATTTGCACAAATTAAGAGAGCTCCCCCTATATAATTGAATCCGTGGGGTGCAAATTGTGACAATTAACATCCGTGATGCATATGACAGATATATCACAATAATAAAGTGAAAAGAATAATACACCAAGTCATGATCATCACAAGCATTTAAGGTTCTAAGATCACACTAGCGTAACAAGCCGTGAATAAGTCTTACAAGTTCAAAGTCTCACTTGGCACACCACACATAACACAAATACATATTGATTGTCATACAAGTCCACAAGCTACGATACGATATGATAGATAGATAGATAAGACAACCATTATTCATCCATGGCCTATGGTGAGGTCACTCCCCCTTTGGAATCAAGACCAAAAAGGAGAGGCCCTTCCATAGCCACTACTCATCATCATCGTCGTCGTTGTCGTCGTCCTCCGGCTTGGTCGAAGAGTTGGCAGCAGGAATGTCTTCTTCTTCTTATTCATCTAACTCCTCACGCCCACCTAAATCTTCCTCAAAGTCTTCACCATATTGAGGAGCACCAAACAACATAGATGGGTCGCTTATCCCCTCCCAAGGGTTGTAGAAGACGGGAGGAGGAGGAAAGTCCATAAAGGCCCGAACCGGTGAGTGTGGAATGCCGCTTCTTGCCATGATCTCCTTTTGCCTAGCTTCAATCTTGAGGAGCTGCTCATCTACATATTTCTTGTGGGCATGAATCTCTTCGGCGTTGTTACGTCCCACATTGAAACAAGCAAAGAGACCTTTGGATATGAAGCCAAGAATACCCTTCTTCTTCGGTGCCCTAGGAGGTGAACCACGTGAGGTGGAGGGGCCACGAGAAGTAGAAGGACCACGAGAGCTAGATGGAGCTTGAGAACTAGGTCCTTGAGATGACTCAGCAACTCTTCTTTGAGGTGCATGCTTGCCAAGCTTGACAAGTTGCTCAATGGTGCTCTTACTTGGCCAATAGACTTGATGGCCCTTGTCGGTGAGGATCTCGGCACCGGTCACCGCCTTGATCATGGCAAAGATATATGGAGCATAGTTGCAGCTTTTCTTGGGTGACATGGAACACACAATAATCTCCCCCCAAATGAAATCAAACACACTAAACTCAGCATTTCCCGGAGCCATCCTTGCAAGCAAGTTCCTTGACATGTTTGAGATATTATTCGCATCTCCTCCCTTAGGACAAACTATGTAGCGGAAGAGGTTGTTGAGCAGCTTGTAATATGGAGTTAAGCCACTAACCTTCCCAAGCTTGATTTCTCCATAAGTAAAGTCATACATGAAGGCCATCTCCTCATCACTTAGCACATTTTCTTCTCCATGAAGTTTCTCCCTCGTTAGATCTTCACTAGGAATACCAAGAATGCTCGCAAAGTCAGCATATCCAACTTGAAAGTGCTTGCGAATGGTCAACCAATGGAATATCTTGTCGTGACGGTTCACATAAAGTGTTGCATAAAATTGAGCAACAATTTCCTCATTCCAATCACAAGAGAAGGATATGATGTGCATGAGATTCATCCTTCCACAAGCATCAACAACCTCTCGCATGACAGGCAACTCAATATCCAAAAGATGGTTCCAATCAATTGACTTCATCTCGGTTGTTGGGTGGGACTTGGTCATGATGACGGACTCATACCAATCGGCGTGAAACCAAGTCCAAAAGCGAGAATCGCCCTGCTGCTCCTTATCAAGAGTTGTCCAATCTTCATACCTCAAATTGTAGAGCTTGTGCTTGCCTTTGGTGTAGTTGACCATGCGATGACCAAGATTAGAGGGATGAGTGAGACGAGTTGGTGGCTTCATTCTAACGATAAACTGCTCAAGATAAGCAAGCTCGCTTCTCGCTGCACGATCTTCTTCACCACCTTCATCAACATCATCATCTTGAGGACGCTGGGCAGCACGCTTTGTACGTGTACCACGGCTAGAACCTTGGCCTTGAGTGGACCTCCCACGCCCACGTGCACGCAGTGGCACCTTGGCAACGGCCTTCCTTCTGCGTTGAGGAACCGGTGAGGCATTGGCGGTGGCCTCGGAATCGGAGGAAGGTGATTGGATTTCGGGAGATGATTCATGACCCTTGCCCTTGTTTCCACGAGCCATCTGACAGATATGACAGGATTATAAGAAAGGATCGAAGAAACGGAATGAAGTTTGGTAAAACGATGGGCTCATTGTGCAAAAATAGGCACTTCCGTGGAATCGAAGATTTAACCCACCAAATTTGATCAAACTTTAGGCATGACTTATGTGATGTATCTAGAGCCTATCCCCTAAAGGAATCCATCTAACTATTACGGCATTGAGAGATCGAGCGACGGGGATTTTGAATGAAATACCTTGAGCTTTTCCCGCGCGGATTGGAGGAGAGAAAGATGGAATCGGATGTTCTGATGCTTGGGGATTCCAAAGATCTTCACGGCAATGAAATCGCACGGTCGATTTTGGAGATCCCCTCAAGGCTTTGAGAGGAGAGAGGTGGAGGCGTCGGTGGGGAAGGAAAAAGAACCTAGGTTTTGAGGGGGCTGCGAAGGGGTATTTATACTTCCAGATGACTTGTCGGAAGTTCCGATGGGGCATCGGAAGTTCCGACGAATTTATTTTTCAAACCGAGAACCCTTTGTTGGAAGAAGCAAGAGACTTCTGACGCCGGTCGGAAGTTTTGATCGAGGATCGGAAATTCCGAGAAATTTAGAAGTTCTCCCGAGGACCCTTTGTTGGAAGAAACAAGAGACTTCCGATGGCCGTCGGAATTGCCGACCTCATGTCGGAAGTTCCGACAAAAGCTGAATTTCTCCAGAAAAGTAGATTTTGATATAGAACGAATTTGGAGATTTTGATAGAATAGGCTTGTAGACATGCGACAACTTGACACTTGATGATCAGGCACAAACAATATCACATAACAATGATCACAAGCGTCAAGTTTCGATCCAAGGATCAATGAAATTCATTTTACCTATCCAGGCAACAATCAAGTATGTGCAACAAGTCAAGCCAAGTTACGAGAATCCAAGATATTTAGCTCACTCCTCAAAGCACAAAACCTTTGCTCATCTAGTGTATTAGTGAAGATATCGGCAAGTTGCCGTTTGGTGCTCTCATGACGTAAAGCAATATCTCCCTTAGCCTCATGATCCCGTAAGAAATGATGTCTTATATCTATGTGTTTTGTTCGGGAGTGTTGCTCCGGATTGTTTGTTAGCTTGATGGCGCTCTCATTATCACACAAGAGCGGAATCTTACTAAACTCACAACCGAAGTCACTCAAGGTTTGTTTCATCCATAAAAGTTTGGCACAACATGCACCCGCGGCAACATACTCCGCTTCCGCGTTGGATAAAGCAACCGAATTCTGTTTCTTAGAACTCCAAGATACTAGCGACCGACCAAGGAATTGGCAAGTACTCGTCGTACTCTTTCGATCTACTTTGCAACCGGCATAATCCGAATCGGAATAGCCAAGTAAATCGAAAGTGGAGCCTTTGGGATACCACAAGCTAAGGTTAGGAGTGTGTACTAAATATCTCAAAATTCTCTTAACAGCGGTTAAGTGACATTCCTTGGGATTGGCTTGAAATCTTGCACACATGCACACACTAAGCATAATATCGGGCCTAGATGCACAAAGATAAAGAAGAGAGCCAATCATGGAGCGATTTACCTTTTGATCGACCGACTTCCCTTCTTCGTTTAGATTAAGATGACCATTTAATGCCATGGGTGTCTTGATGGGCTGGGCATCGGCCATGTCAAACTTCTTGAGCATATCCTTCACATACTTGGTTTGACATATGAAAGTCCCTTCCGTTATTTGCTTGAATTGAAACCCAAGAAATAACTTCAATTCACCCATCAGAGACATCTCAAATCTCTTGGTCATGATCCTACTAAATTCCTCACAAAACTTTTGGTCAGTGGAACCAAATATAATGTCATCGACATATATTTGGCAAACAAAGATATCTTTATCGACTTTGTGAGTAAAGAGAGTAGAATCGGCTTTGCCCATTACAAAGTCATTCTTGAGAAGAAAATTCTTAAGACATTCATACCATGCTCTAGGTGCTTGCTTAAGCCCATAGAGCGCCTTATGGAGCTTGTACACATGAATGGATCTTCAAAGCCCGGCGGTTGTTCAACATACACCAACTCGGATAGGGGGCTGTTCAAGAATGTAGTTTTCATATCCATTTGATAAAGCTTGAAATCATGGTGTATAGCATAGACTAATAAAATACGAATTGACTCAAGCCTAACTACGGGTGCATAGGTTTCACCAAAATCCAAACCTTCAATTTGGGTGAAACCTTGTGCAACTAACCTTGCCTTGTTTCTTGTGACGACACCATTTTTATCTTGTTTGTTTCGAAAGACCCACTTGGTGCCAATCACATTTTTCTTTGGTCTCTCAACCAATTCCCAAACCTCATTTCTTGTAAAGTTGTTCAACTCTTCTTGCATGGCCATCACCCAATCCGGATCTCCAAGTGCTTCATCTACCTTAAGAGGTTCCAAAGAGGAAACAAACGAGTAATGTTCACAAAATGTTGCTAACGTGAACGAGTGGTTACCCCTCTTTGAATACTCCCAAGAATGTTGTCAACAGGATGATCTCGTTGAACACTTTGATGAACTCTTGGATGAGGCACTTGTGATTGATGTTGAATTGGTCCATCATCATCATCTTCTACTTGTCGTGCATCAACTTGAGCTTCTCCACCTTATCCTCCCCCTTGATCAATGCCACGATCTTGATCGTCACCGTGATCTTGACTTTGATCTTGAGGTTGTTGAGAGCTTGGTGGTTCAACTCTTGTTGATGTTAATGGATCATTGCTTCTTTGATCAACCGGTGTTTGAGATTGAGCTTGAGCTTCACGAGGTGTTGGCGCTAAAAATCGGCCAGGAATCGGCCGATGATCTTCAGCGTCGGACACACGACCCGGGAGAATCTGCTTAGCTCCTGTTCGGGTTATTGCCCTGGTGCGGTTCGCGCGGCGTGCCAGTCAATCTGACCTGTTGATTGACAAGGAAATAAGAGTATTAAATTCCGGGCGTTCCGATCGGCTGGGGTTCCGATCTGTCCCTAAGAGCGCGTCGGCGAATCGGCCGATTTGCTATGAAGATGACCGGCTATGGATCAGCCGATAATCACGTAATAATTGCAAAGAAAACTGCTGGAGCGACTTAAACAATTATTACAAATGCAACACTTGAAATAGATCTAATCGGCTATATGACGATGAACGAGGAAGAGCGATGATAAAGCCGATAGTTCCAATCTCAAGCTGGATAACTAGTGATAATACTAGAACAACAGGTAAAACCTATAATTCTAGTAAATATCGATAATTGGTGAATAAATCCAAATGAAACCACAGCGATGCGCCCGAGGTTAAAGCTCAGATGTTATTCGATAAGCGGAACCTACCAATTGGCCGGAGATCGAGTTGATGCAGCCCTGCCAATCCGTACGAACTCGTGAAAGAAGAAAAAGTATTGGCGAAGTCGCCGACTTGAAAGTAAAGTACTATGAAAAAAGTAGATGTGTTTTGTTGATTGATTTGTTGTGTCCTTTACAAAGCCCTGACGACTCCTATTTATACCCTAGAACCAGGACTCCTGATCGATTATGACTTGTTACAATCTTATTTTAAACAGAAAAACTGCTATATCTATAATATTTTTATAAAGGAAACGGACTCCCACAGAATCTTCTGCCACCGTCTCCTAATCCAATCAGGACTCTTTTCATTTGCTTCTTGACCGAATCAGCATCACTCCGTTGATCAACATTAGACCACTTTTGACTGGGATCCTATGTTGTGGTTCCAATTTGTTGGCGCAAGTTGCATCGCCAATCGGCCGATTCCTAACTGTAACCTCAATCGGCTGATTCTTTACTGTAGCCTTTAGATCTGCCGCATCGGCCAATCTCTTCTCGTGACGCCGATTCAACACGTGTCAAAATCTGGCATCAACACATGCCCCCAGTTTCGGAGTAAAACATAATTTTTACTTCGAAACTCTTTTCTTTAATCCTTTTCTCTGAAACGGGCGCAGTAAAAATCTCCTTCCGTTTCGCGGTCTTCTACATAATGATTGCAATTTTCTCGGACCGAGCGCTCGAGACAACTGTTCCCCTGGAATTCGTGTAGACGGCGCGGCAAAAATCCCGCCTTTACCCTTTCTCTCTCGGATTGTCCTTAAGTACTGGCATTCTCCGCCTTCCTTTCTCCACGAGCCTAATAATTTCCTCCAGCGAACCACTGTTCATCTTCTTCCTGAGCCCTCTCGATCTCCAACCGCTCCCTCCAGCGATCTCGCCAGCGACCTGCTCCACCCTTCTAAGGGCGGCACCATCGGCAACTTCTCCAACTACGGAGGTTCCGCCGGCAACCCCCTCAGCGTCGGCAGCTCCATCGGCAGCTGCATTGGCGGCTCCATCGGTGATGATGAGCTTCATCCCGGAGGTAATCATCCGAAACTTTCCTCTTTTACTCTTTTACTGCTCAAGTATTTTCTAGACCCATTCTCAGTTTTTCCCCTTTTTCCTTCTTTTTAGGCATTTAGGCACCAGATTACTATTCCCCTTTCCGAATCCTCTGAACTCATCTGCTTAGGTCCTATGGGGAATCCAGATCCAACCGACTTGATCAACCAAGAAACCCACAGAATTCCGTTCAAGCAATCGCCCATGGATTTAGGTCAGTGGGCAGGTGCCTTTAGATCTTGGCCAAATGAGACCCCTGGCTGGAGAGAATGGTACCATAGAGTAGCCAAGTCTAAGAGAGTTCAGTGGGATGAACTGAAAATCGGCCAGTGCTTTGATCTCTCTCTGTCCTAGATGGAGAAAAACGAGCCTTTAGTAATAGCGGCCTCTTACTTCTGGTCCGACGCACTCAACGCATTCCTTTTTGGGCATGGACCCATGACTCCAACCTTGGCCGATGTTCTGATGTTGACCAGCCTTGATATCTCCTCTCCTGACACCCCCTTTGATTATCTGATCAAACCATCTCATCGGCTAGAAACCAAAGGAATCGGCGGATGGAAGGGGTATATCAGCAAGAGTATTAGGACTGGGACGATTTCAGAGAGAGAACATACGGCGTTTCTGATGATGTGGCTAGAGAAACATTTTTTCTGTGGCAGAGCAGTTGGTCCTTCATCTAATACCCAAGCCCTGGCAGAAGCTCTGTCACTAGGATCGACCGTCCCCTTTGGGAAGCATCTGTTGGGATCGGCCTATCATATGATGCACCAAATCGGC